>OZ035874.1:55520821-56751949 GCA_964034865.1 Eristalis intricaria
TGACGTGCGATGGACTACGTTTTATTACGATCCTCTCAATCTCTCTCATTATTCACTGACGCAGGTCGACTATAGCTAATATGGGGAAATATGGGGAATTGTAGAGAGGGTACTGGCTGCATTGTTGATATAACGTTCGTTAGTAGGCATTCGACTTGGGGCGACAGCAATCACTACACTCACAGTGAAAATTATGCATAATGGAACGTGCAAATGGAACGTGAACACGCTGGGTGAGGAGTTATTAGAGTACGCAATGACTGAAACTATAGTTGAAGGGAGAACAGCGACAACTGCACGCGCTGCCTGTAATGTATCAATGGTGTCCAACGGAACAACGAAACAACGAAGTTAAGAATCTTCGATTAGCGATCAGTTTAAAGGCACAAAGAAAACACCAACGGTCTAGACGCGATACAGATGGACATTCGATATTGAGGACTTATAAAGCAGCACGCGACGCACTGAAATCCGCCAATATGTTTAGCAAAGCACAGTGCTTTAGGATCTAAACTAACCCATACAAAATTATAACCGCGAAGCTCAAGACGCCTCAGAGATCAGAACCAACTCGCACGCTATTTGTTCCCAAAATCGTAGAAAATCTGTTCCCCTCTCAACATGCCGGGGCTCTACTAACCGAAATCGGAGAATAACCCGAACCCATAACTGTCGTAACAGCCGATGAAGTCACCGCGATAATCGAGAGGGTAAACAAACTGAAAAGCCCCTGGCCCAGAAGGCATACCAAATCGGGCTTTAAAAAAAATTAGCGATAAAGACCCGCCTTGACGTCTTCGTTAGCATGTGTAACGCATGCTTAAGCGAGGGAATATTTCTAACAACAACATTGGAAATACCAACGATTGGTATTATTACCGACGGGGAATAAGCCACCGGAGGAGCCTCTCTTATCGGCCGCTCTGTATGCTGGCCACTGTGGGAAAAAAATATTAGAGCGAATTATTATGCAACGGCCTTCTGGAGTCAATGATGGACTCGCGGCATACCAGTATGGCCTTAGAAAGGGCCGATAGATGCTATTAAGTCGTATTAGACAAAGCCAATCGCCCATAGAAGGTAGACGATGGAAAGAAGGCAGTAAAAAGCTGCGACGGGGTTACACTTGACGTGAAAAATGCAACTTGGCTTCACCGTTGGACTATTCTCCGCCCTAATCAAGACTAGGGGTCTGGCATCCTCTGTTCGGAATCGAGCAGCTGCGAAAAGTGCTCGCTTAATCTACGCCTCTTTTGCAACACACCATCTTTAAACTTGACTCCTTCGCTGATACATACGTACACTTAACGAATGGCCAGGAGCTATTTTACCGATAGGGTGACGATCGTAGTCTTTAGAAGATCTCTCTCGCTCTATCTCTCTCTCTCTCTCTCTCTCTCCCTCACGCTGGTTTTCGATAATCTGATGAATCGTGAAGACATTTTACATTTTTACCAGAATTTAAAAACATTGTGAACACATGTCCCAATACAATTAATTTCAATTGCAAGGAGAGGATTATTTAGTTCCGCTTTCTACAATTCTTAATAAAAATTAAATGCAATTGCGGGTGTTAAAGTAAAAGGTCTTAGGATAGGTAAGGTTAGAGTGACTGACTAAAAAGGTAGCCAAACTTAGGCCAAATGTAAGCCCGATAGTAGTAATCCGCAAACCATCGGGCGATTTTGACAAAGCGATGGAGCTGTCTGATGCTCATCTCACAATGTTCTGTCAGGTCACAGAAATATGGAAGGGATTGAGTCGGCGAGATGAGAGGGCATTGCAGTTACAAAGAAGGTGTGAAATGGTTTCTTCTTCCTCCGCATCTCTGCAGCTGTCACAGAAATCGTTAAAGGGTACACCTAGTCTTGAGGCATGAATTCCTATCGGACAGTGCCCGGTTATGACGCCGATGAGACTTCTGGGATGTGTCCTGCTCATCCTGATTAGGTCCCGTGAGCGCTTTGGATGGATACTAGGCCATAATGAGGCCCCCAGTGCCAGAGGACCATCTACATTTGGTGTGAGTAAGCGTTTCAAACTTTAGGGATAGGCATGGTCGGCATTTCTCCGCCCGGAAAGATTGTTGATGTGATACCCTTTCTAGCGAGTTCGTCCGCTTGGCAATTCTCTGGGATGTCACTTTGTCACGCACCCACATGCCGAAATACTTAGCCATCTCGTTAAGAGATAGGCGGCAATCGAGGGATGTCTTGGAGTTAAATGTGACTGCACTCAGAGCTGTGATCGCTGCCTGGCTGCCCGAACAGATGAAAATATCTGTACCTGTACATTGTTTTTCTAGCTAGGATAGAAAGATTGAAATATGCTAGTAGTAAACGCAGTAAGAAGATAGTCATAGTGAGAGTTGAAAATGCACATCCTTAGAGTAGACTCCCATACACATTCCCTCATCCATCTTCGATATGAAGAGCGGAGAACAAGGCGCCCGCCAGTATCAATGTAAGTATTCGTGCACAAAGGCGGCTTACTTTATCAGAGTTTGCCTATGCCTACCCTGTCATTCACTTTTGCAGTCATAAATTCCAGCCGCTTTCGAGATTTAAAAACTCCAGTATTTTCAAATCTGTAACGGACGGACCACAACTCATTCTGCAGTTCGTAGTCACTCACGCAGACAGCGTGCTTCCCACTGGATGACAAATTTGACGAATAATTTACAACGATCAATGCACTGCTTAAGCAGAATTAAGACAGCCGAATTCCCACGTAGACTCAATAAATATTTGCTGAACTTTTCATCATGATACCCTGATGCACTAAAGTCAATAAAGTTCGTGTCGGTGATTGTCGTCGTTGTGGTCTTTTACGTGCCAGTCTGCGAAATTCGTCGCTTAATGTCTGCTGACATCTGCTTACTGTGGCCGTTCGGTGGGAGGCGATGAACTGAGAGCTTGCAGTGGCAGTACCCTTTCGTTGTTGTCTTGTGTCACGTCAAAATAATTCTGAATTTTTGTAAGCTTGAGTCGTGTGATAACGCCCGGCACCATGTCAAGACAAGAAGACATTCTCCAAGCCATGAAACAATATGATGCGTTGGTGCTACCATCGAGAGAGGTTTACCTTTCAACACAGGGAATAACATGGAACGGCGCTAGCGGTCTTACGTTTGTTAAAAAATGATTGCGCGTAGCTACTCACTCTCTGAAGCAAGTATCCAATTCCTCTCTGTACGGAGGTGAACGATCCGCGGATGCGTTTCCAGCCTCCGTGGTAATCCTTTACTCCGTTGCGGATTTCGAAGCAATAGCACCTGCCGATCATCAATACCTTAGTGGTGAGCTTTGGGCATGCCCTTCGACTTGTCCATATACTAATAACTTACAGTTCTTGATGTTCAGTCCAGATATTTTGTTTTTATTAACGCAGGGTTCTTCTATCAACTGCAGATTTAATTTTACTCTGGCATGTTTTTTTTCATATTTCAGCTGATGAAGACTTTGCATGCTGTAGGTTGGCCTGAACGGCTTTAATCATTGTGCTGTTTGGAGGATTTGTCATCCTCTTTCCTAGCACCTCTGGACTATCACGTCAAGGGGTTCTACGTCCTCATTGTTTTTTGAGTTTATTTCCCTCAAACTGATCTGGGCCAAAGTTGAAGCACATTTTGTTGCTTTTCTGTTCCAGAATCTTAGCTTTGTCCGGTCCATTAATAGTACCTACTAGCTGAGCGGATGTGCCCTTATTGACTCTTTTTTGGGTTCTTCACGAGTCTGCATTTTGGGAGGTCAAGTATCTTCTGGGCGGAATTGAAAAAGTAGGCGACCAGGGTACAGGGCCGAAGAATGGATTCTTCTTTTGTAGCCAATATTTCGGCTCGTTCCCAGGGCTTCAGGAGCGGTGCGGTCATTTTCAACCACTCCACCGTTCTTTGCTTTGAACACACAGTTTAAAAATTGCGGTTTCATACTGCTGTTGTTTTGTCCTAGGACTTTTTCCAAGTGTCGGTTCTTTCAGACTTGTCGTCTGTCCTGTAGTAAGGGTGTTATTGGGATGATCTTTGGCTGGAACAGCCATTTTGTACCCAATACACGCCTCTTTGTTTGGTATCTTAGGGTCGGAGTTATTCGTGTGATATCTTTTAGAATCCTTTGATTCTGGAGGTGACTTCTTCTCTGATCTTTTCTTTTGAGAGTCGCTTTGTCAGATCCTGATATGGGTTCCAGTGCCTCCAGTTTGGTATGTTCGATACTCATTCCCTCTTTTAGGAGCAATGCGGGCCTTTTCCGTGCACCCCCAGAGATTTCTTTTTGTTTATCATGCGCACTTAATTTGTCCATTTTGTCATGGATATCTGTGTATTAAAACTTTGAGCGAAGGCACTAGTCTGTAGAGTGTTACGCAATTAATTCTAGGCATAATCTGCCAGCGACTTCATGCCAAGGCTCCTTAGAAATGGAAAATTGCTGTGAGGCAACTGTTTGTTGCTTTTTTACATAGGATGTTTCCAAGCTTCACTTGAGATCACAATTAGATACCTCATTTCTGTTTTCCATCAAAGTGTCGACATTGTGACTGACATCAGAGATAATGGATGATATTATAGGATGAGATACCCTATAATATCATCCATTATCTCTGATTATAGGTTATCTCTGACTGACATTCAGAACTAAAAAAATGAAAGAAACAAAAAATAACTACCAACAAACAGAAACATTCGAACATTTTTCAAGCAGCCACCGATCGCCCTCTATGTGTGATTGTTACACACGCCAGCCTCGCACTTACCTTTCATCTCCGCATGGAGGCGTGGTGATCGTTAAGAACCACGTTCGATCAAATTGATTTTGCTTACAATTTTGACAGTTCACATACATTCAAAACAAACTTTTTAAAAAATTTTAAATTAAACAATAAATTGTTTGAAATGAGTTACGATAGTGAACTGCTACAAGAGCTTAATGAAAATAAGACTCTGTTCGACACGCACTTACGTCCCACCGAAAAAGCCGATGCCTTCCGCAGACAGTCGATAATTCTTGATAAACTCACGAAGTAATTTCTCACATCAAACCATGATTGTCTGCCTTTTCAAAGAAGATTTCTTGTTTCCAGACAATACAGTAATCCTGAAAAATATGGGGTGTACAAAGCCCACTTTAAGGAGAATTCTGGAAAACACTTTGAAGCCTTTATCAATGAACGCAGCAAGAATGTGGAGGCACTAATTGGAGTCCCACGTCCACCAATACCACGGTCTTTGAACGCAAGTGAATTTCTAAGAGAAAATTCAACATCTGTGGAGCAATCGTGCGCAGGGAAATACAGAAATTGTATACGAAACGAGGTGACCGCAGATGATTTGAGAATGTATCAAAATATTCTTGGATCCATTCCATCAGCTGCAGAAACAGCTTCGTTAACGCCATTTGTGCCGGTCAATCAAAATAATGTGCCTTCCAACGACGAATCGAACTCAAAGAACGTGAGGATGTTTCCAGTTCAGAAGGGTGATAAGGAACCCTGCTTCCGCACGGCTCGAGAGGAGTTGATACTGCAGAATATGAAGGTGGGCTCGAAGATACCCCTTTCCAACTGCAGTTCCTAAATCTCTACACACATTTGCTCCCTCTTCACAGAAAGTCCAACCAAGCACGTCCTCAGGTAGCCGCAACTTATTCAACTATGGCGCATCGAAGAAGTCCCTCGGAGCTCGACGAAACGTTCGCTCAGGTTTTGTTCCTCCCATTCGGCAGGAAGAGTAAGTAACAACCATTTCGTTTCAAATCAATTCCCAATGGCACTCATCAATTTGGACAGAACACCGCCAAGCAGCAGCGCACCAGCTGTCTCAACAGAGCCAGTAAACGAACACCTCCAAAATATCGATCCCAAAATGGTTGAGCTCATAACCAACGAAATCATGCACAAATTCAAGCCAATAAGTAAGCAAATAAAACAAGAGCACCGCTCAACGTTATTTAATGCATTTTCCATCAGATTGGGAGGATATTGCTGGCTTGGACTACGCCAAGTCGACGATCAAAGAGGCCGTCGTCTGGCCACTTCTGAGACCAGACATATTCACCGGCTTGCGTCGACCACCGCGAGGAATCCTATTGTTCGGTCCGCCCGGGACGGGGAAGACTCTGATCGGAAAGTGCATAGCATCACAGTCGAAGTCGACATTTTTTAGCATAAGCGCTTCGTCCCTGACTTCAAAGTGGATTGGGGAGGGCGAGAAGATGGTCCGGGCGTTGTTTGCAGTTGCCGCCGTTCACCAACCTTCGGTGAGTCCCTGCACAATTTCTTAGTTTTGATTTTTGCAATCATTTCCGCTGCTTAGGTGATTTTCATTGATGAGATCGACTCGCTTCTGTCGCAGCGCTCCGAATCCGAGCATGAGAGTTCCCGCCGCTTGAAGGTATGAGCACATCCATAAGCCCTTGGCAATTCTTCGAAATCACATTTTGATCATTTCAGACGGAGTTCCTGGTGCAGCTCGATGGTGCAAACACAACGGGAGATGAGAGAATCCTCATTGTCGGCGCAACAAATCGACCAAAGGAACTCGATGAGGCCGCTCGACGACGCCTTGTGCGACGATTGTACATCCCTTTGCCGGAGTTAAGGGCACGTATTCAAATCCTTACAAATCTCCTGCAAACAGTTCGCAATACATTATCGCCGGCTGATGTGGAAAAAGTTGGAAGCCTCACGGATGGCTACTCCGGGGCAGATATGGAGAATCTGTGCCGTGAGGCGTCAATGGAGCCCATTCGTTCCATTCCGCCGGATGAAATCCCCTTCTTCGACGAGCAGAGTGTTCGCTCTGTGACAGTGGACGACTTCGAAATCGCGTTGATGCGGGTACGCGCCACGGTCTCTCCGGAAGATATCAATCAATACGTTGAGTGGGATAAGACGTATGGGGCGGGACAGTAATCGGTGTGTAATAAAGGAGTTGGCCGTGTTAATGAAGTGTGTTCAATTTATTGTGTTGAGTGTGTGTGGGCTGGGACACTTTTGAAATGTCTCTGCGGTGTGCTGTATCTTGTTGGTCTTGATGGAATTTACATATTTTTAATGTTCTGATTGGGTGACTGCAACGTAGGTTGTGCTGTCCCTATCTGAGAAGGAGTTCTCAACAATTTCTGCAGTCGGAATTGTTGTTATTCGAGTACCACATTTGGCGTCTAATTTAATGGTACTCTAGTGCTCTGCAAAGAAGCCTTCTTAGGAGTTAAACAAACAACTCATCAGTGTTCTCCTCCCAGTTTCTAGGCTCTAAAGGAATGTAGGATCGTCTTCTTGTACTCCACATTCCTCCTCCTGCATGTCATACAGAAGGCGTAGCAGAGCACACCAATTCCTGCCTCAGTGATACAATGACCAGTAGAAAAGTCTAACACTAGTGATAAGTTATCTTTTTACGGAGCAGCAATTTGGGTTGCATAACAGTGAACTCTACGAGCTGTGCTAGGACGTGGATGTAGTCGAGAAGGCAAAAATCTGTCGACTACACTGGCTGAGCCACATCGAGCGCATGGACATCAACGCTCCAGCTAAGAGGGTCTTCGAATTCGAGCCGCCTTGTTCGAGAAGGAGAGGGAGAGCGAATGTTTTGTATAAAGAAAGTAATCGCGGATGCAAGATGGCTTGGTCTTGATGACTGGAAGCAGCGTGCCCAGGACAGTCATCGATTGCACAGGCTCTGGCCCTCCATGGGTCGCTGGCCCTCCATGAGTCGCTAGCCTGTTTGGCCTGTTTCGGCAATTTACACTTTGTACCAAGTTATAAGTTGTAATAGCCTTGTTTTGATGACCTTTACGTAAAAAACGCTACGCTTAAAATTAACCCCAAAGAGCTGCTTTGGATGAGCCCCGCTTTGAGTATAGACTCCCAACAAGCGTCCATGGTCTTTGAGCCGCCAGTAAATACACTCTTGTTTGAGACCATTTTCCATTCTGATCTAGCTGAGAAATATGCGTCGATAAGGTTTGAGATAACTATTGTGGAAGGACTTGGACTTGATACAAGCTCCCTCAGTACTAAATCCTGGATCCAGCTGAAACTTCAGAGAATTCCTTTTGTTTGTTGACGAATGATTTCTGGCGCTCACACAAAACGGTAGAGAGGATCTTAAAGGCGATGTTGAGGTGACTTATTGCTCGGTAGTTGGCGCAATTGAAGGGTTCTCCTTCCTTGTGGATCGGGCAACGATACTGAGATTCCAATCGTCGGGCATGCTTTCCTCCGACCATATCTTTCAGATGAGTTGGTGCATGTACATTACCAGCTCATATCCAGCTGCCTTAAACAGTTCAAAAAATATAAAAAATTTCAACATATATTGGGTGGTGTGAATAAAAACTGAGAAAACACTCCGAGTAAGAACACATGAGTCGAGTATTTTCGTTAAAGGAAGTACTAAATTTGGTGTGAATAAAAAATTGCCTCAAAGTAGGTACCCTCCCTTCAGTTGACGTTTGAAAACTAGGGTTATTGGGGTTTAAGGGTGTGTGCAAAATATATGCAATAATGTTTTTAAACATACAAACGCGAAAAAGAAGGAATTATAACTCATTTCCTTTCGAGGGCACAGGAGATAATTTCAAGAACGTTTATTAATTCGAGTTTGATAACATAATATAATAATAACATGGGTGGCGCGACAGTCCAAGGCGGACCTGGGCCTAGCTTCTCAGCAACCACTCGTGTTGTGCGTGCTATTGTTCTATGACGAGTGGAAGGGAGCTACAGTTTTATGCCGACTCCGGCAAAGTTGAGAAGCTTTTTCTAGACAGGAATACTCTTTGAGCATTGTCAGTGACTCGAAAGAGGTGGAAGCCGTGAATTATGAAAGTTTGCAGATTGGGGATTCGAACCTGGCACCCACTGCGTAGGAGTCGACGCAATTACCCACTACGCCACGGCGACCACAGTTGATGACATGGAATGGTTGAAGAAACCGGTGGTGGTGCCATACCTTTGATTGTTTTTTGGCCTTTTATCGTAATGCCCGTCTTTTTCTTATCGCCTTTTGATTAGACGCGGGCCTATGTGTTATCAATTTTTTTCTTTATTAACCGATATGTTTAAATTAAGCGACAACGAAGATTGCTTTTTATTTTTCATGTCTAGAGGTTGGCTTTTTTCCAGCAAGCACGGATAAAATTGCAAACACTTGATGAAATCGTCATCGTCCATTCCAGATTTTCCGTTTTTAGGATTAAGGTTTAATCCGTCAAAGTATTCCTCTTCCGACGCAGTATTTTCCATTATTTGAAATTGTTTTCACTTTTTCTCTCTTAAAGTCACCTCAAATGCACACTCAACTTCTACAAGCGATATCTGAGCATATTCCATCTTTATTCACACCAAAAAGAGGAGGAAAAACTCAGCTGTCAAAATATCTGAGCGGACAGGATTCGTTAAACTTAACGAAATAAATTTGTATTCACACCAGATGGAGCATTTACTCCAAAATGCTGAGGAAATGCTCACACTCAGTTTTTATTCACACAACCCATGATGTTTTTTGGAAGATTTAAAAAGCTTAGTTGGTAAAAAGTTGGGAACCCTAGAATAGGGGTACGTTTGTTTTTAGAGAATGCATCAACTGGCAGTTTTTAGGGAGTTAATCAGTTTTGCAGTGTCCCGCAATGTCCATATGGCCTGGCACCCAGCACACGCGAATGTTGAACTGGTCGGATAACTCGTTGAGAGATGCGCAGCTGTCGATTACTATATTAGAGTTCGTAGAGACCGATGCCAGACATTCGTAAAAGCTAATGTCTCTCTTAATTTATAATCAAAAAAGCGATCGTAGTTTGTGTTGACTTTGGCCTGTACCCAGGTATGTTCATGATACAAGAAGACAAATGTTTTCTCTGTGCACCTCTCAATGATATCCATATGCTACATGTGGGAGACAACCAACAAGAGACTTCAACCAACTAGATACCTTTGTTTGTTGTCTCCAGTTTCGCGCCACAAAGTTGGCTGCTGCTCTTCTGCGGGAGTCCTTTGTCGTCTCACAGGTTACTAAGAGAAACTTCTTTTGATCAAAACCCCTCACACCGAGTATAACCAACGACGCCATCAAATAAAAACAACAATGACTCCATTCAAAATTCAAAATATACTCACTTTATACAATTGAACTATGTATTCATGTACATATTTATAAAATATATCTCGTATACGTAAACACTTGCTAAAATGTTACAACTAACACAAATTTGTATAACACACTATTTACAAACACTTGTAAAGATCAGGGCTATATGCAACAGCCTTTATCGTTGTATTCTTAATCCTACACAAAGATTTACAAAACACTTACAAATACAGAATATAAGAAAGATGGACTTATCTAGCTAGACCTTGTCTTGTATCGGCGGGAAAACATAATCATCACTAATACTACTTATGTCGACATACACCGTCTTGGGTTGCAGCTGTTGATAGATGTCAGCGAATGTTGGACGTTGTAGGGGATCCTCGTGCCAACAGTGCATCATCAGTTCGTACACTTGTTCGGTGCAGATCTCTGGCTTTTCGAGACGCTGTCCAGACACCAAGAATGGTATCAGTTCATTGTTGCTTATTGTTGGATAGGGAGATGCTCCTGTAAGAAAATATTGATTGTTGTTGTGAATGTTTTTTGCGACGAGAAGAGCACGGAAAATTTTGTGTTCAATGAGATGGTCTAAGTGTGAATGAATTGGCTGGGATTTCTGGGACCGAGAGAAAATACAAGAGACATTTGCTGCTTGTGTAATTGGACGGACAGTGTTGTGGTTTTGAAAAATGTTGTCCCAAAACTCTCAACAAGGCAGTGTTCACTTTTCGAGAGACGCTGCTTTAATCTGGGAATTTTTCAGACATCTGTTCGTCACTAGTGAGAAGCTCTCTCTTTACCGAGCAGCAATTAGGTTCGCATAACAGTGAACTCTACGAGCTGTACTAGGACGTGGATGTAGTCCAGAAGGCAAAAATCCGAGCACTACACTGGCTGAGCCACATCGAGCGCATGTGGCGTACCAACGCTCCAGCTAAAAGGATCTCCGAATTCGAGCTTCCTTGTTCGAGAAGGAGAGGGAGAACGAATGTCTTGTATAAATCTGTACTAATATAGAGTTTGTTTGTTTGTTTCTCAGGAAATACCAGCTCGATTTGGAAAATTCTTTTTGCGTTAGAATGGTCGTTTATTATAGAAATTTTAACGAATTTATTGTGCGTTTATAAATATAATTGCATTTATAACGAATTCATACGCGTTGCCAGATTCAGACGCAACAGTCGTGTTCAGGGCTCACTGACAAGAATCTTGCTATTTCCATGAAATTTGGTAAAAATTATACGCTTAAAGAAATGAAAAAGAATTACAGTGGACTCTCCCTAAGTCGAATTGTCACGGGATACCAAATTTTGTTCGAGTTAGAGAGAGTTTGACTTAGAACTAGGTTTTCGTATAGAAAATTGAGGGAAATGTACGAAAAATTTCGAGTTAGAGAGAGTTTCGACTTAGGGAGAGTCGACTGTATATAAATACAGTGGACTCCCCATAAGTCAAATTGTCACGGGATACCATAATTTGTTCGAATTAGAGAGAGGTTTTTGTATGGAAAATTGAGGGAAATGTATGTAAAATATGGCGAAAAAGTTCAAGTTAGAGAGAGTTTCGACTTAGGGAGAGTCCACTGTATTCAAAATATATGGCCACCGAAACCGCGGGGCACAGCTACCTATTCACAAATGTGTGCTTTTGCTTAGTTGTTCTTTTCGGATTGCCTTTCTTCTACTTACCCAATGTTCCGATTTCCCACAGGACCACAGCGAATGCCCAAACATCGCTTTTATTTGAATAAACGTTGTCACGTATCGCTTCAATAGAGAGCCAACGTAATGGAAGCTAAAAAAGAAAAAAAACTGCATTAAGACACAAATTTTAAAAATTTGGGAATTCAACTTGGGGTTTAAACGCACAGGGTGCTCGCAAGAATGCTTGATAAAATACATATTTACTAGGCTTGTGTATTTTAGTTCAGTACAAGAAGTGCTCAGTTTAGTTCAAATTTGATTATTGAACTAGTTCATTATTCTAGTTCATTTAGTTCATTGCCCAGGTTGAGTTTCGGTTAGTCGTCATATTATTGTTATAAATAATATCGTAGATAAGGCAGTTAACAACAACGACGCTGCGATAAGTCACCAAAAACAACCCTGGTGTTCACATTGTCCATACACACATTATTCAAAGCAGTCAATTCAGTTTCGTTTAGTTCGATTTATTTCACTTATTCCGACTGAATTATTTGAATACAGAGTAATTCCACGTCTCCACCAAACGCCATCACCAAATTTTATCAAATTTCTTCAAATCCAGTAGATTTCGTCATACATTGTCGGGATTTCAAAATCTCTCGATTCAATGAAATCTAGTTGAATCCCCCTAGAGGTCGTCCATCCGTGAGAGGTTGTAAAATCGAATAAACCTACAGAGTGTACACCAACATGGTGTTCGTTTTCTCATTTTATCTCTTGCTCCCACACTTTTATTTCCTGTCAACAGACAGCTGTTTTGGCGTGAAAACTGAGAGCAAATGACATTTATTTTGACACTTATAAATTGAGAGCTAATGTCTTAAAAATTCGACAGATAATGACATTTGAAATCACTTCAACTCAGTGGAAACCAGAAATGAAGTATTATTCCTGAAACACAATAGTGCGTTTGTGCTGGCGTTGGCTTTCAACGCACACAATTCAATGGCCAAGCACAAAATACAGCAGCGACCTGTGAGCATTTTGATTAGTGAAAATTGAGAGAGATCAGAGGATCGTAATAAAACGTAAGACGTAGTCCATCGCACGTCATTATTCAACAAAGTGGATATTTTTTGACAGAAGGAGAGCTGTGAGAGTGATTTTCTCCCAGATTGAGAGTTTTCTTCCAAATTGATCCAAATTGAGAGTATTTTGTGTCAACTGTCATTTGAGAAATGAAAACAGCTGATTAAAAATAATTTAACGACAAAATTCATTTCAAATGAGTGTATGCAGAAAGACGGCAATATTGGTCATCTCGTAGATGAGAGAAAGAACAGCGGATAAATTGAGTATTTATTTCAACGCAGTGCGTCATGGCACTCTCTCAGTAACATGAAGTCGGCGCAGTGCACAATTGTGTTTCAGGCATTACAGAGATTCCCGACTTCTACCACTCTTGCCCCTTAACATTTTGACAACTGTTTTTTATAACATTTTCTTAGATCAAATTGACCAATCAGAGAACGGCATTCGCATTATTTCGTGAATAACCGTCAAAAATTCATAAATATCTGTCAAAAAACACTCAAATTCGTCGGTGGACAAGGAGGCAAGCAGCTGTGAAGTCGGCTATCTCTGTCATACTTCGTTTCTGGTGAAAACGACCCTTTGAGGTTTCAGCAAGAATTCATCCAAATCACTCGATTTCGGTTCGGGGAAAATATAGTACATATAAGGTATGCCTGAGTTTTCTGAACAAAATTAACTTAAATAAACTGACATTCTGAACTAGTTCACTAAGTTCACTTGTTAGAGGTCCTTTTTAAACTAATTTTTTCTTGAACTACACATGCCTTCTATGTACCCAGCAAACTGTCTTTCAAATGAAGACAATTTCATCTTCATGGCTGTAAAATATGCAAGTCGAGTACAAACCTTTCGAGTTTTTGTATTTGTATAGATGCCGTGTCGTGACAGTCCAAAATCGGATATTTTCAAGGTTTTTCTATCGTCAATGAGGACGTTACGAGCCGCTAAGTCCCTGAAAATAAAACAAAATGCAAATATTACTTCGGATAAAGAACAAGAATGAGTTTTTTATTAAAGAAGAAAGATCCACAAAACAATGTGTGGAGAGCTCCTAGGAATTCAACACAAAATTGTCAAGTCGTCTACTTCCTCGGGGCGGAGTTCTGCTGGCAGAAATTGGTGACCCTTGGGTGGAACCTTGCGACAGATGATCTTGTCGCAGTTGTACTTTTGTGCAAGAGTACAGATGCAGCAACACCAAATTAGGGCCCGACTCTATAGTTCCTCTGGTCAAGAAGTCTGAAATAAATCCGCGAAATCAGCTATACCAGCATTCTCTGTGGTTTTGATTTTAAATTTGCGTTAAGGGTCCCATACACAGCACACTTGTGCCGGTGTGTTGAAGTGTGCCCTGTTTGTAGGTTTGTCCTTGGCATCCATTTTTGAAGTGCCCCAATTTTTGGGTAAAATGAAAATGTTCTAATTTTGAGTGCCACTGTTCCGGGAAATGTGTAGCGGAAAGCGACACCGATGTATACACAATGTGAGCTGTGTATGGGGTGCTTCACGTTCTCTAAAAACAAATCTGAGAAACAGAAACGCAGTCGAATTCGCCCTACAGAATCAAGGTGAGTGAATTGTGCCAGGAACTCTCAAAAGTCCACACCGACTTACAAAGTTTGTTACGAAATTCACTCACCGGTGTGTGATTTGTTGTTCTTCCAGGAACATCATTCCACTGGCAATCTGCAGCGCAAAGTTATGCAGCTCTGTATTGTCCAAGATGTAGTCAAATTTGAACGGTTCCTCCTCAGCTGCCGAGTCTCGTCGTCCACTCAGTGCAGTGTACATGGCTGCACAGGGAGAAAAGTCATTCAAAAACTTACAATTAACAAAAGCCCATCCCAGTACTCACTCTCCGTCACTGAGGGACGCAGGTTGGATTGTCCTAGGGTGTCCTCCGAGTCAAAGGACATGTCGGAGTTGCTATGCAGGAGAAAGGAAATTTTGTTAATGTTCCCCACTAGAAACTCTGCGCTCTTACGTGGCTATCTTTAATTCAATGTATTTGACTGCCTTTTGTACATTATTCGTTGCGACCGCCGCCGAATTTGGATGATGGTTCTCTGCGTACCTGTGATTGAGTTGATTGAACGAGACCCGCTTGCGGACGGTTCTAAGGTAATCCAGCTGTGGAATGGTAAATCAATTAAGTGTTGCCTATGGATATTATGATTTGTTGCCTACGAATATGATTTGCGAAAAGAAAATTCATCAAATGTCAATGCAGCTTATTACATTACGTTGCTTTTATTGGAAATATGTAAACAAGATGGACTTGCAAACGATAACATTTAAATTAAAAGCCTGTTGAAACTAATCAAATGGACGTAACTACGGCAATTCTCGGTTTGTTTATGTTGCAGGAAGCGATGTGCACATAATTACAAGTGACTCTCCATTTAGATAAATAGTAAATTTCAATCGAATCATCTTCCCTGTCCGGGAGATTGTACCATCAAATGATTTCATAACATTCTTTCCAACCAATAACCTGCAATTCATAATTTCTCCCAAAACCAAATACAAATATGAACTTCATTTACGGGATAATCCGGTTTCGGATTGCAAGTATTTACCCTGATTCCCTAGGCCGTGAAACGACAGGACGCAATCGGGATTCTGTATGTCGCTTTTGTCGTGCACAAGCGTCAGCTGTGATTTTCAGTTGTTGATCTATGCCAACAACTGAAATGTCGTTGAGACTGTCGGAACGACATTCTGTCGTAAAAAGAGTAAAGCGAAAACAATCAGAACTTGGACGAAAATTGCACACAGTGAACAATTTTGGTGCAACATCTATATCTATATTTCTACACTTATACAGTAGAAGTTCGGAAAAGCTCACTCTCAGCAAAGTTTACTACACAGAAAAGTTTACCAAATTTTAGCTATCACACATATTTTAACAGCATGACTCTTTTTTTACTTTTAATAGTTTTTTTTTATATATTGTATTAAAAAGTTGTTATTTGTATTAAAAAGAAATAAAACACAGCACCGTGGACAAAATATCCACATGAAGAGTGATGTGCCAAGCCGAAGATTTCTGAAACAGAGATAACCCGAGTTGGAATTGTTTTTTGCAACTCGAGTTGGGTAACTGGGTTTCAAACATTTATTTGATTAATTGACTATCAAACTTGATAAAATTGATTCAAGCACAACTCGGGAAAGGGTGTCCCACAATTCACGCAAATGTAGAGAATAGAGTATACAAATTGGGGCTATGATTGGAATAATGGCCACCACGGTTATCATGTCACGGTAACTAACACCATTAATTGTTACATTTGCATTTGTAGACAAATAATGGTCCGATAAAGCATCCACCCCAAAGTCTCACAACTCATCAGTTGTGGATGCATTTGTTTGTCAACAATTATTCGCGGGTTTTCTGCATTTTTCACGATTAACGAAGCCATTGAGTTGCAAATAAAATGCAAATGAAAAATTTCGACAAGGGAGATTAGACATAAATTTAACTCGGTTTGACTCGGTTTAACAACTCGAGTTGGCGGACCCATCACTAAGAGGGAATGCATTGATAAAATAGTGAAGCAAAAAGAACGAAACTCATCATATACCAAACCTGGTGTTCTACGTACAAACATTTTAAAACCACTCTTTCTTCAAACCTGTTGAACATCGCTCTGGTTTCTTAAGTTATTGCTTTTAATAAATAAAATAAAACTAATTAATCCAAATAAAATAGGACTATTTATGAACGAAATACCAGTTTTCTACAGATCTTGTAAGTATCCAGAAAAGTTGACAAGTTTTGTGACATTTCGATCAACTTTTCCGAGCTTCTACTGTCTGTTTTCTTGGATATTTAGGGAGCATTTGACGGTTGATGCCATCATTCGAACTCTTAATAAGAAATAATTAAACCATAAAGTATAGAAATGGATGTATGATCTCCTGAGCAGGAGATCAGCGAAGTCACAACCAGAGGATACCCATAAGGAGGAGTCTTATGAGAATGAGAAGAACTCATGTGGAGCCTAGTTGTAACTAGCTTCTAAAGATACAGACAAACAGTAGCACCAGATGTCAGTCATACGCGGATGACAAAATGGAGAAGACCCTATGCGACATCATCAAATGGGGACTAAGAATAACTAAGCAATGGTGCTTGTCGGTATAGTATCTTAGTACCTTTCACAAATTGAAACGACTTAAACCAATCTGTCGGGGACAACACTGGCTCGAATAAATGAAGTTAAATTGTTAGGAAAGCCACGCGAGTTGACTACAGTCAAATTTCGATAACACCACTTGCACCAAACACCAAAAATATTCGAGTTATCAAGTGGAATACAAAACTGATATTAATATGAATTTATTTGCGATATAACACATCAAACGTAGAGGAGCATGATTATTTCTTAAAATAGGCTTTTAAATATGACAGAAGAGCGGTTTATTTTGGTTTTAATGGAATTTAAACCATTGTAGATACAGTGGCGACCAAACCGGTCGAATAAATGAAAAAATTCAGGAAATCTTTCATAACATATTTATTTGTAGTACTACTAGGATTTCTTTTGATTTAATAAAAACAAAAAAAAATTTCATTCAATTAACAAAAAATACAAAAAATCAAAAAAGTCGACTACCTTTATTCGTCCACTTTTGCGCGTTTCGCCTTTAGTTCATGGAATGCGTGCAAATCAAAATTGACCGCTATATTTTTGTGTTCTTTTTCCATACATTTACTGTGCGCAGTTTTAGTTTCATGTGACAAAGTACTTTTGAGTTTATTCTAAAAGTCAAATATCTTCAGTTGAATACAAAATGAGAAAACTATCGAGTAGTTTGGAAGATAGTATCGCAGTCCTCATTGGAAAAGGCTTATCCGCCAGGAAAATTGGGAAAAAAAGCTGAAAATTAGTCATTCCACAGTGCTTACGGTAAAAAAGTGACGAAGATTGGAAGCGGTTAACACATCCAGTGGTCGTCTACGGCTGTTATCAGATGGAGATGCACGTCTTATTGAACGTATGATGTTATCCAAACAGACTAAGACACCGAAAGAGGCCCCAAAAGCATTAAATAAGAACGTTAACGAGTGGACGGCTAGAAGAGGACTTTGCAGAATCGGCCTGATGTCAGCAATCAAAAAGAAAAAACCCGCGTTGTCTGACAAAAGTGTTAAGGCTCGGTTGAAGTTTTGCAAGGAACACAAATCTTGGACCATAGATGATTGGAAACGTGTAGTCTGGTCGGATGAAACAAAAATTAACCGTTTTCAGTCAGATGGGAAAGAATACTTTTGGCATCGCCCACAAGACAGCATTCAAAAAAATCAAGTTAAACAAACTATAAAACACGGAGGTGGTAGTTGAATGGTGTTTCACTTGGTGGCATATAGGTCCAATGGTGAGAATCATGGGCATTATGAAAAAAGAAGACTATCTTGATATCTTACGGACAAATCTGCCAGAATTCTTGGATGAAGCAACGTATCCAATTGATGAAATGGTGTTGCTTTGGCCGGCACAAAGCCCCGATTTAAACCCTATCGAAAATTTGTGGGCGTTCGTGAAAAAAAGACTGTCGCAATCTCAATGAACTATGGTCTAGAGTACAGGCTGTATGGCAAAGTATTCCTCACTCTAATATTGAAAAATTGGAAGAAAGCATGCCAAAAAGAGTGAATAGTGTTATTAAAAACAAAGGGATCTGGACAAAATACTAAAGAATAGCAATACATTAGGGTAACCCAAAACGTGCAAAAGTGGACGAATAGAGGTAGTAGACTTTTTTTGAATTTTTTTTATATTTTTTGTTAATTTAATGATTTTTTT
This sequence comes from Eristalis intricaria, assembly GCA_964034865.1. Lineage (NCBI taxonomy): Eukaryota > Metazoa > Arthropoda > Insecta > Diptera > Syrphidae > Eristalis > Eristalis intricaria. The sequence continues at coordinate 55,539,466 of OZ035874.1, forward strand.
GTTTTTGTTTTTACTGTTCTGTAAACACCAACGAATAAAATAAATCAAAAGAAATCCTAGTAAACAAGGAAGTTAAGATTTGATGTATATATGTATCTGACACAAAATCTCCGAATCTACCCAACGGATTCGAGCTAAGGTACGGTACAAGAAGAAATGGTAAAGTTACTCTTTCCGTTGGGAAGCAAGTAAGAGATATTAATGAATTGGTGGATTCGATATATCCCTCTGTTCAATATATAAGTAGCAAGACCCCTTCTTGGTTCGGAGAAAGAGCTATTCTGGCTCCAATAAATGATTCAGCGTCCAGAATCAAGAATCAACGGTGACGTACAAATTTATCGATTCATTGACACCGTTGTAAATACGGATGATTCGGTACATTTTCCAACAGAATTTTTAAATTCTACGAATCCAGCAGGACTACCAGAGCACAGCACGTTGGAGTGCCAAAAATTTTGTTTAGAAATTTGTGTCCTCCAAAGCTGTGTAATGGAACAAGGTTACTGGTAACAGCTTTAAGACCTAATGTAATTGAAGCGATTATTAAAACAGGGCCAGGCACAGGTGAGAATGTATTTATCTGGTAGTCCTGCTGGATTCGTAGAATTTAAAAATTCTGTTGGCAAATGTACCGAATCATCCGTATTTACAACGGTGTCAATGAATCGATAAATTTGTACGTCACCGTTGATCTTGCTTAAAATGATTTCATTGATTCTGGACGCTGAATCATTTCTTGGAGCCAGAATAGCTCTTTCTCCGAACCAAGAAGGGGTCTTGCTACTTATATATTGAACAGAGGGATATATCGAATCCACCAATTCATTAATATCTCTTACTTGCTTCCCAACGGAAAGAGTAACTTTACCATTTCTTCTTGTACCGTACCTTAGCTCGAATCCGTTGGGTAGATTCGGAGATTTTGTGTCAGATACATATATACATCAAATCTTAACTTCCTTGTATAAAAGTAAGTGATGATCATACTCCAATACGATCCACTCAAGTGACTATTTTGAAATTTAATTTGATAATACATTAGTGTTGTCATTTTTTCGTAGGATATTCTCGTGTGCAAATCTACTACGAAATTGACGCGTCGTGTAAGTTACGAAAGGTCGATGAAAAACGATACAACAAAAAAAAAATAATCGACAAACGACAGAGAACCTGGGTGAATAATTAGCTTTCCTCTGAAAAGGCACAAATAGACCATTGATACTTGGAAACACATGGCCTCCGTGGCGCAATTGGTTAGCGCGTTCGGCTGTTAACCGAAAGGTTGGTGGTTCGAGTCCACCCGGGGGCGAGTAACTTTTTTTTTTTTGTTTTTTGATTGTGAACTAGTTGAAATACATATTTACTTCTCCCTGGAATAAATATTATAATGCCTACTGATTCACAATATTGTTCGTTTTCTTGTTCTTTGGGGCGTAAAAAAAATGTTTTGATGGGCGACGTACGTAGGAATTCCGAGGAAAGCCAACACACTTAATAACTTCCCTTGCGATTTATTTATCGACACTGCATATGCAAGCCCTGGAAATTGAAACCATTTTAAGTTGAATGGCATGTCATTTGGAATCTTAGGGATGTGTTGAATCAAAACGTCTTCGCCTTTTGCAGTTCCCTTTCAAAATTGTAGCTTCGGTAACGTTTTTTCATTAATTTCTTCACCCTTCAAGCCGGTACCACTAAAAAGTCGTTACTTGTTTATTTTCCCCAAGATAATCGACACCGATCCGACTTAAAATTGCAGATTATAAGGTGGTAATCTGTTCAACCTGGATTGACGAGTGCAAGCAGGCGCATTCAGCAATGCAGGCAGCATTTAAGACGAAGCTGGACACAAGGATGAGAGCTGTTCGTGAGCTCTACGAACTTAAAAGAAGGGTAGAGCACTGGAGTTTCAAAAGGAAAGTGAAAGAGAACGAGAATCGCGTGATCGAGCAAATGGAGACGTGTTAGAACGATGTCCGGAAGTTCTACGAAAGCGTGGACAAATTATTCAATGGATATAAGGTTAGGACAAAAGCCTGTCTTGACGTAGAGGGACAAATCATAGGAGAGTCGCAGTCGATAGATGTGGAAAGATCACTGTAGACTATTAAACGGCGAGAAAGAAATAAATACTGCTGTCAGGGAGAGTGTTTAACTCAACAAAATGGACGATGATAGAAGAGAATATTGTCCCCTCGACCTAGACGAAGTCAAGATAGCGATATCGAGACTACAGTCGAATAAAGCTGCTGGTGCAGACGGCTTGTGCAGAGCTCTTTAAGGCAGGTGGAGATCCTTCTTCTTCTGGTGGTGCTACAGTCCGGGGTGACCCGGACCTCAACCAGCAAGCCTCTCCAGCCAGCACGATCTTTAGCCAGCTGTCTACAACTGCGCACACCAAGGTGATTGAGGTCCTTCTCCACCGGGGTGTACCATCGGCTCCGTGGGCGTCCTCTATTGCGTTGTCCCACTGGGTCAGAGTCGAAGACTTTTCGGGGTGAAGTAGTCTTAATCGTTGAATCCGTAGACTCCTGGCTAGACTCATGTCGCTGTACAGCCCGTACAGTTCGTGGTTAAATCTTCTTCTCCAATAACCATCAACGCAGACAGGACCAAAGATTGAACGCAGAACTTTTCTCTCGAAGAGACCAAGGACTTCCTCATCCGCTTTAGAGATTGTTCAAGCCATCGCGCCGTACAGCAGGACAGGGATTATCAAAGGCTTGTATAAAGTCAGATTGGTCCTTCGAGAGATGGCTCTACTACTCAATTGCCTCTTGAGCCCATAGAAACAGCGGTTGGCAAGAGTTACTCTGCGTTTGATCTCGGTGCTGATGTTGCTCGTACTGTTTACTTGCGAGCCGAGGTAGACGAAGTCCTTTACTGCCTCAAAGTTATAGCTGCCTATGGTGACGTACTGGCCAATTGGTCGATGTTGTGCGTCCTTTCTCCCACACCGTCCTAAAAAACATTTTGGCCGCCTCCGCTTCAATGCCAGCAAACGCTTCATTGACGGCTCGCTGTGTTCGACCAATCACGTCAATGTCATCCGCATATGCTAGCAGTTGTACGGACTTTTGGAAGATCGTGCCTCTTGTGGTAGCGTGTGAGTTCTGCACGATCTTCTCAAGAATAATGTTGAAAAAGTCACATGACAGCGCGTCGCCTTGTCTAAAACCTTTTTTGACATCGAAGGTCTCGGTGAGTTCGTTACCGAGCTTGATGGAGCTGCTAAAATTCTCCATCGTCATACTGCACAACCTGACGAGTTTGGCAGGAACAGAACAAGCTGTCTTTCGCCAATGATACGTTTGCTGACATTGAGACGGAAGCGGCCAAAATGGCTTTGGTGGTGAATGAAGGAAGAACACATTCTATCGACTTTTCCAGACAGATATACTTCATGTATCTCTCCTCCACGGTTAGCAGTACGAAAGCTCCAGAACCGAGATTAACCGAGGCCAAAGAACGACAAAGACAATTGAATAGTAGAGCCCTCTCTCAAAGGACCAAGCTGACATTATATAACACCTTGATCACTCCTGCCTATCGTATATGGCGCGAAAGCATGGAGAATATCAAAAGTAGATGAAGAAGCCCCTGGTCTCTTCGAGAGAAAAGTTCTGCGTGCAATTGTACATTTGACAATTGAATTAAAGCGATTTTACTATGTAGTCGTTTTTAGCGATTTATCTTATCCCCTAAAGGCGGTACTGCCGGTTATAGGGTACCATTTACATTCATCAGACAAACTCTCAAACGTGCTTATATTACGATTCCACCGAAAGAAATTTCCAGATTTTATAAAATTTCTCCAAATCCCCTAAGTTTCGCCATCGGGATATCAAAACCTCATGGTATCGTTGAAATCTGCTTGAATCTCGAGAGGTTGTCAAACCGAACAACGAACAGCGTGGATTTGAGTTTATTTTTGTGTTCATTTTCTCATTTCGAGTGTTCTTATCATCTTCTGACCAGTATGATCCACTAAAGGGATCGCGGGTTAAACCACGCATGAGAGATCTCCAGGCAACTCGATCCTCCGCCATCGACTCTAATTCATCAGGGCGTGAACATGCGAGCTTATGGACTTGGTCCAACCATATAATCCTCGGTCTGCCAAGTGGTCGCCTACCTGATGGTATCTCATTCAAGGCCCGCCTCGAAAGTGGTGATGTTCATAACACTATTAATTCCTGTCAACAAACTTGTCTTGCCGCCACTTCAAAATTGAGAACTAATGACATTTGATAACACATTTGACAACACTTCAAACTCCTACAAACGGTCTTTGTAGGAATTCATCCAAATCCAGCGATTTCGGTTCGGTACGAATACGGTAGTGAGTTAAAATAGTCGTTGACTTTTCTGAAATGATCAAACTTCCTTCGCAATTTTATTACTTTTTTAATCCGTAAGAACATTTACGTATTAAAAAACTCAGAAAAAAAAGATGAATGAAATCGGTAAAGCCAAAGACAAAGAGAAACAGTCATTAATTTTTAAATTGAGATGTGATTGTTCACGTTAAATGTTCTGCCTTCTAAAGTTGAACGTTACAAAACGCACTCAAGGTTCCAATATGGTTCCAATTGTGTGGTAAAAGCTCTGTTTGCAATTTTGTGATGCCTTTAGGGTAACAAGCCTTATTAGAGCTACTGCAAAACAAGCAGAGTTCTTCTAAAATATTAGTCGTTTATTATTTGTGAAATTTTTAATCAATACTGAAGCTAAAAGAACAGAAACTATTAAGCTCCAATGGGGAATAGGAAAACTGTCGTAGGAAATCGATGGGAAGTGGAAGCTCGAAATATGAAACGTGACAATAGTTGGAGCAAAGTAAAGCAAACGCGTGGGAATATCATACGCAACATGTTTTTTGTAGAATGTTTAAAGAAGATTCATAATGGGACCCTCGCGATTCAGGTCACGTCTTGGCATTCTTCTGGGGTAAGGGGATTGTATCACAACAGCTAATTTGATTCCAGGTTGAGCGTAATCATGGCCCTTATCTGGTCAGTTGTGGCGACTGCGGTTCAACTTAAGCCCTTACCAGGTGGAAAAGATACCCATTAATGAAGATTTTAATTGTATGTAGGGTAAACTGGGGCACCTTTGACATCGGGGCACATTTGCCCTTGCCAATTTTCGATATGAACGCAGCCTTTAATAAGATAAGTTGTGATGGTGAACGAAGCCTTTGGCAGTTTTGGTTCAACTCTACATCGAGTAAGACTTGTTTTTGTGATTTCTGGATTTTTGATCTAATTTTTGACCTTCGGTATGTAAGATTTGTAAAAAAAGATAAAATAAAAGAGTTTTTTTTTATTATTAAACTAGCGAGTTGGTAGCGCTCTCTCTAAAAAAAAAGTGCGCTCCCAACTCCCGATACAAACTATAATTTGTATGTATATAGGTAGAGCCCAGTCAAATATACAGAAAAGGCACATCACAACTTCGTCAAAGTTGGGTGGAAGTAAGCAGTGTGTTTGTGGCTTTGCGAGTGTTCTCGGAATGGATGTTCGTGTGCGAACTCCACTGGTGGGCTGCTGATTGCAATGATCTACGCACATCTGTAAAATATGTAAATCTCAAATAATTACATTATTGCTTAAAACTGTCGCTTTAAGATTCACCGAATAATGACTGATACATCTATCTCTTCGCCAGGATATGTTCTAACCGAAAATGAAAGAACAACAGATTTGAATGTTCAAGTGTTTTATAGTAATATAAGTGTAAAGCATAGAAAAACGGTTTTATGGTTAAAAAATTGTATAAATGGGGTTAAAAGCTTTAATAACGGAATGAGGATACTGAAAACCAAAACCTATTTCACAGAATTCTAAACCAAAGGCATCAGTGCTCTATCTTTTGCCATTTAAGAGTCCATAAAGCCCAAACAAACAAAGATTGATTTTTTTTTATTATGACAGCACATTTTAAGAATGTTTATATTTGAATGCCAGTTTTGTGAAAATAATACATTAATATGAAAAAAACGCCATATACCCAAGAGGGTACAAGAAAATAGTAGTTTTCAAATAGACGTTAAGCCGAAATGAAAATAGGTTTCGGGCAGTGCCAATGTGCTCAACAACTTTAGATTCACTAAAAACCTACTTTGCATATTTTTTTCAGTTTCTTATTCTTTAGGTACATTATGTGTTTTGCCTTAAAACAAAACTTGTTTTTTTTTTTTTTCTTACTTGGGTTGTTGAAAATTTTATTTTTTTTTATAATTCATTTTTATTATTCAATTCATAAAAAACTTACATACTAGACAAAAATGTTTAAAACTAGTTAGACGAACAATGTTTTTATTTCTAACTTACTGGCCCTAGGCGGGCACTCTAAGCTAAACTTAATCTTAATTTATGTCTTTCGACCTAACCTAAAAGGGTGAAATGCAAATGGAAATTTAAAAAGAACAACTTACTATTAAAAAAAAATTGGAAAACTTAATGACTGGACGGTTTTTATAAAAACTTACAAACTACCTTACATTCTACCTTAAAATAAAACTTACAAGCTAACTTAAGCTAACCTACGTATATATGCATATACACATGTGTATACCCCTATACCCATGTGTATGCGCATATATCCTTAATATACACAATGTATACATGTATCGTCGTGTATACACATATACATTCTTCTTTTTTTTATTTATATTTTGTATTTTTTTTTGTAGTTATATATATATATATATATATATATATATACATTTTTACAGCTTACACTACCCTAAGATTAAAACTACCCTAAGATATATAAGTCGGCCGTAGGTTGCGGCTGATAGATTTCTATCTAATCCGCCGCAAGACAGAGACCGACTGCGCCCCATAAGGGGGAACGCACTACCCTCTTTACCCCTGGTCTAAAGGGTTCGACGCTGGAGTTCCCTCGCTCCCCAGCCACCAGAAATGCTGGTGCTGCCTAGCAACATCCCTAATGTCTCGGCTGGATACCGCCGAACTGAACCGGAGGAGACCCTCCTCAGCTCGTTGTGCGACGGAGCGGTCGTGGTTGAGTCGCCCATCCACAGTTGAACGGGCTATGAAGATCAGCGGTACCGCATTTATATTTTGTAACAGCCCGTTTTTGTCTAAATGGAGAAAGGCTTCTGGGGGAACGAAGCCGTTGTGACGTACCCTTTCGTGGTATTCTGGATTGGGGTAGTAAGCCCCTGAGATCAAGTTATTGGACGAGTTCATCGCTCTAGCAGTATGACCTCGAATCAACTTCAACAGGAAATTGTCCACTCTTATCAGGTTTGCCCTGTTCTATAAGACCTAATTGGAATAGAATTGTATGTACTGGGACTCTGGAGTTCTATAAAGGCGAAGACAAGCCCTAAGACAAGCCCTCTCGAACAACCGAATCTTTTCCATCAAGCTTGCACTCACGTTGAACCACACAGGACAGCCATAGCCGGATGAGGGCCATGTAGCAGATAACCTTCACCCTCGCATCGAGTTGGCTGTTGTAAAACAGTCTCTTTGTAAGGGCAAAAGCGCCTCGGGCCCTGGCCAGAGCAGCATCTACATGTTTATTAAAATATAAATACTGATCTAGCCAAATCCCCAGGTATCTGACTACAGTCCTTTGCGCGAGTGGTTCCCCGTGCCTGATTGAGAACTTTCGCCAATTCTTTCTCGTATCCGCCGAGGCCTTATACAACGGAGTCCTGAAAAGAATGGCTTCCGACTTTCGGAAGTTAATACTCAACTTCCAGTCATCGCAACTTCTCATGAATGAATCGAAGTCACCCTGCGTGAGGGTAGTGATTTCCTCAATCTTTTTGCCTGATCTGTACACGATCAAGTCATCGGCATACGCAATTGCATGAGGAAGAGATCTTAACAGATCGCTCAAGTAAATGTTGAACAGGATCGGCGAATTAACGGCACCCTGTTGGAGACCATTTTTAACCTCAAACATACCTGTGATGGTCACATGTTGAAAATCTTCAACAAGACACTATGTGACCCGTGTCCACATAGTAGTGTCAGATTTTTACTGACTAAAAACACCCTTCCCTTTTGGTTTTTCTTTACTACAACTAAGTTTCCTTATCTAGTAGTAGCTTACATTTAAGGATATTTTCGCGTGTTGCAGGTAGACCTTCTGTAAAATCGCCTGCCATGACCATCGTTAGGATGGTTTATTACTATTGCGCCAAATCGAGCGGTCTCGTACGCTGGAGTCGCCGTACTAAACGTCTCATGTCCAAAGTTTGGAGGATGGCATTGTTACAATGACCACGAAGTCTGATATTAAGCTTTCGAGCGGAGTTTGTTATTTCTTCATCAACTGTAGCTATCCCTAGGTCCACAGTTCCTGAGATACCAGGGAGCTTTCACAATAACCCGCATAATTTTATTTTGAAAGGACTGAATAAACCCTCTGTTATTTGCTTTGGTGCAACCCCATTGTTGTATGCCGTAAGTCCATATAGGCTTCAGTACTTGTTGTACATGCTTAACTTGGAGTGCCTTCCAAGTAACCAGTACATTTCTCAACACCGGTGTTCGAGTTCATCCCGTTTCTTCTTCACGTGGGCCTTCCACTTGAGTTTCGCGTCGAGAGTCATACCAAGATATTTTGGTTCATTAGCGTACGGAATTTGTACAGAATTAATGAAAACTGGTAGATTTTTAATATTTCTGTAGGTTAAATTTATTCGCGTTGATTTGGTCTCATTGGGAGCAATGCGCCAGCGTTGTGACCATTCGTTTATTTTGTCCAGAGCTCGTTGCAGTTTTTCTGTTGAGGACTCAACTGAACTTCCCGTTGCCAGGATCGCTGTGCCATCCGCAAATGTAGCCACAAGTGTACCCTCAATTTGAGGGATGTCTCTAGTGTAGAACAGGTACAATGTAGGGCCAAGGACACTCCCTTGAGGGACTGACGGAGTATTCAGTTCCATGTTTGACTCCAAATATCCTGTTATCGAGATTGGATTCTAGTGTCTTATACAAGCTTGTCGGTAGAAGCCTAATTAGTTTGTATCTTAGGCCTTCAGGCCAGACTTTGTCGAAGGCCTGTCAGCAGATCTTTTTTCTAATCTAATGGAAGCCGTTTATAAATAACCTGATAGGTCCATATTAGTGTGGTTTCAGGCCAGGGAAGTCCACCATCGACCAGATTTTCACACTACGGCAGATCCTGGAAAAGACCCAAGAAATGCAGATCGACACCCAATACCTATTCATCGAGATCAAGGCCGCATATGACAGCGTGCATAGGGACGAGCTATACAACGCGATGTCTAGTTTTGACATTCCTGCCAAACTCGTCAGGTTGTGCAGGCTGACGATGGAGGATTCTCGGTGCTCCATCAAGGTCGGTAACGAACTCACCGAGACCTTCAATGTCAAAAAAGGATTTAGACAAGGCGACGCGCTGTCATGTGATTTCTTTAACATCATCCTGGAAAATATCGTGCAAGACTCACACGCCAACACTAGAGGCACGATCTTCCAGAAGTCCGTACAACTGTTAGCACACGCGGATGACACTGACGTGATTGGCAGAACACAGCGAGCCGTCAATGAGGCGTTTGCTGGCATTGAGGCGGAGGCGGCTAGAATGGGTCTAGCGGTGAATGAGGGGTCATCAAAAAGGACACACAACATCGACGTCTTGGACAGAGCGTCATAAGGACTTCGTCTACCTTGGCTCGCAAGTAAACAGTACAAACAACATCAGTACCGAGATCAAACGCAGACTTACTCTTGCCAACCGCTGTTTCTATGATCTTTGCAGTAGAGCCATCTCTCGAAGGACCAAGCTGACTTTACACAAGACCTTGATCATCCCAGTCCTGCTGTACGGCGCGGAGGCATGGACAATCTCAAAAGCGGATGAGGAAGTCCTTGGTATTTTCGAGAGAAAAGTTCTGCGTGCGATCTTTGGTCCTGTTTGCGTTGACGGTTTCTGGAGGAGACGATTCAACCACGAACTGTACGGGCTGTACAGCGACATGAGTCTAGTCAGGCGTCTTCGGATCCAACGCCTAAGATGGCTAGACCATGTAGAGCGTATGGACAACTCAGCTCCGGCCCGGAGAGTCTTCGACTCCGAACCCGTGGGACAACGCAACAGAGGACGCCCGCGTTTAAGGTGGCGCACCCAGATGAAAAAGAACCTCAACCAACTTGGCGTGCGACACTGGAGACAGCTAGCCAGAGACCGTGCTAGCTGGAGAGGCTTGTTGGTTGTGGCCCAGGTCCACCCCGGACTGTAGCGCCAAATAAAGAAGAAAGAAAGAGACGATAGTTAATGACAGTTTTCAGTCGACGCGAAGCAGACAAAACGATATCTCTCAGACGTTATCGTTTTTTTATGCTTACAGGAAGCGAAACTATCGTCGATGCGCTATCGCGAGACGATTGTCGCCTTACGCGATTAGAGCCCAGCGTCTTCTCGCTGTCGTCAAAAAAGTGTTTGACTTTTCTTTTCATTCAAACAACTGGTAGAGTAGACCCGCTGATACGTTTTACGCATACGATTATGAGTTAGAACTGCAATTGTCAAATGTTTCCCTTCTAGAGTCAAAGGTGTCAAGAGTCAACAAACTTACTATTTAAAAAAAAAAACAATTTTTAAATTCTGATCAAGTTGTTAGAAAAGTTAAATATAGCCCATATTAAAATAAGCACAGGAATTTATTTATAATTTTAGCAAATACCACAGACATTAAAAAATGAAGTGTCAAATGTGCCCGGTTTCCACTACAGTCGGGTATCGTTGGACTACAGGAAGTGTCGGTTAAGACTGGGGCTGGATTGCCGTGAGTCCACTGGTGTGTAACAAAAATAATACACTTTTATTCCGTGGCATGAATTTGATTACACTTAAAAAATAAATTGTCGAAATTGTAAGGCAAGCTTTCGATGTGTCAAGCTGTGGCAGCTGAAAGACGAGGAGGATCCTTTGAGTTGATATCATCGAACGACTGAAGGGAGATCCAAAAGTGGAAGGTTATCGACATTTATGCATATGCGTAGTTTTTGAAGACAACGGAATTTCGTTGAGTAGACGAATAAAGAAGTTTTGTTATAAATTAAACATACACTACGTTCTTGACTATCGAAACCAATAGAAACTGGAGAAGTTGCAATTATCGAGGTTCTGTCTACAGCGTCAGTTTTGATAAGAAATTAAATTTAGGTGTTGTGAAAATCGAGAGTTGTGTTAATCGCGAGCGTACTGTAGTTATATTTTTCATTTTATTGCAAACTGTTTTGCCGTGTGAAAGATGACACAAATTTTCAATCTTCTTTTCGCAGTCCAAGAAGTGTAGCCACGACCGAAACGACTTTCTAGAATTTGATTTCGACCATTTTTATAGTCGCCTGTCGGTAAGAATTTGTAAATAACCGTCGTTTATCCGAATGTTATCCGCGTCACACAAATGTCCAAAGACAAGATGAATACTTTAATACCTGTGGACACAGCCCGAATTTATTTTCAAACCAGCTCCAGTCGAAATCGATCTTAAATCAACAGGAAACAAAACAAAGCAAAACTCACCAAGTCCCCTCGACCCACGAACTCCATAATCATCATGTAAGGTGGACGAATCGTACAGCATCCCAGAAACGAAACGATATTTTTATGATGGCTCACACCTTTCAGCATGCTGATTTCGGTTAGAAACTCTTGGATTTCCTCCGAGGTTGGATTGCCTGGAATTAATTGAGAATAAACAGAAAGTTTTTGAATTTAATTTTCTTAACATTTTCCGAGAGAGAGTTTGATTTGAGTAAACAGCAGCGAGGCATACAACTAGAAGAGGGAGTGGAGTTGAAAAGCAAATGGTGTTTTATGAAATCAAGGCTGGAACATCGATCGAATTTTTTTGATTTAATCCTGCTTCCTCCTCGTGGTGCACGCAAACATTTGTGGGGAAAAGGAAGAGGGAACTGCAACTCAACTTTTATTCGAGACTTTAAATTTTTCGATTAACTTGATTGATTTGGATTCCTTAGACATTGGTCGTATGTAGACAGAGTTGGCAGTGCCTGTGATGTTGGCTTGGAAGGACGAAGGACATCTTTGATGCATACCTTAGGATTTATTAGCAAAGACCCAGGCACGATTACGGTAACGGTATTTTGTAGAGGGGTCAAAATTAATTTTTTTACAAGATGAGGGGGGGGGGGAGGGGATGTCATCTCGCCTCGTTTAAGAGTTCGGGGCAATTTAAGAACAAAAAAGGACTCAAAATGGAAATAAATATGAAAAAAATGAAAAAGAATATGAAATAGAGAATATTTCTCAAAATTGTAAAATGATGTGCATTTCGGACCAATATTTCTCAAAATTGTTAAATAATGCGCTACTTTTTATAGTCAAAGCTTATATCAATATCATTACTCGGAATGCACCACGAGGAGGTAGACACGCTGTTGCATTTTAACAAGCGCAACATGAAACAATTAAAAGCATTTTATATCTTCAAGCGCAACATGAAAGCCGGCAAATGCATTTAAATTAAAATGTTCGGCAAGTGAACGGAAGATGTGATGAGGCGGCAGCGAAACACAAGTGTGTCTGGATATTTGCATTACGGGTGCAATTCGCTCCACACCTTCAGCCGCCATGGAAACAATTCTACAGCTACTTCCCATGGACATTTATGAGAAGTTGGCAGCTACCAAGGCAGCGATCAGGTTGAGGGAATGCAACCGCTGCAGCAAAATGCACAGTTTAGTCACATGGAAATAATCAAGAATGCGAACACCCCAAGGCATACAGATTATATCGCGCCCGTTGTAGACTTTGAATTTGCGTATAAAACACTCATCCCAAGACTGATAAGACTGGGCATCAGACTTTGTCAGAGACACTACCCAACTGGAACGAAGCTAAGTTGGAAAGTTTATATCCAGGAACGTGTCAAGAAGGGCCATTGGGTGCAAATGGGGACTGCAACCCCGAATGGTTCACTGACTATTTATATCAGTAGTCAGTGTGGTGTCGCAATTTGGTGGACCGCACTGGATAAGAAAATCAGCATCATCCCACTCGCTAGAGTGCAGAGGATGACATGCGTATGCATTAGCGGGGCGCTCAGGACTACCTCCTCCTAAGCACTAAGTATACCCCTCAACCTGCCATCGATAGAACAAATTGGCAGACAGACAGCAGCTAGCACAAAGATCAGATTAGGATCGCTGAGCAGCTGGAAAGAACTGCAGTCTGGACATTCAACGATCCCATGCAGGTATGCCTCTACGCCCATAGATACAGACCTCACTCTACCTAAACTCCTCTTCGAGAAGAATTTCTCAACCAGCATACCGCCCAGATTTTATTGGGAGTCTGAACACCAGACGCTGGAAGGTCCACTGCGAATCTTCACACATGGATCGCAGATGGATGCAGGTGTGGGTGCTGGTGTCTATTCCAAGGATCTAAATATCCAGCTATATTTCCGACTACCTATTCACTGTAGCGTCTTTCAGGCTGGAACTAGGGCGATTAAGGAAGCCCTGTCCTGGCTAACATGTAATATCGCGCACAGATATCGTCATTTGTTCCGATAGCCAGGCAGCGCTGAAATCTCCGAATGCAGTCACTTTTAGTTCCAAGACTTCCCTTAATTTCTTAACGAGATGGCCAAGTATTTTAACAACCAACTTATGTGGGTGCCGGGACACTGTGACATTTCAGAGAATTGCGAAGCGGACGAACTCGCTAGAAAGGGCACAAGCTCCGTGCTCTTTCCGGGTGGAGACCCACCCTCCACGCCTATCGCTACTATAAAACATCTGCTAAAGCTTGAAACGCTTGCTCAAACAAACCACGAATGGATATCTGGCACAGGATGCCTCATTACCAAACAACTATGGCCTATGATCGATCCCAAGCAACCGCTTAGCTTAATCCGATGAAGCAGGCCAAACCTCAGATCTCTTATTCGCGTTTTAACAGGGCATTGTGCAATCGGAACTCCCGCCTCTAGCCTAGGTCTTCCCTATAGTGATTTCTGTAGAAGCTGCATGGACGAGGATGAGGAAGAAACCATCGAACACTTGCTATGTGGCTGCACAGCTCTCTCATCCCGTAGATTCAGTCTTCTGGGGGCATTCTGGCTGAACTGAGCAGCATCAGAATCAGCCCTCTTCTTCGCTTTATCAAAGCACAAATTGGTTTGCGGAATAGATAGCCTAAGATCCGCGTGGTAACGCAAGAGGCCTATGCTTGGCCTAAGTGTGTCTGCTGTCCGTATGCGCGGCAGTCAGACACCTCAAGTTAACCTAACCTACCCATCTGGAAACACAGTCAGATGGATCCAAAACGGAAGAAGGCACTGGACTAGGAGTATTTGCGTCATCGCAGGAAATATCCGTCTCTCTGTCCCGTCGATTGTCAAACCACTGTAGGCAGAATTAAAAGAGGCTTACTGTCAATGAACCCGATAGACGGGCTATCTGTCGTTAAATACATTGACAGTCAGACACCATCATTCAAATCGAAGATGGTAAAACCTTGCCGTCTATCTCTTAGGGTGATAGCGGTCAGATGCAACCTTGCCCTATGCTGGATCCCTGGGCCTCCACGCAACGAAAGGGCCGAGCTAGCTAGAACAGGGGTGGGCAATGGCAACTAATCAGGACACCCCATACCCCTCTCTTCAAGTAATAAACCATTTTTACTTACAGATGCTATCAACGCCGCCAATCGGAGGTGGATGGAATTATATACTTGTAGGACTTCAAGGCTAATATGGCCTCCAATAAATCCCAAAAAAACAAGCTCACTCCTAAATCTAAATAGAAAGGAAATCAGCGATGTTGTTGGCATTATTACTGGTCATTGCTTATTCGGCACACACGCAAGGAGAATGGGAACCCCCTACAATGACTTTTGTAGGAGCTGGAGGGACGAAGAGGAAGAAGAAACTACACTTCACTACCTCGGCACCTGCCCAGCACTTGCAAGGACAAGGAAAAGCATTCTAGGCAGCTATTCATTCAGTAGCCTTGAGGAAATGTTTGGCATTCAAATTTTGGACATAGCAAGATTTATAAAAAAACTAATTGGCTGTAACCCAGCAAAGGAGGGCGTCATCCAGGATATGCCACTAGCACACCAGTAGGTAGCTTCAAGTGTTCCAAAGTGGAAGCTGCCGATCAGTATGGATCCAATCAGGACCTAAGTGGGCCAGAACTGCTGCAGTGGCAATCACAATAACCTAACCTTACCTAACCATTGTGTACGACTGGACACTTAAGAGGTAATACAGATGTCCATCAAACAATTCACATAGTTAAACATAAAACTTGAAAACTACTCTACCGCTCTTTATTGGATAAATGAAGCAAGGCGCATGTGATCAATCTCTGAGCTGTTATTCAAATTACTACAAGACGTTCCCCAAAAAACATTCTAAGCATTCTAGTGCCCACGCCGACGAACAGGTCAGGTACTCAACTTTGTTGAGCTTGGCTAAGCTTTTACGGCAAAATAGAACCGATTCCGAGAAGCATTTAATCAACGGAAGGATGATGTTGTCTCAGCTCCTGGACGGGAACAAGTACATATGTGAATTTGCATTTTGTTCTATCCTTGTTCCGTCAAAGATCAACTAAAACAACGCTCTTTATTCTGTGCATTTATAATGCGAATCTCAACTATGCATGTGCACTTCAACAACACAAAAGGAACGTGGTAACCAAGCGTGTGTTCATTTCCTGCCATGAATACCTGAATTTAATGATAATCATATTGGTGCATGCTTCCTATTGTTCGCCCATCAGTGGATAATGGTTTTCCAAAATAAATATCCCACGTGGAATGTTTATAAATTCATCACAATTCACATCCTACAAATTCTCACCTTAAATATTCATCTAAATCATTCCCTCTGTCCCGCTCTGCCAACTTCAATTCAGTCGAATCCCTCAAGAGCGCAACTTTTCTGATTGATTGACAAGTGGTTTGTGGGCATTTCCAGAGAGGCTTGACGTCGATATGATATACGAGGTAATCACCTGAATTCCTTACCGAAGACCAGGTGTACCTCCTGACTCTCGAATCAGGTTGGCCTATGAATCATTGCCGAGATTGTCCTTCAAAAGTGAGTCTCTTGTTAATAAAACTCACACATGCACGGTCTGAGGTGTAATCACTCAGAACTTTAACGCTGCCGATTGGATCTTTCATCTTTCGTGTCGGGAGTGATGTTAATATTGAAAAGCATTTTTAAATATGTTTCTGACAAGATGACACGCTGACAGCATGGCAGCTGCATGTTGCTTTGAACCATATGTGGTTACTCTTTGCACGATAACGGTGTTCTGCGGTTTAAATGGCCTATTTGTGCTCTCCTCGTGGAAAGCGTCAGTCGTGAACTAGTAAGACAAGTTCGAGTGAGACAAAGAGAGCGTCCCAGGGCATGATGCAGGCAACCCAAGTGCGTCAAGGACTTCCTTTGTTCTTTACACTATGTCCCAAGGTTGGGAATTCTTGATATTTCTGCGGTAAGGTGTTGACAATAGCTGTTTTTTTTGCAAGCGTATGTACGCTTAATTTATAAGTGCACAAAAAAACGATCATCGGCGCTTAATAATTCATTATAAAACCTTGGCAGCACCGACGACATTTATGACATTTGTTAAGCAGTCAGAGGTGTAGTCGTTTAAGGTGATGGTTGATCTTTGATGGTCACAATCTTCGTTTTGTGACTGTGTAGAGTGACCATCAATTTAAAAGCAAAAACACTTAGTAATTATAAAATAAAAAAAAAACGTGAAATGAAAAGAATCGTTTACGAAGCCAAAACGGAATATATAACAGAGACACTCTGCGTATACCAAAAATTGCATACTTATGGATGCCAACAAAATTAAAAATGATCTAATACATCAACCAAACCTGCAGGTGTAAGCCACATACAGCAACCTAAACATTGAATGAATGAATTCAGGAATGAACACACAGAAGTTAATGATTGGAAGCATTGTTTTAATCCGCACTTATTCCTAAAGCGGCGATAGATATGATGAGTAACTTAAGCGGATATAGGATTAGTTGTTAGTGTATTTTACATGCAAATCGAAATTTAAGCGTATATACGCTTGCAAAAAAACGCAGCTATTGTACAACCACACTATCTAAAGTGTGTACCTCATACAAACTCATTACAAATACGTGTCCTACCCAACACTAAAACTTACATATCTTTTACTATGTACATTGAACATTTAATTGACTACTTTAAACTAACTCCTGACTAACGGATTGACTGGGACGGGGGAAGCGTGTGTGTCGCGTGGAAACTAGTCTCACGCCCCTCAACATAAAACATACCTAAATCGCCTGTGCAACAAACTAAACAAATCTTTGCAAGTCTTTAAATCCACGAGATATCTACTTATCTTGAAGGCCTACCAAATGAAAAATTTACAAACTACTCACTTTGGAAAGAAGTAAAAAATATCAAGAAGCCCCAAATGCAGGCCGCGTCAATCAAGAAAAACAATGATGAGTGGTCAAAAAGTGATAAAGAAACGGCGGATCTCTTTGCCGAACATTTGGAGGAAACATTTCAGCCTTTTGATGGACAAATGTTGGAAGTTGATCCAAGTGTAACTTCTATATCTGACAACTCCAGTATAGAAAGAGTATCGCTAAACGACCTCTGCCAGGCAATCAAAGATCTAAAAAAACAACAAGGCTCCTGGCTGTGATCTAATAACCGGACAAATCCTGAAGAACTTGCCGTAAAAGGCGCTAATTAAACTCCTCTACTTAAGTAACGCTTCCTTTAGACTATTATTTGTTCCAGACTCATGGAAGGTTGCAGAAGTGATTACTGGCAAACCGTTGAACAACAAAAAGTCGTACAGACCCGTATCGCTTCTAACGATGATATCCAAGATTTTTGAAAAACTCTTATTAAAACGCATTCAAAAATTCATCGAAGAGAATCAACTAATACCTGACCATCAGTTCGGGTTTCGAGCGAAACACTCGACCTCGAATAACGAATGAAGGAGCATTAGAGGAGAAAAAAGATCTGCTGACTTTTCCCAGGCCTTCGACAAAGTCTGGCATGAAGGCCTAAGATACAAACTAATCAGGCTTCTACCGACAAGCTTGTATAAGACACTAGAATCTTATCTCGATAACAGGATATTTGGAGTCAAACATGGAACTGAATACTCCGTCAGTCCCTCAAGGGAGTGTCCTTGGCCCTACATTGTACCTGTTCTACACTAGAGACATACCTCAAACTGAGGGTACACTTGTGGCTACATTTGCGGATGACACAGCGATCCTGGCAACGGGAAGTTCAGTTGAGTCCTCAACAGAAAAACTGCAACGAGCTCTGGACAAAATAAACGAATAGTCAAAACGCTGGCACATTGCTCCCAATGAGACCAAATCAACGCATATACATTTTACCTACAGTTGTTTGAGAATCTACCAGTTTTCATTAATGTTCTACAAATACCATACGCTAATGAACCAAAATATCTTGGTATGATTCTCGATGCGAAACTCTAGTGGAAGGCCCACGTGAAGAAGAAACGTGATGAGCTCGAACACCGGTGTTGAGAAATGTACTGGTTACTTGGAAGGCACTCCAAGTTAAGCATGTACAACAAGTACTGAAGCCTATATGGACTTACAGCATACAACAATGGGGTTGCACCAAAGCAAATAACAGAGGATTTATTCAGTCCTTTCAAAATAAAATTATACGGGATATTGTGAATGCTCCCTGGTATCTCAGGAATTGTGGACCTAGGGATAACTATCGTCGACGAAGAAACAACAAACTCCGCTCGAAAGCTAAGCATCAGACTTCGTGGTCTTTGTAACAATGCCATCCTCCAAACTTTGGACATGAGAGGTTTAGTACGGCGACTCCAGCGTACGAGACCGCTCGATTTGGCGCAATAGTAATAAACCATCCTAACGATGGTCATGGCAGGCGATTTTACAGAAGGTCTAGCTACCTGAAAATATCCCTAAATGTAAGCTACTAGATAAAGAAACTCAGTTGTAGTACAAAGAAAACCAAAAGGGAAGGGTGTTTTTAGTCAGTAAAAATCTGACACTACTATGTGGACACGGGTCACATGGTGTCTTGATGAAGATTTTCAACAACCAGAGTTAAAAAAAAACTAGTCGGCAGCTAACGTGCTCGTTCCTCTTTGGGTACTAACGTAAAATGACCAGTAATATTGCCAACAACATCGCTGATTTCCTTTCTATTTAGATTTAGGAGTGTGCTTGTTTTTTGGGATTTATTGGAGGCCATATTAGCCTTGAAGTCCTGCAAGTATATAATTCCATCCACCTCCGATTGGCGGCGTTGATGGCAAATGGTTTATCACTTGAAGATAGGGGTATGGAGTGTCCTGATTAGTTGCCATTGCCCACCCCTGTTCTAGCTAGCTCGGCCCTTTCGTTGCCTGGAATACCACTATGCCCAGGGACCCAGCATAGGGTAAGGTTGCATCTGACCACTATCTCCCTAAGAGATAGACGGCAAAGTTTTACCAACTTCGATTTAATTGATGGTGTATCCAGAGGCTTTCTTTTTTTTTTTTTTTTTTTTCGTGGGTCACCGTTGCGTAGTGGGTTAGTGCGTCGACTCCTACGCAGAGGGTGCCAGGTTCGATACCCAAATGTACCACCTTTCATATTTCACGGCTCCACCTCCTTCGAGTCACTGACAATGCTCAAAGAGTATTTCCTGCCTGGAAAAGCTTCTCAAACATTGCCGTTCGGAGTCGGCATTAAAAGGAATTAAAGGTCCCGTCCACGCGCGAGAGAACAATAGCACGCACAACACGAGTGGTTGTTGAGAACCTAGGCCCTGTCCCTCTACGGACTGTAGCGCCACCCGTATCATTTATATTATTATTACACCTATCCCTCGTTTTACACGCTACTCGTTCTGCACGTTTTCGATCTTACACGGTTTTTAAAATCAAAATTTTAAAAAGTAAAATTTTTAAAAAATGCCAAATTTTGACTGCACGCGAATTTATTTATACATACTTAATTATAAATCTGGTAACACTTCAGACGTATACATGCTCTACTGTCATAAACTTTTATATGTATGTATATGTTGTTCTTTGATAAACAAACTACGGCAAAAATCCATACAACAACTGTAGAAAGTGAATCTAATGAGATAATATCCAGTGATGAATCTGATATTATACAATTTCGTAAGAGAAGACTTATCGTTGAAAGTGACAGCAATTAAGTTTGATTAAAATAAGGAACATAAGTCTTATTTATAATTATTATTATGAATGAAGTCCAATACATATGTATATTTTTTTTGCTATGAAATAAATTTTTTATGCTTTTTTTTTCATTTTACAAATAAATTTAATTATTTTTATGTTTTCTATGATTTAAATGATACTTTTATATTTTATTAAGTGTTTTAGTCGTATTTTGTGTTCAAGAAATGTCTAAAAAAAGCTTGTTTATAGTTGTTTTCGTTTAACACGATTTTTCCATATAAAAATTAATTTTTCGAATTACACGGTTTTTGTCAGGAACGTATCTACCGATTGAAACGAGGGATAGGTGTATTATAGTATCCAGAGGCTTTATGGCCGCCTGACTATCTTTGTAGATGGTGATAGATGGCCCGTCTATCGGGTTCATCGGCAGTAAGCGGACAGCCTCTTGGATAGCTTTAACTTCTGGCTGGAATACACTACAATGGTTGGGCAGCTGAAGAGACGGGGCAAATACTCCTAGTTGTTGACATACCCTCAGCGTCGTGTGAGCGGGTTAAATCCTCCTGAAAAACCGGTTAAAATCAAGTTCGCGAGCGGAGCGAGCTATCCACCTCATACTTTATATAGAGCAGCCCCCTCATTTCCAAAGTGGACTCAGTTCCTTGAAAAATAAATATTTAAACCTCGAGATCTCCTACATTGAATATCGATTTTTTTTTTGCATATTTTGTAATTATTTCATTGAGACAAAAATAATTGCGTCTTAAAAATTCGTTTCCACGAAAATCGGGCCGAACAGTTTCTACGGAAATCGTAATTGTGCCCCCTTTCCGTTCGGAAAATAAAGCAAAATAAACCGATTAAATTCGCCTCTCCTCCCACTCTTTACCTAAACATCAAATTCGGTCCTACGTGGCAAGTAATTAATTCAGTAGAAGGAACAGTGCTCTGCTTTGTTTTGAAATTTCGAAAATTACCCGCACTCAAATTGGTTTGATTGTAAGTGCTTGCATTCAAATATAACTCACTTTTGAGCTGCTTCACTGCAACAATGGTTGTCCCCCGCAACTGCGGCAGATTCTTCGCCGTGGCCTTGAACACCCGCCCGAAAGCTCCAACGCCAATCTCCTGTCCAATACACAGCGCTGAGTGTGCAACTTCAAAATTGTCCGCCAACCCCTTCGCCTGGGCGTCCTTTAAGAAAAGTTTAAATAAGCATCACACTCCGTCAGTCGAGCTGTGGATCTACTTACCTCGATGTCTTTGTCAACGTAAATTATATTATCCTCCATGATCCTGCAGATGGAAAAAAGGACACAGTCTCAGTGGTGAACTCTCTAGGAGGTGCGTTCGTTTGGTTTACTTACTCTGGGGAGATGTTGATGCCGAAGTGGGGGAACATGTGCTGCGTGGTTTTGGTTTTTCTCCGACTGCGTCGCCTGAGGAAAATCATCACAAAGACAGCAATGCCACACAGGAAGACAGCGGTAACTACAATGATGCCA
The DNA here is from genome assembly GCA_964034865.1 of Eristalis intricaria. NCBI lineage: Eukaryota > Metazoa > Arthropoda > Insecta > Diptera > Syrphidae > Eristalis > Eristalis intricaria. Next base: position 55,561,214 of record OZ035874.1, read on the forward strand.
ATTCTCTGAAAAGATGAACACCCTTTCAGTGAGTAAGGGCTCTGCTAAGGAAGCTTTGAGTGCATTTGTGAGCAGAAATAAATGAATGAAGAGTTTTCAGAGTTCACTTCTGGGAACATGCACCAGTTCACAGAAATGGTTGCAAGCTTATTCGGACAAGTAACCACAGCTGAGTGGAATGGGTGTTCCAAGAAGTGCTTGCAAAAGGGAATGACTCCCGGGGGATTGAATGAATAAATCAGATCTGTATCTCGTTGTGTGCAGAATAACCACATCAATCCAATTTGGCTTGCATAAGTGAGTTTCATTTGGATTTCGTATATAAGGGGAGTCGAAGAAGTATTTTCGTATTTCTGATCAACCTTTTTTTCTCAGACAATTCACGTGGTACCCAAACATCGAACTTCCTTTTGTAGCCAGCCTTTTTAAAATGGTTCAAAACCGTTTGATGATGAATGTTTGGTTCCTTGGCGATGTCATGGCTGCTTAGTTGACGGTCCTGGTCAATCTTTTCTATAATTTCATCGACTTTTTCAACGATAGGTTGACAAAAGCGAGGAGCATCTTTCACAGCGAAATTTCCAGAACGGAAGCGAGCGATGCATTGTTGTGCTACACGAACTGATCATAGTCTCCGCAATCTTCACAAATTTCATTGGTGGCTTGCGTGGCATTCTTCCCTTTTTTACACAAAAATTTCGAAATATAGTGAATTTCTTCCTTATTTTTGAACAGCTGTAACTTTTTTTCAACTTCTCCGAATTTAATTTAATTTTGGCTAAATGAAGCTTAAAAGAGTCTTCGACACCGAACCAGTGGGACGACGCAATAGAGGACGCCCACGGAACCGATGGCGCACCCAGGTGGGGAAGGACCTCAATCGACTTGGTGTGCGCAGTTGGAGACAGCTGGCTAAAGATCGTGCCGGCTGGAAAGGCTTACTGGTTGACCCCCATGTCCACCCCGGACTGGAGCGCCACCAGAAGAAGAAGAAGAAGCTTAAAATGTCACCTTTCCAACAACATATGGCATGACACAATGTGATTGGTAGCACTGGAGATAGACGACTCCAACGACATCTATTGACAAAATACGAAAAGACTTTTTCGACTACCCATTGTAGAATGAACTCCTTCTTAAGAGATACTTCTTGTCCATTGAAAGGACAACAAAACTGATCCGGCTGAGCCGCACCATCAAAGGCGGCTGTAATCAATCATAAACAAATCCTTACCATGCTCAAGCTGGATCCCCGCTTCTTCAGCTCGGTCGTCTGCGACGGCACTGTGAAAACAAAATCAAATTAACGTCACGTCATCTTTGCAATGCAAAGCGAACCCAACTTACTCTGAAATGTGAAATGTTCCTCTGGCCCAGCGCATTTCTTCTTGTCAATGACATGCGACCGTATCTGATATCTGGAGTCAGGGTACAGCTGCTGCTTGGTCTTGAACCGTGCGCTTCCCTGAATCAATCCCAGGGCCAGCGAGTGTCTGTTCTCCTTCACCGGATACAGTCGTTCCTCGATTGGGTTGTGCTTGCCGCCCCAGGGCAGCGATGGATTGGTCTGTTGGCTAATACTGCGAAGAGAATGTCAATCCGACGCGCCGTCGCATTTAACACATGCACTCGTACCTGATATAGATCCGGTCCAGCTGGAGGTCGTTGTAAATCTCGGCGAATGTTCGGTTCTTCTCCCGGAACCCAATCAGGGATATTGTCCAGCTCATGGTCACGGTGTTGTTGGAGGTGATCTCCGAGGACATGTTCACTTTGGGCAGATAGGGGCTGTGGCGGCACGAGCAGACATCGTCGACGCACTCTGTCGAATGGGGATTGAAATTTTGGAGATGCGTTGGCTTCGGGGTTCTGACTTGAGTACTCACGTGGGATGTCGAGAACTCGGGTCTTTGAAACCTTCCCGTTGGACGATTCAATTTTGATCTTGTACGAGCAGCCGGGTAGTATGGGACACTCCTTGTGCTCCAGATATGGGGTTATCTCCTTTGGCAGGATAATTTCCTTTGTCGTCTAAGGATCAATATCAGTTAGGGGGATGGAAGACTTTGGTTAAGTTCTGGAGCGAGCTTGAGATGAGTGAGTGACGTGGAGGTGGAACTTGTTGTGCGTTGTTATTTTCCTTATGAGCTAGAGACGAAGAATGATCCGTAGAGTCAAGAGATCATTCAGGGTGAACCGGGAGCCCAACCAACATGTGGCTTCATCTAACCAGAATTTTTTATTGAACACGTTGACTGAGAACCCTTCCACGGGGCGCAAGGTTTTACAACGTTGACCTTCAGGGAGCCTACTTTTGGTGCAACCATTTTTTCGGTTTTCCTGCGTGCCAATGAAATGGCGGTGTCCTTATGAATAGACCCGCAAATGCGCTTCACATCATCTTCAAACCTTCACCACTTGACTGACAATTTGATTTCATTATACGTCTGAAAATGTCAATTTTCCATCGATGGGTGCGAGTATGTAAGAATCTCAAGTCCTGACACATTGATAAAGTCTCCCAGTTCAATGACCTGCATTCAGTACGAACTTCCATTTTACAGACGCCAACTTAATGGACTGGACTGGGAGCGTCGAACAACACGTCTCGGACCTTGGCTCCATGTCAAGGATTCATTCAGCAATGGACAATCCCTTCCGGTCATCGTAGACCTGTGAAATTGCTCTAAGACAAAGCGTCTTTGCGTGTGGGATGATCACACGGTCGAGTCTGTAAGCCTCATCAGCATTCAACCATCTCGATCAACCGAAGGACACCATACAATCGCCACACTTGGATGGTCACACACAGAAAGAGAAAGCTACGTACAGCGAAAACATGAGAATATTAGTTAACACGCTCGCACATTACATATGTGTGTGAACAGGCAGACGCCGGAAGGTGTGGTAGCAGCCAGACAACAAAAGGTGTGCAAACAGCCAGACGCCAGGTCAGCGTTTCAAGCCAAGCAAACCGTAGGACCAGGCACAGCGATGCAAGCCGACACCACCGTGTGAGCGTCGCCGATCATCCATCGTGGGACGCAATTGTGTCAAGGCCATTGCTCATCGACATCGAGCAATTAGGATAGGTTAAGGAAAGTAGTTTAGTTTAAGAAAGCAGTCATCGAAGCAAGATCGGATTTGAATTTAAATAAAGTCCCTCATAGAGGAAAATTTAAAAAAAAAAGCTGTCTTTGTCTTTAATTTATATTCGCTTTCTACTTTTTTCTTCTTCTGATGGCGCTACAGTCCACGGTGGATCTGGGCCTTAATCAGTAAGCCTCTCCAGCCGGCACGATCTTTTGCCAGCTGTCTCCAACTGAGCGCACCAAGTTGGTTGAGGTTCTTCTCCACCTGGGTGCGCCATCCCTTCCGTGGGCGTCCTCTATTGCGTTGTCCCACTGGTTCGGAGTCGAAGACTCTTCGGGCTGGAGCAGTGTTGTCCATGTGCTCTACATGGCCCAGCCATCTTATGGGTTAAATCCGTAGACGCCTGACTAGGCTCATGCCGCTGCACAGCCCGTACAGTTCATGGTTGAATCTTCTTCTCCAATAACCATCAACGCAAACAGGACCAAAGATTGAACGCAGAACTTTTTTCTCGAAAAGACCAAGTGCTTCTTCATCCGCTTTTGAGATTGTCCATGCCTCCGCACCATAGAGCAGGACAGGGATGATGAAGGTCTTGTATAAAGTCAGCTTGGTCCTTCGAGAGAGGACTACTCAATTCCCTCTTGAGCCCAAAGAAACAGCGATTGGCAAGAGTAAGTCTGCGTTTAATCTCGGTACTGATGTTGTTTGTACTGTTTACTGCGGAGCAGAGGTAGACGAAGTCCTTGACTACCTCGAAGTTATAGCTGCCTATGGTGACGTTTTGGCCAAGTCGTCGATGTTGTGCGTCCTTTCTCGATGACAGCATATACTTCGTTTTGCCCTCGTTCTAACTGCTAAACCCATTTTGGCCGCCTCTGCTTCAATACTTCATTGACGGCTCGCTGTGTTCTGCCAATCACGTCAATAGCATCCGCGTATGCTAGCAGTTGTACGGACTTCTGGAAGATCGTGCCTCTAGTGTTGGCGTGTGAGTCTTGCACGATCATCTCCAGGATGATGTTAAAGAAATCACATGACAGCGCGTCGCCTTGTCTAAATCCTTTTTTGACATTGAAGGTCTCGGTGAGTTCTTTACCGACCTTGATGGAGCAACGAGAATTCTCCATCGTCATCCTGCACAACCTGACGAGTTTGGCAGGAATGTCAAAACTAGACATGGGGTTGTATAGCTCGTCCCTATGCTCGCTGTCATATGCGGCCTTGATCTCGACGAACAGGTGGTGGGTGTCGATCTGCATTTCTTGGGTCTTTTCCAGGATCTGCCGAAGTGTGAAAATCTGCTCGATGGTGGACTTCCCAGGCCTGAAACCACACTGATAAGGACCTATGAGGTTATTTATAAACGGCTTCAGGCGAGTACACAAAACGGCAGAGAAGATCTTGTAAGCGATGTTAAGGAGAATTATCCCTCTTTAGTTGGCGCAGTTGAAGGGGTCTCCTTTCTTGTGGATCGAGCAAACGATACTGAGATTGATTTCTGCTTTCTACTCAGCGATGTTTAAATTAACACCCCTATTCTGTTTGTGATGTGGTCACAACGCACGAATGTCAGTGAGGCGCAAATTATGATGCCTACCTTGTGAGGTTTCGGCTATTTGATATTCTGGCGAAAGCCTCACAAGAAAACACACAAGAATAGTCACCATGGTGAGGTGAATTCGTTGCCATGTCAAAAATTGTTTTTTTTTTTGACAATTATTATATTCGCGCTTTTTTTTCTTACTAAGCGGTCTACTAATACTTGATTTTGGAAAAGTAATATCTACAAAATAATGACAGAGTGTAGCGAACATTGCTTCATCCAATGCGAAGGGAGAATTCTTTTCTCGCAAGTTCCTTAAAATCCTTCTACGTTGCAGTCTAAAAATATTTACCTTATTTAATTGTCTACAACATTATAAAAATGGTTCTTGTGATGTTCACAGCAGCTCAGAATATGAAAACCTCACAATTTGTGACTCACCATGCTCTTGTGAGGTAGTTGTGACTTAAAACACATCACTGAGGTTTGCCAGAATAGGGGTGTAAAGGACGACACATTTTTATTTACAAGCGTTTTTTAACAAAATTTGTATTTTTTTTATTCTCGTCGTTCACGCACTTACCCACCACGCCACGGCGACCATTCTATTCAAGAAAGTTCCTTTAAAATTTCTAGTGGAAACTCCAAAAACTCTTGAAGATGCCGATTTATGGTAGAAGCGTCAGGAGACAGCGAGAGCGTGCGTGCAACATGGACCTCTCAGCTACACAGCTCTCATTAGTGCCCCTGTCCCTTCATGGGTTCCCCTTCGACATATTTTGTAACTACCTGCTTGGAACATCTGCTTCTAGCCCCCCTACTTAACGAAATAAAGAGTAGAAAAGAGAATACATTTTATCATAGAATTTCATCAGATGAAAAACCGCAGCACATGAATTTCCCGTCTTGGCCTGACTCTTGGTGCAAGTGGCGCAAGTCTGAAGCCGCTGGGACATTGCAAGATTATAAACATCCACCGGAATTACACCATGACGTGCAGGAAGCCATCAAGCCCATCTTCATAACTTTGTCAGCAGATGAACTTCTTCACCGATTTCTGGGGAATAATACGCAGAGCAACAACGAGTCGTTCAACAACTGTGTCTGGAATTTTGCCCCCAAACACATCTATAATGGTAAGAACATTGTTGAAATTGCTGCCCAAGCAGCAGCATGTATATTTAACAAAGTTTTGTAACAATTTTAAAAATAATGGAGACAATGGCAGTCAAAATTGGACGGGCAGTCAGGAGGACGCGACTGAGGCTTCCAGAGAGGCCAGAATTGCTCGGAGAGACCATCGAGCCGAAGAAAATTAAGCCTAGGAAGAAACGGAAGGAATTTTATATGGATATGGCATAGCTTATTGAGCGTATGTATGTAGGTTTTATACCCAAGAAAAGAAAGCTTCAACAGTGTTTTTAGGACTGTCCAATGAGGTTACTCAAAAACTATTAATCCAATCGGTTCCATATTTATTTAATACGTTATTCTATACATATACAGCTGTGGAAGAGCCTTTAAGTTTAAAGCGCCATCTATTCGCCAAATCGCACATAAATTATATTGGCACTACTTCTTTGCCGCGGTTGGCACTTCTTCTGACAAGCAGCCATCTTTATTTCTGCTTTCATTTTTATTCTCGAAGTTATGGGAAGAGGTGCAAACCGCGGTAAGTATATATATGTATATATGTATGTCTGCAAATGAATTTATATGTAACTCATTTAGAAATAAACGTGTGAATTTCAACGTTTGAGCGTGCGCTTCTTTTCCCGAACGAGAACAACAGCTATGACATGAAATAGGGTAAATCAAATCGGTGAAGATCTTCTTTACTTTTTAACTTGATTTGCGGCTGAAAGGCGATTTAAGAAAAAAAATAATCAAAGAGCCGCCATCTTGTTAATTTTTGTGCGTAAGTAATCATCCTAGTTCATACCAGAGCCAAACATGTACTCTTTCTAATCATGTACTCTTGGAATTTTTAGTTTCAGATGTCCCAGTGAGCGGAAATCTATGTTTGATCACAAAAAAACAAAGAAAAAATATGTAAAATGTTTTTCTTCTTTTTTAAGTCTTCAAATGTATGTTCATTTACCAGCAGATTGAAAATCGCCAAATTTGAAATCATGAATGGGAGGGGGGGGGGGGGGGTGGGGGTTTAAGGGGGCCGACCACCAACAAGTTGCAAATTTATCCAAGTCCTCTTTAGACTAGGCGCTCACAAGCGCGCTCATAGGCACGCACAATCGCACGATTATTCAGTCGCAAAAAGTAGAACACCTAACTTTCAAAGTGAACGAGCTCACATAACACTTCACAATCGCAACGATCAAAAGTAAGATTGCTCCATTTTTCTGGTGACGTGATTGTCGCAAGTTAAAATTAAGCGTACATACTCACAAGGTTATCCCCACCCTCGTGATTTAAATAGCTGCGTGAAATCATTGCATGAAAAGCAATCTATTAATTGGATACTGGTATGAATGGACTGAATACTAAAGTGTAGGAGATGCGCGAAGGAAACAAACTGTACGAACTCTTGACTTTGACAACTTTATTAATACTCTCTGTCTGTGTTACATAATATGTCACTTCTTTTATACTCTGATAGCTAGAGGAATTTTTGGAAGAATCACTCAGACCGGTCAGCGACCTCATACAGTTGGTAATGACAACCGTTCAATATGACAAGTGTTAATTCTACAGTGGTGAGCAAGAGAATTCGTACTCGACGACTACAAAAGCATGGCCTGAGTATGTACCCGATTGAAGGGAGTTGCGAGGAAGTACCCTTTTTATATTGAAACAGCTTAAGACGTTATCATATGTTAACAATGTATGTATATCATTGAATGGATCGGCTGAACATTTTGGTCTTGAGAAACTCATCTTCACCAATCGATCGGTACAATAGTGCAAACAAATCAACCGAAAAGAGAAATTTCCATGCCTAAAGCACATAAGCTGCCCATAGACAGCACAATTGTGAACGTACTTTTGAGTGTACATCGGTGTCGCTTTTCGCCACACACCTCATCACCCAATTGAAACATAGTAATTTTGCTCACACAGTGTAGCACACCAAAGAGTGACACGGACTAGTCCATACACAGGACAAATGTGCGCACACAAATGTGCTGTGTATGGTCCGCTTTACATGAATGTCATAAAATGTTGCGTATCCTGACGGACACTTCGACAAGCAAGAGGTAGGTACGTCTTTCGAGGTGAATATGACTGAAGAAGAGTCCCTAAATGGGAATGATGATAATTTCATTGGCTAAATTTCAAAGGCTAGAAATCCCCTATTGCAAAAAAAGGATAACAGATGTAAGCTACATGTCAATCACAAGTCCGGTCCAACGGCATTGATTTCAATATTTTTTAAACAAAATTGTATATTACACAATTTAGTTATAATTTGTGAAAACAAAAAACAGTGATCAAGTTCAATTTTGTGGTTGTAATTTGTAATTGATGAAATAGGTGACAGATGGGAGTGATAGTTTTTTTCTATCCATTGTTTCGGAACAGCAGAATTGGTGGACATCGCCGGAGACTGGCTTATTTGCGGTTGAACTTGGCCCTTCATTCCTGCAGAATTGTATTGACGCAAGAATTGAACCCGGACGATCGTAGATATTGTCGGGAGTTCTGGAAACTCTGCTCGGAGATCCGGATTTCGTGAAAAAAAATCATCTTTTCGGACAAAGCGGGTAGGTATAGAGTAATGTCAACCGACTTTCTGAGGCCGAAGGTCGACTCTACCGATATATTTAAGCTGTGTTCCAATAAGGCGGCGCTGTATGCGAAAGCCAAGCCCTTGCAAACATTTGAATGAAACGATTTTCTGTACAAAATCTTAGCTTCGAAATTAAGCCAATATCAATTTCATAACTCACACCGATGTTTTATTTTATTTGCATTTCTTTTTCTATCCTATATTCTATCTTGCATTCTTATTCTATCTGCGAGGTTTCTGGCCACCTTGTGATTTGTACTCCTCCCGACATTCCAAAAAGCAGTGAACAATAAGGACCCTTAGCCACCTCTTCTCTGACTCTCTGAAAGAGGTCAATGCATACAATTAGCCATGCGAATGCTTCCAGATCGTTCTGTATAAATAATGACAATTGTCATGAAACGAGCAACTAGTTCCGTATAGCAACTTAATGTCACTTGGAAGTGACTGAGGGATAATTAGAGGTTATCTTATTACTTTGAACCCATTGTTCTTATTTATGGACACATCCATTTAAATGGAAATGGCATCCGCTGTGCGGGATATTAGTTCGTTTTGTATGTTAATTAAATGTTTCTACGATTGAATTATCCCCGATTTATGTAACGCTTCCGTTCGTTTACTTTTATGTTGCTTCGATATGTTCGCTCTTCAAAACTGTAAAATATGATCCATTTATAATTATGCTCCAAACAAAGCAGTGAATGGGGAAGTACCTTCGTCAACCACCCAACAATGGTGTTTCCGGACCAAAACCACAGCAACATTTCAATTAAATATGACAACAATAACACTCCTTAATGACTCTCGGCGAGAGCAAACCACTCGTGTAATCAATTAAAAAATCCATACAAAAAAAAATTGCAGTCGATTAACTGCGCAGAAAGAGCTCTTATATTCGACAATAGCTAGCAGGTTACCACACAGCATCACTCACTCACCCCATTCCCTTGATCAGCACTAATCATTTTTTTGTTCACTTACCCTTGGAATACCGTATTGATTGCATGGCGATGCCATGCATTCTGACACATTGGTCGCCGTTACGATGACGTTAAAGTTCCAATCTGTCAGGAGGTGAAATTCGAGATTAATACCAAAAAGTGTTGACACATTGACTGACTTACCCTCCAGAATGGTGTCATTCCACTTGATTCGCAGTTGGATCTCATTCTCGAACGTTGTGATGTTTGTGAATATCTCTGAAAATTATAAAATTAATGAAATCACATTTTGATTGCGGGTCCAAGGGTGTCAATAGTCAGTAAATGGTATGTGCCACTTTTTTGGCGTCTGACCCTTGCAATGACAGGCAGAATTTTGACGACTGCTTATGCGGAAGAGACAATGTCGAATACTTTATGCCTGAAACACAATAGTGCGCTGCGCCAGCCGACTTCATGTTACGATGACGCAATGCGTTGAAATAAATACTCAATTTATTAGCTGTTCTCTCTCTCATCTACTAGATGAAAAATATTGCCGCCTTTCTGCACACACTCATTTGAAATGAATTTTGTCGTTAAATTATTTTTAATCAGCTGTTTTCATTTCTCAAATGACAGTTGACACAAAATACTGTCAATTTGGAAGAAAGCTCTCAATCTGGGAGCAAATCCCTCTCTCAAAGCGCACCCTTCTGTCAAAAAATATCCAACATGCCAACACTACGTTTTACGTTTTATTACGATCCTCTCAATCTCTCTCCTTATTCACTGACGCAGGTCGATGCTGTATTTTGTGCTTGACCATTGAATTGTGTGTGTTGAAAGACAACGCCAGCGCAAACGCACTATTGTGTTTCAGGCATTACAAGGACGTCATTAGAATGGACAAACATTTGGCCTGAACTTGGAAATATTACAGATCGAATGCTGGTGATGATTGCAGTTAGTTCGTGGTTGATTTTAGTAAGAACTGCGAACTACGACCGCAAATTTCCAATTATAACCTATTTTTCTCGATATTTAGAGGCTAATTATTTTCAGAAACTAATTTAAAACCCCCTCTTTAAAGTCTTGTTCACTGTGAATTAACCATTTCCTTGGCGACTTGGCAAATTTAAAACCAGAAATGTAGTATTACAGAGATGCACGAGTTCTACCTGTGTTGCCCCTTTGGAGAACGACAACGATTGGAATATAATAATAATAATATGGGTGGCGCGACAGTCCGAGGTGGACCTGGGCCTAGCTTCTCAGCAACCACTCGTGTTGTGCGTGCTATTGTTCTTTCACGAGTGGAAGGGACCTACAGTTTAATGCCGACTCTGAACAGCGAAGTTGAGAAGCTTTTTTTAGACAGGAAATACTCTTTGAGCATTGTCAGTGACTCGAAAGAGGTGGAACTGTGAAATATGAAAGGTGGCAAATTCGGGTATCGAACCTGGCACCCTCTGCATAGGAGTCGACGCACTTACACGCGGAGACCATGATTGGAATATAATCCAATGAAAAACAATTGAAGTCCGCTTAATTACTAATTTATTATTTAAAGATTTAATTTTAATTACAGTGAGAAAAAAGTTGATACTAAAAACGGATCGGCTGTACCACGGTAGGCTGACGAATGAAAACTTAACCTCACCATCAATTCCTATCAGGTTGCCGATGACAGAAGAACTTTTTATCTTCAGTTTGCATGGTTGTCTATCTTGTCTGCGAATAACTGTTGCCTTTGTCTAATTTTAATCCCACACCCCTAAAAATGTTTGACAACTGTTTCTTATATCGTCTTCTCAAACCAAATTGACCAATTAGAGACCGGCATTATTGCCCATTATTGGCAAATTGACCAATCAGAGAATGTCATTCACGTTATTTCGTGAATAACCGTCAAAAATTCATGAATATCGATCAAATTCGTGGATGGACTAAGGGACAATCAACTGTGAAGTTGGCTATCTCTGTAATACTTCATTTCTGTTAAAAACGCGATACAAACAGGCAGACGCGATCCACAAACTCACGAACCAAAATTCTTTGCGTGTATCTAGATATCCGCGAATGGAGAAAATTCTATGTAAATGAAATGTCACACATTTCAACATCATCATCATCAATTCGTTGCATTTTGTTTCTGTTCCCAACTTCCGTACAACAGCTTTTCGTAATTCGTTTACTGTAACAGCGTGCTGGTTATTCAACAAGCTGGCTCTTTACATCAGATTACTAAGACTTCCTGCTGCGTTTACAAGAAATCTTAAAAAATGGCTCTTGAGCTTAGACATAATTAATTTGGATTATATACTTCGGGTCCAGTAGTACATTGTTTAAGTATTTTTTCTTATATTCTGGTTTAGTTTATTTGTTTTACTTCTATTTTATATCTTTTGTATTGTGAACTTGCTCTCGTAATATTGTTTTGTTTTCAATTCTGTGAATACTTTCTGTATAATTTCTGTAACTTTCTGTATAATGCCACCCGTCACAAAATAATAACGTAAAACATTTGATGTGGCATAGTACTCTATTTTTTGTATAAAAATAATTTATGTCATCAATTTTTCTCACATTCTTATTCTTGTCTTGTTGTTAAATTATGAGTCAAATTAAATTAAATTAAATTAAACTTATAATAATAAAATGGCGCTACAGCCCGTAGAGGGCCAGGGCCTAGCTTCTCAGCAACCACTCGTGTTGTGCGTCCTTTTGTTCTTTCACGCGTGGAAGGGACCTACAGTTTAATGCCGACTAAACATTGTCAGTGACTCGAAAGAGGTGGAGCCGTGCAATATGAAAGGTGGTAAATTCGGGTATCGAACCTGGCACCCTCTGCGTAGGAGTCGACGCACTAACCCACTACGCCACGGCGACACACAAATTAGATTAAATTAAATCATATTAAATCATAAGTTAAATCATGTTATTATATATTGTATATTTTGACAAAAAATAAAATCTATCTATCTACCTTTGCGGCATTTCCGGTTCGCAGTTCGCAAGACCCGGTGCATGTGTAGGCCACTTTATTGAATGTGTGCCTTTCATACCGTCGTACAGAAAATAGAGGCATATCCAGCAAGAGGTGTCATTTTGAACTTGACAGCATATTTACTGTCCAAAGGATGCTATAATTGTGGTGACTTTTGGTAAGCAACATTTTGTAGTTTATGAAGGCTTTACTCAAAAGGCAAAGTGGCTTAAGTTGATTTTAGCCGAAGCCCCGATTGCGAGTGCCGATTATTATCGATTGAATCGATGGTCGACAAATCTATCGACTAATATTAATCCCAGTCGACATTCACAATGCCGACAGTCGGCGTGTATCGATTATCGATTGACACTCACAATCGGGGCTTTAGATTCGAAGTTAAAAGCTCATTACAAAGCGGATTTTAAGGAATAATTGTTTAAAGTGTAAATTCGTTCGCCTGAAAAGTGCTTAAAATATACTTAAGCCGCTTTGCCTTTTAAGTAGAGTACAGTTTATAATACAGACAGCGGCTGTCCGTCTTCAAAAATAGGTTTGACATTTGCAGCCAACACACACTGGTCTGCACCGAAAACAGTAAGCTGCGGAGAACAATTCAAATTGCAAAAAAGGGCAGTTAAAAAAGCTGAAAATGACAAGCGCGAAATCGCAAATCACAAGTTGTTATCCGAAAGCAGCACCCGAACTGTCGCCTTGTCCCACGACGAATTTCAAGAACATTTTTCAAGTTTTTTTAGAAGCTAACCACATGGTCTGAGAACACGTTTAAAAAGGTCTAAGAGGAAATAAAAGTCTCTATACTATTTTATGTCTGGTTTGCAGGCAATTGTCTTCAAATCTGAATATTTCAAACGTACTCAAAAACTGCAGAGTGGTCGCAACTTGCTTGAGTTCTTTAAAGCAGCCTAAATATGGATGGACCACACTGCCAAAACAGTGCAAGTAGAATATGAAGATAAAAAGTGAACACAAATTGTTGGCGGCCAATGTCTTCTTTCCTAGTTGAGGCAAGAGCAGTACAGTTGCAGAGGAGGCGTTAGATGGTTTCCATCTCATGTCTCGTCTAGGCAGTTTCAGTTTGAAGGCCTAGTAGGCAGTGTCCACTGCAATGCTTATTTTAGATCTCTTTAGGGAGATCAGGCTTGGATCGTGATGCGGCCAGTTTTGCTTTGAGACTGAACAAGTGACGCCTGTCAACCAAGATGTTACTTGTAGGTGGCTGTATGGGTAGCTATGTTACGAGAGAATCTTTCAACTGGCAGTCTAGTGGCACGTTTTTTGATTTTTTCAGTTTCCTCGTATGGCCCTATGGCATGGCACCCAGCACCGGCTGTTCGACGATATTGCGGCAGACAATTGCTATTTTAGAGTTTATAGAGAACGACGCCAGGGATTTTATTGCTGCTTGGCTATCTGTAAAGGTACAGAAACCCCAGGCGGGTATCACGTTCCACCTTAGCCAGGACAGGGCTTCGCCCATCGCCATTAATTCCGCTTGGAAAAGCTGTGGTGATAGAAATTCAATTCCTTCTCCCGTCCTGGATCCAACTGTGTAAACGTGTATGGCATTACCAAGGGATATGGTCCCACCGTAGTGAGGTGTAGTTTAAGTGAATTGAGGTAAGGTTTTGTTCGTGTAGAATTTTGGCGTGTTCATAAGTGTAGTCACACCATTGAGAGCATGCCTTTAACGAACTGAGTACACGGTGGCTGTTTGCTTACCAAAAATATCAAGGGCTCAAGGGAATTTCCAGCGAATCAGTGGGAGCAAATCGAAGAGCTCCACTGACCAAAATACAGACTTGTCTCTGTACCTTTCTTAAGCTGTTGAGGTGTGTACCGACGTTGAGTATGGACCACCACACTTCTTGAGTATGGACCACCACACTTCTACGCCGTATAAGAGTATGGGTCTGACGACAGCAATAAAAAGTCAGTGTGTCATATAAGGTTAAAGGCCCCATTTGTGCCCGATGGCTTCCTTGCTCAAGTTTAATGCCGTAATGGCCTTCGTTGCTATTTCTTCTGTGCCGAGCTTCCGGTTAAGTCTACTGTCCAGTATAAGGCCGAGGTATTTAGCCTTACTCGAGAATGGAATATTGGTGCCATTTAGAGTGAGGGGTCGATAAGACCGGTCTTATATTTCCTAGCAGAAAAAGGTCGATTTCGGTCTTCTGTGCATTAACACTCCGACTATTATCACTCGCGCAGTTGTTAAGCAGGTTGATACCATCTTGCATTAAATCCAATCAAGACGTGGGGATATTTTCTTGAGAAGGCTATGACAACATCGTTCACATAGGCAATCGTTTTGCAGCCCGCCCACTCCAGCAACAGTAGCAGTCTGTTCACTGCCCGGTTCAAGAAAAGAGGGGATAGTACTCCTCCTTGAGGTGTACCACTTCTGGTCGAAATTTTTGCGGAGGCGTTTCCCAGAGTAGCATTAATTTATCTAGTAGTTGGTCTATCAGTGCTACTACATAATAAGTAGTAGCAATTGCAGTTATTTACAGTTGGTGGATTAACAGGAGTAATTTTAGCTAATTCATCAATTGACATTATTCTTCATGATACTTATTATGTCAGTAGTTGGTCTATCAGTGATACAAGTCCCACGTTTACTTCTAGTTCTTCCAGTGCCTGTGTAATTATGTGTGCATATATGCAGCTACGGGTAGGATTAGGGAATTTTTTGAGTGTGGTTTTGTTGACTGTGACACCCAGTTTGTAGATCACGTTTTCAGTTTGACAAGTCGTCCAGAAAGTGTTTAATTCCAGACAAAATATCTGGCAAAAGGTATACATTTTCCCTTTCTTTAAAATGAATTATTTCAGAAAATTGTCGATCTCCCGTCGCAGCTCATGTGTACAGCTAACCTAAAATATCTCCTAGATGGCTTTGTAAAACATTTTACTTACGATCAATTTCACCATGCCTCGCTTGCTGAAAGGAAAATTGAAATCATTTGCATTTGGAAAAAATTATCTGACGTTGATTAGCGCAATTACCTCTGCCAACGAGTAAGCAAACCAAAACGATATGAGTATCAGAAATGGAGCAATATTTAAACGCATTTTTCGCTCATTTTAGATCGGGGACAACACAACAATTCTCTCCTGTGAATCATTCTAGAAATGATTATTGTGATAGTTCTGAAAGAGGAAAAGAATTTTTGATTATAATAAAAATGTGTCATAAAGTGTAAAAATATATCTATAAAATAAACATATTTCAAATCAATTTTGAATAAATTCTGAAGACCGATTGACGACGTGGCAGTGGTAGGACTTAAAACAATTAAGGTAATTTTTTTTACTACAACTTAAGGACTTTTTTGGGTATTATCTCTTCAACTTCTTTATTTGCTTTCATTCACTCAAATTTTAGGACCTCAACTTTCAATTCACAACTCGTGAGTTTATCAACTCCTCATTTCTTCAACTTACGGAAATAACAGAAGTTAAGGGATGAAATCAAGGATTTAGCTCTCTCTATCTCTCTCTTTACTTCTATTATCGTAGTTACCTGCCTGCCTGTGTACAAGTTGGGGATGACTGTGATTTCATTTATCGTCTTCGTCTCTCAATGCGGTCAAAAATAATGCTGCTCGAACTAAAACAGAATTCATTCCCGTGAAACAAGAGAAGATACTACGGTCCTTTCGATTTGATTTGAAATAATGACGTATTTGATAGATTCATTTGTGAACTGACTCCGTAACAGACACTGATCCATCGTATTACAATATTATGCGCTCGGATAAATTCAATAGGCGGATGCAGACTTTACTAGTGTAACCATTACAAATGTAAATAGTCGCTTGTGCTATTCTCCATAACATGCCGGCAGCAATTTTTTACATTTACATTTTACTTCATTTTTATTTTGGAATTCATAAAAACTTATATACTAGACAAAAATGCTTAAAACTAGTTGAACGAACAGAATTACTATATATATAACTTACTGGCCCTAGGCGGGCACTCTAAGCTAAACTTAATCTTATCCTATGTCTTTCGACTTAAACTAAAACTCCATGCATTTAAAGAATAATTTCATGATCTGTACGACTTATTATTAAGAAAAATTGAGAAAAAAAACTTAATGACTGAACAGGATTTACTTAAAACTTATAACCTAACTTACACACTACCTTAAAATTAACTTAAACTAACTTAAGCTAAACTACATACATATACATATGTATATATGAATGCATAGACATATGTATATATATGTACGTAATATATACAATGTATACATATCTTACAACTACCTTAAAAACTACCTTAGGCTATGTAGGTCGGCCATAGGTTGCAGCTTATAGATTTTCATCTATTCCGCTGCAAGACAGAGACCGACTGCGCCCCATAAGGGGGAACGCGCTACCCTTTCTACCCCGGGTCTAAAGGGTTCGACGAGGGAGTTCCCTCTCTCCCCAGCCACCAGAATTTTCGATGCTGCGATGCAACATCCAGAACATCTCTCCTTGATACCGCCGTACTGAAGCGGAGGAGACCCTCCTCAGCTCGTTGTGCGACGGAGCGGTCGTGGTTGAGTCGCCCATCCACAGTTGAACGGGCTATGTGGAAGATCAGCGGTACCGCATTTATATTTTGTAACAGCCCGTTTTTGTCTAAATGGAGAAAGGCTCCTGGGGGGACGAAGCCGTTGTGACGTACCCTTTCGTGGTATTGGGGATTGGGGTAGTAAGCCCCTGAGATCAAGTTATTGGACGAGTTCATCGCTCTAGCAGTATGACCTCGAATCAACTTCAACAGGAAATTGTCCACTCTTATCAGGTTTGCCCTGTTGTATAAGACCTCATTGGAATAGTATTTTATGTACTGGGACTCTGGAGTTCGATAAAGGCGAAGGCAAGCCCTCTCGAACAACCGAATCTTTTCCATTAAGCTTGCACTCACGTTGAACCACACGGGACAGCCATAGGTGAGCATTGGCCGAATTAGGGCCATGTAGCAGATGACCTTCACCCTTGCATCGAGTTGGCTGTTGTAAAACAGTCTCTTTGCAAGGGCAAAAGCGCCTCGGGCCCTGGCCAGAGCAGCATCTACATGTTTATTAAAATATAGATACTGGTCTAGCCAGATCCCGAGGTATCTGACTACAGTCCTTTGCGCCAGTGGTTCCCCGTGTCGTCCAACGATTGAGAACTTTCGCCAATTCTTTTTCGTGTCCGCCGAGGCCTTATACAACGGCGTCCTGAACAGAATAGTTTCCGACTTCTGGAAGTTGATACTCAACTTCCAGTCATCGCAACTTCTCATGAATGAATCGAAGTCACCCTGCGTGAGGGTAGTGATTTCCTCGATCTTTTTGCCTGATCTGTACACGATTAAGTCATCGGCATACGCAATTGCATGAGGAAGAGAACTTAACAGATCGCTCAATTCTCCTTCTCATAGCGCACAAGAACAGCACACAGTAAATTCAAAGTTGATAATGAGGCTGAAATTTAAAAACTGAAATTTGGTGTTAAGGTGCAAGGCATTGTTCAAACTTCTTTAACATTGACACTCTAGTGTAGATTTTTATTTGTCAGTAATGATCATTAAATTCATTTTCTTAAACCCTGTTATGATCATGTGATGTGCTCAGTTGAAGATCTCCTGAAATTCGGTGAAATCGTATGATCATATCCAAAGCGTTTTTTTTTTTTAAATCTTACAAGAAACATTGTTAGACAACTTCTGAATTTTAAATTTCGGACTGTGTGCTGAAATAGTGAACAAAACCAATTTCCAACTCTTTGGTTAAATTACGAGTTGAGACCAACTCCAAAGTTGATCAACTTCCAGTTTTCCGGCAAGCTGACAAAGTGAAAAAAACGATCCTCTATTTTCGGACCATATTTATATATATTTATATTATTTCCGTTTTTCTTCTTTTTCTGGCGCCGTGGAGGACATGGGCCTTAGCATAGAACCCTATCCAGCCCCACCCTATGCCTCCAATTTCAAGCTGGCCAAGCTGGTTGGGATCCTTCTCCTTCTCTTCGGACTGGAACACTGTTCGCTGTACATGGCTTAGCCATCTTAGCCGTAAAGTTATTGGACGCTCATGTCTTCTTCTGGTGGCGGTACAGTCCGAGGTGGACCTGGGTCTCAACCAGTAAGCCTCTCCAGTCGGCACGGCGTCCTCTATTGCGTTGTCCCACTGGTTCGGAGTCGAAGACTCTTCGGGCTGGAGCAGTGTTGTCCATGCGCTCTACATGGCCCAGCCATCTTAGACGTTGAATCCGTAGACGCCTGACTAGGCTCATGCCGCTCTACAGCCCGTACAGTTCGTGGTTGAATCTTCTTCTAGAATAACCATCAACGGAGACAGGACCACAGATTGAACGCAGAACTTTTCTCTCGAAAGACCAAGGGTAGGCTCATGTCACTGTCTTCGAAAATAGCTTCAAAGGACCAAAGATTTGAATACAATATTCGCTGATCGTAAAATTCATAAAAGTAATCCTTGCTGTCGTCATATTTATCCTCCGTTGGGACGTGGTGTTGGGACCTGGGCGCTGATTAGGCTGATGTTACCGAATGTTGCCTTGATGAAGATTGCTATGAGGCGAGCTTAAGTCTGCCTCGAACAGGAAACCCACATCCAAATAAGCGCTGCTTCCGCTTTTGTAACAATCGCCGTAGTATAGTCGCAGTTGTTCATTAACTTTTAGTCCGGCCAATCCCATCGCACCTCTTGGATGGCGGTGATGGCTGCCTTGCAGGCTTCTAGGTCTTCACAGAACAGAAAATCATTGTCCTTATTTTCTTGTGCATGGTCGTGAGCAGTAGGGTCGTGCATTTCCGAGATCTCTCTGAACTATTCGTTTTTTAGACGTCCTAACTGGCCCATAAAGAGAGTCGAATTTTCATATTGAGAGGCGGCTCCTCACTTACACGTGTAAAGTCGTCATCAAGGGCCTCAATTGAAGCCTGCTTATCGTCATAGACGAATGATTTAACGAATCTCCTTAAAAGTATATATTCACTTACCGACTTTCAACCAGATGTGATATTCGTCTTCGATTTCAGTTTTTCGACTAAACTCCAGTATCCCAAGGCTTTACCTCCAAACGGTCATTCTTTCTTCTCTGTGTCAGTTTTCATATCGTTTTCTCATAATTTACGGGATACAAGCATCAGCATTAATTTTGACTCATGAATCGCGTGCGAAGCACGTATGTGAATTTTATCATTTGCATACCTTCAGGGGAACCCCTCGTTTTGCCAACCAATTTGAGTCCACGTTGGGAGGAATCAGACTTCCTGGAAATTTGTGACACAATATTGCCATTAATTTTACACTTGCGTAGAATCTAACGTCGTCCTGTTGAAAATTAGCGTCGCCCACATCCACAGGATCAATTTAAGACAAGAGAAAGTCAATCAACATTGTTCGCGCGAATGCAAGCTGTGCACCGAAACGGTCTCACCAGCTTCCCACAATACACACATTGGGATGGACGGGGTGGACGGAAACATCTTGAAGATTAACGTTTGATCTAATTGTCGCAATAAAAAAAATCTCGTAAAAAAGAAAGTTCCGAGAGTAAAAAGTCGTCGAGCTAGGGCACATGTGGGTGGCTTATTCTTCTGTCAGTGAGTACACACACATATTTGACAAGGAGCAGACTAATTGGCGGGACCACTGAAGCATGACCAATGGCGAGCAGTAAGTGAGACTTGTGCTACTTCTCCTTCGAATGAAATTATTAATTGCTGTTGATTAAATGGTCGTGAGTTCGTAAAGCTAACTTGATCACCAATTGCAGGAACACCAGGAGGTTTCTTCCCAACATCGCAGCTCATACGCGCGCTGGAGTTCCGTCTGGGAGGATGTGAGGATAGCTAGGTCATCTACAAAGATAAGATGACTTACCTTCAACTCTCCCAATGTGAAATATTCGTCACCTCGGCTGCGCTGCACCATCTCGTCCATATAAACAATGAACAGGAGAGGTGACAAGACTCACCCTTGGGGAAGTCCAACGCCCACTGTGCAAAGGTGTTGATTCACTACTTCACTTACTCATCATGCCAACTACCCAGGGAGGGTCATAGCCTGAGCTAAAAATTACTTGCATCGTTGATGGTCCCGGGCACGCTGCTTCCAGTCATCTAGACCTGCCTTGCGTCCGCGATGACTTGGTCTTTATACCGGAGATTCCGTATTCCTCTCCTTCTCGAACCAGGAGGCTCGGATTCAAAGACCCTCTTAGCTAGAGCATTGTTGTCCATGCGCTCGGTGTGGGCGAGCCTTCGGGATTACATCCACTTCCTGGTATAGCTCCTAGAGTTCTCGGATAGGTCTTCTCCATATATCCGACGTAGAATTTTTCTTTCGAAGGCTTGCATTCCGCCATGTTAGAAGCAGTGTGCACTAGTCCGCCCCCAAAATACCGCTTACTCGAAGGTCTACAATTATGCCCTACAAAACTCTTATTTTTCCCTCTTATATTTCCCATCCTACTATATGCAGCAGAAAGCTGGACGATAAGCTTGGTGCCTTCGGAAGAAAAATTCTACGGTCCCGTCTGCGAGGAAGGTAAATGGAGGAGAAGACTAAACCGCGAACTCTACGAGATGTACCATGATGTGGATGTAGTCCGGCAGGCAAAAATCCGTCGACCTTATCGGCCACATCGAACGTATGGACTGCAATCCTCCAGCTAAGAGGTCTGAATCAGAGCCCCGTGTTTCGAGAATTAGGGAAAGACCGAACGTCCGGTATCGGTAATCGCGGACGCAAGGCAGATTTCCTCAAGGATCGGGTAGACTGCAGAGCTCGTGTGCTCTTGTTGGCGGCGCTTATGTTTATACGCAAAGTTCTGAACTTCATCTTGGAGTGGTAATATTCCAAGATATCTGTGGGTATTGTCGTTTCTTATATACCATGGTGTATTAACGATAGTTCTAAGCACCTTATTTTGAAAAGTCTGTATTATGTTCATATTACTTGCTTTGGTACAACCCCAAAGTTGTACGTTATACGTCCACACAGGTTTAAGGATTTGATTGTATATAAGCAGTTTTTTGCCAATACCAATAAGCCAATACATAACTTTATATTTCATGTCAAGTTCTGCACGTTTCTTCTTAACGTGCTCCTGAGTTTTTACTCAGGAGTTTTACGTCACGTGTCATCCCGAGGTATTTCGCTTCATTGTCAAAATGTATTTGGACACGATACGTGAAGTTAATATGGACTGATTTGCTTTCATTAGGGACAATTCACCAGAAATTCATCCATTCGTGTATCCGATCTAGTGAACGTTGTAATTTGACTGTAAGCTCTTCAACCGTTTTGGATGTTACCAAAATGGCTGTGTCGTCAGCAAATGTGCCTAGAACAGTGTTCTCTTCTTGTGGTAAATCACTAGTATACAGTAGGTATAGGCAGTGGGCCAAGAACACACACTTGCGGTACACCAGCATTTATATTTTCAAAAGCAGAGTATTCATTTCCATTCTTCACGCGGACGATCCTATCAGAGAGATAGTTCGCTAAAATAATATACAGTTTCTCCGGTAGAGATGGCAGAGTTTATATTTCATGCCTGCCTGCCAAACTTTGTCAAAAGTTTGAGAAACATCGAGAAATGTGCCTGAACAAACGAGGTTTTGATGATTCGTCATCAGAAGATGTGATGACGAATTCAAGGACATATCCGAAAAGGATTTCAAATCAATCTGGACTTCGTCCAAAAACGGACGTTAACCCGCTCAGTGGCAACATAAAGGACCCTTCGCTTGATGATAGTAGCCACATTAACTAACCTAACCTAAGCACCAAAGCTGGTAAAAGTTTAATGAAATTCTATCACAATCTTCTTCCATTAATCGTATGATGCCGCCTGGTCGTAGAAATTTCTATTGACGCCTCAGCATCGCCGAACACATCCCCACAGTAAGAGTGTCCTTAAATCCAGTCCATCCGTTTAAAGTCATCCCTTTAAAGTTCGTCTCGAATTAAATCTTGAATCAAGAACAAAAATTAATTTGAAAATGATCGTCCTCGACTCGGTGTAGACACTTCACCTCCAGGAGGACCTTCTCAGAACTCGCTATCCACACCAATTTCATTAAAGTCAGTGTGTACCAAGCGACTGCAAATGACTCCACACACTCCGTGTGTCCTCCGCAGGTCCTCTTTGCTAATTAGGTAAACATATGCCCGAGGCTACAAGTCAAACACCGTAATGAGATATTTAAAACCGTGCAGGAACCATGCAGCACTGCGGTACGCTCATCCTGTGAATAGCCACAGTTGCCTGTGTTCCATGGGCGGGGTGCGATATGATTATGCAAGCTCTCCCGCTCGTGTGTCTGCGAGAATTAATTTATGGAGATACACATCAGCGTTTGATATTCAATTCACTAAGCGTTCCTGGAAATACTTAATTGAATGAAGCACGTGATGTGTGTGACACCCCTTTGATCCTACGTGGCTGATGACTTCTTGTGAGAATTCAATAATGGCCTTGAGGGGAACATTCGATGGAAGACGACACACAGGAGTTCCTAGAGTGGTGTCGTAAGTCCTGATTGCACATCAAAGGATCTGGCGACAGGACTTAAGCTGTCGCTCGCTATTCGGATGTACTCACTTGGAAACCGGTTTCACTTGTTCTCCTAATCTCCATTTAGAAAATGACTGCGGTTTGTTTCACTTTATTTCTTCTTTTATTTGCCAACTACCAACCGCTTCTCTCGAACAAAGCATAGCCATGGCAACCGATTCAAAGCATTTTTCCGCCGAATTCGACGTTCCTGCCGACCGCACGAGCTCAATGATTCAATAAAAATGATGAATGGAATGCAGGGCGATATGGCATTAGGTGAAGTTACAAGAGGAAGTAAAGCCGAATACACTGAGAGTGTGGTGCGGACGCTCTCGGTGGTTTTTCTCCAAAAATAGAGAAGCGCAAAAAAGTCCTTTGACGCGAACTCCTTGACTACGAGTGTTTTGATTGGAAAAGGTCATCGTTTGGGAATGAACCAAGCTTTTCTTCAACTTTTATTGGGGACTTTAGAAACTACCAAACCTGTGGAAGGTGGTCAGGGAAACAAAGAAGGTAGGCAGCTGTGGCATTGCCCCGCCACGCTGGACTATTTTTATTCACAAATGTCACCACGATTTATTTTTTTCGTCGTCGATTTGTGGATACTTATTTCTTGCTTCTTTCAAGTATTTACAATGCTTTTCAAGACTACTGATAATACTATCAAGAAAGGAGCCATCCTCTTCTTCTTCTTCTTCTTCTTCTAGTGGCCCTACAGTCCGGGGTGGACCTGGGCCTCAACCAGCAAGCCTCTCCAGCCGGCACGATCTTTAGCCACCTGTCTCCAACTGCGCACACCAAGTCGATTGAGGTCCTTCTCCACCTGGTTCCACGTTCGGGTTCCGCTTTAAACTGTAGGTCTTATACACTCAACATGATTTGCTGCTGTAGAGACTATAGGTCGAACTGGGTTTCCAGCGGCACCCCAAGAGGCCAGCATCAAAACCATCAAGACAGCATGAAGAAATTAGCGACTGCCTAAAGCACATGCAGGCAGGTGTTTGGCCCCATTCAGTGTCCAAGACAGCATGAAGAATGCAGTGGCTGTCTTAAGCACTTGCAGGCACGTGTTTGGTCCCATTCAGTGTCCAGCGCAATAGTTAAAGCAATACTGGCATGCGGTACTATTGTCTGTTGATCAGCATAATAAGCCAGAGAAGATCCTTCATTACATCGGCACGAGAAGATATGTCGGATGAAATCTCTCAAACCTTTCCTTTTCAATTCGACGGAACTAAAGGGTGGTTAATTGTGGGTCAAACCTTAACGTCAAGTTTTGTTACCCAATTTAATTTGACATTTGTGTCTTTCAGTGTTTGACCAATTCAACCATGGAGAGGAGGTACAGAGGCACTTGAGCAGCGTGTTAAGATTCGTAATTTTTTTGGTCAGCATAATCGATGAAATCGTTCACAATCGGTAGAATTGTGTGCAAATTTCAGAAAACCGGGTCTGTAGGAAATTTGAAAATGCGTGTGCATGCACGCCCAGTTAGTTCTGCGGAAAACATTGCTGTTGTTCGCGGTAGTGTTGCAGAAGAGCCGTCAACTTCGACTCGTCGTCGTGCCCAAAAATTGAACATCTCAAGAACATCACGGATGCGAATTTTGAATAAACATTTGAATTTACACACTTACAACGTTCAATGGACTCAAGAGAAAAAGCCTAATTCGGCACATTGACCACATTGAATCTCAATTGTGTCTCAGAGTCATTGCACCGAAGCCGTGGTGAACATTTAACCGATATTTTGTTTCACACATAATTATCAATGATCCCTCTATCATGATAAAGTATATTAAGATAATTCTCTGAAAACTTTTTGTTTTATTTACATTTATCGGGCAGTTTCGTTGGACCACCCTTTATAAGTGGGTGTAGTATGGAACGGCAAATAAGAGGATAGGCTTGTTAGTCGCAATGCCTACCCTCCTTCCCAAAAACCTTCTAAGGCTGTATTTCTTTGCGAGCCTATATACAAAAAACGATCATCGGCGCTTAATGATTCATCATAAAATCTTGGCAGCACCGGCCACATTTGTGACATTTCCTAAGCAGTCAGGGGTGTAGTCGTGAAAGGTGATGGTTGATCTTTGATGGTCACAATCTTCGTTTTGTGACTGTGTAGAGTGACCATCACTTTAAAAGCAAAAACACTTAGTTATAAATAATAAATAATAATTATAAAATAAAAACAACTTTCATCAAATGAAAAGGATCGTCTACGAAACCTAAACGGAATGTATAGCAGAGACACTCTGGGTATACCAAAAATTGCATACTTCTGGATGCCAAAACAATTAAAAATGATCTCATACATCAACCACACCTGCAAATGTAAGCCACATGCAGCAACCTAAGCAATGAATGAATAAATTCATATAGAATAAATTCTGTGTGTTAATACACAGAAAATAATGTTTGGAAGCATTGTTTTTAACCGCGCTTATCTCTTAAGCGGCGATAGACATGATGAGTACCTTAAGCGGATATAGGATTTTTTGTTAGTGTATTTTGCTTGCAAAAAAACGCAGCTTAGGCCGCTTTCACAGACAAAAATTTAGTCGGCGATTTTTTCATCTTGTAGGCAACGGAGGTGGGACGTGATAGGGGTAGCCCGCGTCTCGGGTGCTCGGGGTTTGCTTTTGGATTTTCTATTCTCTTGTATCTCTCTTCCTTTTTTCTTTGAGTTGCTTTATTCTTATGTTCTCAATGTTGGGTATTGCAAGCATGCTGTATATGTGTGAGAAAGAGATGACGCTTGTGTGAGAGGGGGTAGGAAACAGAAAAGGTTCAGAATTGAGATCTCAATTGCAGAGATTGAAAGATTTCCTGTGTGAATGTGGCTTGAGATCACAAAGGGGAATTTGAAAGAATCGTCGACGAATCTTAGCGAGAGTGAAAGCAGCCTTATAGAGGCAGCAGTCTCTGGAAAATCGCTTACAAGATTGTTCGGAACTCTCACAAAAAAACATTTCCAATTCCTACAATGGCACCATGCCGGCGGCGAACAAACATCATGCCACCAGCCGTCTAGCATTGTGCACAACAACGACAGCGGAGCAATCCTCGATAAGAATAGCGGTGGTTGCGACCGAGAAGTACAAATCGTCTGATGCCATCAGAGCACATACGCAGATCACACCATATTCCACAGTGGGTTGGATAGCGGTAGCTGCGACCGAGATGTCGTGTCGATGAGCATCGCAGACATCAGAGCTGACACGATGACGAGAAGGATTTTCTTATTTCACTTTGTTACAGTCCACCAATACGAGTGCTGATGTGCAAAAATGCGTTTAATAAAATAAAGGTTTTTTGAGCTATCGAACAAAGATCCCATTTGACATATTGTTGGGCTGAAACCCTTTGTCAACAACCTGATTGGCCCACATCAGTGTGGCTTCAGGAAAGTCCACATTCACCGGCAGATCCTGGAAAAATCCCAAGAAGTCCAAATCGATCATCATCATCTGTAAAAGCCGCATATGGCAAGCGTTTATGGAGACGAGCTAGACAGAGCCATTTCTTTAGTTTCTCCTTAGGCTGTGCAGGATGACGAACTATAACGCTCGCTGCTCTATCAAGGTCGGGAAAGACTTCAGACCTTTGATTTCAAGAGTGGACTTAGACAAGAACGAAGCGCTTTCATGCCACTTCTTTGAGATCGTTCTTGAAATAATTGTGCGAAACCCAAACGCCAACACCGGAGGCACAACCTTCCAAAACTCGATGCAACTACTAGCGTACGCCGACGATACCATCATTACACAGATGTGTTCGAAATAATGGTAGTATTTGCATATCCCAAGCAATTGCAATCAAATTTTGTTATATTTTCCCCGAATGTAGCTCAGTGATGGGACTTGGGAGATGAATAATGGTGGCCCCCTGAAGGGAAACGTGATAAAAGAACTACACTGTAGATTTACAGCCAGGAAAAGACTTTATTTCATGCCAGAATTGACAGATAATCATTATATTTTATGACTAATTCACAATTGCATGATTAGAAATTCATTTGGTATACAATTCACAATAATCATTCATTCATATGTAATATGAAAGAAATTTAAAGGAATATGAACAGTCACGGACAAAACCATAGGACCACCGAATATCTTTAGTAGATTCCATTCTCTTTCTACGTCCATTCCCAGACGCCTGTATGCTGCACTTTTTTGATGCAACCTACCCTTGCCCCATCCACAAAAAAGGCGGCCCTACCTCTTGCAACAACTATAGACGTACAGTCAATCAAACTCATATTCGTACAGTAGGAAAAGCATAACTCTTTTTTGATTTATGCAAGAACCACTAAAACTTCCAATGTCATTTGTCTGTAAGATCAAAGATCTTTTGAATATCTATTGTCAAACACAAATTAAACGCAATCGTTCAACATAAACAGAATATTTAATAACAAAAACCAAAAAAACCAATTAACAGACAACAAATTCATATTCATGCAAATACCTTTTTCTTGGGAAGAAACAAGAAATTTAATAGATTTTAATATTTTGTGGCATATCCATTCATTTTAATTACATGCTTAAGCTTACTTGGCATGGATTGGACAAGTTTTTTGGTACTTTCAACCGAAATTTGTTCCCATTCTTGCACTCTATTCTCTTTTAGGTTTGTTGCATTTCTAATTGGTAATTTTCTTATTTGCTGGTCTAAATGGTCCCATAAATTTTCGATGCGGTTGATATCCGGTGACGGGGTGGAGTTTCCATCACTTTAGGACAATTGCATTCGAGCCACATCCTAGCATTGTAAGCTTAATGCTTTGGATCATTGTCTTGGTGAAAAGTGAAATCGTTGTGCGCTTTCTGTCAAGTTCGGCTTAAAAATATCAATATATTTCCTGTGGTCCATTATTCCGTCAATAATATGGAGTTTGCCCACCCTAGCTGTCGAGAAACAATCCCAAACCATCACCGATCCGCCACCACGTTTTACTGTTGCGACGTTATTTTCAGGTAGAAGCTCGGAATTTGGTTTTCGCCATACCATTTGCCGTCCATCCGATACCGAGACATTAAATTTGGATTCATCTGTAAAAGTTAGAGCTTTCAAAAATTCAAAATCCTTGGATTGGTGCTCTTTTGCAAAGTTGACGTTTCTGTCTCTATTTTATTATTTCAAACCTACTGCACGAATATGAATTTGATTGGCTGTAGATCCCTCCACAAGGTCGGCTGTCCAGATCCTGTCCAGCGTACTGTGTGAACGTCTAAAGCCGGCTCTAAATCGGCACGTACCAGTGCGGCTTCCAGTCCGGCAAATCGACAATAGACCAAATCTGCACACTAAGGCAAATCCTGGAAAAGACCAGCGAGATTCAAATCGATACGCACCACCCCTTTATCGATTTTAAAGCCGCATACGACAGCATTCATCGCAAGGAGTTATTTGGTGCCATGGCCGAATTCGGGATCCCGGGAAAACTGATCCGGTTGTGTCCCACTACGCTAACAAACACGCGATGCACCGTGCAGTTCGGCTCGAGGACTTCCGAGCCGTTTGAAACCTGCACCGGATTTCGACAAGGAGATGTGATTTCTGTCGTGTGGTACTGGACAAGATAGTGCATCGGACAGCTGTAGATAGCACGTAAGGCACTCTCTTCTACAAGGTGGGATATGCAGACGACACCAACATCTTCGCGCGTAGCGGAAGCTTTCACGGCGATTGAGGAACAGGTGCAACGCGCTGGTCTTAAGGTCAATGAGGATAAGAGTAAGGATAGGACACAATATCACAATCGACAGCTACAATTTTGAGGTAGTAAAGGAGTGGATCGCCGTGGCGTAGTGCGTCGACTCCTTTGCAGTGGGTGCCTGGTTCGATACCCGAATTTACCACTTTTCATATTTCACGGCTCCACCTCTTTCGAGTCACTGACAATGCTCAAAGACTATTCCTGTTTAGAATGTCTAGAATAAGCTTCTCAACTTCGCCGTTCGGAGTCGGCATTAAACTGTAGGTCCCTTCGTGAGACAACAATAGCACGCACAACACGAGTGGTTGCTGAGGAGCTAGGCCCTGGCCTTCTACGGGCTGTACCCATATTCTTTTATAAAGGAGCTTGTCTACCTCGGGTAAACTCCACAAACGACATCCGACGTAGAACCGCCTTTGGCAACCTGTGTTACTTTGGTTTGTCAAAACTCCTGACTCGAAGGACTAACGTCATGCTCTACAAAACCCTTATTCTGCCGAAAGCTGGACGATAAGCAAAACAGCGGAGCTAATTCTTGGTGCCTTCGAAAGAAATATTCTACGACGGATATATGGTCCCGTCTGCGAGGAAGGCGAACGGAGGAGAAGACCCAACCGCGAACTCTACGAGCTGTACCAGGATGGGGATGTAGTCCGGAAAAGTCCGTCGACTACACTGGCTGAGCCACATCGAGCGCATGGACACCAACGCTCCAGCTAAGAGGGTCTTCTAATCCGAGTCTCCTGGTTCGAAGAGGAGAGGAATACCGAACCTCCGGTATAAAGACCAAGTACTCGCGGATGCAAGACAGCTTGGTCTTGATGAGTGGAAGCAGCGTGCCCAGAATCGTCAGGAATGGAAATCAGCTATCGCTCAGGCTCGTACCCTGCATGGGTCGTCAGCTTGATAAGTAAGTAAGTAAGTAAGTAAGTAAGAAGTCGCCGACTCCCCTGCTAGCAAAGGAGCATCGGAACCTTTTATAGGCCCCGAAGCATTCTGTGCTGTAGGAGATCACGTCCTCGGAGAAGAGTTCAGGGAACTAGAAAGAAGGAACCGGACAGATACATGGAAAAACGCTCATGGCATGAAGCAGGCCAAGAAGCTTTTGGGTCAATGCAACCGAAAGTGGTTTGAGGCGTGAATGAGGATGAGAAAGAACAAACTTCGTATTCTAAAAGGCTTCCTTACAGGGCACTGTACACTCTGGGAGCACCTAAGGAAACTAGGGGTGTCAGAAGAAGGTCTGCGAAGAATCTATTGAAATTTCCAGAACATGGACTAAGATCTTGTGAGGCGCTAACCCACAAAAGATATCTGTGCAAGCACCTAGAGGACACCAGAGGAAGTATTGAAGTCACTAAAACCTTCTCTCATTCTATACCTAAGGAAACTGGCTTAGAGAGAATACTCTCGAATAAATCTCTTCCACCTTCGAGCAAAAGGAACATATAACCCTCAATACAACGAGGGGAGCTCTTAAGAAAGCAAAGATAGGAATAGGGGGCACCATAGATCTGAAGGTTGCGGCGCAGCTTACATTCTGCAGCATTCCACTATTATTGCGCGTGGCATTGTTCTCTCAAGAGTGTATGGGATCTGCAGTTTTACGCCGACTCCGAGAGAGAAGCTTATTCTAGACAGGAATACTCTTGCATCATTTAGTCACCATCTTTCCGACCCACGAACAAAAAAAACGTCTAGAAATAGTGTCGCTGTCGATAGTTTTCCTTTTTTGAAATTCTCATATTTTTCTTCATCAAAACAATAGCTCATCAGGCAGCCTGGTTAATTTAACCAGAGTGTGTAGTGGACTGAGTGGAGGTAAAATTCTCTCCTCACGGCAGAGGTCCTTAACAACAGCAAATTGTAAGGACAAGGTATTCCAGTCTGCCGCTGTGTCCCTGTTAACGAAAAAATACGGGCCAGTAAGTTATAAGTGCTAAGTAACTTATCGCCTGCTGGTGGTCTTCGTCTCCTTGCAACCAAAGTTCGTCTACAAAATTAATGATTTTTCTCCAAGGTCGCACTTGTTGCCTCGATTCCTTCTCACACAAGTCAATGCTCTCACAAAATTTGAACCAATTAATTTGTCGCTTGTCAAATGTGTGTGTTCTCCTTATGGAAGATAAAGTCACCCACAAGTGTCACCAGTTCATGGACGAAGTTGTGTTGTGACGTCTTGGGACGTGATTACGACTAATTAATGACTGTCCATCATCAGAGGCCATTGTTTGGGAAACTAACTCTCAAAGTGCGTGCTTTGTTTCTTCACGTGAGTGGATGGATCTGTTGTCACAGCCTCCGTGCACATCAGAGGCGTGTCATTGTTACAGTCTCGCAATCGAAGAACAAAGGGTTTAAAAATCATCCACTTTAAGCTGCTTTTGCTTTTGTTTAAAGTGAAAATGTGATCAGCTTTCATAGAAATGTCGCCCCCCTCTTTCGCTTCCAAGAGAAGTCTCCTGTTGAATGGCCATACGGTTCGCGGAATTTACTCCCCTTTCGTGTGAAATTGTATTCGTTACTAGAATTTACTCTCAGGGGGCAACACAGCCTGCAGCCAATGAATGAATCGTCGATGTGTAACTTGAATTGCAGAACAAAACATTCCACATACGCCCGAGTGAACGTTGCATTTTTAAGTGCTGGTGCACTTCCCAGAGGCAAAAGATTCCTCGAAAATATCGACCGGCTGCTTATTTTCCTTGACTGTATCCACTACATAACGGGTGGCACGTAAAATATGAACACGCTGCTGAATTTAAGGCCATGGCAAAAGAAAACCACATCAAGCACGGAATGAAAACAAGAAAAATGAAATGACGGTGACACGATTCCCTGGAAAATCCCATCAGTTAATGTTAATCAGTTCGGATTCTCGCTTTATTATGCATGCCAGCTGTCACGCTGTGACGATGGGGAACATTCCACATCTCATTGTTGGAACACAGACTGTATCGGACGCGTAAGGAACATGTTCCTTGGATGGTCAAGAAATCAATGCGAGTTGATTGCCTTCAGTTAATGCGCTAATGTACCCTTTGACGACGTTATGAACGCTTGAATTGTCTGCTTTAATGGTTCCTTTTTCCAAGGAAGTCCGAAGTACGAGTCTCAGCATTGCCAGATGAATTGAATTTTTGGCGGCGGATTGGCAGAGTCCAGTCAATACACTCGTGCATTGTTCCTTTTGTCGACTCGGGGATCATTTAGCGGGTTTATTTCTACAATCAACACAAGACAGTATTTCTTTGTGTATTTTTGATGTTGCCTGACGTTGAAGTGGGGTGATTTTTATGACGCCAGCCAAGTGGCTGATTGCCTGCAAACATTGACAGATTCTTGCAAGACTCTGATAGGAACAAGATCGATAAATTGGAAAAAAAAGGAGAGTTTGCAAATTGAATTTTATACGAATTCGCAGAAGGCTTACTTCGTACATTGTCGCGGGTCCATACAAGAGCGAATTCTGAAGAGAAATTCCCAAATTCTGCGTATTCCAAAAGTTTGTTTTATAAGGAATCGCTTTCGGGGCATTGCGTTTGTATATTGCTTGCGCTAATATAAGCGACATCGTGCTTTTCGTGAATATTCTGAGCAGGAGGAAGAGTATGAAATTCCTATGCTGTTCAGAACTGAACCCCCAAACGAAAAAAATGAGGAAGAAATACAACTGCAGATTGAATTTGAAGCTTGAAAAAGTACCAGAAATATACAAGGTGTTGGGTACGATGATTGTCTGTTGAAGATATTGCCGAGATACTTAGAATCCTAATCTTCTCAGCTCGGCAATAATGACGACAGCGGCAGTGGTATAATAGGGAAAGACTTGGCAGTAATTGCGGATGATTTCATTCAACAAACTTCAATTGAGTTGGTTGTAAATTCATTACTCATTTTGCGTTTATATTAACAGAATTGTAAAACAATAAAGTATCATGTGTACCTAGAATGGTTATAATTCCACTGAAGATTCTTGTGCAAATAGTGAAATACATTCAAGAAACGATATTGCAAAAAAAATTATAAAAATTTAAATTATGAAAAGTGAACATTTTGATTTTTGATTAAGGATCGCGACACTGTGCATTGGTTGGATTCAAATCAAAAAATTTGCCTTGCTTAGCGATCATTGCGCCCGAAGTTCCACGAACCAGGAGTCTCAGAATTGAAGACATTGCTTTTGGGTTCTTGCTGTCCATGGGAATGGGTCATAGAACTTGCGCCTTCTTCTCCATTTACCCTCGTAGCAGAGAGCACAACACAAAAACTTGCTGTAATCGATGCAAGCTCAGACCCTCCATCGGTCGTTGGCCTTATAAGTCAGTCAGTAAGTTGGTCTGTAGCACCGAACAAAAACGAAGACTTGAGTTGAGAAAAATGTAATCTAAATTTAATGAAATTTCAAACGATTGTAGTTCTTGTACACTGTCTCATGTTATTACTTCAAAGTCGTCAACGTGAGATTATTCCTCATTCGCGGCGTAGGGTCAGTTTCCATAGCTTGTATGTGAAATAACGCAGATTGCTAGCCCGGGTTTCAGACCAAAATCGCGCTTGCAACTTTAGGCTGCTCGTGTAAGGTAAGCGGCGACCACTACTAGGAGGTAAGCCACGTACTTCCATGATTGTTCTAATGCTGGCCCAAGTTTTGGGTTATCACTAGATTCCGATTCCGATTAGAATACCAGAATTAGTAATAGAGAAACGTAAAGCTCGTTAGAAATGGCAGCAGATCCGTACGCCGCAGCATAAAACACGCATCAACCAACTGTCTAACCTTCTGAAAGCGAAAATTAAGTCGTTTAAAAATAATAATCTTAACACCTATTTAACAGGCTTGTCAGCGAAAAAAGATACCAACTACTCACTCTGGAAAGCAACCAACGGTTTAATAAAACCCCAACCACATGCGGCCCCAATTCGGTAAAACCAACACGAGTGAGCCAAAGACGATAAAGAGAAAGCAGATCTCTTCGCAGCAAACACCTCCTGTATACTCCTACGGTTGTGACTCAAATAATGACAATTTTTCTATAAGAAATACTAATTTGACAGAACTTAAGGAAGAATTGAATTTTGTTAATCTGGCTGAACTGAGCAGCATCGAAATCAGCCCTCTTCTTCGCTTTCTCAAAAGCACAGATCGGTTTGCGGAATAGGTAGCCTAAGATCCGCGTGGTAACACAATGGGCCTAAGTTTGGCTTAAGTGTGTCTGCTGTCTGTAAGCCTGGCAGTCAGACACCTCAACCTAACCTAACCTAACCGAAGGAAGAATTGAAAAAACTCAAACCCAACAAAGCTCCTGGTTATGATTTAATCACAGAAGTTCTGAAAGAATTACCTCAGAAAGCGCTTCTTATGTTTCTCTACAGTATTAACGCTGCCTTTAGATTAGAACATGTCAGTGGAAAGTAACGGAAATCATAATGGTCCCGAGACCGGGTAAGCCCCCAACAGACAAAAAGTCGTATAGACCGATGTCACTTCTTCCGACAATGACTAAAGTGTTCGAACGAATATTACTTAGACGTTTAAGCCCGGTTGTAGAAGAAAGACGACTTATTCCTAACCACCAGTTTAGTTTTAGAAGCAAGCATTCAACTATTGACCAAGGACATCGCAAAACTGATGTTATAGAAAAATCGTTTGAACAAAAGCAAGTCTGCTCGGCTGTATTTCTCGACGTTTCTCAAGCCTTTGACAAGGTTTGGCACGAAGGCTTGAAACACAAGCTTCAACAATTCCTCCCGAGAAAAATTTGCACAATTTTATCGAACCATCTACCGGATAGAATCTTCCGTGTGAAATATGGGAAAGAATGCTCCCTATTTAAATCTATACAAGCTGGAGTACCACAAGGAAGTGTTCTTGGTCCCCTCCTTTACCGCAGGACGTAGGCACATTTGCTGACGACACCGCCATTTTGGTAACTGCCAAAACTGTCGAAGAATCAACCAGAAAATTGCAATGTGCTTTAGACCGGATACACGAATGGACAAAACACTCAGCGAATTGAGCTTAACGAAGCTTAATCCGGTCATATAAATTTTACGTATAAGAACGTGAATAACTTGCCGGTTTTTATAAATAATGTTGAAATACCCTTCGGCAATGAAGCGAAATACCTCGGAATGACTCTCGATGTAAAGGCGGACGTCAAAAATAAACGTAAATAAACTCTGCTGTCCTTCCAATTTTCGACGAAAGAAACTCTTTTCGCCGTCTTCAAAGGTAACTAAACCCCTTCACCCAGCATTCAACCCGCGCTTAGCTGCGGTGTAAGCAAGAACTCTCAATGGAGAATCTCTTGCCAAATGCGTTTAAACCATGAAAGAAAAACTGCTGTAAAACTTAGTTGAAGTGGAAATGTATTTTATGTGAAGGGAGGTGTCTTTACTGGGTAAAAATCCCTCTCGCTATGTGGGAACGGTCCCTATAGTGTCTTTTGAAGATTCTCACCTACCCTATCGAAAAAAAAAAACTAGATTCCAGATCTATCGCATGCTTGATCAGCCATGGAGGAATCCGATAGACGCTTACAACACAAATGCAATACGCGGCCTTTTTTCCACATAAGACAATGGATGTCCACGAAATGACGCCAAGGGTGGAGAAGGAGGAGGCACACATCAGATGCTTGCAAAATATTAAGAAATCCTTTGCTATTCACAATAATCTCCATCCTTTTGTTCACATGAAAGTAAATGGGTATTCATAAAGTTGACCCTATACCTTAAACAAAAAGCAAATCCTTCAATAAGTCTAAGTTAGGTCAGTAGCAGACTCATCTCGGAATTAAACGGTTGTGTTATCCGATTGTAAGCGGCATAGCAGATATTGTGCTTGTGAGGGATGCTTAATATTACAAGCTACGCTCATCTATCCATATTCGTGATTTTGAAGATTTATACCGTTTTGATGAGAGAAACTTACATTGGCTCGCTGACGAATGAAGAAAGTCGTGGAGGTGAATTGTCAATTGCCCATATAATGAAGGTGTATTTGCGATATCACCGTGATCCAGGATATCAAAAAGGTTGGTGTTAGTTAGTCGAGCTACGGTATCCCGGACTGTGAATGCAGCAATTGACAGCATAGTTGCACATGCAGCTGATTGGATCAAGTTTCTAAATGCTAGTAGTGAAATAACAGAAGCTTTGGTGTAATCGATCTTACCCACATAAGGATACTGAAACCATAACTATGGAGGTGAGTCCCATTACTCGAAAAGGGAAACCTACTCCGAATGTTGAAGCTACTTGTGATGCCAAAGAAATGTTCACCTTAGCTGGCCTGGATCCTGGTATGGAACATGGAAAAATCCACAAGTGTGTCTTAAGTTAAAAAATCAAAACACTGTTGTTCTCATTGGTGACAGTGGGCAATGCCTAATGACTCGATATGACAATTATGAGCCAAATACAATAACTGCTTGCGCTTATAGAATATCCGCGCAAGTATAAGGTAATCATTACGAATACGAATAGAAGGAAATGCTTATACTTCAACATTTTACTTTAACGCGTTACCTTATACTTGGGATGAAATCCTCTATACGATCCAGAGGATTCAGACAGAAAAGAAAAATAGTTAGTCTCGGAGCGATCTCCTCAGCCGAAATATGCATTGCCGGGTGACCGGTTGAAGCAGCAAATGGAGTGCAATACCTCGCTCTGTCTACCGATGTCGGAAACGAACTGGACAAAGCTAACAAATGCAACCGAAATCTGACGCAGCAAAGTAATCAGCATCAACACTAAGCTGCAACTGCTCCGCGCCAATGTTGTATCTGTGCTTCTTTATGAATGCAGCACGTTGAGCGTGATCACTACTATCACCTATAACTAGGAAGGTACAAAAATCGGAAATAGATGCCTAAATGACATATTGGTTCGACCGTATCTCTTCTGAACATCTTTACGCGAGAACGGCTCAGAAAAGCAGCATGGCGGAAGTGGATTGGTTGCACCCTTAACACAGGACAGCCAGACGACAAAGAAAACTTTGCGCAGAACGGTGGAGGGTGAAGCGCCGTACTTAAGGAAAACTTGTGGGGAAATGAGGATATTGCCATAAATAGAACACGTTGGCGCGTAGGCGTAGTTGCTCTACAAGGGGATACGGGAACAACTGAAGCAATCGGTTTCTCCCCATTAAGCTTCCATTCCGACAGTAAACATTCCCTTCCCAATAACTCTACGACTAAATAAATTTCCAGTCATTTGACCGCTTATGAGTCGCAATCGAAATGCAACAAAACCCATTGTCTTCCGTATCGCTTTTGTAAATTATTGGCTTCGACTCTTATCGTATCCCTTGATCGCTCCCCATGATCCGCGATTATTTATATTTTTCAAAGAAACGATGATAACCGTTAATGTCAACGCGTACCACATCCGGATGTTGCTTCGTCACCTCACCTTACTCAGAACCAATCGTTTAAAATCAAAAACCTATCAGATTATCGACCGTAAATAAGCTGAGGTTCATGTGAATTCCCTAGATTAAGGCGCCTGCTAAGTGAGGCGATCTTAATCAATGTTCTAAGAAGACACTATCGCATGGTGGGCTTGTCTTCCTTTTGGTGACGTATTTTGAAAGAATGAATTTCAAAGAAGGTGTTCATGTTGAATAGTATATCTGAACGATTCGTACAATCGTTCAAATGGCACCTCTCGGCTTCGCTGGCAGTTCTTCAAGCAGCCGATCGATGACTAGGTCCAATATCTGCGGCGTTATTTCAGCAATAATAATAATATGATATGGGTGGCGCGCCAGTACGAGGTAGACCTGGGTTTAGCTTCCGCAGTAACCACTCGTGCTGTGCGTGATAATGTCGTATCAAGAGTGGACTTGTTTTATGCCGACTTCGAACGGCGAAGTTTGTAAAGCTTTTTCTTAGCAAGAAATACTCTTTGAGCATTGTCAGTGATTTGAAAATAAGCTGGTACATTTTAGTTCAGTCTTGAGAGCTGTCAGATCAGTTCAAATCTGTTTATTGAACTAGTTCGCTCTTCTAGTTCATTTAGTTCAATGTAGTTCACTGCACAAGCACTAGAGTATTGTGCGCATTTCGACGGGTGGTCGTCGTGTCATCGTTATAAATAACAGCGCTATTACTTTTAAACTGAAGGAAAAGACAAACCATATAACGCAAGTGTACATGCCCATAAATTCGCCCTTATTATATTATTCTTGTCACTGTGACAATTGTGCACTGTCTTTGTCATTTTATGTGGCATTTAGGTGACTAATTCAATATAAATTTGTCACAGTGATGTGTGACACGACTAAGAAAATAAGGGTGATTTTTAAAACTCTCTGGGTCGCCGTGGTGTAGTGGGTAAGTTCGTCGACTCCTACGCAGAGGGTGCCAGGTTCGATACCCGAATTTACCACCTTTGATAATTCACGGCTACACCTCTTTCGAGTCACTGACAATGCTCAAAGAGAATTTCCTGTCTAAAAAAAAACCTACCTAAACTTCGCCGTTCGGAGTCGGCATTAAACTGTAGGCCCCTTCCACTCGTGAAAGAACAATAGCACGCACAACACGAGTGGTTGCTGAGAAGCTAGGCCCAGGTCCGCCTCGGACTGTAGCACCACCCATATTATTATTATTATTTAAAACTCTCTTCATATACACCATATGATAATAAAACACGATGGCGCAGTTGGTTAAGTGCCTTCCAAGGGTTAGCGGTGCCCCAGGTTCGAATCCCAGTGAATGCAAGGTTAATACGCTTTTATCTGGTTTGCAAATCTGATCTGGCACTATAACTTGAGTAGTCAATCAGTGGTAGTAGTCTGACTGCGGGTATCACAATGGAGTACGCTGTTGAATTCATCAACAGCCCCGCCTACCTACCTACCTACGCCACCGGCAACACAACGATGCTCGATGTGCTTGTGTTGCGGTAGTCAAGCAAAAACAAACCATGGTCCTCACAATGCCCATACACACACAAAGCAAATAACTCTATTTAGTTCAGTTTAGTTCGATTTAGTTCAATTATTCATTCACTGAATTATGCAGAGTAAGGTATACCTGACTTTGTTGAACTGCTGAACTAAATGAACTAAACTTAAATGACATTGTGAACTAGTTCACCTAATTCACTTGTTAGAGCTCTTCTTAAAACGACTGGATGGCGCAGTGGGTTAAATGCCTGCCGGTTCGAATACCAGTGAATGCAAGGTTAGTAAGCTTTTATCTGGTTTTCAAATCTAGTCCAGTCATCATTTGTCGTTGGCATCAAATGAATCACTGTCTGAGTGGGTATCACAATGGACCAACATGGTTAAAGTGGGCTGTTGAATTCACTAGCAGCCCCGCCTACCTAACTACCTAGAGCTCTTCTTTGAGCTAGTTCGTTCGTGAATCACATAAGCCTTCTCGAAAGAGGTGGAGGCGTGAATTATGAAAGTTGCTAAGCTCGGAGAATGAACCTGGCTCCTCTGGTGTAGGAGTCGACTCATCAGCTAACTAAGCCACTACGAAGCACTCCGACAATGGCGTCTCGAATGTTGACTTCAAACTCGTCTAAAGTGGTTTGACAGGATGTAGCCCCAGGGAGAATGACCCAGTGACCTAATTTCTTCTTCAGAACTTCGGGCTTTTCGACGTCTTCTTTGACGGCATACATAAGGTCAGTTAACATCGCTCTATACCTGAGGCCATTGATGGTGTCGGTGGCGTGACATGGTGCCAAACGACATTGTGTCAAATTGGCATAAGTAAAAGTGTCATGGGGCCGAATAATAACATTTGGCATATTGTCGCTTTCGAAAGCGTCCAAACCAACCGCCAAACTAGTTTGCGACATTGTGCCAAATTTGGCCCTGTGACACTTTTTAGAAGTGACATTCGTGAATTGCGACAGCAATTTAAGCTTGTGGCTGAAATTAAGAACAGTTGTGGAAATGTTTCACTGAAAAGAAGTGGAGTCCGTGAAGTATTTGATAAAGTTTGTGCCCAGAACAGGGCAGAGGCTCAACAAGTAGTACCTGTTATATATTTTATGTTTCGTTTTCGTCATTATCTTGGAGCTTCCCAATTATAAATTGTGTTACACATTTCGTTGGTTCTCTAAAAGTCTGTCAAATTATTTCGCAGATACCATTTGGAAAATTACGTATGCAACTTATATGAATTCGAAACAATGCGTTTCCGAAAGCTCGCAGTAATGCAAAAGACGTTCTGGATTTGTTTTGAACTGAGAGTGTAATGGAGACTTTTGGTATGTCCCGTTACGAAAAAAGTTTACCATTTTATTGGCGCACAATAACCGAGGACAACTTCAGTTACACCATATTTTTGTCTCCAACTATTGCAACGGCGATACAAAATCTACCTGAATCATCAATCGGAACGGCACTTTCAGTGTGGTGCCATCTTGTGGCTACAAACAGCTGTTGATTGTTCACATTGCTCATAACGAACGTGTAAGTAAATGGATTTTTAGCTTTTACATACCTGGTGTTATGCTTAAGAAGGATAACCTGACAAATCGCCCAAATCAGAAGAATCTCACATCGAACAAGAATAAGAATGCATGTAAAATATTGAGCGATTTGACACGATACAAATTTTTCAATATAATCTTAAGTTTGTGAGTTTAAGGTAAGGCAATACTTATTAGGAAACTCGCTCAAATTTTCTTATTATTAGTATATCTTGTGGACATATTAATAACTGTGCACTGCTGTACCTATTCCAGGGCTAATCCGCCTTATGGCACATGGCCTCATGTCATGGTACCTTAAATAATACATAAATGTAAAAAAGTATTATTCGATTTTTTTGTACTAAAAGGAGTTATATATATTTTTTTTAGATTCATCCACTTATGTAGGTTTTAACTGTTGTGAGACGAGTGAGACTGCCAAGATGCATAATGATGTTTCACAAAAGATGGAGGACATCATTAAGGCCTTTGTTGCATCCATCTTTGCATTCCCCTGTCAAAAGTCACTACTTTGTATTGCAACAACGAAAGGAATCGTACGAACACCCCGC
The DNA here is from genome assembly GCA_964034865.1 of Eristalis intricaria. NCBI lineage: Eukaryota > Metazoa > Arthropoda > Insecta > Diptera > Syrphidae > Eristalis > Eristalis intricaria. Next base: position 55,601,865 of record OZ035874.1, read on the forward strand.
AATGAATGTGAACGACAAAGCACAACCCTAAATCCAATATTCTACCCCGCTGACACTGCATGCAATTTGTGCACTCAAAGCACTGCTCCTCCTTTGACTGGTAGTCAACCTTTTGCTGAAACTACATTTCCAAGAAAAAGTATTGCAGTTGTCGAAGTGAAGTGGTGGAAGTTATGAGCAGTTTGTAATCAAGCAGCGTTCTGTGCTCCAATCGAAGCGATAACATGCCTGACGCCCTCAAGTAGGAATGCCAATAAATACGAAAGCAGTCAACTACTCGATAAGATTCCGATACACGAACTTTCAAATCGAAAATAAGACCAGGAATGTTGTTGCATTTCTTTGAGCAAATAACGAGATTGCTGCAGAGTCTGACTGGGAGGTCGTCATGTAATATTTGGTTTCTATGACGGTGTTTTGGATGCGCAGTGAAATCTAAGACACGGGGATGTTCATTTGGGGCAAATTTAAAGTTATCGCAGGATTGGACTCTGATTCGATGACTTTTCGAAGCTAATCGGGCAACAACCAGTGTTGCCAGGTTTTCCCTAAAAACATTTTTATCCCCTTTCCTTGGCTTCGTTTTCCCCGCTTTTTTTTCTTCATTTTTCAATTTCTTAGTTTTTGTACAATTATGCATAAATAGATATATGCTCGTTCGTTTATTAACGTTAGGTTAAGTTAGGTTGGGGTGATTGCCACCACTGCAGCAGTTGTGGCCCACTTAGATCCTTGTTGGATCCTTTGTGCTATCACTCCCGGTGCTTTCCACCTGCTCCTCTTTAATTCAAAGGGACTACACTTAAGAAAATGGAATAAACCGAGAGACCGCCTAATGGTATTCTGGTGGCCTATTTTGAAAAGTCCACTCTTGTGCTGATTACAGCCAATTAATTTTCCTGATAAACTTGCCTATGTCTTGTATCTTTAAGTGTGACATTTCCTCTTGGTTACTGAATAAGTAGTTGCCCAGTATATAATTTCTAGTTTTAGCAAGAGCTGGACAAGTGCCGAGGAGGTGAAGCGTATTTTCTTTCTCCTCCTCGTCTCTACAGCTTCTCCAGTAGTCGTTGTGTAGGGCCCCCAATCTTCTGGCATGGATACCGAGAAAGCAGTGGTCGGTGATAATGCTTTTCTTATTTTCGTTCCTTATTTCACTCCTGTTTAGTTTTAGGAGCGTATTTGTTTTGTTTCGATTTAGTGAGGGCCCAATAAGTCGCGAAGTCCACCTCCGATTAGTGGAGTCCAAGGCATCTGTACCATCAAGGTCGGTAACGAACTCACCGAGACCTTCAATGTCAAAAAAGGTTTAAGATAAGGCGACGCGCTGTTATGTGACTTCTTCAACATTATTCTTGAGAATATCGTGCAGAACTCACACGCTAACACAAGAGGCACGATCTTCCAAAAGTCCGTACAACTGCTACCAAACGCGGATGCCATTGACGTGATTGGTCGAACACAGCGAGCTGTCAATGAAGCGTTTGCTGGTATTGAAGCGGAAGCAGCTAAAATGCGTTTCGCAGTGAACGAGGCCAAAACGAAGTATATGCTGTCATCGAGGAAGGACGCACAACATCGACGACTTGGCCAAAACGTCACCATAAGCAGCTATAACTTTGAGGTAGTGAAGGACTTCGTCTAAATCGGCTCTTAAGTGAACAGTACGAACAACACCAGTACCGAGATTACACGCAGACTTACTCTTGCTAATCGCTGTTTCTATGAGCTCAAGAGGCGATTGAGTAGTAGAGCCATCTCTCGAAGGACCAATCTGACTTTATACAAGCCTTTGATTATCCCTGTCCTGCTGTACGGCGCGAAGGCTTGAACAATCTCAAAAGCGCATGAGGAAGTCCTTGGTCTCTTCGAGAGAAAAGTTCTGCGTGCGATCTTTGGTCCTGTCTGCGTTGATGGTTATTGGAGAAGAAGATTCAACCACGAACTTACAGTTCTGGCTGTGCACCGGCATGAGCCTAGTCAGGCATCTACGGATTCAATGATTAAGACTGCTTCACCCCGAAAAGTCTTCGACTCCGAACCAGTGGGACAACGCAATAGAGGACGCCCACGGAATCGATGGCGCACCCAGGTGGAGAAGGGCCTCAATCGACTTGATGTGCGCAGTTGGAGACAGCTGGCTAAAGATCGTGCCGGCTGGAGAGGCTCACTGGTTGAGACCCAGGTCCACCCCGGACTGTAGCTCCACCAGAAGAAGAAAGCACCTGTACGTAACATGTGTTTGTTAATTGGAGTGAGGGAAATGCGGTGTCCTGATTATTTGCCAGTGGCAGTCCCACCCCTATTCCTGCTAACCCGTCGGCCCTTTCGTTGCCTGGAAAATCACTATGCCCAGGTACCCAGGTTGCATCTAATCTCCCTAAGAGATAGACGGCAAAGTTTTACGATCTTTGATTCAATCGATGATGTATCCAGAGCCTTTATGGCCGCCTGACTATCATTGTAGATGGCGATAGATAGCCCGCCTATCGGGTTCATCGACAGTAAGCGGGCAGCCTCTTGGATAGCTTTTACTTCTGCCTGGAATACACTACAGCGGTTGGGCAGTCGAAGAGACAGGGAAATGGAATACTCCTAGTCCGGTGTCCTCGTCTCTTTGTGAGCCATCCGTGTAGATCTCCAGGTAGCCTGGTTTTCTTGCCAGATCGTTATCCTAATCTTCTTTGTCGGGGATGAGTGTTTTAAACCCAAATTCGAAGTCTAAGGCGGGTGTTGTATAATCTGTATGCGTTGGTAGTCTGGCATTTCTGATTATCTCAGTATAAACTAAGCTATGTGAACTGCTCCAGCGGTTGCACTCCCATAGCCTTATCGCTGCCTTGGTGGCTACCAGCTTCCCATAGATGTCCATGGGAAGAAGCTGTAGCAATGTTTCCATGGTGGCCGTGGGAGTGGATCGCAATGCCCCTGTGATGCAGATACACGCTGATCTTTGAATACTGCTTATCGATTCAAGATTGGATTTGTTATTCAGTGCTGGTCACCAAACAAGGATACGTAAGGATAAATCTAACAACAGCCGTATACATCCACTGAGCCATTCTTGGTTGAATTCCCCATGTGGGCCAAGAATTCTCTTCCATTTTTAAGTTCATTCTGCTTCATTTTTAAGTTCCACACAGCTCTGGTTTTTCATTAATTTTTTTGTAGACGGTTTCTTAGGTTGTTTAGGTTAATAGCTTTTTTTGTTGCTTGGGTTGTTGAAAATCTTCAACAAGACACTATGTGACCCGTGTCCACATAGTAGTGTCGGATTCTTACTGACAAAAAACACCCTTCCCTTTTGGTTTTCTTTGTACTACAACTGAGTTTCTTTATCTAGTAGCTTACATTTAGGGATATTTTCAGGTAGCTAGACCTTCTGTAAAATCGCCTGCCATGACCATCGTTAGGATGGTTTATTACTATTGCGCCAAATCGAGCGGTCTCGTACGCTGGAGTCGGCGTACTAAACCTCTCATGTCCAAAGTTTGGAGGATGGCATTGTTACAATGACCACGTAGTCTGATACTTAGCTTTCGAGCGGAGTTTGTTATTTCTTCATCAACTGTAGCTATCCCTAGGTCCACAATTCCTGAGATACCAGGGAGCTTTCACAATAGCCCGTATAATTTTATTTTGAAAGGACTGAATAAATCCTCTGTTATTTGCTTTGGTGCAACCCCATTGTTGTATGCCGTAAGTCCATATAGGCTTCAGTACTTGTTGTACATGCTTAACTTGGAGTGCCTTCCAAGTAACCAGTACATTTCTCTACACCGCTGTTCGAGTTCATCACGTTTCTTCTTCACGTGGGCCTTCCACTTGAGTTTCGCATCGAGAGTCATACCAAGATATTTTGCTTCATTAGCGTACGGTATTTGTAGAGCATTAATGAAAACTGGTAGATTCTCAAACAACTGTAGGTAAAATTTATATGAGTTGATTTTGTGTCATTGGGAGCAATGCGCCAGCGTTGTGACCATTCGTTTATTTTGTCCAGAGCTCGTTGCAGTTTTTCTGTTGAGGACTCAACTGAACTTCCCGTTGCCACGATTGCTGTGTCATCCGCAAATGTAGCCACAAGTGTACCCTCTATTATTTGAGGGATGTCTCTAGTGTAGAACAGGTACAATGACTCCCTTGACGGAGTATTCAGTTCCATGTTTGACTCCAAATATCCTGTTATCGAGATAATATTCTACTATCTTATACAAGCTTGTCGGTAGAAGCCAGCTTAGTTTGTATTTTAGGCCTTCATGCCAGACTTTGTCGAAGGCCTGGGAAAAGTCAGCAGATCTTTTTCTCCTCTAATGCTCCTTCAATTTCATTCGTTATTCTGTATACCTGATCAATTGTCGAGTGTGTGCGAACTTATGGTCAAGTATCAGTTGCTTCTCTTCTACAAATTTTTGGAATGCGGTTTAAAAAGAGTTTTTCAAAAATTTTGAATGCGTTTTAATAAGAGTTTTTCAAAAATTTTGGATATCATCGTTAGAAGCGATATGGGTCTGTACGACTTTTTGTTGTTCAACGGCTTGCCCATAATCACTTCTGCAACCTTCATGAGTCTGGAACATATAATAGCCTAAAGGAAGCGTTAATTAAGTAGGGGAGTTTAACTAGCGCCTTTTTCGGCAAGTTCTTCAGAATTTGTCCGGTTATTAGACCATAGCCAGGAGCCTTGTTGTTTCTTAGATTTTTGATTGCCTGGCAGAGGTCGTTTAGCGATACTCTTTCTATATTGGAGTTGTCAGATATAGAAGTTACTCTTGTCTCTCTTACTCTCTTGAAGGTTTCCTGCAAATGTTCGGCAAAAAGATCCGCCGTTTATTTATCACTTTTTGCCCACTCATCATTGTTTGTCTTGATTGGCGCGGCCTGCATTTGGGGCTTCTTGATATTTTTTACTTCTTTCCAAGGTGAGTAGTTTGTACATTTTTCATTTATTATTCCTTGAAGATTAATCGATATCTCGTGGCTTTTAAAAACTTGCAAAGCTTTTTTTAGTTGTTTGCACAAGCGATTTAGATATATATATATATATAGTAGCTGACAAAGCGATTTCAGCACCTGCTCCACTATGTGGAAGGTAAATAATAAATTACACCAACTTCTTAATCTTGTGGAACATTTTGTTTCCAACACCAGTCGCATGGACAATATGTCACTCCAACGTTTTCGGATGATATTTGTATTAACTAATTGATCTGTATTCTAATTCTAAATCATTTAATTCTGAGTGATGGAAGATGCTGGGAAATAATTTGCATAAAAGTACTAAAGACGAAAATGTCTTGCATTAATAAAACCAAACAGTTTAAAAACGTCCACGAAGTCTGAAAATCTAAATGAAAGCTACCTATTTCTTCCATGTTGTGTTCAGAGACTGTAAGGATAGTCTAGCGGTAAGAAATTGTTAATGTTGTTGGACGTTAAAAATATGTCCAGGAGTATCAATGGATTCCTTTTTCATAAAACAGTCAATAATAGCTATTAGAGATGTGTACAGTGGGTGTCATTAATATTCGGTTCCTTACTCTACTACTTAAAAACCAAATGCTTTTTAACTCAATCCTTTCCTGCTCTGTAAGTTCCTTAATTTTCTTCGGGATTAGCAATTTTTTGAGAAAAAAACACTGTCCATTACCACAAGATATTGAATTTACACAAAAAACGATGAAAAAGTACCCTCATTAATATTCGGTATTTGAAATATTTTGTAGCGTATCCCTTAGTCTCCAAAACTTGGGATAATCGTTTTGACACGTATGCTGACCTTTTTGCTTCTTGAATTCGATACGGCCATGGTTCCTGAAGCGTCTTATGATGCCACCGACTTTATTAGGCTTCATTTTCAAATTTTCCGCAATTTCATTGCAAGTTTCACCTTTTAAATGGTGACTCAATACCAACTCGCGTTTTTTCCAGCGAAGTGTTCTTTCCTTTGCGGCCCATCCTATTTCTTTTTGAACTTGTGAACGATTTTAAGCAGGCTTATACCAAATAATGTTGTAGGAATGATCATTTCAAATAAATCTGAGCATTGGGTTCTAAGATTTAAACCGTAAAGAGAAATGCAAGTTAAAATACCGAATGTTAATGAAGGTACTTTTTTCATAGTTTTTCGTGTAAATTCATTATCTTCTGGTAATGGTAAGAGTGTTTTACTCAAAATATTGTTAATTTCGAAGAAAATTAAGGAACTTACAGAGCAGGACAAGATTGGGTTAAAAACCATTTGGTTTTAACCTGCAACTGCAATTTTTTACACATTCGAGTGAGAAACCGAATATTAAAGACACCCACTGTATGAATTTCAATATCCTGATAAATCACGTGAACCCTTACTTCTTCGAACTGTATTTGCAGATTTAATTTAGTGAAAAGTGTTAAGAAGAAATTTAAAAAGTTGAGGTAAAGAATTTTGGTTTTTATGGGTTTCTCGAGCAGTTTCTATGTGTTCTAGACTGATTTTCATTGATTTCACTCATCACATTTCAGACGTTCACGTGTTGTAAAATGCGAATTTCAGAAATAATTTTTTTTAGTGCGTTTCATTTTTGCCCGTTTTCGAAGCTGGTGTCCCCTTTTTTCCTTCCTGATAAGAAAATCCCGACAAACGCGGAAAATCCCTCCACCTGTCATAGCTGGCAACATCTTGGTTGTAACTTGATAAACTGTGGGTTTCGCATCAACTACACGTTTTTTTCCACGTTAACTAGACTGCCGAACCTTGGCACTTGATAGCGGACTTATTGTTGAACAGAAATGAAGTATTACAGAGATGCCCGACTTCTTTCTCTCTTTCCTCTTAAGATTTTTAACAACTGTTTTTTAAAACGTGTCAAAAAGGCACTCAAATTCGTCGATGAACTGGGGGGCCATCAGCTGTTAAGTCGGCTATCTCTGTAATACTTCATTTCTGATTGTTGAAGTTACATCTGTCAAATTGAATGTCATTTATTCAGCCTGTTTTGACAAATCGCCATGGACAGACGGCGTTCAACAAGTCGTGCAAGCGATAAAATTGTTTTATCAAAATGGGTGAAGAAACAAACATGAGTTCTGTTCGGGCAATGTGAGACGATACCAATCCACATTAGATCCAAGAGCGGCCAATGTACCCGAAAAAGTCATTGTTTGGTGTTTGGGTTGGTGGCGTAATGGTTCCATATTTCATGACGGTCAGCGGCGAACGCGTCTTTTGCCCGGAATTGAACATGTGGTTTCAACTGAACGGCAGTACGTCTCACACAGCTTACACCATTCTGGAAATTCTCGACGAGCGATTCGAGGGCATGCTCATCTCACATACAGGTGTTGTGAACTGACATCCGAGGTCGCCCAACATAACCCATGCCATCGGTCAAATTCAGTCTAATTTATGCGGCACCCGGCGGACATTATGAAAGATTTTATATCTCAGACACACTTCGTTTTATTTAAATTTAAACAAAGGGACCTTTTGATCGCCTTGTGTCTCTTCGTAATGCACAAAACGTACCTACCACAGAAGCACTATATTTGTTGTAAACTTTCGCAATTGGAACACGCTCGCTGCTTGGCAAACCTTAAACTAAACACATCCAGTCTCGAATGACATGTCGCTATGACGTATGCGATTGAAACATGCTTGTCAGATACGGTCAATGCACTGGATTATCCTATAATTTAAGTCAGGCGCATGCGCCTAATGTGAGCTTCTCGAAGGAAGAGACCGGTCTTGAAGTCGATGGATGCATTGCTCGTATCTCCTTTCTGGGAGGTTATAGAAGTTATCTTTCGCTTCTGTAGGAACCCGGTACGCCAGCTTGATGTTTTCAAAGTTCGTAGCCTCATAGCTTGGGGCTTTTTGCTTTTGTCTTCCACGAGTGAGAAAAAGCATCGGACGAAGAGCAGTTCCTTGAGGCATTCCATTTTCAAGAATTTTATTTTCATTCCATCTAGCATCGGTTGTCAATCGGAGGACAATGATCTCATTTCCAAATGTTTAAGTTCCTGAGTGTCTTTAAAGCCAGCCACCGTTAAATACGCAAATCCATCTACTCTCAGATTACTCTCAGGTCACCGCTCAAAGCAAATACCCATAATTGACAGCTATTGTTCGTCACACAACCAGTAGCTCGTTATGACGATGACATGACGTCGAATAACCCTCCGAACGAACGACTATCAAAATCGAAACCCATTTTTAATCCCTTCCAACGAACGCCAATCATTTTTCAGTTGTTTTTTCTATCAGAAGAGTGACACATCTATCAACCGATGGAGACCGTGTACGTCTGCGTTTCATGTTCCACTCCATAAACAGTCAATCCTTAACTATGAGTGCTCGAGGACTTGTACGTTGCCGCCGGCATTCGTGCTTCCATTTGGGTCCTTCTTGGATATTTCCAACTCCTCTGGAAGTGACCCTCATTCCCACCTCTCACCACTCCTTGACAAAACGCCCCACGCCAAAACGTTTCCATTCACAATATGTCCCGTGGATTACTGCCGAATTTCGATCAATTCCCGTGAAACTGTCGGCACCCCATTCCGTCGGGCTGCGATGTGTAAACATTAGATAACCGGCCGTCAGGCCATGTACGACATACATTAAGCTGCACTAACAGCAGCTAGATGTCATAATCAACAGACAAACACGCCGCGACCCATCCCTCAATTGCTGGCTGTGACGTGGTGAGCTTAATGATAAAAGGTAAGCCCACGACTGTTCGCCATCCAGAGTGAGTCTATAAATAGTTTGACGATGGGCTTTCCAGCTCGGAGGCTTTTCCACCACCACCAGTTGGGTGATGTTTGCCAAGAGTGACACATGACGCAGGTGATGAGAGTTGTTAGGCGACTGGAAGTGCAGACGATGTAGTGAGTGGTTGTACGCCCACTTTGTCTGCGGAATAGACGTCAGGGACCGCATGCAAGTCTGTTTTCGAATTAAGAAGGCAAAGCTGCGTGGATAGGACATTCTCAGGACTATTTTTTTTATTAGCGAAAACTGGCATGTCTTTGAGTGTTGGTTGAGTCGAATGAAGGCATGCCTCAAACTTTAAAGATCAACTACGCCAGCTTACTCCGAATTGCCATGCTTACCTTCCAAGAGCCTTAACATTTTCAAAATTAAATTCCTAGGTCCTCTAGAATGAGTACGCATAAACGAGCAATTTATTCCGAGAACACAAAAGTGCTGCTTCTGCTGCACGACGTGGGAGTGGGGGAGGGTGGTGTGGGGGGGGGGGAGGAGTGCGGGGATACACGGTTTGAGTAAAACTCGTATGCGTACCCATTGCGAGTTAACTTTTCAATTTTGGAAAATCAACAGGAACAAGTTTACTCGGACAACTTTCGAGTGTCTACGAGAAGTTTTAAATCAATTAGGAAAAATAGGGCGTTTCGAACTACTGGAGCCCTTGACCCACGTGCGGTGCACCGGATTTATCCACATGGACATAGGAGAAGAAAATGGTTCATGCCCTGTAGTCACTGATTCATTTAAACCAGCATGAGCAGGAGGTCCTTGGCCCCCTCCGCAATGTCCACAGCAGGTGAGCAGCCTCAACCCCTTTCCGCCTTTGCGGAGTTGGACTTTGAAATGGCAAGTGCTGTGGACTCTTCTTGCTGACAACCCCTGAAGGCGAAGGAACAAGTGACAAAATCAGGTTCCAGCACAAGTATGTACATCGCCCATAACTTGTCTCTTAACGCCAGTACCCTTAAAGCCAATGCGTCGGATATTCTGACATTGGTAAAGATAATGTTCTAAATACGACTCTGTGTTGAGTTCAGGATGTCCAGGAAGTCGTGGTGATAAAACAGCGGACATGGACTTCTAAGCAGGTCTAGACTCCTGACTAGACTCACGTCTTGTCGCTACTCAGCCTCGTGTACAATTCGTGGTTGAATGTTTCCTCCAGATTACCGATAACACGTCAAGGACATTTTGACCCCCTTTCGTCCTTTCATCTGCTCCAAGCGGGAGCCTTGATGTGACAAATATCAGCTTGGTCCTTCGAGGGAACCCTCTTCACTCAATGAAATATTTAGCCCACTGAAACAAAGATTCGAAAGTTGTTCAGTTGATCATAAATGAAATGAAAGTACTGGATGACTCAGTACCGAGCCAACATGGACTCAAACCCCAACCATTAGTCAACGGGTTTCTGTGTTTCGTAGGGGGAATAATTTTGAGTGTATATATAATATATATATATCTAACAGGAATTAAATAGATAGATAGATAGATAGTTTATTTCCGAATAAAAAGTTTACATTTGATTTAGTTTATCGCACAATATATATTACAGAGATGTGATGAATTATGCATCTTTCTTCTGAAAAACGTTTATATTTATATTTTAAGTTATTTATTTTTGATGGAAAGTGTCGAAAATTTAAGGAAAATACGAGAAAAACCTTCAATAAGAGAGAGAAAAAAAAATATATATATATATATATATATATGAGAATATATATATATAAAAAACATGATTATATTCGTATATAAAAATAAGTATAAAAATAAATAAATAAATAAATAAATAGATAAATAAACAAATAAGTAAATAAATAAATAAATAAACAAATAAATGAATAAATAAATAAATAAATAAATAAATAAATAAATAAATAAATAAATAGATATATATATATATGAATAACTAAAACAAAAATGTACAATGAAAACAATTTAAATAAATAAATAAACAAAATATATATGTATATGTTTTAATTATTGGTACACAAGTCGTTAATTAAGGGATTTTCGGTCAAAGCGCATGAGTTTATAAATTTATTTGTTAATTTTAATATTCGTGAAGTGATTGGGTCAACACCCGCTCTTTCATGCAAATTCCTGGGGAAATATTCTCTCTAATCTTTCTGTTACGTTGCCAATTACCGTCTTGTATCCTTGTACTCCAACCTATGTCCCTGCTGGTTCACGTGGCCGTCCATCTGTGCTTGATCTTTTTGTAACTAACTGCCCTAATTTTGTCTCTCAGCCCGTAGTATTTAATGAACTTAGTTCTGATCACAACCCTGTTCTGTGTAAGCTGTCAGTTAATCGTGAAAAGCATGTCCAATATGTCCATAATTTTAAAAATGCAAACTGGGCAAGGTACAGAGCCAAATTAAATGAAAGACTTTGTCATGCTGATAATAACTTGAATAACATTACCTGTGAACAGGATGTTGATTCCCTGTTGTGTAATTTTACTGGACAAATTATAGATGCAGCTAATCAAAGCATACCGAAAATTGTTACAAAGGACAATTCCTTTAAGCTTCCTCCCCACATTTTACTACTTATTAAGAAAAGAAATATGTGCCGAAGAAATTGGCAAAGATACAGACTGGATTTCTTTAAACACGAAATGAAATGTCTAAACAAACTTATTCGGGATAATATTGTTCGACTTCGAAATGAATCCTGGAATAAAAAGCTCAGCAGTTTAGATAAAAATTCGAAGCCTTTCTGGAACATGGTTAAAATAGTTAGAAACAGAAACAGAACTATACCATGCCTGAAAAACTCAACTGATATTTTCTACACAGATGTTGAAAAAGCAAATACACTTGCCTTTACTTTCGAGCGCAACCATTGTGTATCACAAAATTTAGGTGATATTCACACAGACTCTTTGGTAAACAACACTATGTTAGCATTTCAAAGATTGCAACTAGATACGCCATCGGATGTATACGTTGAAGATGATGACATTGAGTTCTTCATTAAAAATCTGAAGACGAAAAAATCGGACGGCCTAGATATGGTTAAAAACATCTATCTTAGGGAGTTACCAAAACGTGGGATTATGATGGTGAGACATCTTATAAATGCTTGCCTCAATTTGCGGTATTTTCCAGCTAAATGGAAACTAGCCAAAATTGTACCGATACCCAAGGCTGGTAAGCCACCAGATATAGATAGCTACCGACCAATTAGCTTACTGAGTAATTTGAGTAAAATTTACGAAAGAGTTCTTAAGGAGAAGATCATGAAATTTATTGATGAGAAACACATACTTCTGAACGAGCAATTTGGTTTTAGACCTTAGCACAGTACGTCACATCAAGTCAAGAGAATTTGTGATTATGTAAAAAGAAATCGATCAAGCGGAAAATCAAGTGGCATGGTGCTACTTGACGTCGAAAAGGCTTTCGATAGTGTGTGGCATTACGGTCTACTATACAAAATGATTAACCTAAAATTTTCATCTTACCTGTGCAATATTGTTTTAAGTTATTTGTCAAATCGATGTTTTCAAGTGCATGTTAACAATGGTGTTTCTAAGATAGTTTTTTACAATGCTGGAGTACCGCAAGGTTCTGTTTTGGCCCCCATATTGTATATCCTTTATACATCTGATTTTCCGAAGATACCTGAATGTGAAACAGCGTTTTACGCTGATGACACAGCTATTTTTTCGTCGCATGAGCTTGGTCTTGTTATTGAGACCAATCTTAAGATTGCGATAGAAATTGTACTTAGCTACTGCAATAAATGGAAAATTAAAGTAAACGAAGACAAATTGCAAGCCATCTTTTTCAGCCGAAAAAGAAAAGCTTGTTTTCTCCCTTCCAGTAGCTTGCAGGTAAATGGAAGTGATGTGGAATGGCGAAACTTCGTAAAGTACTTAGGTGTATATCTAGACTCCAAATTAACTTTTCGTGAGCACATCGCACAAACCGTTAATAAGGTTAAAATTGCAACGACAATTTTATATCCATTTATTAATATGAAATCGTTATTGTCTATATCAAACAAAAGCATAATATTTAAGGTCATATTCCAAGCTATACTTTTGTATGGATGCCCGGCATGGGGAAAATCCGCCCAGTGCCACATTAGGAAATTACAAGTGGCTCAAAACAGGAATTAAATGTTTTTCTTTTAAGAAGGTCATCATTAATGAACATTGGAAGCAACAACGGACCGAGAATAGAACCTTGTGGTACACCACTTCTGACACTACATCTCCGACTATGCGTGGGTAACGTGGAAACTGGGAGCAACGTGATGGTAGCTGAGTATGGCTCCAGTTCAATAGGTAGACAGGTAGGTAGGTAATTGTTTGCCCTGAGGGGCCCAATATGGCCGCTGCTCACTTAGACAACCGAGTGGGCTCTATTGCAACCACGCTAGGGAGTGCTAAACTCCCGTGAGATCTACTATAGTTCTAAAACCACCCAGATTCACGTGTTAGGAGGTGTTTCAATTCAAGACCTCTTAAGTCCTCCAGTTCTAAGAAGAAGCGCTTTCATAGAAAATCCTTGGCATTCGCAAAGCAGATGTTGGATGGATTCTCTTTCTTCCGCATCTCTGCAGCTTCTTAAAAAGCCCTCGTGTGGTGTGTTAGTCGCATTGCATGTGAATCAATGGCACAGAGCCGAGTGAAGTCTCCTATTAGCGTTCGTACGTCCTTGCGACTAAGGCCAATCAATGATGCCGTCTTCTTCTTGCTCAACATCGGTCATAGGGCCATCGCTGAAGCGGCAGAGTTCAGACTAAGCCAGAGAGTACTTGCTCTGTCCGGGACTTCGTCTTCCAAGTTTTTCTCTATGGAGCTGAGCGACGAGGGTGCGTACGAGATTGCCAGAGATTCTCATGTGCCCTTCTACGCGAGACTGTTCGTCTTTCCATTGTCCTGGATTCCAGGTTTAGTGTGTCAAGGATACCTAGTTGTCTACAATGCCCGACTAGTTTCCATGTCGGAATGTCTGATGTTATGGCCATTACTGCGCCTTGGATATAAAGGTTACCAATTCGCCGTAGCGTTTTGGTCTTCCAGCGCGAGTGCCCCCTCATGTATCGCAGCCACATCGGTTTAAAAAACGCTACAGTCGTTCTTTAGTGCCAAGGATCTTTGGAAGATGTCACAGAAGATCCCTGACCACCTGGCGCCGCTCGTCAATGAGTCGTCATTGTATAGGTCGACCTCCCTTTCTGCTATTGCCACTCGTTCCTTCCATTGTACCCTTCAATTATTCCCGTTCCAGAAACCGTCGACAGAAAATCCGGGACCAGGGTTGGCGGAAGGTAGTGGTGGCTTGTCCTCTAATCTGCGCTGCTTTCCAACTTTTTAGTCGAACAGCGTGACGGGGTGATTCCTCCTTCCAAAGTCGAGAGGAGGGAGGAAGAGGATGGCCTCCAGTGCTGCCGACGGTGTTGTCGTGAGACAATCTGTTATGGCAAAGCAGGCCGATCTTTGAATGTTTTTCTTCTACAATGTCTCCCTGCCAAGGAGCCGTGGGTGGAAGATGGGTCTTGCTATCACGGTGTACGGCCAGTATGTCCGCTTAGACGCTTCGTACGCCTTCTTTACACTGTCCTCCATGTTTCCTTCCTCATGAGTTTTGAATCGACTCTTACACCCAAGTAAGCCGCTGTCTTTGAGAGCTTTAGTTCAACTCCATTTCTAGTTGGACTGGTGAACTCAGGGATCATCCTCATATTGGCAAAGAGCAAGAGTTCTGTTTTACTTGGGTTCAGTCTTCGGGTCTGCGTCCACTAACATTGTTCCATCACTGAGACGCTCACTAAGCGTTGATGAAATGTGATTTAGCCGAGAAGACGATGGCCTCATCGTCCACGTAAGCGGCTGCTGTGAATCCTTCCATCTCCAGCGAGTGTGGGATTTCGTAACCATCGCTGATGGCCCTTTGACCGTCGTTAGGCAAGAGTTCACCTTCATCTAACCCAACTTGTCGTATCGCACTGACTCTCCACGGAAACAGCTCCATGCCATCCCATTGCACTCCATGCCATTGTTTATATTTACTCCACACACAATCCTTGAAGCAGCTTAACGAAGCCCGCCTGTCCCCCTCTGAGTCGTCATCGCGTTACACACTGTTCCGCATAACCCCGCAATGATTTAGGCAAACAACAATACAAACTATTTGTGCATACATGATTATTTATCTCACTTCAAATCAAAGCGATGCCCAGCAACCGTAGTGCGTCGCAATTGTCGCTGCGGCGGCACGCGATTCTCAAGAGGGCTCTATTGGCGGTCGAGCCGAGACGGACTGGGTTATCTTTATTGTAAATTATAGTAAAACGTTTTTATCGCCTAAATGGCGCGCTAGAAAATTGATTAGAGCCAATTGGACTCCTAGGCTTGGCGCTCAGACTGTCACCTGATAATGTTGGCTCCCAGGAATTCGACGATAATGTCGGCATGATATACTCTGTCGCGGCGAACGCGGGTTGAAATAAAACGGGCGATTGTAGAAAATGCGTTGGAAAGGTTGATAGGAAGTGTTCATAAAACGAATGTATGTCTAAGGGTTCCTACGACGATAGTATTAGGTTTTGGCAATGGACAACGACAGTTGAAGAGGATGAAGTTAAACGGAGAGTCTTTGGTCTGTCCTGTCGTGTGATCGAGGACTGGAGTACGCACTTGAATGTCTGGTGTCTAGGATCTAGATCCACGGTCTACAAGTATAGAGAGAGAGAGAGAGAGAGAAAGAGAGAGAGAGAGAGAGAGCTCATAGACTATAGAGCATTGTCAGGGAAAGAAGTGGACGTGGAATTGTTTATAGAGACGTTCGTCGTTTGTCGAAACAATTCCACGTCCACTTCTTTCCCTGACAATGCTCTATACTCTATGAGCTATCTCTCTCTATACTTGTACAGAAAAAGCTTCTCAAACCTCAATCGCCGGCCAATCGATGAAAGCTTTTAGTGAGATAACGTAGCCCTAAAATCTCACCTTCAAAACTTCGAGCGTTGTGTCGCTCGTATGGCATGTAGCGCCTCACAATGACCCCTCACTGGCTGGAGACCATCTGTTTGGGCGCATGCACCAGCTCATCTGTAAGACATGGTCGGAGAAATGAGTGCTCGACGAGTGGAATCTCAGTATCGTTTGCCCGATCCACAAGAAAGGAGCGTCAACTATAGAAGGATAAATCTCCAGAACATCGCATACAAGATCTTCTCTGCCGTTCAGCCGTTTATAAACATTCTGTTTTGTCTATATCTGTGTGGCTGCAGGCCAGGGAAGTCCACCATCGACCAGATTTCCACACTTCGGCAGATCGTGGAAAAGGTACAACAAATGCAAAGCGACACCCATTACCTTTTCGTCTTCTTCAAGGCCGCGTATGACAGCGTGCATATAGACGAGCAATACAACGCCATGTCTAGTTTTGATATTCCTGCCAAACTCGTCAGGTTGTGCAGGATGACGATGGAGAACTCTCGCTGCTCCATCAAGGTCGATAACGAACTCCCCGAGAACTTCAATGTCAAAAAAGGTTTTAGACAAGGCGACGCACTGTCATGTGATTTCTTTAACATCATCTTGGAGTAGATCGTGCAAGCCTCACACGCCAACACTAGAGGCACGATCTTCCAGAAGTCCGTACAACTGTTAGCACATGCGGATGACATTGATGTGATTGGTCGAACACAGCGAGCCGTCAATGAGGCGTTTGCTGGCATTAAGGCGGAAGCGGCCAAATTGGGTCTAGCGCTGAATGAGGGCAAAACGAAGTATATGCAGTCATCAAGAAAGGACATACAACATCGACGTCTTGGACAGAGCGTCACTATGAGCAGCTTTAACTTCGAGGGAGTCAACGACTTCGTCTGCCTCGGCTCCGCAATAAATAGTACGAACGGCATCAGTATCGAGGTAAAACGCAGAGTAACTCTTGCCAACTGCTGTTTCTATGATCTCAAGAAACGATTGAGCAGTAGAGCCATCCCTCGAAGGACCTAGCTGACTTTACACAAGACCTTGATCATCCCTGTCCTGCTGTACGGCGCGGAGGCATGGACAATCTCAAAAGCGGATGAGGAAGTCCTTGGTCTCTTCGAGAGAAAAGTTCTGCGTGCGATCTTTGGTCCTGTTGGGGTTGACGGTTTTTTTTATTAGAAGATTCATCCACGAACTGTGGGGGCTGTGCAACGACATGAACCTAGGCAGGCGTCTACGGATCCAACACCTAAGAGGCCATGTAAAGCGAAAGGATCTGTTCCAGCCCGAAGAGTCTCCTATACCACATCAGTAGGACAACGCAATAGAGAACGCCAACAGATCCGAAGGTGCGCATGAATGGATAAGGACCCCAACCAACTTGGCGTGTTAATAGGAGACTGGCTAAGGATCGTGTCAGATGGAGAGGCTTGTTGGTTGAGACCCAGGTCCACCCCGGACTATAGCGCCAAAATAAAGAAGAAGAAGGAGACTTCTCGATGGCTGCGTTTTTCTTGAAGATTCTCGTGACACACAGAAGTAAAGTCACTTTATTTAATTTAAATATTAATGGAAGAGACTATTTTATTTTGGAAAACGTTAAGTGGTGAATATTTTCCTTCGGGTAGTGACGACGATTTTTATACCAGTAGTCGCCATTGGTGTTAGTGCCTTGTGAATTTGAATTCAAGTTAATCAGAATGCGGCCACTTCTTTAAATTCGATGAATTCAATCAGCTTTTCGAATCTAGAAACAGTACGAGTCAGTTCCGTCAAATCCTGATAAATCATTGTACAATTCACATTTCGTTCATAATTGGTGAAATTTGTAATTTCAGTCACTCGGCGTCTGTCCGAAAAGTTTATTACAATGTGCCAAGTGATACTGGCTATCCTTTTGCTCGTGTCAACGGTTTGGTAGTTTCGGCCGAAAACAATGCTATAATGTTAACAGTTACTTGATTTTGCTGTGTTAAAGATGTGACCTAGAGTGGCCCTGCAGCCCGTAGAGGGCCAGGGCCTAGCTTCTCAGCAAGCACTCCTCTTGTGCTTATTATTATTCTCTCACGAGTGGAAGGGAACGTGCTTTTGCACTACTCTATGAGCCTTGTCAGTGACTCGAAAGAGGTCCATGAACATTTTTTTTTGGTCGTACTGACTGGGAATCGAACCCAGGCAGCGAGAATAAGTTGAGTGGGGCCAACGCCCATACCCACAATACCGCGGCGAAAATACCTTGAGTCCAAGTAATATGCCGCTAATGGGTAAATTGAAAATACCATTTGTTTTCTTATGTCCAAGCAGGCGGTTGCCTCTGTTCCAGGCACGTCATGTATGAATTTCATAAGCACATTTCTCATCCTTGAAATAATTTCTTTTCAAACTATTTTAAAATGTTGTGGCTTTGCATCAGAATTCACAAATTCTCAATAGAACAGTCTCTAAAAGTCACAATAAATTACATAAGTATAAAAAGTGTCAGGAAGGAGGTATTTTTAGTTCCTATCAGCGGAACTGTAGACTCAATTCAAATGGATTACCTGAATGGCATGGCTGAAGGTGAAGCCAATTTGAATGTCCCTGCACGGGAACGGCCATGAACCCTGTCTGAATTGATGGACATACATTTTAGTCTGACCGAAAAAGAAGAAATAAGACCAAATTTTGTACAAGATACGGGAAATAAGGCTTTGAACAGGGACCTTTTTTTTACCCACAAATCTATTTCTGAGGTCTTGTATCCATTAAAGTGAATTCCCACCGTAATCGCCTTTCTCAATAATGCCAACTTAGGTTGGGGAAGAATGTAACAAGCAAGCAAATTACAGCTCCATGAACTGACAAAAGAACACATTTTTTCGAAAGGAAATGCAGAACATGCAGTCGTGATGAACTGCTTCCGGGAAATTAATAATAATCGTGTGCAATCTACACAAAGAGCCCGCTCTAGGCGAGCGGAAACGGTAGATGATTACAGTTCCTGAATGGAAACCCATCCAGCCAGGGCCAGGGGTTCTTTTCTTCCATTCAACAAATTCTTTCGACAAACAAATTTAATTTAAAATTCGAAAAAAAAGGATACAGACTCCGCCCGCCACGAACGTCGAGTTTAAGCTCATTTGGAAGAATGTGCACATATCCTGCGGGGCATGAATGGGTGTTTTTCAAGTTCGGGGATAAGCATACACCAGCATGGAAGATTTCATTAATTTATTTCAGATATCACTGTGATTCACTGGAAATGTTGCATACATATAGGATGTGCGTGGTCGTTGGGGGTTACAAATGAATGGCGTGTCGTCTCAGTCCTGCCGTTGATAATTTTTTGTCCGCATTTCATTTATTGCTCTGAGATTGGATGAGGGATATGGCTTCCTTATTGTGGACTTCCGTTTCCTGAATGCTGATCTGAGTGTCTACGGTATGATACGGTTTTAGTCATAAATGCATCTGAATGAATTGTATTCGACTCTCTCTGAGGAGGAATGAATCTTGGCTGAGCAAATATTTGTTCCATTTTGGAAATCAAATATTTACATCAGAAAGCAGCTGGAGACATTCACAGAATCCAGAATCAAACTTCAATAATAAAGTTCTTTGCACAACCTTAAAAAATCTGTAAGAAACGAATATTTTAAGGTTCGCATGGGAATACTAATCATGCAGCAGCTAATCAGATTCAGAGACTGATATACCTCGTGTCTATGGAAGCAATCTAGGACTGTAGCCAGAGACGGATTTAAGGTAGGGCGCGGAATTGATCTGATGTGGTGAATGGATTTTCGTCGTACATGCGTGAGGGAGAGAAATGATTAAAACATTTATTTATTCACAAATGATCAAGGATTACCTGGTGTTCTTCCACCAGGTATATAATAAGTATTTGTACATGTTATGGAATAAGACAACAACACCCGAGCCAAGCCTGTTGGTCACGCCACCAAGCTCTGTGAATTAACTTCGAAAGCTACATCAGGCCATCCTATCAGAAAAGGATAAACAACTCCGTCGCCACTTGGCTTAAGAGAAGCCACTTAACTTACATATTGTAACAAATTATTCCTTATAGAGGACCAAAAGGTTTCATTCAATAAACATTTCACACAAACAATACGAGTACTGAGTAAATTATTTTAATAGGGGTGTCGCTACAGTCCTTAGAGGGCCAGCACAGCTAGGCTTCGCTTCTTTGCAACCATTTGTGTTGCTCGTGCTTTGTTTGTTCTCTCATGAGTGTAAGGGACCGTGCTTTTGCTTTTGCTAGACAGTTCTTACTCTTTGAGCATTTTTCAGTGACTGGAAATAGGTGCGACCGTTAAAATAGTTGTTTGGTAGTACTGGCTGGGAATCGAACTCAGGCAGCGAGGTTAAACTGCGTAGGGGTCGACGCACATACCCACAACGTCACGACCACCACTAATTATTTATTTTGCTACTAAATTAATCTACACAGGGTCATTCTTGACCATTGCTGGATTTTAATTTACTATGGCTTATATCAGTGCCCAAACATATTAATAATATTATTAAATATAATAAAAATTAGAATTAAAGAACAAAAAACCCCCTTGAAAAATACGAAGCAGATATGTACTTCATTTTTATCAATTGACATCGTTATTTCCTTTTCAAAAGCTAGAAACACCATGACTGTCATTTTTTTCGTGTTCCGTTGACAAGCTCTTAAACCGTTCCATTGACAAGCTCCAAAACCTATTCATAGCAGTCAATTTTGAAAACGTGGATTCGCATACAGAAGTGCTGCATCGTATTGTTGAAGAAATCTCGATTCGACGCCGATCAGCTGAATTAGACATCGCCTATTCAACTCGGCTTATTTTGCGAGTTCATTTGGGCCTACGTGCGTATAAAGTTGTGCTGCCGAGTTATGAATTCTGTGAGTTCGTCAACTGGGCCCTGAAAATGTCCCGAATTTTTTTCCAATTAATAATCTTCTCGACGCTCATTTTTGAGTCAGCGAACACAATTCAGAACCAATCAATGCGCTCAAAAATTGGGTCATAGAACAGACACAACTTTAGCGTCACTGATCTCAGGTATAGAGTGATCTTAACCGACTTTTTGTGGTCAGAGTCCGATGACATTGATTTTTTCCGATCTGGGGTTAGAATTAGATGGCGCACAGTGGTCCCTTTGTATGGGAGAAACGGAAATAAATTTGCAACTTTTGAAACCGTGGGCCGATCTTAATGGAATTTGAAACATTGTACAAGTTCCAACCACTGCTCAGAAATGGTTGATGTAATTTAAACGGATTATTCACTTACGGAGAAAACTTAAGTTAAAAAAAATAAATGCATCGAATAATTATTTATTATTGTCAATTACTTGTAGTGACACCCTGTACTCACATATCATATAAATCAACATGAAACAATATGTAATAAAAATGAAACAACATGAAAAGAAACATAACTACATGTGTTAGTATTTTAAGTTAGGATTAAGCTAGTCAGTAAGTAAAGAGATGTGTAGTCGAATACACCAAATAAA
The DNA here is from genome assembly GCA_964034865.1 of Eristalis intricaria. Lineage (NCBI taxonomy): Eukaryota > Metazoa > Arthropoda > Insecta > Diptera > Syrphidae > Eristalis > Eristalis intricaria. Next base: position 55,623,092 of record OZ035874.1, read on the forward strand.
ATAACTTTACTGAGTCTCTCTTTCTTTTTACGCTTTCGCTTCGAATCAAGTACGCGGTGCATAGTAGACATGTCGTAGCGGCATATACTCTAAATTGTTGCTTAAACCATCGAGTCTTTTCTGTTTTCGGTTCAGACAATCCAGGGATATACATGTAAGCGTTCAATTTATCAGTGATTGTTAAAAAATAAACAAAAATATCGTGTCACCCTGTACGCTTCCACATACACATGCACATGCATTCTTAATGCAATTCAGCTATCAACTTGCTCATTGTGTTATACAACTGTTATACAAATGTTATAAAAGGCTGATCGATCATATAAACGTTCTCTGTTGAATGAACTCTGTTAAGGCGATACGTTCTCGAGTGAGTCTGTGTTCTTCGTTGTTTTTCATATCATGTGACCTTACACATTTGATGAATAACTTCTTCGTTTGCGATGAACAATGAACATTTTCTAGTATTATTAATCTGATAATAACTGAAATCTTTATTCTGACTTTCCTGAACCTCCTCTGACAATAGATCCGACCGGCAAGGCTGCTGATAGATATTATTTCTTCTCTGATATAGAATTTTGTATACAGTAGCTGCTTAAGTTCCAAACTATATAATCTTAGGAATTATCCCACATAAAATTTTCTTAATTCTCCCAACTTTGAGCTAACCTTACACTCAATCGGATCATCAAAAGTCAAACAAATTTAGAGTAGAAATCCTAATCATTGCCCAGAATGGACATATTCCATTTCTTCTTCTTCTTTATTTGGCGCTACAGTCCGGGGTGGATCTGGGCCTCAACCAACAAGCCTCTACAGCTGACACGATCCTTAGCCAGCTGTTTCCAATTTCACACGGCAAGTTGGTTGGGTCCTTCTCCATTTATGTGCGCCTTCGGATCTGTGGACGCTCTTTATTGCGTTGTCCCACTGATGTGGAATCGGAGACTCTTCGGGCTGGAACAGTGTTGTCCTTTCGCTCTACATGGCCTAGCCATCTTACTACTCATACCTGACAAATTAACTCAAAAAGTTAAGTTCGCTTTATACGCTTAATTCATGAATTTTAAAAAACTCATGAATTCAATTTTAACAATTTGATAAGAACATTGGCAAGATATTGCAAGTTGTACTAATGCATAAAAATGGCTGTCAAAACTTCTTATTTGTGATTCAGGCTTCAATAAGATTTTTATTATTGGTTAACTGAACGTGTGAATGTATTATTCATTTTTATTCATATGAAAAAATGCACACTATGTTGTGCATTCATTAACTATGTCCAAGTATTTCAGATTGTAAATTGCGCAAGGTTTTAATGACTCAACTTCATGAACATAAGCTTTGTTCGTTCGTTTACCCCTCCATACTGTGTTGAAAATTTAACACCGAAATTTGAAAAAAACGTTCAAATAACGAGCGAATTTTCAAATAAGAACTCTAATTCACCCCATTACTAAGGTGGGGCTGGTTATCAGCTGTTCTCAAGAGCTCACACGTATTCACAGACAGGGGACAAAAAGCGTATAAAAAACGCTTTCAGATGAAATGACTTTTGTCGTTAAATTAGTTTTAATCAGAAATGAAGTATTACAGGGATAGCCGACTCCACAGCTGATTGCCCCGTAGTCCATCGATGAATTTTAGTACTTTTTTGACAGATATTCATTAATTTTTTTGACGGTTATTCACGAAATAAAGTAAACAACGGTTTATAAACACGTTATAAATAACACTTGTCAAAAATCTTAAGAGGAAAGAGAGGTAGAAGTCGGGCATCTCTGTAATACTTCATTTCTGGTTTTAATCAGCTGTTTTCATTTCTCAAATGACAGTTGACAAAAAATACTCTCAATTTGGAAGAAAACTCTCAATCTCGGAGAAAATCTCTCCCACAGCGCCCCCTCTGTCAAAAAATATCCAACATGTTGAATATTGACCTGCGATGGACTTACGTTCTACGTTTCATTACTATCCTCTCATCTCTCTCTTATTTTTCACTAACCCAGGTCGACGCTGTATTTTATGCACGCCCAGTGAATTGTGAGCGTTGAAAGACAACCCCAACGCAAACGCACTATTGTGCCTCAGAATAAATAGCTCTTCTGAGCTTTGCTTGCAAACACTTTGGAGCAGGTTACTCTTTAGATAGTTCAAGGAACGACATCAATTTTTTGATTAGTGGCCACTAAATTGACCACGTTAGGTGCTGACTGAAAAACCATATTAGAGCGCATGTACATGTTGTACACCTACTTTCGACATGTGAATTTCGCTTCATTCTTTGGTTTATGACGCGCTGTGCCTATATTTTTTGAGATATCGTGATATTTTTTTTTGTCGTATGTACGTTACAAATTACCTTAGAAAATTGCGTCCCATTTGACATTATTTTTTTTTGAGAATGCAGGCCCCCTTATGCTGTACACTTACTTTTGACGCTGATTGTATATATATGTGTGTGACGGCGGTACGACAATTTAAACACGAAGTAGAAGTATACGACTGGTTGCCCACTACACTACAGGCAAATCAGTCGACTCCTGTCAAAGGTCTGTGGATCCAATACCGACAGACACAAATTCGTCTTCCAAGGCACCGCTCCTTTCGAGGCACTGATAAATCTCAGAGAATATAAATGCCAAGAACTCAAGCGACTAAAAACTTCTCCATTCGCAATTAAATTGTAGGTCCACGCACGCACAAAACCAGGAGCTTTGCTTCAGCGGAAGGCATTACACAAACGCGTTCGTGACTTTGGTCATTTTATAAAAAAATAACTAAACATCTGATGTGTATCTCCTGACGAACCTGTGCGTAACGTCATCACTAACTACTTGACTCGTGAGTTGTCACACGAATGAAATGTCTTTACGAATATGTTGCTTTCGAACGGAGAAGGTCTTCTAGTCTTACCGTCGACCCGTCGAATTCGAAAATGGAAACTGAAAGGCTATCCTAAGCTTGAGTGTACCCCCTATCGACCTTTCCAAGTAACAGCAGCACCGTGCACAAAAGCAATGTAAACGTCAGTTGCCATGCAAAAGGCCCACATTTTCATTCCACACTATAATCCTCCTCTAGACTTCCAATCACTCAAGTCCCACACCCTTCACGGGTGTTGCTAGTGCAACGCAAGTTTATCGGTGACAAGTGTCAGACTGCGAGCCGAAAATTCCCCCATCCCCATGTGAACAGCAACGAACCCCTTAAACTGATATAAATCTTGGCAGTACTGTTAAATCAACACAACAAGCAACACCGGAGGATTTGTCGCCAAGTACGGACCATAAATCACGGGCTGATGTAATAAACATTTTGTGGCTGTGCCTGAATGCTATCAGCCAACAATGACAATTGAAATGACTCAGTTTTGACTCGAAGCTCTGTGATATCGAGCGTATGTTGGAGTGCACTTACTGGTGTGCAGTGAGATTTTGAGAATGGGCGCGGCCAGAATTGATAGCAAAAGTGCAGACGGGGATGCACTTGGGGGACTTATTTTGAAGAATAGGTGCCAGAAGCAATTCAGCTAATCGTATTTGTGTCGCATTTCAAAAATTTATTTTTCCATCTTAAATATTTTCAGTATTCTCGATTTCATAACTGCTTTACTTGACCATACATGAGGCGAAGGAGGGATATTTCAGTTCTCTGACAGCTAGTTGCAACGAACAACGAGAGCTCTACGGACAGAGGACAGAGAAGGAAGGAGAACCAGCTTCTCTGGAGAGGAAAGAAAGATCACGAGAAGCGCGCAATCGAGGAGATGGAGAGGTGCTATCGCAGAAAAGATGTCCGAAAGTTCTACCAACGGGTAAAACAACTCTCCAATGGGTACACAATTCGGACAGAAGCCTGTCGGGGCGGAGAACTAGTAGTAGAGTGGCAGTCGATACTGAGAATTTGGAAAGATCACTTCTGCAGACTGTTAAACGCCGATGAGGACCCAAATACCACTGTCAGGCAGAATATTCCACTCAGTATGGACGATTATCGACAAGAATTCCGTCGCACCGACTTAGACGAGGTCAAGATAGCACAATCAAGACAGAAGTCCAACAAAGTTGCCGGTGCAGACGAACTGTCCGCTGAAATATTTAAGGCAGTTGGAGATGATCTGGTTGGGCGCATGCGCCAGGTCATCAGTAAGATATGGTCGGAGGAAAGCATGCCCATGGGTATAATCCCAAGAAAGGAGACCCCTTTAATTGCGCCAACAATAGCGGGATAAGTCTCCTCAACATCGCATACAAGATCTTCTCTGCCGTTTTGTGCACTCGCCGGTTTTGTGCGGTTTCAGGCCTGGAAAGTCCACTATCGACCAGATTTTCACACTACGGCAGATCCTGGAAAAAACCCAAGAAATGCAGATCGACACCCACCACCTTTCCGTCGATTTCAAGGCCGCATATGAGAGCGTGCATATAGACGAGCAATACAACGCCTTGTGTAGTTTTGACATTCCTGCCAAACTCGTCAGGTTGTGCAGGATGACGATGGAGAATTCTCGCTGGTCCATCAAGGTCGAAAACGAACTCACCAAGACCTTAAATGTCAAAAAAGGATTTAGACAAGGCGACGCGCTGTCATGTGATTTCTTTAGCAACATCCTGGAGAAAATAGTACAAGACTCACTGGTAACCAGGATTTTCCACATGTCCGCACAACTGTTAGCATACGCGGAAGACATTGACGTGATTGGCACAACACAGAGAGACGTCAATAAGGCGTTTGCTAGCATTGAGCCGGAAGCTGCTAAAATGGGTTTAGCGATGAACGAGGGCAAAACGAAGTATATGGTGTCATCAGGAAAGGACACACAACATCGACGTCTTGGCCGGAGCTTCACAATAGGCAGCTATAACTTCGAGGTAGTCAAGGACTTCGTCTACATCGGCTGCGCAGTAAATAGTACAAACAACACCAGTACCGAGATCAAACGCAGAGCAACTCTTGCCAACCGCTGTTTCTATGATCTCAAGAGGCGATTGAGCAGTAGAGCCCTCTCTCGAAGGACCTAGCTGACTTTACACAAGACCCCGATCATCCCAGTCCTGATGTAGGGCACGAAGGCATGGACAATCTCAAAAGCGGATGAGGAAGTCCTTGGTCTCTTCGAGAGAAAAGCTCTGCGTGCAATCTTTGGTCCTGTTTGCGTTGACGGTTTCTGGAGGAGAAGATTCAACCACGAACTGTACGGGCTGTACAGCGACATGAGTCTAGTCAGGCGTCTTCGGATCCAACGCCTAAGACGGCTAGACCATGTAGAGCGTATGGACAACTCAGCTCCGGCCCGAAGAGTCTTCGACTCCGAACCCGTGGGACAACGCAACAGAGGACGCCCGCGTTTAAGGTGGCGCACCCAGGTGGAGAAGGACCCAACCAACTTGGCGTGCGAGACTGGAGACAGCTAGCCAGAGTCCATGCTAGCTGGGGAGGCTTGTGGGTTGAGGCCCAGGTCCACCCCGGTCTGTAGCTCCAAATAAAGAAGTAAGAAGAAGTACAAGGGAAGAAGATGAAACTCCGACATCCCCGGGAGTAACATGTGTCCCTCAACACAACTGCCTAGCAACAGCGGGAACATGTACAGCGCAATATCAACAAGCGTCCAAATAAAGTAGCACAGCATTGGTAAACATGCTGTTTTCACCAATCGAGCCGCTATCCACATGCTTCCTCGCGAGACAGCATGGTAACAGAACACACTCCAACGAATACTGTGAGTGAATGCTATCAGCCGCATGCATGTTGTTCACCAGTTATGGTACAGTCACAACCTGCAACCACTAGTCCACTTGTTGGCTTGGCTTGATGTGCTGCACTTGTCGCATGATCGTTTCCTTCTTTTGTTCTCTGTTCGCTTTCTGTTTGTGTACTGTTATATTTTTCTGTACAACGTTTGTTAGATGCAAGCTAAAAGCAAGTTGTGCATTCACTTTTGTATTGGCAGTCGAAAATAAAACACGTTTAAAGAAAAGTTGCGTTTAATTTTTCTGTATATATATATATTACTCGGGGGGTGGTCGAAGACCTTCCGTACCTGAGCATTAGTTTCCATCCGCTCCATTTGACCTAGCCACCTCAATCGTTGGATTTTCACTCTTCTGGCTAAGTCGATGTCGCAGAGCACCTCGTACAATTTGTTGTTACATCTTTTCCTCCACTCACCATCTTTGCAGACGGATCAGAAAATCTCTCTTCTCAAAGCTCTTCGCTTTTGATACAGTCCATGCCTCTGCACCATATAGTTGCACTGTGACAATCAACTGGGTCTTATGGAGGTCTACTTTGCTTGTTCGAGAGAGGACTTCGGTATCAGTTGCTTTGTCAACCCACAGAAACAGCGATTGCCAAGAGTTAATCTTTGTTTGACAAGCAATTCCTAGTCAGACAAAGTCCTTGACAACCTCAAAGCTATATCTATCCATCGTGACGCTCTGTCCGTGACGTTGGTGTTGGGAGTCGTTTCTCGTGGGGAGCATATACTTGGTCTTGCCCTTATTTAAACCCATCTTTGCGTCCACCTTGGCTATAATCACAAAAGTGCCTTTGACATCACCCTGTGTTCTTCCGATAATGTCAATATCGCCGGCATATGCGAGTAGTTGAATGGACTTTGAAAGAACCGTCCAACAATTCTTTCAAGAATGATGTTGAAGAAGTCGTATGACAGTGCGTCGCCTTGCCTGAATCCTTTTTTGACATCGAAGGCCTCGGTTAAGTCTTTGCCGACCTTGATGGAGCAGTGTGCATTCTCCATAGTCATTGTACATATACGGACGAGCTTGGTAGGGATGCCAAAATCAGACACTGCTCTGTACAGCACGTCTGTATGGATGCTGTCATACACAGCCTTAAGAGGGAAAAGGTGACGGGTATCGATCTGCTGTTCCTGTTTTTTCTTTCCAAGATTTGCCGCAGTGTGAATATTTGATCGATGGTGGATTTTAGGGTTTAGGTAGGGATTAGCGACCGACTAGGTTGTTGACGAATAACTTTAGGCGTTCACACAATACGGCGGATAATATTTTGTAGGCGATGTTCTGAAGACTGATGCCTCTTTAGTTGATACAATTCAGAGGATGTCCGATCCACTAAAAAGATCGGACGAACAAAGCTGAGATTCCATTCATTGGGCTTGCTTTCCTCCGACCTTATTTTCCAGATGAGTCGGTGTGTGCTCCTTAATAAGTCTGTAAGCGTTTAATTCATCATTATGATATTATTAAAAAAATAAACAAAATACGTTCTCGAGTGAGTCTGTGTTTTGTTGTTTTTAATATTATGTGACCTTACAAGTCATCGCCGCTGTGAAAAACTCAGCCGCTAGGCCGTCATCTCCATCAGCTTTTTTTGGATTTCATTTGTACTAGTCTAGTGTTTAACAGCGTTCGACGCAGAGGCCCAGTGATTTGTAGCACAGGACCATAGAGACAAAGGTGATAATTTCAACATGAGTGAGTAATCTTCCTAGATGGAGAGACTGTCTGAAGAATGTGACATTTTGAAACTTTCCAAGAAATGTCTTCAACAAATTCTTTTGAATTTCGCATTTGAATAAGCGCCCTATGTTGCTTTGTTCCATGAGCTAGAAGCTAAAGATGGTCTTATGGATTAAAGATTCGTCCTAGGACCTCTTTAAATCACTTAACGTCATTACCTCCATCGAGACAGGAACTACGTCACACATCTCCATCTTGTTCCACATGGTTTCCAACTTCCACTCTGACTCCCTTGGGATACTCATGATTTGAAGAGCGCAGTTAACTTTGTTAACGATGTACATCAGCAGATGTCTAAAATCATTCCCTTAACATGTCAACGGCCGTAGGCCTTCACAACTTTGATATAAATCCCACAACGCAACGACGACGAGAGGGAGTGGAAACAACAGAACACTCGACATGTGAAAGCCTCGAGGGGAAAAGTGAAGGTCAACTAGACAGGCGAAAGCGAATCAGACCTCCGAACTTGTTTGAACATACATTGGAACATTTTTAGATGATTGTAACAAGATATCCCGCGCGGAGAACTTATTGTGTTTAAGTAATTACGACGTTATTCTGGCCTTGAGGGGCTTGTGTGCTTCTTGTGGAGCACTGCAACTTTAACGTTGAAGGATAATTGTCCTTGGGGCACTGGGAGGGACTGTGTTGTGACTGCGACAACCCAACTCATCCACCAGTCAAGTGGAAGAGCAAACATCATTAGACCGGTTGAGGTGACATTCTTCCCATACATCATTCCATCGTTAAGTTGGAATTGTGGACACGCCACGCAATGAGGAAGCGTGGCCCTGGATGACTGAGCAGTAAATTAGGAAGTTTCTCAGATTATATCCTTTGGTGTGTTCTTTTGTCGTCGGGATACATCACGAACGTGAATCTGGACTTTGACACTTACACCCCTATTCTGGCAAACCTCAGTGATGTGTTGTAAGTCACAACTACCTCACAACAGCATGGTGAGTCACAAATTGTGAGATTTTCGTATTCTGAGCAAAACCTCACAGTTTGTGAGCATCACAAGAACCTTCAAAATTGTGATGTTCTCATGAGCAGATCACAAGGAAAAATAGCAACAAAAGAACTGTCACACACAAGGAAAAGTAAACAGATGTTGATTTTATTTTGGCGTTTAGCTCATGACGTCAGCATTAGCTCTGCTAATGCTCCCCAATAATTCTGCATCTTATTCGGGTCGGTTGGATAATTTTTGGCCAGAAGAAAATCGGGATTCATTTGCAAGAAATTCGTATCGTCCAACTGCTCCTGGGATGTACGCTGATATTTTCTTGTTCCTTATACATATTTCATTAATATACACAATATCTTGTTCGCTACGTTCTACCATTATTTTGTAGATATTACTTTTCCAAAATCAAGTATTAGCAGACCGCTCAGTAAGAAAAAAGCGCGAATATAATTATTGTCAATAAAAACAAATTTTGACATGGCAACGAATTCACCTCACCATGGTGACTATTCTTGTGTGTTTTCTTGTGAGACTTTCGCCAGAATACCAAATAGCTGAAACCTCACAAAGAAGGCATCATAATTTTCGCCTCACTGACATTCGTGCGTTGTGACGACATCATAACCAGAATAGGGGTGTTCATTTCTTTCTGAACCGAGTTCGGTTTGCAGAGGAAAAGAAGATGATGAGGGTATGGTAGACACAAATGATTTTGTCTTCTTTCAAAGTCACAAAAATCCTTTGTCTGCCATAACCTCATGATCTTCTTTTCCTGATTCAAAATGGCTAAAAGCCATTCGGAAGCACTGTTCAAATGGAGGAGCTATTAGCGCATTAGTGCTGCTGTGGGAATAATCACCGGACAGTGTCTATACATTGGGAATAATCATCGGTCGCCTTCTGTACAAGCTGCCCAGACAAGGATGAGAAGAAAAGCACCCAACACCTTCTCTGCAACTGACCTGCTCTTGCCTCAAGTAGGAGAGCCACAAGTTCAAAACATTCAACTTCTTCGTCTTCTTTTGGTGGCCCTACAGTCCGGGGTGGACCTGGGCCTCAAACAGCAAACCTCTCCAGCCGGCACGATCTTTAGCCAGCTGTCTCCAACTGCGCACGCCAAGTTGATTGAGGTCTTTCTCCACCTGGGTGCGCCATCGATTCCGTGGGCGTCCTCTATTGCGTTGTCCCACTGGTTCGGAGTCGAAGACTCTTCGGGCTGGAGCAGTTTTGTCTCTGCGCAGTGTTGTCAAGACACTCAACTGACCTCCATAAAAAACCGGTCAACGCAGTAGTCATAATCACGGCAACTCTCGCTTCCAATTTGAAACCACACGGACGAGCACATGCCTCCGTTTCGAAGAAGATTGACTTTTAATAATAAGCTGGAGGATTTAGCTGTTAGCGAGAAAGCGTAACAGAGCCTTTTTAAATGTAAGGACATCCTACGAGGAATCAAAGCTCAGGCATCGCTGGCTGCTTCGTCGACTCCTATGCTTGGTTTCTAGGTTCGATTCCCGACACGGACAACTCTAGTAATTCTCCGCTCTGGAGAAACTTTGTTGCTCAAAGTCCAAACAGAAAGCACATTGGACCTATTTTGGCCTAAGTGCATTAATGCCACTTCCTATCTACCTACCAAGGCACAAAAATTCTCAGTGAATCTCTGGTGCTCCAAACTGATCAGTTTTTAGCGGGAGAGGGTTGTTGGTTGACCGACAACGCCTTTCGAATGGATTGGAACTGCGCCATAATGACGCCCAGAAGGTAACTAAAGAGGAGTACAAATTACTCAGCGATTCCATGCATGAGCCTAGCAAGTTCCCATTCACATGAATTATAACACCTTGCATATTTCTAGGCTGACTCCGAAATATCCACTGCAGTCACCGTTGATTCCCCTAAATTCAGAAACTCCTTGTAAAAATGGTCGGATTAAATGTTGTCAGTTTTCAAATTGCAAAGTAGTCCACCACGATGATGTCTAACAACGCCCTCTTTTCAAGACAAAACTCTCTACTCCTGCCTTCTTCATCTCACTGCGTCCACATCAAATCGTTGATGTATACCACGTTGAAGTCGCCCTGCTCATTAGTCTCTCAATCTCTTCGGGATTTCACAAATATTGTCCATTACTTATCCATTACTGGCGTGTTCCACCCGAGGACCCACACTGTCCTCCCATAAGATTTAATCGATGACAAAACGATACCAACTTACTCCGTGATGCCGCACCGTGAGAGGATACCAACATCCGCAATAAAATACTCCCTAATTACATCGTGACCCAGGGACAAGGACTAATTAATATCCCACGGGGAATACTCTCGGTTGAGGATTAAAAACACAAACTTAAGTGAAGCAAACGCAAAACAAAAAATAAACGGAAAGTCATCAGAAATATGGCAGCCTCATTTTGCGTTCAGTCGATTTCGTGCGTCATGGTGTCTTGGAAACAATTTTATTCAGTAGTAATAACCAAGCGACCTTGGGACCGTCGCAAATAGTGGTCGCTGTTGCCATCTGCGTGTTGCCAATTGAAGAGACCATGTCACGTGTTATCTTCATGAGAAAGATTGCAGCTATCGCGTTTGTGCAAGAGCTGGAGAGTGGAAATCATTAACATACTCACTGAATGGGTCTAAGGGGTGCACAGGGGTGCTTAAGAGAGACGGAGGACTGTGGTCTTCAGCATCTTCCAGGCTTCGACTTTCAACCTCCACCTTACACGACCCTTGATCTTTTATGATGTAAACGTCATCTAAGACAATGTGCGTGGCGCCTCGTGATTTGATACTATAGCCCAGACTAAGACCAAGCTCCTCCTGAATTGGAATCCATTGACACGAACGGTACGACGAACACATGCCTCCGTTTCGAAGAAGATTGACTTTTAAGACTTTAAGCGGGAGGATTTAGCGATTAGGGTGAAAACGTAACAGAGTCTTTCTGAAAGTTAGGACATCCTACGAGGATTCGAAGCTCAGGCATCGCTGGCCGGTTCGTCGAATCCTATGCTTGGTTTCTAGGTTCGATTCCCGACACGAACAACTTTCGTAACTCACGTCTCTGTTCGAACGTCGCCATGCCAAGTTCTAACATTCTCTGCTAGGCTACTGAATGAGTGGTTCCCCAAGATCCTCTTCATTGTTCTTGCGAGGGCTGGACAGGTGCCGCTTATACAGAAGTCGTTGTGGGGAGCCGTCATTTTTCAGTCGCGTCTGCCAAGTCGTCAGTGACCAGTAATAATACCTACGACGCGAGTGCACTTGCTGTCTTTGGATTTATCGATAAGCCCCGAGGTCGTACATGTGTCTAATTCCATCCATCTCCAACTGGCATTGTAACAAGGTGTTAATTACTTGAAGTCAGGGTAGGGGGTCCTGATTTTATTTGCCAATGGTAGACCCACCGTCGCCGCGTTTAAGGTGGCGCAGCCAGGTGGAGAAGGACCTCAGCCAAATTGGCGTGCGACACTGGAGACAGCTAGCCAGAGACCGTGCTAGCTGGAGAGGCTTGTTGGTTGAGCCCCAGGTCCACCCCGGACTGTAGCGCCAAATGAAGAAGAAGAAGAAGACCCACCTCTATTCTAGCCGATGAGTAAGGGTCTTTCGTTACTTGGAATACCGCTATACCGAGGGACCCTATAATTTATAATATATGGGTGCCGGTACAGCCGATAGAGAGCCAAGGCCTTGCTTCTTAGCAACTACTCGTGTTGTGTATGTTATTGTTGCCTCACATGCGGAAGGGACATACAGTTTACTGGCGACTCCGAACGGCCAAGTTTGAGAAGCTTGACAAAAGCATGACACTTTTAGTAATTGTCAGTGACTGGAAAGAGGTGGGCCGTAGTTGAGTTGCGTAGACGACTGGATGGCGCAGTTGGTTGAGTACCTGACCCTGGTTGGCGGGGTCTTCGGTTCGAATCCCAGTGAAAGCAAAGTTAATATGCTGTTATATTACGTTTTATTTGTAAATTAACTGCACTGGACCAACATAAGTTGGATGGTGAATGCACCAGCCGCCCCTCTCTGCCTACCTACCTACCTAAGTTGCGTAGGGTTCGATGAACATACAAACAACGCTACGGCCACCATTAGGACCCTATGCTGGGTAAAATTTGAGAATGTCCACTGCATTGTTTCTGTAGTGACACTCAAGGTGTACTTAAGGTCTTTCTCAACCAAACTCAACCAACCAAACCGATGAACTTGCTACTCAGGGATCCGAAGAAACACTCTCAAGACTTGGACCTGTGCTCGGACTACATGAGTCCTTTGTTAGGCCTCTCGAGAACACAACCGGAGGTCGTAAGACTCTCCAGGATGAATACAGACCAAACCAAACCAAAACAGAGCGTCACGATGGACAGATATAGCTTTGAGGTTGTCAAGGACCTTGTCTACCTAGGAACTGCTACCAAATCATACAACGACACTAGCGCTGAAGTCAAACGAATAGACTTTGTTATAAGCGGACTCTTGCTTTGAGAGGAAAATTCTTCGGGTGATTTTCGGTCACGTCTGCATAAATGATGAGTGGAGGAGGAGATAAAACGAAGAATTATCCGAGTATTTCAGCGACTTCGAGAAGAAGGAAGATCGCCTCAGTCTTTGAGGCGGCCAAGTCATGTAGAGCGGATGGAAACCAATGCTCAGGCATGGCAAGTCTTCGCATCCACCCCCGGGGTATGGAGAAGTAGAGGAAGAGCAGGTGCCGCACGCAAGTGGAAGGGGACCTCAACTAACTATGCGTATGAAACTGGAGACAGCTAGCTACATATCGAGCGGGCTGGAGAAGCTTGTTGGTCCACCTGGTCCACCCCTGACTGCAGCGCCACCTTAAGAAATTGTTAAGCAGCAATCTCTCTCGATAAGCAATGTCCCAATAAATAAAGAATCGGCAAAACTTTAAAATAAATCCGATGTTTATTACTTGGTGCATTTTGTGAAGCCCCTTCAAGGATGCGGTCCTTGCTTTTATCGGTCACCCAATCAGTCAAGCGGCCATCCACATAAACGGACTGACAGAGCTTTATGGTATTTCTTGAACGACACCTTATTTTCCACGTAATTTGAAAGAAAAAAGTGGAAGTAGACTGAAATTCGATGATTTCCAACGGTGTGCCACAGGAATCAGTAATTGAACCTCTTTTGTTTCTTCAGCTGAATCAAAACAAAGTAATTCTATCATTCCTTATCTAAGTCTTCACACTCACATCACCCCTACAGTTCACAATTGTTATTGAACTGCAATAAGGGCAACAACTTGACAACAAGCAACGATTTCCGCGAAATGAAAATTCACACTTTGAGTCCGTTGGAGGTCTCAGTGAATGCGTGCACCTAACGCCACTCGCTATCAGACTGTCGCCTCCGAACATAAATACTCATATCAATTACTACGGAAATTCCAAGAGAAGATATTCTTTGCAACACTCACCAATCATTGCCTTTGTCGTGCCATTTGAAAACGCCAGTTGTCCTTGACTGTTTTTACAACCAGCCACTCCGTCAAACCCGTTCCTTAGCCCACGTATGAAGTACCTTATTTTTATAGTAGTATATAGAACGCCTTACACAATCGGAATTGATCGCTGATAAGACTGAGACATGTATGGACTTTTCTCACCAAAAAGAAATAAATTATCAATTTCACTTGTGTAGAAATAGTCACATTCGTCGTAGTTAATATTTATCTTATCTACTTCACTTCACTTCAACCCGCTGTGCTTCTTTATGGCACTGGTTAAGAATACACACAACAAAAGCACCTCCCTGAGGGTACCTTAACTTTTAACCGATAAAAGGCGCAAAAAAAAATACGAACAAAAAACCAAAACCAATATCTGGAAGCAAATTGAAATCGAATTGAGATACCTACAAACGCGGAGAATATTTCGACGAAATTCTTTGATGATGTGATATTTTCGAAAATCAAAGGGTTGTGGGGGCGGAGGGGGGATACACGCTTCACTCAGTCGGATTGGCCGCGTCTTCAATGCGCACCGTCACGTCGTGATCGTCCGACTGTCACTTGCGGAGGCACAGACCGATAAGGCGCAGATTTCGCGGCAATAAGATTGCACCTGTCGACTGTCGAATGGGATGAGATACAATCACAATATTGACTTGGAGTGAAAACGAATAAAAAAAAAACCGATAAATTGACTAAATATTTGACTAAACCGTAAGACGAAACGATGCGGTAATTGAGGCGAGGGGACTTCGTTTCTCTCTTCGACTTAACGATACGCACACGGTCACACGCAGCTACAGATGGGGTAATCTTTCGCGGAAAAAGAATCCGCACTACACCGCGACTGGACTGGGCTTCCTTTCTTGGTAGCCACAGAAGATGATGATGATGATGATGATGAGCCAGCAGACAGGAAAAGAAAATGATATAAAAACCAAAGCAAATAAATACGAGTATCGACCAGCGGTGCACAATCGAATCCCACCGAAGTTTATGGCAAGCGATTGCGTATTTTTGAGTTAACGATGTTTCACAGAGAAGACGGCTCAAGCGCCCGCCACAGACGCGCCGTAGGTGAATGTTTACAAAACAATTGCGATCCAAATGTACCCAAATGACATACATACAGTCGTACACACCCACCCACTCACACGCACTGGATAAACACCGCCCTCGGCAATTAGCACCCCTCGGTGTGCTTACGTACGTCGTCGGGACTATTCCAAAACAACAACTGAATATTCTGTGTTTTCAAAACACGGCCGCGATGCTCAACGAGGTGAACCTGAACACAACGGAATTTACTACGTGGTCGTTAAGAACGCGGGGCGATTTTAAGCACTTAACCCGACCAAATGACGGTAGACACTGTTGCTGCGAATTTGGTAGTCGACTAAAGTCCGACGCGAGCGTCTGTAAGGTGAACTAGCGAGCATAAAGGTAGCCGCACTCACTCCACTCGCGAATTAATACTGCTCGCGATAAGACAAGGAAACGAAGAAAATAACAGCAGCGGGCGGGCAATGGAGAAGAAAAAAAGGAAAAAACAAAACTGTTGACTATCGCACGGTGTGTGAAGTCGGGCGGTATTGATGGGTACAACACGGCCGGCTGCCGGTGAATTGACAGATTGTTGCTGATAGATATTTGTCTGCTTACTCGCTGAGAAATTGGCCGAAAAGTACACCAGTCAACCTTGCTCGTGGCCGGCCGAGCTTTTGACGATTGAAGAGAAGGAAAAGCGCGGTGTGCTCTCTTTTGTTGGTGAGTGAAAAATGCGCATGTTCTTCGGGGAGTTGTGGTGTGGTGAGTTTTTCGATGAGAGGAAGGAAATCGAAGGATGGTTCCGGTTCCGTTTTTGGGGGTGGAGGCGTGATGTTTGCCGATTGGAATGTGGATCGCGGGATATTTTTTATGAAAGTATAAGCGTGCGTAGCCTGTAAGGCAGATTCAAAGGGTAGGTCGCTTTTTGACTTTGTTACATGCAGCGATGCTACAAAACTTAGGCAGCACCGCTGCAGCGAACTGTATGAGCTCTACGTGAGCTGTGTGTGTTGCGATGAAATCCGACAGGAAATGCTTAAGACTATGGGAGTTTTATGGCTCTCTCGTGGTAGGGTTAGGTAGAGGGGCTGCTAGCGAA
The DNA here is from genome assembly GCA_964034865.1 of Eristalis intricaria. Taxonomy (NCBI): domain Eukaryota; kingdom Metazoa; phylum Arthropoda; class Insecta; order Diptera; family Syrphidae; genus Eristalis; species Eristalis intricaria. The sequence continues at coordinate 55,639,194 of OZ035874.1, forward strand.
AAGTAAGCGTATATACGCTTGCAAAAGAACACAGCTGATGATGACTTGCACGAACCCTTTTGTTTTTTGGACGAATTCCAAGGTTAATTTGACATCCTTTTCGAATATATCCTTTAGGATTTCTTTCCTAATGGAGGCCAGCACGAGCAGTTGCAGAGTAGATGTGAGGGGTTTTCCTCTTCTTCCCCGTCCATGCATCTGCTACAGAAGTCGTTGTATGGTAATCCAAGTCTTGCGGCGTGTCTACTTATTGCGCTGTGTCATGTGAGGATTCCAACTAATGTTACTTACGTTTCCTAAGTAACTGCCTAGACTGAGTATGGCTTCTGGTTCTCTGTAGGTCCAAGTTTGGCCAGACGTGTTAAGCTTATTCCTTTTTGCACCGGCACTGTCGATGGCTAGCTCTGTGATCTTAGTTTTCCGACTTTCTATTGGTACCCTGATGTCTTCAATCTTAGGTCCAATGATTATTGTTCCGTTTCTGGCTATCTAGTCAGTTTCACAGTTTCCAGGGATATCTCTATGTCCAGGAACCCAGCACGCCGTTAGGTTGCAATGTCTTGATATTTCGTTAAGAGACATATGGCAACGTCAATTTTGATCTTTCAAAGGGGAATTCGACTGCTATAATTGCTGTTTGATTGTTGGTGAAAATTACGATGCTCTCGTTCGATATCGTCCTCATCAACAGCTATTTAGCGACTTCAAGAATAGCCGTTATTTCTTCCTGGGAAATACAACAGCAATCTGGAAGTCTAAAAGGGAAGTTTAAAGAATAGAGAACAAAAATTGAAAATTCTGAGTATTTCCAAAAAGTACCGTTATCTTAGATATGCCAGGGACCTATTTCACAGAGCATACATTGTATGATGCTGACACTTCTGCTGTATGATTTCTGTTTCTCAGATTTGTTGTATGAACCGCTGTAACACAACATGTATCACCTAAAGTTTACATTGGAAATATTAGAAAGTTGTATGATTCTGTTTCACAGAAAAATATCATACACATTATACAGCAGTTTTATTACAAATTTATCATACATTTCATACAGTACTTCAAGCTGCTGTAGCCACCACAAAAAAGGAGTTTCAAAAGAGAAAATGCACAAAAATAAAAATTGTTGGGTTTATGATTTTTGAATGATGAATGATTGTTCATCTTTTTTTTTGTTGAAATTAGACATGTAGGGACAAGGAATGGGTAGTCGAAAAAGTCTTTTCGTATTTTGTCAATAGATGTCGTTGAAGTCGTCTATCCAATCACATTGTGTCATACCATATGGTGTTGGAAAGGTATTGACCGATCGACCTATGCCTCTTGCGGATAATTTTGGTACCGTGTATGCGTGATGGATTCTGAGCTGTCAGAACTGGGATAGGAATTTACGTACAAATGGTGAAATGTGGTGGAAAATTTAAAATACTAGAAAAAATATTAAATAATTATTTTTTATTCCCATAAATGTTGTAATGCCGAGTTAAAATGCAGAAGTTTTGATTCAAGTCCTTCGAATCACTAAGATCATCAGGAAAAATAGATGTGAAGGAAAGTCGACGGGAATGTTACTCTTCGACATAGAGAAAGCATTTGACTCCGTCTGGCACAATGGACTTATATTTAAGATGCTCAATCTTAATTTCCCCCCTTATTTGTGCAAAGTTATTCAAAGTTTCTTGTCAAATCGTAATTTTAAAGTTTTTGTGAATAATAGCTCGTCTAATTCGTTAATTGTGCCCGCTGGTGTCCCTCAAGGCTCGGTCCTAGGACCACCTCTATATAATTTGTATACATCCGACTTTCCGGACCTACCAGGATGTGAATTTGCGACATATGCTGATGACACAGCGATACTTCCGTCGCATAAGTTCGGTCTCAATATTGAGACGAATCTTAAAAATGCGGCAGAAGTATTCTGTGATTATTGTAAAAAATGGAAAATTAAATTGAACGTGGGAAAAAAATTCAAGCAATCTTTTTCACCAGAAAAAGAAAACCTTGTTTCCTCCCATCTGATCAAATCATGGTTCTTGGGCAGCCGATAGCCTGGGAGAACACAGTTCGATACCTGGGTATACATCTTGATAAAAGACTGACTTTTCAAGAACATATAACAAAAACTCTGCACAAAATAAGCATTGCTGTAAAAATACTATACCCTTTCATAAATAGAAAATCTCTCTTGTCCGATCAAAATAAAATAATTATACATAAAGTCATATTTCAAGCACTCCTGCTCTATGGTTGTCCTGTGTGGGGAAATTGTGCTAAGTGTCATATTAAAAAGTTACAAATCCAGCAAAATAAACTTTTAAAAATGATGTTTAACTTACCTTGGTACTATTCTACTTGTGAATTGCATCCACAAGCAAATGTTGAATTGATCTCTGACAGAATAGAAAGGCTAACTAACTCTTTTTTTATAAGATGTAACATACCTGAAAATCCACTCGTTAACGAGCTTAATGTTACTTAGCATTGGTTGAAATATTTAACATTTAATTTCTTCTTTTTTTCTATTTCTTATTTATTTATCTAATTATTCATACATATTGTATTATTTTTTTTTTTCGTAATTATTGTTATTAATTTATTAAATTGTTTATTTATTTATTTATTTATTTATTCATTTATTTATTTATTTATTTTTTTATTTATTTATTTATTTATTTATTTATTCATTTAGTTAAATATTTATTTACCTATCTGTATATATTATATCTATTTATTTACATATTATTCTTTTTTATTTATTTACTTGTTATTTGTTTATTTGTTATTTATTTACATATTTATATATTTATTTAATTGTTTGATTACATATTTATATTATATTATACATTTTTTTTGATGTTTTCCTCTGACTTTTTTTTTTTTTTTATATATATGAGGGTTTTTTCCCGTTGTTTACCCTCCAAAATACTCAAAATTTAATAAATAGTTCTTAACAATAAAAAACTACTTTCTCGGTTGAAAGATGTATTAAATATCATCATATCACTGTATGTAAATTGTGTGTTGGCAAACCATGTACAATTTTTTGAAACGAAGAAATAAATATCTATCTATCTTTTGATTCAAGCTGTTGTCAAGTGTCTATTTGGGATAGTTTTTGAGGAATGCTGCTCTGAAAAGTGTAAACAAAGCACCAGTTAGACATGAAATTGTTGGTGTTTTATCATTCATCAACACAATATACACTGAATGCTGAAGGATATTAAGTGTTATTTCGTCATAGTTTGTTAAACAAACTAATCAGTGCAGTGGAATCTGCTGAAAATCCTCCAATATAGCACAATATTCCATTTGCTTTGTCCAAAATAAAAGAACAATACATTATGTTAATTGCGTTTATTGCTTGAATTATTTATAAGAAATTGTTTATATCATGTAATTAACTTATTGCTTTAAATGGAAACCAATTTCTATGAACTCTGCACGTACATTACACAAAGAAAGCGCCTTGGAATTGTTGCTATATTAGTAGGACGTAATATGGAATAATGTATGTCATGTGCGAATTTCAGCTGTATTTTACTAATTCAGACATTTTGCTATTATAATATAATGAATATGCAGTAAAACAACACTTAATTTTATCCACTATTCAAGTTATGATAAAATGCACAATGAATAGTTACTTGCACATAAGAGGTTTGTTTACATTTTTCATTATGCGATTCCAAGTAAAATATCACTTCTAAGCACTTGACAAGCACTAATAACAAAACTGGCATACTTGTCCCGGTATTCCACCCTTAATATTATTTAAAATCAATTATTTTATATAAGTTTTACCAAATATAGATCTGCACCGAATTTTAAATTCCCATACAAATTGCTTCGAGCGAATGGGCTGACGGAATTCGGGTTCGCAAATGAGGTAGTAAAAAATGGCACCAGGGGGTGCTGAAGTCAAATGACGATAGGTCAAATAAGCTTCATTTAACCAAAAAAAAAATGAAATTCGGAGAAGTTGAAAAAAAGTTACAGCTGTTCAAAAATGAGTGAAAATAAGGAAGAAATTCGCTATATTTAGAAATTTTTGTATAAAAAAGGGAAGAATGCCACGCAAGCCACCAATGAAATTTTTGAAGTTTACGGAAACAATGCTGTATCAGTTCGGTAGCACAACAATGGTTCGCTCACTTCCGTTCTGGAAATTTCGATGTGAAAGATGCACCTCGCTCCGGTCGACCTATCGTTGAAAAAGTCGATGAAATTCTGGAAAAGATTGACCAGCACCGTCAAATAAGCAGCCATGACATCGCCAAAGAACTAAACATTGGTTGGCTGGCTACAAAAAGAAGCTCGATGTTTGGGTACCACATGAATTGTCTGTGAAAAAAGTTTGATTAGAAATAGGAAAAGATTTTGTCTTATAATAGCTGAATTAATCTCAAATATTTCGAAATAATATTTTTCTTCATTACTTAGGAACACCCTTATTTACTTTTTTGTTTGTTTGTAATCCACTTACATGGTGACTGGGTTTAATTCACGAAACTATTTAGTTTTCAATGAAATTTGTCATTCAAAATTAAACCTCAAAATAATACACATCATACAACAAAGAAGATATCTTACAATACTTCCAGTGGAATCTGAAAAAACAGAGAATTGTATGATGTGTATAATGTATGACAGTTTTGTATGTTCTGTGAAATAGAAACAGTTTATTACAAAATTGATTTTTTGAAGAAATGGCATTAATATTTGATAAGATGGTAATTGAATATTTAGAATCATAGCCTGTTTTCAATTACAGTTTACAAACTACGGTGCACAAACTCTACGAAATTATTACAGATGCTCTGTCGAATGGTCTCCCGGCTAACCTGAGCTTCCTATAAAGATTCGGTTTGTTTTGTGGAGAGTGTTGCGATTCTGTAGTCCGCTGGCTGTTGCTAGATAATGTAGATGTCACAATCATCTAGTTCAAGGGTATCCAACCTTTTTGATTCTCTGGGCCACATTTTCCACACGTTTCTGTGTGCTACAGATGTTGTTACTTGACATCTGTAGCACAAAAGCGCACACAACATTTCTCAGAAAAATGGACTTCCTAAAGAAACCTTAAATATTTTCGGGCCGCATTGATACCTGCCTAGGGCCGCGGGTTGGACAGCTTTGATCTAGTTCCTCGGGTCTTACGAAGAAAATGTATCGCAGCACAAGAGCTGTGCGCACTTAGGGCATAACAGATACACATGCCTGAAGAATGACTTTCCCACACATGGACTTCATCAGTTCAACTGTTCGTGAAATGGCTTAGAGAAAAACCCCGGTGAAAGACTAATAAGGGGTGGCATCAGTAAAAGCTACATAAAAACACAAATAAAACAACAAAATTTGTTTAACGAATACCTCCTTAGTGCGTCGACTCCTACGCAGAGGATGCCAGGTTCGATACCCGAATTAACCACCTTTCATATTCCACGGCTCCACCTCTTTCGAGTCACTGACAATGCTCAAAGAGTATTTTCTGTCTAGAAAAAGGAGAAAAGGAGAAAAAGGAGTTGGCATTTAACTGTAGATCCCTTCCACGCGTGAGAGAACAATAGCACGCACAACACGAGTGGTTGCTGAGAAGCTAGGCCCTGGCCTTTTACGGGCTGTACCCATATTCTTTTATAAAGGAGCTTGTCTACCTCGGGGCAAACGTATACTCCACAAACGACATCACTGTGGAGATCCGACGTAGAGCCGCCTTTGGCAACCGGTGTTACTTCGGTTTGTCAAAACTCCTGACTCGAAGGACTAAGGTCAACTAATATTATTATAATGCCTCCCTACACGTGCACTCCTTTTCTGACCTATCCAGGAAAAACTCCTAAAGCAATCCACGGAGTCGTGTGTTCTGTTCCTTTGGCACGAAGCTGAACTACAACTTACCACTTAACGATAGTGGTGAAATTTTATAAAGCATCGATAGTGGTGGATTCAGTGGACCCAGTTCTAAGAAATATGCATTTATGAAATTAGTATCCTTAATTTTCAAATTTAAGTAAGTCTTAACGGTTTTATTAACTTTCAAAAAGTAGGCGTGGGTTCCCTGGATCCACCACTATAGTTAAGGGTTAAAGCCGGGGAAGAACAAAAATGAAGAGAAGATAAAGATGCGACGCGAAAAGGCTCACGATGATGGTTTGACGTTGGAAGAGGAAGCAGGATACATTTTCACTGAGGATGACATTGTGTCTGTTTTTTCAGCTCTGTGTGCAACGGAAGAAGATGTACGCGCTGTTGTTCCTATGCTCCCCTTGGAGAGCCTTTGCATTTTTAAGCTTAACTTTTAAGTGGGACTTTTCAGAGTCTCTGTCATTGGCAATGAGAAACAAGGTGCGTCTCAGCGGCAACGTTTGACCAACGTTTTTCAAAATTAAAATTAAATAAAGACTGAGACAATCAAAGATGTTGACTAGTCTTGCTATAATTTCAATCGAAAAGGCGCGCATAAAAAATATGGATTTTATTGAATTAATCGAAACATTAAGTGCAATAAAAGCTCGAAAGCACCTTTGAACAAAAGCTTTGTTTGTGTTTTTATTTTTAAATGGTGTAATCTTGCCTTACTGCCCCGGGTGGCACAGCCTGTTGGTCCGCCTCTGCTTCTGACAGACACTTCACCCCGTAACCCGTGTCTTGTCTTTTAAATTTTTGCAAAAGCACGGAGAAATTCGGAGGCAATTGCATGATTGAGAACTGAGGGGATCTCATTTATGAATTCACGTATTAAAAGATGTGGACTTAAATGACTACTCTGAGGAACGCCAAATACTACGTTAAAATTCTTAAAAGACAATTACGAATTCTTATCTTCTTGCAGAACTTTAAAGCGACGACGACATCTCTATTTACCGCTGTCAGACTGAATGCTTTACTTAATCGAATGATGATGACGATATAACATTACAGTATATAATATGTGTGGCAAGACAGTCCGAGTTGGACATGAGACCTGATTTTACAGCAACCACTCATGTCGTGTGTGCTGTATTAATACGCCACGGAACCACGATGATGACGTTACGATGATAGGAAATAAATTCGTCCCCCCGATCAAGAGGAGTTGAAGATAGCAATGCTGAGAAAGAGCTGCTGATGCGGACGGCTGACATATTTAAGACAGTCTGAGATGACGAATGGACAAAATCTCTGTCTCTCTCTTCCTCGTCGGAGGAAAGTAATACGTTATGGCCGATCCATGTACAATCCGAGTACTTCTCCCTCGTTTTGTGTCCTGATCTTCGCTTGAAGCCGATCAGGCCAGGAAGTCTAGAGCAGACCAGACAGAGATACAGCACAGTAAAGAGCCAACAAGTGCAGATCAAGATGGCGAGACGTCTTCTTTTGACATTTCTGTCCCACTTCTCAGGTTCTGCAGGATGACGAGGAAGTATTCTTGTTGCTCCACCAAGTTCGGTAAAAAGCTCGCTGAGACCTTCAATGAGTAAAAGGGTTTCGGCCAAGTTGTGATGTGGCTTCGTTCTTGAGAATATCGTGCAAAACACAAGATCTCCTACAAGTCGTTATAACTGGTAGCATACGCGGAGTACATTGACGTGATTGGCCGATCGGGTCAATGAGACATTTTCTAGCATTGACACGGTGCTCTGGTGATGAATAGGATGTACATCCTGTCGTCAAGAAATGAGACACAAAATCGAAGAGTTTGGACATAGGACATACGACTTTGAGGATGTCAGTCGTAAATAGAACAGGCAACCACATCGAGATCGAGTTACTTGGCGGGCGCAGTTGGAGGCAGCTGGGTATAGATCGTGCCAGCTGGAAAAGCGTGTTGGTTGAGGTCCAGGTCCCGACTGTGGCGCCACCAGAAGAAAAAGAAGAACCATATCGTGAGCAAACGACTGTAGAACAACTCTTGTCAATCGCTATAAATTCGAGACACTCGTCATTCAAGTCCTGATCAAAATCGAATTGATTGTTCGATTCCTTTTCGTTAACTGCATTTGGAGTAGACGATTCAACCACAAACTGTACAGCGGCCAGGCACTAGCCAGGGTTTGTACGAATCACAAGCTTAAGGTGGATGTTCCCTGAGAACTGAAGAGTCTTCAACTCCGAGCATGTGGTGTAACGCAACGTTAGCCTTTTTGGCAGCTCAACGGAGAACAACTTCACCAACTTGGTGAACCGCAGGTACCCGAAGATCACTGTTCTTGGGGAGCCACAAGTCCACTACGGACTGTCGCACAGAAAGAAACAATACCAAAGCCTCTTTTTGTGTTGCGTCCCTTTGTCGATCAGATCCATTTGCACAAACGCTTGTGAACAAGTCGGCATGGAGCCTCATCCTCATGCCAAGCACTTCAAGCCTCCCTATCTCCTTCATTTCGAATCCAAAAGCCACTTGTTTTGCGATGAAATAGTAGTTCGTCAAAACAACGTTCAAGAGAAGGAAAAATTCCAAAATTAAGAACTGCCTACAAATCTCATCTCCTTCCGTCGCACAAGTTCATTCTGAAGAATGGCCACACAGAAGGTCACCATCCGGTACCTCATTGACGTCGCCATCGGCAATCCGGAGCCGGGAATAGTCAACTTCAACGCGCTCTATACGGTCCTGCAGGCAATTTCCAAGAAGCTGGACATCCAGGAGCAGCGCATAGAAATTGACAGCTCCTTCTGCCCGGTGCCTGCTAACGTGTTTGAGGACAAGAGCCATGCGTCATTCGAGCGGCTGGTGGAGCATCAAATGTATGACTACGCGTCGGATGGCGACGACGCCCAGCTCAGGAAGCAGGAGGAGAAAAAGGTCGTCTTCGAGGGTGAGGCCGACAAGAGGAAGGACGATGATAAAATGCCACAGTACCGCTCTGAGCTGAAGCAGCACATAGACGCGCTGAACGCAAGGTTGGGAAAAATCGAGGACATGTTCGCGTCGAGCATGGACGCCGAACAGAACATGGAGTGCCTGCGACGGAACTTCTATCAAATGCAGGCCACCTTGGACGACCTTGGGATGTCAGTAGAAGAGGTTCGAGCGGTCAGGGCGCAGCAGGAACAGGATCTGTCGGCATGCCGCAAGCGATTGGAGTACGATAGGCTGGCCGAGAAGGTGGGCAGCCTCGAGCATGAATTGAAGGTCTTGCAGGAGGCACTTGCGACGGGCAACGCAATGCCTCGACAGTTGCCACTTCCGTCCTTCGACCTCACCAACGAATTGAAGACCGACTTCAGCAGGCTCCGAGACCAGCTCATGGAGGTGAAGGGCGATATCTGCTCGCTCAGGGAGCAGGTGGAAGCCATTAACGCGCAAGCTGTGGCCAGCAGCAGACCCTCGGGAGTGGTCTCCTTGCAGATGTTCAACGAGGAGGTGGCAGCGATCAAGGCCTTCATAGACACCACCGCTACCCATCTGGCCAACCTCCAGGTTGAGAACGCCGCGCAAAAGAATTCGACGCACGAGCTCATCGAAAAGTTGGACGAGCTGCGAAAGATCAAAATCGACAAGGATGAGATCGAAGAGCTGCTCTCGGAGAAGGCCGACTACACGATGCTGCAGCGAAAGGTGTCCGTGGAGAACATGAACGCGGACCGGCAAAAGCTCGAGCAGCAACTGTCGGAGATCACCGACTGCTTCGTCATGAACGAGGAGCGCGTCCAAAAGCAGATCGGTGACATAAAATCATTCCTTGGCGACCAGAGTCTCGAGGACATGCTCTTCGATTTCAAGCTAAAGATGGACAAGGAGATCCAAGTGGTGCGCGACGCCGTCAAGCGGTTGGCCGACATGAAGCCGGAAGTTGAGGCTGCAGCTGCGAGGCTGAAGAACTTGGCGTGCCTCTCATGCGATCAAGAGGTTGTCATGCGGGCCATCGAGTTGAACAACCTCTCGAAGTTTGGCGATGCGTACGTCACGCAGTCCATCAGTCCGGAGATCGCGCTGGAATTACACAAGTTGCGGAATGCTGGGAAGGTCAGTGTTGCCGATGCCAGTGAGACTATTCGTGATATGGCCCGGAACTTCCGGCACACCGGCGGAATGCACACTATCATCACGGCAAAGGATCGGGTGACGAGAATAAAGCGGAAGCAATGAGGGTCACTTTCTACATCCTTTATTTGAAATTTGTAACAAGTTGTTAGTAAATTTGTGTTCTGGAAGTTTGTTGTTTGATTTGAGGGATTGGACCAGGGTCTACAGGGTCGCGGCTACGGCCGATCGTTGCCCTGGACATATAAGGCATCGACTATGATAATAAACTAGTCAACTGTTCATAGCTTGATATGATTGAAATAAAAATGAATACAATTAGGGTAGCGTAGCGACAACATTTTCTGCCAATAAATGGCGTTGAAGTAAGTGTGTTGTTTCAACTCAAAAGCATGCCTTAATTACAGGCTCTTAACGAGATGGCTGAGCGTACATAACATGAGCGTACATAGCGTGCCGGGACGTTGTGGCATACCGGGCAATTGCAGGGCCGAACTCGCCAGGTGTGGTACAGCCTCCTCTCTAACACTAGAGATTCGAATTTATCTATGCTCTTGGTTGGTAGTGCATTAAGCACAGTATTCCGTGAACTGTAGTTGATTGAAACGTAAGAACTCGGACACCAAGAGATCAACGGTGTCGAAAAAGGACACCACGGTTTGACGTCGGAAAGCTACAATCGCAACGGACTGCTACTATTTATGCCGATCGAGTCTCTCTCTCTCTAAGTTCGTCGCAGCCTGCGCAAGCAATCGAAGTTGATTGAAGGCGTTGTCAAGAAGCAATGAACGATGTTGCCACTAATGTGCTGGGTTTTGCGGCAGCACCTAGAAAAAACCCATGGTTTGACAACGAGTGCAGGCTGACACATGCAGCGAAGCTGTAAGGCAACAAAGCAACTCTGCAACGAACAACAAGAGCTGTTCGTGTGCTCTACGAACAGAGGCGAAGGCACGAGACCCGGCTTCTCAGGAGAAAGAACACGAGAAGCTCGCGATCGAGGAGATGGAGAGATGTTACGGTAGAAATGATGTTCGAAAGTTCTACCAAGTACAAGATTCGGACAGAAGCCTGCCCGGACGAAAATGGAGCACTTGTAGTAGAGTCGCAGTCGATACTGAGAATCTGGAAAGATCACTTCTGCAGACTGTTAAACGGCGATGAAGACCCAAATACCGCTGTCAGGCATAATGTCCCACTCAATATGGACGATGATCACTCAGATGGACAAGATAGCAATAACAAGACTGAAGTCCAACACAGCTGCCGGTGCGGATGGATAGTCCGCTGAAATCTTAAAGGCAGCTGGAGACGATCTGGTTGGGCGCATGCACCAGCTCATCTGTAAGATATGGTCGGAGGAAGGCATGCCCGACGAGTTGAGTCTCAGTATCGTTTGCCCGATCCACAAGAAAGGAGACCTCTTTGACTGCGCCATCTATAGAGGGATGAGCCTCCTGAACATCGCCTACAAGATCTTCTCTGCCGTTTTGTGTACTCGCCTGAAGCCATTTATAAATAACCTGATAGGTCCATATCAGTGCGGTTTCAGGCCTGGGAATTCCACCATCGGTCAAATCTTCACTGGCGGCAGATCCTGGCAAAGACACAAGAAATGCAAATCGACACCCACCACCTATTCGTCGATTTCCAGGCCGCATATGACAGCGTGCATAGGGACAAGCTATACAACGCCATGTCTAGTTTTGACATTCCTGCCAAACTCGTCAGGTTGTGCAGGATGACGATGGAGAATTCTCGCTGCACCATCAAGGTCGGAAGCGAACTCAGCGAGACCTTCAATGCCAAAAAAGGTCTTAGACAAGGCGACGCGCTGTCATGTGATTTCTTTAACATCATCCTGGAGAAGATAGTACAAGACTCACTGGTAACCACGATTTTCCACATGTCCGCACAACTGTTAGCATACGCGGAAGACATTGACGTGATTGGCACAACACAGAGAGACGTCAATAAGGCGTTTGCTAGCATTGAGCCGGAAGCTGCTAAAATGGGTTTAGCGATGAACGAGGGCAAAACGAAGTATATGGTGTCATCAGGAAAGGACACACAACATCGACGTCTTGGCCGGAGCTTCACAATAGGCAGCTATAACTTCGAGGTAGTCAAGGACTTCGGCTCTCTCGGCTCCGCAGTAAATAGTACAAACAACACCAGTACCGAGATCAAACGCAGAGCAACTCTTGCCAACCGCTGTTTCTTTGATCTCAAGAAACGATTGAGCAGTAGAAGAGAAGGACCAAGCTGACTTTACTTTTCTTCTTTGATCTCAAGAAATGATTGAGCAGTAGAAGAGAAGGACCAAGCTGACTTTACACAAGACCCCGATCATCCCAGTCCTGATGTAGGGCGCGGATGCATTGACAATCACAAAAGCGGATGAGGAAGTCCTTGGTCTCTTCGAGAGAAAAGCTCTGCGTGCAATCTTTGGTCCTGTTTGCGTTGACGGTTTCTGGAGGAGAAGCTTCAACCACGAACTGTACGGGCTGTACAGCGACATGAGTCTAGTCAGGCGTCTTCGGATCCAACGCCTAAGACGGCTAGGCCATGTAGAGCGTATGGACAACTCAGCTCCGGCCCGAAGAGTCTTCGACTCCGAACCCTTGGGGACAACGCAACAGAGGACGCCCGCGTCTAAGGTGGCGCAGCCAGGTGGAGAAGGACATCAACCAACTTGGCGTACGACACTGGAGAGAGCTAGCCAGAGGCCGTGCTAGTTGGAGGGGCTTGTTGGTTGAGGCCCAGAGTTATAAAAACACAAACTTATTTATTCAATTTCTTCCTTTTATTTTATTAACAAAAATTTATTACGACTAATGTCTTGGACCATCAGAACAGAACTAAAAACTATGTCTTACAACAAACTTACTTAACATCTCGTAGAAACGAAATTAACAGTTTCTGTTAGAGAGCGAGACAACAGCAAACAACAACATTCTTTGACATACGCTATCTCCATACGCGTGTTTAATGATGCAACTCAGCGTGTATGCAAGCTCTTCAACGCTTGGTTTCATGTGGCGTGGTTTTGGCGTGGCTTGTGATTAACCGTTTACATGAACCGCTCTTCTTAGGTTTGGTACAGTCATCGAGGAATTTGTTTAGCATTGTCATATGCATTCGTATGAACATGTATGTAACTCCAGCTCCACCCCGGACTGAAAGCTCACTTATTCTCACTCATCGTTAAATCGTCTTAGAGAAAATACGATTGTACAAAATGTACAAAATGTTTTTTGAGTGCCTGTACAAATTTGTGAGTTACTGCACTATCGGCATCGTGCAACTTGTGTAAAAATTCAGTTTATCGGACTATATACAGCACCATGCGACGCGTGGACAGCAAATCATCCAATCGGATGATGCACGGACAGATTGCACACATAAGAGATACTCATTGTGTTTTTGATGGACTCTGGCTGATGATGGTCTGTTGCCGATGGTCTCTTACACTTGAAGCCGGACACTGGATGGAGCAAGGAAAACATTATGTAAAATTATGTATAAATGACCATGGTCGTTTCTATCTGACCAAAGAACACCGGGTAGTTCTTGATCATTGGTGAATGAATAAATAACGCTAATAATAAACAGGGCTCATTCCCTTTAGGCTTTATGGCAAGGTCCCGACCAGATCTTGGAGGAATCCTTTAAGCCTGAAGGGTAGCTCGTAACATAATGCTCCTTCTGCATGGATCTCTAAACATCGCCATTGGGCACTGAGATAACTTCAACGGCAGATGCCGTCATAAGTTCTGATAGCTAGCCGCTGTCTCTTAACAAGATGACTGAGTGTTTTAGCATTCATCTCAAGTAGGTGCCAAGAAATTTACAAGCTGACTCGCTAGAAATGGCTTTCGCAGGTCATAAAATGACTCAACCCGGCTGTTCGGCCGGCAACAGCTAAAAGAAAATAGACCTGGTATCGACTGAATGTAGTCCCGATGGGCTCCAAGATTTTACTACTAGGAGTTGAGAGTATGAGTTCGTTGACGGCGACTGAGTACGGATTGTTTTTTGAACTTCTAAACTGAATAATTTACATTAAAAAAGCCATCAGACGCTGATAAAAAATTGTAACAACATTTTTAAATCGGGTCGCCGTGGCGTAGTGGGTAAGTGCGTCGACTCCTACGCCGAGGGTGCCAGGTTCGATACCCGATTTCACGGCTCCACCTCTTTCGAGTCACTGACAATGCTCAAAGAGTATTCCTGTCCAGAAAAAGCTTCTCAAATTCGCCGTTCGGATTCGCCATTAACCTGTAGGTCTCTTCCACTCGTGAAAGAACAATAGCACGCCCAACACGAGTGGTTGCTGTAAGCTAGACCCAGGTCCACTTCGGACTGTCGCGCTACCCATATTTATTATTATTAACATTTTTAAATCAATCAAATTCTTTCCGTCATCAAACTCACTTATCAAAAGATTCTAACGAATTTTTATCGATCTGAACGATCGACAAACATCGTCTTTTCAAAACTTTCTCACAAATTGCGTATCACCCTGCACTGGCAACACTCACCACGTCCACTCCAATTGGAACATTTCACAATTTCATCCGAGACACCCACCAACCACCACCAACAACGCCCCACAAAAAGCAGAACTGTCAGTTGCCCCTCGCCCAATCATCAACATCAACAATCAACAACCACCAACACCAACAGTTGAAATTCGCTTATGTCACTCTTGCGAGAATTCTGTTTTCAGTTTATTTTTGTATTTTTCGCCGTGAGGATGGGTGCGCTCGTGTCCTCCGAATAAGATTTCATATTCATTTGCCGCCGAATTGTGTGTGTGTGTGCTTCTTATTTCAAAACGAAACCATAAAACAAAACAAAAAAAAATAAATCGAGATCCAAGAAAAATTCACAAACCCTGTTTGAAAAATTTGTTATCACTTCGAGTGTTCCGACTCCGCCTGCACGTTCCCTTAGAACTTTTAATTCATTTTTTTTTTCTTGTTCCCGCTTGTCATCGTCTCGTTGGCCAGAACTCAATCGCGCGCTACTGCTGGTTTTGGAGTTTCATTTATTTTTTTGTTCTTGTTGTGTATTGTTTTTTTTTTATGAATTTCGCAGTGCTCGATAGTGAATGCGTGCCTTTTGAGACGGATTTTTGTTGGTTTTTCGTTGAACCCACTACATGGTGAAATCTTGAGTGTTTTAGTTGTTTTAGCAGTGAAGCAGTGAAGAAGTTCGTTGTCCATTTGAAAACAATTGCAGAGACACGCCATGGCCATGCCAAACGAAGTCGGTGTCGGGGACTTTGTCCTCTTGGACTCGGTAACACTGGAGAAATTCATGGATAACCTTCGGAAAAGGTAATAAGAAAGAAAACACACGAGAGAAGATGAATAAGAAAACAAATAAAAAACTACTGACTTAGGCTACATCATCACTTGCCAATTTTAGTAAGACGTCTATTTTAATACATACCGTGCACACTTGTGGTGGATGGCTGGCGGTCAACTGGATTCGTTGTGCCTTGTTGGGCCGCCACCGAACCATCTCGGGATTTAGCCGTAGCGCAGCTGTCTATTGTCTCAAGGGGCCCTGGTTCGTCGGTGGAAAATGATTTGTTAACACCTCGGAGGAACAGATTACGTGCATACCTGGCTGGGCTTTACCTACGGATCGGGTTTTGCTCTAAGGATCGAAACATGTAATCGGGGTGTGGTTGGGCCGCTGTGTGGTTCAGATGGTTCAGTTTTCCCCCCTTGGCAGTTGCAGTTTTTGAATTTCCTTCTGGCGGGCGGTGGATGCTCCCGCAACCACTTCATGCTCAGAATTGTCACAAGTCGACTGGGAGCTTGTGTTGGGGCATGCGTTTATTATGCCGCATGTGGAGAATCGAGAGAAAAAAAAATACAAAACCCGTCCAAATCAAGAACGAATGAGTCAGCATCTCAAGTGAATTTGTGTACAGTGAGTCGCGGGGTTGCACGGAAGTCATTCTTCTTGATTTGAAAATGTTCGTCTTTCTGATTGGAATTTCCAATGGGGTCTGCTCTTGCCAGTGAAGCTTGTTCTATCCTTCCATCAAGCAATAGGTGAACAAGCACGTTGCATGGATAATATCTATCAGTTTTTGGAAACCTGAAAATGGCTTTCCAGAGGGATACCTTTCTTGTCGCCGAACAACCACCCGGGGTTTCTGCTAAGGACAGTCTCGCACGTATTTGAGAAATCCCTGGGACTCTTGTTGGACAGGTAGATGCAGGGAGAATGTCGTAAAAGTGTTTTTCATCCCTCCTTTTAATGATTCCTCTCGGTGATATGGTAGCTATGGCATTTCAATTCGACGGCTGTCTCTTCCTGGCTGGATGCCATTGTTGAGGAATGTGGTAAACGTTGTGGAGTGATTCCTTTCACGATGCACGCTCTGTTGACTGAAGTCATTAGATCTTCTGCAAATACAGTCATATTCGTATGGGCAGGCATTTCGGTTTTGATTGAATACAGATTGAATTGAACGTGCGCTGTGGTTGTCATTATCAGACTACCAAGTTCCTCCAATTGGGCCATGGTTTCTTGCAAGACGACGAAATGCGCGGCACAATTCATAGCATTTGTATCCCCTTCCAGAATTTGCAATTGGAAACATTCGGTCGGCCGAATTAGACCGAGCTTGGACAGCCTCCTCAATCTTCCTCCGACACAGCGGTTGGACTGAAATCACTGCAAACGTGGAAGGAACTCCATTCTGGACAGTCTATCGTGGATTTACTATCCATACCTTGAGATGTCGATCTCCACACAGAATCCCCACGAGATCTAACTGGAAGTCCGACTACCAAACGCTGGATGGCCCTCTATGAATCTTTGCAGATGGGTCGAAGATGGGCGATGGCATGAGTGCAGTCCACTCCGAGGATCTAAATAGGAAATCATCATTTCAATTGCTGAACGACTGGGGTTTCTCAGATGGAAACTAAAGCGATGAAGCCTTGTATTGGGCCTCCTGAGCTGAGTCTTTTTGTTAATGAAGATCTCCCCCGAATAAATGACTGTTCCGTCGCGTCCTTCTGAACCCACTAAAATCTGAAGAAGAAACTATGTCCATATGTTTAAGTAATAACCAAATGACTGCTGTTGAGCTTCGCACTAGTCTTGGTATTGTCTACTAGGCGTGCTCTGATAAGGCTACAGTCTTACTCATATAGTCATTGGTCGGATTTATGGATGTTTACTAGTTTGCTTTGGCTCTCAGCATATTTCACTCCGGTGGAAACAAGGCGCAAGCTGATACTAGCATTAATAGTCCCTATCAATGACTCACTGTCGCAGCATAAGCTACAGGCAGCATTCAACGATTCGGTGCGCTACGTATACAGTCTCCGAAAGTATGATCATATTTCTGTTCACTCAAAAAAGCTATTAGGCTGCACACCGTAGCAGCACATCAGACAAGAATTTGTTTGTTCCTACATAAAATCATTAACAATAAATGTCCGCCAGACTTATTTGACAAACTCGTCTTTAATCGTTTTGTAAACATTAAGCAGGAAGGATGCGTCGCCAGTATTTGAATTCAAGCCGTTTATTTTTCATTCTTACACGCTACCTGTCATTCAACACACTCCCACCGAGAATCGAATTCGTTTCTAACCTTACTGTCTTTAAAAGTGCAGTCCTCCCGCACTTCTCTTCCTTAACAACCCCTCCTTATTCACTCCTTTGCCCCCTTCAGTCTCTTCTTCTTCTTCAGGTGGCGCTACAGTCCGGGGTGGACCTGGGCCTCAACCAGTAAGCCTCTCCAGCCGGCACGATCCTTTGCCAGCTGTCTCCAACTCCAATAGCCCTTCAGTCTCTACCCCTCAAGTAATTTAAGCAATCTATTTTTGTATCGTAGTTTTTACTTTTGAATGTTAAATCAGTTATATTTGCAACCCTATTTGCATCTAAGTACTAGGAAAGATCTTAATCTTATTGTATATCCCAAACATTAAATACATAAAATGAAATGACTTCCTAATGTCCGACAGTTAGGCGGTGGATGCAGTCACTTTTCACTGAACGGTTGCGTATCTTTTAGGACGTCTCGAGTGTTGAGCATACATCTCATGTGTGTGCCTAGACATTGTGACATTCCTGGAATTTGCGAAGCTGACGAACGCTAGAAATGACACTTGCTCATCGCTCTTTCCGGGTGGAGGTCTAGCATCCTTGCCTCTCGCATGTCTCAAAACGATAAAAGCTACTAAAGGCACCACTGAAAGAGGAGGAAATCATTGTGCACCTTATCTGGTCTTGCAGCGTCCTTTTCACCCAAAGCAGCAGTTACTTAGGGATCTGCTTCATCAATAATCGCGGATTGCGAAATAGGAGCCTATACAGCCGAAAAGTGACTAATGTGTGTTGTGAAACCAGTCTATTTGAAGTCTCTGCTGTAAAAGCTAATCCCGTATCCACCTCTCCCTCGAACTGTAGCCGCCTATATTGTCTGAAGACTGATGTGTATACTGCTAGATGCGGTATTCTGGTAACTGGTCAATCCATCGGTTCCATCAGTCGATTGTTTGATTAGATTCTCCACAGAATCTGCAGAGACCCTCTTATGATACCCCAAGTTTCCTTAGGAGCTCCCTGAGTCGGCAGAGCCCCGTTAGCAAGCCTGTTAAAAGACTGAGGTTGCTCTAGCTTATTTCGATACATACTTCAAACCTCTTCAGTTGCACTGACCCAAGAGTTTCTTGGTCGCTTCAAGCCATGAGCGTTGTTCCAGGCTTCTGCCTCGTTCCTTCTTTCTAGTTCTCCGAATTTTTCTCTGAGGACATGGTTTCCTGCAGCGCTTAATGGTTCAGGGCTCTCATCGCGTAAGTTTTCCGACGACTATCGTCCTTTTAATTCACTTCGATGATATCGTCGATTATTTGCTTCATGTAAGGCCATCACCAGAAATGAAGTATTACGGAGATAGCCGACTTCACAGCTGATTGCCCCCTAGTCTATCGACGAATTTGAGTGCCTTTTTGACAGATATTCATGAATTTTTGACGGTTATTCACGAAATAACGTAAATGCCTTCGTCTGATTGGTCAATTTGGAACAGGAACACGTTATAAAAAACAGTTGTCAGATATTTTAATTCTTTTCTGTGATACTTCATTTCTGGCCATCACTTTCGTCTCGCCTATCGTTACAGTTTTGAGTGCTCTGAAAATTAAATGTCTCATGTAAAAATGACATCTGTTCTCTCATTCCTCTGAAATTTCACTAACACATTCTCATTATATACACAATTTGTCCTCATTTAATAGGAGACGATACTGAAGTAGGTGTCGCCAAAAATCAGTCGTGGAGACTATAGTTACTGTCAGTTTTTGGCGAAGCAAGCAAAACGATATCTCTTAGACGCTATCGTTTTTATACTTACATGAAGCGAAACTATCACCGAAACGCCTGTCGCCTTACGCGAATAGAGCCCAGGCCTATAAAAGGTTCCGATGCTCCTTCCCTAGCGAGCAAGTTGGCCGTTTCATTGCCTTGTATCCCTGTATGGCCAGGTATTCTCCAGAGTTTTACTACGGCTCAACTCTTTAAGCTTCTGTAGGCATTCCCACACAAGCTTGGGTTTGATGATGCAGCAGTCTAGTGCCAACAAAGCGGCACGATTGTCTGACATTGGTAGAGTTCCTGTCAAGATTGATTTGAACACAGACTTCTGCTTGAAAGATGCCGATGCGTTTGCCCACGGTTTCGAATTACATTCTCTGTCCTTCACTAGTTCTTGATCCGTCTGTATAACATTATCCCGCATCGCTGCGCTGTCTATGGATTATGCATTCGTTGCTTCAGTCCTTTTTTTTTGTGCTGAGCTTAATCGTAAAATTCTTTCGGAAATTGAATTTCCTAAGCACGCCATCCTTTGGAATGACCAGTGCTAGCATTTTGTCTAGTTCATCGAATTGGCTCGATGTTATGCACCTCTCCTTTCCTATAGACGAACCTATGTCTGTAGGAAAGGAGCTTATTTTCTGAGCAAATCCCTGAATCAATTCTCAAACAGATGGAAAACCTTCGACAGACCTGGGATCAGGCCCTCAACTTACAAGCCTCTCCGTCTCCGCACAAAAGATTTTGCATCTTTGGTGACCCACTAAGTTCGCTGAGTTCATTCCGTACTTTTGTGCGGAGACGGAGAGGCTTGTCAGTTGAGGGCCTGTAAGATGCAAAATCTTTGGTGACCCACTTGGGCAAACTAAGTTGGCTGAGTGCATTCCTTTCTTTTGTGCGCAATCTTAGGCGTGGTTCTCTGTTGCATTGTCCCAGAGATGAGTCTTCGTGACGGAGCCTTATTATCCTACTTGCCCTGTCGTACTCTACAATACCCCGTATCCTGACAGGCATCCTGCTCTATTCGGCGTTAAGTCTTGCGACGACTGGACGAGACGCCGTCAACGCACCCATGATCAAATATCGTAACTCTTTTATCTTGAAGAAACAAAGGGCCTCTTCGACTCCGAACCCGTGGGACAACGCAACAGAGGACGCCCGCGTTTAAGGTGGCGCACCCAGGTGGAGAAGGACCTCTCCCAACTTGGCGTGCGACACTGGAGACAGCTAGCCAGAGACCGTTCTAGCTGGAGAGGCTCGTTGGTTGAGGCCCAGGTCCACCCCGGACTGTAGCGCCAAATAAAGAAGAAGAAGACAAAGGGCCTCTGCGCTGTTGAGCGGCACTGGGATGACCAAGAGTGATCCTTCGTGTGTCGCCGTGGCGTAGTGGGTTAGTGCGTCGACTCCTACGCAGAGGGTGCCAGGTTTGATACCCGATTTCACGGCTCCACCTCTTCGAAGTCACTGACAATGCTCAAATAGTTTTCCTGTCTAGAAAAAGTTTCTCAACTTCGCCGTTCGGAGTCGACATTAAACTGTAGGTCCCTACCACGCGTGAGAGAACAATAGCACGCACAACACGAGTGGTTGCTGAGAAGCTAGGCCCTGGTCCGCCTCGGACTGTAGCGCCACCCATATTATATATATTATTGTGATCCTTCGAAAGAGGTTATCAAGAGGCAGTGGTTGGCAAGAGTTGTTCTGCGATCTATCTCGGTGCTGATGTTCTTTGTTAGCTGACGGCGAATTCCCTCACCATCTGGAGGGATAACAATCTTACCCATCGGCATGCTTCGCCTAAGACGTCAATCTTATGTTGAAAGCGGCGTATACCTCATGTACTCACGGTCCATCGCCAGATCTATTTCCATCAGTCGATACAGGCTAAGCTAATTGTTGAATATGTGCAGGCAAATGTATTTCTCACTGGTTGCGTGTCCCAGAGTCGCTTACAAAACCAGTGGTATTCTTTTTCTTAATAAGATAACGATAATAACGCAATTCTCCATGAACCATCTGGAAGATGTGTCCTGGAGTACACCACGGCAGCATTTGCGGACTCTGAAGCTTCACGAAACCCGTGCAAGTCAAACTTATGCTGTTTGATGGTTCCAATCCATCTAGGCCCTCTGATTTTTGCAACAGCATTTAAATTGCGCTAAATACTGCACCAAGAGTGCTGTAGCTCTGATCCAGGGATCGTCCCAAGAGAGCTTGGATTAACATAAGTCTTGCATTACACAGCCTTGTTTTGACAGTGACATGTTTCAACCATTCCAATGGGGTCGTATAGACTCGTTACTTCGGACAATGTTGTACAATTTGTATGTAGACTTGTCTTGTTTGTTGGATTGTCTTCGGACTTAAATTGAAGAGAGTCTGCCGATGGGCTCCAGTGTATGGACTTATCCTAACCATCGGCTCAAGCTCGGGAGAACCCGCTGTACAGAAGATAATGCGTTGATTCGAGGAAAATTAAAGGAAGGCCATCAAAACTTAACGAACGTTCAACTCTTTCGGAATGTACAGAGATGTAATGGTTTTTGAACGTAGATGTAAATACATATTCCTTCATAGGAATATAGACTTTTTAAGGCTGTCAGATGCTCTCCCGAACTCCTGATCTGTCTCTCGTAATCTTCCTTCGATCCCACCTGTCTGGCTGCAGGCTTGCCACGTCCCACTAGCCTACCAACTTTGGTCCGTGTGCTCCACTCTATGATTGCCACTTGCAGGCCTTCACTTCCTAGTCAGCCCTCCCAGCAAATACTGCAGCAACAAGTGTAGTCTCCCAAGATGAACCGTTGTTATAGCCGACCACCTTCCACGCGCCAATCTTCAACCGCTTCTCAATTCACTCACTGTATATGTTCCTGGTTCTTCCCCCCTCTCGCCGGCTGTCGCTGCTCTCACTCTCACGCGGGAATGCGTTTGTTGTGGATGATACCCACCCCTGTCATGCATCGAGCCGTCCCCTCATCTCCGATCGCTTATGATTGCGTACGCCAAGGCGCGACGCGATCACTTATACCTGAGTACGATTTTCTTTTCGTTTTTTTTTTCCAATTTATTTTTATTTTCCCTCGCTCTCGATTGATGTGCTTCGGCCGCCAGTGCTTCGTTTTCCGTGCATCTCTTGTTTTACGTTTTTTCTGGAATTATCTTTTCGCTTCCCCTTGTTTCTGACGTCCTCTGGTCGTCGGCGGTTAATTTGTTCGTGTTTTTTTTTTCGTTTTTCCTCGTCTCATTGTTTTCCTCATACGGCTTGATTTTTTGCAAAATGAAAACGAAAGCAATCCACGCTTTCCGTGTGATGTTGGACACGGACGGCGGGGAATTATGGGCGAACGCTTCTGCCGCTGAGCAGAGCTGCTTTTCTTTTTCTTTGAATTTCCATTTGACCGAGTGCACGAAATTGAATAAAAATAAAGCGGCACACCACTGCCGCGTTGCCCCGCGCCACACCACCACCGACGGCACGACAGTGCAATGAACTATCTGTCAAACTCTTTTGACAGCACCTACCTGTGGATTGGTCTGGTGGCCTGGCTGTGCGTGTCTGCTGGCAATTAAGTCGCTTCGCGATTAATTCGCTTAAACTATGCGGGAAAAAATGAAATGGAATTCTCCCTCTTCTTCGTCTCCTTCTGCTTCGTCTTCGTCTTTTTGTGTTCCGCAATTTTGTTTGTTTTACTTTCAAAGTGAACTAACTTTTTTTTTTATTGTGAGCCGCGATTACCGTCATTTTCATTGTGGATTGTGGCGGTGCTTGGTTGAGTGAGAGAGATAGAGAGAGGCATGCGGCGCGGCGTTACGTTGCGGTCGCGAGAAGTAGGTCTTGACATGAAGACTTGTCTGATATTCTGTTTTATGGCGTAGGTGTGTTAGCTGGGCCTTGCTGTGCGGCTTCCGCACGGGAACTTTCTCATCATTGTTATTGTTTGACGTCGCGTCAGTCGCGCGATGGAGAGTCTCTTACTTCACTTTTGTTTGTGGCGTTTTGGCCGTTCTGAGCGCTTTGGTTTGTTTGATTTGGTTTCGCAGCGATTTCGTAGAATTTTTTCGATAACATCGTCGCCTGCATGTGTGTGCGGCGAGGGGGGAGAATCTGGAAAAACCAGTTGGCGCTGATGGTGGTGGATGTGATGGAGTGGAAGTGCGTTTCGCACGGAAGTTGCCCCCTCTTCTGCTGTGATTTGTGAGATTAGGAACGAATTGGAGGATGTGGTGATGATGACAAAAGATGAAACAGAAAGTTGGAGAGTTTTTGTTTTTTTTTTTTGGTTTCAGCTTGCGTCTTCAAAACCGCATGATGATTCACAGAGTTTCGTCAAATTTGAGCTTGGTTGAGATGCTCAAACTGTTGTCGAAATTGGGTGGCCTGGGTTGAGGGAAGAATCGTTAAAGGAGACGCGGTTGTAACCGAAAAGGCAGATTTTCTTCAAAAAGGAGGCTGGCCTGAGTTCTATTTGAAAGGGAAGGCGCTAAAGATCACTGGGGCCAGGATTTTTGCGCTTTAAATGGACGGCGCTAAAGATCACTGGGCCAATGATTCTTCCGCCCCTCAAATGACTGTGCTTGAAGTTGAAGAGTTTCGGTTCCACAAGACATCCCACGCAGGAATTGGCACATATTTTGAAGGTTCCTTCGATCAGCTGATCATTTGATTGGCCTAGTGGTAGACTAGAGACTGTCAGCAGGGATGAAGCAAAAACCTTGGACCACTTGGAAGTCAAGACTCGCCATGTGTTTGCTTCGGTCCACAGGGTCTGGGCTGCTAGTGGAATATTGAACTCCGATCGGGCGGGTCAAGAAAAGAAGAAGAAAGAGACTACCTTCAAGACCTTATAGCTGGCTTGCATCAAAAGGAAGGGAGTAGTAAATTTTGGAAAGTTTCAAATATAACGTGGTCGACACTGAGGAAGAGCAAGCCATGACCATAGCCATGAAGTACAGTCGCAGATCCACAGCTCGAATTTTCGAGTCGAACAAATTTTTCAGAACTTAAAGCCCAAACCCACAGAATCCGCTGCGTCCGTTGCGTCCTGTCAAAGAAGTGACAACTCACACGGTCTTATGAGAGGGAGAGTGAGACAGCAAATGCAGCCCACAACTGAAATTCACCACGACGGCTGGAATTGGGCAACTTAATTTTGTCTTTCGACTTAGGGGGAGTTCGACTTAGGGAGAGTCCACTGTATATATATACGAATACAATCGAACCCCCATTAGTCGGGAAAAAGTGACGGGAAAAAACAGGCATCACAACATCAAGACAGAAGACAGTGATCTTCTGTTTCTGTATCTTTACTTAAAGCAATACGATTCCTTCATAAATCTTTAATGGATTTTTTCAACGTTAGGGAACAATTTGAAAATTCATTTTGTACTTAAACAAAAACTAAGAACTGCTTTAATTCTACTGATAATCCGAGGTGGACCTGGGCTTCTCAGCAACCACTTGTGTTGTGCGTTCTATTGTTCTTTCACGCATGGAAGGGGCCTACAGTTTAATGCCGACTACGAACGGCGAATTTGAGAAACTTTTTCTAGGCAGAAAAACTCTTTGAGCATTGTCAGTGACTCGAAAGAGGTGGAGCCGTGAATATTCAAAGGTGGTGAATTCGGGTATCCAACCTGGGACCCTCTGCGTAGGAGTCGATGCACTTACCGACTACGCAACGGCGACCGACCGAGCTGCCTTGAGTCCGCGATTATTTCGTCTTTTTACCGGGGATTCGGTCTTCCTCTCCTTCTCGAACCAGGAGGCTCGGATTGGAAGAGCCTCTTAGCTGGAGCGTTGGTGTGCATGCGCTCGATGTGGCCGAACCAGTGCAGTCGACGGATTTTTGCCTTTCGGACTACATCCACATCCTGGTACAGCTCGTAGAGTTCGCGGTTGTGTCTTCTCCTCCATTCGCCTTCGCAGACGGGACCGTATATCAGACGTAGAAATTTTCTTTCGAAGGCAATAAAAATTAGCTCCGCAGTTTTGCTTATCGTCCTGCTATCGGCTCCATATTTTGGTTCTTCGAGTCAGGAGCTTTGAAACCTTACCTCCTTCCCTATTCTCTGAGCATTGTCAGCGACTCGAAACATAGGAACTGTGAGCAGAATGGAACTCTGACACTCCGATAAAAATAGCCCTGTGCTGATTAAACCATCAGCTTCTTCTTCTTCTTCTGGTGGCGCTTCATTCCGGGGTGGACCTGGGCCTCATCCAGTAAGCCTCTCCAGCCAGCACGATCTTTAGCCAGCTGTCTCCAACTGCGCACACCAAGTTGATTGTGGTCCTTCTCCACCTGGATGCGCCACCTTAGACGCGGGCGTCCTCTGTTGCGTTGTTCCACGGGTTCGGAGTCGAAGACTATTTGGGCCGGAGCTGAGTTGTCCATACGCTCTACATCATGGCCTAGCCATTTTAGGCGTTGGATCCGAAGACGCCTGACTAGACTCATGTCGCTGTACAGCCCGTACAGTTCGTGGTTGAATCTTCTCCTCCAGAAACCGTCAACGCAAACAGGACCAAAGATCGAACGCAGAGCTTTTCTCTCGAAAAGAACAAGGACATCCTCATCCGCTTTCGAGATTGTCCACACCTCCGCGCCGTACAGGAGCACTGGAATGATCAGGGTCTTGTATAAAGTCAGCTTGGTCCTTCGAGAGATGGCCCTACTGCAAAGATCATAGAAACATCGGTTAACAACAGTTACTCTGCGTTTCATCTCGATACTGATGCTGTTCGTACTTTTTACTGCGGAGCCGAGATAGACGACGTCCTTGACTACATCGAAGTTATAGCTGCCCATTGTGACGCTCTGTTCAAGACGTCGATGTTGTGTGTCCTTTCTTGATGACAGCATATACTTCGTTTTGCCCTCATTCACCGCTAGACCCATTTTAGCCTTCCGCCTCAATGCCAGCAAACGCCTCATTGACGGCAAACGCCAAACGCCATTGACGGCTCGCTGTGTTCTGCCAATCACGTCAATGTCACCCGCGTATGGTAGCAGTTGTACGGACTTCTGGAAGATCGTGCCTCTAGTGTTGGCGTCTAAGTCTTGCACGATATTTTCCGGGATGATTTTAAAGAAATCACATGACAGCGCGTCGCCTTGTCTTAGACCTTTTTTGGCATTGAAGGTCTCGGTGAGTTCGTTACCGACTTTGATGGACTCACACTTATTCTCGAAATTTTCGAAAGAATGAAATTGGATTGTAATGATGACCGTCACTAGATGGGTCAAGTTTAATTTAAAGTTCATCCAAACCTCGCGGTTTCGTTTCGGTGGGACATAGCATTAGATAACATTATCACGCGCAACGTGAGTGTTTTCTGTAGAAGTAAGACCCACCATTTAAACAAACTTTTTTCCATACTCGATTCCATCTCTGACATTATTTATTAAAAATTGATAAGTCAGCCTTCGAACCTCTCGCATATCGATGCCCTTCAACGTCAACGCCTTACCCCAATTCAAGTGCTTATCGAACACACCCGGGAGCAATCTCAATGACGTCTATATGCTGATGTATGTGGACGGGATTAAAGTGATCCCTCGTCACTCGGTTACATAACCGATTATTTCCCCGTCTGAAATCGTACATATCTTATCGCCAAATAGCCTATTTTTATGTGAAATTCCTTTTTCAACGAACCCCTATCTAATCGCTTATCATTTAACTAGATTTCTTTTGAAACAAAAAACAACAAAAAAAAAAACAATCCTTCGCCATAACCAAAGATAACGTCTGTCACTTAATAACCATTCCGTTGGGCGTACCTTGACTCGCAGTCAATTAAAAATAACTGATCGCAATAAAATGTAATGAAATGTGTAAACAGCGATATTTTATCAGATCAAATGTGTTCGTTCATAGTTTGCTCTTGGAACTCTCAACTCTTCGAGGGCACTTCAATTTACGGGCTGGCAATTAAAACGTCTCTTGAATGTCCGTCTACTGTCTGCCCACTGCACTGAGTCTTTGTTTCAACACATCACATCACATCGGCTATCGCTGCACATCACCTTGCGCTCCTTCGTTCATCGTCGTCGCGTCGTCTCAATGACTTGGTCGACGGTTTGAACTATCATTGCGATGTAAACATCGCGGTGTATGAACATGAAGTGTAAATGAACCCTTAGATGTCATGTTTTCTGTTTACACGCTCAGAGAGAGCTTCTTCGCTTTTGTTCTTCATTCGAGTGGCACGCGGTGCGGTGGAGCCGTGTGGTTGAGATGTTTGAACAAAAATTTATAATATCCCGATAAGGCGGTTACTTTGGTTGCATATGACGGCCGTGATCGTTGAGGAGCGGATGAGATAACTCGTTGTTTGCCATAAATTGATGACGGATAGCTTAAATCAGCGCAGATAAGAAGTTCCAGTGAGACTGTGATTGCGTAGGATACGCCCTGAAAAACTGACGGCATTTAGGCATTTCTTTGAAATCCGTTGCCAGGGCGTGTGAATCAACGGCGATAATTGTCACCACCTCACACCTTCGGTTTCTTTTGCTCGCCGCTTGCGATAAGCGGGTGTGTTTTTAGAAATGACTCGCAAAGGCTTTTTGGGGAAACCGACGAAAATCATCACTTTCTTGATCGATGGACGCTACACCGATTCACTGAAGGTCAAGAGTTTGTTGGCCGTCATAAATGACAGTTCGAATGCGGGAATGTATCAATCTCATCACATGACGTTCGCTTGTAAACAATTTCCTTGCGCACGTTTCAAGGCGTTTTCACGGTCACTGAAATCATGTGCTGGCTGGTATTTGAATCGAGAAATGAATTATCTTGCGACGTGACAGTTGCGATGAACAAAATGAAAATTGTTTGCGGTTCATAACGCATTCCATTGTGTCAGCGATATTTTGACGCATGCCGCCTGCATGAGAATAGACTTGACGGTGGTCATCATATGAAATTATTTATTTTTGAACATGAGTCCTCAAGTTGTTGTCTCCGAGTCGCCTTGCAAAGCTGCCTCATGACAGAGACTATGCGAACAGACCCCGTGTACCTGTCAAAGCATGAAATTTCCTAGCCCCACGCCCACCAGCTAATTTATTTTTAGCAATGACCACAACCCCTTGGGCATTTATGTCATTTGGATGCCACCGGGTGTGTGTTCCCTAGGTGCGCCCTCATGGTTGTCGTAAAGTCAAATATTCCGCCCAACCAATTCAAACCTTAAATCCTTTTCTTACACTTCAAATAAAATAAAGACTCCCCGTGGCGGCAAATAAATAAAAGATTACCTCTGTCAACCTGTGACTCTGCAAAATCACATCAGAAACGCATTCACCACGACTGCCTGCACTTAAGCAGATTCCCCACAGCCGCCGCCGCTCGTCAAAACGTAGTTTGCAAAGCCCAAACTTAATCGGCAATAAAAATTATATCGTAACCGCGAATAGCTTCGCGAATTAAATGTAATTCGATGCCGCCGTCGTTGCAACGCCCATAAACGCATCCTTAAAGGGATGCCTCATGGTGCATCGTTAAATAGAGAAACCCAGCTTGCAGGGGATAAGTTTAATTAGCAATTATTCGAAATAGGAAAAGCCGATGGGTTTGCCATATTGACACGCCGGTCAAGCCCTGAAGTCCGATTAATGTCACGTCACCGAGCATGCGTACGTTTAATTCGATAAAATGAAATGAATTGAGAGATACCATTTTATGGTCGAGGGTTTTAGGTGAAATTGCATTCGGTCGCTGTGATTGTGATTGCTCGACGCAGCTGGGGGCGTGGTTCATTTCTCTATTTATGACCGGGAATAGTTGTGATTTCGATGAAACACGGCACGTAGTTTATGGCGATTAATTGAGGACTTTGACGTCCCATTCCGAGGGCAAAGCAATCGATACTCTTTTAATCAATTTGCGGAGCATTGACTTTTAATCTTTTTCTTCAGTTGTGGATATGGTTGATTGTATTAAGTGGAATGGGGCACGGCAGAGGTCCTGTCTTCCAAGAAAGCGTGTAGCTTTTCCATTTGCAACCAGACGTGAATTCAACAACGTCTACAGGGTGGGCCATCTAGTGGTTTCTTCTTAAATCATACGTTGTTTTGACACTGACAACTGCTTCTCGCTCGAATTCTTGACAGAAAGACAGTATTAATCAGAATTGAAGTATTACAGAGATGACCGACTTCTACCTCTCTTTCCCCTTAAGATTTTTGACAACTGTTTTTTTATAACGGCTTCTTAAACCGAATTGGCCAATCAGAGAGCGGCATTTACGTTATTTCGTGAATAACCGTCAAAATTTCATGAATATCTGTCAAAAGGGCACTCAAATTGGACTAGGGGGCAATCGGCTCTGAAGTCGGCTATCTCTGTAATACTTCATTTCTGGTAACAATCGTCCGCGCAGCGAAATATGTGGCTTTACTTTTGAAGAACGTTGGAAAATATTGAAAACTTATTTCCAAACTGAGAGCTGCGCAGCGCAAACAGTGCGTTTCTTAAAAAAGAAGAAGTTTTGGACGATATGAAGCAACGAACCTAAAGCGACTGGTGTAAGCAAGTTTTAAAAAAAATCGTGAGACTAGAATGCTAGTGGACAAAACTCATGGTCCCCGTCATCGCACAGATGAGAATGTGGCCGAGAGCATCGTTGTACCTTCGAAAATAAGGCTGGGAACAACGTTTTAATCAACGGAGGACGTTACAGAGCCATGTTAATCGACTTGTTTTTTTTTTTTTTTTTTTTTGTACTGAAATTAAAAACATGGATTTGGACACACAATCCATGCCACAATCGATCTATTACGCACTAAATTCCGCGAACGTGTTATCAGTCGTCTTGGCGATGTCAATTAGCCACCTCGAAGCTGCGATTTGACCCCTCTTTTTGTGGGGAACAGTGAAGGACCGATCGTATGCCAACAATACGGAAACGATTCAAGCACTTAAGGCCATTTTGATCCAAACATTTTGATCGAGCTATAGCCCGAAACTATCATCAAGGCCTTGGGAAATTGGGGTGGGAAGCCAGCCGAAGCAGCCACTTGAACGATGTTTAGTTTCATAATTAATGGGAATGTTTGTTCGATTGCATGGAAACAATTTATTGCATTTTTAAAAAGAAACTTGTATTTGGCCCGCCTTGTATAAGTTGATACAAATTATGCTGCTCGTGGATTAAAGAAAACATAGAGCTTGGAGTAAGTTGCCGCGGAGAAGTAGTTGTTGAGGTCGCAACCACCACAAGGTGACCTCATGATAATCCAGGACTATATATATTTGTATTATCATCTAGCGATTGAAGCTAGAGCAAAGGGCTTTAACTGGTTCTGCCTTCAAGCCATGTTTCCCAATGGCTTTCATCTATACCGATCCATAGCCTGCCTCCGGTCGCAAACATAAAGAGAACATGATTGATGCGCTTTTGTTCATGTACTCTTAGTCGATCAAATGTTTTCGGCCATATCTTGGCATCAAGAACTGTCATCCACGTCTTCTCTCAACTCATAGAATTCATGATTTTCTCTTTCTTGACGTTCATCTTCCTCACTTGGCGAATATACGATGAAGCATCATTCTGCCGATGGAACATCTCTTCTGCTCTGCCTATCTTCTGGATTTAATGTTCCCATGACAGAACTGGGTGTCAACTCAATTTGATTGCTCTGAACCGAATTCCGAAGAATGTTAAGACTGAATGGAATAATAACAAATCTATCGGCGAGACTGCTTACCCCATGTAGTCTTCAAAGCAGCTGGATTCGATCTTATTCGTGCCTGTTCATCTGTAAGCAATCGTTGGAGGAATGTAGGCACATGTGGAAATTCGTCATTAAATCTATCATTTGCCCGATCCCCAGAAAAGTGATCACTTTGACTGCGCCAACCAAAGAGGGATAAGTCATTACGTTAAATTTCAAATGCAATTTCCAACCAGTGGACAAGCGAAAGTCGCAGAACGACGCAGCAAGAGTTGAATCACGATATTTTCAGCCTGGATTTTGTGGTGGGAATGGTTTTCGAATACACCTCAAAGAGCTCCAATTTTCCCCTTCTCTAACTTAATAGGGCTAAATACATCTTCGCTCCAATAACTAAGGAGTTTCCTCCCTCCTGGAACAGATTAATTCAGCTTTCTTATTTGTTTTCGCTTTAGTTGACTGTTGCCTCTGTGCCAGCCAAGTTTCACAAAAACAACTGATGTTAAATCGACATCTCAACTTCATTGTGACATTTAGTGCTACGTTTACTATATCAACCAGAAATGAAGTATTACAGAGACGTACGACTTCTACCTCAATTGCCCTTAAATTTTTTGACAACTGTTTCTTATACCGTTTTCTCCAATAAAATTTACCAATCAGATGACGGCATTTACGTTATTTCGTGAATAACCGTCAAAAATTCATGAATATCTGTCAAAAAATTCAGCTATATCTGTAATACTTCATTTCTGATGTTAACGACCTCAATGACGTAATGGCCGCGACAAATGTAGTTATTAAACAAAAAGCGTGATTTCTATGTAAGTAAATTTAGACCCCGTCTCAAAAAACCGAGCTGACCATATACAAGACACTATCTCAGACTTTTTCTCATGGTAGCTTGGTCCTTTTTGAATTAAAGTTACGTGGAGCAGAAGAGCCTGTCCAGAGACATCAGTCGATCGGAAGTCAAAGAATGTTTGACTCTGAACCTGCTGGACAATGCAAATAAAGACGATCTCTTCTATTGGGGTGCACGCCATCATCGAGCTGGCTGAATATAGTGTTTGCAATCCAAGTCCGGGAAATGCTTTGGTTGAGGTCCAGTTCGGCCCCGAATTGTTGTATCACACAAAGACGATAGAACAGTATGTGAGGTTAGGTTGGGCTTGGAGGATCTAAATGGAAACTTATTCCAAAATCTCTCAGCTCTGGCGAATCGCAAACATGTTGCCTTCCAATTATCAACATTTGGTGTTGTCTTTCTTTTCTCATGACCAGAGAGAGATCATAATCCCGAACATTTCTAAGTACTGGCTCGACAAGACGTCGGTGGATCCTTAAACAATTTCTTGATTTTATCTTAGGTTAGGTTAGGTATTAGTGGCTGACTAGATACCTGGGGATCTGGCTAGATCAGTATCTATATTTTAACAAACATGTAGATGCTGCTATAGCCCTTACAAAGAAGCTGTTTTACAACAGCCAACTCGATGCGAGGGTGAAGGTAATCTGCTACTTGACCCTCATCCGGTCAATGCTGTCGCATGTGGTTCAACGTGATTGCAAGCTTATTGGAAAAGATTCGGTTGTTCGAGAGGGCTGTACGCGAGACGTTTTATGTACTGGACGAGAGTCCCAGTACATAAAATTCTATTCCAACGAGGTCTTATACAACAGGGAAAATCTGATAAGAGTGGACAATTTTCTGTTGAAGTTGATTCGGGGTCTTACTGCCAGAGCGATGAACTCGGTCAATAACCTGATCTCGGGCGCTAACTACCCCAATCCAAGAAGAAAGGAGATCGAGGTAAAAGAAGTTTGGTGTTATTGGGCAGGAATTTCAATTTGTTGAGAACAGAGGAGTTACCATAACCGATCCAAGATCAAAAGATTTGAGTCCCGCTACCTTCTTTACTTCTTCAGCGGACAAAAATAATGAAACACTTTCAGACCTGCGAAAACTCTTAGCGGTCAGTTAACGTACATGTCAGCCAGTGCTGCTTAGATTTTTTAGTTTTGACAGTTCTTGCAAACTGGGTGACTAAAGTGATTTCCAAACAATATTTAAATAAATTCCAAGCGGAGCATGTCCTCCCCTGGTGCAACCAGTAGATTCCATTTGAAAGACTCCATCATCAATATCATCATCTTCAGACCCGCAAGATCCACTAAAAGAGTCGCGGGGTAAAGCACGCACGAGAGATCTCCAGGCAACTCGATCCACCGCCATCGGCTCTAGTTCATCAGGAGTTATGCCCAAGCCTACGGTTAGGTTAGGGCTATTGCCACCACTGTAACAGTTGTGGCCCACTTAGACCCTGGTTTTATCCTTTGTGCTATCACTTCCCGGTGCTTTACACCGGCTCCTCTTTAATTCAAAGGGACTGCATTAATGAAAATGAAATAAAACTAGAGACTGCCAGATGGTGTTCTAGTGGCCTACTTTGACAAGTCCACTCCTGTGCTGATTTACAGCCAATTTGTTTTCCTGATAAACTTGGCTATGTCTTGTATCTTTAAATGTGACATTTCCTCTAGGTTACTGTTCTTTTCTAGTTTTTGAAGGACCTGGACAAGTGCCGAGGAGAGGAAGCGTATTTTCTTCCTCCTTCTTCGTCTCTACAGTTGTGGGGGCACCCATTCTTCTGGCATGGATACCGAGAAGGCCGTGGCCGGTGATAATGCCCACTATGTTCCTTATTGCATTCCTTTTTAGTTTTGTCCAGGCGCAACCAGGCGAGCTTATGGACTTGGTCCAACCATCTCATCCTGGGTCTGCCAAGTGGTGGCCTATATGCTGAAATGGCATTCGAGGCCCACCTCCGAAGTCGTGATGATGGGGACATTGGTGCCACGCGACCCTCGAAGCATACCTCTTGCCATTTGAAGAAGTAGCTGTTCAACGTTGAGTTCATCGCGCGCTATCGTATTTCTCACCCTATCCCGGCGAGTAATTCCCACAACAGCGCCACAAAATCACATCGCAGCACCTTGTATTCGCGATCTTATTCCTTCGGTCTTTACCCAAACTTCATGACCATGGGTGAAAGTTGGAAGAGTGTGGCTTTGATACCAAGCTCGGCGTTCTTGATTACTGATCTCCCATGCTGTGTCAAAACTGACCCAGTTTGACCAATCCTACAGAAAGGCTCAGCATTACTCCCCCCACTCCACTCGTGAAGAAGCCCCCAAGGTACTTAAACTTCTCCACCTGCTTCAGAGGGACCCCACTAACATACTAGAGTGCATTGAACAGGCTTTCTGGAAATTGCCATAACCTCTGATTTGTCCTTGCCAGCCAGAAAGACCCGTTCGTGCAATTATCCACGTCCAAAGATACGCAGATTTACCTCAGACTCAAGGAAGCAAGTTTCGAAATCTGAGATAAGACTTCGTTTCGTCAACAGAACCTTTCTAGGCACATAAACCGAAATTATAAGCCATTAAAATTAATTGTAGCCAATCCTTCAAAATCCGCCAAACTGGAGAACAAGAACAAACTTCACAGCCCCACCGTAGCACCGTTTCGCTATTGTTTCACGGAACAATGAGTAAACTTATTCTCAGCGACACGGTAGATTTGTCAGAGATGCCCTCCGCCGCGCCGATCGCGTACACACGGTTGCGTCACAATGACAAGCCCATTTGCATGTTTACAAAATGTGTATGCAAAGCCAAGACAAACTGTGAATAATCGGCTTTCAGTGGAAACCGAGTGCGCCACGAAATTATATCATCTCCGGTGATGGCTTGACCTAGGAATGCGAGCTCAAGCTAATGAGCAATTGCCCGCCGTCAGCGATCAATGACTCACGGAGTTGTTGTCTTGTCAGCAACAGCATGTCAAATGTAAATATTTACATCAGCCCCGCTGCGCACTTCGACAACAGGTCGAGTCGGTGTGTCTGTCGTCTGTGCTGAATCCGATTTCGGTGGCGACTGCTCGTTTAACAAAAGCAGACATGACCACCCGCAAATGGCGGGGCGACATTAATTAGGTCCGAGCGTGTCCGCTTACATTTGCAGATGGTACCGTTGTTTTGCAACCGTTTTTGGCGTTACCATTCCGTTTTCAAACGAATCGTGACAGAATTCAGTTCAGAGTGTGAAAATCAATAGCTCGCTGGCCTGACGGCCAGTGGGGCAATGGAATGCTTTACCTCTCCGCTGCCTCTCGCTTGCGGCGTGCTGACCTAAAAGCCGCCGACACAAGGGTAGGCGGAAGATGACTTGGCCGGACTGGGGCTGGGAGGAAGTGGGCATAAGTTAGACTGCTGATGGGGCTGACAGACTTGCTGACTATGCTGTTAATCGACTCGTGAGTTCGTTCATTCAAGGCAATTGAAGCATTCCTGCGATACGCATCTACAAGTTGATCGACGAATTAAATGGGGAACGATGCTTGTTGCAGTGTTTTCAGTGCATTTCGCTTAATTGAATTCTCGATTGTCGGTTTGAGGGCATAGACGTCTTTGTAATTACTGAAGAATGAGAGCGGAGTTATGAGAGAAGGGAGATGACCTCCATTTGATGGAACGCTAACAATTTTGAGGAATGTCTGATCGAATTGGATCGTCGATTTGACTGAGCTTTCTGAGCGCTTGACGCTTAATTGTACAACCAGCAAACAGCTGGAGGTTGACAGAAAACAAATTATGGTCATTAAGTTCGTTAGCATGCCTCAGATGGACGGGAGGGAGTTGAAAGTGGAAAGACCAGAACAAGCCATTCCGAGTGGACTATTACTCGCTTGACGAAGGTTGTCTTAACCCACGACGGAGATAAGAATTTGAAACAATTAGTTACAAAGCCTAAATGCGCAACCATGACGGAGATGTAAGGAGGATGAGGTGCAGTTATATGAATAGACAGAGCGTTTTCCTCACTTTCGTCTACTTTCGCTTGATTAAATGGGAGCCGAATCATACCTGTAATCAAGAACATGTTTTTTTGAAAATTTGATTTCTATATTTAACCGTCTAACAGGCAAAACTCGAACTGACCCTTTTGTAATTTGCTTGAAAAATGTGGATGTATAGAAGTTTTTAGGGACATACCACAACCCTGTCTAAAGACGGAGCTGCCGGTTAGAGGGTTGTCATTGAGGCCGATACACCAATTGCAGCAATTCTCCATCTTTTCGATTGCTTTCGCTTGAAAATAGGCCTCAGTTACGGCGATTACCTCTTCATCGGCGCACAGTGGTTTCACAGGCCTCAAATAGCAAGCCTCTTCAGACAGCACGATCTTTAGCCAGCTGTCTCCAACTGCGCACACCAAGTGATTGTGATTGAGGTCCTTCTCCACATGGGTGCGCCATCGGTTCAGTGGGCGTCCTCCATTGCGTTGTCCCACTTTTCGGAGTTCGGAGTCGAAGACTCTTCGGGCTGGAGCAGTGTTGTCCATGCGCTCTACCTGGCCTGGTTGGACTCATGTCGCAGTACAGTTCAATACAGTTCAATCTTCTTCCCCAATAACCATCAACGCAGACAGGACCAAAGATTAGACGCAGAACTTTTTTCTCGAAAAGTCCAAGTGAAGCGATTTTAGTTCACTGCAAGTAACAAAAAAAAACAATTGAAGATTTTAGTGGAAAATCCAGACATTTTAGAAGAGAAATCCAGGCATCGGTGTCTCCTAAAATGTAAACAACGTATCTCACTTTTTTTTAGTTTGCAGATAACAAATAACGTTTTGAGATTTTATACAGGATTCTCTTTTAATACAGAAAATACAGTTGCTTACACTAAACTAGCACTTTTTTGGTAGTAATCTTGAGCACATAATCACAGACTTTTCGCAAGTACTTACCTGTTGATCTTCATGTATTTCATAAAAGGTTATTTTTCATCGAGAAGGTCTCTGAATGCCTATTTAGGCAGTAATTCAAAAAGCTGTAACGAATATATAATGAGTAAATAAACAGAATTATTAATGAATCTACTTCCAGTTTGTCAGATATTACCAAAGGATAGAAGTACCCCCTAGCCGGCTCTTTTTACGTGCAATTTCAAGGAAATCTCTTGAAATGTCTTCGTCCGATTCACAAGACAACTGATGTCATTTAATGTTTTGTTTTAATTAATACTTTATTCAAATGTAATAATTAATAATTTTGCAAACAAAATAATATCCTTTGAAAAATGCACAAACGATTTAAGTTTTAGCTGTCAAAGTATAAAATAATAGGTCTGTTCCCATACTTTCTGCACAAAATTGTGAACTGTCATTTTTTAAGGAGTGGGGAAAAAATCTCTCAGAGAGAAGCAAAATCTCAAGAAAGTACGGGAACGCAGTTTTACCAAATGTGTAAATTTATGAAGCATCAAGACTGAAATCTCACATGCATACAAACATGCGAAAACAAAACTAAATGCACAGTAAACTATTTGAGTATCTGACACATTAATTCATTTGACATAAAACCAGCAAACTGCCTGCAGAAATTTCTTGTGTTAAAATGGGCAGGGTGGGGAAATTTTTTACTCTCTCTAGAGAGCGCTCATTTGACGTAAAACTCAAATTTTTGGCGTACGGGAACAGACTTTCGTAGATTTGTGTTGTTTTGTATTGTTTTGTACTGTTTTATGTTGTTTATTTTGGGTACGGAAACAGACCTATTCACAATGTGAACTTTTTTCATTCACAGTGGACAAGGACAATCTATCGACTGAGTTACACAATACCAAAAGTGATATCAGTTGATAAATTTGTCGACAAGCTATTCGGTCGATAGTCGACACTCGCAATAGAGGCCCTATGTCTTTGGACGTCTAAGACATTAATTCAGTTAGTACAGAAGTGATCTGAGTGCTATTGAAAACTTCTGCTAACAAAGTTTACTTTTTGACATTTTTGTATTGCGTTATTCTAATTTACTTGAATGTTACTTGGATCATTTCACTGTTGATTTAAACTAAATGCCAAGTCAAACAAACAGGTGAAGTTTATTATCTCAGACAATTACACACTTTGAGCTTTGGGAAGCTGCGTTTTTTTGCAAGCGTATATACGCCTAAATTTCAATTTGCATGTAAAATACACAAACAACAAGTCCTGTATCCGCTTAAGTTACTCATCATATCTATCGCCGCTTAAGAAATAAGCGCGGATAAAAACAATGCTTCCAAACATTAATTTCTGTGTGTTCATTCCTGAATTCATTCATTAATTGTTTAGGTTGCTGTATGTGGCTTACATCTGCTGGTGTGGTTGATGTATTAGATCATTTTGGCATCCATAAGTATGCAATTTTTGGTATACTCAGAGTGTCTCTGCTATACATTCCGTTTAGGTTTCGTTAACGATTCTTTTCATTTGAAGAAACTTTTCTCTTATTTTATAATTATTAATTGTTTTTGTTCTTAAAGTGATGGTCACACAGTCACATGTCACAAGATTGTGACCATCAAAGCTCAACCATCATCTTCCAAGACTACACCCCTGACTGCTTAGCAAATGTCATAAATGTCGTCGGTGCTGCCAAGATTTTATGATGAATCATTAAGCGCCGATGATCGTTTTTCGTGCACTTCAAAATTAAGCGTATATACGATTGCAAAAAACACAGCTCATTTTACATATTTGAGAAAATGATGAAGAGAAAGGGCAAAGTGCTGGATTTTTCTATAAAAATTGGGTTAATCCTTTTGTTCCACAGTTTATAATGTTCTTAAAATTGTCAAAAACTTTGGCAAGACAAAGTTACATTAACCGTCCGTCGGACACTCGGGTCGGGCCAGGCACATTTAATTTTTAAGCACATTTCATTGATAATTCTAATGAAGCTATCGTCTTGGAATTTCAGGTAGCTTCCAAAAACTTTCTTTTCTACCAATTTATGGAAAACCCTATTCTAATGAACTCCTAGAAAAGGGCAAAAAATTAAAAGAAAACAGACATCTTCGGACGGACACATGATGCCTGGCTGGACACCATTATATTTTGTATGAAAATAAATGGAATATCATACATTTTGACAATTCCACTTATTTTTAACGCAATTAGTCTAATATTCCGAAACAAATCAGTATGCAAGAAATGCATCACAAAAATGGTATAAACAAAGTACCCAATCCAGACCAAGAATGTGGAATGATGGAATGAATGGAATGAGCACTGAATTTGATGCATTTGTTGGAAATATTTTGGCCGCTGTTATAAGAAATTCTTAAAACATGCCTGCATCTTATATAAATCGGTTTCTAAGTGGCACTTATATCCATAAAAATGCATTGTAAATTGATAGGGGTCTGGTCAGGCACAATATGTCCGTTAGAAGGTTTTAAAACAAGTGTCCGATTGAGGGATAATATCTATCATGATCAAATTATCAAAAATACGTTGTAATAAACTAATTAATACAATTAGGAGTGTTTTTTTTTGAGATACTGACACAGCACAGTAAGTGAAATCTCAAAAAAACGCTATTTACTCAGGTGTACTTCTTTCTGTCAAAAGTTGGTTCGTGACTTTGCTTTACTTCCGTGACAATTTGACTAGACGTACAAATTCAAATCGTTTTGGCAGTTGGTTGCCAATGCTTGTATAAATATGGTTTTATTTGCTAAAAGCGTTTGTATATTAAACAAAGGACGGATTACAAATTGGGATACGGTATCCTATACCGAGAT
Source organism: Eristalis intricaria (assembly GCA_964034865.1). Taxonomy (NCBI): domain Eukaryota; kingdom Metazoa; phylum Arthropoda; class Insecta; order Diptera; family Syrphidae; genus Eristalis; species Eristalis intricaria. The sequence continues at coordinate 55,678,841 of OZ035874.1, forward strand.
TTATAACACCAATGTCAAAAATTCTGCTGTATGTTAAAGACATCTGTGATTCAGTTGTGGTATCTGAAACGCCACCTATGGTTGAGATTATTCAACGCACAACCTTGAATAAAGGCTGCAGGCAGAATTATCTTTCAGTAAAAATTTCAGTAGGTGTTGTTGTTGCTTTGCGTTGAAATTTGCCTACTCAGCTTGAGAAATGAAACATTACAGTTGGGCAATCAGCTGTGAAGTCGGCTAACTCTGTAATACAGTGGACTCTCCCTAAGTCGAAACTTTCTCTAACTCGAACTTTTTCGACATATTTTACATAAATTTCCCTCAATTTTGCTTACAAAAACCTCTCTCTAAGTCAAACTCCTCCTAACTCAAACAAATTATGTCATCCCGTGACAATTCGACTTAGAGGGAGTCCACTGTACTTCATTTCTGCTCAGCTTTCTGAGTATCTCAAAAGAAACTCCTATTGTAAAAATAAATAACCCGCGTTTTGCTAATTATCTTAATAATCACAAAACGTGTCTTGGATCACTTCTGTTCTTAACCAGCCACTTAATGAACACCCTCCAACTCTCAAGAGTTTCGCTGAACATTCTCTATGTCAAGGAAACTACAACGAACTTCACCGTCACTGTCATTTTGATTCTGGCTAGTGATTGTTGTTAGTTGTTAAATCTTAAAGCCGCTTTAGATGCTTTTTAAAACGTACTGCCATTGGATGCATTTGAGTACGTCTTCCCAACGCCAGGGGTACGCTGGCTTACCAAAAGAGGGGAGAGCTCCGTTCAGCTGACACTTTTCTTACTAATCCGAATTGAGAGTCTTGGTTACAAACTGAAAGTTTTCTGTGTCAACTGCCATTTGGGCAAATGGAAAAGTTACTTAAAAAGGTAAACAGTGTCCCTTGGCTTGATGCTGATGCCATGCCCGCTCATATTCCATTTGAATCATTGGTTGCTTCTTTGGTCGATGGACTAAAAGCGTGCCTATGTTGGTGACCGTCCTAAAGCTGAAGCAGAATTCCAGAATAAACTATTGAAACTGTTGCGATGAATCAAGGGAGAAATGTAAGCCTCTTAGAAATCCCTGATGACGAATTACTCATTCCAATATCTAATCACACACGAATACACACTGTGTGCAATAAATAATTTCAATTCCGGCAACAGTTCTGCATCACCCATTCAATCGAAGAATTCCGATAAATTCAAAGTGACTTGACATCGGCGCGGCGTCCTCAACTGTCCACCAACACCATCATCGAACACTTGAACGGCTTAGTAACAACAACACACCCCCTCTCTCTGAATCATTGGGACGCCGAACAAAATGCTAACAAATAGCAATCGTCAGTGACTCCTTGACCGAGAACATTCGTCTAAATCCCAATCGGCTGGCTTGCAATCGAATCGCGTATGCATCGCATACACTCGAATAAATACAAAACGAACTTGAAACGCTGGCGTTTTAATGTGTGCGCCACGCGAATCGAGGACACTTCATTCATGGCACCCATCAAGGCATCCGCTGTCGTCAAATTGGGGGTTGAATATCGCATTCAACCGGCCACAGGGTGGGTAAGCAGCTCAATTGTTTCGAATCGTTCCAAGGCGCGACAAAGAAAATTAAACATATCATCAGAGGAGACGAGCACAAAAGCACAATGAACGCTGAATGAGTTAAAGAGGCGTTGCGGTCGTTTTGTGCGACGATTACATCATTCTTCCGTCGGGTTGTCACTGCAACCACTTAGTCGTGTGCAAAGGAAGCGCTATCCGTAAAAGTAGCGTCGTTTGACATGCTGTCATTAAGTTTTGTCCACGCTTATGGACGCACATTAAAGGACGGACAAACCAGTTGCGCCGGGGAACGTGATGGGAAGTCGCACCGCTTGTCCGCTTATTTAGAGCTGGTCTCATGTCGTGTCTTGATAATGAAACGCAAGCCTATGCAGAGAGCGAGAGAATCTTCGACTCGTATTCTTAAAATACTCTTGGCAGTCCATTGAGTGGCCGAAGACCGCTCCCTCTGACATCATAAATTCAAATTCAAATTTTTCTCGTCGGCTCTTAATTGCTGGCGGCAGGGGAAAAGACACCAGTTGACTGGATCTATTAATAAAATTCACACGAATCTATTCGGATGAAGTTTTAGTCATCCGATGAGTGATGCAAAAACGAAACTAAGTGCCAACCTTGGGGCGGATGTTCGAGCAACAGATGTTTGGCTTCGGTTTCGCATGTGTTTATGACTGTCTCAAGTGTCAAAACCACCTACATTCAGCAATCAGACATGAAACGTCAGAACTCGATTGCGTTTTGCGCTGAATGAAAGGGGAGACTGAGCGCTTGAATTGGGTGTTCTTTTATTTTTTTCAAGTAGAGAACTTGATGTCGTTGACTCTTTGGAAATGGCCTTTCTTGTGTCATCAGCACCGCCTTCTGATAAGCCTGCCCAGCCTACCATCAAGTGTCTGAATTTGTGAACTAGAGAGATGACAAACATGGGCATTAGGGTGTCCTTTAACTATCAAGATCGAGATATTTGTACGCATATAAACCAACTTGAAACTTTCTTGTCTAGAAAGATATATTAGCCCGTTTTGTAAACGATTAGCAGTGCGTTGAAGCTCACCACTCGAATGAGCCGCTTGGTATGATGCCTCGCATACATTAAATAGTTTTTTGTAATACAGAGCCGGAGACTAAAGCCGCTTTCACACACGCTAAAGAGAACCATGTTAGGGCTTTTTTTTATTACTGCCTGGCTATCCGTAAAGATGCAAATATCACGGGCGGATATCGCGTTCCACCTCAGCCAGGACAGGGCAAATGAAATGGAATCTCTTGAGTACAGTAGAATCTTAAAAAGATGAACGGATATAAAACAAACTTTTCAAAATGTTCATAGAACGTGGGTATAACCACCAAAAAGCATTTTTTTATTTAAAAAAGACAAACAAGGAAAGTAGTTTATAAAAGGTATAAAAACGGACTTATTTAGACGTTATTCGTAAAAATAACTGCTCTTTGGTAGACTGTCACCCGGAAGAGAGTTGTCTTGTAAATCCGTTCATATTTCCGAATAGTTCATCTTATAGAACCGTTCATGTTTCCGAGATTCTACTGTAAACGCTTGCTACAACCGAAGCTAACAGACTAGTTCTACAGTAAAGCTTTGTTATTCTGATCGCATTTTTATCCTTAGGTTGGATCAGTGGCGTCACATTTGGAGGCATGGACATCACTGTAATAGAGTGATCATATGCATTGACACCGTACAAGACAAATAATTATACTAATAACTATACCAATTAGGAATTTCAAGCCTCTCAGTTTGCTGTTGTAGACAAAATAATTTTAAAACTCATATTGACTTTTTTGCACCACTGTGTACATAATTCGATTTCCAATGTGTAACATTATATGTATGCCGAGCCAATGTATGTGGTGATTGTACCGACATCTCTACACTTACAGTACCTATGAATGTTTATAAAAGCATGTTATGTGCATAAAATAAAGCAGTCTGTTATACCAGCTCGACAGTGCGTGATTTATTTATTTCTTTGAGTAAAAACCCCTACACTGTTAACCTGCACAAAAATTGTTGTTTAAGTTCTAGAGAAGAAATAATCTGTTCACGTTAACGGGAGTCTACTGTATATATTTTTCTTCTATTATTTCAACTCTTCTCAATCATCTCTAGTCAAACACAGCTGCAGCAGTGATCTTTCAAAAGGGCACACATTTTCCAAAAAGATTCCAATCCGACCTAGTCGAAGACAAACGACGATGACTGTAAATTTGTCTCGCAATGTACACATGAGTTGATCTGCAAATTGCACTCTATTCTCCATAAAATCCCTTCGATGGAATTCAAACGCATTCAAACTCATTCCGGTTCAACAGTCGTGCCATTGCTTCCTAGTCCCGACATATTGTATAACCTACCTCTTCCATGCACATACGAATTACTTAGGCAAACAACCTGCCAGAGGCTGCATCACTCCATCAGCGCTCCCAGGGCGACGCATAAGTAACTGGCATTTACAAGCCAGCGAGTTGTGAGTTGTGAATTAGACTTAGAGCCTACTTAACACCACGACCTTTTATGATGCCTTTTAGCAACTGCGATGGTCCACGGCTACTGCATGGCTACTGGGTTTACACAGGTCAAGACTCAGCAGCAACATTGTAAGGGTGTTAAGTTGTTCCATAAGCAATTCCAATATTTGCCCTCCCGTACATTGTATCCCCGATGGGATCAACTCGACAGACACATCCATCTCTGGCGCCAATGGCATCTATCCAGATGCCAGATGCCAGATGCTAGATGAGAGATCCAACACCCTTCTCACCACATGACGTCCATTCGAAACATGGCCCACCCACAACCGCCAACCAGACCCACTTGTCAATACAAAATCAAATAGAAAACTCAACAAACCATAATTGTTCCTTTTCAGGTTTCAAGTTGGATCCATTTACACGTACATCGGTGAAGTGTGCGTCTCCATGAATCCCTACAGACACATGAACATTTACGGTCCAGATACGATAAACAAATACAAAGGTGAGTTCTGTTAATTGGCCGCACGATGTGTGTTCACCATCGGTGATTTATTCGGTAAACTAAGCGATGGGAAGGGACGCGTCTGTTTACTTCATAATCTCATTGACGTTTTAATTGCAGGTCGGGAGTTGTTCGAGAATCCACCGCATCTCTATGCCATCGCCGATTCGGCGTACAGAATCCTCAAGCAGAGGCATCAGGACACGTGCATTTTGATTTCCGGAGAGTCGGGTGCTGGTAAAACCGAGGCTTCCAAAATCATCATGAAATACATCGCCGCTGTGACGAACGTCCACGGACAGAACGAAATCGAAAGGTAAGTCCAATGGTGACCTAATCAACTTTAATCTTTAACTCTTTTTCTTGAAAACAAGGTCTTCAACTGAACTCAAAAATACCCCACTCTCCACATTCAGGGCCTGCTGACTCAGCTGATCAATTGCAAAGTTTCCAAAGCCCACTGAATCGGAAATTAATTTGTTCAGAGCGAATTCCGTTATTTGGCATATCTTCCAGTTATCTCTGGGCCAAAACCACGAACAAAGGAAAAAATAATGGAATTTGCAGATTACACGTTCTTTATCGGCACACTCTCTTATCAGACGCAAGCAATAGCTACACCCAACACGGACTCGTTTCGCAAACGAAACCAATAATGATTCGCCTCGTATGTCGAACAGTAATTAACTGGAATGATTTAACGAACCTGAGTCATGGCGGGTGAAAGATATTCGCGTTACGTGCGCAGACTGGCCAAGTGTAATTACTTATTGGCTAGCTGGTGCGAGATGTGGCCAATATCATCGGCTTATGCATTCCGAAGGGGTAGGCAGAGCTAATGACTTGAAGTTGAAACGTCCATGTAATGAGAAAATCATTGAAATTGTGAAAATAGTCTCGATTGTTGATGTTTGCTTTTGCGATTCTGCTGTGAAAAGCCAATGCGCGGAATGCTCTCGTCTGAGGTGTTGCGTGGCATGGGATGGATCTTCAATCTTCGAATGAAGGCTGATGTATGAGCAATCTGTGGGAGAATATGAGTGTTGCTTGTTTTGGTAGTCTAATCATTTGCTTCTCGTTAAAGTGCAACTGGTTGTTGCGGGGATTTACATTTATTATGCAGATTTGTTATTTTGTGTTTGTTTATGTGAACTAGAATGCAGTTTTGTTGAGTGAAGTAGACGAATGTTTTTGTTTTCGAGAAGCCTTTGCTGTTTAGGTTCAGGGCTTATCCTTGAAAATTACACTTACTCCTCCACAGTCCGACTCGTTTACTTCATTCCTTGACAAGACGTGTACAATTTAGTTTACGCCTTGATTAAACTTTGATTGCTTCTGAGAACTTAATCGAATGCATATGGGTTTTCTGATAAACAAAATTGCAGTTCAGAAGTACGAGACAAGGGCGATTCCGGACACTTCCGACGAATTGGACTTTTTCAAATTGTACACCTTCCATTTTGATTTTGGTTTTTATTTTTCTTTAATTTCTCTTGGGTGTGTGGCACAGAGCGCACTTGTTCATGCTAACGAAACATTTGAGTGGTTTGTTAACACAATATGCCAGCTGCCAAATTCACACATGCTTAACGTAACATGCGTTAACGCTCACTCACTCCTAGCTCCTCCATGCGCTCCCTCATGGCGCATTGTATTTGACCCTTAAGAACATCATTCCTGAGTTCCCGCTCGATTGATTTGTTTTAAGTCTCAGTACACCCATTGTTGTTGAGCCTAAAGTGTTGGTACAATCGTTGCTGCAGGCTTCAGAGTTTCTGAGCTGTTCGCAAGAGCTCACACGTATTTACAGACACCGGACAGTAAGCGTATAAAAAACGCTGTCGGTTGAAATCAAAGGGCAAGGTAGGTAAAAGTAGGATATCTCTATTATCCCTTATCCCTGATTCTAAGTCCAATAACCTAGAAGCAAAGCTATTCTTGAGAGTTTCCTCTCGGAAATTAGTGTCTATTCCCCAAACATTTCGTCCTGTCGGTGAATCTGCCAATGTTTAGAATATCTGTTTCCAAGTGTTAATCCAGAATGTTGAAGAATAGACATGTCTATTGGGTGAAGAGGACCTACAGCTTGTCAGCAATCAGAATAGATACAGATTGCCAAGTGATTAGACTTATTATTTTTCAAAACTTCAGGTCCTGCCACCAATGCCATTCGATCGGCTGCCTGTAGAAAAAGTGCGAAAGGGCGTTATTTGCTGTCCTTTTATTTAAATTCGGAAAGAATAATCCATTTGAGATCTCCCTGTGATCCTTGCTCTATGTTTTGCTCTTAATAAAGGGTTTCCCAATAAGGACTTGACACCTTTTTTTTAAATAAAACGCAAACCATTTGAGGTTTCAAAAACTTGATTATCGGCGTGAAGTACAATCAAAACATTAAAACATTTATGAATGGAACTAGACTTCGTCCATATGGCCACCGGAGGCACGTTTACAGCGGTCAATTAGTTCGACCCAATTTCCAACGACTCGGTCACACATTTCCCCCGAAACGGCCACTATTTTGCGTTCAATGTTGCCTCTGAGTTCTTCCAACGTCGTCGGCTTGTTGGGATAAGCCAATGACTTAACCTAGCCGCACAGAAAATAGTCAAGCGACGTTAAATCGCAAGAACGAGGCGGCCAATCGACTGGCCAATTTCTTGAAACAACACGCTCACCATACTTACGCTTCAATAAATCGATTGCAACGTGTGCTGTGTGGCTTGTAGCACCATACTCTTGAAACCACATGTTTTCCAAGTCCATTTCTTCCAATACGGGCCAAAAAATAATCGGTAATCATGACCATACACAGTAACGCGACGATCGTATCGTCGACGAAAAAATATGGTCCAATAAGGCCGCCGGCATGCAAACCATACCAAACAGTTAGTGTAACAGTGGATGAAGTGGTGACTCGTGTAGCACATGTGGATTTTTACCCGACCAAGAACATTGATGAACCCAATGAACCGCAAATGAGCTTCGTCGAAAATTGGAGTTAACGCTGTTAAAGTTGCGGTCACCGACTCCTAATTTTAACGTTGCTCGTTCACGTACCTAACCATAATGAAAATGTTGAGTTTACTAAATAAATTGACAGCAAAAGTTTAATGATTAGTGAAAGAGTGCGTTCACAAATTAAATTCAAAGCTGTCAAGTCTTTTGACTTGACTTCTTTATAGGCGTCGTTCATCCAAACGAAAACTTTCCCTTGAAAAACTCCCTAATAGCACCTAATTCAAACAAGACCTATCGTTTGGAAAACTCATTCGTCATCCATTCTCCACATTACGACTTCTGCAGAAGCTACAGAGATGAAGAGGAGAAAGAAACCGGACACGTCCTGTTCAGTGACATCGCCATACAGAGGATATCCCATCTTGGGGTTTTCTTTTTCGATAATCTAAGAGAGCTGATTGAAATCAGCATTAACCAAGTGAATAGCTTCTAATCAAGGACAAAATGGTTTCAGTTATAGAATCCGCATGCTATCACAACATGCTGCTCACAGTCAGACACTTGTAACTATACCAATTATCCATTCTCGTCTATTAACATGATAACGCTTTAAACTTGACGTCTTTGAATCCCATCTCTATGTGAAGGAATGTGTTCAGAAAAGAAGTATTACAGAGATAGCCGACTTCACAGCTGATTGCCCCCTAGTCCATCGACGAATTTGAGTGCCTTTTTGACAGATATTCATGAACCAGCCAGTGCCAGTGCCAATCTTGTCTTGAGTTACTCCCTGACTGCGTTTGTTCTTCTTGTCAAAAATTGATGAAAGCAATCAACGCGCCAGCTCGGTATGTTTTAAACCTTCGCAGATTAGAACATGTCTCGGAACAACGTCGCATTCTTCTGGGGTGCGACTTGGAAGAAGCATTATTACGCTACAGATCGTGCATGTTCGTCTTCAAAGTTAGTCATAAGAAGATCACCTTCTCCTTCTTCTTCTGTCTTCAACACTCAACCTCAACCAAATGTTTCTCTACAAAAAGTCGGTAAGGATAAGGACACTCATCGGCGTTATAACAAGGCTCTGCGCAATTGGATGCCCGTAGAGTGTATCACCCAAGAGTAGAGTGTATCCTCTTTTCGTGTAGTGCCCGCGTCATTATTAGGAGTTCATACAGACCTGGGCGTATCTCTTCCAAAAATGAGCACTCATACCATCGCAAACCAGCTAAATTGCCTCGTAACTGGCTCTGGGAGTAGGTTAGGTTAGGTAGGGCGGCTGCTAGTGCATTCACCAGCGCACTTAGACCATGTTGGTCTATTGTTATACCCACGGTCAGACTACTACCACTGATTTACCACTCCGGTGATAGTCCTGTTGTTTTGAGATCCCAACGGCAAATGGTGACAGGACCAGGTTTGAAAACCAGACAAAAGCGTATTAACTTAGCTTTCACTGGGATTCGAACCGGGGACCCCGCTAACCAGGGGCAGGCACTCTACCAACAGCGCCATCTAGTCGTTTGCTCTTTGAGTAAGAGATATCCCATTCCATTGATATCACAATGGACCCGTATTTACCTAAGTGTAAGTGCTCTCCTCAGTCAGGCACTTGAACATAACCTAACCTAAGTAGAGAATAACATCGTCTCTCCTTAAAACTAAATTGGCATTATGAAAAACCCTCAATTCCCTGATTGCTCCTTGAAGAGCTGCTTACAACAAGTCGAAGTATACTTCCCAGTTAAAGCCCTCATCGCGTATTTTACAGCTTCAAAATGTAATCATTGATTAAATAATGGGCGACATTCAACTTTATTGCTTCGCGCGATAGAGCAAGCATTCGCAGTCGCGAAGCACTAACTGATACCGGCTAGTGGCCACTTCGACTGATTAGATTACGGCCAGTTCTAGTGGCCCGTTGCGAAGCAAGCAATCAAAAGTACATTCAGATGTTCTTAAATTGACCTCGAAAGTGTTGCCAAACCATTGACATGATTTCTTTTATGCTTTCAGAGTTAAAAACGTTCTCATTCAGAGCAATGCGATCCTGGAGACGTTCGGAAATGCGAAGACCAATCGGAATGACAACTCCAGTCGATTTGGCAAGTACATGGACATCGAGTTCGACTACAAGGCCGATCCCGTGGGCGGGGTAATCACCAATTACCTGCTGGAAAAGTCCCGAGTCATTCAGCAGCAGGAGGGCGAGAGGAACTTCCACAGCTTCTATCAGGTAAGTTCCGCGGAATTGGCGCGGTTTATTGAGTTCATATCTAATCTTGTGGGGATTTCTTAAGAATTTCCATTTTTATTGGAATTTCATTGATGGCATTTGGTTTTGGTTCGTCTTGCTGGTGGGCGAGAGCTGGGGGTGGTGGGGGTTTGGTGACCGTTCGATGCGACTGCACTTCCTTTGGAGTGTGGTTTCGATTCGTGGGATTTGAGTGGGGCTGTTTTTTTGCTGCGATTGGTTTGATGGGGATAAGTGGAGGTGAGCGAATGCAAATTAAACCCGATTTCGTCCAATCAAAGTGCTCAATGAATCGAAGCGAGGGTTCCACTTGCAGATCACCGCGCGGACTAATTGAAGAAGTGTGCAATTGGACGCGAATGGATTCTGGGGGACAATTAAATGCAGCAGCTACATTTAAAATTGCTTGTGAGGATGAAAATGATTGCCTTGCATTCCATTGAAATTGTAGGTTATCCCACAATTTGCTTCATCCATTGCTTTCGATCGACAAAATAGGAGTCCCCTTCAACTGTGACAAGTACCATCTATCTCTACCAACTATCATCCTCTCTGCGGTTTTGTGTGAGTGCCTGAAGCCATTCGTCAACGGTCAGTGCGGTTTCAGGCCAGGGAAGTCCACCATCGACCAAATCGTCACATTGCGACAGATCCTGGAAATACAAATCGGGACCCACCACCTTTCGTCGATTTCAAGCCCTCATTTGACAGCGTCCACAGAGAAGAGCTATACAACGCCATGTCCTGTTTTGACATTCCTGCCAAACTCGTCAGATTGTGCATGATGACGATGGAGAACTCTCGCTGTTCCATCAAGGTCGGTAACAAACTCACAGAGACCTTCAATGTCAAAAAAGGTTTTAGACAATGCGACGCACTGTCATGTGACTTCCTTAATATCATTCTTGAGAACATCCTGCAAAACTCACTGGTAACCACGATCTTCCAAAAGTCCGTACAACTGCTCGCATACGCGGGTGACATTGACGTGATTGACAGAACGCATTGAGCCGTCAAACGCGGCCAAAATAGATTTGGAAGTGAAAATATAATATGCTGTCAGAGAAAGCACGCACAACATCGAAGACTCGGCCGGAACGTCGCCATAAGCAGCTATAACTTCGAGATAGTGAAAGATCGTCTACCTCGGCTCCCAAGTAAGCAGCACAAACAATATCCGTACCGAGATCAATCGCAGAATAAGTCATGCCAATTGCAGTTTTTTTTTTTTTTTGGACTCAAGAGGCAGTTGAGTAACAGAGCCCTCTCTCGGAAGACTAGGAGGACTCTCTTCAAGGCATTGATCACCCCCATTCTACTCTATGGCGCAGAGGGGTGGGCTATAACTAAAGCGGATGAAGAGGCTCTTGTTATTTTCGAAAGAGAAAAGTTCTACGTGCGATCATTGGTTATGTTTGCGTTGATTGCATTTAGAGAAGAAGGTTCAACCAAGAACTGTACGGGCTGAACATCGATATGAGTCTAATCAGGCGTCTGCAGATCCAACGCGGAAGAGGGCAAGGCCATGTAGAGTGTATGGAGAACTCACCTCAAGCCCGAAGAGTCCTCGACTCTGAACCCGTGGGACATCGTAACAGAGGACGTCGACAAAAGGTGGGGTGATGGGACACACAAGTCGAGAGGGATCTCAATCGGCTTGGTGTGCAAAACTGGGACTGTTGACAAGAGATCAGGCCTAAGTCCACCCCGGACTGTAGGGCGCTAGAAGAAGCAGAGGAAGAGGAAGAAGATGCCAGTCGGAAGAAAACAGGCTTCATCGTTCTGTTCTGACATAAACAGTCTCGGCAGGAGATCCCTGTAAAATGCAATCGAAAGTCCAAAAGCGACCAAGGAAAGTATGCGTGGAACCGGTCTGGTATTAAAAACTGTAATCGGAAGAAAGTATCCGTGGGAACACGCATATATTATATTGAAGCCAACAGAACTAAAGAGCTTCACTTCGGGTTGACTGGCCAAGGTAAAAAAAAATTACTGGAGTCCTTCCTGGGCAGGAAACATCACTGGAGAATGGAGAATACAGATAAAAGTATACTATATATAGAGAATAGAGCCCCAAGAATAAGAAGAAGATTGATTTCGAAAGTAGATTTGAAGAAAAACATCGCATGCTGGACTCAATTGGGACAAAGTAATTGTAGATTAGTTTTCGACACTTGTCGGGCCATAGGAACCTCGGTCATAACTTGACGAATGTTTGTTTTTAAAGTGTCACGAGATTACGGTCTTGATGGCCAGTTCACATCACCAATACCCGAAGTAACGCGGCCGGTAAAATCTTGTTTCCAATAAACCCAAACGGGTCATGTGTGAGACTTGAGTGTGCCACCGTCTTATGAAAAGTACAAGATAAAGAGAAACAATATACAGTCGCTCAGAAAACTTGTTCCCACCGAACCGATTTGGCTGAATTCTTACTGAAACCTCAATAGGCCGTTCCCACCGAGTTCGAGTGTTTTCAAATGTCAATAGCTTTCAATTTTGAAGTGGTGGCCGTTAACGGGAATTAATAGTGTTGAGAAAGAGAGAGAGAGAGAGAGAGAGAATGGACACCAAAATGACAAAAATAAAGTGAAGTTATTTAGGCTTGTCTTGTTGAACAACATCTCACGGACGGATGAACTTAATGGAGTTAGTTAACGAGTTTTCGCAGCTAAACCTCGAAGGTTTGGAGAAATGTGATGAAATATAACGATTTCGTTCGGTGGAAACATGGTATTACATAGTTCGAGTTGGATTTATGAACACAAATCATGCAAATCCTAGTTAAGTGCCATTCATATGAACTCACTACAAATTGCGAACTTTGCAAACTCTGACAATTCATTTATATGGAGCAGAAATTAAGTTTTACCGAGATGCATGACTTCTTCCTCTCTTGCCCCTTAACATTTTTTACATCTGTTTTTTATATCCTTTTCTTAAACCATATTGATTGACGTTACCTTGTAAATAACCATCAAAAATGCATGAATATCTGTCAAAAAGGCACACAAATTCGTCGATATTAGGGAGCAATCAGCTATGAAGTCGGCCAGCTCTGTTGTAACTCACTTCTGATATGGAGTTTAGGATTTGAGCGAACTGACACTTTATCACGAATAATTCGTTCGTGAATTTGTGGATCGCATTTGCCTCTCCTGTGTATTGCGAACTCCGCTTGACAGTTCGCAAAAAGAATGACAGATTATATTTAATTGTTAATAAACTTAAACTAACTATATTCTTGAGACTTTGGCGATAAGGCAACTCGATAATTCAATCCGCATATCAAGAAGTTTAGCTTTTTTTTTGCTGGAAATTGTTTGTTTCTGAAAGTTCGCGTTCGCAGTTCGCTACTGTAGGAGGAAAATTCACAGCGATAAAAAAAACCAAATGCATATAGTGACATAACGTTACTCTTTATTTTTCTTCCTGCCTCTGAATGCCGCTGCCGTTGAAGGTCCGCGCATTTGTACATTACCAGCAAAAAAAGCTTTGGAGAATAGGTCATTCACCTGACTGGACGATTGGCTCTTTTTTTAAATTCACGAACAACTAGCTGTCCCCACTGCATTTTGTGCATTATCACAGTGTGTTGTGCAAACATGTGCACACCTTATATTTATTTTTCTACACTACCCATATGAACGACACTTTAATATGAGCTTTACGAACATGCCCGTTCACACTGTCGAATGGTTTTTCGAAATCAGTGAACACCAGGTGAAGCGGTGATATCAAAAAATGTCTGAAGCGTTAAATTAATGGGAATGTTAGCAGGCTACTTTATGCCAGAAATTGCATTTACTCTAGACACATCAGAAGCTTATTAAAATTAAATGGCTTTTATGGCCTAGTGACCTCAGTTTGGCGTTAAAGGTGGAATGGACGCATCCATTCCAATCGACACCTCTGATAATGATGCACACAAATCATGTCATCGTCGAAAATCTTTACATGCTTGATTATAGTCAACGCGAAAGATATGTCCATTGCTATTCTGTGAAAGCGATTGTTGATTTTCCTGTTTGGTTGGGGCCGCAGGGAACCACCAACTTTGCAATCAGCCACTTGAACCTAACGAACCGGAGAAACAATAGATCAGTCATGAAATTATACGCGAATATGCAAACAGCTTCTTAGATACACATTTTGCTCCACAGAAACAACGAAAATTAAGAACGACAGTCAGAATTGATTGATTGTCTATTGAATGTCTTAAGACGTATGAATATTCATTTTCATTCAGAATTCGACAGTCGGTAGTTGGACAGTCTTTTCTGTTGGTCACGTTTGAAGATCCATCAGGGTCTGATGATAAGTCGGTGATCACGCTGGTGAAGTCGCATTCCCGTTAATGATTTATAAAGTCAACAGAGAGGCAACAGAATTTCAAATGGGTGAGCTTTTCACTTAAGTGGATTTTAATTTTTCATTTTTGAGGTCATAATTCATTAGACGCACCAAAAAAGTTTGTCGCTTTTTAGAAAAAATACCTTACGCCGGCGAGGGAAAAGAAATCTGCAAGATGGTAGGAATGGACAGGGTGTCTAGAAAGAGAATGATGAACAGTAATTATTTCAGCACTGCAGTGATTCGGTAGACGGTGTGATATGGAAATCTCAGTTATCATCCGATTTGGATCCGTCTGTGAATATGTTCCATGGAGTCGGTTTAGAGACTTCTTCTCCGTCCCTCTCGCGTGAATAATTACTTCGAAGTCCTCAGAAGGCGTCAAGGAATTAAGTATTTTCGAGAGATCTTCGAGTTTTTAAGTAGTTCCATAAGCCCTTTGATGTCAGTTACGCAATCGATTGCATTCTCTCTGCCTTAATGCTGCATGCGTAGCCGTAAGGTTACGTGCTAGTGAATTCACCAGCACACTTAGACCATATTGGTCCATTGTGATGCCCATAGTCAGACTACTACCACTGATTGACTGATTGACTCCAGTGACAGTGCCCTTAATTTGATCCCAACGGCAAATGGTAACTGACAGCTAGAAGCGTATTAACTTTGCTTTCACTGGGATTCGAACCTGGGACCCGGCTAACCAGGGGCAGACACTCTACCAATTGCGTCATCCAGTCGTCTGCGTAGCCGTAGGCTTCCCAAAGATGTCTATGGTGAGAAGATGCAATAACATTTCCAGAGCATCTGTGGGCAGGTTCATATCATCATCATCTGAGTCTTCCTGTAATTTAGATGCATGCTCAACCTTCTATTGTGCATATTTTAATCAGATTACTTACTGCTTATCTTGCAGTGCCGTCCACCAGACTAAGACACACGAGTCAGTGCTTGTCTTACCATTACAGTGTACAGCCAGTGTACAATTCTAGGTCGGATTCCCCATCTGGGTCCGAGAATTTTCCTGCAAGGGTATAGTGCAATCGATGTTCTCGTGATGCGCTCTTGTATGTTTTGCTTTCCATGTCATCGCACCATTAAAATATTTTACTGATTTTTTGAAAAATGTTTACACACATTCGCCTTAAGTCAATAAATACGATTCAAGTTTCGTCTTACTGACGTTAATCATTCATTTAAAGGATTCTAACTTTCTCAAAACTGAATGAATGTATAGTTCGCTTATACCATCCAGTCATAACAAATCAACACGATGATGGAAGCAATAAAATTCGTCGTACGAATCACGTATTGACCTTCAGTTCAATGTGGACTTTGTATGAGCTACAAATCAACCCAGTAGACATAGCCGACTTTTACCTCACATGCCGTCCAAAAGTCGGCGTTCTGTTTTTATAACATTCAGAGAAAACCATTGGCATAGTGGACTATTATATTCACAGAAGTGTACGTAAATAATATCGTATCTTGATTTAATAACATCAAAAAATGTGTGATTATCAGCCAAATTCGTCGATGGACAAGGGATACATCATCAGTGGTGAAGTTGGATATCTCTCTAGCAGTGTTGCCACTGAAAAATGTGAGAAAGGAGTAAAAAATGTCGGACAAAAAACTATTTACAAGGAATGAATGCAATAATTCTTGTCTTGGTCTTGCCACAGGAAAGAAAGACTTCCGACTATGAACTTCTCATTTCCCAACAATATCCCAATCCTACTACCTTACTATCTGAACTGGCGAATGTACTACATTTTCTTTACTGATCACTTTCTGTACTACTCCTTATAATTGTCAATATTATGCAAGAAAGAAACAGATATTCGAACCAAACTAAGAAACAGCCACAACGGTACATTGACTTTCGCGTGCACTGCAAATGCGAAAATTTCTGTTTAATTCACGTAGCGAGTGGCGACGCCAAAATTCGGAACTTTAAATAAGAAGAATAGTTAAAAACGAAACGTTTGCAAATTGTTCGCCTCTCTAATTTGCTTGTCACACTGTAGTACAGCCGCTGAATGTATGTTTTAGCTAAGTAGAATCAAAAGCAATAAGACATGATGGATGCTGAAGAAATAAGCAACAGAGTAAAATCGTATGAATGGGAACCTTCTGATCTAGTGTCTAAAGCTGTTTAGAGTTCTTTTTTTTCTGATTTAAAGGATGTTGTGTTGAATAATTAGGCTATTTATATTTTGTGTATGTTTGAAGTTTGTTTTTGTTATGTCACTTTGATTGGAACAATTATTACCTCAAATTAAGGAAAATGTAGTAGATTTTGCTTCCGAATTTTTTTTCTCCACGGTAACACTGATAGAAATGTACCAACATGAACTAATTAAAGTACAGCGAAATGCTTGAAGAATAAAGGCACCATGTGAACCAGTGGAGTCTGGATATATTTTTTGGCAGTTCCGGAATCAAACGCACAGTAGCTATTGCCAAGCGATGTTTTTATGAGCTCAGTAATAGAGCCATCTCTCGAGAACCCATTGGTCTCTTCGAGAGAAAAGTTCTGCTTGCGATGTGCGACCCTGTTTACGTTGAAGTTTTTCGGAGGATAACAATCAACCACGACCTATACGGGCTGTAAAGAGACATGAGCCTAGTCAGGCGCCTACGGGACGAACGCCTGAGATGGCTGAGCCATGTATGGACAATTCAAGTCCGACCATAAGAGCCTTCGTCCCTGAACCAGCAACAGAGGACGCCCGCGTTTAAGCCGGCTCCGTTTTTCTCCCGATATCCGTGTTTTTTCTTGGCTACAACAAGGAACAACAAGGAAATGGCCCGAGTCGACATTGGGTCCTCGGAACGTTCGGACATCAAAAATACTGAAGAAGTGTCTGACGTGGATCTCAACGTGGTCAATTTGACTGACAATTGATATATCAGGGGAGCGCCAGGCCACTTTGTGGATGTTGAAGTATGGGAACCGCGTGCAAGCTACAGACAGGCTCTGCTCCGTGACAAATTCCACCAGGCTGAGTCCATTTCATGCAGACTGTGCTTACCGATTAATCTAGCAAAGATGTCCTCTTTATCCAGCTTAGCCTTAAAAATCTTGGCCTCTCTAGGAGATCGTAGAAGTCAGCTTTGTCCTCCGTTGGGGCATGTGCGCAGATTAGATTGATGTTCCCGAATTTAGCCTTGATGCGGTTTGCTATCAGTGATGTACTTAAAACTTAAAACTTTTTGCCTAAGCCTGCCTCGAACAACAAATTCACATCCAAATAACTTTCTTGCCCAGATAAACTTATCTTTTGTGGGATAGTGGCTCACAAAATTCTAGTAAATTTTTTGGAATTTCGAATCTCCAGAGAATCTGAAGAGACCTTTTTCTGATACCCTAGATTCCTTAGTCGCAAGAATTGGTCTTGATGACTGGAAGCAGAGTGACCAGGACCGTCAACGATGGAAGGTAGCTATTGATCAGGCTCAGATCGTCCAAGGGCCGTTGGTCTGATAAGTAAGTAAGTAAAAATACAACACACTTTGCCGCAGTTGCGACAACATTGCCCAAAGGGAGACTTTAACCCATTTCTTTGACACCTGCACAGCTATTGCAAGAGACAGACTGGCGAGCGACTGGTAGATCTTCTTCAAATCACTTGAAGAGATTTCTGCGAAGGATGATAAGAAACGAAAGTCCTTCTTAAATACCTCATGTTGGATTTAGAGGTATTCCTCAATTAGGTTCTCACGGAACCACCACTTCCACTTACATTCTTCAGGGTATTCCTACGCGTGACTATTTTCTCTTATGATCCGACGCTAGTGAGTCACAGTTGCTTTCCTCGTCTGGAAGTTGGATTGAATTCAACATTATTGGTTGCAGCCAAATTCGAAAGTGAGAGTCGACACACCTCAGGATGTTTTAATGATCATACATTTTTAAGTTGAATTTCACCTTTCTTGCACGAGCAACTGTTTCTATGAGTCAGTGCCCAGCTCATGTGCGAACGTTGATTCATTTTCTGTCATCTTTCTCAAGCTCCAAAACTAGCTTGGCTTACAATTTAGCACACTTAGTGATAAGAACTTCTGCTCCGTCAATTACTAGAAAACGCGTCATATTCTTTTTCTGCTTACTGAAGTCTGATGTCACTCTGTGCTAGCACAATGTGGGTTATCCACATCAGCGTCAAGAAGCTGTGCCAAGCAATCGTGCAACCGAACGCCGAGGAAGACTGCAACGCGCTTAGGTCACCACTAAATGCGTCTAATCAGTGATTTATTCTGCTCACAAGTCGCCGCCGCACCCGGGGCTTAGTGAAATCACGCCAAATTGGAATCATCCGTTTTTAGCGAAAGCAATCACTTAACGATAAGAATTCCTAAAATAAGATACCGACGTAAGACGGAATGGGAATGGGTAATAAGTAATAACAATTGAAATTAGCAATGAGCTGGTTCCAATGAACGGCGGGCCATTCCGCGGCGTTAACCGACTCGAAAACATTTGAAATATTAAAACGAAAAACATGAACTGTTTATGGCCGATGTAACCGTGGCCATAAACATGCACTTAGCCGCTTTGGAAATTAAAAAATCTAAATTGCCCTAGAGGCGGTGGAATGAAGTGATTTGTTGGTCGAAAGTGGAACCGGGTGTTTTGCCACACTCCATGAGTGTGCTTCTCGATTGGATTTCTCTGAATGAATTTCGATTCTCGAGAGCTCGTGCGTAGGACCTCCCATTGCGGATAGTTGCTTGTAATTGAAAGCAGAGGTCTCGTGGCGCTTTAGTTCGACGTGGAGCTGGGTCTAGCCTCTACAACAACCACTTGTGTTGTGCGCCTGTCTTCTTAACTCCAAAGTGGAAGAGGCCTACTGTTTTAAGGCGACTCCGACCAACGACCCTTGGGAGGTTAGAGACTGAACAATGGCTGCCGTCTGACGGTCCTGGACATGCTGTTCCAGTCATCAAGACCAATCAATCTTGCGTCCGAGCTATCTTGGTCTTTCTACCGGAGGTTCGGTTTTCATTTCCTTGAAGCAGGAGACTCTTCTTAGCTGGAGCATGCTCTTGTTGATGTGGCCAAACCAGTGAAATCGACGGATGTTTACCTTTCGCACAACTTCCCCATCTTGGTACTGGTCGTAGAGTTGCGGTTGTGTCTTCTGCTCTACTCACCTTCCTCGCAGGACCATAGACCATAGACCCGATTGAGGACATTCAGGGAGCAGCGCAATTGTGCACGGTTTTTATACCACCCCTCGTAGACCTAGGTTGTTTGAATTAGCTAAACCCAACCGTTGGAATTTAGGAATTTGATTATACAGTGAAACCTCTCTTCAGTGGACAGCAGCGGGACCATCAAAATTGTCCGTCATGTAGGGGTGTCCGTACTGATGGTGTTGAAATACACGAACTCATTCATGCTGGAACTATGACGAATTGTCCGTAAAGAGAGTGTGCTTTATAGAGGGGTGTCCGTTAAGAGAAGTTTCACTGTATTTGCGTTGCTTTGATTAGCGATCTAGGAGATGTCACTAAAGAAAGGTTAGCCGAAGTCTGACTAGTGCCGAATAGTCACAGAGAAAGGGAGGCAGACTTTCCTCTGAGTGGGTGGCGAGGCAACTGCGACAGTGTGGATTGAACGGTATTCCGAGTGTAGCAGAGTGGATGCCTATGGCCCAGTGCCGTGCTTACAGCCACGACACCAGCTATTTCGGAGCGGTTTCTTTTGAAGAGATCATCAGTCTTTCTTTTCGTGTAGGAGGGTCAAGTTTTCACAGAGAATTTATACTTGGATGGTCTAGTCCATCTTCTAATAGCTAAGGACAAGGAGGGTTGGTAGATGATGTATTTGAGTCGTTGTAAGGAAGGCCAAGTCTAGAGACGTGAGTCCTTATAACGCCATGCCGATAAGACTTCGAGATTCCGTCTGCTCATTCTGATCAGGTTAACCGATCGCTTAGGGTCGAACGTAGGCAAGATATTATTTTGTGACGAGGCATCCTCTGCTATCTACGATTTACTTGAGACAGATCGTGTCCGCTGGAGAGGCTTGTTGGTTGAGGCCCAAATCCACCACGGACTGTAGCCCCACCAAAAGAAGAAGATCGCTGTTTGGCTACCGGAACAGATGACGTTATATGTACTTGATATTACATTGTTTTTAGCAAGAGCAGAGCTTCCTTAACGGCCATAGTTTCAGCCTGAAGTTAATCGGAAAGAAGGCCGGATGTTTAGATCGTTAGACGCCAGAGCCCACACCTGCACCTGGTTTGGGGGATGCTGATTATAAAAGTTGTTCCCGAAGGTGAGATGTCCAGACTGAAATTCTTACAACATAGCAAACGATTTCAGCCTTCTACACCGTACCGATCGGTGGTGGGAGACTGAGGAGTATGTCTATGTTGCTGTGGCCTGGAACCCAGATCAGACTGATATTGCACCTGCTACTGTTTGAATTCTTCCTTGTACCAATTTAGAGGAAATGATTACTTTGGAGATAGCCCTTATGGCTGCTTGGCTCTCGCTGCAGATAGCTGCGACTTTACGAGCAGGTACTGCCGAGAAGTTTACACGCTTTTCTGATCGTTAGCACTTGAGCCTGGAAGGTAACCTGGGAGGCGGTATGAATTAAAGATGTTGAAACCCGCCGAAAAGACCGCTTAGCCTACACCGTGGACTAGCCTAGACCCGTCTGTGTGGATCAGAGATTTGTATTCCGGGGCAATTGATTGGGTTTTCCAGTCCTCTCTGATTGGAAACCGGCAGTATGCCGACTTGATGATGATAGAGTGCGATGACTCACTGCCTTGAAATAAATACTCAATTTATCAGCTGTTCTTTCTCTCATCTGCTAGATGAAAAATATTACCGCCTTCTGCATGCACTCATTTGAAATGACTTTTGTCGTTAAATTATTTTTAATCAGCAGTTTTCATTTCTCAAATGACAGTTGACACAAAATACTCTCAATTTGGAAGAGAACTCTCGATTTGGGAGAAAATCTCTCTCACAGGGCACCCATCTGTCAAAAAATATCCAACATGTTGAATAATGACGTGCGATGAACTACGTTTTACATTTTATTACGATCCCCTCATCTCTCTCAAAATTCACTAACCCAGGTCGACGCTGTATTTTGTGCTTGGCCATTGAACTATGTGCGTTGAAAGCCAACGCCAGCGCAAACGCACTATTTAGTTTCAGGCATAATGTAGTCCGTGTGAGCTGGTGTTAGATGCAGAGCTGTGCTGCGGTCGTACGATCTTGCTGACCAACATCACGCTTCTCCTTTGGTCTTCTGACCAAATAATCGATGTAAAGATGTAAAGATAAAAGATCCAGTTTGAGGAGGTGTAGGAGCATCTCAGTGCTTCTGTCGGGCATGATCTTATCGCCCCTTTTCCGACGCCTGCCGATCTCTCGATTTTGTTGAGCTTGTTTGTGTTGTATGTTTATTTTAGGTTAGGCACACTTAGACCTTGTTGGTACATTGTGATATCCACGGTCAGACTACTACCACTGATTGACCACTCCAGTGATAGTGCCGTTAATTTGATCCCAACGGCAAATGGTGACTGGACCAGATTTGAAAACCAGATAAAAGCGTATTAACTTTGATTTCACTGGGATTCGAACTAGGGACCCTGCTCACCAGGCACTGCCGGCAGGCACTCAACTAACTGCGCCATCACGTCGTATATTTTGCTAAGGGCGGGGCACCATACGACCTGAGCCGTTGGGGGACCATATATCGGACGTAGAATTTTTCTCCCCAAGCCTCCAAGAAGCAGCTACTGTTTTGCCTATCGTTCTGCATTCGGCTCCATATAGTAGGAGGACTGGCAAGATAAGATTTTTGTAGAACATGATCATGCCCCGGACCGTCTTATGCATCAGTTACTCATACAAAGAAACAATCGTTTGTTGGACACCAAAATCTGCAAAGAATTGAAACCAAACAATTCGCACAGCGACAACTTCTTTTTATGCTTATCCATTTCCTTTCTTCACACTGCCGTTGAACGTGAGTGTATTTATACAAATTGATTTAATGTTACCCGTTTTGGTGGAGACTTCAGGTCGTTGCTCCAAATATTCCATGACAGCTGGTAAACAGTACTGTGCATTACATTACACTATGTCGTGCAAGTAAGACCCCGCACAATATTTATTCTTCTACGCGTTATACGAGCTAGCTCATTGATATCGGTTTAATCTGGTGTCTGCTCGAAAACATTAGCACGTCTAACAACACCAATTGGACGGGCAACTCGTGCTCGTGCTAGATCCTTCATTAATCATCCTTGTACACAGGCAATTGAGAACGATGACGGGTTAGGATCATGTTGACACTGGGAAATCGTTTGCTTCACATGCTTTTCCATCAGACTATCTCTGGTTCCCTCTTCCAGCTTGAATCTTGATAAGCTTAACAAAAGAAAAGAGAGAGACTCGACTAATTCGCACATTCATATATTTATCAACACATTTAACACAAAAACCCTTCTCTTTTCCAGCTCTTACGAGGCGCAAACGACAACGAACTTCGTCAGTTCGACATTGTGAGGGATCCCATGAAGTATCATTACACGAATCAGGGCAGTATTGACGTACTCAGCGAGAAGTCCGACTACAAAGGCACATGCAATGCCTTCCGAACGCTGGGCTTTTCGCCCGAAGAAACCAGCACCGTCTGGCGTGTGGTTGGCGCAATTCTACACTTGGGCAATGTTACATTCCAAAGTAAGTCATCACATTGCACTCGCTAGAGCTCTCTTTTCTTCATTCAAAATCGTTTTTCCCTTTCCAGGCCAAGAAGACGAACTGATCATTGCCAACAAATCGCATCTAGCGTCCGCAGCGAAACTCCTTCAAGTCACAGAAAAGGAGATGTCTGACGCCTTGACCAAGAGAGTCATCGCCGCAGGCGGAAGTGTGATGGAAAAGGAACACAACGCGACGCAAGCGGAATTCGGCAAGGATGCCCTTGCGAAGGCCATATACGATCGACTCTTCACGTGGATCATAAGCAGGATCAACCGGGCGATTATATTCAAAGGATCCAAGAGCCAGGCACGATTCAATTCAGTCATTGGGGTGCTGGATATTTACGGTTTCGAAATCTTCGATTCGAACAGTTTCGAGCAATTCTGCATCAACTACTGCAACGAGAAACTGCAGCAGCTGTTCATTGGTAAGTTCATTGCACTTGAAAACTAGCGCCGCTAATGGAAAACATTTCCCGTTATTTTACAGAGCTTGTGCTCAAGCAGGAGCAGGAGGAGTACATGCGGGAGGGCATTGAGTGGACCAACATCGATTACTTCAACAACAAAGTCAGTCGCTTCTGATGGAAGATAAATGCTCTCGTTACTGACTACGAATTGAATTCCTCTTTCAGATTATCTGCGACCTAGTGGAACAGCCTCACAAGGGAATCATTGCCATCATGGATGAAGCCTGCCTCACTGTGGGCAAGGTCACTGACGAAACTCTCCTGGGAGCGATGGACAAAACTCTTAGCAGCCATCCCCACTACACCAGTCGCCAGCTGAAGCCAATGGACAAGGAACTGAAACATCGAGAGGACTTCCGCATCACCCACTATGCCGGTGATGTCATCTACAATGTCCTGGGATTCATTGAAAAGAACAAGGACACCCTTTACCAGGATTTCAAGCGCCTGTTGCACCATTCGAAGGATCCAAATTTGAGTTCCATGTGGCCAGAGGGTGCCCAGGACATAAAGAAGACCACAAAGCGTCCCCTTACCGCTGGCACACTCTTCCAAAAGTCAATGATTGAGTTGGTAGCCACTTTGCAGAAGAAGGAACCATTCTATGTGCGTTGCATCAAGCCCAATGACATTAAGAGTGCTACCGTTTTCGATGACATGCGAGTAGAACATCAAGTGCGCTACCTTGGGCTGCTGGAGAATGTGCGCGTTCGACGAGCCGGTTTCGTTCATCGCCAGCGATATGACAAGTTCTTGTTGCGTTACAAGATGATTTCCCAGTACACGTGGCCGAACTTCCGCTCTGGCAGCGACAAGGAGGGCGTCAAGGTCCTCATTGACGAGAAGAATTTCAGCAATGACGTCAAATATGGCCATACCAAGATATTCATAAGGTAAGATCAGACACAGTTGGCACAAGCATACTTACTGACGTAACTTCTCCCAAGATCTCCCAACACCCTGTTCTCCCTGGAAACGCAACGAAACGAAATGATTCCCCACATAGTGACACTGCTGCAAAAGCAGGTGCGCGGTTGGATCTGCCGCCAGAACTACAAGAAGATGAAAGCCGCCATGGTCATCATGCGTTACTACAAAACCTATAAACTGCGATCGTACGTTGACGAGCTGGCCCATCGGTTCCGTAATGCAAAGAATATGCGCGATTATGGCAAGAGCATACAGTGGCCCGAGCCACCATTGGCCGGACGCAAAGCCGAGCCACGACTTCAGCGTTTGTTTAGCAATTGGCGTGCAAACATGATTCTACGTAAATTTCCACGCTCCGAATGGCCACAAATGCGTTTACAAGTCATTGCTGCCAGTGCATTGAAGGGACGCCGCAAATACTGGGGACAAGCGAGAAAATGGACCGGTGACTATTTAGCAAATACCCACGAGAATAGCGGATTCAGTGCGTACAACGCCAGTGTGAAGAACCTAAAGAATTCCCATGGATTCAAATTTGTGCTGTTTTCATCGTTTGCCAAGAAGTACAACCATCACAACAAGAGCGCAGAGCGTGCCTTCATTTTAACAGAAAGTGCAGTTTTTAAATTGGATACAGCAAAGCATAAATTCAAGAACATGAAGCGAGCGATATCAATTAAGGAGGTAAGTCGAGACTGTGACTGCAGTCAATGGCCAGAGGTGTGAAGTTAATGTGGGTTTATTTATAGTTGACGTCGATTAGTGTGAGCACGGGACGCGACCAGCTGATTATATTCCATTCATCCGCAAACAATGATTTAGTCTTCGTGCTGCAGGGCGAGTACGAACCACTGAAGGAGGACCGAATTGGGGAGCTTGTGGGAATTGTTTGCAAGAAATACCAAGAGTAAGTAGACATTTTATTGAAATAACGGATTGAGTGAGCAGTCTACAGTATCAAATTGAATTCGTCAGACTCCTACGCAACTGCATCCCGATGCCGTCCACGACGCAGGGGACTAAAAATAGAGGCAGCCACGCGATTTCGAAATTCCATTCATAGCACGATCTTTCTTCCAATCGTTTTTTTATTGACGATTTGATAAACGCAGATCGTCGTCGTCGCCAGACCCAGTTTCCTCGAATACACACCGTCTGTTGTGTGTCTCGAAATTGTGTGTCCAAGTGAATATGAGTGAGTGGGTGGGTCGATGGACTGTGCGAGTTCGTACACCGAGACGAATGAGGTCACGAACTTCCGAATTTTGATTTCTCCGTGATTTATGATGTTCGTGAACACATTAGAAATGTGCTCCAGTCGTCTGGTTTGTGTGGCGGCGTGACGGCCTTCTGGCCGCGGACCACGGTGTGTCCATTGCGCCCATGTAAGGGAGCGTTAAGCTACCGTGAGACCTACAGCACTTCTAAAACCAGCCAGATTCATGTGTGAATCCTAGGATTCCTCTCAAACACAGCCTAAGTCCTTTAGCGTCGAGAAGATGTGTTTTGCTAGAGAATACCTTCCTAGTGCTGGGCAATCGCAGAGCAGATGTTGGATAGATTCTGTTTCTTCCTCTACTCTGTAGCTTTTGCGAAAGTCGTTGTGCACAGTGCCCGGTAAGGACTTCTAAACTAACTAAGACTAAAGCCGATCAATTATGTTGATCTCTTTTGCTCAGCTTCGTCGGCCATCGAGCCCTTGCTGTAGCTCCAGAATACAGACCAAGCCAGCGAGTGGTGGATCTGTTCAGGGCTTCGTTTTCTAAATTCTTCTTCGTGGAGCTGAGTGGCGTGTAAGTAGAGATTTTCCCAGCTCGGAGCTCATCTTGTTGAGTCTGTCCTCCCTTTCATTACCTTGGATTCGAGTTTGTCCCAGTACTCAATAGAGAAGCTCTGAATTCTCCAAGGATATCGCGTTGACGCTTTGTCTGCAAAGTCTAACCAGCTTCGATTTCAGAATGTCTGATGCTGTGGCTTTTTTTGCGTCTTGGGTATCAGAAAATATGGTGATGGATTCGCCGGTAACGCTTTGGTCTTCCAGCGCCAGCACCGCCTCATGAATCGTAGCAACTTCGGTTTGAAAAAACCTACAGTCATCCCTTAGTCCCAGTGATTTTTCGAAGAAGTCACAGAAGATCCCTACCGCTGTACCAACGCACGCCTTGAAGAGATCTTCCCTCTGCTATTAGCACTCGTTCCTTCCACTGTTCGGGGTTCGCAAATCGTTGATAGAAATTGTTTTCCTGAGCCAATATTGTGGGAGGTAAAGGGTTTCCCTTATTTTTTCCACTGCTTTCCAACTTTTTGGTATGGCAGCGTGACCGTTTGTTTCCTCCTTCCAAAAGCCAGATTCTCTAAGCCTCAGGGCCGAGGAGGCTGCACTGGAGAATAAGCCGAGAGGAAGGAGGAAGAGGAAAGCCTCGATTGCTGCATATTGGGACACACCTAGTTGGTTTAGGTCATTCTCTTGCGTCCGGCGACTAAGATCCCTGTTATGTATCCTCTGCTGTGGTGTCCCACAGTGAGTGGTACCGAGTTTCGTCCATGCATATCTTGTGAAGTCTAGAATTCGAGCATAACATGCAGAGAACCTTTGTAAGCACGTGTACTTGATCATGTAACACGTAGATTTTAGAAGTTGAACCCTTCCAACGATCGATCGAGAACCACACTGGGCGTCTCGATATCCTTGACAGGAGTAGATCGCACAGTAAAACGGTTAAGCACGATGTGCGTCTTCTCAATCATGGGTGCTCCCTGTTGAGTTATTCACAGACTCGGAGTCAAAGAAGTTTTAGCTAGTTCTTCTCTTTTAAAACCCTTATAGGTTACCTTTAAATTGAGTTTGTTCGGAAAATATTGGGACTGATGCGTTGATATTATGTAAATCCGGTAACGTGTCTGCTGACACGTAGTGGGTATCCTAGCCTACGCTGGGTGTCTAGTTTTAACTCCCTCGACAAGACGACTTCCAACCCTTTCCGAATTCACGGCTCCAGCTAGTTCTCAAACATCATTGTAGGTCGTATGCAACTGTAGATCTGCCCATTCCAGTCATGAGAGCAGCCCCCACAAAGCGCGTGACTGATGTAGAAGCTAGGTTGGATCTGCAACCGCATGCAAGCCGCAATCTTCATTACAATCCACATCACAATCAAAACTCTGATAACACATAAAACTTTTGTTTCCATTTTCAGCGTATGCAATCGTGAACTGCGTGTCGACGTTAGTCCAACAATACAATGCCGTCTAGGTGGCAAATCCCAACCACGAACAATAATTGTCGAAGGAGTTGCCGGAGTCGAAAATCCCAATTTCCGAAATTCCACCGGAACAATCATCCTGGAGGTTCCATCATCGTACTGTGTCTAAAAAATCAAAACGAAACTGTTATTTATTCTTAAGCTTATTTATTTTTTATCCACAACGAGTTTCTTTTATCAAAAAAAAAAAAGAATTGTAAGGATTTTCTTAAACAAATAACAATCACAAAAAAGAAGACGATTCAACCACCAAAAGTCGCGTAATTCTTCGTCTGTCTTCACGTCTAAAGTCTAAAGTAAGCTAAAAGCTCTTGTTTTTTGTTTCTGTTTTCGTCTTTGCGTCTTTGTTTTATTGAATATACCCCGAATGATGCGAGTCTATAGTATATATTTATAGGGAGGAAGTATTAAAGAATTCTTAAGCAACCGCACGTGCGTGTATGCATATCTATTATTGTTAAGTTGTATTTGTAATGCATTTTATATTAGGAATATTCGACTATGTATATCTGCATGTTAACGTACAATAATCAAAAAGAAAATGATTTGCATTTAAGGGAAACAAGAAAACCACGTGGTTGAAGTCTATTGATATACGTGTAGAGTAAGTGGTGCTTGTCGATGCTCACATCTGCTGCTGCTGAATGCCCCGCCTTAAGCAGATCGAACGGAATCCATGAATGTGATTGCACTGCCTACCTGCTGTGCCTGTCGTTATGTGGCTAAGTAAGACCAATTCAGATAATTAAACATTGTTTATATATATTTCTAAAAATATATATTTTTTATTACCAGTTATTAGAGTACTTAAGTGACGCTCCTTTTTGTCATTTTATATAAACTAAGTCATGCCATAAGTTCTGTCATTTACATTAAATTCAAATTGTTTTACAAGAGGTGTTTTAGTTCTTTCAATTTTGTGTGCCCATTTTCGTGTGAATTTATCGCGAATTCCTTTTGATATTGACGCTAAGTTATTTACATTGGATGCCTTATGAAATGGTCGCTGTGGTGCAACGGTAGGTGCGAGGGGCAAGTAATGAATATGGTCCTAGACTACAGAGTCCCCAAATATACACGGAATACTGTATTCAATGAAATACTAACTGTTTCCAGCGACTTCGTCCTCGTGAGTATCAGTTTTCGCGGTTGCATAAATAATATTTCTTTCGAACAAATTTGATTACCATAAAAAGGTTATAATGAGCCAATCTTACAGGATAGACAAACGCTGTCGCTGACTTTTTTAGAACTTTTAAAGAAGAACAATTCCATCATACACAATTTGTGTGTAACTTAAACCCTTTACGCAACGCACGTAATGGAAGCTCTGAAAAAGGAAAGCTACCGTTGATGCTTCGCTCCTATTGGTCGCAACGTGATGTTATAAAGCCTCAAGCCTTCCTCGATAGATGAACTATCCAACACAAATATAATTTTTGAATTCAAACCATTATCTCCTCAGATAAGCGCGCTGAGCCAAACAAACTCTCTTCAGTCTTAAAATATTGAATATATATGAATAATGTTAATAGGTTTGAATGTTGTGATGTGTGTGGCGTAGGCGTAGTGAGGTTGGTGCGTCGACTCCTTCGCAGAGGGTGCCAGGTTCGATACCCGAATTTAGACCACCATCACAATTCACGGGACCACCTCTTTCGAGTCGCGGACAATGCTTAAAGAGTATACCTGTCTAGAAAAAGCTTCTCAACTTCGCCGTTCGGTGTCGACATTAAACTATAAGTCCCATCCACTCGTGAAAGGAACGATAGCACGCAGAACACGTGTGGTTGCTGTTGAAGCTAGGCGCAGGTCCACCTCGGACTGTAGCGCCACCCACACTATTATTATATTATTGTGATTAACTATGAATACTTACAAAAAAGTTGTTTGAATACACTGATAACTTGCTCCTTGGGTAGGCGGTAGATATCTGGGTTTCTTCCGCGACCGTCTTCAAAGCACCTTGTCGTTGCTGACTATTCTCAAAGAGTATTTTCTGTCTAAGATAAGAACCCCATCTTGCAGTCTCCATCAACTTAGAGAACGCAGAAGTCTTCTCTCGAAGAGACCAAGGGCTTTTCATACCCATTTGTCCATTCTTCTGCGCCATAGAGCAGGACTGTACACAGGTACCTCCTCTTCCCCTTTTTTCCTCTATACCTTCAGCCCGTGCTGTGTCTTAAGGGTATTAGCAATCCCATGAGCACGCGCAAATTATAAAAAAAAAATCAGAATCTTGAACAAAGTCAGTTTGTTTTTTCCAGAAAAAAGTCTCTGTTGCTCTATTGTGAGACCCAAAGGTTGGCATACTTTATTCTGAGTTTGACGTCGGTACTGAGACGTTCTTCTACTGTTCACGGGGAGACAAGGTTGATGAAGTCCTCTAAGATGATGTATGGCGTTTCCTCTTTTCTTTTCCCGCCAGACCCATTTTAGCCACAAGCGCTTCATTGACGACTCACCAATCAAGTAAGGCGTAGTGCCTAGTGCCTACTGAGTTGCTCTATGACTTTTAAGGAGTCGGATGACAACGTGTCCCGGTCGCTTTTTTGCCAAACTTCAGATATTGAAGGATATATGAATTCTTCATCGTCATCCGCCACAACTTGACGAATTCGGCAGGAATGTCCTTACTAGACAACATGCCGATATATACCTCGTCTTTACACTCTTTTCGAGATATAGAATTTTCAAACGGAAGTCATTTGGCAGTTGGTCACCTTTTTCGAGGCAAAATTTTGGGTATTGAGGCCTGGGAAAAAAGCCTCCTTCTTCTTCATTACTTGGCGCTACAGCTATAGATCTGGGCTTCAACCAGCAAGCCTCTTAAACAAACGCGATCACTGGCCAGTTACCTCCAGTATCGTACACCAAGTTGGTTGAGGTCCTTCTCTTCCTGGATGCGCCAGCTTAAACAAAAATAAAGAATTATAGATTGGGCTTTCTGTTGCGTTTTTTTCACAGGATCGGCGTCGAAGACTCTTCGGGCCGGAGCAGTGTTGTCCATGCGCTCTACATGGCCTAGCCATATGAGGCGTTGAATCCGTAGAAGCCTGGTTAGACTCATGTCGCTGTACAGCTCGCACAGTTCGTGGTTGAATCTTCTCCAAAAGCCGTCAACGCAAACAGGACCATAGATTGAACTCAGAACTTTTCTCTCTAAGAGACCAAGGACTTCCTAATCCGCTATTCAGATTGTCCATGCCTCCGTGTCGGACACTAGGACATTTAAATGTTTAGCTCACACTGAGTATTTTAAGTTCGATTTGAAATGAAACTCGTTTCAAGTTACGTGCTTCTGCCAGAAAATATTTGTTTTGAGTTGAACGACGATAAATAATCCTCCATTGTTTAAAGTCATGTGCTGGCATCCCAGTTTCGCACGCCAAGTTGGTTGAGATCCTTCCCCACCTGGGAACGCAACCTTAAACACGGGCATCGTCTACTGCGATGTCCCACAGGTTCGAATTCCCATGAAAAATCTTGAAAATAAGATCGACTAGCTTCAAGTGCGGAAAGAGATAATTATAAGAAAATTAGCACCTCTGGCCAAGTCGAGCGAATATAGTTCGCGAACCTCTTTCCACTTCCTTCCACGTAGATAAACAAAACTTAAGGCATGACTACCTACCCACGTGTGTAATTGCAATTGGTGCCATCCTGGGAAAAAAAAAACAACCCCGCCCCCACAACACAACGAAAATACTTTTGTATGACTGTTCATTTTTAAAGTAAACAATTTTGCTTTATTTATTCATTAAAGTTGAATGTGTTTTTTATACATACGTACACATACATATATTATATATTTTTATAAAGTTTCAAATATACATTATACGTTAACTTTAACGAAACAAAAATAAACAATCAAGCATGTGAAAGTTTTGTGATAACGAAAACGAAAAAATTGGTTCAGTTGAGGTGAAAATAAAAAATGTTTGTGCCTTGTTTGTTTAACTAGTATTAGCATTAGTTGTTAGCATTATTTTTGTTTTTCATTGTAAATGTTTACTTTCTTGGTTTTCTTTTTCGAGTGCAAATGGTCTAAGGAATGAACACACTGATTAATGACTAGATTTAATGTAATGAACTAATAAAAATTTGTTTAGAATTCTAAACAACGCACAACTCTTCTTATTGCTAAACGAGCACTATAAATATTCGAAAAAAGTGTTTGCTTACTTGTGGTGTATATAATTTCGAATTAAATCACAGAATCGAAAGGGGTACTTGTAATTGTGGAAGAATAAGAGACATTCGTGCGCTATCAACTGAGGTCAGGGAAGTGGGGGTCATATTAAAATGCATACAAAAGTGATTGTTCAACAATAACTCAAGAGCTAGTAAGCGAGCGACATTCTTTGTCATACTTGGTGGCAGCAGTTTGAACTTTTTGTGCGTTGAAAACTCTTTGTCCTTGTGCGGGTCTACAGTCCGAGGTAAACCCCTGCTGCTTCTCTCTCGGCAGATTGTGGGATCTCTGGCTGCTCCCAATAACGCACAGTGCAGTGCGAAAATGCATGCAACTCTTTGTCTTTGTGTGGGTCTATAGTCCGAGGTAAACTTACAAGACCCTCCTGCTAGGGCAATCTCTAGCTGCTGCACACTGAAGTACAGAAGTTCATCAACATCCTGATTTAGGAATAAAATTGAAAGCGATATGAGCCGACAAAGGATAAAAGAGAAGGAGACAAATGTTCTTTTTACTATGGATAAGTGCGATGAGAAGATAGAACACCAATGTGCCCGTTCCCGTCACACACGAAACCTGTTTCTTGAAACTATGATGTGAGGCGGCCAAAATGGGCTTAACGATTGAGGGCAAAAATAAGTACAGTACAGTACTTCTCTATAGCGGACATTAGCGCGACCAACATGATTTTCTGTTTTGTGGTGGGTACCCGTTCTGAAGGTGTTGAAATACACGAATACAGTGAAACTTCTCTTTACGGACATCCCTCTACAAGGGACATCTCCCTTGGCGGACAATTACGATGGTCTCGCTACTGTCCGCTGTAGGGAAGTTTCACTGTACCTTCATGCCAATACCATGACGAATTCTCTGTCGTGAGATGTCCCTTATAGAGTTGTCTCTGTAAAGAGAAGTTTCACTTATAGGCTGTCACGTACAACATCGAGGACTCGGCCAGGACGTCCCCGTGGGTAGCTATACCTTCCAGGTAGTAAATAAATTCGTCTACCTCAGCCCCGAGGTAAACAATAGGAATACCACCAGGACCGAGATTAAACGCAGAAGAAAGCTCTTGTCTTTGGACTACTGAGTAGTAGAGCTCTCTTGAAGCTAAAATTGTATGACACCTTGATCATCCCTCAAGCATAGACAATCTCAAGAGCAGATGAAGAAGTCTTTGGTCTTTTCAAGAGGAAAGTTCTGTGTTTAATCTTTATGCCTGTTTTCGTTGACGGCGGAGACGAAGGAGAAGATTCAACCACGAACTGTACTGCGACATGAAACTAACCAGGCTTCTACGGATTCAACGCTTAAGATGGGTAGGCCATGTAGACTGCATGCACAACAATGCTTCAGCCCGAAGAATCTTTCACTTTGAAGTACTAGGACAACAAAATAAAGGACGCCAGCGAAACCGATGGCACACACACGTGGAGAAGGACCTCAATTATCTTAGCAGCTAAGGACCGTGCCAACTGGAGAGGTTTGTTGGCTGAGGCCCAGGTCCACCACGGACTGTAGTGAAACTAGAAGATGTGATTATCAAACACAAACCAAATCTAAACGCAAAAATTGATCAACGGTAAGAATACCCTAGCAGTCAGAAAAGAAACCTTCAAATCGGGTCTAAAGAAAAACTTAAAATTCACGCCGTTTTTGGTCATGGCTTACTTTAAATCAAGGATTTGTGCAAAACGTATGGAAAACACACAGAAAATGCTTAGTCTAGAGGATTAACACACAATTCCGTGTGGCCACACAAAATCACCCTTATCCTCTTATCCTGTACTCGACTGTGTCCTTCCTTCAACTTGACTGCTCTGTTGGTCAACTCTGTCAACTTCCCATCTTGTACACCTAGAAACCATACACCATCAGGTATTTGCTGTCACAAGTAACAGCAAGGAAGTTAAGGCACTGATTCAATAGAAAATAACCCAAAAAGCATTTGTTTCTTACTCAAGCTTGCTAAAAAGATGATTATCTTACGACTACGCCCCTCACAATTTCCGATGTAGTCCGTTCGCAACAGAAAAACTATCTAGAAAGGAAGACGCTAACGGCTTAGGAGTACGTTAACAGGAAGAACAGGAAGCAATGAAGTGAACAGACAGAAAGTATGCAGAAATAAGAAAGCAAATAAATCGTTGCCATCCTTTAGGCGCTCGCATTTTAGGTGAAGTGCACTTGACACCAATAGTGACTACTTGGAAGTTTGCTGATTTTTGCAATTGTGTTCTTCTCATAGAATTTAAACTTTTGGAAATGTACATATGTTCAAGAGAAAATAGCTCATTTCAATGGCAATACCTCAACCGAACAACAAAAGTTAAGCTTGTTGTTGAACTCATTAAATTCACCTCGTCCTGGGTCTGCCAAGCGCCCGCCTGATGGAATCATATTCGTGGCACGACTCAGAAGAAGTCGTGACGTTTACTAATAGTTGCCGGTAATAAACCAACAACCAAACCTCTATTCTGCTTCTAGCCTACAGCCTTGACGGATTTTCAATAATTACCGATTGAGGTTAGCATTTTCTGCATACTTCTACCGCACTGTTACTTAGTTGGATGGATAGCGCAAGGACCGAGTACTAGTAGAATGATGGAGAAGTGAAGAAACTGGAACAAGTAGTTGCGGCGTTACAATGATGCTATCAGAATTCAAGGTTCAAAAAAGTAGAGAGAATTCATTGGTGCTTCACAATTCGAGCATCATTCACTGCCCCGAAGAATCGTCTCTACACAGAGTTTCACTAGCACTTGAACACAGTCCTAACTGTCACAAAAAAATCATGCTCAAAATTCCATTCGACTTCAAAGAATCCATGTTTCCATCGACACAACTTCAAAAGAGCGCTTAAACGTAAACCTCAAGCCAACTATGTTTTTTTCTAAAAACCTAATGCAGTAAAAAGGCCATCATTTAATCGCACTTTATGGGGCAGGACAAACAAGTAATAGACAAATGCAGACGTGGCAGTACCCACTCCCTTCCCTCAGGCACTCTTTATCATCTTCCGGCACACAAAATCACTTATATCTTCAATTTAAGCTTCGTAGTCTTCGGTACATTTCTTATTGTCAGCGAGATCCTCGTTTTTCGCGGCAACTTATCGCCCATCTTGTAGGTGGTTTCGCAATTCTCGAAATTACATATACGATCACAGAGTGTGTCTTCGCTGCATTCTCTTATTGAGTGCAAATAGTTTGAGTACAGTGTGTCCTTCAGTATCAATAGGCTTCGCGGTTCAAGTATCAGTTTATAGCGAACATCCT
This sequence comes from Eristalis intricaria, assembly GCA_964034865.1. Taxonomy (NCBI): domain Eukaryota; kingdom Metazoa; phylum Arthropoda; class Insecta; order Diptera; family Syrphidae; genus Eristalis; species Eristalis intricaria. The sequence goes on from OZ035874.1 coordinate 55,713,870, forward strand.
TGGGGGTGGTTATCTCCTCATCGTTCTCAACATTGCCCTGACGTTCTGTGAATTCCAATATCGTGTGCGAGCCACACGAAATGGTCGTTATGACAGGATAAAAGAGGGGGCCATCGGTGTGGGGCATTATACCCTGTCCAGGAAGGTATTCATTCACAAGGACATGATTCGCTTTCTCCGATTCGAAAATTCCTGAAATATCGCAAGTGTTATCATTGATTTTCTCTCTACCTAGGCGACCTGAATTTTGTGAAGTATGTGCCTCACCCAAATTATTGATTTTGTCGACATACGCCTGAAGCCATTGTGGGATTTCTTCCGATATCATTCCATTTGGGTGTGGTATGCCGCCATAGTTGATGAGACGCCGATTGAGTAGCTGCGTCCACTTGGGTTTCGGTGCCCTATCGATGTGAGTGAGGATTCGTTGTTCTTCCTCAAATGTAATGAAATTCGGTATGTACATTGCTGTTGGTGGGCACTGTGTAATAACAAATGGAATTCAATGGAGATTCGTGTGGGCACAGGCTTGTGTGTGGACCTACCTTTCGGACTAGGAAGTTTGTGAAATCCATATTTCTAGTTGGGAGATGTTATTGCTTTTGTTACAAAATATTGCTTATCAAGCTTAGAAACTAGTATTGCCGGTGAACATTTGTTTTCTTTATTCGCAGAATGATTGTGTCAAATTTTGACAGCTGATAGGTTGCGTTACGTACCTTGTTTTGATGGGGTAACGTAAGAACTTCATTTATTGACGTTTGTGAATTTGTAAGAGTTCTGGTAAGGCCACAAAATGAAAGCGTTCAGGACGTGACCGTTTTCTTATACATCATACAACATTACTAGATCGTGTGAATTCTTGGCGGGGCTTGATTGATTGAAGAAGGAAATTTAATCTTGTGCTGAATTTAGTCGCTCGCAATATTTTTCTATCACAAGTTACTGGTTCTATGAGTCAGGATCAGAGATAATGGATGATTATAGGTTATCTCTTGTCAGGATGTTAAGGATGTCAAGATTTCTAGGTCAGGCAATATGTTTCGGAACTTCATTCTATAAATTGACTTATAAATTGAGAGCTTATGTAATTTGCAAACACTTCAAACTCGGTGGACCTTTGAGGTATCAATAAAAGTTCAGTTCGTGGTCTCTGTTCGGTGGGAACTTAGAACTAGAGGTCTTATGACAGGCAGGTTGACGACTTTTGGCATTGCAACAAGATGTCTTGATAAGCCATTGATGTCGTGTTACTCCCAGATCTAAACAAATTGCTCTTTGAAATTAAATTACGAGCTCTATTGCCTTGTTAAAAATTCTCATCACACTGTTAACCGCTCGCATCGCAAATCTTCCTTTTCCCTCGCTGAACACCTTCATTTTAAGAAAAATACCCCCAATTTCATTGTTGACATGCAAAAAAATATCCCACATCTGCATATTTTTGCTAAAAACAAGAATGCCAATTTTCGCGCGTTTTTCACATCAATTTCAAAATATCGTGCTCACAAGTCGGAGGTGCATCGTCTCGAAAAGTAAAGTCTCAAATATCATTATGGAACCAGAAACAAAGAAGATGCGTTCAGAGGGATCAAATTGTGTGCTTCGTTTTGCTAAACTAACCGAAAATGCCTTTGCGCCGGTTAAAGGATCAGTCAAGGCAGCAGGATTTGATTTGCGAAGCGCCTACGATTGTGTAGTTCCAGCTCGTGGTAAGAATCTAGTGAAAACCGATTTGCAGATTCAAGTTCCAAGCGGCTCTTACGGGCGTGTTGCACCACGCTCTGGACTGGCTGTTAAGAACTTCATCGATGTCGGCGCTGGTGTTGTTGACGAGGATTATCGCGGCAATTTGGGCGTCGTGCTGTTCAATCATTCCGACAGTGATTTCGAAGTGAAGAAGGGAGATCGCATCGCTCAGTTGATTTGCGAGAAGATATTCTATCCGGAACTGGAGGAACTCGATGCTTTGGACTCAACCGAACGTGGAGAGGCTGGCTTTGGATCAACTGGTGTTAAGGAGTTGCCGGTAAAGAATGGAAATGGAGTTGCAGCTCCTGCCGCAGAAGAGATTAAAGTTTAAGAGGTTGTTTAAGTGTTGGCACTAGAATTAATGTACAAATGTTTTTCGAATAAAGGTGTTTCTTTGTAAATCGATTTTTTCAATTTCTCATTAATATGATGGTTTGTTTGGTTGTTCAGTGAACCAACGATTGTTGTGTGCATTGAGACTCAACCGACAGAGGGGCTTTATCAAAATAACATACTTGCATACAGGCCAGATTGCATTCGGTTGAGAATAAATTTCGAACTAGGACAGGAAACTGCAGTTTGATATGAACACATTGAATCACTCTGGTTGATAATCGACAGCTTCCAGTAGTGTCACACATTAAATTTCGTAGTGCCTCCATATCCGTGGTTGTGTTCTATTGCGTTACACAAAAGCAAGAAGAAGGAAGGAAACTTCCCGCTCTGGAGGCGATCGTTTGTAGGTGTCATCAATAGTTTGTTAATTTCGCAAATGGGGACTACAACCCCACATGGTCCACTCGGTATTTGTATCGGTAGACAGACCCGTACTGTTGTATGGTGTTCGTGGTGGACTTCGCTCGAAATTAACATTAACCTCAAACCCCTTGACAGACTTTAAATCGGCGGAGCACTGAGGAAAACCCACTCCGCAGATTTGAACATACTCCACAATCTCCCACCGATGGACTTAATCGATAGTGGTTCAAAGTAGGCTGAAATCGCTGCATATGTGGAAAGAACTTCAGCCTGGACAACTCAACTTCGGGAAGAACTTTTCAAGCAGCTTCCCCATCCACAGGTGCAGGTGTGGGCGCTGGTGACGTTTTAAGGATGTAAATACCCGACCTTATCGATTACTTTCATGCTGAATATATGGCGGTTAGGAAGCTCTGTTCTGGCTAAAAACAATGTAATATCAAGCACATATATCGACATCTGTTCCGACAGCCAGACAGCGATCTACCTCTTCTTCTGGTCGGGCTACAGTCCGGGGGGAGCCTGGGCCTCAACCAAAAAGTCACTCCAGTGGGCATCGGTTTCGTGGGCGTCCTCTATAGCGTTACCCCACTGGTTCGGAGTCGAAGACTTCGACTATCCGCGCCCATCGCTACTGTATTACATCAACAAAAGCTCGAAAGACTTCCTCAAGTAAATCGTAGATGGCACAGGATGCCTCGTCACCAAATAATATCTTGCCTACGTTCGACCCTAAGCGATCGCTTAACCAGATCAGAATGAGCAGACGGAATCTAAGAACTCTCTTCGGCGTTATAACTGGGCATAGCGCCATAAGGACTCACGCCTCTAGACTTGGCCTTCCTTACAACGGCTTCTGCAGAAGCTGCAGAGACGAGGAGGAGGAAGAAGCTATTGCACATTTGGTATGCAATGGCAGTGCTCTCGCCTCGCGTAGAAAAGACGTCAGGAAGCATGCTACTTCAATAACCTGGTTGAAATAAGTAGCATAACGAGTCAGCCATCTCTCAAGAGCACTAACTGGTTGGCGGGCATTTACAGATCCGCTTGCTAATATTTACAATGGGCCTATGCTGTTAGGTTAGGTTAGGTAGGCGGGCTGCTTGTGCATTCACCAACACACTTAGACCCTATTGGTCCATTGTGGTACCCCTAGTCAGACTACTACCACCGATCCACCACTCCAGTGATAGTGGCGTTAATTTGATCCCAACGGGAAATAGTGACTGGACCAGATTTGAAAACCAGATAAAAGCGTATTAACTTTGTTTTCACTGGTATCCGAACCACGGACGCCGCTAACCAGGGGGCAGGCACTCTACCAACTGTGCCATGCAGTCGTTTGAATGCTGGCGTAAGTTTGGCTGCTGTCTTTCCTTACATCAGTCAGCCACTTCAACCTAACCTAACCTAAGTTCGGAATTATATCACGTCTCCTATTTACTAACATCGCGAAGGGACCATTCTTGCCTGTAAGGCAGGGGTTTATTGATGATTATTGGGCTGAGTTCGACTCCGTGTAGAGGTGTAAGTTTTTCAGAATACTTGGGGCTAGCTTATGCACATCCTCCTAGACTAGCTTGGACTTTGTGGGGGTTAGCGGGCATTAGCTACATCTCACTTAAGATTTAATGTATCCGTTACGGTGTGTGATTTCGGGTAATAGACTTGCATAGCATCCTGTGACATAGTGTTCAAGCTTGAGTGGTGATGTCATTGCATGCCTGTTGAGTTCTTCAGCCTCAGTTTCCAGGAATCTCAATGTGGCCTGGTACAAAGTTATCTGTTCAGCGGCACGCGAATGATAGACTAGAGATGAGCGACAGCTGCATACCATCTTGGAGATCGAAGTGAGTTATTTCCAGGATTCTGATGGCCGTCTGACTGCCGAAATACTAACCTTACTTATGGTAGCGCTACAGTCCGTAGTGGACCTGGGCCTCAACCAACAAGCGTCTTCAGTCAACTGGATCTTTGGATAGCTGCCTCCAGTTTCGATGGCATAGTTGTTTGATGTCCATTTCCACTTGCATGCGCCACCTAAGTCGCGGTCTTCCTCTACTGCTCCGTCCCTCTCTGGTGGATCCGAGAATTTTTCAGTTTCCATTCGCTGTACATAAACTTAAGCATCTCAACCATTGGACCTTCACTCTTCTGGCTAAGCAGTTGCCGCTGAGCAGCTCGTACCGTGCATTGTTATATCTTCTCCTCCATTCACCAACTATGCAGACGGGACCAAAAATCGCACTATTTCCTTGACAAAGTCCATTCTTTCTCGTTGACAGCAAACACTTGGTCTAGCCCTCATTTGCCGTTAATCCTAACTTCAGAACTCCGAATTGGTCAAGCTGGGGGAAGTTTAGAGACAGCTTGGAAGATCTGTAATCAGGAAGACCGAGCTCGGTGTTGGATCCAAGTTAGCGGTTTTCTACTCGGAACACTCACTCTTCCAACTTTCATCCACGGTCATGACGTTTGGGTAAAGACCGAAGGGAAACGATCGCGAATACAATCTGCCTCACCCTGCCTCACCCAGCACTGTGCGAGGAACTCAATGTTGACCTGCTACTTCTTCGAATGGAAAGACCTATGCTTCGATGGTTTGGTCACGTGGCTCGAATGTCCCAATCAGATATGAAGTATTATAGAGATAGCCGACTTCATAGCTGATTGCCCACTAGCCCATCGACGAACGTGAGTGCCTTTTTAACGGATATTCATGAATTTTTGACGGTTATTCACGAAATACCGTAAATGCCGTCCTTTGATTGGTCAATTTGGTTAACAACACGTTAAAAAAAACAGTTGTCAAAAATCGTAAGGGGAAAGTCATGCATCTCCGTAATACTTCATTTTTGGTCCCCATCATCACGACAACAGAGGCGGGCGTTGAATGCGATTAAATCAGATAGGCGACCGCATGGCAAACCCAGGAGGACCCAAAAAATCGCTTAATTTCGCTTGAGCATAATTCCTGATGGATTAGAGTCGATCCCGGAGGATCGAGTTGCCTGGAGATCTCTCGTGCGTACCTTACCCCCGCGACCCTTTTAGTGGATCATGCGGACGATTTGAGACTGTTTCCTTCCTCTTAAGACTTCGATCTGAACGAAAGTGATCAATTTCAAGGTTGCAATGCTTTTCAGTGAAAATGTCATTTGAAATGTACAGTACAGTGGACTCCCCCTAAGTCGAATTGTTACGGGATACCAAAATTTGTTCGAGTTAGAGAGAGTTTGACTTAAAGAGAGGATTTTGAATGGAAAGTTGAGGGAAATGTATGTTAAATATGGCGAAAAAGTTCGAGTAAGCGAGAGTTTCAACTTAAGGAGAGTTCGACTTAGGGAGAGTCCACTGTACATACAAACTTTGTAATTGTCCATCAGCCACCCGGGCCACAGCTCAATAGCAGGGAACGAGAGAGCAGATGAATTGGCCAGACAAAGGTCTCAAATAGACACCAGCGAAGCGGACACAACACTACAGGCACAGATCAGTGCACTTCACCAGACTATAAGTGACACCATAGTTAAAGAAGCCAGCTCACAAGAGATGACTGTCACACGACAATATGAACGTGGCGAGAGCTTAACAACGGCAGAACAGAGAGGCTTCTGGCATTGGACCTCAAGTCGATCCATGTACTCGTCGGAGATCACAGGGCACTGCTCCGGAAATAGAACGCGGAATCCAACGATCTCATCCGGAGAGATCAAACCGGTCCAAAATCAGCTTTGCCTCTGCGTAGCTCTCCAGAATCGCCGCCTAGTTTCGCTCGGCCAAAGATTCTTCACAGCGATTTTGCGGATATATCGGATCTTCTAAGATTCTTAAAGAGCATGGGGGGTTTAATCACGTGACACAGGATACACATTTAATCAGAATGTGTACTCCACAAATTAATGGATTCACAATGGGCCCTAAGGCCTTCGAGTGGAAGTGATGCTGTCTCGTCGCACTCCCCTTTTAAAACCTAACCTAACCCTGTCACTGCTTCCAAAGAGACATGGAACAAAAATGTACATCTCAGTGCAGACCCGAAATTGCATGTCACTGCTTTACACACAGCCTTGGTCCCCCTTTAACAGAGATCACTTGATAGCTGTAAGTCCCTCTAATCGCTCCGCTTGCGAATCAGTTCAAAGACAAACGAGCCCCACCAACGCCATGTAGTCCGTGACGAAAAGATTGCTCCCCCACTGCTCACTAACGAATCCATAGCGTGATAACGCCACCGGGCCAGCAAGCTCTAAGGTCAAAGTTGTACACTTAAGGTTCCGCTTTCAAAAATCGCACAAGAACAAAGCCAATTCCTTTTGACGTGCACTGAAAACGGTCGCATAGCGAGTGCCCGTAGCGTGCTGCTAGCGAGTGCAACAAACTCGAGCGCATAATAATTAAAAATTTTCCACGTTGATGGTTTTTCGCAAAAATTGAAGCTGCACCGTCTGCGCGGCTTCAAAGGCTGGCGCGATGCAACATAACGTGTTGTTTCTTTTTGTTTTTATTTTTTTAATTTGCCAGTAACCTTGGTGAACTCAGGTCATGCCTGACCGTTTCGCTAAGTGGCGATTGCTTTTCGGTATGATTTTGGAATCCAAGCCAAGTGGTGCTCTGCAGTGCTCCGCCGGCACCTTGGCTGGGATGCGCATTGCATTTCTGTGGACTTTAATTGCACGGTCGCACGCTATCTGCTAATTATGTTGCGAGTGATGCGCTAATTACCCTAGCATCAGTGTGTGTAATGTCTTGGAAGGAATTATTGGATTCTAGAGAGTTCACTGTGGTGGAAATATGCATGGGCTTTGCTTGAATTTCGCTTGTTGGCTACCGCAGCGCAACGAAAACCATATCGGGATTGTAACATTATTTTAAAATTCATAAGAGTTAAGCATTGATTGCCTGAAGGCATTAGACTTGCTTTGAGAGTTTAGGCCACGGTGAGGTTTAAGGAGACGATCGTGACTGCTGACAGGATAGGTGTCGTTGATCTTGCTGCTTCTGACTGTGGAACGCTTTTGATTGTTTCTTGTGAATGGATGGGTTGAATCATCGATGATGCATTTGTCACTGGCAGGTTCTTATGCTAACGGAGTTAATTCAGTGTTGATCTGGCGATAAGTGTCACATGGTACACACATTTTGAGGCAGCCTTTTAGGCTCTTCAAACATTTTCTTGTGCTTGTTGGTTTTCTGTGTCTGTAGCGGGAGACATGCTGTAATTAAGGCCTTGCTCAGACCTTTAACCTCTTCCTAGATAGTTCAGGAATGCAAGTGCTTGTCTGGGGTCATTAAGGCATCGCTGGAAATGATCTGAGGAGACATTCCCAGAACATGAACCTGTGCTGGAACTACCTGCGTCCTAAGTTACGGCTTCCATCGATGGTCAGTGATCAGTGTTCTGCCTCAATTCAGTCTTTCGTTCGGTTTCGACTGTTAAAGCACCATGAGCAGCTCATCTATATTATTTTTGGACATTCTAGGCACAGAGGGAAGCTATTGTCTCCTCTGCTATGTTGCATGATCGTCTGCTTGATGCTCTTACTGGATCTAACACCTAGACCCATGCCTTTCCGGATGACGCAATCGTACTGCCTGTCGGATCATGTCTAGCGGATGAGTTCTCGAAAGGGCATGCAGCTTAAGGCGTATTCGGCGACTGGTGTATCACAAATGATCTTTCAGTTAACCCTTCTTTCATGAGGAGGACGACATTGACGACCCAACTGAAACTAAAAGGCGTCACCACCCGTCTGCCTAGGCTACATAAGAGACTTCCCTAGGAAGTCTGGTTCTGCTTGTGATGAACTCCCTTCTTCACATCATGGGTTGCACCCTCAAGGTCATTTTCCATCTTAATAGACGTGATCTTTGGTATACCACGCACTGGAGTTTAGAGGAGCTTGCATTTCATTTGACATCAGTCTTATTCATATGCCGTTTGACATAGGACACCAGTGCTTTAGTTGTGGCGTACAGATAAAGTCGACTTTCCCTGCCCTCAGGACTGGCTCTGGCCAGAATCTGGGCCAGGAAAGGAATGCAGTCGAAACTTTACGGATGGCTCCAAGACCAATGAGGGGTCTGGCGCCGGCGCCTGGTATACCACGCACTGGAGTTTAGAGGAGCTTGCATTTCATTTGACATCAGTCTTATTCATATGCCGTTTGACATAGGACACCAGTGCTTTAGTTGTGGCGTACAGATAAAGTCGACTTTCCCTGCCCTCAGGACTGGCTCTGGCCAGAATCTGGGCCAGGAAAGGAATGCAGTCGAAACTTTACGGATGGCTCCAAGACCAATGAGGGGTCTGGCGCCGGCGCTTTCGTCGAGGGCGACAACATTAGACTGCTCATCTCATTGGGTAAATTTGCGTTGGTTTTCCAAGCGGAAACCTAAGCGATCCTAATGGCCACGAATTATATTATGAAAAACAGGTGGAAGGGGTTATAGATTTGTGTCTGTAGTGACAGCTAAGCTGTACTTAAGGCCTTGCTCAACCCTTAACGACTTTTAGGATAGTTCAGAAATGTGCTTGTCTCGGTTCCGGTTCACCACGGGATCGCTGGAAATAAGATCGCCGATGAACTTGCTAGACATGGATCAGAGGAGACATTTCCAGAACTTGAACCTGCTTTGGGACTCCCTGCGTCCTTGGTTAGGAGTTCCATCGATGTTTGGACCTCACGAAAACACAATCGGAGGTGGCATCACACTCAAGAATGCAGACAGACCAAACGCATGCTCCCAAAAATCTGAAAGAAATTTGAGCGATTCTTGTTATGCCTTGACACGATTTACCGAGCTTATAACGGTTCACTACACTTTAGCCAAACACCTAAGTGTGCTTGCACTCTGCGATGCCTGTGGAGAAGGCGATGATACTGCAGAGAACTTCCTCTGTCACTGTCCTGCCTTTGCTCGGATCAGGTGGCAGGTTTTTGGTGCTGATGATGTAGTCTCCGCATCAAAAGACAAAGAAATTGCAACAAATGTAGCTTGCTGCCTGGCAGTACAATGAACAAGTCTTTGAGTTCTCAACCAAATGCAGAGAACGAATCAGAGATTCCACTAACAAGAGAGAGATGGGTCCAGTTCCGTCTTAGATTGTAGCGCCACTCATAGCCTGAAATGAAGCTGTGGCCGTTACAAAAATATCACCGAGTGAATATGAAATCTTGAAGTATCATCTGATTTCCTACAGCAATTCTAATTGTTTGGCGGCGGAACCTTTCCAGTCATAGGTTTAGGACGGTGACGTAAAGTTACACCAATTCGGTTCGACGTTAATGCATTCTACTTTTCTGAACTATGAACTATGAACACATGTTTGTATTGGCCTTACACACATCTCAACAAAATTTGGTGAAAAACAACGCAATAGAACACAAGTTATTGAAATTTTTAGGAATTATAGGTTTTATTGACGTTTATGAAAAAAGCTAACATTTTAAATATAGGAAATAAATTAATAGTAAGTTCGCATAATAAATTAGATAATTAATTCAAGATCTTTTCACTCTTTCTTTTCTCTGCTTCAGTTCTTAAGTGGGCTGTAAATGGATCGGATGATGATTTATAGGTTAAGTTCTAACCCAGATGTAATATGTGTGTACCCCAGATATATAATTTATGCGCAGTGTTAACAATCCCCTCTTAAAGCTTCATCATTCCGGATTTCTTATTGCAACATGACTAAGTCGTTCATTTCTAAAAGTTTAGCTCCACAACTAGTGCGATTACTCGGAGAACTCGTATTTGCAACAGCTTGAGCTACTTCAATTTTTTATTTTTACGCACATTGCCACATGTGGACCTCAGATAACTTTATTTTTAGATAGGTAGATTTCGGATGCCATGCTTTTTAGAGTAGTTAGCTGAATACTTAGTGTAGCTTTCTAAAACTGTTAACCACAACTAAAAAACGGTGACTCTTAAAACTAAAAGAAACTTTAGAGCGCTGTATCTCGCATATCCCTTGACATAACTTCCACAAATCTTGAGAAAACATAGGCCAGTTATATATCTATAAGAAATAAATGCGACTAAGTATTCCAATTTTCATTTTTGACATTTTGTTCCGATTTTGAACTACAGTGCGGCGCGCAGCGGCGGCATATCAAAGAGCGGGGCGAAGATCTTTCAAATTATTCATGGATCTGCTCTACATTCTCACATATACGACACTCCTGCTTGAACTAAATTGTTTGGTGAAAAATACTATTATGAGCAAGATAACTGCACACTGTTCTAGATGAACCCATTTTTGTTGAAGTCCTAGGCGCAAAAGAGTAAAGGCTCCGGCACATAGAACACTTTACTTTCGTAGCGTCCAAGATGACGCCGTTCACGGTGAAGTACATGACGCAAGGGCATAACACAGTGAATACTTCAACGCACAGCTGATTTCATTTGACAGTTTTTGAAAATTCAAGTTGTTTTGCTTATTTATGCACGATTAAAATATGTTTAAAATATGTTTTATTATAAATACTGAATTAAAAACTTTTGTTTATGTTTTTATGTATTTTGGACTTTGCTTCTGCGGGAACCAACTTCCAGACTCTAACATACAATTGAAATCTATTGAAATATCACAATGTGACGATTGTCAACGCTGAAGGAGAGAGAAATGTTAAAAATTGAGTAACTATAACCGTCGCGTGAGCGTCAGCGTTGGTCTATGTGTCACCTCCCATAAGGACACACGTTTTTTATGTATCTGTCAAAGTAATGCTGACGCTCACGCATGTAAAGTAGTCTATGTGCCGGAGTCTTAAGTCAGTCGTTGAATTGTTTGACAACCAAGTCGATCCTCAAAAACAGAAATGACCGACTTCTATCTCTCTTGCCCCATTTCTGACAAATATTTTTTATAAAGTTTGTTTTTAAACCAAACTGACCAAACACAGAATGGAATTCACATTATTTCGTAAATAAACGTCAAAAATTCATGAATATCTGCCAAAAAGTCACTCAAATTCGTCAATGGACTAGGGGTATCTTCATTTCTGCTGAAAATCATCGATCACGAGCCGTATAGAGTGACACTTCATGTCCAGAGGTCAAATGGTTACTACATACACACAATTTCTATTCAAGACTAGACTGTGTGCTAAATTTTTCTCTGTCAAAATTTTCCCCTTATCATCCACGTCCAGCGAATTGCGACTTTGATTCATGTCGCAGTGATGCCATTTTGTCGCATTTCCCGTCACAGCGAAGATTTTCCCCTCCTCATGCTCGGCTTTGTACTTTTGGACTGATAACACTGTTTTGATTGTTTAAAGGGATGTGTGAGTTCGTTCTTCAATGCGATTAGTAATTCAAAGTACTCAAATGATGAAATGATGTATTTTGTGTTGATAAGGAAGACTTGATTTGATGTGACCCAAGGGCGAAGTGTAAGATCCCGCAATCTTTGAGAGTGAACTGAAAACACATAAAAGGGACTTCAACGAAACGATTTGAAGTATTTGAAAATTATGAAGAGAGAGAGAGAGAGAGAGGGACCATAACATTTACATGAACAAAAGTTCATGACCGATGGCCAAGATCTATTTCGATTGTTGATATCGTCTTGTCAGATGGATGAACAATTTGGGAACGAAGATTCGATTAGGTTAGGTCATGGGGAACTCACGCCTCTAGACTAAGTCTTCCCTATGATGATTTCTGTAAAAGCTGCTTGGACGAGGATGAGTGCTCTCTCATCCCGTAAATTCAGACTTGTGGGGGCCCTCTCCTTTGTTAATCTGGCTGAACTTAGCAGCATCAAAATCAGCCCTCTTCTTCGCTCTATCGAAAGCACAGATTGGTTTGCGGAATAGGTAGCCTAAGATCCACGTGGTAACACAATGGGCCTATGTTTGGCCTAAGTGTGTCTGCTGCGCGTATGCGCGGCAGTCAGCCACTTCAACGCAATCTAACCTAAACTAGGTCATGGGGAATGGAAAAATTTAAATGCAAGGATTCCAATTAATCCCTGTCTCAATCAGGGTGGTAAGAAGGTTACACACATTCTTGCAGGAATTTTCGAAAAAAATGTAACTGACTGTTGTGATGATGGTAAATTTTAACAGAGACTTCAATCAATATTCCGTAGATTCTATCACATTCTGAACTGGAAACCATGCGACCGTGATTGAATGCCCTTAAAATAACTTCGATCATGATTGATAACGGGTTTCCTTTCCGATAAGTTACCGCTATACGCTATACGTTCGCTATACTTCTCTGTTTATATTGCAGGTAATAATATCGAAACCAAACTATGAACATTCTAATATCGATGGTAGCCCATCGTTGTTTTTATGCACAATAATGCTATGCTAATGCATGTCATTTAACTGGCACCTTAATATACCGTTCCCACCAAGTTTGAAGTCTTTTCAAATTTCTTTAGCTGTCAGTCTTTAAGTGACAGGATATAATAGGGTTGATGAAAAGAGAAAGGGCATATTCATATATTTTGACATTTAAAAATGAACGAAAAAGTTACAAAAAATAGGTCTGTTCCAAGTGATTTATGCACAGAAATTCGTAGTTGAGCAAATTGTCAGGAGTGGGGGTAGAAAATCTTTCTTTGAGAAAGAAACGACGGAAAAAAAGAGAGCAACAGAATCCGAAATGGAGTATTACAGAGATAGCCTTCTTCACAGCTCATTGCCCACTAGTCCATCGAGGAATTTGAGTGCCTTTTTGACAGATGTTCTAGAAGTTTTGGCGGTTATTCACGAAATAACGTAAGCGCCTTACTCTGATTGGTGAATTTGGTTTAAAAAAATGTTATCAAAAACGGTTGTCAAAGGTGTTTAGGGGCAAGAGAGTTAGAAGTCGACCATCTCTGTAATACTTCATTTCTGCACAGAATTCACGAAACGTCAAAAAGAAAAAATTTAATTTTTTATTTACTTTTCTTCTATACCTAAAACACAACGAATTTAAAAAAGTCTATACATTTATCACAACAAAAATGAAATATGAAAAAACGCCATAATTTTAATATATAATGTCGTTTTTTTTATTTTGAATTTGACAGTTTTCAATTTTCTGCCCACAAAAAATTCCTCTCAAATTGCGTGGGGAAATTTTTTACTCCCTCATGAGCACTGTCTACTGTGAAAAACTACGAAATTATCACCAAATGGAATGCTTTTTGACAGTTTGTCGGTGATTTTTTTAAGGACTTTCATTCACGGTCGCATGGTTTCCAGTTCAGAATGTGGTAGAATTTACGGAATATTGATTGAAGTCTCTGTTAAAATTGACCATCATCATCAATTGGAACAGACCTAACGAATTGAAATGCTCGCTATAGGCTTGTTCAGTTGGACAACCTCTCATGGACGTATGGCGAAACCTGGGCGGTTTGGACACATTTGACGTATCCTTTCGGTTTCATTTGGTGGGAACATAGAATAAGGTTGTAGAACTCATACGCACTGAGCGCCTATTGAGTAGTAGAGCCATCTCTCGAAGGACCAAGCTGACTTTATACAAGACCTTGATCATCCCAGTTTTGCTGTACGGCGCGAAGGCATGGACAATCTCAAAAGCGGATGGGTAAGTCCTTGGTCTCTTCTTGGTCCTGTTTGCGTTGACGGATTCTGGAGGAGAAGATTGAACCACGAACTGTACAGGCTGTACAGCGACATGAGTCTAGTCAGGCGTCTTCGGATCCAACGCCTAAGATGGCTGGGCCATGTAGAGCGCATGGACATCTCAGCTCCGGCCCGAAGAGTCTTCGACTCCGAACCCGTGGGACAACGCAACAGAGGACGCCCGCGTCTAAGGTGGCGCATCCAGGTGGAAAAGGACCTCAACCAACTTGGCGTGCGACACTGGAGACAGCTAGCCAGAGACCGTCCTAGTTGGAGAGACTTGTTGGTTGAGGCTCAACCGCTGACGCCAAATAAAGAAGATTTGTGGTGAATCGAAAAAAGTACTTGAAAGAAAGAACCTTCTTCCAACCGTCTTCTCTAGAAGCAATGCTTGTTTCTAAGACAACTCGAGGCTCGATTGTCAGTCCTTGATACCGCTCTCTGTCGCATTAAGGATCTAGTGAAAAAGAGTGAGTTTTGAGAAACAAATTCAGACTGCAATCTAAAACCAGGGTTGCAACAGTGAACGGCCGCTTTCTCAGGAAATACCAAGTTAACTTTATATAAGACCTTGTTGAAACCAGTTAATCTCCGGGGCTCCGTGGCATGGACAATAGAAAAAGCGGATAAAGAAGTCCATGGATGCTTCTTCTTCAACCACCAAGCATACGCAATGTACAGTAACGTGAATCTCTCTAGGCTTCACAAATTCTGGGTAGTGATTCGTCTTGGGGCATCCATTGTGAATGTGTGCTTCATTCACCATTTAAACATTTCCGTGATAACACTCAGCACCAAGTGGTCTAGCTCGAGTGGTTATTGCATCCCTGGCAAGCTCGCGTTCACTATGACGTGAACGTTGAACTAGGTGTTCTCTATGGCGCTGATACAAGAACAATCGCAAGAGCTGATGAAGGAGCTCTTGGTCTATTCGAGAGAAAAGTTCTGCACTCGATCTGATTTACTTGACGAAAAACATTTTTTTTTTTGTATGAGTTGTACAGCTACATGAATCTAGCGAGGCTTCTAGATATTCAAAAAAAGTGCAGAGCGCATGGACAACGCTGTTCCAGCCTTTGGCGCCAGTGGGACAGCGCAATAGAGAACGGCCACAACAAGTGAAGAAGGACTTCAGTCAAATTGGGGTAATTGCAGACAGTTGGACAGAAATTTCTTGCCAGTGCAGCGGGAGGGGGTCATTGTCAAAGAGCAAGAAATGTTCGAGCTAAAAATGACTGTTGTAAAGGTTCGATTGCTGAACAAATCAATTCGCTGAAAAGAGGAGAATAACAAAAACTGCATGAGCAACAAGTAATGTTCATAAAAACTTTTTATTAATATTTTTTTTAAATTATTTTCATTGTACAAATGCATATATATTCAAATATACACACAAAATGTTTATTGTAAATATAGAAATTCCATTTTCTGCTTCTTTTTTTATATCGCTTCTGTATCTGTGTATAAATACTGGTGAAACTATATTAAAGTAAATTATTGTATTAGTCTCTTTACAAAAAAAAATGAAAACAAAAAATAACGAAAATATTCATCAGCAATGTATTATTGAAATTTGTAATTATTCCTAACATCAGATTTTGTGTATTCAACGAAAAGGGGTTTCTATTAAATATTAGGACTTGCTACGTATGTATTTGTCGGGACTTAGAAAATCAATAAAAAATATTCAAAATATGTAATCCATAGTTTTTTGTATTTTATTCACTATTTTATGTTCTTATTTTTAAATCTAGGTCTAGTTTTGTTTTTTTTTTTTTTGTTTTTCATTTTTGTTGTTTTGCTTAGTCTTCACGTTTTTCTGTTTTGTTAAATAAATCATTTAAATAAATGTATAAGGAAAAAGAAAAGAGAGAAGGAAAACAATGTTGTTTCTTCATTCGTTTTGATTAACAATAAAACAATAAACAAAAGAATAATTTTTCATTTAGAAATAATTGCATTTTACATAGCCTGGTCCTAAATTGATTTACAAAATATATTACGTTCGTATTCACTTAAGGGTCCTTAGAAAAAATATGCTTGTCTTTATACAAAAGAATATTACTGACTAGTTTAGAAAAAACAAATATTTATAAGTTTAATTTTATACACTTAATGCGATTGTTTTTTTTTTTGTTTTGTTTTGTTTATTTTTTTTTCGATATATTTTAAGTACTTAACAGTTGAGTACAAATGTTTTATGTTGCATTCGTTTGTTTTTTGTTTTTGTTTTCAATAAAATAATGTACAAAGGTTTGATGTACTGATTGATGTGAGACATTCTGTGCATTGAGAGATGTGCTGATGTGTGGTACAGGCGACGCGGATCTTGCACATTTGAATGGGATCAAAAGTTGGTTGGTTTGAGTTGAAATTTCGATCGGTTAAGCCTGTTGTTGTACACCGAACGAAGAGACTCAACAAACGCGTAGAAAATGTTATTTCGATGGTCTCCAGATCAGTTGATCAGGTACCACAACCATAGAGGCGCATCATGTCGTCTGTAGAGACAAGAGCATCGTTTGGGCTTCATCGGCTCTCTTCTCTATTCGAACAATGAGTACTAAATAAGCTGTGTATGCTCGTCAAAAATGCACAAAAATGTCTGCATTTTTCGCGAAAGACACGACATCGCATTGGCACTTCATTGGCGCACCAGTTCATTAGACATTCGTTAAATTTTGCCCCAAAGTGAATTCTTCACGATCACGGCCAAATCTGCGTTGGATTTCTTTTCTAGGGTCAGTTCTAAAAATGTATGATGACTCAATTAAAATGGTTACTTTGACTTGCTGACCTCCGGAATTATTTTCATTTTGAGAGCAACTTGTCCCGAAGACCAGGAAGTACCGCACTGCATTAGAATAGGAGTCTTAACCTAAGATCTGTCCTTCAGCAAAAAACGGAATATTCCAATAGAACTTAAAGGAGCGTCCTTGTCAAATTGATTAAATATTGAGTGGCTTCCGATCGTCTGATCAAAAAGTCCCAAACATTTGCACTTTACTGAAATGAACGACTAACTCAAAGGATTGCTTGGCAACACGGTTTTACAGATCAGAAGCCTGAGTGCCCAACCATAATTGTCGAAATGACATAACTGTGATAAGTCTAACCACTTTACTCCTTTCGTTAAGTTTCGTCCAGTTTTGCATACTTAAGTGATAGCTTTTTGACATCTATGTAGCTAGCGTACATAGAGTTGATGTTCGAATTTTGTGTGAGTTCCCAGAAGCAATTATGCGTAGTTTCTGACTATGATCATTGAAGTAAGCTTAAGTTAATTATGGTTGGGCCTTATATTTAATGTAAGCTCTGGAAATGTGTTTTTTTGACTCTGACACTTTTTGTGAGTGACACCATTAAATTTTATTTGTTTTAAATGCTTTGGCAGCCAGGATGTCGTGCAGGCAATTTTCCCTGACATCCCTGCCAGCTGTTCCAGGTGGATATTCAACCTCAAAATTCAGTGCTATTTACTTACTTACTGTCGGCCATAAACGGTCCAGTGTCATAAGTAATGATGTATACAATTTTTTAACCTTCCATTGTGAATGTGTGCTTCATTCACCATTAAAACACTTAAGCATCCAACGTCAACATTTTCTGTGACTCCAAAGTTTCGTCCCATATTCAGGCCATTCCAGTCCGACTTCTGACATCCACATCAAACAGTCAACTCATCAAAATGACAGGGATGTCAACAACATCAACAGTCAATTCACAATCATTCACTTATTGTCAACGTTGCAACTTCATGGAAGCCCTGGACTTGTTTTTTTTTTTTAAATCAAAATAAAATGTACACGTCAAAAGTAGTCTGAATCCAATTCTACAATTCTACAATATTCTACCTTAGTCGCTAAGTTTTGGGACAAAAGTCATCTACCGTAGACTAAACCTAAAACCTACTTCATACACGTTACGTTAAATTATGTAGAAATTAAAAAAAAAAAGAAATTAGAAAACAATATGTAAACCTTATGTACACGTGGACTTGTCAGAGGTGGAGACTTTAACTAACTTCCAGGATCTGCGGTGTCCGGATGTCTGGGAATGCTGCCACTACTGGCATGAACCATCGTTTGACTATTGCTGCTGTTGCAGGAGGCAGGATTTCTAGCACCAAACTGATGTTGCTGATGCTGTTGTTGGAGTTGATGTTGCTGTTGTTGGTGTTGTTGTTGTTGCTGCTGTTGTTGTTGTTGATTATTACCAATCCCACTGGGTGGTGTTGATGATGCCGCTGATGTGGTGGATGTTGCTACCGTTACGGCTGCAGCTTGGGCAGCAGCTAATAGCTGCGCCTGTGACGAACACGATACACACGGACATGGTCCACCCAGTTTCTTAGCCAACATTGACTTCAGCTTAAGTGCAGGTCCCAGTTTCATGCCCAGCGAGTTCATAAGGTGATCCTCGGTTAGCAATGGCAGGCCAGATCCATCGATGCACTGGTCTCGGAAGTTCTGCAAGAGAGAAGAAGAGAGAGAACAGAAATGAGTGAATGGCTGGAAATGGGAAGAAGAAGAAGAGGGTTCAAATTGCTAAGCAATGGACAATAATAATAGATCCACTGTAGATAGTTGCCGGAGAGTATAAAACATAATAATGATTGCTGGCTGCTGCCTGCTGCCTGCTGTGGCATGTGCCAAAGCACGGTAACCAGTTTGAGACGAGACGAGGAGTATGTACTTGCCGCGGCAGTTGTTTGCTGCAACGACTGCTGCTGTTGCTCTGACTTTGGATGCGGCTACTAGCAGCTTTGAGCAAATCTGTGGAAATTATCGATAATAAGTCGATTGAATATAACGCATAAGCAACACATGGACACTGCACGGTGTGGCGGGCTCCTGGCAAGCGACGACGGAAGGCGCGGCGCGCCTCTTTGGAGCGGGGCGAGAGCAGAGGCTAGCAGATTATGCAGTGGTATGAGGATGTTGCCGGGATCTCTTCATATGGGCGTTTAATCTTTTTGCAAGCAACAAAGCAGTATTACACGAGAGTGGCTGTGTGCAAGTGGGCACGCGCCCTCGGGTAGCAATACGATGATCTTATCGGTTGAACCATTAAACTGTGCACTCCAATCATGTGATGTTTTTTTGCCTTTTTGTTTTTCGCTCTTTCTTCGTGCTTCAGTTGGGACGGTTTCTTCTGCGTTGCCGCGTTAATGGCCAGTCGGTCTTAGAAGGAAGTGATCTATTTTCAAATGATCTGAAATCGAATTTTAAGTGGTTTCCTGAAACGAATCGTTGAGTCTAACGAGGGGAAGTGGCCAACGCATTGGAAGGATTGTGAGTGCAAAATGAAAAAAATGACATTTGTGATCGCAAGGTTTTGGGTGATAGTCGCCATGGATGGGCGATATGGTAGGGTGAAAAGTAACATCCTTGACCACCAGAATGCGCTGCTACTGCAAAAAAGGTTATGGCGCCTTGAAGCCCGTTCATATTTAGGCAGACATGCCAAATTTCAGTGCGATACTGTCTTTAGTTTTGTTTTGACAGCTAATTGGTGTTGACGTGTTAGATAAATATCATGGGGCTAATGCTCTGTCAGATGAAATAGAAATAACCTTTTTTGCAGTAGCAGTACATTCTGGCGGTCAAGGAGGTTACTTTTCACCCCACCTAGTATTGCTGAGGTGATTTTACTCGAAGTAAATTCACCATAGGTCAACTATTGTCACGCATTAATGCGAGGGTTTCACCCGCTTTCGCGATTCATTTTCGGGGTGGTGAAAACTCGCGCTTTCGGCAAAAGCTATTTGAAACTTCCTTGAGTTCATCCTTACGTGAGACGTTGTCAAACCGAACAAGCCTACAGTGTGAACTTTAGTTCATTTCGTTGTTGATCTGGACAGAATAATTTCTTGTCAATAAACAACTGTTATATCGATAAATACGCGGATATTCATGACTTCCAAGGCGTCGTAATCCCGGCATGAATGAATTTTTGTGTATCAACCGCTTCCGAACGGACACTCCTACAGAACGGACAATCTTGACGGTCCCCTGCTGTCTACTCTAAAGAAGTTTCACTGGAAGTAATACCTTATTTTGAAGCTCATTGCCTGTATCACGTAGTCAGTGGCTTCTTCCGACTCACTCTTACTGTTCCGAAAGAATACTGGTACTGTAAAGCTTCTCTATAGCGGACAGCATCATGATTGTCCTAAATGTAGAGGTGTCAGTTCTGAAGGCGTTGAAATACACGAATACCTTCATGGCGGGACCATGACGCCAGACCATGACGAATTGTCCGAAAAGAGAGGTGTCCTTTATAGAGGTTGTTAAGTTGCACTGTATATCCATAATTGTGGTGATTCCAAAGAGAGGTAGGATTTAAACGTAGTGTCGATTTTCTTCAAAATTGA
The DNA here is from genome assembly GCA_964034865.1 of Eristalis intricaria. NCBI lineage: Eukaryota > Metazoa > Arthropoda > Insecta > Diptera > Syrphidae > Eristalis > Eristalis intricaria. Next base: position 55,734,360 of record OZ035874.1, read on the forward strand.
CAGCTATGTAATGACATTCGAAAACCCTTCAAACTCGAGGGGGCGGTCTATTGAGGTTTCAGTAAGGGTTCATCCAAATCTCCCGATTTCGTTTAATGAGAACATAGCATACCTATTGCAACTCTATAAATTGTATTCTTTATAGATTTTCATCAGCGTTTTTGACACTGTATAACAAGAAGCCCTAGTTTGCAAAATGTAAGCCATTCGCACAGTCTGGGACAGAAAGAACTTCTCGGAGGAATTTTATTCACCAATGGGGTTGAATTAAGGACGCTTGTTGAAGTCAAATCTCAGACATGGCAAAGAAGTGAGGATGACATCGGGATAAGCCACAGTCATGTTGGCGGATGACATCCTTTTTTTCTCGAAATCGGTTATCCCAATGCAGATGATCTGACTAAACAGCAAGGTGGTGGATATTATCGCAAAAAGATGGGATATGTTGGTAAGCAGTGGCAGAGACAGAACTGAAGCCAAATGGGGAATTTAAAATATGTATGTTTTTAGGTTAATGTTGTTTGTTTTCATTTGAACTCATACAGCATCTCTATTTATGCACGTCCAAGGGCAAGTATGAGTTTTAAATTGACTGGATGGTGCAGTTGGTTAAGTGCCTGCCCTTGGTTATGCAGTGAAAGCAAAGTTAATACGCTTTTATAGGGTTTTCAAATCTGGTTCCCATTCGCCGTTGGGATCAAATCACTGAAGTCGTCAACCAGGTGTAGTAGTCTGACAATGTACCAAAATGACCTTAGTGTGCTGGTGAATTCACCAGCAGCCCTCCTAGCTTACTTAAGCTATCTACCTTCTAGTCACACCAAACGAAAAATCCCTCCTTAATGAAGCACCGAATTCTAGTACGTGCTATAGACAATTGAGAAATTTTTTAAAGAAAGATACCTAGTTTCGTACGGGTTACACTGCATACGCATTCATGATAAATATAAGTTTCAAAAATTAGAACTTAGCTGAGTACACATTTTATACCAAACGACTTCGACCTCTAGCTTTGGTCGTCTTTACACATTAACATTTTGTCGTATCAAATACCTCCATTTATCAGGAGTAATCGTACCATGCTTTCAGACGATCAAATCATCAAACCGATAACGCTGAGAATAAAAATACAAAAAGAAGAGGAAAAGATCGAAATTTGATACGACTTCTACACGAAACCCTTGCCTACATACGTAGCAGGGAATAAGACGGGGTCTGACGAAAGTAAAAACTGCCTTTCATGTGAAATGCCATTCATATGAGTGCGAACTACGAATGCCATCTTTCTGGAATAATAATTTTCCAAATATTACCTTGAACAAACTGTTATACTTCTGTTTTTGCAAGAAGATGCGGATTGAATTATTCAGGTTTTTTATTCAGCGTGTGCCAAGTTGCACAATTCGTAGTGAGTTCATATGAATGGCCCTTTAACCGCTGCCTGCCTGTCACTGTTGAAGAATTAATCAACATCCTGAGCATCATTTTCAAAGCCGTCCTCCATTTTGTGGTTCCGAAGGTAAATAAATATTTCGATATATCCACACGATTACGAAAGTCGTTTTAGTAAACCGACACAAGAAGTTTGGAGAGTCGCTTAAGCATTGGTATTACGGATCTACATACATCGACTCGAGTTTATGTTCCACACACATTCCAAAGCTGTCTTTGAGAAGCTGACTGTCACTTTGAAAGTTCAAATTGTTATTTGCGGTAGTTTTCATAAGTTATGTCAGAGTAAGAAAAATCTAAAATTGATGTTTTCAGTTATATTTGTGTTTGTTTAATAAAATGGCTTAGACTACTATAGAAATTGATAGGAGTAGTGCTAACCATAATCAAGAATTTCAAAAAGGGAATTGATTCCAGTAAGAGACATTAGATCAAGATGCAATCGATTTACTAATCAAATGACAGCTATCTCTTTCCAACCAGTTTCGGTTGGATATGTTCGAGAATCAACTCTTTGAAATTCTTTGCTATATTCATGTTTAACGTATGAATGATTAATACGAAATACATTTTACACAACTCTAGTTAAAACAAAGAGAAAACTTACGTTTTTACTTTGACGGCCATCATAATACCAACATCCAACATAACGGCAGTAAATTGCTGGTGGCGTTCAATATTTTAAGGCAGGTGAATTTGATCTTGTGCCCATGCAACGTTCATATGCAAAATATGTTCGAACGAGAGCGTGTCTAACGGTATCGAGAGAAGATGGTATCAATCTTACTTCGGGACAGGAAGGTGCACTCTCCATGGTGCCCTGACATTGTGCCAAATGGAAAAATTTGGTACAATGACGCTTTTGAAAATATCATTATGCCGAATTTTTTCATTTGGCATAATGTCGCTTTTGCAAAGCGTCATAGAGCCAATTTGGCACTATGTCACTTTGAATTTGGAAATCTGGTTAAGCATAAGATGAGTGGTTCGCTCCGCACGCTACCAGGATTTGAACCATTTTTCCGCAGGGTTTAAGCCGCTCGCGCGACTTCGTCGCTCCGCTAAGGGTATGTCAACAACTGTTAGGCAGGCGCTTGGAGCTAGTCCACACTTTGACGATGATGGACATATGACCACACTTCTCACTTCTTTAAGATCATTTTTGAAACCCTATGGACAACACTATATGCGCGATCATCTAGAAGTCCGTTCAGCTGTCGGCATGTATGACGGTAATGGGATTGGGCGAACGTATCGAGGTGTCAAAGGGTTTGACGGGAAAGGAGGGGAAGTACGAAGTCTCCAAGAAAAGAACTTGAGAATGAGCAACTATAATCTGAACGTATTCAGGGACTCCTTTTTTATTTATATAGACTCAAGATGAACTTGTCTAATGGGGGCCCCTCTCGAAGAACCAATCTGATTTTATGCAACATATTGATCATCGCCATGGATCAAAGGCATGGGCAAGCTCAAAAGTTGGTCAAGAAGTCCTTGACTTCGAGCGTGCGACCTTCACGAGGCGTACACTTGTGAAAACTTGCTTTTAAATTTGGCCTAATATCAAATGAAATATACAGAAACTGAAAGCCATCAGCGGTTAACAAAAATTCGGAACATCGTCTTTGTTTTTGACCGTCTCTGGAAAGAACTGAAAATAACACTCGCACGTAAGGACACTCATTCTTCGGGCTACGAAATGGAGGGATTGGCATAGGACCACACAGAATCACTCTCAAGATCTCACGTCAAGGTTTAGACTGTGATGATACCCCTACTCAACCGAGACCTTCAATGTCCAAAAAGGTTTTAGACAAGGCGGCGCACTGTCATATGACTTTTTCAACATTATTCTTGTGAAGATCCTGCAGAACTCACAAGAGGCACGATCTTCCAAAAGTCCGTACAACTGCTAGCATACGCGGCGGAGATTGACGAGATTGGTCGAACACATCGTGCCGTCAATGAAGCCTTTGCTGGTATTGAAGCGAAAGCGCCCAAAATGGGTTTAGCGGTGAACGAGGGCAAAACGAAGTATATGCTGTCATCAAGAAAGGACACACAACATCGACGTCTTGGACAGAGCGTCACAATGGGGAGCTATAACTTCGGGGTAGTCAAGGACTTCGTCTACCTCGGCTCGCAAGTAAACCGTACGAACAACACCAGTACCGAGATTGAACGCAGAATTACTCTTTCCACTTGCTGTTTCTTTGGGTTCATGAGCCAATTGAGTAGTAAAGCCCTCTCTCGAAGGACCAAGCTCATCATCCCTGTCCTGCTCTATGGTGCGGAGGCATGGACAATCTCAAAAGCGGATGACGGCAACAATCTGTCTGTCTGCGTTGACGGCTTCTGGAGCTGTACGGGCTGTACAACGGCATGAGCCTAGTCAAGCGTCTACGGATTCAACGCCTAAGATGGCTGGGCCATATGGAGCGCATGAACAACACTGCTCCAGCCCGAAGAGTCTTCGACTCCGAACCATGGCGCACCCAGGTGGAGAAGGATCTCAACCGACTTGGTATGCGCAGTTGGAAACAGCTGGCTAAGGATCGTGTCGGCTGGAGAGGCTTACTGGTTAAGGTCCAGGACTGTAGCGCCACCAGAAGAAGAAGAAGATACCCCTACTGAACTGATTTGTCGCTGGAATCGATGAATTAATTCTGGAACAGTAGCAAGAACGGATCAAAACATGTTGCATCTCCATGCCTGTTCAAATAGTCGGTCCCAATTCAAAATTTGCCATTTTAATTCATCAGTCTTGACTACTCGCAGTTCCCACCTAGCATCCATTGTGGACTGTAGCCCTAGTTTAAGAAGATGAACCATTGCCGACCTCTCCACGAGAAGAAAACACTTTCATTGACCTGTGGACAATTAGAACGCATGCTTCTGTCGGCAAATGTTACCAAAGCCATATGAAATCAATCGTAGCCGACCGCGAAAGCCAGCGCATAGTTCCGTGCCCACCTTCACGGCGATTGCAATCTGCTTAGGCATTCCATTCGAACACGTTCTTGCGCAGAATGCACCGCGAGTGTTAACAGGGCCTACGTGACTGATCTAATCGGATTTTCGTCACCGGGGGTCCGTCCAGTAGTTATTTATCAAATGGATTTATTTATGCGCCCATTCACTTAATACATTGTACTGAACATTTTTCCTTAAATAGATGAATGTACTTTCATTTTAGGAGGGGAACTCTAGAAAGTCGTCGACTCAATGCGGGGATTGGCTTGAGAAGTAGGGCGTTGATTGATTGAATGAAGAGGAGGCTTTGCCAAGTTTTGGACGCGTTCAATGGACGACGATCGGCTAAGATCTATGCAGTCTCTTACCGTGAATGCAGCACGAACAGCACTGACTTGTGGCGGTTTCCTTTAATCTGTGAGCCTGAAGTTTTAATGAGCACGCTTGACTATCTTCAGGGAATGTGACACCGCCGTGGTCGACAAGATCAACTCCGAATCTCACCGTGAATGGACCACGTGAAGCACATCCCTGGTCTGACAACTCCCGCGGATCAGAAATCTCAACCAAACGCTGTCATTCAACAGATCGTGACTGCCGTACGACCTTGAAAAATATACTCGCCTCGCTCGGGCCAGAAGAAAAAATAGAAATCCTCTAATCAGCGTCTAGAATTTCGGCGAATCACTGTTTCCCCTTGGAATATCGCAACGAATCGATGAATGCCACGGAGATCAGAGCAGCAACACCTTTAGACCACAATGGCCCCATTGTTGGAGGCACGTAATTATTTGCAAGCCAAACTGAGGCATCGTCGCGTTTCGTGTGCACGACGACGGCACGGCCATTGTGTTCAAGGGTCAAACGCACACATCTGCACGCTGCGATCTTCCGACTCCGACGGGCTTTTGTTTGCGGTGCCCTGCCCTGCCCTTGTGCAAAAGCGAAACCAATATCCCTCCCCCTCGCCCCCACCCGTGCGGTGCTCATTTAAGCGAAAATACAAGAGAGGGAGGAAGAGAGAGAAAAAAGTGAAAAGATGAGTTCACTTGTGTATGCGCTGCAGGTAGGTAGCTGGCCAAGGCAATGATTCCAAAGACGACCACGAAGCGGACGACGACGACGACGATGATAATGATGACGGAGGACGCGCAATGCCGCGCCGCCAACCCGACCGGCCATTCGACCGGACGACCCCATAACCGAAGTATTTTCCGCTCCAGGGTTAAATCAAAGGTTGCTGCCAGAGACGCGCAGCGCTCCTCCCCATCTCCAGCAACCTGATGATCATGCTGATGATAATGATGCCATTGATGAGGTGGTGGTGCTGCCGGAGCGCTTGCGCGTATACTCTACTCTGATTGCATCGTGTCCCCTGTCGTCTAGTGTGTGTGTGTGTGTGTGTTGTGGCAGCTCCTGCTCTGCCAGTGCTGCTGCTGCCTTCGCGTCGTCGTTGTCGACTCCGTTCGCGTCGTCTGCCCATTCTTGTTTGGTTATGGTCTGAATCATTTGAAATTGTCTTCTTGGGCCGGTTGCGGCCAACTGTGTTATCAACTTTCGAACTCTCTTCGTTCCACAACCTCACCACTCGCCGTCGTCGTCGTCGCATCGTCGTTCTCATCCGAGTTAGCATATTCGGTGTGACAGCGGCACACGGCGACGCTGGGTATTCTCTCAATTGTATATCTCTTCAGTGCGCCCCGGGGGCAGTTTACCTAAAACAAGAACAGAAAGACGAGCGAACGGATCCCACTTGGCTTCCTTTGCTTCTTGAAAGGAGTATGCTTAGCTGACTTTGCTGCCAGCCGCTGTCCGGTTGGCTGATCGGTCGGTCGGTCGGTCGGTCGGTGGGTCGACGGCGGCAACACCGTGATGGGGTACCTCTCTCTACCTCTATGATCAACGTAATGCCCACGTTGAGAATGCCTACCTAGCAACCGACCGCCGCCGCCGCCGCCACCGCACCGCAGCACCGTCGCTCTACAAAAGGTTAACCAGGTCAAGAACTGAACAACTAAATTGATCGGCAAAACACAATCGGAGTTCTTTTTTCGCCTCACCTTTTCATCCTCGACTTCGTTTCCGTTCGCCGCTGCTGCCTCGCCCCGTTTTGGTCATCTGATACTACGAAGACCCTCGCCCGAGTGACCGTTGCTGGGGCGTGTGTGTGAGTGTGTGTTTGGTGTGAGTGGTGCTCTGTGGTTCAGTCGATCGGTAGGTTGGTGCTTATTAAAGCTGCGGGGTGCTGTGCATCGCGAACACGGACGTCTGCCACATGACGCGGTGTGTGATTATTTTGTTCAACTATGGGGCATGGCCAGTCAGTAGTGAAGTTGACGCTTCCGAAATGTCGCCCTGTTCTTTTTCATTAGGGCTTCGATTGGCTGACGGTCTTGGCTTAAAAGGGCTTTGAATTGCAGAGGGTTCCGGCGGCGTGTTTGAAGGCCTTTTAGAGAATGTTCGAGTTGGTCGAACTGGAGTTCAGAATTTATGCAGCTTCCTGGCTTTTTCGAACCACTAAGGCGGAGGAAATGATTTGTTTAAAGTTGCCGCAAAGTTGATCAAGTACGTCGACTAAGGAGAAAAACGTTCATGGTTCGATTCCGGACACAACAACATTGTCCACAGATCTAGATCTAGGCCCAATATTTTTAACAACAGTTCCCTCACCAGTGGTAGGGGCCTAAAGTTTTATGCCGACTTCGAGTCGCGAAGTTTGATAAGCCGTTTCTGGAGAGAGAAGAACTCGACAGTGACTCGAGAGAGGCAAAGCCGTAAACTGTGACATTGTTCGCCGCGCCAGGTCTGAATGTTCATATGATTGAGTTTCGATGAAAGCAGTGTAAATAACTGTTGCTCCCAGGTAGGTGTCGGATACAAAAAAAGGGCTAGGCAAGGAAAACAAGTCAAAAAGTGAGAAAAGAGAAAAGAAAAAATTGTCTGCTAAGACCCTGCTGAAGGAAATCTCAGGATAACAAAGGAAAGAGTTATTTAATTCTTTTTGGACAAAATATGGTTTGGAAGCAACGTAGAGTGATGACTGAAAAGAAAAGCTACACGAAGCTCATCGCAGAAATAAATGTGATGATTAAAGACATTTGATATCAGTTAAGAACATAAAATGCAGTTTTAAGGTCTGTAAGAAAGTTACAGTTCGAAATTGGATTACTAAAAGCAGTAGCCATGGAATTCATCCAGAATCTGTAAACTACAGAATGATAGTTTCCGCGATTTACGCAAAAAAAAAACATGAACGTGTCAAAGATTTCCCTAAAGGCCTGCCCAAACTTGAATCCCATTATTGCAGGCAAAACACGGGTAAACAGTATTTGGATTTTTGTCGGGCCTACTGTGTTAACACGCGGGTCTAGGAACACCTATTCCGCAAACCAATTACTGCTTACGTTAAAGCGAAGAAGATGGCTGACTCTAACGTTGCTCAGTTCAGCTAGATTACCAAAAAGTGGGCCTCCAGAAGTCTGAATCTACAGGATGATCTACATATTCTTTTAATGTTGGCTTTTGTATAAACCGAAAAAAGATTAGTATGATTTGCGTTATAGATTAGATTTCGTTTTAGTTTCAAGAAAAAAGGACTGGATGGCGCAGTTGGTAGAGTGCCTGCCCCTGGTTATCGGGGTTCCCGGTTCGAATCCCAGTGAAAGCAAAGTTAATACGCTTTTATCTGATTTTCAAATCTAGTCCAGTCACCATTTGCCGTTGGGATAAAATTAACGGCACTATCACAGGAGTGGTGGATCGGTGGTAGTAGTCTGACTAGGGGTACCACAATGGACCAATAGGGTCTAAGTGGGCTGGTGAATGCACTAGCAGCCCGCCTACCTAACCTAGCCTAGTTTCAAGAACGGATATATTGGCAAAGGCACATACAATGAACACGTTCATAATAAAAATAAAGCAAGGTTCGAAAAAGATACTGACAATAAGAGACCTTTAAACAATGAAATAAATGCATTTACTTAACATGTTCAATCTGTTCAATTGGTACTTTTTAGAGCTGTTTCAGCAAATTACTTTAAGCAAAAACTAGCTGTGCCTCAGTTTAAATTGTTTAATTTAAAAACATCAGAAGATTGTTACTGCTTAATACGGAATGAAGGAGGTGGTCGAATGGACTCAAATGTGTTTCTCATGTATTGGAAAATTGTTGTGATCAGAATGTACAAACAGTTCTATATAGCGATCGTTGTAGGGCACAAAATCTAAATGTCAGCTTAGATTCAATTCATTGCGACCAAATAATCATACGGGTGGTAAATACAAATTTAGAGGGCCAGGACCTAGCCTCTACAGCCACCATTCATGTCGATTTGTTCTCTCACGAGTGGAGGGGACCTACAGTCTTATGCCGACTCCGAACGGCCAAGTTTGAGATGTTAGACAGTTATTACACGTTGAGCATTGTCAGTGACACGAAAGTTGTGGGGTCGTGAAAATTATGTTGGTCGCATACCGGGAATACCCATGCAGCGAGGTTTAGTTACGTAGGGGTCGACGCACACCTACCCTACATTGCGATCAAATATTATACGAAGATCTATCACAAGTATTTAACTAGTGGACATAACCAGATGGAATGTGACTCGGTCTACTAAACAATAGAGACGGTAACATTCGAACATAGAAAAGAATAGAAAAGTATAGAAAAACATAGAAAACACGTGTAGCATGAATGTATTTAATGCAAACAGTTAATCAATAGTAAATGTGAAATATAAATGAAGACAACTAAAAGCTTGAGCATTGTGTTCGATTTTACTTGCTGAAAAATTGAGGTTTGATGGCAAGAGGTGAAGAAAGAAAGGGAACAATATGCCACACGTCGTCACTGCGGGAGCGTCATCGATCCGATTATTTCAGGAATCCGAATCATAAATAGATTCTTTCTTTGAAAAATCACTCAGACCGAAATGATTAGTTTTATTAGAAAATATAAGATCGCTCTTATTGAATAAGGCGCAAAGGCCCGACCTTAAGCTAGACAGGAGGCTAAACTGGCCGTTCAACACAGAAGAAAGAGTAAGGAAGGCCATTACGACCATTTGACACAAAATTGTTTGCAACCTTGTTTGACATGCTGTCTTTTTATAACTGTCATTAGATCCTTCTTCTTATACGGCGTAGTAATCTTGCGGCCCATAGTTAACGCCACCAACTTAAGGAAGGTACAGAGACAAGTCTGCATTTGCATTTATCGAGCCCTAAGAACTACTCACACTGATGCGTTGGATATTCTCTTGAACCTTACCCCACGGCAACTAACTAACAATGGCATGCTCTCAATTATGTAGCTACACCTATGCACATGCCAAAATCTTATACGAACAATACCTTAACTTCACCAACGATATTTCCCAGAGAATAACATGGAAATCCTGATTCCTGAGGGTAAAGCCTTACACTGTTCCACAGATGCATCCAAGAAGGAAGATGGGGTAAGAAGTGACGTTTTCTCGGAGTGTTTTAATCTGAACAAGCGTCCGTCTTCTCCGTCACTGCAACCTTTTCCAAGCGGAAGTAATGGCGATTAGCGAGGTCCTCTCTGGCTAAGGTGGAATGTTGTATCCGCCCGCGTAGAGCAGTGAACTGTGGACATTGTTCGTCGTGCCAGGGCTGAATCTAGACGATATATGCCCCACGTCATCACGGCGGGAGCGTCGACGATGCTCGCTACAAGCTTAATTTCGGAGTCACAAGCATAAATGAGTTATTTCTTTGAACCTGACAGTTTCAGAGGCGTGTACGGTGAAACCTGCGGACGTTTGGGAGCTGCGGTTCAAGGACTTTTGGCACTTAGACAGGTGTCAACTTTACAGCTTTCACTGTACCAGTTCTTTATTTGAAACTTCTTTGAAACCCCTGCGAGCAGATGTCCAATAAATATGGACATCCTTCCAATCCCATTGAACTTCATACTTTCCAAAAAAATCTGTTTCCGCACACTTCTCAAACTCCTCATCCCAATAAGATTCCAAGACATTCATAAAATGCAACGGTGTCTCGGTGAGAAATGATTTCGTTGAAAGAAATTTGAATTCATTTTGAGTTTACAACTCACATTAAGTCACTTAAGTCACTCCATCGGCTGATCGCGACGCGACTCAAAATTCATCTTCGGCGAATGGGCGAAAAATCGTGGCAATCGTTTAAACAACTCTCCGACAGCCATGATCGCCTTAATCCGATTAGCCAGCGACGAATTCTTCTTTCCGGATAACTGCTCCTCGACGGTCATTATCATGTGCGTCATTCCCATCACAACTCGCTTCTTTTCTCATCGCTCGGGGGTAACTTATGAATATTGAATGGCATTCGGCTAGACTCCTTAAAGTTATAAATAGCAAAATGGGCAGATTTCCATAACCTGGCCCATGATCGCTGCTGAATATTCGAAACGAAGCGAATGATGGTGACGTGCAATGGGAGACATTTGGTGCAGATCTGCCCAACGCTGGCTACATGATCGTAATTTGTCAAATTAGTCGCTCACTCTTTCGTTCAGCTGACTGATTAATAACCGTCGACAGGCCCTGATCGGCGAATCAGCAGGTTTCGGGTCAGCACCATTGTCATGTGATTAGCGACCAGCGACAGCCCTTGGCATGGGAACTCTAATATTTCATGGAAATCATATGCAAAACGTTGGATTTGAGTCGGCGAATTGTTTAGTTTTGCTTCCAACGTCAGGATGTCACATCTTTGGGAGTTCAACCACTCCTCAGGGGCGTGCGCAAGAAGGCCTGCTATGAATTTAGGGCTTCTGAATATGCATGGGCGCCCTTTTGTGCTTTGCCGTAGTTTGACATGCGAATTGGTGAGCAGGTATCTGGTGTTAGCATTCCTCGATGCTTCATCAGAAAATGGTGAATTGTAGATTCATAATTATGCTAATGGGCATGTCAGGCGTGTCATCGCGGCTTTGGAGGTTGCAGGTGAAGGTCTTGTTTGGAGTCGGTCAAGGGACTCGGGGGAGGAGAGAAATGTTTAGACGTGTTTCAGGTCTAGGGCTTAAGTTGTTAGTTCACTTAGAGCACACTTAGACCATATTGGTCCATTGTGATACCCCTAGTCAGACTACTACCACTGTTTGACCACTCCAGAGACAGTGCCGTTAATTTGATCCCATCGGCAAATGGTGACTGCACCAGATTTGAAAACCAGATAAAAGCGTATTACCTTTGCTTTCACTGGGATTCGAACCGAGGACCCCGCTAACCAGGGGCAGGCACTCTGCCAACTGCGCCATCCATCCTCGTTGAGGGGGTCTAGGGCTTAGTTTAAGCACTCCATGGACAACTTAGACAAGACGGACTTTGCTGCGATCCAGAAAGTGGGCTGGATAGGAAAAGGAGTAATTCCTTTGGACTTACAAGAACCCTTCAATTCTAAAGAAGAAGAACGAGTGCGTCTACAGCTGTCACGAAAAGTTGGACGTGTTGGAATGCGGATTCATCATCGAGTTCAACCCGATATGTGATCTCCTCGTTGTAACCCGCTTGTAAGGCAAATTTTAAAGCACCAGCCTTATATGTCTACACGCCTCTAAAGAATACAGACGATGCGCACTTCTAAGACCTCTTGGACGATACCCACGGACTCACTGCGAAGTACAGTGGACTCGCCTTAAGTCGAACCCTCCCTAAGTCGAAACTCTCTCTCTAACTCGAACTTTTTCGCCATATACAAAAACCTCTCTCTAAGTCAAACTCCCTCTAACTCGAACAAATTATGGTTTCGCGTGGCAATAGATGTTGGAATCGAACACGGAGATGTCACAGTCGGTGAGAATGACATATTCAGCGACATAAACGAACAAGGCAACGTCTTCTGGCTAGCGGAGGTGGCAAGAGCCAAGTTGTAGGAGCCAGCCACAGAATCCACACAGGAATCCGTCTGTTTCCGATTGACTGAACCGCGAAATCTGTAGAAGTCGAGAGAATAAGGGGCTTATGTCTAAGGAAATGGTCTTTCACCTCAAGGCTGTCGGGGATTTCAGTGACAAACAAAATATGCGAACCTTTTATGAAAGAAGGCAAAATGCTGTCCACCATCTTTAAGAAGGGCACCCATGCTCTTCTAAATTGCGACGCCAATCTTATCGCTGATTCGCAGGGAGTAATATGATAAAATGGGTGACGCTACAGCGGAAAGCCAGGGCCTAGCTTCTGCAACAGCCACTCGTGTTGGGCGTGCTATTGGCTCTTCGTGAGTGGAAGGGACCGTTTATGCCGATTACGAAGAGCCAAGTTTAAGAAGCGATCTTTGGTCCTGTTTGCGTTGACGGTTTCTGGAGGAGAAGATTCAACCACGAACTGTACGGGCTGTACAGTGACATGAGTCTAGTCAGGCGTCTTCGGATCCAACGCCTAAGATGGCTAGGCCATGTAGAGCGTATGGACAACACTGCTCCAGTCCGAAGAGTCTTCGACTCCGAACCCGTGGGACAACGCAACAGAGGACGCCCGTGTTTAAGGTGGCGCACCCAGGTGGAGAAGGACTAGCTGGAGCGGCTTGTTGGTTGAGGCCCAGATCCAAACCGGACTGTAGCGTCAAATAAAAATGAAGAAGAAGAAGAAGTTTAAGCAGCTTTTTCTAGACAGTTATTACTCATTGAGCATTCAGTGACTCGAAAGAGGTGTGGCCGTGAAAATTATTTTGGTCACACCGGAAATCGATGCCCAGACACACATCGCCACGGCAAAAACGAATCTCATGTATTTCGTACTTCTAAGTCGTCTTCCCACATAGGTTTGAAACAACCTTCAAAAGAAGCTGAACAACAACATGTTCACAGCAAACGGAAAGGGTTTAGTATCAAAATCAATCCCGGCGGGGCTCTTCTTAGTGGCGTCATGCAACAGAATGACAGCCCGAGGACGGGAATATCATGCCCATGAGCCCATAGTCCTGTCCAGCGTACTGTGTGAAGGTCTAAAAGTGCTATGTACCGCCCGGCTAATCATGCCAATGCGGCTTCCAGTTCGTCAAATGCACTATTAGCCAAATGTTTATATTAATCCGAAACCTAGAGCAGATCAGCGATCTTAAAATCGACACACAACCACTTAAAGCCCCTTGCGGCAGTATTCTTGCCCAAATTTTATCCAATTGATCGAGAGTTTGGTCAATATTCTTGGATACGTAAGACACTCTTAGCACCGGACGCCTAAATACAGAGATCTAAAGGCTTCAATTGCGATACTGCCTCTTAGACGTCTGGGTGGCGTTTTTTCCACCGATTTTATAAAATAGTCAACCACAATAATAAAAATGCGTTCTGGGTGTGGGATAGGATACGCAGCGATCCAATACTGCCGATCAAAATATTCCCACTTTTATTGCCAGAATCCGCCCAAGACCCGACCCATCTGTGATGGAATAGAGCGATCTTTTCATGGTCCAAAAACTGTAAAGGTTTTTTACATCAAACCTCCCAAGGACGATATATGTTTAGTGAAACTTCTCTTTAATGAAACATCTCTATAAAGGACACCTCTCTTACGGACAATTCGTCATGGTCCCTGAATGAAGGCATTCGTGTATTTCAACCCCTTCAGAAAGGACAATCATGATGGTTACACTGCTATCCGCCGAAGTTTCACTATACTTCGTGTAACTTTGAGCTAACGGTACAACTCAACCAAGCAAAATGGATTTTTCATTTTTGACATTTGTGGATTCTAAAACTCACGAAGAGACATCTCCAGAAATTCAACCCGTTTACGGTAGTCGTTTAACGCCTTGTCTCGAAACGCCTCTTTGACTTTTACGATTGTCGGCAAAGTAGTCATTCTACGTCAAAATACGACATCTGGCGATTAACTTCACGTGGAACATAATGGGTAGTCGAAAAAGTCTTTTCGTATTTTGTAAATAGATGTCGTTGGAGTCGTCTATCTCCAGTGCTACCAATCACATTGTGTCATACCATATGGGGTTGGAAAGGTGACATTTAAAAAATTAAATTGACCAGGACCGTCACATAAGCAGCCATGACATCGCCAAAGAACTAAACATCCATCATCAAACGGATTTGAACCATTTAAAAAAGGCTCGCTACAAAATGAAGCTTGATGTTTGGGTACCACATGAATTGTCTGTGAAAAAATTTTTATTAGAAATACGAAAAGAACATAAATTTCGACTACCCATTATTTCATCTCGAATCGATATAGGTTCGTAATACTCACAGTTAAACGCCCATAAAGCGACTCAACTCTCAAAACGCCTTGTGTCGGTTTGATAAAACGTCTATTTAATTTTTGGGGATTTTTTTTCCTCTAGGGAGCCACTGTGGGGCAACCTGTTTATCTCCGCTGTTGGATAACCCTTCTCGAACCCCATTAATTACCAGAACTCGATTCTAAACACAACGCATTCGTTTGTCACCTCATTTGATCGAAACAGACCTTTATGTCGAATCTCTCTCGCTCTCAACGCCTACCAATTGACATTCAAACAAGCTCACGCAACGTGTGAATGATCTTAAGCGTACGTTCGTTAGCATATTCATTTGAGGAAATCGAATTTTCCCTTCGGCCTCTTATCAAAACGTTTAGCCCCAATTTGGGTTAAAAGGCCGCAACTTGTTTGTCAACGTCCATGTGTCATTCACCAGTCGCCGAAGAATGCCCAGACCTGATATATGTCCACTGATTCGCACGCGGTGCGACACTAAAGGGGGCCCATAAATATTCATAAGTCCTACATACACACACTTGTGGGTGCGGTCGACGTCGGAAAGATGTGACATTGTAGACGAAACGAAAACAAACATTTTGTGGCAAAAATCCATCCGCTGCTGCGGGATTCAAATGCTTTGCATATGATTTCCATGAAATATTCATTTTTCATCAAAGTTCCCATGCTGAGCGGTCGCTGATGGGACTTAAATGGTGATGACCCGAAAACCGCTGAGGCGATGATCACCGCGATCTGGACGGTTATTCACTTGTCGCTTGATGAATCTGCTGGAGGACTGGGAAAATGTGACGCATTCTATTTGTTTTTCTGGAGTCAGTTTAAAGTGGACAAGATCATGGCTTCCTCAAAGATGAGAGCAGCCCACCTGGGCCTCCTCCGGCTGACACATCTGGAGCAGTGCCTCGTAAATGCCTTCGTCCAAAAGTGATACCATCTCGCGGGCAATTCCTGTCAATTAAGGAGTGTATCTCCAGTGCACGTCCCGAAGGACACCGGCACATCGTTACAGTCATCGAATTGCAATCATAGTGCTTCCGCGCTCGAGGCATACCAGAAATCGATTGAATTCCATTATCATTAAAATTATGAGCGAACCAAATAATTCTGGAGGCTTTGCTGCTGCCGCAGCGGAGCAGGCGTGCCTTCGCTGACCACAGCAGCCAGCAATCACCTCTCACTGATGCCATCGATGCACCCATTGTCTTCGACGGAGAATGCAAAGTATCTTCCGACAACGAGAATGGGCGCAATTGTGTGGTCACGTAATGATCGCTTCTACCACCACCCAGCCGAACAGCCACGGACCGCATCTTCCGAAAAGTCTGTCTCTCGCTCATAATTGACAACGGGCAACTAGTAAATTCGATCTCGAACAGAGATGAGGAAGTGTTCGTTGCGCAGCGAGGACGATTCTGAAATGTGCTCAGATTGTGGATCCTAGATCATCAGCGATGAAGCGATTCCACAAATCCGCTGTCATCGTGAAGGCGAATTTGTTGCCCTTAATAGAGAAATTCCAAGCGCTCGACACACGACGACGGACGGTCGCTTGGCTATTCCCGTTCAATTCACGAGGACATTTATGTTCCACAAACACTGGCTATACGTCTTAATTGAAACCTGCGGCCAGGGCAATCGCCGTATCGTGGCAGGTAACCTGTTTTTTATTCAAAGGAATTCCTCAGCTTCCCCAACTCCGCATGCCGTCGCCGCGTCGCACTCCCAGTCGCAGTCACATTCGCAGGCAGTCGTCTGCTTGGCGCGGGACACGGCTTTGACTCGTCGCCCGGGGCAAAGTGATTAAATGACAGGACATAACCCAAATTAATGTGCAAGAAAAAAGGGAGAATAGCCAAGCAGAAAGAGCCGGCAACCCGACGAGGGATGGGTCGAGGAGGAGGCGGAGGAGGACTGGCAATTGCTGGACGACGCGACGCACGGGAAATATATGCAAATTGTGGCCCGCCACCCTGTGTGCGCGGACGCGAGATGCGTTATTGGAATAACTGCGGGCAAGTGACAAACCCGTACACACTCAAGATGCATCATGAATGCCGGCCAGATCGAGGACAAGCACACGCTTGGTCGCGCGGTTGGGCTTGTCGCGCTGGTACAGTGTGGGGGGAAAGTGAAGGATCGGGTGTGCTTCTGGAATGGTTGACTGGAAGATGGACTAATTCTTGGGATTTTTTTGCCAAAGGCTACTGAGGTGACATGCTTCAGAACTCCTGCTAGATCTTTGTTACTGCGAGCACTGACAATCAGTAGTGAACTGTTACTCAATGGAATGTCTGACTGGAATATGTACTGGAAGACATATTCAGTTTTGACATTTCCCCCAAAGATACCTTGGAGCGTACAAAGTGAACGAAAATGAAGGACCGATTGTGCATCTTGTTTGTTTGACTGGAAATTGTGGCGGAGGCTAATTCTTGGCATTTTTACCTAGATCTACTAAGGTGAAGCTTTCAGCTCAGAACGCAACCTTCAGAACTCGTTCTAGATTCTTGTTACTGGAGGCACTGCCAATCAGTCAGGAACTGTCACTAAATGGAATGCCGGACTGGAATTTGTACTGGAAGATGATCTCATTCTTGGCATATTTACGAAAGGCTGGTGAGGCGAAGCATTCAGTGCACCACACATACTTCAAAACTCCTTCTTAGTGTCTGTTGCATTGACAATCAGTACTCAGCTGTCACTGTGACTGAAATGTGTGCTAGAAAATTTGAAATATTTTCAACGCTCCTACCAAAGGTACCCAAATTGAGCGAAAGTTAAATACCGAGTGTACTTTTAGAATGCTTGACCAAAGTTTGTACTGGAAAAATAACGCGACATGTCCACCAAACTTGGGCTGTGGAGAAGTCTACAATTCTTGACAGATGGTTCAGAACTCCTTGAAGATCGTTGTCACTTGAATAAAACACGCCAGAACACATTCATGAGCTGCCACTCACTGGAATGTCTGACGGAAATTAGTACGTACTTTCGTAGTGACTGCCGGTTGACAAGAGCTGTCACTTTTTGACATGAGCTTCTATAGATGCCTACAAATATTATAATCGAACTCGAGGTGTACCTTGTGGCACTGAGATAAGAAGTTCCCCCAATATCCTGATAACCCCTCATCTCATCGATACCAATGAAATGGACTGTCACTTTTTGACATGAGCTTCTTCAGATGTCCACAGCTGCCAGAATCGAACTCGAGATGTACCTTATCTCTCTACACCACGCCCTCACTCAAATAAGTGTGAGTGCCCTGATTTCACCATGCCTTCTCATAACATCGAGTGTGTGACTACTCCCGCACCACACTGTATCACAAGCAGTGAACTTTGTGCCATCGATACCAAGCAGTTGCCTCTCGTCGCGCTCTCCTTGTTTTCATTTTTTCCTGCTCACCCCACCTGGCTCTAGGTCTGGCTCTGGTTTTAATGTGACAACTATCGCCTTCCCCACGAGTGCGCGCAGCCCCCCGCCAGTGGTGTGGTGTGGTGCAAGGAGGCCAAAGACTTGTCACCATCGCGGAACATGAAATATTTATTACAATACCTCGCCTATGAGGTCTCTCTTCCACCCAGTACGAGCGTCGCGTTTTGTTTTTTTTGCGTCTTCGGTCTTCATACTCGTCTTGCCCGTCAACGGCATCATCATCATCATCATCATCAGCAGCAACAGCGTGGTCTTGTGTGCACACATACCAAACAGTGTAGGCCCGGCAATGATGGAGTTTAATGGTCGTCACTGGAATGCCTCCGTTCTCGTGTACTCTGTCCGTTCGTCTGGTGGCTGTGATGTGTGGTGGCTTTTTAGGTTTTGGGTCGCTCCGGTTGGCGTTGCGGAGGCTATCATAAAACCGTAATTCAAGTCATGACTTGAATGGGAAAATTACAGGTTGAACATAAAGTTTCAGCCAGAGTCAGGGGAATGCGACAAGAAGGGGCAACAGAAGAGGCAACAACACCAGCAGGTGATTGCTTTACACTCGACGATGACCACGACAGAGAGCGAGGAAAAACGGGCCACTTTTGATACACCAATTCGCCGGGGTTCGCCGGAGTTCGCAGGAGCCGCCAGGCGTATGTCATAAAACTGAAGCACTGTCGCCGCCCTAATGAGTAAATTAATTTATTGCTCCACAAGTTTCATGGCTGAGAAAGTGTGCTAAAGTGATGTTTACTATACATTGCACTGCCAATGGACAATGACGTTAAGGGATGTGTTCGATGAGACTAAGGGAATGCTGATGAAGCTTGCTACAGTTCCGGCGTGGAACAATAGCGCATGAGACTGCGTTCGGTACAGCCAAGAAGATTTCATTGAAGTCCACTGTAGTTCCTGACTGAACAATGACATTTAGGGATGTGTTCCGTTAGACTTAACAAATGCTGACGAAGCTTGCTATAGGTCCGACGTTTGACAATGAAGAATGAGGGCGTGTTCGGTACAGCTAAGAGGATTTTAATGAAGTCCACTGTAGTTCCTGACTGAACAATGACATTTAGGGATGTGTTCCGTAAGACTAAAGGAATGCTGATGAAACTTGATAGGTTCGACGTGGAAGAATGAAGTATGAGGGCGTGTTCGGTGACTGAACAATGATGATAAGGGATGTGTTCCGTAAGACAAAAAAATGCTTCTGAAGTTTGCTACAGTTCCGGCGTGGAACAATGGCGCATAAGGCTGTGTTCGGTACACCTAAGAAAATGTTCATCAATGCCGGAAAGGGATGTGTGAAACTAATGGTATCGCACAAGCTGACGGAGACCACAATAAACTTGGAGATATGTGACCGTTGGACCGTTGGAGATAGGTGCCAAATCACTGCGAAGGATGGGAAGGCGTGTAGCTTGACGTTTAACGTCAGTCTTCCTTTTTGAGCAGTAGTTGCCTATTTGTGGTCTTGATTGAATAAATGATTTCTCTGTTCATCGTAGCCTAAAACCTTTTTAAGCTTTGAAGTTCAGAAAGTTTATGAACATACCCAGCTCTCGAACTGTCACAGTTTATAGTAAATCTAACCAGTTTGACCAGAGATGGCATCTGAAGAGATTTCCAATTAATTCATGTGTCCGGACTGGATCTGAGTGCTTCCGTAAATTACCCACTGACACTGGTCCAGCTGGGGTACGTCCAAGTGACAGGAATGTCCGGTTATTCAGAAAAAACAAATTTAGATGATGAAAATAATTAGTGCGGTAGGATTAGTAAAATTATATTACCCTTCAATCATTCGTTGAACATCTGTTTGGGAGAGAGTTGGAAAGTGTCATTCTCAGATGTCATCAGCGAGATACAAATGTCAGTCCCAAACGTCATGAGACAGTAAATGTCAGTCTCGAATGGGATTAGAGAGAAGAAAGTCAGTCAGTCAAACGTCATAAGCCAGTAAAAGTGTCACTGTCAGACGTCATTCGTTTAAAAAAAAAAAACGGCGAGACATCTGCTGAATATAGAATATCTGCTGAATCTACGCATTTCCCATTAATTATGTACGTTCTGCGTAGAATTTGAAATATATTCTGCAGACGATCGTAAATGTTTGGCCGAACATTTATGTAATTGCTGAAACCAGTTTTCGGCTTGAAGCCGACTCCTGAAAGCGACTGATTATTGTCATATTGAAACCCTGAATCGCATAAAAATAACCGCATTCCCTTCCGCTTGTTGCGCTCCATCAAATGCTCCACAAGGCACAAGAGATACAGAATTAGCAAAATAGTCTAAATCCATAAGATACACCCTAAGAATAAACTCAGATATAATTGAATGCTAATTGAATCTGAAATTCGTGGATCGAGAAACTCAGGGAGAAGACCGGTTCTGGCGCGGTTCGATATGCGATGAACCTAAGGACCCAGAGATCAAGCTCTCTCTCTCGAAATTAGCAAAAATGAAGATCACCACCACCACCCATGAAGGCAATAAAAAAATGATTCGTTATGCAATGGTGATGCGAACTCTCTCTCTCTCTCTCTCTGTCGGTCGCCCGTTTGTCCGTCACAACGACACAAAGATACCGTCAGATTCTGGGTCAAAGACCGTTTAAAGTTCTAAATTGTCTCTCGATATCCAATTCCGAGTGTAAGCCAATCATAAACTTCTATTGGGTCATGCGATAAACACACACACACACCCAAACACACACGCCATCGATCAGTATTGACACACGAAGCACTGCTCCAGTGGATGAGTCTAATCTAACCGTGATCGGTATTTAGTGCGATTCTGCTAAAGAAAACCAAACAGAGGGGAGAAAATAAAGGTCACCACGAGAATCACACCTAGTGTCTGTCTGGGGACCAGAATGGAGTGGAGTCAACAAGTCATGCTAATTCCAGTTGTCAATACGAATGCAAATGACCTTGATTGAGCAATAAAATATTAGGCGATGCTCGTAGATGAAGCGAACAGAACTTGTGGCGCGCTGGTGTTGGTGGCTGGGTGCTTTCTGACATTTCGACTTGTTTTGACACAAATGCGTCGAATGTACGAGCATATGCGTCTCGTATTTCATCCAAGCCACCAACAGTTGACAGCAACTCGTGTCTACATGCGTTAATCAACGTCGATTAATTTATGCGTGTATTTCCGCTTTCATCCGATGCCCTAAGCCGATAGACTCGATGAAATATTAGGCGGCGTTTAATTCCCTTCAGACTGCGCCCGGCGGCGATTGTTTGTGATTCGATTTCATTCGGAAATCAAAGGCAGAGAATCGGTGAGTGGACGGGGGACGCATCGAACGAGTTAATGAGGCAAGCTTTTGATTGATGCCCGCAGGACTTGGTGATTCAATTCGCCGTCAAATGTAGGTCTGCCTGTAGTGCTGAATAAATTTGAATGGCAATCGCTGTCCGAAAGTGATGGGTGTTGATTGATGTCGAACAGTCATTTTCTGACAGAAGAGCGGCAATTGATTCAGTGGTCCTTGGGATGTAACTTTTGCCCAAGTTTTTGCATTCCACATTCAAGGCCCCACCGGAAAACACAGAACTGACACACTGTTACCACTTTATTCAGTTTGCTCGATTTCGTTGAGTTTCGTTAAATTTGGTTATCAGCTCGAACCCATAGAATCTGCTTCCTCTTCTTCTTCTTTATTTGGCGATACAGTCCGGGGTGGACCTGGGCCTCAACCAACAAGCCTCTCCAACTAGCACGGTCTCTGGCTAGCTGTCTCCAGTGTCGCACGCCAAGTTGGTTGAGGTCCTTCTCCACCTGGGTGCGCCACCTTAAACGCGGGCGTCCTCTGTTGCGTTGTCCCACGGGTTCGGAGTCGAAGACTCTTCGGACTGGAGCAGTGTTGTCCATACGCTCTACATGGCCTAGCTTAGGCGTTGGATCCGAAGACGCCTGACTAGACTCATGTCACTGTGCAGCCCGTACAGTTCGTGGTTGAATCTTCTCCTCCAGAAACCGTCAACGCAAACAGGGCCAAAGATCGCATGCAGAGCTTTTCTCTCGAAGAGACCAAGGACTTCCTCATCCGCTTTTGAGATTGTCCATGCCTCCGCGCCGTACAGCAGGACTGGGATGATCAAGGTCTTGTATAAAGTCAGCTTGGTCCTTCGAGAGATGGCTCTACTACTCAATTGCCTCTTGAGCCCATGGAAACAGCGGTTGGCAAGAGTTACTCTGCGTTTGATTCTCGGTACTGATGTTGTTCGTACTATTTACTGCGGAGCCGAGGTAGACGAAGTCCTTGACTACCCCGAAGTTATAGCTCCCCATTGTGACGCTCTGTCCAAGACGTCGATGTTGTGTGTCCTTTCTTGATGACAGCATATAGTTCGTTTTGCCCTCATTCACCGCTAGACCCATTTTAGCCGCTTCCGCCCAAAATGCCAGCAAACGCCTCATTGACGGCTCGCTGTGTTCTGCCAATCACGTCAATGTCATCCGCGTATGCTAGCAGTTGTACGGACTTTTGGAAGATCGTGCCTCAAGTGTCAAGTGTGTGAGTCTTGCACGATCTTCTCCAGGATGATGTTAAAGAAGTCACATGACAGCGCGTCGCCTTGTCTAAAACCTTTTTTGACATTGAAGGTCTCGATGAGTTCGTTATCGACCTTGATGGAGCAGCGAGAGTTCTCCATCGTCATCCTGCACAACCTGACGAGTTTGGCAGGAATGTCAAAACTAGACATGGCGTTGTATAGCTCGTCCCTATGCACGCTGTCATATGCGGCCTTGAAATCAACAAAAAGGTGGTGGGTGTCGATCTGCATCTCTTGGGTCTTTTCCAGGATCTGCTGTATACAATCTGCTGCGTCCTGTCAAAAAATTGACAACTCATAAGTCTTAACAGAGACACAGGAAATGTAGCCCACAAGTGGAATCCATCACGACGGATAGAATTGGTCAGCTTTTGACTTTTTGTGCCTTAAACCTGTACCTAAACCTAACCTTTATGAATAAAAGGATAGATTTTGTTTTGCTTAAAATAGTTTTTGAATAATTCATAAAAATTAAGGATCTTTAAAATTTCGAATTGCGTAGATTTATATCAGAGTGGGTTGTGCACGCAACGTACGTCATTGGGCGCCGACGATTCCAGACCCAATGGATTCCATAGGCTTGGGCCTTTAATGGCCATTTATATGAGCTCACT
Source organism: Eristalis intricaria (assembly GCA_964034865.1). Lineage (NCBI taxonomy): Eukaryota > Metazoa > Arthropoda > Insecta > Diptera > Syrphidae > Eristalis > Eristalis intricaria. The sequence continues at coordinate 55,757,629 of OZ035874.1, forward strand.
ACGAATCGCGAACTTCTCAAACTCTGAACACGTATAATGCCTGAAACATAATAGTGCCTTTGCGTTGGCTTTCAACGCACACAATTCAATGGCCATGCACAAAATACAGCGTTGGCCTGCGTTAGCGAAAAATGATAGAGATGGATCGTAATAAAACGTAAAACGTAAATCCATCGCACGTCATTATTCGACATGTTGGATATTTTTTGACAGAGGGGTACGCTGTGAGAGAGAAATTCTCCCAAATTGAGAGTATTTTGTGTCAGCTGTCATTTGAGAAATGAAAACAGCTGATAAAAAATAATTTAACGACAAAACTCATTTTAAATGAGTGCATGCAGAAAGGCTGCAATTTTTTTCATCTAGTAGATGAGAGAGAGAACATCTGATAAATTGAGCAATTATTTCAACGCGTCATTGCACTCTCTCCGTAACATGAAGTCGGCTGGCGCAGCGCACTATTGTGTTTCAGGCGCAAATCCCTTTATGTGAAAGCCTGAATACCATCCACATTGTAGAAGGATACACTTTGTCTCATTGCGACAGTACTGCTGGTCAGATGGGCCAGGGTGGTGATGGAAACTCTAGATCAAGGCCGGTAATGAAGATAAGAAATGGTGGTAAGCCAGCCATCTTAACATCATTCTACAAAAGATCGTTCAAAATAGACAGACTAATGCTAGGTTACGGGAGTCCTTTACACTGTTAGCATACGGGGATGACTGCTCCCCGAGCTATTCCAGTCAGTAGGAAAGGAACTACCTGATGAGTACTCCTTTGAGATCATCTTCGACATATTCGGAGCTCAGCTCAAAGAAAAGAGGCAAATTTATCTCGCTTAATGTTAATAGCAGTTCTTGGGCGTCTCCAGTTCATCAACTCTCTGAAACAGAGGTGACATCAATTTGAAGACCACTGCACCAGGCAGTGAATCTCGGGAATCAAATGGTCCACAACGGCGGCGGCCCAGACTTCAGAGAGGTTACCGGCCACTGGATAGCTCCGAGGATCAAGGAAACGTGCCGCCCTCCCAGTTGTGTGATTTCTGGAAAATGAAACATCATCTGATACAGTCCACCTCCAAGATCACATCTCGCAAGTCCCTGTCAAAAATACAACCAGACTATACCCGCATTCCAACCAACATTGAATGTTTTGCGACACTTCGACTCACCAGCAATTCTCTGCTTATCTTACCGTCTCTTCAACTGACTCAGTCGCTTCATTATTTTCCATCAAGCGCCTAACTTATCGCCTCATAGACATGAACACGATAAATAAATCGCTTAGCCGATCGATTGTGTTTATCACAAGTCCCCCGCATCGCGCATCACATCTGGCAAATCAAAACGCAAATCTCGATGATAAATATTGAAATGAGATGTAGGCACTTTTGAATTGACAAATTATCATTTCCCACGCACATCCTTCACTTTGATCATTGATTAGTCCGAGTGCTGCTGCGATGAGTCTTCCGCCTTTGTCTCTCCTCGTTTATTTTCACTTTCGAACAGAGTAACATGATAGTTCCTCGAGATTTGTTTGAAGGTTTACATGTCACATGGGATTGAATGGATTTCATTCATTCCGGCTCTGCTTACTTTGTGCCTCGGTGGTTATTTTCCAATGATGTCGAATTTTTGATGCAAATGTGCTTTGTTTTGCCACACATGAGGACAAACAAGGGACATCTTCGCGATGTCATAACCCCAAAACAATATGATTATCGTTAAGGGTGCTCATCAGACACGCCACTTGCTGATGGGCACCATTGAAAAATCATAATCAGTAGAGAAGAAGTAGGCCCAGGTCCACCACGGACTGTAGCGCAACCTTAAGTAAGTAAGTAATTAGAGAAAAATGTAGATTCTACTGAGCTACTACTGCGTAGAAAACGACTGGATGGCGCAGTTGGCAGAGTGTCTGCTCCTGGTTAGCGGTTTCCACGGTTCGAATCCCAGTGAAAGCAAAGTTAATACGCTTTTATCTGGTTTTCAAATCTGGTGCAGCCACCAGTTGCCGTTCGGATCAAATTAACGGCACTATCACTAGAGTAGTCAATCAGTGGTAGTAGTCTGACTGTGGGTAGCAAAATGGACCAACAGGGTCTAAGTGGGCTGGTGAATGCACGAGCAGGCCGAGCGACTACCTACCTACTAACTACTGCGGAGAAAGAAGTCTTTTCAGACGTCTCCCCCTTTCGGATTCTACAAAGACTCTAAACTCGGTCCGCTACAAGCCAGTAGCATATTTTTTTTTTTGTTTTATAATTTGCGCGTGCTCAAGGAATTGCTAATACCCTTATGTGTCCGGGGTCAAGACACAGCTCAGGCCGAAGGTATAGATGGAGAAAGGGAGAGGAGGTACCTGTGCACATTGGTCTTAAATATCTGGTGGTTGTAGTCTGTGGGAAATATTAGGTTGGGAAGAGCATTCCATATTCGTGCAGTGCGGCTGAAGAACGAGTCTCTGAATTTAACTGTGCGTCCGAAAGTAGGCTTAAGGGTATACTGATGGGCATTCCTGGCGAGACGAGTATTGCGGGTGAATTCATGGAGAGGAGGAATGCAGTTGGCTAGCTCACTTGAGCATCGTTTGTTGAAATAACGATAAAATACGGACAAGGAAGAGACGGTACGTCGTTGTTCGAGCGAGTCTAATGACTCTGCGATATTGTTGTCTCCTATAAGTTTTATCGCTCGCTTTTGGATTCTATCAAGTAGGTGCAGTGTGGTCTTGGGGGCACCAGACCAGATATGAGCGTTATACTCAAGCTTGGGGCGGATGTACGCCTTATAAATTAAAGCCAAATCAGAAGGGGTGAAATATTTCCTGCATCGATTAAGGAAACCTAAACATTTCGCAACATTTTTGGCGACCTCAAATATGTGATCGTTCCAACTAAGTCTTGTGTTGATACACATCCCAAGGATGGAAAGTTTTCCGGTTTCATCGACACAAGCGCCATTCATGCATAAGGGCTGATTATCAAGTGTTCGCTTGAGTGACAGCAGACAGCAATGAGTTTTTGAAGCATTGAATTCCACTCTATTGTTTTTTCCCCAGTTAATATGTCAAAATCGGAATTCAATTTGCTTAACATACGGCCGAAGGGCAGGGTCGTGAGTCTTGGAACGAATATGAAAAGCTAAGGGTGCTGTCCTCAGCGAAGGAATAGATTGGATTAGAAGTAGCAGACAAGAGATTATTTATAAAAATGAGAAATAGTGTCGGAGACAGGAGGTGGCTGACGAAGATTCGTCCTTTTTAGGGACGGGCTGCAAAAATGCTGTTTTCCATCTGCTCGGAAAGAGACCTAAAGAGTAGGATAGATGAAAAAGCTTGCGCAGTGGTTTTGCCAGCGCAGAAGAACACATCTTCAGAAATATAGGGGAATACCATTCGGGCCAGCAGTTTTGTGCACGTCGAGATCTTTCAGTACTCTTGCAAGTGTACGAGTGCGGAAGTGGATTTGTCCCATGGTGAAATCAACGCTCTCAAATACAGGTGGAGGTATATACAGATGACATTCTTCTGGTTGTCACAGACACATTTTCTCGAAGCGAAGACATTAGAGTCAGAAAGTCCGGGTTACAGGGATACTAGATCGAAACTGGGAAAAGAAGAAACAGAGAAAAAGGAGCCGGAACGGCGGACGACATGCATTACGAAGATGAGCTTGAGTTAGGATCAGGACAGCAAGTCAGACGGACTTCCGACCACCAACTCTAGCCCCGGAGCAGGAACAAGGGGTACGAAAGAGTCGTTCATCACTCCATCTTGAAATTTGAATGCAACAAAGTTTGTGTGCCATACCGTCGTCGCTTTTAATTCTTTTGAAAGGCCTATCGATTCCATTATGTTTGGAGTACAAAATCGATCAAATGTCCGCTGCGGCTTCTCTGTGTGAAGCGCACTGAAATGACCCATTTTCCATGACTCTGGCGCATAAATCAGGCTGAATTTGACAGATGGCACGGTCTTGGTTTGTGGCCTAATTATATAGATCTGCGATTTCAGAAAGAAAAAAGTCTTACCATCTCGCTGTTGAGCGCTACGTGCGTCTATTGTGATTTGGTAGAACAGACGTAATGAATGAGACAATTTGATTGAATTTTTTTTGACAGATGTAGCTGCAGCAATATGGCCGCTGTCAACTGTCAAAGTTCGGAAGTGCCTATTGGAAGAGCATTTAATAGAAGAGGGATGTCACACTGACGACGACCAAATCCCGACTGCCAGGTACAGGGGAACGGTCTTATGTTACCTCTTCGCGAAATATCTGGCACTTAAATATGGCTGTAGCAGTTTTCAAGACGAAGAGACTGGGATAAACAAGGCAGCACTTGCGTTGCAAGACCACAATTTAACCAACAAATAATAATAATAATAATATGGGTGGCGCGACAGTCCGAGGCGGACCTGGGCCTAGCTTCTCAGCAACCACTCGTCTTGTGCGTGCTATTGTTCTTTCACGAGTAGAAAGGGACCTACAGTTTTATGCCGACTCCGAACGGCGTAGTTGAGAAGCTTTTTCTGGACAGGAATACTCTTTGAACATTGTCAGTGACTCGAAAGAAGTGGTAAAATTCGGCTATCGAACCTGGCACCCTCTGCGTAGGAGTCGACGCACTAACCCACTACGCCACGGCGACCACCGACAAATGGATCATCTTTATTTCTGATAGTCAAGGCCATAGGATCAGACATTCTGACATAGAACCTGGACAGGTTAGGCAGACAATTGCAGTCCCAAGCCACTCTGGGTGAACCTAAGCTGGGTACCGGGCCATAGTGGCATTCAAGGAAAAAAAAAAGGTTACAGCATCGCGAACAAGGGGTCTGAGCTGAGAAGATCTCTAGCAATCTTTTATACGCCACTTAGCTCAATAAGGAAAAAACTGCAAGACGAAGCTCTGAAAGAGGTCTGGCTTGGTTTGGGTATTGGAACAGGACTCGTTGGCTGACGCTAAGCAAGAGGAACTAATCATCGTGCTAATAGCAGGCCTAAATACCACAAGCAGTCTAGAGGGACAACGCAGATACAGATCCTGACATCTTCTGTTGCTTAATTTCGCACAGGCTGAACCAGTTTCCAGCAAGTCTTGTTTTGGATTCGAAATGGTTTGACTTTCCCAAGTGAGCCCAATTTGATCCACAATCTTACATAACCTCAACCCCTTGTGATCCTCGGCCACTCTCCACTGACGTCATTACTGTGTGTGACACTTTCCGGAATGTCAGTGACAGTCTCGCCAATTTGAGACACCGATGAATGCATTCAACTGTCACATAAACAACGCCGCCATGACACAAGTCGATTGCCAGCCCAAGCGATTGTTTACATTGTTAACAGCACGAGCACCCCACCGATCCAGCTGGCTGCCAAGGTATTTGCATCCAAAAATACCAACTTAATTGTTTTGACCTTTTTTGCCGGGGATTACTCACGCCCAGATTGCAAGCACAGACGCGCGGCCGCGGCTGTTTACGGCGAGAGGCGGTTGCGACCTTTCCAGCGACGGCACCGCACCTTTCGCTCGATTTGGCGCAGCGCTGTGAGTCTTCTCTTCCGCCTTGACCCCTGGCATATTGCGAACGCGAAAAATAAAGCGCTTAATTTCCATAACGCCTCGGTTTCGCGTGCGCGGTTGACCGAAACCGTGATTCAATCCGAATCCACTCCGACCTTGCCAGTCCCGTTTGACGTCTGACGTCCGTGTCGCCTGCCGTCTGCGCTGTCGACGAAACCCACAAAAATGCACATCACCCTTGCCGAGCGATAAATTATTAATTTTATTGTCTCAATTATACATTTATTTGTGCCCAGCCTCCCCCCGCCCCACCCGACGCGGTCGACCAACAGGCGAGCAGCGTTCGCGGCGCTTTTTTGTTCGCGTTGTGGTGCAAAGTGACTTCCGCATCGGTGCCACCTACACGCGGCGAACGGTGTTAGCGCTGCTGTAATCTCCATCGAGATACTTTTAGCCAAGTCGGGGTCTACTGGGGGTGCCTGCGCGCGCCAGATTCTGTTCGAGTTCAATCCGAAGCGATGAACTTATTTTTGAACTTTTTTTTTTTTCGTCTTTTCGGTTATTCGAGTGTTTTTTGCTTTTCTTGTTGATGTTTTGCGATTTGTTTGTTGCGCCTCGGGAGGTGGGAGCGGCGCGAGGGAGTGCTGAGTGGAAAAACTGGGTTCGGACGACCGGAGGATGGCTGCGTGTGGAAGATGCTGAGGGAATTAACACATCCATTACGGTCGTAAACGTGCCGTTTAGAGATTTGACATACCCGCACGTTACGTGATGGCGTTTTGGGTAATTGATTTCTCAATGACTTACAGTGGGGTGTGAAAGTTTGAATGCGGAACTTGAAATTGAGGAGAGATGATTTGATTGATTTGTGGTTTTCTGGGTGTGCTGTGTCGTGGGCACTTTGAATACTTTCGAAATCGTGTTCAATCAGAAGGGAAGGAGATTTATTTAGATCTAGACACACAGGTTGGTGCATGAGTTTAGCTGAGTGCCGACGAATCCAGTGGCTGGCCATACAGTGCATGTACTGGACTGAAGAGTCTTTTGGTTTTGAGTCGGGCAACACAATGACCGCGCTTACGTTGACGCACACAAGTGAAGTGGCTAGCTGGAGATGGAGCTATTTTTAGATGCTCGCTCTTGAGGACAAGGAACTATTTAAATACAGGGTGGGCCATCTTGTGGTTCTTCTAAATCATAAGTCATTGTGACACTGACAGCTGTTTCCCACTCGACAACTTGACAGAAAGTGAATATCCTACCTCCGCGGGACGAAGTGAGTAGCTTTACGTTTATAAAACACAAAATATTGAAAACTTATTTCCAAAGCGAGTGCTGAGTAACCCAAACAGTGCGTTTTTTGAAAATAGGTTTTGGCCAAAATGAAAAACCCTTCTGAAAATAAGTTTGTGGAAAAAGTTTGTTAGACTGGTATGCCAGTGGACAACACTCTTGGCCCCGTCGTGGGGTAACGGTGGGCGTTACTTCATGTCATGTTTGAAAAAATTTAATAAAATGACACGACACGAAAATTTTATAAACCACTGTACTCTGTCCAAATCAATTCCTATTCCCCTTGAATCCCCCGTTCGATTTTACTCAACTAGCATCACTCTCGCTTGTCAGCTAAAGAATTGGAAATGTAGCTCACAGAAGAAAGAACAGAATAAAGTGGACAACGAAACGGTAGCGTTTTGTTTTGTTCTGCAAAATGTAACAATTATATGTGAACCTACTTTTTTTTACTGCAATTGAATAGATGGATTGGGACGACCTCTGATACACAGCCCATGCCACAATCGATCTTTTGCTCACCAAATTCCCAAATCGAGTTATCAACCATCGTGGTGCCTCGGACCTGCGATTTGACCTCTTAGGAGTTTTTCAAAGGACCAATCCAAAGCGACTCAAGCACTTTAGGCCAATAACATCCGAGCAATCGGTAAGCTACAGCCCGCAGCCATCAACAAGCACTGAACTTGGAAAATTGGGATGACAGAGTGCGTTACTACGAAGCCAGCCGAGAAATCCACTTGTAAGACGTTGGACACCAATACCTCAGTTTGCGTCGTGCTTATAATAATATTATGGTTGGCGCTACAGTCCGGCTAGGCATTAGCAAACCACTGCTGTACCTACTGTGTAACATGCTTATCGGTAGACGGTTCGTAGTCAAGAATGGCAACGTGACCTCGACAGGTGTATTTCAAGTTAAAAATGGTCTCCAACAGGGTGCCGTTAATTCGCCGATCTTGTTCAACATTTACTTGAGCGATCTTTTAAGTTCTCTTCCTCATGCAATTGCGTATGCCGATGACTTGATCGTGTACAGATCAGGCAAAAAGATCGAGGAAATCACTACTCTCACGGGAAGTTGCGATGACTGGAAGTTGAGTATCAACTTCCAGAAGTCGGAAACCATTCTGTTCAGGACACCGTTGTATAAGGCCTCGGCGGATACGAAAAAGAATTGGCGAAAGTTCTCAACCGTTGGAAGACACGTGGAACCACTGGCGCAAAAGACTGTAGTCAGATACCTGGGGATCTGGCTAGATCAGTATCTATATTTTAACAAACATGTAGATGCTGCTCTGGCCAGAGCCCGAGGCGCTTTTGCCCTTACAAAGAGACTGTTTTACAACAGCCAACTCGATGCAAGGGTGAAGGTCATCTGCTACATGGCGCTCATCCGGCCAATGCTCACCTATGGCTGTCCCGTGTGGTTCAACGTGAGTGCAAGCTTAATGGAAAAGATTCGGTTGTTCGAGAGGGCTTGTCTTAGGGCTTGCCTTCGCCTTTATAGAACTCCAGAGTCCCAGTACATAAAATACTATTCCAATGAGGTCTTATACAACAGGGCAAACCTGATAAGAGTGGACAATTTCCTGTTGAAGTTGGTTCGAGGTCACACTTCTAGAGCGATGAACTCGGTCAACAATCTGATCTCTGGGGCTTACTACCCCAACCCACTATACCACGAAAGGGTACGTCACAACGACTTCGTCCCCCCCAGAAGCATTCCTCCATTTGGATAAGCACGGTCTGATACAAAATATAAATGCGGTACCGCTCATCTATCACATCGCCAGATCAACTGTGGATGGGCGACTCAACCACGAGGATCTCCTCCGGTTCAGTACGGCGGTATCCAGGTGGGATGTGCTGGATGTTGCTTTGCAACACCGAAAGTTCTGGTGGCTGGGGAGCTAGAGAACTCCAGCTTCGAACCCTTTAGACCCCGGCTAGAAAGGGTAATTCAGACCCCCTCATGGGGAGTAGTCGGTCCACGTCTTGCAGCGGATTTTATATCAGCTGTAACCTATGGCCGACTTACATATTTTAGCGTAGTTGTAAGGTAGTGGGTAAGCTGTTCATAATAATATTTGATACACTTCTAGAGCGATGAAGATAATTATTATAAAAAAGTAAAAAAAAAAAATAAAAAAAATAAAAAAAATAAAAACAAAAAATATAAAAAAAAAGGAAGAATGTATATATATATATGCATAACGATATATATATGCATTATGTATATAAGGATATATGCGTATACGCATGTGTATATAGCTAAACAAATGTGTATATGTATATATACGTAGATTAGCTTAAGATAGTTTGTAAGTTTTATTTTAAGGTAGAATGTAAGTTAGCTTGTAGTTTCTTTTAAAAAAAATATATTCGGTCATTAAGTTTTTAAATTTTTTTTTCTTATTATTTATTAGTCATGTTAAAATTTTCTTTTTACAAAATAACGGTAGATTAAGTCGAAAGACATAGAATAAGTTTAAGTTTAGCTTAGAGTACCCGCCTAGGGTCAGTAAGTTAGAATAAGTAACTAACACTGTTCGACCAACTAGTTTTAAGCATTTTTGTCTAGTATATAAGTTGTCATGAAGTAAAAAATAAAAATGAATTAAAATGAATGAAATGAATGGCGCTACAGTCCGAGGCGGACCTCGGCCTAGCTTCTCAGCAACCATTCGTATTGTGCATGCTATTGTTGTCTCACGAATGGAAGCTGGAGAATGAAGGCGTGCTTACGTTCCAAAAAAAACCACGACGCAAAGTGAATTATGATTTTCTGTAGCAAGCCATGTAAAGATCGAAGAAAGGTTCCAGGGTTACGAACATACTACTTTTTAAAAAGAAAATTGAACAAAGTAAACAAGATTTCTCTGGTTTAGATATGAAACTTTTGTTAGGTAGACGTTTCCAAACTAACCCAGTCTCGTCAACATTAAAGCCTTATTTCGGTTTATATCCACATTCCTGAATTAACTCTTTTCACTCTGTCGGGTAGCGTTACGCAGCAGTTATATCAGCGCTAGCTGCTTCGCCTTTAAGAACAGTGCAGTGCAGATTTGCTCCCTGCATGAATCTCTCAAACCAGCCCTTAGTAGCGTCAAATGTTTCATTCTTGTCTATATTACTACCACCTTTTATGTCATCAAATAAGCGTTTTGCTTTCGTCTGGATTACCATTCCACTTAATGGTAGAACTTGATTTTCAATCTAAATAGAAAGCAAGGACTCCAGTTTGCAGAATATCTAATTTTGTCTCTAAGCTGATAGTTTTATTTTTTTATTTTTAGTAATTCTACCAGAAGCGCCCTTTCTACTCCGTTGGCTAAAAAAACACAAACACCCCGCAAAAAGTTATAAAAAGTTATTATTCTCTTTTATTCTTCACTTTAATAACATAAACTGGACTCTAAAAATAAAACCGTATTAAAATTGCGTTGAATTTCAGTTAGAAAGGGAAGTCATGAGTAGACTCATGCCTGATCAACGTGTACAAACTGTTCAAGTTTAAAACATGATTCAATTCGAGAAAGTTAAGCTCAAGCTATTTAGGAAAAAAGAATGCATCTTGAAAAAGTCACCGATTGGAGCGATCAAGAAATGATAGAGCAAAGAGAGCCAGCCCTTTTCCATGATTACGAAAAATAAGATAACAGAGGAATCCACATACATTTACAAAATCCATGGATCGACTTTCTCCGGTTGAAGAAGGGTTCACAGAAACATCATAACATAAAAAACACTGTTAGATGATATCAAGGGGCAAGGGGAGAAGTTGGATATTACTACTTGTTCTCTTATTTCCGGTGCGATCTATTTATGGCCGGTGGAGTCATTGGTCCATTATGTCAGAAAGTTGAAACAACGGCAGACGGTACAGGGACGTGATTACTAACTTGTTCGTGCATAACTTGGACTTCCAGGACTAGCTAAGAATAGAGGATAATGTACTGGGAAGAGTTGACATACAGATTACGCCAAGTAAGCAACGGCCACGATAGTCACATGCTCGAAATTAAAGTCAAACATTAACGCTATAAAATTACGCTGTCGCGACATTGTGCCAAATGGAACAATTTGGTACGACGCTTTTGAAAGTGTCATTAGGGCCAATTTTTTAATGTCGTTCGGCACAATGTCACGGCACCTAAAATGACATTCGAAATAAATTCAATTGCATGGATATTGTAAAAGAATATTCAAAATACAGTTGAGAAACAGTGTCATCGCACTTGCGCAACACACTGTGTACTTCATAAATGATTAATCATTAAGACGATAATGATAATTGTCTCGAAGAACTCCACTCATGATCGGCAGATCCTCCCGTTAACATAATCCATAGACTGCATTGGCGATGCTATAAATATCTTTGTTGTTTACCCTCCAAAATACTCAAAATTTAATAAATAGTTCTTAACAATAAAAAACTACTTTTATGTATGTAAATTGTGTGTTGGCAAACCATGTAAAATTTTTTGAAACGAAGAAATAAATATCTATCTAAAAAAAATACCGTCGACAATTCATGTACACGCTCTCTTTTTGGTAATAAACTGTCACGAAGTAAACTTATTGTTTTCCTACCGCCCGTCCAAAATTGTACCTCCCTCCCCGCAATATTGAAATCATTTATGTGTTTTATTTCAATTTAAAGTTCTCCGCCTCAAAAAAAAACCCTTTATATGCTAAAATGGACTTAACGAACACGGTTCGACAGTGAACACAAGCAGGGAATGGTTTGTGTCTATGCACTAAATCAAGTGCAGAAATATTGTCGGTTGCGTCTGACATTTCTTCCAGAAGTACTGACAATTCAACAGTGAGCCCAAAGTTCTCTACGATCTTCTATAACTATATTATTATTTATTAACAATGTATTACTGGCAACACCCTGTTTGATTTGATGGAACTCCAAAGAAATTAGTCGTGTTATTTAACTAACTCTCACTGGAATTGCAGAAATATGAAACTTATGTCTGTAAACCCTTGGAATCATCGACAACGACATTCTTGGCTTGTGGATGGATCTGCTCTTCGGCAGTGGGTAGGTACACAGACTGCTGCCCTGGGTGCTTAGGTTCAATCCCAATGCAATTACGATTTCTCTCTCTCTCTCTCTCTCTCTCTTAAAAAAATAACTTCTCAAAATTCGCCCTCGGAGTCGGCTGAAAACTTCCTACTCATAAAAGAACAATAACATGCCCAACACGAGAGACTTCTGTAGAAGCAAGGCTAAGGTTCGCCTGATTATCATTCGCACTTGTGTTTCCTTTTGTTTACTTCGACACAATGTCCAAGTATTTCTCAATAATGTCATATCTTTAAAACTCAATTGCATATTTAACGTCATGACTCGTGTGTTCTGCAGGAGCCTGAAATCAAATGACCTCAGAAACCAGCTGACATTTCGGCAAGCAAACAGTGGAATATGCTTGTCATGCACGTGTCGGTAAAAGCGTCACTCTATAGACCTATGCGTTAAATAGGTCAACAAATCTTTGATCTCCTCAGTTGGATCCCGGCCGTCTGGGTATATTTAGATGACATTCTTCATTGTCGCAGCCCATGTTTCATTCCGTTCCGGAATATATGTCTCTACTCACAGGCGTTTCCGTGTTCAAGAGGTCTGACAAAAAAGATTGCTCAACGTACTCAAATGAGTTCAGAAAATGTAGTCTGGTGAAACAAAAGCAACAAATAATAGAAGAAGAATTGAGAATTGAAGACATAATGTGGTTGTGGTACCAAGGCCAAGGATTACATTGCTTGAGCTGGAGTGAAATCGATTAGCTATGCAAGCAACGAAGAAATGCTCAAGTTACCAGCTGATAATACAGCTCGTCCACCGATATAATTGACAGCTATTGCAGATTCTTTTCGCAGATAACGAGGAACGTACGCAAGTTGATTTGTTTTTGGGCACACTTGCTTGCAGTCATGGTAATCTCTGATTGGTCCGTAAAATGTTGAAATGTAGGAACGTAGTCAGACAAGAGAAGCATAAGTTTGAAATGTCAAAACTAATGGTTTCCAGGGCTAGTTGTTATAGCATCATCATCATCTTCTGACTCGCATGATCTACTAATACAATGTCACGGCACCTAAAATGGCATGTGAAATAAATTCAATTGCATGGTTATTGTTAAACAATATTCAAAATACAGTTGAGAAACAGTGTCATCGCACTTGCGCAACACACTGTGTACTTCATAAATGAATAATCATTAAGACGATAATGATAATTGTCTCGAAGAACTCCACTCATGATCAGCAGATCCTCCCGTTAACATAATCCATAGACTGCATTGGCGATGCTATAAATATAGAGAAGCATAAGTTTGTAATGTCAAAACTAATGGTTTCCAGGGCTAGTTGTTATAGCATCATCATCATCTTCTGACTCGCATGATCTACTAAAAGGGTCGCGGGCAAATCTCCAGGCAACTCGGTCCTCCGGATCGGGGGTTATGCCCAAGCGTAACCAAGCGAGCTTATGGACTTGGCCCAACCACCTCATTCTGGGTAATGTTGGGGCTGCCAAGGGGCCGCCTACCTGATGGAATCTTATTCAAGGCCCGCCTCACAAGTCGCTATGATTCATGCTACGTGGCCAAACTATCGAAGCGTTCCAAGAAGCAGCTGTTCAACGTTGAGTTCCTCGCGCACTGTCTTGTTCCTCAGCCTATCCCGGCGAGTAATTCCCACAACAGTATGAAGAAATCTCATCTCAAAACAGCTTGTATTCGCGATCTGACTAATTCGGTCATTACCCACATTTGAGTTGGAGCAAATACTGAGTTGAAAACCGCTAACTTGGTTTTTACACTAAGCTCGGCCTTCCTGACTACAGATCTCCCAAGCTGTGTCAAAACTGACCCAGCTTGACCAATCCTACGGGAAAGTTCAGCGTTACTCCTCCCATCACTCGTAAAGAAGACCCCGAGATACTTAAACCCCTCCACCTGCTACAATTGGACTCCACTAACATGTAGAGGGTTATAAAATAACAACCAAAAAAAAACCAGCGATCTTCTCGGAGTATCTTCTTCAATTGCTAATTGATCCTCGAGTGTGAAAGATCTGCCAAAAAAAGGCAGGGGCCCTATTGCAGTATTCGAATCTACTCTGGATTCAGCGTAGAAATTTGGTTCAATTTACAGGAAAACCAGGAACGAAACGAGCAAATTGAACGAAGAAGAATTAGAGACACCTTTAACTTAATAGAACTTAGGGCGAAAGGGTCTTAACATGATAAAATATTTAAAGGCTATTTTAATCATTTTTTTGTGAGTTCTTTTAAAAACTATTTCTAAGGACGGTTTCCATCGAATATGAGTATTCGCAGAAGACAAAATTCTGTTCGAAATATGATTAAGCTTTCAGCAACATTGAAGTATTTGGCAACAGGGGGTTACCAAGATCAAATCGGCGGCGGCAAGCATGTTTAACTTGATAAACAATAAACAACCAACACACTATATCAAAAATAAGAGCAGAAGTGTTGGCTTCAATGGAGAATCATGTGCCCGCTGCTTATAAATTTTAAAATGGAATGTGGAGAAAAAAGACAGTCAAAACGGCATTTTCAGGTCTTCCTCGCAAACACATTTAATATCCAATGAATTAAAGCAAATGCGAACGATTCTGACATTCATTTTCGAATTCGGTAGTTCCCCAAATACTAAGATACACTTACAATTAAGCACTCGATTTGTTCGGATTTCGTTTGCTCAAATATTCTTAAAGAGTTAAAAAAATTGGAACTTTCTCGAATTCGAGACATATTATTGTAGAATTAAGTAACAAAGTTTGTATTTATTTATTTAATGAAAATTACAAGACAATTCGTCTTTTGGAAGTATGGCTTTTAAAATGAACAGCTTTAAGTAATTGTTTACAGTTTATAATTTGACTTTAAGTAGAATCAATGTAAGAACAACATGTAAAATCATTTAGATAGATAGATAGATATGTCTTTATTTCGTATTAAAAATACAATGTGGTTGTCACACAATTTACATACAGAGATTCGATATTTAAATTTTATATCTTTCAACTGAATTATTGTCTTTTAGGTTTTTAAGGTATACAAATGTAAAGAAAAGTGATTTAGAAGAAAATTACAAAAAAAACTTCAAAAAAGAGAAAAAAAAAGAAGAATGGATAGATTGATGAATCTATTATATTAATAAATAAGAACATTTAAAAAAATGAATAATCGAACAGAATGAGTAATGTAAAATCATTTAATTTAAAAGGATTCAGGTCAATTTATGATATGGTTATCCGATAAGAATCGGAAAAGTGTTTTCTGAAAGGCACTGTAAGAATTGATTATCTGCGGAATCCATGCGGAAGATGGTTCCAGGCACGAATTGCAGATACGAGAAAGGATCGTTCACCAATGCAATGTCTGAAAGAGGGTATTATAAAAGTTTTACCTCTACTAGATTGTGCAAATTGGATGATTTCAAATAAATAACTAGGTGATTTACTTGTCATGACTTTAGACAGCTTTAAGATATTCCAAAAATTAAAATACAGATCAAGCCTGAAACCAAGAATAGACGATGACAAGTTGGACACACTGCTCGACCGGCGAATATTTTAAGTAAAACGAACACAGTCATTAAACGCATCATTTAGTCTATGCTTACAAACAGAATCTAAGTGC
Organism: Eristalis intricaria; assembly: GCA_964034865.1. NCBI lineage: Eukaryota > Metazoa > Arthropoda > Insecta > Diptera > Syrphidae > Eristalis > Eristalis intricaria. The sequence goes on from OZ035874.1 coordinate 55,773,142, forward strand.
GGATACACAGAACAATTAAACAAAAAGTGGGGCATAATAAGGGGTCTGATCAATCGTATATTGACAATGGGACTCAGATAGAACGCTGAATGAAACGTAATCTGCGGAGTCCACAATAAACTTTCCGTAAAGAATCTTTAACACCATCACAGCATGTAAGGGACGAGTTAATATGAAACCCAAGATACTTTACAGAACTGATGGCATTGATGGGGTTGCCATCAAGAAGTATAGGTGGAAAATCATTAAGACAAAATACAATAGATACAGTCTTAATGGGGTCCAGCTTCAAATTATTGTCTTTAGACCAATTTGAAATACTGTCAAGATCTTCGTTCGTCCTAGCAATACCATCTTCCATTAAGCCAATAGGTATATAATTACGTCATCGACATACATGTTTATTTATCAGTTTTCAACAATCCCTGGAATATCATTGATGAAAAGACAGAATAACGGAGGTCCTAGTACAGAGCCTTGCGGAACCCCCGCTCGAACAACCTTAGGATTAGAGTGACCAAGTTCAGTGATGATCGTCTGTACTCTATTTCGCAGATATTCACTACACAATCGAAGGGAAGAATTCGAGAAATTAAATTTATTTTTCATTTTCGAAAGAGGGAGAGAATGGTTAATGCAGTCAAAGGCTTTGCAGAAATCTAGTAGGACTGCAACACAAATATCATTTCTATCTAAAGCAGATCTAATGTCAGAGGAAACCTTTAGGACAGCAGATTCGCAGCGATGCTGTCTCCGAAAACCAGATTGCCATTTCGAGAGTAAATTATGCATTTGAGAAGATAGTATCTTTTCAAAACTAATTATTGTTGAGATTTTAGTCGATAGAAAAACTCGATAATTCAATCTCGGCTCACATGAATGGCAATATACAGTGCAGATTGTTTCTTTAATCATGCGAGAATGGAACACTTTTAGAAAAAGATATACAAACATATAAGCCTTTCCTAAAAATTATTCCAACCGAACAAGCCAACTATCAGTGAACAAACGGGTTCTAGATTCATCATCTGAAGATGAATATAAGCAATCTTTGTGCTTCATCTATTGTGGACCATTTTTCTCAAAGTTTGCCATTTGGAAAATGGGTACAGTGTACATCATGCAAAAAGTGGGTGCACACAAAATGCTAAAAATGATCCATATGTTTTAACAATGATTCGGGTGAGGACTCTTAACCACATTCTTCATTCTACACAAATTATCATTAAAAATGTACTTTATACTTGTTTCTGTGTTTTTGTTACAACGTATCCCGGCCTATGTTACAACATGGCATCGATTTTAATCAAAAAGTGTGATTTTTAGCTTCACTCTCACGTACAGTTTATAAAAAAAGGGACTGACAGAATCTGTTTTTGGAAAAATCGAGGAAATATCGCGGCTTGCCTTTTGTCTAAGTAGTGCTTCACAACTACAGTTGAGCAATTAATGTGGCATTAATGTGATCGTCACATTCGATAAACTGCGATTGGTATTGAGTTTCTCTTAAATATATCACAATCGCAATCCCAAGAGAGAACATACAACATCAATGTCTTGAACAGAGCGTTATAATGGGCAGCTGTAACTACCTCGGCCCCGCAGTAAACAGGACGAAAAACATCAGTACCGAGATTAAACGCCAAATAACTCGTTTGAGCTCAAAGAGCAATTTGCCCTTCCTCGAAGGATCAAACGGACTTTATCCGAGACACTAACCACCCCAATCCTCCAGTTACGGTTGAGCAGAGGCATGGATAATCTCAAAAGGGGATGAAGAAGTCTCCGATCGTTGTTCATGTTTGATGGCACTCCAGTCTGAAAAGTCGGAAGAACACTCCGCGCTTGAGACAACGCAATAGAAGTCACCCACGTAACCACGAAAGGAACTTAGCCTTTTAAGGGAATAAGGATTCGAAAATTCATCACAGTTACGTTTAAGAATCCCATGCATTGAGTTAACTTTAGCAGCCACATAATCTATCATCCCTCCGCGGTCTTCAATTTCTTTTAGACTAAAAAGACTTGTCTCACATATTGCTTAGTCAAAGACAACTGGTGACAAAACATGGCAAACGAAAAGAGAATGACATTTGTTTACATTTTACTCTAGCTGGTTTAGATCGAACCATTTCACTAATGAATGTGATTAAAACACTTTAAGAATTTAAGCAGTCTTGAACATTTTAACAAGAACAAAAATCTTTAGATCTTCAGAATACATCAAACAATTAACATGTTTAAGCCTTGAAAGAATGCCATCGATGAAAAGAATTAAAAGAAATGGTCCTAAATGTCTACCTTGGGGAACACCAAATAGTAAGTCTGGTCTTTAGTCTTGAACATTTTAACAAGAACAAAAATCTTTAGATCTTCGGAATACATCAGAGAATAAACATGTTTAAGCCTTGAAAAAATGCCATCGATGAAAAGAATTAAAGGAAATGGTCCTAAATGTCTACCTTGGGGAACACCACATAGTACCACAGTATTGCTCGATTGACAAATACCAATTCTGATTGATTGAACCCTATTTAAGAGGTAACTTGAAATCCTGTTCAGAAGCGTTGAGTGAATTCCAAATGTTTAGTTTGTGCAACGGGATTTTATGACAGACTGTGTCAAATGTCAACTTGGCGTGGGTAGCAACTGGGAAGGACTCCGCTTCCGGAGTAAAAGGATGACGAAAGCGGAGATCTTTGTCTGATTTAGGGGTGGGCTTACTTGACGTTCACAGAGACGGGTATAAGTTCCAGTTAGGTTAGGTTAGGTAGGGGGGCTGCTAGTACATTCACCAGCACACCATATTGGTCCATTGTGATACCCATACTCAGACTACTACCACTGATTGACTGATTGACTCCAGTGACAGTGCCCTTAATTTCATCCCAACGGCAAATGGTGACTGGACCAGATTTGTAAACCAGGTTAAAGCGTTTTAACTTTGCTTTCACTGGGATTCGAACTGGGATACCCGCTAACCAAGGGCAGGAACTTAACCAACGGCGCAATCCAGTGACTTGACCGTAATTTTTACTGGGATTGCGATTGAGTTTCTATTTTTTCACATTCGCAACCGCAACTATCCTCAAGAGGGGACATACAACATCGAGATCTTGGAAAGAGCAGCTATAACTTCGAGGTAGTTAAGGACTTTGTCCACATTGGCCCAGCAGGCAATCGTGCCAACCACAGTTTCACTGTGCCCAGGCAACAATTGAGGTAATGCAGCTCTCCCTCGAAGGATCGAACCGACTTTATATAAGACCCAGATCATCCCAGACCTCCTGTACATTCGTGCAGAGCCATGGACGATCTCAAAAGCGGATGAAGAAGTCTTTAGCCTCTTCCATAGACAATTTTTGAGCAAGACCGCTGGTGGTGTTGGCGTTGACGGCATTTGGAAAAAAAGATTCAACCACGAACTGAAGAGGACTAACCAGTCGTCTAAGAATTTAATGCCTTAGAGCAAAAAGTCGGAAGAACACTCCGCTCTAGTGGAACAACGTAACGAAACTAATGAGGGACCCCCGCCAACTTGGCCTGTAGCTAAAGATCGTGTGTCAGCTGGAGAGGCTTGCTACTTGCACACTAGATCCACTACAGCGGCATCAGAGGAGGAAGAGAATAACGAAAGGCGAACGGGCTTGATTTAGGTGTTGGTCTACGGGACTGACACCAAGACGATGAGTTTCAGATGACAACATTCGAAACAGAATTGGAACCAGATTGGTTATCAGATTGGGTATAGAACTTGTCTTCAGGCTGCGCCCAATGGAAGGTAGGATAAAGTGTCGGTAATAGTGACCTCAAGGATTGCGCCTTGAAAAATGGGCCATATCTTGAAAAATGGTGAGTTCGTCAGACCATGGCGCATCAGTCAATGTCAACATTTTGCCTCTACCATCCAAAGGAACAAAAACGACTGGATGGCGCAGTTGGTAGAGTGCCTTTTTCAGTTCGAATCCCAGTGAGAGTAAAGTTAATACGCTTTTACCTGGTGTTCAAATCCGGTCCAGTCACCTTTTTCCGTTGGCACGGCACTACCCCTGGAGTTGTCAATCGGTGGTAGTAGTCTGACTGTGGGTATCAGAATGAACCAATATGGTCAAGTGTGCTGGTGAACTAGCAGGTCCAGTACCTAACCTAAACCATCGGAATGGAAAAGTAGACCTGTGGGACTTCGGAAGAAATGGCCCACATCTTGGAAAACTGTGAGTTTTTCGGCGAGTTCCTCTGGGACTACAGACCCGAGCCGAACTTGAAGACCCAGCCATGTGAATATTCCCAGGAGGTGGCAGATTCCTCAGGAAATTCGATTGCTTACGGATTCAGAAGACTCAGTGAACTAGCGCTTTCTCAAGTTATTGATCTGCTTAAGGTTTTATTTCAACATCATCTCTCAGCACAGCCAGACTTGAGTGACAAGGGCATAAACGGCTGTTGCCTTCACTGACAATCGCAGCGTCCTAACGAGGGCAGTCTTGTATCTGCTGCTCTCCACCTTGTCCCAGAGACTGAACCTCCGAGTGTTCTAGAGTCCACTACACTAACTTGCATCCCACGCAAAATCCATTCCAGCGAGACTCATGCCAGCCACCTCAATTGAGGGACCATCACCATGCTCTCCTCTGATCTGAAGCCTGCCGATAAACAGAGCGGCAGAAGTGGTTCTTGGCGACTTGGAGAGAAAAGTCCTGCGCCAGATATTCGGTCCTGTCTACTAGGAGGGTGTAGACACAATCGCATTCAGACTTATTCCGTGATCTTCAAGTGAGCACCTAATTCCCTTGACGGCCACAGCCACCCCATTGATTCTGTGCGGCTGAGCCTCTCAAGAACGCTGCCACATCGATTCAGTGAAGTGACAAAAACCAGCGGCCTCTGCGGAATGTGTCAACCTCGGCGAATCTCAAGACCAGATAGCCAACACCATCGCCATCGCCCCTTGATGGGTGACTGATTTTCACCGTCACTGTGCGTGACTGCCTTAATAAAAACGTGTTACAAATCTTTGTGTCTTTTTCTTTGCTCGCCTGTCTTCGGTTTCTTCTCGATGAGTGCAATAAAATAATAACTCTCTCAGTTCAGCCGCCTCAGACAGCCAATCACGGCAGCAGCGTGCTCGACGGCGAAGGTGGAGGTGGGCTATGACGATGGCGGCCGGCATTCAGCGACGAGAAGACGTGAAAAATCACTCAAATAAGAAACGCGCCAAAGAGGAAGCCAGCAAGAGTCGAGCAATACCAAGCGATACCGAGAGATACCCGTCAAACTCACACACACGCACACACAGCGTCGGACGAGTGTGAGCCCGTTGCGGCCAAAGTAAACAGAAAATAATAATTATATTGTTTTTATTTGATTTTATTTATTTATATCACTTCATCGTCATAGCGGAGCACTCGCTAAGTGATGGTGTGTGCCTGTCCGACTGTCTGTCCTCGGCGCGCTGCTCTCTGTGTGATCTCTGTGTGCGCTCTGTGCCCTGGATGCTTGCCTATAGCTCTCGTGCTCATATTTATAGTTGAGATACATTTTCTTCTTGGCGTTGTTTTGTCTCTATTTTGTTTGTAGCTCGTCGCCGTTGTCGTCGTCGTCGTCGTCGTCGTCGTCGTCGCTCAGTTATTGGATAGGTTGAACTTGCCGTACATATAGAATATCTGGTCGAGCTGGTTTAAAGCATCGGTGACGATGGCGGCTGAGGCTGAGGCAGAGGCAGCGGCGGCGAAAATGTCGTGCTCTGGTGTTTTGCATTTGACACGGCATTATGTAGGCGTCGTCCGTCGTCCGTCGCTGTTCGTATGTGTGCATGAATGTTTGAACTCCAAGCGCACCCTGCGCCCTGTGTAGCTCCTCCGGTTTCGCCGTTTCGGTTTCGGTTTCCGTCCGACTCGACACACACACAGGCAACGGCAACGCTTGGTCTCCGCTTTTGCGCGGATAAATGTCAGAGCAAATACGGGCGCACACACAGCCAATGATATCTTTGACTGCTGTGCGCTGCGCTCTGTGCTGCCGTTGAGCCTTTCCTTCAAGCCACCAAAAGGCATCAACTTTAGCCTCCTCATCTGTGTGGCAGTCCGCGGCCCGGCTGTGTGGGTCTGGCTGGGAACGAGGGAGGTGTTGTGTGTATTTCATCTTACCTCAGCCCGTCCGCGGAAAGGTTACGCCGTCGCCGTCGTCTAACCCCCCATCGCCCACCGGGAAGCCCAGCGGTAGTGGTGACGGTGACGGCGGAGATATCATAGCAGCTCTCTATCGACTTGAGGAATGTTATAGTTTGCCCTCGCCGCTGACGTCGCCGCCGTCATATCGTCGTCGTCGTGGCGGTTTGCTCTTTACACTTTTGCCCAAGATATTCGACATTTGAGCCGGCCTTTGGGGTCTGATTATCAGCGTGCTGTTATTTATTTTTATTATGAATATTTTTTAATTTCCTCTCCCGGCGACGGGGTGCAGCGAGCGGCAGCCGCGTGTACACACGGCGGATAGGTGAGGTCTGGAGTCATATGTGAAGTCAAGTGATCCGCCGTGGGGATCATTAAATTTGTCTCCCAACTCCGCAGTGCGCTGCGCTTGTCTGGGTCCCCCCGTCCGCGTTTGCATAATGAACAAATATTTATCGGGCGCGAGAGTGGTGGCCGCAGCAGGCGGGGGAGGAGGCAAATCAGGGCAGATCAGCAATTGTTAGACAAAAGTATCGCATTCACGTCGCGCAATGATAGGTTCACTTCACGGGGTACGGCGCGCCGCGCCGCCGCGTCACGTAAGCAAAACACTGTTGGTGCCGGTATCGCCGCCGTTACCACGAGGTGGTGGTGGGTAAGGTGAGCTTGTGATTTGTGATCTGTGTGTGGCGCTGTCAAGGACGAACGTATCATAACCGTTGAGTGACAAAGTGCCCACTTGGAGTGGACATTAAGACAACAGTGACAGCTTTATTGGAGGAATGTGGCCGCAGCAGTGCTGTACGCGGTGGCGTTGGTGCTCTTGATTGTGTACAGGAAATGTAGGTGCACTGTGTGCTTGGAATGTTTATTGTGCTCCGAGTGCTGGGCTAGAGGACGGCTGCCCGAGCCGTGGCTGACCATGCCGCTGGCGATCGGGGGATAGTGGAGCGCCTCTTGACGGAGGGAGAGTCTTGTTTGCTGGAATGCACGTCCTTCAAATCGATCAATCTGAGGGTTGGGGGAACATGCTTGTCTTCTAACGAAGGACCGTTAGATGAATGGACTCCCAGTGATAGGTGATTGGACACTCTGGAGACAGACTGGCAACTGAATCGTCCGCTCCTTTGAACTAAGATTTGTTGGACGCAACAACCTGTCGATTATGCTGTCAAATTGGCTGTCTCTACGAACAGTGATGCCAAGTTGAAAAATGGGGTTTTCTAGATTTTATTTCAGTTCTTGAGTGATTTGCAGCGGCACTTGTTACGTTAAAAATAATCCGTGGCACGCCGAAGTAAAGGCTTGATGTGTCAGTTCGTGTCTGCTAGATTATGGACGTCTTGACCTATCCATTACGTCCCTGTAGTGCTCTAAGAAGGCTTGAGAAAAACCAAAAATGATCTGATTCAGCTAATAGTGCACATCAGTCGGGTGCTACCAAAAATTCAGCCGTCGCTTCAGGTAATGCGCTGACGATGAATATGCAGACCTGATGGCAGCCGGGAAATGACTAATTTTAAATATTCATGCAGACGCGGCTGGGCTGTTGATTTGGGGAATGTTTTCTATTTGAAATATTCATCTGCTACATTGGTAACATGCTGCCATTTTGTTGCAGCAGGCTAAGCGGATAGATTCAGTGCCGAGGCATGCTTGAGGTTGCACGGCTCAGCCCGTCGGACGGGGTGGATCTTGTCCCCTACCTCGTACACCACCCATTTGCGAGCAAAAACATATCGTGCCTACAGCTAGTTAAGATAGAAGAGTGAGAGGAAAATGTAGAAGAGATAAGAAGTAAGAGCCTCATACCCTAAGACCTTCAGACCACGGACGGAAGAGCTAAAATAGGAAAGAGACATAGAAAAGAGATATGGAGGCGAAATGTGTTCAAAGCTTATGCATCTACCACCAGAAGAGACCGGAAGAGGGTTCGCGGAGCTAAGCTAACTAACCTTAACTTAAGCTATACCTTATCTAAGCTACCTAGCTTAGCCCTACATCGAGTGAAACGCCTTTCCAGCGTCGTTTGGCGATAGAGGTTCGTAAAGAACTCGAGGAAAGAACCCGAGTCAGCGAGACTGCCTGATGTCATTGGCCAGCCCAAACCTAATGTCAATCGACATGACCCTTACTATCTCACTTGAAGAAATTTGTGGGAGATAGCCCCGTCACTGTCGACAGTTTGTTAGCCAACGAACTGGCGGAGACTAAATTCTTTCGCCGGCTTTCAAAATACAGGTCTTAGGTTGGGTTAGGTAGTTGGACTGAAAGTGGATCCAGCAGAACACTTAGACTATGTTAGTCCATTGTGATACCCACAGTCAGACTACTACCACTGATTGACTACTCCAGTGATAAATGGTGACTGGAAACCAGATAAAAGCGTATTAACTTTGCTTTCACCGGGATTCGAACCGGGGAGGCCGCTATTCAAGGGCAGGCACTCTACCAACTGCACTCTACCAACTGCACCAATCAGTCGTCTAAAAAATAAAGTTCTTACAAAATATTGCGTTGCCCTGCGTTTGTTAAAAAATTACGGTCGCATGGTATAAGGATAATAAGGTGTGCTGGACAGCTTGTTAAAGCCGCCATATTATCGTTTTGTGACATCAATCAGCTTCCGTTTTTGAAATTGGACATATGTGTTGCTTACGCTGGCGTCAAAATTCGATTTTCGTGAGTGTTTAAGTCTGTGAATAATATTTATTTGTCTCCAACTGTAAGTTTCTGTTGATACACAAATTCCCGATGACGTCAAGCAGGGCTTCTACAGAACTATCCAGCACACCTTATTACCCTTACACCATGAACAGGTCGTAGCCGTAACCGTATTCTACGACTCGTAAGAGCGAGAGAGAGCTGCGTTGAGAGATCGATTTGTGACATTTTTTTCCAAATTGAATGTTTTTTTTTTGTCTCAACTCACATTTGAGAAATGGAATCAGCGGACTAAAATTAATTTTACGTCAAAAGGCATTTGAAACCAGCGTGTGCAAGAAGGACGCACTATTTGTCTTCTAATATGTATGTATTTTCAAAGCGAAAAAAGCTTATAAATATAGTTATCATTTCAACGTTGTGCGTCAAGCTACTACTTTCCTAACTGTCACTAAACGCAAAGAGTCGACAAGAAAGAGACACCTGGGAGACAAATTTAATGATCCCTTCCGGAAGCATAGACTTCAACCAAACAACTGAATAGACTCTCAATTGTCAAATTGGCTGTCACAATAGACAATGCTGCTGAGTTGCAAATCAGAAACTCGAACTCATGCAACGGATGAAGGGACGGAAAAAGGTCACAAACTTCTATCCCGGGATGCTGGCCTTCATTTTCAAGATTCTGGGATGTTCACTGGAAATGTTAAGCGAAACATTCAGTCCGAACATCGCGTCCTTGCTCAGTTGGAAGAAGATTTAGTGGACAAGATCAGCCAAGCGAAAGGCATTGGTCCTGGTGTTGGCACGAAAGTGGTCATGTTCATACACTCAGGGCCATGCAGCCTAAAGGTGGCTACGTTTTCAACGAAAATTTATTTCAAACATGACTCCAAGGAAAAATCTTAAATGCAGTTATGTACTCAAAACAGTGAGTCATAAACTGAACTATGAAGCAAAATCCTCATAACCGAAGTAATGCAATATGCTTATTTGAAGTATCATCTAACGGGGTCAACATAGTGTCAACATAATGAGTTTGATAACTTAGACTATCTTACGTGCAACCTGCGTCAAAAGTAAAGCCATTTAATGGTGATCTATTTTTCGTTACGTTTTTGGTTTATGAACCGCCGTTCCCAAAGTTTTTCAGTTATCCTCATATTTTTACTTTTCTGTTTTAAATACATAACTATTTGGTTCAGAAAACAGCATGATTTTTAAAGCCCCGTTTGAATTAAATTTTTGACTGAGGACACAGAACACCTACAGTAAAAGCTCGATTTACGCAGCTCTCAAAGTTTCACAACTCTCGAGTTTGCCAACTCTCGAGTTTCGCAACTAAGCAAATATCTTTTTGAAAGTTGTAAGCTTTCGTTTCTGGATTTTTTCGTTTCAAAAATGATTTGTTAAACGGGTTTCTAACCAAGAAAGGATAATATTTGTTATTTGCTTTCACTGTCCCTTCTTGTTGTTATTACCTACGATCAACGGAAGTATAGTGCGAAATGAGAAGAAATCCACCTGAGTAGCAAGATTTTTTTCTCCTTTCACTAAATAAAGGAGAAAACGCAATGGAATTTTCTCTGAACATCTTAATCTCAATAAATCAATTCATTTACCTAATCACGGCTGCGTTTTTCAAGTGGAAATAATGGCAATCAGCGAAGCCATGTCCTAGCTGAGGTGGAACGTGATATCTGCGGATAGCCAGGCAGCAATCAAATCCCTAACATCGTTCTCTATGAACTCAAAAATAGTCATAAACTGAAGCTCATCTCTTGACGACATATCTGAACAGTTTCGAATTCGCTTGTGTTATGGACATTATGGGGAACTGCGAAGCTGTCAAACTCGCAAAAATCGCCACAACACTGCCAGATGACGGATCCTTCTGTAACTTGGGTACTCCTCTAGTTTCCTTTAGGTTACAACTCACTAACCAAAGAAAAATAAAAGTCAATGCCAGATGGAATACAGGCAATACGTGCCAAATTACCAATCAAATCTGGCCCAGTCTTGACCGAAAAGATCTGTTAGTTTGATATCCTTAAAAAGACCGAAAGTTAGCACGGCTGTGGAAATAATCACCGGACACTGGCTTTTGGGACTACATGCGAAAAGACTAAGACTATTTTCTAACGATTTCCGCAGAAGTCGCTGAGGCAAGGAAGAAGAGGAAAGTGTACAACACCTTCTCTGCAACTGCCCTGCAGGCTCCTACTTCTTCGATAATCTATGCGAACTGAGAGAGACATCAATCAAATCGCCATTAGACTTCGTTGACAGATCTGGCTGGCTGTCGTAATAACAACGCCCGCCTTTCTCCTCTCTCTTAGACAAACCCACGTGGCAGTACAACGGCCCTACTTTGGCCTAAGTTCATCTAAGCCACTTACTACCTATCTACCTACCTTGACTAAATAATATGACATGTGGGTTGCTTACTATCGTTTGAACTATTCACGATTATGGTCGCTATACCGACTTTACTCAATGTGACCTCTTTTGACAATTGTACACACATTGTCATTATCCCTGAAGAATATGACGATTGACTATCATTTCTTATAAAAAAAATTGGACCCGGTAAGTGCAACTATTTCTTTTAGTTCCGAAAATCTAGTTTGTGCTGTATACTATTAAATACATAAGTTAGCACATTCCTAGTGTGTGAATTCTATATCACTGGATGGCACAGTTGGTAGAGTGCCTGCCTCTGGTTAGCGGGGTCCCCGGTTCGAATCCCCAAAGTTAATATGCTTTTATCTGGTTTTCTAATCTTGTCCAGTCACCATTTGCCGTTGGGATAAAATTAACGGCACTATTACTGGAGTGGTGGATCGGTGGTAGTAGTCTGGGGTACCACAATGGACCAATATGGTCTAAGTGTGCTGGTGAATGCACCGGCAGCCCATCTACCTAACCTATCCTAACCTAGTCCAACAGATGCACCCGCCTAGATCTGTATCGAAGGGCCACTCTCTCCAACATGATCTTTCTCAGAAGATAGGATTGCAGAGAGCCAGGTTACTTAAGCCTATTACATTGTTTAAGCTATGTTAGTCTACATCCATAACAGGTACATAGTAAAACTTTGATGTTTTCACACTTTTGCGACTGACTGTATACAGGACGGTCCGTTCGACTCTCTTTTTTTCAATTCATTACACAAGCTTACAACCCTGTAACAAAAACCATTTGAAAAAGTCCAACAGATGTTGCTTTTCGGGCGCCAGGCTGAAGTGGGATAACATCGCATTAGTCCAAGCCATGCGCCATAGATCTTCAGCGGATTAGAGGCTGGACAACAGATCGGGAAGACATTGCCAATTAGGTTCCTCCGAGGTAGCAATTAGGTTCCTCCTAGGTACTCATCTTTAAGGTTAAGGGTCATTGGCCTGAAAAAAGAACGTTCATCTACAGTAAGCGAATTCTCTGCTAAATTATTGCTCTCTATACGTTGATGGCCGTTGCAATTGAGGCAGCTGACTAAAGCTCGTGCCAGCTTGAGAGGCTTTTTTACTGAGGCCCAAGTCCACCCCGGACGGTTGCGCCAAAAGAAGATGAAGAATACGTGGATGGCCAAACGGGCACATCCAATTTTCTGAATTTTTGTAGTGCCTTATCACCCGAAAAAGTTGAATACGTCAAATTCGACGGACTTAGTACAAAAACAATTCGAGGAAATCTATTGCGGTCTACTTCTCCCTCTTGGACACCCTTTTGGGCACAGGATTACTCGAATAGCTTCTTCTTCTTCTCCGTTTTGGTGCCAAGATTTAACAGATATACGTCAAGGGTACTATCCGGATATTACTGTATTTTGGCAGCGACTCGCTATTAGTTCCTCATTAAAGATGTCAAATTCTCAGAAGGTGTCCATACCAGATGTCAAGTTTTAACCGATTCGAGAAATCCGCCATCGCCGGGGCGCCAGTCGTCCGAGTGATGAATTCGCACAAAGAGACTTGCCGACAAATCACTGAGGATATCCAACCAGTACCCCTCTTCAGCTTGGACCTTCCATTCCATTGAATGTCAAAAGAATGGAAAAGCACTGAGCTCCTTCTCTAGAGTGCTCTTCATTTCCCAGCGGCTGTGAAGTACGTCACTTCGTGAGTTTGTTCTCTTGCCATCCATCTCCGGACAAGTGCCAGTTGACGGACAGGCCGCCTAGTCCAGCCATGTTGCGCTCTAACGGTCGCCCGTTCATCGTCCATCATTAAGCACGAGTCGGCGCGGTGAGGATACGAAACCCAAACCAGGTACATATTCAAATCAGCAATTTACAAAGAAAACAGCAAGCACTATGCTCCACAATCTAATTTGCGGATGATTAATGGAGAACCTCTGGTTATTTAAGCGACCAAAGCTCCAAGCCGTTTCCAGTCAATCCAGGTGTCGGTTGGATCGGCGCGCTGTGAGAGGACAGATGGAATTCATTCACAGCCACTTCTATCGGGACACCGAACTCACACGAGCACACGGAGAGATGCGCACGCGCACGCTCACGCTCGCGCTCGCGCTCTGGTATCCCTGAATGTGTCGTCGCCGACACATGTGCACAAGGAGTCCCACCTCTTCGCGACGCACCACACAGAGACACACGCGGGGTTAACGATCACATAATTAATGATCTGACATAGGAATCGCTTGTCGTTTGTTCCTCCTTATATTTACCCCAGCCGATATCGGTTCACCCTACGGAACTGTAACAAGTCGTCATTTCATCTTGTCTTCTTGTCGTCTTGCCTCATTTTTCCTCGGCTTTCCCCGCAGCGCCGCGCTGGTTGTCTGTTGTTCTGCTCTCTGTGCGATGCGATGCGATTTTCACCGTAGCGTAGCGGTGGCGGCGCCCGCCGCCGCCATCAGTTGCTAGCCGCTAGTCGCTCTCTCGCCGTCATCGTCTTGGATTTCCAGCAATCGCTCGTCGTCGTCGTCGTCGTCATCTTCGTTGTCGGGAATCCGGTCTAGCGGTTGGATTCTCTTAATTTCTCTCTCCTTTGACATGCGAATGCGAAACAAGTTCATGACTGAGGTGCATATAAATTGAATATTACCAACCGACCGAGCATCCGACCAACCGCCCGCCCGACCAACAGGTCCCAGGGAAGGATGTGTGCGTCTGTGTGTGATACTTAAGATATCTAGTGCACTTACGCACGACTTATATGGTCTGGTCTGGTCTGTTGTTAGTCGGCGCGGCGGTGGCCCGACGCAAGGCGTCCTGATCTCGGCGATGGCCTCAGGTTGAGTTTGGAAAATGAATCTATAACCCGATCGGTCGATAGTATCATCTCCTCCTTCCCCCCCGGCTTAGGATGGACAGCCCGAGCTCTTTGGCTAATTTATGAATTACCCGTTTGACACAGGAGCGCGGGGATGGGGCGCGAGGACGCTCGGCCGCGCGGCGTCTATGGGCTGGTGGGGCGGGGGGAGAGTCGGAAGGTTGCCTAGCGTGTTATGGAAAATCGAACTAGATCGGGGACTATTTGCGGTTGGATGGACTGGTTTTTTGTGTCTTCGGCGTTACAGGCCGCGGCCATCCTTTTTGGTTTCCTTTTCTCGCCACTAAGGCATTTGCAATTATTATTGATGTCCACACATGTCGGGCGTATTCGTATTTCTTAGATGCGAGGCGCTCGCTGCAGAGCTGGAAAATCGATTCAATCGATTTCACATTTTTACGACTTTGGCAATAGGTCTCGCATCAATCGGACTTGAATTCCATTTTCACATCTCCTTCTGGGACGGCGCGGCGTACGACTGAGACACAGTCGGCGAGTGGAGACCCGAATCCGAGAGCGTGGTGAGTTTCATAAATTAATGCCGCAGATACATTTATAACTTTACTAATGATTTTGTTGAAGGGTTCAGAGATGTGTTTGCGGCGAGCGTGCTGGGAATTGTTGTTGTTGCGGCAGCGTGCGGATGTGCGCGTGAAAGTTGAATGAGTTGACTGGTGAGATGGTTTAACTGGAATGAGGCGTTGCTATTAATTAGGAGTTATTGACCTTCACGCTTGAGTTGTGAAGTCTCGCGTTGTCGTTGTGGTCGCTTGATGAAATGTCGTCTTGATGTCTGACTGACGGTGCGTTGGCGCAGCGGCGGGGGACGGGGGGATTGCGATTGAGATTGAGAAACATTTTCACAGTTTTCAGCTCTAATTATGATCGAAGTGAAAATGTACCGTGAGATGTATTCAACTCTGAGCAGGTGAACGAGATTAACTTTCGAAGACTGGTCGGTTTGAGGAAAACACGACCGGTCTGGGCTGTGGTAAGTAGGGTGATGGATGAAGGCGCTGGGGACAGCTAGCGAGAGGTCGGGCTGGTTGCAGGGAAGTGGCAATCTCGAGAAATTTGTTTAGCTGCTTGGTCGATAATGGGAAGTCGGCGGTCCACAGCTCGTAAAATATGATGATGGTCAAGACTTTGCAGTTAACGGTGGGAGCTGTTGAGACTCTTCGAATTGGAAGCCAACATTCGACGCGTTATTACTGAAATACAGGGAAATACGAACTCTCTTTAAGTTCAATTTCTCACTAACTTTTTCACATAAATTCCCCTCAATTTTCCATACAAAAACATCCTCTCTAGGTTAGGTTAGGTAGGAGGGCTGCTAGTGCATTCACCAGCACACTTAGACCATGTTGGTCCATTCTGATACCCCTAGTCAGACTACTACCACTGATTGACTACTCCAGTGACTGGACCAGATTCAAAACCAGATAAAAGCGTATTAACTTAGCTTTCACTGGGATTCGAACCGGGGACCCCGCTAACCAGACGCAGGCACTCTACCAACTGCGCCATCCAGTCGTTTTAACACCCTCTCGAAGTGAAACTCCTTCTTACTCGACTTAAGGAGAGTCCACTGTATCCACTGATGATTAACACAATCTACGACCCAGTCGCGGCGGTCAAACGTCTTGACTGTTTGGTGCGGTTTATGGCTTGGCGACATCTTCCGAAGGTACACACCGTTATCGTCAATGGTCGAAGGTGTAAGACGATGTTAACCGAGTTTCATCGGTGCCATCCACAGTCAATATGGTAGACACCTCACATGGGCTTCTTCAAGAGATCTGAAGTAAATGTCAATCAGGATTTTCAAAGAGATGGTCACGGATGAGCCCTTAATGGACCAGCAATAGAGCTCACATCACCGAAGTGGATAACTGACATCGGATTTTATCCGTCCCTTGGTCTAGGGCTGGTCTGTGCGTGGTGGGGGTTGTGTGTGGTGGAGGTTGTGGGTGAGTATAAGGTCCCTTTCACGTAAAAGAGCAATTGGTTCCGAAAAAAAACTAGGGTAAAGGCACAAGTGGTCGGCCACTAGAGACGTTATCCAACTAGCCTCGGCTTATGACTCTACTGTTGAAGATCATGGAAAACGTACAAAAGACAATGACTTTCGGACACGCGCGTGATATGTTCGAAGCCTTAATAGGCCACGTGCAGCTGAAGAACTAGCAGAGTCCCTAGACTGGTACAAGGCGGATATTAGCGCCATCCAGGAAGTATGGTGGCATGGGTCGGGAAAAAAGGAGCATGTGATTGGTGCAGGGAGCAGGAGCAGCGCTTATACGGATGCGGCAAACTTAGGCAACAAGTCTTGAGCGAAACGACGTTCGACACGTGAGTGAACATCTAATGACAATCCGCATCAAGTCTTAATTCGCCTCCATAGCTCTTGTATGCGTACATGCCCCCACGGAAGACAAGGACGAAGCCACTAAACATTGTTTATACGAGCTCCTCGAAAAGACCTATGAGGAGTGTCCTAAACATGATCAAAACATGATCGGAAAGAGCGACATCCTTGGTAGCTTAGCCACGTCTACCAACGCACTTGACTTCGCTGCGGGGTGAAGCGTCAGTCTGGCAAGCACACGATTTCCTCATCTCAGTATCCATAGGGGACATGGCGATCTCCAGAATATCACATTGCGATCGACACTGGATGTCCAGGCAGCAAGCATTTACTCGGATCACTACCTTGTTGCAGCAAAGGTACGGATGTGACTCCTGTACCGCCACCATCAAGTGCCGAAGACCAGCGGCAAAGTTGCCGCAACTGATGTGCTGAGTTTCACTCGACCAGCACCAAGGAAGCCCCGGTTTGACGAAAAATGCCGGGAAGCACATGCAGCTAAGCAACAAGCATATAAAGCGACGCTGCAAAAGGAGGACGAGGGCTGCTCCGGAGTTTTACGAGAGAAACGGGAAGAGACGGGGCGACCATCGTCTTCTTCAAAAGAAGAAAAAAAGAGCATAAGAAGCACGCGATCGGAGATATTGAGAGATCATATTCCAGAAGCAATAAACGGAAGTCTAACCAATTGGTAAAATGCCATGTCAAGCCACCAAAGAGAGAGCGATACACAGTCTCTGCTAAGAATAGGGAATGACTTCTTCTGTACAACGGCCACGAAGACTCACATCCCGCCGTCAGGCAGAACGGACCATTCAACATAGACGATGATAGTCAAAACTACCGTCCACCTTTATTGAAACTTAAATCCAACAAGACTACGGGGGCCTATAGGCTGAGCTGTTCAAAGCAGCTGGAGATGAGTCAGTAGAAAGCGGACAGCACCTCATTCTTAAGATTTGGTCAGATACACTGATCTAATGAAAGATACAAGACTAATGAAAGGAATCTCGGTATTCACAGAAAGGAGCCCCTTGACCTGCGCCCTGAACATCGGATACAAGGTCTTATCTGCCATATTTACACCAAAAGCCCTTCCATCTAACCCGGGTGGAAAACGCAGTAGGAGAAGACCTGGAAGACCTAGGTGAAGCGCACAAGCTGAGGGGACCTCAAGCGGCTTGAGGCAGCTAGCGTGCTAGCGCCACCGAAGTAAGTAAGTAAGTAATCGAACTTCCGATGCTAGAGCTAGATTTGTGGTTCCAACAAGACGGCGTCAGAAGCCATACAAGCGTCGAAGCGCTCAGAGGTGTGAAGGAGGACTGATAGCCCATCTCATGGCGAGGGTTTATCTTCCACCGGAAAAGGGAAAGGGCCTGCTAGAGAATTCACCATCACCCTTAGATCTGATCGACAAGTCCAGTGATAGGCAAATGGTGACTGGACCAGGCTTGCTTTCGCTGGGATTGGAACCGGGGTCCCCACTAACCAAGGGCATGCACTAAAGTGACGAGTTCGAGACCTCGAGATAAAAAGTCGCGCACATTTTGGACCGAGTCGTCTAAAATCAGAACGATCGCTCGAAGCACTGCCAGCAATAATTTCAATGATGTGCTACTTCACAAATAATGTCACGAATGTAGCTTCAAAATAAAACCATAATCAAGTCTATATCTCACACCGTTGTTGTTTCATTTGAATTTCTTTTCCTATCAACCTTATCTGGTCAACCAGTCGTCCAACGTTGGGCGCCATTCCACTAGAAGACACAAACTAGGAGCAGTCACAGTAGACAACAATGCACACACGTGCCTAAATGGACTCCCACTCACTGTGAGGAAACCTAAACATTTGCTTACATCTTCGGCATCTATCTCGAATCCGCAACCAAAAAGCACTTAAAACACAAAAAGAAAAAAACAAATTCCAACTCACCTGAACATATTCAGCGCAAATATCGATGCTAGCTACAAATGAGCAGACGTCGTCAACGCTCCAGGCGTTCACCTCGTCACTCTGAGCTTGGCACTGTCGCAGCGGCACAGCAGCCGTCGGCGATGTTTCACTCTTCACGGCTGGAGCGTGGACTTTTGGTGATTTAGCCGGTGTCTGAATTGCAGCGTCGCTGCTGGCCGCCGGAAGAGCCTCCGGCAGGGGACTCTTATCCGAGCCCGCACTGGACGTCGATTCAGCCTTGAAGCGTTTCGCTGGTGGTGCCGAGCTTAGGTCTAAGGGTGATGCAGTCATATTCTTCTCTCCAGAGATGATGTTCGCAGACGTATCTTGATTTGGACTAGATTGCCGGGTTTGTGATTGCTGTTGTTGCTGCTGCTGCTGCAACTGTGCCGAATATAGCAGTGCGGGCGAAGCGAATTGTGCGGCTTGCTGCAGCGCAGCGGTGAGGTTCGGCCCGGGCGACTGTGACGCGCTGTTGTTCGACAGGGACGATCGCTTTTGTGCTGACATGAGGATGTTCTTGATTTCGGCCTCCTTTGCTGCCCGTGCCTGTGGAAGAGACGAGGACATGCCTGCCTTAGATCGGAACTTGCAGGGGGGCAGGGGAGAGGTGGACTTACCAGCGTGACCAGCGCCTGGGTGCTGCTCATGTCGATCAGCGGCGGAAACACGCCCGTGGAGAAGGGAAGGCTCGAGAGGAAGGACTGCACAAAGGGCGGCACATTTGGTGTGTTCGTTGTCAAGTTTTGGGCATTCTGCGATGCCTTGGCGGACTCCGGTGGCGAGGGCTGGTCCTTGATGCTGCTGCTGGTGTTGTTGTTGCTGCTGTTGTTCGCCGTCGACTTGCTGGGCTGACTGAGCTTGTTGTTCTCAAAGAACGCACCCCGCCGAGATGTGCCAGAGCTGTGGAGCAAAATGCATGAAGTTGCGACCTGGGGCTGTGCAAAGGGAGGGAAGACTTACTCATTGGGATTGCTGTTGTTGTACTTTGCCGCTAGACTGCGCATGAAGTCCGAATAGTTCCGCGTCGAGAAGTCCGAACTCCGGTTCTGAATCTGCGACAGCAGATTCGATTGGATGCTGTGCAGCTGGATGTCGTTGCTGGCGTGTGTCGCCTGGGGCGGGGTTCCGCGGAACGATGACGGTGTCGCACTTCTCGATCTGAAATCAAAAAATTGGTGGATTGGAGACTTGATGGAAAAAATAGAAGGGTTGCCTGTTGTCTGTGACGAGCCAGATTTGGGCTGGGAATCAAAAGAATGAGATGTTTTTGAGTTTAAGCTAGTTTTGGAAGACTTCAGTTATGGGCACATGGACACCGAGTGGAGGTGACAGGAACTGGGTCCATCTGCAACTGTATCCCTCCTCGCCATGGGTACACCGTCCTACTTATTGAAGATGGTCATGGTCTTCCTCGGCAACAGGAAGCTCATGTATCTCTCTGTCAAGGCGGGAGTTCCACAAAGATCACTCGTCAGACCTCGGAATCGGAACAATATGACTGATGGTGTGGTAGTAAGCCTGGTGATACCAGAAGGCGTGCATGTCATCGGGTTTGCAGACGACATTGTCGTAGTTACAGTGACAAAGGAGATCAGGGAAGTGGAGCTCGCTAGTTGACATACAGCCTCCTCGCGGCGCCCTCTGGATAGCCTTTAAAGCAACCGCTTAGAGGTGAACTAATGAATGCAGCGGCCCCCTTGTCCAGGGGTTTAAACCAGGACCCGGTCCTCCAGGTTCGGGGGTTGCGCGTGGGGTTAACTTCCCCACCGTGTAAAAAAAACTACTAGTTCAGAAACGACGAGAAGCCTCGGATACGGATGACCCTGGACATGGACAACGAAATAAGGACAACGATTTTCGGTTCTGCACGTAGAATGTGAGGTCCCTGAACAGACCACGTGCAGCCGATGAACTTGCGGAAGCCCTCGAAGCTTATAAGGCAGAAATCACCGCCATTCAGGAGGTGCGGTGGCATGGGCCGGGCAAAAAGAGGATGAAAACCTGCGATATTTACTTCGGCGATTGCTACAAAGAGCGAAGGCAGCGCTTATTCGGATGCGGGTTTGTTGTTCGAGGCAGACTTAGGCAACAAGTCTTAAGCTTTAAACACATAAGCGACAAGGCTACAATATATATTTATATACAGTATTATTTAATATATATTACTTAATTCTTTTTTCCTGTACACTCAATAGGGAGCGTGGAAGTTGGTTCTAAATTGTTGGCACCGCAAAGGAAAGTAGCTCTCTTCCATAAGAGTTGTGTATTCTTGGTATTTTCAGTAGACCATTTGCCCTTTGCCTTCTATTGACGCCGTGATCAATCGGTTGTTTAAAGCGATCGTCGTTGTAGGTCTCATTAATTAAATTAAAAGAAAAAGTTTTTGGACGGTTAGTACAATTAGATCTTCACTAGGACAATACAAATTTTCTACATAGCGACCACCATACTTAGCTCGTAAGAGAACCTTAAGAATTCGGTTTTGAGCCCTTTGGAGTTTCATAGTTCAGTACTGTGCTGCATTACTTGTTATTCTGTATTGATGTACTGACTACACCAGGGAGTAGTACACATAGTACACATATGCAATTGAGTAGTAGAGTCCTCTCTCGAAGGACCAAGCTAACATTATATAACACCTTGATCATCCCTGTCCTGCTCTATGGTGCGGAGGCATGGACAATCTCAAAAGGGGATGAAGAAGCACTTGGTCTTTTCGAGAGAAAGGTTCTGCGTTCAATCTTTGGTCCTGTCTGCGTTGACGGTTTCTGGAGAAGAAGATTCGACCACGAACTGTACGGGCTGTACAGCGGCATGAGCCTAGTCAGGCGTCTACGGATTCAACGCCTAAGATGGCTGGGCCATGTAGAGCGCATGGACAACACTGCTCCAGCCCGAAGAGTCTTCGACTCCGAACCAGTGGGACAACGCAATAGAGAACGGCCACGGAACCGATGGCGCACCCAGGTGGAGAAGGACCTCAATCAACTTGGTGTGCGCAGGTGGAGACAGCTGGGTAAGGATCGTGTCGACTGGAGAGGCTTACTGGTTAAGGTCCAGGACTGTAGAGCCACCAGAAGAAGAAGAAGAACGTCCATGTGTTCATCTTCAGTTACTAGCAACGTGACGGTGACCGTCTTTACCAGAACCTCAAGATCCTTTATTAAGTTCTTCCCATATTTAAATTTACATAAAACAAAGTGTCGATATTATTTGCGTTTAAAGGCCTATTGGCACGCAGCGGTTTTGCATCGGAAATGTCCAATTTTCCATGACCCTAGCGACTGGGCTGGGATCAGACTGGGTTTGACCGATGGCATGGGTTATATTAGCTTTGAGGGCCTCTGTGGTTTGGGGTTTATTTACATTGAACGGCGACTTCAGAAAACTCCACAAGAAAAAGTCTAACAAGGTGACGGTGGTCAATTCACATCACCTCCACGTGATATGACCATGCCCTCGTATCGATCGTGCAGAATTTTCGACATGATCGTGTGGCACACGTCGACCAACCACATGCCGTCGGTATCCATCTCATCCAATTCAGGCCAAAAGGAGTTGCTTATCATCGATCTTTAGCACTCGCCGTTGACGGTGATGGCCTGGCCAACGTCGTTATCAAAGAAATATGGACCGATGACGCTGCCATCCCAGAATCCAAACCATTTTGATAAAAGGATGTTATCATTTGCAAGTGTATGTGCGGCGATCCCTGTGCAACTGATCCTCGCTGCCTGGGTTCGATTCCCGGTACGACCGACCGATTCGATTTCCTGACCCCACCTCTTTCGACTCAGACTAGGGTTAAAGAGTAATGACTGTCTAGAAAGAGTTTCTCAGAACTTGGCCGTTCGGAGTTGGCACCAAAGTGTAGGTCCGTTCCACTCGTGAGAGAACCGGTTAAGAGCCTTCGGAGATGTATTGACTTGACTTGAGATCGCAGCGGTCCAAGTGGTCGAGGATGTAAGTTGTACGACTCATGCACCATATAAGGATACATTATAAATATTGACACGAACTCTCAAATTGAATCCATACCGCGTGGGTAGAGCAGAAGACGAGGCCCAAACCTGTGGTATTTTTAGATATCTTCGGCTTGATGACTGGAAGCACAATCCTGGCATCGAGAGTGACAACAGGAGCTGAGCTCGTACCCCCCACGAGTCACTGCTTTGAGGATCAAATGAGACTTAAGGAAACATCGCAGGTAAGTTTCATGGGTGCCCTCCACTCCTGAGTGAACAAAAGGAGGGGCTACTAGGGTAGCCACATCCTGGTCCTGACTAGTCACTTAACGCCCACAGACGGACTCACATAAATACGCTTCATTAGGAATTTCCGCATCAGACCGACTGACGGACAGCAATCAACGCGTGGGAGCGTGGGAGCGATTCAGTGCATTCTAGAGCAGCTCGTTGAAAACTTAGACAGTAATGGTCAGTCCCAGTGGATCGTCAGCGTCATCCGCGGATTTAACGACAGTTTAAGAACTGACTTTAAGAGGCGATAAATCACAGCCAAAATGTTGCCTGTTGACGGACGCAATCTACTTCAGCTAGAGCGTGAGTACCACGCGTGGTATGCGAACGATTTCATCTGCCCATGGCAGCCCCCAATCCATCTTCGAACTGGCATCCGATGACATCACATCGCTGGAAGGCTGCGACAATCTTCGACTGTCACATCATATTTCGCATGTAAATCGATGTTACCTTTCGCAATGTCGGCAGTTCACTGCTCCAGGCCAGGCAACGGCGCGGCGGCGGGAACTGATTCTTTGATGCGGTCTGAGAGCACGCTGCCACCTCCCACCACCCACAGCTTGGCGTTGTGCAACCTGACTGCGCTATTACCTCGAGTGGCATATGACAAGCGATTCCGAAACGCCATTATAAAACGTTTAGCGCATGTGTCACAGTGGCACAGCACAACGCCGAGCACAACTCCAGCCACTAGTCATTTTCGGTTTCATAACTTTCGAGAGTTGGTTCTCTTGCAGTAAATTGCATGTATCACGACTTTCGTCGCCGGCCCCCCGCTTGCGGAGGGGAGACTACCGTGCTACAGATATCACTGCGCCTAGGCATCCTCGGAGGAATTCCCACATCAAAAGTCGCATAAACATCAACACAGCCCACAGCAGGCGAGCCGTGCCGAGCGCGGAAGGAGGCGAAGTCCTTCGCGTGATTCCATTAATCCCAACACCAGCATTCAGACGTGACACGATACCTTTGTTGTTCTTCACACACACACATACACATATGACATCCATTTGGAGCACATCCGACCGAACGGCGCGCCCGCCACCGAGCCGGGCTTAGATACCCTCTCGCGATACACATGTGGAATTTCGTAATAACACATCCGAATCTGAACTTCTGTGGATCAGCTCGTACTCTCTCGCTGCTGTTGCCACTGCTGCTGCTGCTGCTGCGCCAACGCTGTTGTTGTAGAAGCACTTCGTGTCTCTGGACCTCTATCGTGATTGTTTTCGGTTTTTTTTTTATCGCTTATTGTTGCAAATTGGTGCTGCCGGATTGAATCCGAGCGATAACATCTCTCTGTGTGCGCGGGCAACAGTCAGTGTGCGCGCTCGGGGGAGGCGAACAAAAACCAGCAACAGCAACAAACAAACGAAAAAAAAAACGTATCATTGTGGATGAAATGTAAAAATTTAATTGGAATGTGGTGGTGGCGCGGCGGCGGCAGTGGTGGTGGCGCGGCGGCGGCAGCGGCGGCGGTGTGGTGAATGGACTGCCGCCATTACTGCGGGCGAACGACGGCGCGCGGTTCAGTTGTGAAATTCGCTTTATGATTTATGAATGGATTTGCGAGGTAATGTTGACAACTGGCAACACACGATTAAATTGATGGATACACACTTATATAAATTGACGATTTGAAGCGTGCTGCACGGTGGGCTGGGGGAGGGGGAAGTGATAGAGAGGGGAATTAATTATGAGATGAATCTCTGATAGGTGGTGCTTCGTTGTGGGAGATTCTTTTCTGCACGATTGTCAGAGGATTGCTGGTGGGTGGAGATAATTTGAATACACATTTGCGTGAGATATTGGTTCAGCAGCAGATACTCTTTCAAACTTTCCTCACACGTCCGCTAATGTGAAAGTGTTTGAAACGCTGCGAGCTGCTGGGGTGCTTTGTGATGCGGCAAACTCCGGCAGTAAGTATTGAAGACAATCAAACTCAAAAGAAACCAGCATTTCACTAAAGGAAGACATTTCTTGAAATGCTCACATGAACAAAATATACACAAAGGCAATTAAAGCTCCCTGGTCTCCAAAACAACTCGTAGGCTCGTGTGAGGAAAGTTTGAAAGAGTATCTGCTGCTGAACCAATATCTCACGCAAATGTGTATTCAAAGTATCTCCATGGGCACTAAACTCAAAAATGAGGATCTACGACAAAATAATTACGCCAACCATAATTTATGGCGCCGTAGTATAGTGGAGGTAATTTGAACAAAAAAAGCATGCTTATTCCGCTTTTCAGTTTTTAAATTTTCCCGGGAAATTTTTTGAGAGACCAAAACGATAAATGACACACGCGACAAGGGCAACAACGATTATAGAAAGAGAGAGAACGAAAAATCCCTTAACTCCTGCTATTTCTATAAGTTGGGGAAATCAGAAGTTGATAAACTCTTAAGTTGTAAATTGAAAGTTGAAACCATCAAATTTGATCCAAATCCAAAGTTGAAGGGAAAAATCCCAAATTTGTGTTTAACTTGTAGTGAACAAAATGACTCTTACTGGAAGAAGAGGACACTCGTTATTGTCTCTCAACTCAACATACAAAGGCTAGCGTGCATCTGTAGGTATAACCAGGGCAACGAGAATGACGCCGATCGCGGGGAGGGAAGCAATACTGAACCCACAACTGCAGGCTGAACTTCTGCTGCTTCAATTTTAGATACAGCCTACAGTTACAAAGAAGGAAACCTTGTTTAACATCTAGAAATTCTTAAGGGAGTAAATAGCATTTGGAAGTAGAGTAGTGTAAGAGACCTGATGTCTCTCAAGTTAAGCTTTAGAAAATACAATGAAAAACTCATAGTCATGATTTACAGATGGGTCCAAATGTGAACAAGAAGTTGGGGCATTCCCTCCTGCAAGGGAACTGCAATCAAAAGGCTGACATACAAGCCAAGGCAGGTGCTCAGATACCCTTCATTGGGCCCTTCCCTCTTTAGGGATTCAACAATACGGACACTACCCTTCACTTACATGAATGAATATTGTTTATGGAACAAAACTGCAATCCAAACAGAGCCAAAGAATCTCTAGCAATTATCTTAATTATATAATATTTTAAAGCTGAAGAGTTTGTTTGGTTAAACGCGCTAATCACAGGAACTACTGGTTTCAATTGAAAAATTCTTTTTATGTTGGATAGAACATTTATCGATCGGGTCTAGACTTTACAACATGACCCTGTGACAACGAAATTGTTGCATAAATGGCAATAAATTTTGCTCCTTTTTTGAGAGCTTCCGTTGCGTGCGCTGCGTGAATGGATTAATGCCTGAAACCCAATAGCGCATTTGCGCTCGCGTTGGCTTTCAACGCACACAATTCAATGGCCATGCACAAAATTCATCCTCGATCTGCCTCAGTGAAAAATGAGAGAGATGAGAGGAGCGTTATAAAACGTAAAACGTAAGTCGATAACACGTCATTATTGAACATGTTGAATAATTTTGACAGAGGGGTGCGCTGTGAGGGAGATTTTCTCCCAGATTGAGAGTTTTCTTCCAAATTGAGAGTATTTTGCGTCAACTGTCATTTGAGAAATGAAAGCAGCTCAGTAAAAATAATTTAACGACAAAAGTCATTTCAAATGAGTGTATGCAGAAAGGCGGCAATATTTTTCATTCGCTAGATGAGAGAGATGACAGCTGATAAATTGAGTATTTATTTCAACGCAGTGCGTCACCGTAACATGAAGTCGGCTGGCGCAACTCATTATTGTATTTCAGGCATAAGTTATACGCAAAAATTGTGCATGATGGAATTGCTCCTCTTTAAAAGTTTAAAAAAAGGGTCGCGACATCAGTGCCTATCTTTTAAGATTAACTCACTACAATCTTTTTTAGGGTAATGTGAATTTTCGGTCGAAAGTAATATTATTTATCCAACCGCGATAACTGATATTGACGCGGACGAAGTCGCTGGGGAAAATCAGGAGTTGATAAACTCTTAAGTTGTCAGTTGAAAGTTGAAACCATTAAATTTGATTGAATGGAAGCAAATCCTGAAGTGGGTGGAAGAGAAAAATCCCAACTTTGTATTTAACTTGTAGTGAACAAAATTACTCTTTCTGGAAGAAGAGGACACTCGTTATTGGTTCTGTCATTGTTCTACTGTCCCAGTCTCTGCCACTGGGAATATATTTCTTAGAAGACCTCCAGGATCAAGTAAAAGTCACACAAAAATCTCGTTTTAAGACTTAATCGGTCAGAATTTATAAACTTGCCAAGAGGGTAGCGATGTAAGCGTTGTTCCTGGATACCTCGAAATTTCTTTGTGGCGTTCTTTTAAAGCCAGTGTGTTATAACATTGACCCTACCAGTACAGAAATTTGTAGGCACTGTGTGCCAGGCGAAAGAAACTATGGAACTCCTACTAAGCAACCGCCCAAGCCTTGCCCGAGGAAGATAAACAGAAAATCCGTAACATGGAGAGACTTTCGAGAAATCCCATCTGGGAAAGTTTTTCAATATCTGAAGGCATCCTTTAAAACCTAGATCGAGGAAGGGGGTACAATGTATCTTAGTGCTAGACACGCCCCAAGTTCCTCAATTCAATTCAATAGATGGCAATGTTTGTTTATCTAACAGAACAACAATATTAGAGTCTTTATTTTCCACTATTCCTTCCAGGCGTAGGATTCTATTCATAGCCATAGCATACTTCGAAGTTGTCCAAAGTGTCTGGTGGCTGAATTCACTGGCCGAATTCTCGAGATGATGCTCTGATCAAGGCACTCCTCCAATCACTCACTATATGGTCAGTAACGCCGTCTTTTTGGAAGGAAATGTGTTGTCCACGTCAGTACCACTAAATCAAGGTAAGAACAATTCAATGTCCACTCAGTTATATGCAGGATAGACATTCGCTCGAGATCCCATTCCCCGATAGAGACGAAGTCCTAGCAGAATTATGTAAACCTAAGATATCTTATTCTGTAGACGGTGTTCAGAAATGATCCGAGTGAGCACATGCTCCAGCTCATCTGCAGCCTTTAATCAGTGGAATGTATCAGTACCAGGTTAGATTCATTCATTGCAATAACCATTGACTATACAGATTGACATCCACCACAACATCCCTGATAGATTGGTCAGAACGGAGAAGTCTCTTTGCTCCATCAAGCGGACGCGGGCTTTTACCCATCCGAATGTATATGAGAGCATTGGGCCAAAAAATAGGAGGAACGCCACAAAGAGCACATATCAAACTACCTACTAAAAAATTTCGAGGTATCCAGGAACAACGCTTACATCGCTACCCTCTTGGCAAGTTTATAAATTCTGACGGAATAAATCTTAATACGAGATTTTTGTGTGACTTTTACTTGATCCTGGAGGTCTTCTAAGAAATATATTCCCAGTGGCAGAGACTGGGACAGTAGAACAATAACGGAGCCAATAACGAGTGTCCTCTTCTTCCAGTAAGGGTAATTTTGTTCACTACAAGTTAAACACAAATTTTTCTCTTCAACTTCAGGATTTACTTCACTTCAATCAAATTTTATGGTTTCAACTTTCAATTTACAACTTAAGAGTTAATCAACTCCTGATTCTGACTTCTGGATTGCAAATTTCAGACTCTGAGTTGGAGTGAATAAAATCAGTTTTCAACTCTTGATTCAATCACTAGTTATTGATCAACTCCCAGGTTACGGGCAAGTTGAGCAATATTGTCTACGTCGCTGCAGCCTCTCGTAACCTGTGGTATTGCCAACATTGATATCGTTCTGGACGCTTCCTAAACAACCACGAGTCCTGTTCGGCCAGTGAGATAGCTTAAGAGAGGGCCATTGTAAATAACGCCGTCAAAAGAACCCTGCATGACCATTTATCATGAACAAGTTTTCGGAAAGATGGAAAAGTGCCCCGTCGTCACAAAATCCTCAAGCCTGTCACACTATTGTTCCCCTTAACTTAAGCAATGCTAAAAGCTGAAAGCTGATGGGTCTAGTGACTAATTAGTCGATTAATTAATCGGGGACGTTATAAGACTTCGAATTGTTCTTGTCAAAACGGCAGACTTTTTTGTCATTTTCATTTCGAACCATCGTAAAACAATGAAAAGTCATTATATTTTCTTTGTTGTATGCTTTGTTTATGATTAGATATAACGGTGCAGTTCCAAGGAAGTTATCGCCTCATTTCAGTGAGTTTCTAGTAATTGTGTGATTTATCAAAAGCCCAAGAAATTCAAAAATGTGCTTGTATCTAAACGAAACTGTTTATTGACCCTGAAGACAATTTTACGAGTTGAAGGGGCTTAAATAGATTTCTTTCTTTCCAGCCGATTAAACTAATCCGACATGAGATCAAAATTAAGTACATCACCCAGCAGAGAAGGCGGACCAAACAATGTCGATGTTGCACTTCATTAACTGACGGCATTTAATTTTGATTACGTGGGCGTTTGTTGTACGGACGCGAGGGCGTTCAAAAGATGAGATATTTAACACGAGGCAACGCTTAGTCGTAAACCACAGACAGATTCAAATTGATTTGGTACTTAAATTTGGCTGAAATATGGCGCCTCTGTAGAAGATGTAGTGTAAGGCAACAAGACAATTCGATCGAACATTTTTTTTTTTTAAAGGGGGTCAAAAATAAACAAACATGTTGGCGCTGTTTGTCTGATAAATAAGCAAGGACATACCTTTGACTGGGTATTTCCCAACTGTGGGGGAGTAAGTCTTCGTGTGTTCCAAACCAACGTGGTTCATCATGCCACAGTTGACAGTGTATTTAGCGAGGAAGTATGCAGCCCCATGTATTCGGAAATTTTTAAATAAGTTCTACACTGTAGCACTCAGACCAGCAACCTGGTCCATTGTATTGTCAGGGAGTAACCTTCCTTTTTCTGTAATTTCTTGGTCTTCCAAAGGAAGACCAGACGGAGCCATCTATGATGGGGGGGCCTACATCATCAGATCTCACCACACCAGCAACGAATATTTCCTGATACCTAGTACGAGCAAAGGCGGGACAGTGACAGAAGAAGTGCATCTTCTCAGGCGTCGCAGTGGGTTTCATCACTTAGGCCAAGCACACGTAGGTGTTTAACGAAGGTGTAGTTATTAAGCCGTCTGTAGTCTCTTCTGTCAAGGGATAACAAGGCAGACGGGAGGATTTCTCACAGACCTTTGGGAACATGCGCTTGATCTGTCTGCATCATGGAGAGTCAAGCCACCTCCGATCTTGAGAGGGCTAACAATCGATGAATTTCTCACCAAGAACGCAGGCAGTCCCCACACAGGTTCAGGTCGGAGAATGTCTGCTCCGTCAATCGTATAGTATCGGCGATCTCCAGCGATCCTAGACAAGTCTAAGTGAATTTCGACTTTCGAATAAATCCAGAGAGGATTTGCATGAAACTATACAGGAAGAGATTATAAGGTTAAACAAGGCCTTAAATACAGCTTTGCTGTCACTACACACTAAATACTTCGCCCCTTCCACCTGATCTTCACAATATACTTCGTGACCATTAGATCTCATATGGAACACCGCCGCAAATCAATCTAATGAAGTGTGATTGTGTGATGTTTAGGCGCAAGCGCCAGACCATTCACTGATCTTGGAGCCATCCGTAAAGATTCGAGTACATTCCTTCAATGGCTCAGATGATGGCCAGAACCATTCCTGAGTGCAGGGAAAGTCGACTTTGCATATACGTTTCAGCCGAGGTACTGGTGTCCTTCCACCGGAATATCCGGAGTCAAACACAACAGAGAACGCCCGTGTTTAAGGTGGCGCACCCAGGAGGAGAAGGACCTCAACCAACTTGGCGTGTGACACTGGAGATAGCTAGCCAAGGACCGTGCTAGCTGGAGAGGCTTGTTGGTTGAGGCCCAGGTCCAAAGAAGAAGAAGAATTGAAATGCGGTGGGAGGCTCAAGTGTGAGCTGTACCAAAGATCACTTCTTTTAAGACGGGAAATGGCCTTGAGAGTACATCCTACGACATGGTTATCAGGGAGGGAGCGGGAGGAGACTCAGCAGTGTATCAGGAGCAGTACTTGGAAGGCCCCTATGCAGTCGAGACAGATCTTTATTTGAAGCTTGGTGGTGCTTACCGGTTACGTATTTACGCGAAAAATTACTCCACCATGTATTCAATCCTTACCTCAAGCTGTGCTCTCTAAATTTGAACAGTACTGCTTCAAGTGGAAGACTAAGCCAAACCCTCCAAAGTCACAGGCAATTTGGTTCACAAGGTGTAGCAGGGAATATTTCCTACCCAACAACCTTAAGCTGCGATTATGTTCTATGGAGATAGACTGGGCCGAAAAATGTAGATATCTCTGTGTGACTATAGACCAAAAGCTCACTTTTCAGGCACATGTTTCAACCACAATTGATAAAGTAAACAAATTGCCCAGTATACGGTACTCAATGATTTGCAGAAATTCAAAGCTTAGCGTCGAAAATAAGGGCCTAGCTTCTCAGCAACCACTCGTGTTGTGCGTGCTATTGTTCTCTCACGCGTGGAAGGGAACTACAGTTTAATGCCGACTCCGAACGGCCAAGTTTGAGAAGCTTTTTTTAGACAGGAAATACTCTTTGAGCATTGCCAGTGACTCGAAAGAGGTGGATCCGTGAAATATGAAAGGTGGTTAATTCGGGTATCGAACCTGGCACCCTCTGCGTAGGAGTCGACGCACTAACCCACTACGCCACGGCGACCCACTATCTTTCAAGCCATTCTTATATACGAGGCTCCTGTGTGGGGGCGACTATGCAAAAACACATAAATTGAAACTGCAAAGAATTCAAAATAAGCTATTAAAAATTATGCTCAACCTGCTATGGCACTAGAAAACTCCATGAAAAAGCCACAGTAATATAATTTTAAAAATTTTTGAATAAATAACTAGAATGTCGCTGTTGTAATGACGAAAGTGACATAAAGTGTGAAACGCCAAGTTTAGGTCTAAGGGTGAATGCACGTGCATAACTGGATCCATGGGATACTCATGGTTTTCATTTTATTTCAGTCGTTGTAATTGTACGATTTCAAATCCGTCGCAAGGAAACATGTTTATTGGTGAATAACCACAGAAACTAAAATGATGTATCCAGTTTTGCTCGCCACTGTAGGTATCAGCCGGCCAGAGGGTTTGGTCACTCTCCTACTAGTTTGGTCACTTCTCCTACCGGTGACGAAGGACGTTCCTATTGAAGTTAGTTGACATGCGACTATGTAGCTGATCAGTATTTTCTAGACAGTCAAGACAGTGCCTCGCGGATCATTATGATCTCGCGCTCCAGTCTTGGTTTTCTGATATGATTTGCTTGCTTGCTCCCGACATGATAGTCTGTCTGTCAATAAATCTCACATAACATATTTTCTGAGGAGTTGTGGACGAGCGAGAGTGGTCGACAGCTTACCACTTGTCTCGACTAGATCCGTTCTATTGCTCCATTCGCGGAGGATGTACCATTGTAATTCACTTTCTAGTTGGAACTAGCTTCCTAACAGTACTTCCTAACCTAACCTATACAGTCTTCCCCCAAGAAGCGACTGCCGTTTTCTTTGTTAGACTCTACAGTCTTCTGTCTTACTTCTTCTTCTTCTACTCTTATTTGGCGCTACAGTCCGGGGTGAACCTGGGCCTCAACCAACAAGCCTCTCCAGCTAGCACGGTCTCTGGCTAGCTATCTCCAGTGTCACACGCCAAGTTGGTTGAGGTCCTTCTCCACCTGGGTGCGCCACCTTAAACGCGAGCGTCCTCTGTTGCGTTGTCCCACAGGTTCGGAGTCGAAAACTCTTCGGGCCGGAGCTGGGTTGTACATACGCTCTACATAGCCTAGCCATCTTATGCGTTGGATCCAAAGACGCCTGACTAGACCCATGTCGTTTTACAGCCCTACAGTTGGTGGTTGAATCTTCTCCCCCAAAAACCGTCAACGCAAACAGGACCAAAAATCGCACGCAGAGCTTTTCTCTCGAAGAGACCAAGGACTACCTCATCCGCTTTTAAGATTGTCCATGCCGTCGCGCCGTACAGCAGGACTGGGAGGATCAAGGTCTTGTATAAAG
Organism: Eristalis intricaria; assembly: GCA_964034865.1. NCBI lineage: Eukaryota > Metazoa > Arthropoda > Insecta > Diptera > Syrphidae > Eristalis > Eristalis intricaria. The sequence continues at coordinate 55,805,899 of OZ035874.1, forward strand.
TCAGCTTGGTCCTTCGAAAGATGGCTGTACTACTCAATTGCCTCTTGAGCCCATGGAAACAGCGGTTGGCAAGAGTTACTCTGCGTTTGATCTCGGTGCTGATGTTGTTTGTACTATTTACTGCGGAGCCGAGGTAGACGAAGTCCTTGAGTACCTCGAAGCTATAGCTCCCCATTGTGAGGCTCTGTCTAATGTCGATTGTGTGTCCTTTCTTGATGACAGCATATACTTCGTTTTGCCCTCATTCACCGCTAGACCCATTTTAGCCGCTTCCGCCTCAATGCCAGCAAATGCCTCATTGACGGTTCGCTGTGTTCTGCAAATCACGTCAATGTCATCCGCGTATGCTAGTAGTTGTACGGACTTCTGGAAGATCGTGCCTCAAGTGTTGGCGTGTGAGTCCTGCACGATCTTCTCCAAGATGATGTTAAAGAAGTCACATGGCAGCGCGTCACCTTGTCTAAAACCTTTTCGGACATTGAAGGTCTCGCTGAGTTCGTTACCGACCTTGATGGAGCAGCGAGAATTCTCCATCGTCATCCTGCACAACCTGACGAGTTTGGCAGGAATGTCAAAACTAGACATGGTGTTGTATAGCTCGTCCCTATGCACGCTGTCATATGCGGCCTTGAAATCGACAAAAAGGTGGTGGGTGTCGATTTACATTTCTGGTGTTTCATTTCTCTGCTGTCTCACAACCGGCCGCATTTTTCATTCTTGTAGCAGACCAGGAACGTCCTCCATTGTGAAGCCAGGGCAACTTTGAGTCATTCATTCGAAGGGACAGACTCAGGGATATTCGCCAGAAGATTAAACCCCGAGCACACGTCAAGAGTTGTTTGGCCTTAAGCCCGGCTTTTGCTGCGGACGTACCTCGCGATGACTCAGGGCATGACTTATCAAAAATTCAAATCAACAACGTTTCGAAGATTACCATAAACAGTCTGTTGAACAGGTCCAGCCCGTGGGTGTCCCACGAAGTGAACAACTTTGTTGTATTCATAGAAGAGAGATGCTACCGTTTTGTGGAGTCAATCTCCCAGCCTCCCAGCGATTAATTAATTTTATCTTAAATTAGCCTCTTGTGGAACTCGAATAGAAACCATTGATCGGGTGTGGGCACGGCCCATTGAGGAATCGCCGAACATTTCCAGCGCGTGTTAGGACGTCCCCGACCTCGCCGGTGTGAGGGAGAGAACCAGAGACCCGCAAATTTGTGGAATGTTGTAAGGCACGCTGCCGCCGCGGAACACGACCCCATCAGCCTTCACAGGCGTCACATGTCACACCTAGCCACTGTCATTGTCGTTTAGCTGGAAATACGATTACTAATTGATGCTAATTCGTGCGCTCGTATTCGGGTTACAATATTTCGGCACCTTGTTTGCCACCTCTACGCCTCTCGCTGGCCACTCCACCCGAGGTATCGCAATTATTTCGAAGGCAATCCGTCACTCGCGCCAGCCAGGATGAATGAGAAGACGCTCTCGCCTCCAATGCTGTATGCTCAGCGAAAAGATAATCGCATCTGCATTCGTAATTGTGGCTGGATTTGTGATTACAAAACCGCTGAATTAAGACAAAAGACGACGGGAAGTAGATAAAAACAAAAAAAAAAGCAAAAACCGAAACGTTTCATGAATTAATCTCCACAGCCCATTCAGGAGAGCGAGATGTATCTTTTTCTGCTGACGCTGCCGATGCGAACTAGGTTGCTTGGCAGGAATGTTAATGATTGTTTCGCTTTAATGGGCTCTCGGCAAGTGTGAGTGCGTGGGCTGTGTGTCTTCTCTTTGGACAAAAACAAAAAACAATAATGTTTCAAATCATCGGAAATCTTTCGAGGAATTAATTATTTATTTTTAAGGATCCACGCAAGATGAGCGATTGCGTAATTATGACTCAGGGTTAGAACTGGACTGGAGTCGCGCCTCCCCATCCTCCCCTTGAGCGACCGACAAACCAGTGCCGTCGCGTCGTATAAAATGTGGTGTTAGAAGGTTTGTTAGTGTTTTTCGATTTCGAACTGGTTTTCTACTCGTGATGGTCTTCTGTCTTGTCGTTAATTCACAAGAGACTTTGTTAGCGCGAGGCGGGGTTTGTTGACGATTTGAGGGATCTGATCGGTGACAATGATTTGCATTGCATTCCTTTGAAACTGGACTTGATTTGTTCAGCAAACGTTGTTCTCATCATTCTTGCTCCAATACGACATCCAAAGAAGGTAGTAGCAGGAGAGATGATTGCAGCAAATCCAGACCGTCTATTTCTTGGAGGACGAACAAGAAGGACCTTCTTGGGCAATCTCACGACTGCAGCTGTTCCATAAATGTCCATGACCAGAACCTGAGATCTCTCAGTCCCGTTTTTGACCTAGGTTACTGTAAATCATCTCCTGAAGCTCGAAACCCTTGCTCAATTAAATCGTAGATCCTGAAATGACCCAGGATGCCTCGTAACCCAACAACGCCGGCCCACGTTCGTCTCAGAACGATCGATTAGCCTGGTCGGTAGGCTGAATCTTGGAACTCTCGAACAGGACATTGGAACCAGCGCCTCTAGACTAGGCCTTCCTTGCAACAAATTCTGCAGAAGCTGCAAATACGAGGGTGAGAAAGACACCAACCATTTGAAGTGCTCTCTCATCCCCTAGTAAATGACATCTGGAAGGCTGAACTAAATAGCATAAGAGTCAGCCATCTTCTAAGCTTTACTGGAAGACCTAACTGGTTTGTCCATTTATAGATCGACGTGGTAACACTACGGGACTATGCTGGGCTAATGGTGACTGCTGTCCTTCCTTACCAGAAGTCAGCCACTTCGAACTGGGGACCTCACAAACCAAGGACAGGCACTTAAGCAACTGCGCCATCCACTCGTATTAACCGTTCCTAACCCGCGATGGGCCGCAACCACCAACCCTTTCTAGCGCGCCAAGTTCGTTGAAGTTCTTGCCCACTTAAGCCCGCCCTCCTTTTCGTGGGCATCCTGGGAATCAAAGCTTGCCCACTGAGAAAATTATGGAATAAAACGAAGAGCTAAATCGGTGCAGGGAACTAAGTCCCCGGGAACTAATTCCACTGAGGGACTTGATTCCTATAAAAGGTGGGAATTTAATTTGGTTTTAATTCCCTCTCAGTGTGAAATAAATTCCCACTTTTAAAACGCCGAATGGAAAAAGGCCAAATTTTGAAGATAGCCTGTAAGAAAGTTTGGTGCATTCAAAGGTGGCCTGCCTGGCAGAGCGATGAAGTCGCGTGAGCGGGGTAAACACTGCGGAAAAAAGGGTTAAAATCCGGTGAGCGGACGAAGGGAGCTATCCGCCCATTTTTTTTTCTAAATTTGGCCTTTTTTCGATTTGGAAATAAAAACAGTTTGCCCCTATATCCATTTTCATAGCGAAATAAGGCCAAATTTTAGCACTTTACCAAAGTGGACTTACTTCCCGTTTAATGGAAACTAAGACCCTCAATGGAATTAGTTCCCTGATATTTCCGTTCTGACTGCCTGATCAAAGGAAAGAGTTTTCCACGACTTAAATTGGTGGAACGGGAGCTTTTGTACGGATCTCTGTTGCTTCAGATTCAAAGGAAGGGTTTGACCAGCTAAGCCATCGACGACAAGTTAGGCTAGGTCATGCACCAGGCGTATCTATAGGTGGTGCGGACCTGGGCGTAGCTTCTCCGCAACCACTCGTGTTGTGCGTGCTATTATTCTTTCACGCGTGGAAGGGACCTACAGTTTAATTCCGACTCGGAACGGCGTTGAGAAGCTTTTACTAGACCGGAATACTCTTTCTGTCAGTGACTCGAAAGAGGAGGAGCCGTAAATTATCAAAGGTGGTAAATTCGGGTATCGAACCTGGCACCCTCTAGGAGTAGGAGTCGACGCACTTACCCACTTCACCACGGTGACACATTCACCCACATTCAGGCCCAACTAGACTCCCTAATTTGACAGAATTCGACTCCACATTGAGCAATGTCCTCACACATGGCTTGGGAGTTGTCAAGAACCACTAACAACAGGGAAGTAATTACCCCACCTTGGCCACATCGCTCAATTGGAGTTGAAAATTCTACCAAGAGCGTTTTACATACGAGGATGCGCCACGGAGCATAAGAACTTTGTACCACTATGCCTGTTCCACTAGGCCAATCAACAGAGGACGGGAACGATCAATGTGGCGCACAAAAGTCAAGAGAGACCTAAATGTGCGCAACTGGAATCGAAAAACGTTCTCAGTACCCAACTGATCTGCGGTTAAATCAGAAAGGAGTTCATGTTTAATAGAGTCTACTCCATTGACGCCCACCAGGCAAGAATTGATCTTAGCAACATGGGGCTTCATTTAAGTCTCAAGAAGGTCTTATACAAAAGGCGCCGTCCGACATTCTGAATTTCCTTCTTGAGAGGATGTTATTGACATGATTAGTTAAACACAGCGAGCCCAGAATAAGGCAGTAGCAAGCATTCAGACGGACGAATCTTAAATGAGCCTGACGTTGATCGGGGGGTCAAAGTCTGAGCCTTATCTACACCTGCCTTCGTTGAGGGCTCGGGCACGCTGCATCCAGCCGTCAGTCCAGATTCAGTATTGCTCTCCTTCGCGTACCAGAAGGCTCTCATTCGGATAACGAATCATACAAAGCACTCCGTTCTCAAAGTGTTTGGTAGTTAGGCAGGGTTTGTTAGTCTATTGTGATACCCACATTATGAGTGCTACCACAGATTGATCACTCCAGTGATAGAGCCGTTAATTTGATCTCAACGGCAAACGGTGACTTGACTAGATCTGACAACCAGATAAAAACGTATTAACTTTGTTTTCATTGAGATTCAAACCGTGAACGCCAATAACGAAGGGCTCTTAACCAACATCGCCACGCGGTCGTTTCTCTAAGTCTTAACTCTCAGTATAGCTTTACACACTCTTCGGTGAAGCATTGATGTCCAACCACTCGAGGAGACCGAGCCAGTATACTCCAAGGATTTGTATCTTGATACAGTTGTGTCTTCTCCTCTGTTCACCCTCTTTATAGACTGCGCTGTATATCGGACACAGAATTTTTCTCTCGAAAGCACAAAGAATTCTTTTCCACTGTTGAACTGTTTTCTTAAACAAATTATGAAAACAATGAGCCATATAACGAAAACAATTTTTTGATTTTTTTTTTCCAGACCTACCCCACTGTGCGTTGGTTTCACCGTCGTACTGTGGGACAAATTGACTTTTCTGGTTGCAGAAATCATATCTCCTAGACGAATAAAGATATCGCGATAATAAATTTCCAAAGCTATCTACCTAGTTAGCTAAAAAATGTTACGACAAAATATTTACGGGGTCTTTGAGAATCTTCTGCTGAAATACTAATTTTTGCCCATAGGAAATGGTAAATATTTTTCACCTCAAAAATTTGGAAAAGTAGGTGACTGAAGTAAATACAGCTTGCCTAATAGTCAGACAAAGTCACTGTGGTACATGGTGGAACAATTCAAAGGCACGGCCCTGAGTACAATGCGCTGTGCCACTAACTACGTTTGTTAAAAATGAGAGAAATGGCAGAAACATAAGAACGCACTCTGTCACGCAAATATTTCGACATGCCCGAAGAGTTGCGTGAGAAAGTGCGTTCTGTTGACACATGACAGTTCCTTTTAAATTTGAGATTTTTATTTGTGTCAAATGACATTTAAGAATTTCAAAATATGCCCTGACGGACTACCAGCGTAACGCCTGAAACACAATAGTGCGTTTGCGCTGGCGTTGGCTTTCAACGCACACAATTCAATGGCCAAGCACAAAATACAGCGTTGACCCGCGTCAGTGAAAAATGAGGATATGAGAGGAACGTGATAAAACGTAAAACGTAAGTCGATCACACGTCAGAACATGCTGAATATTTTTTGACAGAGGGGTGCGCTGTGAGAGAGTTTTTCGCCCAAATTGAGAGTTTTCTTCCAAATTGAGAGTATTTTGTGTGAACTGTCATTTGAGAAATGAAAACAGCTGAATAAGAATAATTTAACGGCAAAAGTCATTTCAAATGAGTGTATGCAGAAAGGCGGCAATATTTGACATGTAGTAGATGAGAGAGAGAATAGCAGATAAATTGAGTATTTATTTCAACGCAGTGCGTCATCGCAATCTCTCTGTAACATGAAGACGGCTGGCGCAGCGCACTGTAGGTATAACATTGGAATGCTAGCAGCGACCCTTCTAGACTTCGTGTCCACTTTCCCTTAAAAATCTTCACCTCACAGAGAACAGCCATTCATAGAATGTGCAGACGCACTCTTACCTTGACAACGAAAACTGTCCATCGCCGTTGGTGCCCGGACTGAGTCTTTCCCTCTTCACGCTGTTGTTGCTCGTGTTCGAGTTGCTGCTGCTGCTGTTGTTGCTGGCGATGATGGTGCTGGTGTTGTTTGCGTTGCTGTTGCCACTAGGATTGTTGTTACTTAAGCTACTGTTGTTATTGTTGTTGTTGTTGTTTGTGTTATTATTATTATTGCTACTACTATTCACATTGTTGTTGTTGTTGTTGTTTACAGTTTCACTGTCCTTCAAGGACTCCATTTGAGTTTCATTCTTCACTTTCTCCAGAAACAAATAAGGCGACGCAGAGTTATCACAGAGTTTCCTGTTACTTTCGATTGCGTTGTATCCGCTCAGGAGCATACGATCGCTAAGCATCTTCCCGGCATAAAGTGCTGCTGTAACTGCCTTTGATGCTGTCTGCTGCTGCTGCTGATGCTGTTGGTGTTGCTGCGACTGTTGCTGTTGCGGCTGCTTGCTCAGTGGCAGTTGAGACTGTTGTTGACTAGCGACTGATGCTGATGCTGGCGCTGGCAGTGGTGGCGATAAACGTTTCGCTTCACTCTTCGCGTCTACGAGTCGATGTTGATTGTAGACGACGATGTTGTTGTCATCGACACTATCCGTGGGTAATTGCCTTGTCGTGAAGTGATTCTTCCGTTTGGTTCGGAATTTATTGGCCAAACCGACAGTGGTGCTGCTACTGGTGTCGGTTGCTGCCGTTGGTGTCGATGCGGACGAGAATGCTACCGTTGGCGAGGCCAAATCCGATGAGGACGAGGACGATGATGAGGAGGAGGATGACGACGATGTTGTTACACCTCTGGGTGATTGCTTTAGCACGTCGGTTGGGATATTACCTGGAATGGAAGAGAATTGCTTTTGTTATTTAATTTTATGGAATGTGTTGCGAGGATTTTGAAATGATTGCGTATCGAGGAGTATTCTATGCTTATTGCTTTGCAAGGCTAATTAAAGGTAATTTGGAGGCGGGCTTCGGAGGAATGACAATTTGGATGTTGATGTGGATGATGACTGAATGTAGACGCGACAGGACGGGTGGGACAGGGTAAGTGGTTGAGCTTGTATGCAGGAATGGGTAAAATTTGTTTGTGGATAGCGGCTTTCTGTGAGTCTCATTAGAAGTTTGATGAGAGCTACAGAGGAGCAGGTTTTGGAACGAAATCAAAGGGAGGGATAGGCAGAGAGAGAAACAGAAATATAGGTGAGAAAGGGGAGAGAGAATCAGAGAGAGAGAGAGAGAAAGAGAGATAGATAGATAAAGTGAGTGTTTGTGTTGGGTGGAAGGGGGGTGATAGAGAGGGAGAGAGAGAGAGAGAGAGAGAGAGAGAGGGAGAGAAAGAAATAGAGATAGAGAAAGAAATAGAGATAGAGAAAGAAATAGAGATAGAAAGATAAAGTGAGTGTTTGGGTTGGTTGGGAGGGGGGCAGGGGGATAGAGAGGGAAAGCGAGATAGAGAGAGAGAGAGACGCGGAGAGGCAGAGATATGGAGAGAGAATCTTGTCCGATTAATTGTACACGAAAGTAATAAGACTGAATAGTTAACTCATCCCGCTTTTTCCGTAATGAAGTGGTTCCTAAATCACACAATTGGCTGCTTTTGATCAAAGCAGAGCCAAGGGAATCTAAAAAATATGATATGTTCGTATTCATGGTAAGAGCATGCTCGAAATTACTCAGAATTGAGTGTACATAGGTGTCAAAATGCAACCGCTTTGCTTGCTGACAGAGAAGAGAGTGCCTCTATCAGCAACTCAGCTATTATGGTTGTCTGGTGGGCATGCTGGATCAGGAACGAAGGAAGTCTTGGGAAGATATAGAGCGTGCATTGTCAAGCCGACTCCACAGGCACCAAATGACAAACAGTATATGAAATAGATTAGCTGCTACAGCAGTCTCTTTCTTTCCTTCCAAATTATGCAGGAATTGGTCGACTGGAACTGCAAGCCTTAGGCTCAACGAGTTAACGCAGGCAATGATCTGACAGTAATAACTCGGAATGTTGCCCTTAAGCGGAAAAGCCTTGGATCATCCAGCTGATAAATGCGAGTCGAGCCTACAAACGTAACAAGCGAATTAATTCCCTGTCGCAGAAGAGCACTTCACGTCGCCACAATGAATGCTAAATGTTTACTTTACCACGTGAAGGAATTGAACATGAACTCTGCTAGGGATGACTGCGAACATTTTCTCATATTTCTCTTATTTCAATATGACTGCTGGATCTTAATTCTGTGATGTCATTTTCATTCTGGCTGTCTTGCACCATTGGGTCTGACTAGCCTAGTTTAGTGCTTCTCAAAAAAATCCTATTGATTGACGGTACTAAATGCAGTAGATTGGGAGCAGTCAAGAGAAAGTACTAAATTCTGGGAATAGAAGCGTTGTATGTCATTGTCTTGGCAACACTATTGGCATGTTCAACTAAATTTGAACAATCCCAAGTCGTGTCATATTCAAATGGCGAAGATTTGGCAGCACTCAGTTTTAATTGCCAATCAATCACGCACCCTTCAGCCTCGACTTTTCCGAATCAGCACTCAGTTTTAATTGGATGCTCCCTGCGCTCATCGTTAACATCTCCACGAATCTAGTTAAGTCGCTCATCTGCGATTGGCCGAGCAATGTGAAAGATTAGATGGTAAACAAGGAGTGTCGCAGCCTGGGCTATAACTGCCTTCCACAGCTGACGGTACTGGTGGTCCTGCTTCCAGTCATCAAGCAGTCTTGGATCCACGATGACTTGGTCTTAATATCGGAGGTTCGGTCTTCCTCTCCTTCTCGAACTAGGAGCAATTCGAATGGCAAGTGACGAACATTTTGTTAGTTCAGAACGTCAGAGCAGTTCTAAACTGAGACATCTAAATAAACTCACGAGTAAAAGGGAACAATAGTTTTAAGCCGACTTCGAGTCTAGAAGTTTGAGACATTTGTTTTGACAGGAATACTCTTTGAACTCAAAGAGGTGGGATCGTGAACATTATTTTTGGCCCGGGTTCGAACCCAGGCGGCGAGCTTAAGTTGCTCAGGGTCGACGCAAATACCCACTACGCCATGGCCACCAAGAGGGCACTTCCAATCAACATTTTGTACAGAAATTTTGGGTAAAAATGTCGTTCCAAGCTTAAGATCTTGACCTAGGAGTGGTCAGAAATTGAGAATTCGACCCAAATTTAAGGTTGTCTAGACATTCACGTCTTCTATGTTAGACATGCAATGGACCGAAATTGTTGAACAAGCTGGTTCGAATTTGAGGCAGTTACTTACGGTAGCTGACTCAAGTGCCTCTTAGGAGAGAGTTCAAGTGATCAAAATTTAGTTCAAAATTTAATGCTGAAGTAAGTCGGTAGGTATCCTCGGCCGTGTTGTTCAAATATTTTGACTCTTTTGAGAGAGACTGCAACTTTTTAGAGGCGGGACTAAAATGTGTCAAAATTGATCAAAATTCAGGTTAGAAATTTTGAGTTGAAAACTGGCATTCAAATAGAGAGCTCCACCTCATCCAATAAAGACAGTGTCTTCTAGCAGAGAAGTTAAATTTACCAAAATTCTGGTCACAAATTTTTGCTCAAAAATTTCGTTCCACATTAAATATGTTGTATCGGTGGATCTCGAAATTTGGTCCGAATTTGAGATCCAAATTTAAGATATTTTGACTTCAAGTCTTCTAGGTGAGACCTGAATAATTCCGAAATTGATCAAAAATGTTGGTCAGAATTTAAAGTCGAAGTGGACATCTTCTAGAAGAGATCCGATTTTCTGTCGAACTTCAATCTCTTCTAATGGAGGTTCGATGAAGCAGAACTTGTCGACTTAAGATTGATCAAAATGTTGGTCAGAAGATTAAGCTTAAAATTTGGTTCCTAATCAAATACGCTCTATAAATGTATCCACATCTGCTAGGTGGAACTGGAAAATTGGTCCGAATTTGAGGTCCAAATTTAAGGTACTTTTGACTCCAACCTATTCTGGGTGAAGCTTGGTCAGCTGGAAAATTGATCGAAATGTTGGTCAGAATTTGAAGTTAAATTTAAACTCTTCTAGGACATGACCATGTCTCGGTCCTTCGGTTTCAGTCTCTGGCAGATACTTCAATCTCTATTAACAGAGGTTTGATGCCAAAATTAGGAGACAAAAATTCTGTCCAGGAGAAATTTAGATCGATCGGTGCCTTGAAGGCCTTGGCCGTGGCTCACTTAAACCAACGTATTGTGTACATTATGCCCTAGGAGACACTTAAGATTGATCAAAATTTACGTCGATCCAAATTTCAAGTACCCTACAATAGAGCTGCAACAACTCCAAAGATTTGATCTAAAATTGTTCAACTTTTCAAATTTTGTCCTGATTTTAGATCACAAAATGTCGGTTACGAATTTTGACCGATCCCGATGTCACAGCATTGACACCCTTCCAGTCATGTGTTCAATTTCATAGCCCTTCACTGTCACTCGCTGCAGCTGACTGCTGACTAGCAGTGACAGTTGTCACACACTCGGCCCGTCACGAACACACGTTTCATTCCATTCTATCTGTCAACCCTCACCCCACCGCCGTCAACCTGTCACACATAACTAATCCGACCTAATCGCAACTAGAAGCGGAAAAAAGGGGCAACAAAAACTGTCAACTTCTGCGCTCGCAGTGCACAGGCAATGGTACCAACCAGTGCTGGTGACGCGCAGCATAACAAAAGCTCCGACAGAGGTCAACGCTTTGAAAGGCTTTCGCGCTTCAATTGCTCCCAAAGGCGGATCATAATCGCTTCGACCGCTTAGCGTTTGCACACAAGTAAGCGCTGCAAACAAACACAAAATGAAATCTATTTTTTTTTCTTTTTCACTATATTCGTGGTGTTCGCCTCGCCTGGAGGTTGTTTACCATTTTCCACGGGTGGTGTGCTTATTGAATTCCGCTTTGGCACAGCGGCCGCGTATAAATAGCCCTGGTTCAGGCTTAGGTTGGTAATTAGCTTAAAGGTTCACTTTCAGGTCGGAGCCTATGTGCCCCGAACACGAATCATCAATATTTACGACACACTCACACATACACACGCTTGGAGCGGTGAAGTTGACGGCGGCTAATGGAATTAGCCTTTGGATGTGCTTGGCTGCCTATTCACTTTTCTTACACTTGGATGGGGAGCATGAACTTTGACGCGGGCTGCCAAGATGAAATGAGGCACAAGTCGACCATGCAGCCTCTGTCACATCAGCATCCTTGCTGCGCCTTCCTTTCGAATTCCAAAAGATCCTCATCGCCAATCAATCACGCACCCTTCAGCCACGACTTTTCCGAATCAGTTGCGCTGCATCGGAATCACTTGCGAATTCCGCTCGCTCACGGCGAATTCAGAAAAAAAAAACGAGCAGAGAACAAGAATTACCATAATGACCGCAGAGCACTCACTCACAGCGCAACTGTCAACTGGAGGAGGAGATACCGGCCGCAGCCACCTCGACAATTTGCCTTCGGGAAGAATTTATGATTTCTTTGTGCGCGCTGACTGATTTAGCTTATTGATCCGCAGTAATAACTCTCCACAATTCAGCGGCGGCCGTGGAGAGTGCGCACCAAGCCGTGCCGTGTGGTATGGGTGCACGAGAGCGCCGCGGTGGTAGGTACCATCATTTGTCACCGATCGGGCCGCTGTGCGCTGTGCGCGCCCGCTAATTCCTTCATTTGAATAATATGCTAAACCTGTGCGCCGGCTGTCATAATAAATAAGACATCTTCCTCGCCAGCGAAGATCACTCCATTGGACGCGAAGGCGCGCGCGCCCCTGTCTGCGCTGAGGTATTAGAGGTGGAAATGAATTGGCCAAGATAGACAGATTGATGCACGAGCCACGGCACAATGATGCTGCTGCCGTTGCGGCTGCGACTCCGACTGCAGTTGCTTCGTGGTGGATGGCGGTGTTGCCGCACAAGATCACACCATTCCACGAGCATGTTGTACGCGACTGAGGATTGCAACGAAGCCTAGCAGTGATCACCCCTCCGGGCCGGAGTTGGCTGGCTCGCTGACTGACTGGCCGGGAGATGGTTGGCTCCGATAGAAGCCTTCCAAAGGAAGAAATAAAAATTTATTGAGTAGTCTCGCGCGACGGTCGGTGGTTGGACCTTGCGCAGTGGCTACCTTCATATGCATACGTCGCGTCGACGACGACTGCGGCAGCGGTGAAGGACACACAGCCATGGCCGAAGGTTATTACATGACACAGGCGACGGAGCAGCAGCCAGCGGCAGCAGGCGAAGAGGAAGGAAGCAACGTTTCGATTGTTTATGTGACAACGCGGGTAAATTTGTTGCTGATTTGTTAGAAATTTATTTCGCTTCGACTCGCGAGCACAGCGCGGCTAGACAGCAGACTGTCCTGTCCGCAGAGGTTGCCTGTGTTTATTCGCATTGCAACAAATTGCCGCACAGCCATCGGTCGTGATGGCAATTTGTCGGCTGGAGACGGACAGGATGTCATAAAGCCTCATTTCGGATTGTGCCATTGAATTGCCAAGCTCGATGAGTTGTGTTCGAGTTGAGGAGCGGTGGCGTCTAGCTCTGGCTGACATATCGACTGGCAAACAATGCGCCACTGTGATTTGTGTGTGTGTGCGAGTGACTGGACAGAGGGAAGAGCTTGGGGACTCTTGACTGTTGTTGAGGAGGAGGAAAGTATCGACAGGGTGATAGAATTTCGATGCGGTGCATCTTTAAGAGAGAGGATGGTTTCGAGAGATTGATGACTCCACTGGCGAACGGCTCATGAAGACGAATCAGGGACTCATTTGATGTGCCTCCTCTTCCTTGAATGGCGCCCAACTAACAGCCAAAAAATCCTCTTAATCTAATGCGGTCGATGAATGAGTGTGTGTCGATAAAAAAAAAACCGCGCATTCTTTCCGGGAATACAAGAGATGTCCAAAGGCACGCGGAAAAACTCAATGTTTGGTAGGGATTCAATGGTCCGCACTTTTTCAAGCACCAAGCCGAGAAAAACGCTACCGACAATGGCGTCCGTTCAATGATTTAGAGCTTCTTTTTCTTACCCAAAATTAACGAGCTGAAGCTGGCTGAGATGTGGTGCCAGCAAGAGGGCGCTTCATGCCACATCGTCAAATCACTCGTCTATGCCATCAAGCAGCCTAGGATGACAACGGTACAGAGATTAAGGACAACTTGATTTTGACAATTGGAAGTTGCGTGTCCGATACGCTGAGACTCCTTTATCTGGGAGTCGTTATGCTATGTTTCCACCGAACCGAAACCGCGAGGTTTGGATGAACCTTTTACGGAAACCTCACTTGACCGTTCCCATCGAGTTTGAAGTGTTCTCAAATGTTATTAGGTTTCAATTTTGAAGTGGCCAGGCCAGGAAAACAACTTTTTGTTGAAAGGTGAGATTTGGGTTTGAGAACACCAGAGAAGAGAGAGAGAGAGAGAGAGATAGAGAGAGAGAGATAGATAGATAGATAGAGATAGATAGATATAGAGAGAGAGAGAGAGAGAGATAGAGAGAGATATAGAGAGAGAGATATAGAGAGAGAGATATAGAGAGAGAGAGAGAGAGAGAGAGAGAGAGAGAGAAAAAGTGGGAAAATGTACACCATTGTAACACGCAGTAGGTTTGTTCAGTTTGGCAGCCTCTCAAAGACGGATGAACTCAAGGTGGCTTCAACTAGTTTTCACCGAAAGCTCGACGTTACAAAACCTCAGAGGTTTGACGAAATTTGTCTTTTTTTGTAGTCTCTCTCAGTCGAACTAAATCGTTGTCTTAAAATGTCTGGACAAATCATTGCCGTTGTTTGTGGTCTTTTTCTGTTCTGTACGAACATCTTCTGTAAATTTGCAGTTGCAAGGGTCGTTCGTGAAGCACTTGCTGAGACTAAATCTCCTGTGAGAGTGAATTACTCTACGGCCAGTCAGGCGGTGTCCTTCACCAAGACAAGGTATTCGATTCTGCTGGTGTTAAGAATCGAGATCAATTCAGTTGGTACATTCTCAACGCAAGCAAATTCTTGGTCTCGAAATTAGGCATCTTGGCTAAGGGAATAAAGACAACTTCCGACGAAAGTGTTGGCAAGATCGAAAAGAGCGACAACGTGAAGCAGCTTCGTTCCAGTGTTGATGATGCTATCGTCAACTTGAAGAAGAAGAACCCAAATGCCGCTGCTTACATCGATCAATTGACCAAGACCACTCAAGGTCTCATCGAGGGACTCTGCAAATCCCTGACTCTTAGAGCGCCAATGAAATCAAGGAGTTCAGAAACAAGGTCTTGACGAATGGAGACCACATTCGATGCTCTTAAGGATGTCAGCAGTAATCTGTCCTTCATGATGGACCAACCGATGTCAGGGAGCGAGGTTTGGGCTTCTAGGACACAGTTGAGAATTTCACTGATTTATGGAATGGAAGACTAAGAGTTTGAAGTCACATCAAACTCACTCAAATTTTAAAATCCCGCCGCCCATGGTGCATGTCTCAACTCAAGAGCTCCTCATAAAATTTCAATAAAGCATGACGAAAAGTTTGAAAACAAACCTCGCCGCGCACACACTCACAGACACCGATGCACATTCGTCTGTTAGTCGGAAACAATTAACATTTTAATTACGAATCACCATGTGAACCCATTTCCAGCTCCAGCTCCGCCGAGTGCGGGGCTGCATCTAGAATTGCATTTGGGTCAGCCGCTCCATTCGGCATGCATCGCCAACACAACAGAACGTGAGTGGAAAAACCGTATGGCACCGCAGCAGCGCGGAGCGCACGCCCTCCCCAGTCCGAGATGCATTCTCGTGGAGACCAGCGCCGCGACGCTGTTCGACTCGATTTGATTGTCGCTCGAAGAGAAAAAAAAAAAAAAAAAAACAACAAAATGTTAACACCTTTTCCATTGAACTACAGATGACATCGCGCATCTGTCAGATGCCAAGAGGCGATCGTGTCCAATTGAAATGTTCTGACGACGGTGACGATCCGCCCGAGCAGCCCGCGACCTCCGGCCGTATTAATCCGAGGTCATTATCTTTTGTTTGCCGAAGACCCGGCATACAGGTGCAGCCTGGCAGGCTGCTGCAAAATTCATTAGCACGTTCATTAGCAGCGATCCGTGGTCATTCACCGGTGGCAGGAGTTGGAGAGCAAATGCTTCGATCGCAGCGATGCATTCGCCGGTGTTTGTGTTGCAATTGGATTCGGTTTGCTCTGGCTCACGGTAACATACACGCGGCTCAATCGATTTGCCACGTTATCGAATCGTGCCGCAGAGATTAATTAAGTCGAGATTGATGCCGCAGGGGCGCTGTGCTGGTGGCATGCAAAACTTCAAGCGTCACTGAATTGGAGAGCCCAAATGAGAGAGTCCCCGGATGCACCTTAACTGTACCGAGGTGTTCAGATGCCGCGCGCGCCGCCGTAAGATGCGCTCCAACAATTAAGCAGCACCGCTCGAAGGCATGCCGCAAGGTGCCGCGCATCCGCGCAACCATCGCCGCAGCCGACGAAATGAGTGAAAAGATTGATATCGTTGTCATGGCACGGAGTCTAGCTCAGCGTGGCCGCGGAATAATTGATTCCATTGGCACTTTTCTAATTGCACTCTAATGCTGCGGCGTCGTCGGTCGGTCTCCCCCTCCCCGTGCGTCAGCGCCCACCGTCGTCGGCAGTGGCATGCGACCTGGTAATGCAGGGTAATCAGCGCGAGATTGACTCCACGCTGCACTGGAGATATGGGACAGGGTCTGTAATTATGATTTTTTTCCTCCTTTTTTATTTTCCTCACCAACATCGCCATCCTCATCCACTCCTCCAACCACCTGTGGTGGATGGTGGGGGAGGGGGAGGGGGGGGGGGACGCGATCTTGTGGCTTGAAACATTCTTGTGGCAGAAATTTATGATGGCGCGATTGGAAATCTATTTTGAAGCTTGCCACCACCATCAGCAGCGTAATCGATGCGCGACAAGTGGCACGGAGGACGGAGTGGCTTTTAAGTTGCAACTCGTGTTCGGGTGACAGTTTGACGTGGAACGGCCGGTGACAGGATTTCCTTGCGGCTTCATAAATTAGAGAAATGCTCTTCGATTTGCATGAGCCACTCGGGGCGAGAATGGCCGGACGGGCAGGACGATAGAAGATCATGGCTTAATTGCACTGAATTTATGATTCGCGCAGATCCGGTTGGGTCGGTGAACCGCACCAGACGCCAACAGGTGTTCCTTTTGGCGTGCGTTCATTAGTCTTGCCCGGCGGGCAGGTGTATGCGCCAGGAATTCCGATGCACAGTTCGATGAGGAATGATCTACTGTCGGAGGAGGTTCTGGGAGATGGATCAATTAGAGGTGGGATTGCTCCCGATGGTGTCTAGATTGCAGAGAGAAAAGACACACGGTTTCCGGGAATAGTTTTCCTCGAGGGTAGTTTTTGTAGATTTTCTACGAAATCGAACGGATCCAGCTAGATACTGATCGAAACTTCAGGGTGATCGCTTTTGTGCGAGTGTCACACTGGGATTCATGCTCTTTATCTTGCTAGCCAGTAGCTCTTTCACTTTAACTTCTTCAAAAGATCGAAACGAAATCCCATCTCATGCCCACCACCACCAGGCTATTATCAAGCATTCTTCTTAATCTTCGGAGGAAGCTGATACAAGGACCTTGAGG
This sequence comes from Eristalis intricaria, assembly GCA_964034865.1. Taxonomy (NCBI): domain Eukaryota; kingdom Metazoa; phylum Arthropoda; class Insecta; order Diptera; family Syrphidae; genus Eristalis; species Eristalis intricaria. The sequence continues at coordinate 55,822,902 of OZ035874.1, forward strand.
GGGCACGGACTGCCCTTAATCGGCGGGTCGTCGCCATTGTCGTCGTCCCATTTAGCTGAGATCGATTTCAATTGGACACTACAACTTTTTGTTTGAAAGCCGGTTATTTTGCTGATGTCCCATGGAGTGGAGGCCCTTTGTGAATGTCATGAAGAGGACGACTTGGAGATGCCACCACTCAAACACTTGGCAACGACCGTAATTCAAAGAATAAAAAATATCGAAATTCCACTAAAGACTCAAGGAATTGTCACTTTAAAGCGTTGTGACAAAATTAAATGAGACTCCCATTTGAACCACGCTCAAAACTTAGTTTGTTTCCAAATGAATTGTGGGTTCATAGCTTGTTATAAGATGTCGAGCAAACTGAAGAGAAAGGAATCCGCTCCAAAAAAAAAGACTGAACCACTCCGAGGCTCACGAGCTCAGATGCCGCATTGGCAACCGAGCTCCGATTTCAATGCTGTATGAGTGAATGATTTTCAAGCCTTATAATAATGACAATATGGGTGGCTTGACGGTCCGAGAAGACCATTCGGTTCAGGACGCCGTTGTATAAGGCCTCGGCGGACACGAAAAAGAATTGGCGACAGTTCTCAATCGTTGGAAGACACGGGGAACCACTGGTGAAAAAGACTGTAGTCAGATACCTGGGGATCTGGCTAGACCAGTATCTATATTTTAACAAACATGTAGATGCTGCTCTGGCCAGAGCCCGAGGCGCTTTCGGCCTTACAAAGAGACTGTTTTACAACAGCCAACTCGATGCGAGGGTGAAGGTTATCTGCTACATGGCCCTCATCCGGCCAATGCTCACTTATGGTTGTCCCGTGTGGTTCAACGTGAGTGCAAGCTTGATGGAAAAGATTCTGTTGTTTGAGAGGGCTTGTCTTAGGGCTTGCCTTCGTCTTTATCGAACTCCAGAGTCCCAGTACATAAAATTCTATTCCAATAAGGTTTTATACAACAGGGCAAACCTGATAAGAGTGGACAATTTTCTATTGAAGTTGATTCGAGGTCATACTGTTAGAGCGATGAACTCGTCCAATAACTTGATCTCAGGGGCTTACTACCCCAATCTAGAATACCACGAAAGGGTACGGCACAATGGCTTCGTCCCCCCAAAAGCCTTTCTCCATTTAGACAAGAACGGACTGTTACAAAATATAAATGCGGTACCGCTCATATTCCACATCGCCAGATCAACTGTGGATGGGCGACTCAACAACGACCGTTCCGTCGCACAACGAGCTGAGGAGGGTCTCCTCCGGTTCAGTACGGCGGTATCAAGGAGAGATGTTCGGGATGTTGCAATGCAACATCGAAAATTCTGGTGGCTGGGGAAAGAGGGAACTCCCTCGTCGAACCCTTTAGACTCGGGGTAGAAAGGGTAGTACGTATCCCCGAATGGGGGACCAGTCGGTCACTGTCTTGCAGCAATTAGATGCAAATTTATAAGCTGCAACCTACGGCCGACCTACATAACCTAGGGTAGTTTTTAAGGTAGTTGTAAGATGTAAAATAAAAATAGTATTCACATGCGTACACCACTGTGTACCTATGTGTATACACTGTATATATTAAGTACATCTATATACATATGTCTATACATTCAGAAATACATATGTATATGTATGTAGTTTAGATTAAGTTAGTTTAAGTTATTTTTAAGGTAGTGTGTAAGTTAGTATATAAGTCTTAAATAAACCCAGTTCAGAAATTATGTTTTTTGTTTAAATTTTTCTTAATATTAAGTTGTACAGATAGAGTAGTTTTTCTTTAAACGCATGGGTTTTTAGTTTAAGTCGAAAGTCATAGGATAAGATTAAGTTTAGCTTAGAGTGCCCGCCGAGGGCAAGTAAGTTATATGTAAAGTTATACTGTTCGTCCAACTAGTTTTAAGAATTTTTGTCTAGTCATGAATTTTGAAATAAAAATGAATTGAAAAAAAAAAAACGTTCCGAGAATAACCTTTCGCTTAGCTTGTACAACAACCTTTCGTGTTGTGCGTACTATTGCTTTCTCATGAGTGCAAGGGACCTACAGTCTTATGCCGACCCCGAACGGCTAAGTTTGAGTAGGTTTTTCTAGATAAGAGCATTGTCAGTGACTCGACAGAGGCAGAGCCATAAATTATGAAAGATGCTAAAATCGGGGATCGAACTTGGCGCCTTTAGCTAGAGTTGCTTAAACATCGGTAGAAAAAAGCTATAGTGTACATCGATAGTTTTAAAAAAATATCGAAGGACTATCAGTATTTTGAATAACTAAGAATTATGTCCGAAACAGGTCCGTCTCGGACTGTCGCGCCACCCTTAATATTATTATTATTATATTCGGAATTATTCCACCAAAGGAGCGAAATTGGTCTTTGTGAAGCCATTTGCAGTTACCGTGATATGATTTCTTTTCCTAAAGTATTGTTTAATACACATTTTGACGGTATTTCTTCACTACGTTTCTATGCAATCGTCGATGTCAACATCATGAAGAATGTCATTGGTGTTGCAATTTTTCAAGCCAATTCATAGCATATACAGTTCATTTGTCTTGTGTTCCTTGCTCAAAAAAGGATATGGACAAACGGGACAAAATAGTTATTTATGCGACCACTTAAAAAAAATCACGTATCAACAAACAAACAAAAAAAAAAGAAACAAATTCTGAATTAGAACAAGATCAAGATGATCAACTACAACACATACAGGTCAGAAAGCCATTTAGCAGTTCAATGAAAACGTTTTGAAAAGAAATAACATTTTAAAAAATTATCAGTCAGATCAGATCTGCTGAAGATGAACCCAGCCAGTCTCTCAAAAAGCCATTGATTCCAACAATCGAAACATTGACTTTGTATATGCACAACGGTGTCTCTATTAAATGAATGTTGATTGCATTCAAGAAGAATTGTTGCTGAAATACTTTTAAAGTGAGCTCCCCCTAAGTACAAGTATCATAGCGTTGGCTTTCTACGCACACAATTCAATGGCCAAGCACAAAATACAGCGTCGACCTGCGTTAGTGAAAAATGAGAGAGATGAGAGGATCGTAATAAAACGTAAAACGTAAGTCGATCACACGTCATTATTGAACATGTTGAATATTTTTTGACAGAGGGGTGCGCTGTGAGGGGATTTTCGCCCAAATTGAAAGTTTTCTTCCAAATTGAGAGTTTTCTTCCAAATTGAGAATTTTCTTCCAAATTGAGAGTATTTTGTGTGAACTGTCATTTGAGAAATGAAAACAGCTGAATAAGAATAATTTAACGACAAAAGCCATTTCAAATGAGTGTATGCAGAAAGGCGGCAATATTTTTCATCTAGGAGATGAGAGAGAGAGAACAGCTGATAAATTTAGTATTTATTTCAACGCAGTGCGTCGTCGCACTCTCTTCGTAACATGAAGCCGGCTGGAGCAGCGCACTGTGTTTCAGGCATAATTTGTTCGAGTTTGAGAGAGTTTGACTTAGAGAGAGATTTTTCAAATACGGCGAAACAGTTCGAGTTAGAGAGAGTTTCGATTTAGCGGGATTTCGACTTGGAGAGAGTCCACTGTATTTGTGAATGTTTACGAACTCAAACACGATTCTTAAAACGAATTCAAACATTTTACAAGAGTTGATCCCTGTGTCCATGCTAAAATTGCAAAACAAACATAGAATCAGTTCACAATAATTTTCTAGGTTAGGTTAGGTTGAGGTGGCTGACTGCCGCGCATACGGACAGCAGACAAACTTAGGCCAAGCATAGGCCCATTGTGTTACCACGCGGATCTTAGGCTTCCTATTCCGCAAACCAATTTGTGCTTTTGATAAAGCGAAGAACAGGGCTGACTCTGATGCTGCTCAGTTCAGCCAGATTAACAAAGAAAAGGGCCCAGAAGTCTGAATCTACGAGGTGAGAGAGCACTGCAGCTACATAGCAAGTGTTCGATGGTTTCTTCCTCATCGCCCAAGCAGCTTCTACAGAAATCATTATAGGGAATGCCCAATCTAGAGGCGTGAGTTCTGATGGCACAATGCCCTGTTAAAACGCCAATAAGAGATCTTAGGTTGGCCTGCTTAATAGGATCAAGCTAAGTGATCGCTTGGGATCGATCATAGGCCAGAGTCGTGTGGTAATGAGGCATCCTGTGCCAGATATCCATCCGCGGTTTGTTTGAGCAAGCGTTTCAAGGCTTAGCAGATGTTTTATAGTAGCGATATGCATGGAGGGTGGGTCTCCATCCGGAAAGAGCACGGAGTTTGTGCCCTTTCTAGCGAGTTCATCCGCTTCGCAATTCTCTGGAATGTCACAGTGTCCCGGCACCCACATAAGTATGATGTTAAAGTACTTAGATTGGCGGCAATTAAGGGAAGTCTTGGAAGTAAAAGTGACTAAATCCAGAGGTTTTATCGCTGCCTGGCTATCGGTTGACGATATCTGTGCGCGATATTACATTGTTTTCCAGCCAGGACAGGGCTTCCTTAATCGCTATAGTTTCAGCCTGAAAGACGCTACAGTTATCATGTATTCGAAAAGATAGCTGGATATTTAGATCCTTGGCATAGAGACCAGCACCCACACATGCATCCATCTTCGATTCATCTGTGAAGATTCGCAGCGTCGACCTTCCAGCGTCTGGTGTTCAGACTCCCAGTAAGATCTGGGCCCCAGTAAGATCTGGGCGGTATACTGGTTGAGAAATTCTTCTCTTAGAGGAGTTTAGGTAAAGTGACATACCTGCGTAGGATCGTTAAATGTCCAGACTGCAGTTCTTTCCAGCTGCTCAGCGGTCTTAATCTAATCGCCGTGCAAGCTGCTGTCTGTCTGCCAATTTGTTCTATCGGTGGCAGGTTGAGGAGTAATAATTGTCTAACTGACTATCAGTACATACAGTGCTGCCAATGCCTTCTTTTTTTGGGTTTGAAAAAGGCGATCAAATGATCGCGGAGAGAGAGAAGGTTTAAAGCAATGATTTGGTTTAAAAAGATGCATCGGAAGAGTGATCGTTATTCAGCTCCAGACTCCCTTCTTGCTCTAAAAATTTGGGGACACAGGAGACGACATTTAATGTAAAGTGTACGAATTCTCCCTTCTTATCGATACTTCCTCGTCGAAAGTGTTGCAAAAGTCCATGTGGATTCAGTGCGAAAGTGTATCATGCTCATCGAGGGATATCAAGGCTTTCAAGGGCCTTGACTAGGATTCTCCTTGAGGAAATAATCCAAATATCTAAACAAACTTTGCAAGGCATTCCCCTTGAATGTCACTGAACAAAACTTGCAACCTACAACGTTGTCATTGAACAAAATCTGAGCGTCAAAGCTGAACTCACAGTATTTTTGAGACAGAAAAAGAGCAAAACGCCTCTCTGTGCCCTTGATCCGAATCCAGTAGACGATTTCCACATCAAGGTGACAGCTGTCAGTCAAACGAACCTCTTAAACCCAGAAAGCAATAAATGCCTGTCACATGAAAGCAGCAAGAAACGTGGCATATTTTTGCAAACTTTTTCAGCGAAACTCCTCAACGTTGCTTTGCCCTTCAATCACCCTTCCAAAGCTCGAGCTAGCCTCGCCCAAAATGGCCGTCAAGAGCGAACTCACGTACGCCGAGACGACACGTCGATAGACAAGGCATTGCATAAGCAAATGCTTCCAGATATCAGTGACCTCTCGCAGCTCACAGATTGCTGCCGCAGTCAATTGCCCAACACACGTTCCTCTCTGTAGCTCTCTCTCTCTCTCTCACACTCTTTCTCACACGGCCGGATGACGTATGCGAAGACGAGACCCAGCGTTATCGGGGTGAGCAAACACACAACGCCGACGTCTTTGCAAAAATATTTCAACGTGACCTCTAAGATAAAGAACTCCTCTCACACAGCGCCTTGTCAAGATTAGACCGCGCTGTGATTGTCAGCGGCATGTACGACGAGTGTGTGCATGCCCCTCCTCGCCGTGGAACTACAAGGTATGGAACGGCAACAACCGCCCGAAATCAATCAGGAGTTCAAGAGTTCGGATCAAAGCCCAGAGCGGAGCCGCACAAGGCCTTATCACTGGCGACGGCCGCAGATGGGTGTGTGAGTGCTCCAGACTGTCGACTCCGTCGTCGTTGTCGTCGCTCGCTGGAAACCGCTGCCGCTACCGCTGAGCAAATGTTTGCTGTTCTCATTTCATCTCGGGCCCCGCGGCCTGCGCACGTATCGTGTCCACTGCCTGATAAGACGCCACTTTCACGGGTCATTCGAGTGAGTTGAACTCGTTTCCCTGCGCCGGAGAACTACGCGTTCACTAGCGCAGAGCTGGCGAATCTGCTCACTCGCCTTGGTCTTATCACGGCCCACCTATCGGCGGCGGCCAGTTAAGTGTGGACGATAAGAGCGCTATCGTTCGAGAATTCGAAATGATGAAGACAGGGAGGAATCGATGTATTCGTCGGAGATAAACACACACTCTGCCCGCGTGCTGCTGCCGTTCGCCCCCCTTCTCTGGCCGCCCTTTATCAGGCAGCTCCGACGAGGCGTATGCATATGAGGCTGGCTGCGTGTTCTAGATCTGTGGTGCCCATCGAATGCCTAGGTGTTGGGCTTACGCGCCGCCGACGTTGTCGTCGATCTGTCCGGAGCCGCGGAATACTAAGTGAGACGGCAAAAGACGGAACGAGCGAATGGCTCGCACGCATTTGTAATCGAGGTCAACCCTCGGCAGCTTTTATTGCGTGTACCCAGAGGAAGGGTTGGGATAGAATTTACAATTCGCTTGCGTGCATTGTACCGGAGGCAGGATGGCCGATGTGCACTGAATGTTGATTTGCCGCGTCGACTGCCGTGGCGGGATGTGAGATCTCGTTGCTTGCCACGAGGAATTTTTGTGTGCTTTGAGATAGAATTAAGGCTAACGCACGAGTGTGATGATGATGTCATGCAGCGTCTCACCTTGGGAGTGGAGAGTGGAGAGTGGATTTGGATTGGGTAATAGTTCAGTTGGGTGCACGGGTGAGCGTGCGACGCGACGTGCAGCAGAGGATGACCATTGGAATGGTTGCAGATGGTTGTGCTGTGGCGTGATGGGGTTTTGGAGTGGCAATGAGCCTAGATTAGGTGCAGTCACTCTTCTTTGCTTGTGCCGACGGAGATTTTCTGCGTTTCAGGGAGTCACGGTTCCTGCATCCTGAGTCGAGCACCGGGTATCGAGGAGGCACGATTTGACCTTGGAAAGCTATAAATACACGCTCAGATTCTCAAATACAGTGGACTCTCCCTAAGTCGAAACTCTCTCTAACTCGAACTCTTTCGACATATTTTACATACATTTCCCTCAATTTTCCTTACAAAAACCTCTCTCTAAGTCAAACTCCCCCTAACTCTAACAAATTATGTCAGCCCGTGACAATTCGACTTAGGGGGACTCCACTGTAAACTCATGCAAAGTCCAACACCACCTCCAAGCACGGTCCAAGAAGATTGGAAACGTCCCCTCATCAAGGGCGATGCTTCTGACGAGGAAACACACCAGGCTTGACAGAGATTGTAGACGTGTGCATCAAAGCCCACACGACAAGACAACAGGGACTGAAAGCCACCCCGAGATTCGGAGACTTTTTGTGTTTGTTCAGCATTTCTTGGGTCATTTACATGATTTGCCAAAGATAGCTGGAAGTTATCGAGGACCTATCAGATTTTGAATGGCTTCAGGGGTCCACACAATACGGGACATCAACGAGCTTTAACCCTCAAAAGTTAGCACAGCAAGGGACCAATTTCTCTTGTCGGTCGGGGACTCACATTCCACTCGTAGACCAAGCTTGGCTGAATTTCCATTGGTCCTTCGAGCCGGATTATCTGGATGCAGTTAGCGGTGGAAAAGTAGTGAATGTGTGGTAAAGTGTAGTATTGAACAGTAAGATGAAGTAAACTAAATTGGTACCGATGGAGGTTAAGGGTACTAACCAGCGAGTTATTCCCTCCGTCCAAGGCAGCTTGGGTCATGATGTTGACTCCATCGGCCTTTCTGGCCACGAGGTTACTAGCATTCCGTGGAGACGACGAGGCCAACAGTGTTCGAGAGCGTGTGAAATAAATGTTACCCGGCAGGCATGCTACTGGTAACAGAGATTAGTCTCCACTGCAGACTCGCCCGTTCTGCTTCTCCGTGTCAGCACCTTCGGAGAACCTTGGTTAGTCAACGATCTGGTACAACGGTACAACCTCTTCTTTATTTGAAATGAAGGTAAGCCAAGGGCCTGCACTGTTACAAAGATTGCACTAAATGCACATATTCTTTCCAATTACTGCGATTGAGACTCAGTTACTGTTTGTCTAGAGGTTGGCAGGACCAGGATATGGTTCATCTCGGCGTACATGGCCCATGATCATGTGGAGCCTCCTTGAGAATGGTTTCTGAGGCGAAAATAACCAAAATTGCGCTCATCCTGGGCAAATGGCCATCACACATGAGTACCTACTTAAATCCCCTATAAGTAGCAAGATGGATTTGTGTAACCCGGGCAATGTACCCACCTTCGTAACAAGGAACAGACAGTAAGTACTAGACATCACACAATCGCGTATCGTCTCGTCTGAACACTCTCTTTCTGATCACCGCTATATACTGTCCATTATAACGAATCCTTCCGTATCCCAAGGAGTCCTTAGGTTGAGGTGGCTGACTGCCACGCACACGGACAGCAGACACACTTAGACCAAGCGTAGGCGCATTATGTTAGGTCTTCTAAGAAGTTCTTAGAAATCATAAAAGATGAATAGGGACAGATGTGGAGAGATTGCTACGGCGCGTTGCCGAATGCCAACATCTCCCTCCCGAACAACCCCATCGACCTTGATCACTCGGTGGACAATCTTACCAAAACTCCTAACAACGCAATGGCCCTTTCATGTCCTATCAGTCGACAGAGAGGTAAATCTAAGCCTCCCTGCTGGAACCAGAAAATAAGTCATTTGCACAAAGCTAGCAGAAAGTTCTTCAACAGAGCGGGAGAGAAGATCTCGTGATGCTAAAGACTGGGAATCCCGCAAGGAATCTCCCAGTACTTTCCGAAACGAACTTAAAAAGGCCCAACGATCTTCTTGGAGACTCGCTCGTCAAGAGGTACCTGAAGCCTCCAGTCGAAGGAAAGTTCTAGCATCATCCCCAAAATCACCTAGTTTCCAAGATGGGACATGGATCCAGCGAGGAAAGCCACTTTAGATCGGGGACTAACATTGCTCCCGTGGGCTTGTGGGGCAAGCTTCTCTTACAGACGGGCTGGTGTATGCGCCCAACGAGATCATTGCGAGCTGCTTTGCCAGACGTCTGTCCCGCTGCGGTTTGCTGGGCGTCGTCCACTTTGGAAGCCTCCTCTATCGTTCAGTATTCACACCTGACGCCGATATTTGAGCCGTCATCACCATTTAGTCGTCTGCTTAAGTGATTTCTACAAATTATCAGAATCGACTCCTACTCTACTTACCCAATTCCGTCATGTCAAGCTGCTGTCCGGATTTTGTAACATTTGAATATGCGTCCTCTCGTGGCGGCTGTGGGTATGTGCGACGACCCAGCACGAAAAAATTATGTTCATGGCTCCACCTCTTTCGAGTCGCCGACAATGCTCAAAGAGAAATAACTGTCTAGAAAAAGCTTCCCAAGCTTGGCCGTTCGGAGCCGGCATAAAACTGTAGGTCACTTCCATTTATGAGAGAACAGTGGCACGCACAACCCGAGTGGTTACTCTAGAAGCTAGACCCCCACCCTTATTATTATTATTATATTCGCTCTCAGGTAAGGCTGTCGTAATTGATTCTTGTCATTGAGAACTTCTACACATTGAGCACTTCATCTTCTCGATTGCGAGCTGCTCTTCTTCTCTCCTCATGGGGAGCTGGGTCAAGAGACAGGAGCTCTCCTCGTAGAGCCCAAAACAGTGGTGAATGATTACTTTCATCGAGAAAGAATGCACACCATCGACGAACCGCCCAGAACTTCACCGCTATACCATCGAGGTAGTTATGGAATTCGTTAACTTCGGCGCCGAGCTGGATTGGATTTGGTAGACAGAAATTAGACGCCGAATAACTCTTGCTACTCTTGCTGTTTCTTTGGACGCAAGAGGCAATTGAGTAGTAAAAGGACCAAGCTAACATTGTGTAAGACCTTGATCACCCTTGGCCTGCTCTATGGAAGCCTGTGTAATCTCAAGATCAGATAAAGAAGCCTCCGGTCTTTTCGAGAGAAAGGTTCTGCGTTAAAGCTTTGGTTTGGAGAAAAAGGTTCAACCATGAACCGTACGGGCTGTACAGCGACATGAGCTTAGCCGCGTCTACGGATTCAACGCTAGGCCTAGACAACACTGCTCCAGCCCGAAGAGTCTTCGACTCCGAACCAGTGGGACAACGCAATAGAGGACGCCCACGGAACCGATGGCGCACCCAGATGGAGAAAGACTTCAACCAACTTGTCGTGCGAAATTGAAGGCAGCTGCCTAAAGATCGTGCCAGCTGGAGGGGCTTGTTAGCTAGGGCCCAAGGCCACCGCGACCGGTAGAGCAACCAGAAGAAGAACAGCTCAAGGAAATCTTCCAAGGCTCGATCCAGCGTGGCTTTGTCGACTTCCAGTTCCTTTGCATGCTTCTTTGACAGCTGCTCTTCTTCGATTGATCGCGACACAGTCTCTACAAGAGTCTGTGTCTGGTCTCTGTGATGGCAGCCGCAGACAGTGGACAGTGTGAATGTCCTCTTAAGTCGCCATAGCTCCTTAGGTTCCACTCCTGCTTACACAGGAAAACATCCACACCTTCGTCAAAAACAAGACATTTCCCATGACTTGCTCTGCTCCTAAGACCGATCTCTCAGACAAAGCTGCATCCTCCTAATTTTATCAATAAAACATCACCTCCTTGGGAAACCGCACACAGCATTTTACATCCACACCATAACGACGCGCACTTTGTAAGCTAATAGCTCATTATCCTCACATGGGAATTTATGCCCACTCTGCGCTTCCAACTGCCATTAGTCATCAATTAGTTGCCACCAATTAGCCAATTAGCCCTTGAGACTGAGGTGGCAAGATACCTTAAAATCGGCATTCCTCCACGACTCGTGTTACGAGGCTAATTCAACGAGAGCCATGCACGCCCAGACGACAGGGCCGCCTCCCATTAAGCCGTGCAATAATTTAAGGACTTTATAATGTTGCCTCAATGTCTCAATTAGACAGAGCCGACGGGCGCCTCGCCGCCGTCTCCCACCGTCGCTCGCGTCTAGCGTCTAGCATGTAAGTGCCCGCAGGGTTTTACGATGCAAAAATCATAAGAACATAATAAAATTAACATTTTACGATTACGGCGATGACGATTTACCGGCAATCCGGCAATCGCCAATTGGCCAAATGACTGAACGGCCAAATGGCTAGGCGGCTACACGGCTAAACGGCTAAACGGCCCCATCCGCCAATTTGCTTTTGGTCATGTCCATGTCCAGCGAGGAGTAAGTCGTGGCAACGCGAAGCTACGAGCGACAAACGACTGAGCCGCGCCGCCGGTATCGTGTGCGCTGTTTTACTGCGCGGCGTTTAACCATTCGAGATAAATGTTCGCACGTTAGTATCTAGGCGATTAAGTATGCCTTTAATGACGGGATTGGCTCAATAGCATCGCGATTGGTCGCGGGCCAATCTTCCCTCCTTTTGAGGCGCAGTTTGTCTGCGCGATATGGTCTGTCTATTTGGTGACAATTAGCCAGCCAAGAACTGGTTTTTCGAAGATCCGTCTGCTGTCTGCCACGGCCGCTGTTGCTGTCGCTGTTGCTGTCGATGCCGATGCTGCCTTTTGTCGGATCAGATCTCGTGTGACGTCAGTGAAACAGGAAAAAATAACGAACTCGTGTCGTCAACGAATTGGATTTGGGGCCTCGTTCGAATGTGTGCATAAATAAAATTTCGCTGTTGAAGCGCACGCTGCTGTCATCCGCGCAGTCATCAGCAAAGGGGGAGGGAACGCGTTATCTAACAGCCGCGCAGTGTTTAGAGTTCGATTTCGAGTTCGAGCTGACCTTTCGAAAAAGTCAGAGGTTCATGGTATTTCGATAGCCCACCTAATTTCCGTGTCTAGATGCGGCTTATCGTGACGGCTTGGTGCGCGACGAAGCCCGTTTGATGGACTGGTGGAGTCGGTTTTGCTGAGTTATTCGTTTCATGATGCACGGAAATAAATTTCTCGTTTGGTTTATGATTGAGTTTTGGTGACTGGTGACTGGGTGGAGTCATAAAGATGTTGGGTTGCGATGGGGAATCAACGGGGGGCTGCAGACGACAGTGCATTTGGAAGGCGTGCTTATGGATCTGGCTTTAAGATTGCTTGCGGAGTTTGTTACACTTCCGCTGCCTCGGGAGTGGACGAGAAGAGAGCAGCTGTATGCTATCCTTACTTGAAGGAGCCATGTGCCTCCACGTCGGTCAGCTTCAGTTGCAGTTCCTCTCAAGTGGATAAGATGGACTGTGATGTTTGGCTGGATATGATTTTGGTTGTGGTTCTTCCTCTTAGCTTTCGTATGTGGACAAAAACAACTCCATTCCCGTGGCTGTCCACTTAAGAGAGAGTTCACTGCATAACAATCCGTCTGACACAAGCCTAGATTAAACAAGAAGAATTCGTGTTTTGCGTTCGGTTGTTCTCCCACGAGTGAAGGGGTCTATGCCGACACCAAACCGCGAATTCTGAGATTTTTCTAGACAGACACACGATTTATCAGTGAATAGAGAGAAGTGGAGCCTTGAATTATGAACGTTCTTACGCTTCCGGAATTGGGTCCAGGCATCTAGCGTAGCTTGTACGTACCTAGTCATTAAGCTACGGCTGTCACCAGCTTCTCAGTGGTGTCCTCAAATTTTGTTACACCCACAGCTGGAAAATGCTCGAATAAGAGAATCGTTGTCGATTCCTGGGTTTTCTGGGCGTCCTCTATTGCGTTGCCGCACAGGTTCGGAGTCGAAGACGAAGAGAATCAAATGTAACTGAATTTAACTGAAAGCGTGGATGGTGTCAAAACAAGCTTCTTCTTTGCTCGTCAACTTGTTGGTAGCCTTAAAGACCCCATCTCTACATAGTCAGCATCTTGTTTCGTCCCTCGCAGAACTTCACACATTTATACACCGAGAATTCAATGGAATTGCTTTAAATGGATATTATCTAGGTGGCACGTTAGATTGCTATTTTCGGGCGATGGTAAGCTGACTTACCTTAAAATGGTTGCGCTGACGTCTTTGAGTATGTGAGACAGATCTCTACTCCCCATTTAATGTCCACACTTACTGGGAGCTAGATCATAACCGTGGATTCTTTGGTTTCTTGCCACAACACTGTCTAGGATAGGATCCTACTTGAATGCCTTGTATATACGTTCACTTCATAGACTATGTATTTCCTGCCAGTCCATCTCCGCATTACTGCCCACATGTGTTGCTAATTTATTTTTTATGATATTTTCGAAACATTTACTCACAGAGCTTAGTAAACTTATGGGACAATAACTACTAGCTCGACATGCGTCTTTTCTTGGCTTGGGAATGGGTATTTTCCATACTTTAGGACAGTAACCTTGTTTTAAACAGCTGTTAAAGAGGCACTGTAAGAATTGTATACCGCAATTTGGAATTTACTTCAAAAATATATTTTTAATTCCATCTAAGCAAGGGGACTTCCTGTTTTTACCAGTACCATGTGAAGAGAACTTAAAGCACATGGAGTACCATGTAGCTACCATCTTCATAAATTGGGTTTTATCGGTAAAAAAATCTGTAGGAACGTGGCCAGGAGAGTGAAACTATGGAACACTTACTCAGATCGACTTCCCAAGCCTTAAGTTAGGTTAGGTAGTTGGGCTGATAGTGAATTTGAATTTGGTGTGCTGGTGAACACTTAGACCATATTGGTCCATTGATTTGAAAACCAGATAAAAGCGTATTAAATTTCCTTTCATTGGGATTCGAACGGGGGCTTCTATCAAATGCGCCATCCAGTCGTCATAGCCCTGCCCAGAAAATATTCAAAATGATAAACAGAACATCCGTAACAGGGAGAGACTTCCAAAAGATCACATAAAGATAAGATGCCTAATTTCTGAAGGCAGCACTTGAATCCTAGATCAAAGGAAGGGGTACAATAAATCCTTATGGTCTGTTATGAGACACACCAGTTCTTCAATCCAATTCAAATAAATGATTCCACCGGACCACAATCTGCCCTTTGCTGGGTGTACTTGTGTATCGACAATGCCATTAGTTTGGGTTTCTCTAATTGAACCAGGTTTTGTAACATAAGTTTAAACACTTTATAAACGTCACGCACGCCAAGCCAAGCTTTCGAACTACTGTCAAATCAGCTGCTTCCTAACTAAAGCTCTTCGCCTCTTAAAGGACACTTTTTATTAAGCTTATGGCAGGTGCGGTATTGTGGGTCTGTGCGCCGACTCCCACGCACTTAAACCTACGGTGTCCAGCTTCGATTTTCGGTACGGCAAAAATAGTTTTCACGTTCCCACCTCTCTCAAGTCACTGGAGATACTTAAAGAGTATAACTTTCTAGAAAAAGCTTCTTAGTCGTTTGGAGTCAGCACAAAACTGTAGGTCCCTTCCACTCACGAGAGAACAGCAAGCACAACACGAGTGGTTGCTGTTGAAACTAGGCCCTGGACTTCTGTAGCGCCACCTGGCGACTTTTGAGTCGTCCTATCCGCGCCTGCTTGAATTTGTATGAATTTCTGAGAGAGTTCTGTGCTACATATTAGCTAGACGATAAAAGAAATCAGACGGCAACGCGTAGCCGAACGCAGTTCACTTCACAGTTCCTCTACACAACGTAACGAATTTGGCAGGACTGTCGCAAAATAGACGAGAGAGTGAGAGAGAGAGAGGGAGTAAGAGAGAGAGGGAAAGAGAGAGAGTGAGAGGGAGAGGGAGAGGGAGAGGGAGAGGGAGAGGGAGAGGGAGAGGGAGAGGGAGAGGGAGAGGGAGAGGGAGAGGGAGAGGGAGAGGGAGAGGGAGAGGGAGAGGGAGAGGGAGAGGGAGAGGGAGAGGGAGAGGGAGAGGGAGAGGGAGAGGGAGAGGGAGAGGGAGAGGGAGAGGGAGAGGGAGAGGGAGAGGGAGAGGGAGAGGGAGAGGGAGAGGGAGAGGGAGAGGGAGAGGGAGAGGGAGAGGGAGAGGGAGAGAAAAATAAAGAGAGGGAGTTCATCCTTGTGAGGTGATGGCATGTTAGGTTGGCTCCCTCCAGTACTCGGCCACCGCGCCAAGAAATAATGCGTAGTTGTTGATCCGTTTTTAAGACACACATGCGTATGCTCCTGCAATGCACTTGCTAGTTTCTTTACTAAAATTATAACTTTGATTCAACTTCTTATTTGAAGTGAAACGTCGGGATTTTAGTAGAAAAAAAACATTGTGCAAGTGCTTACAAAAATGTCTTAAAATCAGTGAAATATTGACACAAGTCCATAATATTATTATATTTGTCTTATAAATATGTTCGTTCTACTGTTTATGGAACAAAAATCTTCAATTTTCTTTTTTTTAAACAAAAAGAGTGGAGGCCGCCATAGGAAGACCATTTTTTGAGTGATTTTTCCTAAGGTCGGCCGTCCTGGCATGGCATGGAATAGTCAAAGTATACGTGTAAAAACTCGGGCCGACTACTAAATACTTAACTCGCCGACTTCTGAAGTGGAGGGAGCCGACTGCTCAAAAATGTTTCATTAATATTTTTGCAAATAATTTGTTTTACGTAGTAAATACTCTAAAAATACCTTCAATTTCATAATTAACACATTTATTATATTCCTTATTATAATAACGGATTTTTAAGACAAATTAAACGTTAAAAAATGAGTTAAGGGACCGACTACTGGCATCATCACCCTACCACCTCTTGGGTATTTTTCAGGCGGCCTTTTTTTTCCACCTTTGACACCTGACAGCACTTAGATAAGGATGTGTCAGTTAATTTCCTCGAGATGACTGGCAGGATCATGGCAGGGTCTCTGTATTTGCCGCAGTCAAGTGTGTCGCCTTTATTTTCGCCCGGCCAAAGAACCGGTTGGTGTTCACAAACGGCTCTCATAAGAGCTATCATTTATCGATTGTCATTGCCCACGATTTATTCATAACACGGGCTCTTCTTGTGTCCGTTATCTAAGATCCGCTTGTTCTTTCATATCCTTGTACAAATCACAAACAAGATTCAGTAAAGTGCCGCCATTATTCACTTCCTTCTGACCTCAGATGACTGCGTTCAAAGCGGCCACCACAGCCGGTGATCTATGATAATGCTTAAGAATAACGAAAACCCATCAGTTTCTGATGTTAAACACATAAAATGAAAAATATTGCATAAATTAGCGACATTCAGCGACTTTGGAGACCCGAGTAGATAAGGCGCTCGCACACTCAAATCACATCCCTTCCTAGCGAGCGACGCGTCAATAACCTTTGATCGAAGCCCCCATTGCCAGAGCAGAACTTCCGCCACATAAATTGAGCGCTGGTTAGCGCTTTAAAGTCATCCACTTAAACGAAAACCATTCACGACCTTCCACCCTGTTCCTAGCTTACATTCGCAACCACCTCACACTCATCCTTTATCCTTGCCTGCCCGCCCCCACGGCACGCCGCCGCCGCTACGCAAGCAAGCCACACAAACGCCAAACGCCCCCCATTAAGATAAGGCACGGCGCAGTAAAATAATTAATTTACTGTCAAACCAAAGCACCTCATCGACAACTCACCGGCGGCGCGGCGGCACTTCCCTGTGTGAAACAGAGACAGCCAGAGCGAGAGCGAGAGCGAGAGAAGCACTAATTTATTAGTTCGCCCCCACTCACTCACCCGCGCTCCGGATCCATCGCAACAAAGACCTCCTAACTGACGATGATAACACCGCGTCGCCGATCGGGTAGGTAGGCAGCTCCCAATCTCATAGCCGTGCAGCGCAATACTATTAACACCAAAGAGACACTCTGGGCCGCACCTACCTACACCTACAAAGCGACGACGACCGACGGAGCCTCATCTCGGGCAGGCGCGCACATTAATTCACGGAACGACTCGCTGAGGTCAAATAACTACTTAAAATCAAATCAACTCACCTCATGGTAAGAATCGCCGCTTATTATTTCGCTCACGCGGCGACATTTTGTCAATATCATCCGTCAGTGATCAATGCTTTTTTAAATTCAATTCAACTCGATATAACGACACACAGCGAGCACAGCTATGGCTGACAATGTACGCTGTATCTATGTATCTCGCAGCACAGCCGCCGTGCCGCTACCTTGTGGAATGTGCATGGTCAATGACGAACCGCGCGAACGAACGGGGCGACGACAACACCACGACCAAACTACAGCCAGCCAGCTGCCTTTAGCTCCTCGATTATGCCTTAAACCGAGACGACGCGACGCGATGCGAGGTACCCGTGTGACATACCACATCTCCCTCTGCAGCGGCTGCCCGAGCGGCGCGGCGGTGGCAACGGTCGCCCGCCGCTGTGGTGGTGGGAGGGAGCCTCGAACAAAGTCAAACTCGGTTTGGTACTCAAGTGGGTACTTAACGAAAAAATGTGTTCACAAAACAAAACAATAAACAACGAAACATTGCCACAACAACAAAATGTGAGGCCCCACTGTGCAGGGCGGGATGGGCGGTGGAAGATGGGGGGGTGCCAGCAGGGAGGCAACACTTTTGTGATGTGCATTCCGTATAAGGTGGCCACCACTGCGGCAATTAGTATTCCAGACTCGAACCGAAGTTTGAGGCGAATTTGAAAACTCGCTACAAAACAAATTTTTCTTTTCATCGTCGTCATCGCTGGTCGTATGCGTTGTTGTTGTTGGTGGTGGTGGTGGATAGTTGGGTTTTTAATTGTTTATCTAGAAGCAAGCGCTAGACTCCGGCTACGAGTGTGAGAGTTCATTTTTGTAAGGTACGCGCACACTCAGTGACCAAATTTGGCGCGAGCCTACGACGACGCAAGTTCCTGTCGGTTTAGGCTTCCCGATGAGTCGTCAGTCGTGGTGGATGGGAAAAAACAAAGAGTGCGGCCCAGGAGGGAGGGAGTTTGATAATCGATCAAATTTGTTGGGATGTCAAAAATTCAAGGAGCTCTCGTGATTGAGTGCCTTCTGTCGTGAAGGGGTCACTGGCCAGTGATCGAATATAAAACTTCCCTCCCTCCTGGCCGGTTCTCAGCCACCGTCACTGACTACTCATCGGGAAGTCTAAACAGACAGGAACTTGCCTCGTCGTAGGCTTAAACGGACAAGAACTTGCCTCGTCGTAGCGAAATGAACAAACAGAGTTCAAGTCCCCGTCGGAATGAGAAAGAGGCTGTCATCAAAATTCTGCCTTTTTTTAAAATTCATGCAAACGGCGGCGCATTTACAGAGGCTTCAAAATATGGACGGAGGTAGAATCACTGGGATTCTTCAAACTTTTGGAAAAGCTGCTAGGAGTACAGACTACCCATCTTTGTCTACGGATCAGCATACCTGAACAGATATAACTAGAGGCCTGCTTCAACTGACAACTAAGCACGAAAAGATCGTGTGCATCGCGTTATAGTTTGAAAGACATTGATCACGTTGGGTGAAGAGTTACCGTTGTAAGGTAATGGTTGCTCGAATGGTTGACACTGAGAAACTGAAATGAGGCACATGTCCTTCCGCCGCCTTTAACAAACAAAATTCCCGCAGAATCCACATGAGATCCATGAAAAACCATCCCAAGACCAAAAAGTGACTGTTTAGGACGAGATCGTGCCAAAACCACTTTGGGCAGCTTTTCTTCAGAGAAGGCGAAACAGTCCAGATTTCGGAAGA
The DNA here is from genome assembly GCA_964034865.1 of Eristalis intricaria. Lineage (NCBI taxonomy): Eukaryota > Metazoa > Arthropoda > Insecta > Diptera > Syrphidae > Eristalis > Eristalis intricaria. The sequence continues at coordinate 55,841,751 of OZ035874.1, forward strand.
TGTTGGCTCATTACGTCTGCCCACAGGGGTGTTCGAAAAAGGTATGAATGTTTGGTGGTACCAGCCAGACAAGCGACATGCCAAATTCGAAATCAGTGTACTTTTTGGAACGAAAATGGCAACATTGACTGACCACTCAGATCGCCATATTTGACACCCCGGCCTTCTTTTTGTGGGGTTATTAGAAATGTAAAGTGTACGCCAGCAAGCCATTGATGCCCCGCTCATGCGTATGCATTAGCGGGGCGCTAAGGACTGCCTCCGCTGAAGCATTAAACATACTCCTAAACCTGCCACCGATAGAACAAATTAGCAGACAGACAGCAGCCAGCACGGCGATTAGATTAAGACCGCTGAGCAGCTGAAAAGAACTGCAGTCTGGACATTCAACGATCCCACGTAGGTATGCCTCTATACCCATAGACACAGACCTTCCTTTACCTACCTCTTCGAGAAGAATTTCTCAACCAGCATCTCATACCAGCCCAGATCTTACTGGGAGTTTGAACACCAGACGCTGGAAGGTCGACGCTGCGAATCTTCACAGATGGATGCAGGATCTAAATTTCCAACTATCTTTTCGACTTTTCGCATCACTGTAGCGTCTTTCAGGCTGAAACTCTAGGCGATTAAGGAAGCCCTGTCCTGGCTCAAAAACAATGTAATATCGCGCACAGATATCGTCATCCGATAGCCAGGCAGCGATAAAACCTCTGGTTTCAGTCACTTTTACTTCCAAGACTTCCCTTAATTGCCGCCAATCTAAGTACTTTAACATCCAACTTATGTGGGCGCCGGGACACTATGACATTGCAGAGAATTGCGAAGCGGATGAACTCGCTAGAAAGGGCACAAACTCCGTGCTCTTTCCGGATGGAGACCCACCCTCCATGCCTATCGATACTATAAAACATCTGCTAAAGCTTGAAACGTTTGCTCAAACAAACCGAGGATGGATATCTGGCACAGTATGCCTCATTACCACACGACTCTGGCCTATGATCGATCCCAAGCGATCACTTAGCTTGATCCTATTAAGCAGGCCAAACCTCAGATCTCTTATTGGCGTTTTAACAGGGCATTGCGCCATCAGAACTCACGCCTCTAGATTGGGCCTTCCTATAATGATAGAAGATGCTTGGGCGAGGATGAGGAAGAAACCATCGAACACTTGCTATGTAGCTGCAGTGCTCTCTCATCCCGTAGATTCAGACTTCTGGGGGCCCTTTTCTTTGTTAATCTGGCTGAACTGAGCAGCATCAGAGTCAGCCCTCTTCGTCGCTTTATCAAAAGCACAAATTGGTTTGCGGAATAGGAAGCCTAAGATCCGCGTGGTAACACAATGGCCCTATGCTTGGCCTAAGTTTGTATGCTGGTCGTATGCGCGGCAGTCAGCCACCTCAACCTAACCTAACCTAAGTCATTGACGAGCTCAAGATCGTCGCACTATCGTGCCGCTAGAGGTACTCGACATAGTGACGGAAAAGGCAGCAAGAAGGGCACGTTTTGCTTTGTTCAAAGGAAGCCACAACTTGACTGATGTTGTATGAAGCAGCGATAGCAGTCATTATCGCGGCTAAATAGGCTGCCACACTATCACCACCCCCACCATCCCGGGAGGACCAACAGTGGAACACACGAACCTGAACACGCCGATGTCAAGATTATGGATTAGAAATAAATAATAGAAAACAATAATTGTAAAACCCTTGTCACCATTGTAAGCTCTGTAAGCATTGTACATCCGTTGAGCCTCTATTGTTGAGCCAATAAATGTTTAAGCTTTTAGCATCAATTGTATAGTTTTTTGGTTCAAATAAATCTGAATTTGATTTTGAATTTTGGGCTGAGCGCATTTAGCATACGACAGTGATGTTGAATTCAAAAACTAGTCGAAAGCACAAACATAAAAAATATGTGAAGTAGGTACAGTGGACTCTCCCTAAGTCGAAACTCTCTCTAACTCGAACTTTTTCATCATATTTTATGTACATTTACCTATAATTTCCATACAAAACCCTCACTCTACGTCAAACTCTCTCTAACTCGATCAGCTTATGGTATCCGATGACAATTCGACTAAGGGGGAGTCGACGGTATATATGGAAATCTGTGAAATGCTTGAAACACCGTTCCCTGAAATTACTCCAGATCACGAAACAGGCAGTGCTGATGCTTGTGAAGGGTGCCAGGTAATATGCTAGGATGGTAGGTAAGGGCTGCTAGTTGTGATGCCCACAGACAGACTCTTACCACCGATCGAACACTTCAGTGATTATACCGTTAATTTGATCCCAACGGCAATGGTGACTATCCCATATTTGGAAAAAAAATAAAGATAAAAGCGATTAACTTTGCTTTCACTGCGATTCGAACCGGGCACCGCATTAACTAAGCGCAGGCACATAACCCACTGCGCCATCCAGGCGTTAGGTACTGTACTATGTTCCCACCGAACCAAAATCGCGCGGTTTGGATGAACTTTTTCCACTGAAACCTCAATGGGCTATTGCCACCGAAATTGAAGTGTTTTCAAATGTCATTGGCTGTCAATTTTGAACTGCCGGTAAAACATCTGTTTGTTGGCAGGAAATAATTGTGTTGAGAACACCAGAAAAGAGAGAGAAAATGAGAAAAAGATTAAAATGACAAACACAATACTGAAGTTCACGCTGTAAGCTTGACAGCCTCTGATGAACTTAAGAGGGTTTCAACTAGCTTTCGCCGAAGTCGTGAGACTTTGTAACCCTGAGAATGTAAAAATTGAATGGAATCCAACGAATGCGCTTGGTTGGAATGAAACTTTAAGCAAAATTTCACAATTCTCTGAATTGAACGCCAATAAAAATTTGATATGCCCTCAAATGCTGTGACGTCTTATTGCCCCTTCCATTCAGACAGAGAGAGAGAGAGTTCGCAGGTGATATATTGACTCTATGTACGGTCAAGTGATTATATTTGTTTAAGTGTTTCATCTCACACAGGAAGGTGTCGTGAATAGGGTAATTTGAGCCCCTTAGACAAGTTTGAGGACTGGCGGTGGCTTGAAGAACTCATTTAGAGAACGCACTAAGTTCAAGGCGGCACAGAGACTAGCTTCTATGGCAAGCAGTCTTGCTGTCCATGCTGTTTGTCTGAATGGAACCGACAATTTTAATCCGACTCCGAATGGGAAAATTTGAGAAGCTTTTTCTACACTCTTTGGACAGTGGTGCCCTAATCTATGAAAGTTGGTAAATTCAAGGATCGAACCCGGCACACTCGGCGTACGAGTCGACGCACTAACTAACTATGCCACTGCGACCCCTGTACTAGAAAAAAGGAAATACTGTTGGATTGATGGGAACGCAGTTGGTGCTTAGAAAAACTAGCCTCAAACGTTCAGAGCCGGACAATGGCATGAAAGATGTGAGCTACTCTCAACTTCTTCAAGATCCATTCAACTTCCCAAGAAATGCCTAATGAGCCCTAACCTTCTTGTATGCTCTCCCAATGGACAGTGTCGGCACCCACCAATTTGTAAAGGGACTTTTCGAGCAATGACGACTAATTACACCTAGTACCATACAACGAACTTGATGGATAGGGGACAGATCGAAGGATGGATAGGGCAGCAGATTCAAGAACCAGGAGTTTTAAGGTCGTGGTGTCTCAATGGTGTGGTAACAACCACTGGCCAGAGCGATCATCTCCTCATGCGATGAGCGACAACTAATGACGAGCTCAGAATTGAGGGACATCATCTCCGACCTGGCTTTCTATGAACATGCAGACGCGACGAACTAATAAGGCATTTCATTTCAGTTAATCTAGGTCATCGCGGATTGTCACAATCTTCGCTTAAAAAGTACCACATTGCCCCGAAAGTGTCGCTTATCGGCCCCAAACTTGTGCAGTTTCTTGAATTGTTTTCAATTCTCCTGTAGTCTGAGTGACATCTGAGTGGACTAATATGGTATAAATGGGATGCGGGAGATAGTGCTTAAAGCCAATGTAACCCTCAACACAAGAGACAAGGACTTCAGAGTTATTTTTAGACAACGAAACAACAGCAACTCATTTATGAAAGGCTACACGAAAGTTTTCAGTTGCGAAGGTGCGATAAAATCACATAAAATTCCCACCTTTTGACCAGGGGAATTTCAATGGCCTGTAATGACTTCTCCGCAGACTATGGGGATGACGATGAGAAGGGGGTACTCCTTACTATCTTGAGACCACAACAAATAACACAACTGGCTTTGCATTTAATGCTGTTTCTCTTGCTATTGTCCTTTCCCTTTTTGGAAAGAATGACCGACTTCCGAGGCGAGCCTTGAATGTGATTCCATCAGGGAGGTTGCCGCTTGGCATACCCATGACGAGTTGCTTGAACAAAGTCCAAAAACTCGCCTGTTTAAGCTTGACCTTAACTCCTGGTCCATTAGACTTGATGGCGGATGATCGAGTTGCCTGGAGGTCTCTTGCGCGGTCTTTAACCCCTCGACACCTTTAGTGGGCCAGAAGGTGATAGTGTTCGAACACGGGAAACACTAGTCCATCTTTGGTTGCTTTAAGTCGGAACAAGCCAAACGCCCAGAACCCTTTTATAACTCTTAAACCGCGTCTGCTTTTGCCCCATTCTTTGGAAATCATTTGATGATTATCCACTGCGATACTTTTTCTAGACCGGTCATGCCTTTATTGCGAGCTGCGAGCTAAGGCCTCCCTTTCAAGCCTTCTACTTCCGAACTCGATGCACCAAATTGGTAATTCAAAGAAAACAACTAAACACGTTCAAGAAAGTTCCTCGAAGTCAACGTCCGTGACACGCCACCGCGCCGGGTTCAATGAAAGGTTTTCAGGCCTCCACTCAGTCACTCACTCGCAATCCTCGTAAAATATTGAAAGGTTACAAGACCCCCTCAGGAGGTCTTCATAAATTTGCCGGCCCGCGCTGTGTCCAACGAGCGCGAGCAAACGCCATGCATTACCCGCGCCAGACAGACGAACACAGGAGCCTGCTGGGCTTGGAAAATTGTCAACCGCATTCGCAGGCAGATGGCAAAATCTATTCCAGCCGAGAGGAGACTACGAGACCAGTTCGAAGCGGACGCACATCTCGGATCGATTCCCACAAGAGCCGCCATATGGATCGAGATGACGCGGCGGCGAGAGCACATCAACTGGCTCGTCAGAGTGTAGCGGGAAACGAATTAAGATTCATAATCCCTAATGGGACACACTTACTCTGGAAACGATGCTTGTTCACCTGTTCGCGGAGAGCGGACATCGGTGTCCAACACAAGTGCACCAGTACCGAGCAACAAGTACCCAGAAAGGCATTCGAAACCGTGTCCAGCTGGTTTAACACGAGTCCGCATCTCGAATCGCGCCCGAAACGCATGCAACTTTCCACGGCCGCAGCCCCGAGTCACCGATCCAATCTCTGGACGCCCTGAAAAGGAATTCTACGTTTCTTTTTTTTTCCCCTCTCTTTCTCTCTCTCTTTCTCACCTTCTCCCCTTCCGCTGTGACAGCTCCTGCCGCCTCCTGTTCCGCATTCGGTTGCATGCATCTCGCAGTGGCGCGGCGAGTGCGCGCGAAAGGAGGAGGAAAGCGGAATGGATTCCTAAAAGCGATTTGCGCGCAGTCGCAAACGAATTAACTTCTCTGCTTGCGGAATATAATTAAGCGAGAGCCACTCCGGGGCACCGGTAGTCTTGCGTTGGTGTGCGCGCGGAGACGAGGCGCGAGACCGCCACATGAACGGCCATCGAGTGGTCAGAGAGTCATGGAGGCATGGAGGCATGGAGCTCTCCCCTTTGTCGACAATCGAAGGTGATCTGAATGGGAAGCATGTAGCACTAGGCGTTTCGGACTCACGTGTGCCACTTGCCCCCGTCCAAGGCAGAAGACGCACACGGCGAGTGCACACACAGCAGCAGATGAACAATCGCCGTGTTTTCCTTTTCTGAAAAGGAACGACCACCGTCGGCCAACGGCAAGCAACGAGCAACGAACGACGAACAACCAACGACGACGAGCAGTAGATTCGGCGGCCAAAGTTCGTGACTGGAATATTTTTAGAGGTCATCCATGCGGGGCGCGGACGGAGGCTATGCCCAGACATGGGAATGGCATTTGGCTATTTACCGAGATTTATATCCAAGCATTCTTTGAGATACTACTTAACACGTGTCGTGTGCATATTGATTTTTCGAACTGCCAGTTGATGGTGGTGCTTTCGAAGTCGCTGAATTGCCGCTGAAATGGCGCGTGTAAGTTGACGCCGGTGACGCTGATGACTGCGGAGCAGCCGCTCAGTGTCATTCAACTCGAAGTTAAAGGTCCTTTGGAGTGCGTTCGAGGTGTGCTGCTGTGAGCTGCATACTAAACAGCGGGCGAGGTGAGCTTAAAATAGATTCCCCCCAAGTGATTCTGCGAATCAGCGAAGAGGAATGTTTTCCTGGGATAACCTCGAACCCAGCCAGCCAGCCAGTGGGTGTGTGACAACTTGAATTGATATCGTAATTCGGGGAATGGAAAAAAGGGTGGACACAAAAAAAAAATGAGAGTTTGATTTGATTTCGGGGTTCAGTGGTTGGCGTGGCGTGGGTGATTGTCACAGAAGTGACAGCGGAGTGACGTGCTGCTGATTGAGTGAGAAATTACAGTCGATTTTCGGTAAACTGTTGGATTGAGTGAGTTATGGTGCATTGGGATATTTTCCAGCAGTGGCTTCAATCCAACTGCTTTTCTGTCTACAGGGTGGGCCGAAGACAAGTTTTAAAAATGCAGCAAGATGAACAAAATTGTATTCATTATGGCTTTATTTTGAGAACAGACATTCCCATTAAGATAAACAAGCAGTCCATTTAATAGCAACTAATTATATTCAGCTGGGATTTACCAACGCCATCGAATGGATGGTGCAGTTGGTAGAGTGCCTGCCCTACAGAACAGGTCCGAAGATCGAGGTTGTAAATATCTTTTTGCAGCGTGACATCGAGAAAATTCAGCGATTTTGCTACAGCTGGAAGTTGGTTATCAACTTCGAAGTGTCAAACTACCCTGTTCAGGACCCCGTTGTGCACGGCACCGAGGGATACGCGCCAAAACTGGCTCAAGTTCGGCATAGTTGACCCGCAAGGTCGGCCGTTAGCCGTGAAAAGTGTAGTTAGGGCATTTGGCTGGATCAATATCTGTATTTTGACAAGAATATAGATATTGCTCTGAGAAAAGCCAGAAAAGCTTTTGCTGTGGTAAGGAGGTTGTTTTTCAGCGGCCAACTTGATACCAGAGTGAAGGTAATGTGCTACATGGCTCTCATACGGGCAATTTTGGCGTACGGTTGTCCTTTGTGGTTCAACGTGAGTCCTTCCCAGATGGAAAAGATGAGGGTGTTCGAGAGGCAGTGTCTTAGGAGCTGTCTCCGTCTGTATCGAACACCCGAGTCTGAGTACAAGAAGTACTATCCTAACGAGGTCCTGTACAACGAGGCAAACTTGAATAGGGTAGATAATTTTATTATTAAGGTGATCAGAAGGCACATTGCACGAGCTATGACTTCTTCGAACAGTCTGATCTTTGGGGCTTACTACTCAAACGCTATGTACCGTGAAAGGGTGCGCTTCAAGGGCCTTATTCAACCTGAAGCATTCCTCTATCTCGATGAAATTGGCCTAATACAGGATACAGAGGCATGCCCGCTGATCTTCCATGTCGTACGCCGAACAGTGGACAGACGACTCCAATACGAGCTGGATGTCGCTCGCAGCCACGAGAATATCCTCTAATTCCTTAGAGCAATCTCTACTCGGGGCAGGAGAGAGTCGTGCCAAAGAAAGGCTCTTTTATTGGTGGTTGCACCAGAACCGGTCTCCGTCGGCGTTGGCTCTTCCAAACGGCGAGACAGTTGACCATTGCATTATTTATTATTACTCATAGATAAATAAAATCATTTTAAAATTTTATTGACTCAGCTTGCTCAGAGATACGATAGATTACTTAATTTTCTATCTTACTACTGAAATTATCATTATGTTGTTATTGGGAATAATGCAGTATTTTGAGATAAATGCAGTAACGAAGGAAAAACTATGAGAATAAAAAACCTCCATTTAAGATATTGAAAGATTTAATTTTGTCATTTGGTGAAAAACTACGTACTTCAATGTACAGTAAGCGTATATGTATATAAATAAATAAATAAACAAATAAACAAATAAATAAATAAATAAGTAAATAGACGAATAAATCAATAAATAAATAGAGAAGAGAAAAAAGACAAGCAATTAGTGAATAGATACATGGCGCATTTAAGCAGTTTGATTTAATAATTCATTAATGAGAGTATTTGTAGAATATCTACATTTATTGTTAAATTTTTGATTGAGTTTTTCAATTTTCCTTGCAATTTGAATGACACCTGCCCGCTCATGCAATATCATCGTTGAATAGTCCCATGGGAGGCGTAACATCGTTTTCATAATTTTATTCTGAGCGATTTGTAGCTTTTTAATATGTGTTTTGGCACAATTTCCCCAGACTGGTGAGGCGCATGTCATTATAGCTTGGAAAATTACTTAAAAATTATAATTTTGTTGCGCTTACTCAATAGTGATTTTCTATTTATTATCGGATGTAACTTTTTTATTGCAAAATTGACTTTATTTAATGTATGCGTTATATGATCCGTAAATGTTAATCTTTTGTCCAAGTGCACCCCTAAGTATTTCACTGAGTTGACCCAAGGAATCTCAATGTTATTCAGTTTTAGTTTACTGAAGGGTAAAAGACAAATCTTTCTTTTTCTAGTGAAAAAGATAGCTTGGCATTTTTCAGCGTTTATTTTTACTTTCCAATGCTTAAAATATTCGAATATAATTTTAAGACCGTTCTGCAAATTATCCTCAACAATGGAACCCCTTTCGTTGGATGAATACACAAACGGCGAGACAGTTGACCATGGTGGCCAACTTACATAGAATTAAGTTATTTTAAGATAAAAATTATAGAAAATCAAAACAAAAGGTACACATAACATATACGCCCTGGTGCACATGTTTGTCTCTTACGGACATATTAAGGTAATTTTAAGGTTATGTTGGGTTAAGTTAGGTTAAAATTAATTTTAGATTATGTGGCCATTACCTGCCACTGTACTCAATTGAGTACACTTTTTTTGAAAATTTGATTTTCTTTTTCTGAGAAATGTAGGCTTTGATTTAAACGCTTTTGCATTTTAAATCAATCGTAAACATGTGCTTTGTCACTTGAAAGAAAATTGTTGAAGTGGAGAGATTCCTTCATATCCTTTTGTTAGCTTTTGCGAGTTCAATAATCAATTGTTTTGATTAGATAAAATATCAAGAAACAAAATTTCAATCAAACTTTAAAAAAAAAAGAAAAAAATTATCCTTGGTAAGTGGAATTTTAAGACGGTGTACTCAATTGAGTACACTGGAGTGGAGTGTGGAGGAGTACAATACTGGAGTACAATGGATTTTTCATCAATAAACTGCACCAGCTTTTTTGGTCGACGTTATCCAAACCTCTATATGGCTGTAAATGACATCCCAGATAATGGGAAGGAGGTTGAAATAGTGGTTATTCCACCGGATGTAGACATTCAAACGGACGAAGAGTATATATGCGAGGATGATTTGTTCGATTCCCATATTCCGGTTGACATTGCAGGAGCAGTAGAAATGGAAATAAACGATGTATTTGAGAGCGAGGATGACATACCACTTGCTAATATATGGGAAGAAACTTTAGCTAAGTGTGAACCACAGTATAGAGCTCCAGAATGGTCAAATCATGTGGAGTATTCAAAAGAAATGAATGCAACATTTCATTATTTGGAAAATTTGGCAAAAGTAAAAGAACAAGTGGAATTGGAAGACGAAGTTAAAATCTTTGAACATTTTTTCGATGATGATGTGACAAATTTGATTATAGAACAAAGCCTGGGACAGAACTGTCACTTACAAAAAAAGATGTAAAAAAGTTCGTTGGCATAATGCTTTTTTCTGGCTACCATACTTTGCCCCAAGAATCATTATATTGGTGTCTAGACGAAGATACCAGAATTCGATTGGTAGCTAATTCTATGCCCCGCCATCTTTTCATAGGAATTAAGTGCTTTATTCATCTGGCCGACAATTCTCTCATTGATAAGACCGATAAAATGGCGAAAGTTCGACCTTTGTTGAATATGATTTGTCAAAATTATAAAAAATGGAATGGTAAAATATTTTGGTCATCACTCCGCAAAGCAATTTATCCGTGGAAAACCTGTACGTTTTGGATTTAAGGAGTGCATGCTTTGCAGTAGCGATGGATATTGTTATAACTTATATTGCGGTGCCAAAAATGTCAATCCAACGCATAAAAGTCTACCTCTTGGATCTCTAGTGGTGATTGACTTGATAGAAGTTGTAAGCACCCCAAGTGACCACTGTGTATTTTTCGATAATTATTTTACCAGCCATGACCTTATGATTACTTTGAGAAAGAAAGGATTTCGGGCAAGAACAAAAATCTGTGAAGACAATAATGAAAGCGAAACGTGGTTATTTTCACCACAAATTCGATAAAAACAACAACATTTTATTCGCGCGGTGGAAAGATAACGCTGTTGTAACCGTTGCAACTAATTTTGACAATTTCGAACCACTGAGTAAAGTGAAAAGATGGTCAACGAACGAGAAAGAAAAAATTGCCTTTCCACAGCCAAAACCATTAGTTGCATACAATAAGGGTATGGGTGGGGTCGACCTTCATGACCAGTTCGTGAACAATTACCGGATAAAAATAAAGGGCAAGGAATGGTGGGGCCTTTGTGCACACATATGATAAACTCAATGGTGGTCAATGCATGGAGACTCCATTGCTTAAAAACCACCGAAAATCAAAGTCTATTACATTTTGTACGTACCATTGTAAGGACTTATTTACGCTCAGATCCTGATCCTCAGTTCCCACGCCTTTAGTTAGCAGCGAGGGTGGGCACTTCACCCAAAAAAATAAAAAACAGCTACATTGCAGAGTTCGCTGGACTTGTGAGAAATGCCAAACTACTATTTGCATCGAAAAGGAGTGTTTTAAAATATTTCATAGCTAAGGTAGCGGTGTATACACTTTTGGCCAATGTACTCAATTGGGTACACCCCTCTTTAAACCAAAGTTAATACATTTTTTTTTAAACTTTGTATTTTTTTACTTGTATGCCATTTAATAAACAGTATTTAAAAGGTTTTTGAACTGCATCAAAAAAGGGTTGGTCTTTAATGGGTTAAGTTAGTTTTATGTTATTTTTTCATAGTTTAGCTAGGTTAAACCAAGCTTTTCAAGTTTGTTGATAATTAAAATTAATAAAATACTGTCTATAAAGACTAAAAAAACGTTGTTTAAGCCGAAAGGCATACATGTATATATAAATTAAAATAGCTTAGAGTACTCGCATAGGGCCAGTAAGTTAGGATTAAATACAATAAGTGAGTTAAGATATTTAAGATAGTCTTAAGTATATTTTGTCTAGCAAGTAAGTTTATTTCATTACAATAAAAACAAAATTACAATGAAAAAAAAAAATATTGCCTGCCCCCGTTCGAATCCCAGTCAAAGCAAAGTTGTATTAACTCTTATCTGGTTTTCAAATCTGGTCCAGTCACCATTTGCCGTTGGGATCTGAGTGTTGTCAGTGATTCGAAAGAGGTTTGACCGTGGAAAGTATTTTGAGTTAATGGACCAATATCTAAGTGGGCTGGTTAATGCACTAGCAGCCCAACTACCTAACCTAACCTACCAACGTCATCCTAAGCCTTCCAAAAGTCCCCGCTTAGCAGGAATTTCGTTGAAAACCCGCTTATAAGCAACACAATTTTGGGCCCATGCGTATGTGCTATTATCCGGGGAGTACTGCACAGCAGTGGCGTAGCGTCCATATAACCCTATTCATACCGGGTTACCTTTTAAAATTCCACTCTTCAACAATGTATGGATGCAACAAGCAACACGAATCTTAATATGTGCATATAAACATAATAATTGTCCGTTTCCTACACCTGCATATGCAAGAGACAAGTTCTACGAACACACAAGTACACAACTTGCATGTCATTCGTTTTCACACCGTTCCACTGCTCTACGTAAACATACACTGTAAACATCAATGCATGCCTCTTCTCCAAAATCACATGACAATTACTCCATAGCCCAGAAGAGAACACCCGCAAAGCGGCAGCAAAATAGTGAAAAATCATAGTAACCCATCATTATTTCGGAATGAAATTTTGCAGGAATTTTTTTCCCATGTACGGACAACTCCTGCTGTCCGTCTATTGAAGCCTTCACTGTACAATGTCGTTCAAGTGGCTAACTCGGCTGGCTTCACAGTAGCGCATTCTGCCGCAAAGTGGCAGCAAAATAGTGAAAAATCATAGTAACCCGAAAAATCTCGGGTTATACAATATCTGCCTGATTAGAAAGAAATTGGTTGATTTTGTGAGATGATTGATTGTGATGTTTTGATTGTAGGAGAAACCATAGCTGTACTTCTGCGATTCTCAAAGTTTGTGATGACATCAGAAAATCGATAATTGTTTGATAGTGATTGTCGTTCAAACCCAAGCTTCTTTTCAATACTCAGCAGAGTCTACTCCCTCGCTGGCTCTTGTGACAGTTACTCTTACCTGCCTACTGCCTCATCCACCTAAAACCCACATTTTAGACGGAACACGATAAGAGTTATTCCGAAAGGCCTCGAAGTTAAGGCCTAACTGACATGCCTTAACTTCACGAAATTCCACCCAATTTCAAATTAAAAAACATACACCTTCGAGTGAAAAATTTTTGTCGAATTCATCGGCCTCCCAAAAGACCTACCTATGCCATGCTTTAGAAATTCCTTCCGTTTATCGCTTCAAATTCCATTCAAATTCCACCCTAAACTCACCTAATTTCAATGACAAACCGTACATCGATAGTAACCACATTTCACGCGGATATACAAGCACTTTGCACGCACTTATCGCACTACGATCTCCTTCAACGAGTCGCCTATAGCAGCAGCAACAAAGAAAGGAATTCGATGTGATGTTGTTGAGTTTACGCACAGTGAGCGTCAAAAGCAAACGAACGCATTTGTTGTTAAGTCAGCCTCCAATAGTGGACGACTGAAAGTCGTTGAAGATGGTTGAAAAAATGGGAAAACTTATTTCATTCGTAAAAGAATTTCTGGGTAAGTTTTGGTTATGGACGAGGCCAACACTCCTCAGACTGATGAATGAGTGGATGGAGCAGTTGGTTGGCCTGCCCCTGGTTAGCGGGGTCCTCGGTCGAATCGCTGTGAAAGGAAAGTTAATACGATTTTATCTGGTTTTCAAATCTGGTCCAGGCACCATTTGCCATTGGGTTCAAATTAACGGCACTATCACCGGAGTAGTCAGTCGGTGATAGTTGTCTGACTAGGGGTATCACAATGGACTCATATGGTCTAAGTGTGCTGGTGAATGCACTACCTTACCTAAACATACATATTTGTGCAACCTTATTTCTTCTGAATTAAGCCATTCAATCATTCAAGCATTGAGGAATGAAATTTACTGTGGATGGAGTACCACAGGAGAGCAAAGTTTCCCCACTTCTGTTCTTATGCATGAGATCTAGGGATTAGAGACACCGATGCCGAACCATTGTATCGTCGCTCAGGCAGAATCTACAGCGATCAAGGATACTTCGTCCTCGCTTAAGACACAGAATTCGCAGATATGTTTTTACAGCCAAGCGGCTTATCTGGATGTAATCACATTTAATACGAAGGCTTCCCTGAATCATTACTAGCCTGTCTTAACGAGATGAGACTTTAGCATCGATTTTAAGTGGATGGGGGATGGTGGCCGTTAGGTGGGTACCGGAGTACTGTGAAATTTTAAAAAATTTGCGAAGCTAACAAACTCTCTAGGAAGATCACTAGTACATCCCTCTTTCCAGGTTGAACCGGCATCCAAGCCTCTCACTATTTAGCTGTAACTTCTGCCTAGAATACAATACAGTGGTTCAGTAGACGGAAGTCCATAGAGATGTCTAGCGAAGCTGCCTTTGTACCGGAAACTGTGTCTATTTGGGTCCGTTTATGTAGGTTTGCTTTGCAACTGGGTTACGGACTTTATCTCCGCCCCTATCCCCTCTACAATAATAATCATATGGGTGGCGCGAAAGTCCGAGGCGGACCTGGGCCTAGCTTCTCAGCAACCACTACGTGTTGTGTGTGATATTGTTCTTTCACGAGTGGAAGGGAACTAAAGTTTAATGCCAACTCCAAACGGCGAAGTTGAGAAGGTTTTTCTAGACAGGAGTACTCTTTGAGCATTGTCATTGACTCGAAAGAGGTGGAGCCGTGAATTATCAAAGAAACAGGTATCGAACCTGACACCCTCTGCGTAGGAGTAGACGCATTTACCTACTACGCCACGGCGACCCACTATCCCCAACTATCCCCTATCCCCTGTTGTGTTATTGTTTTGGGCTTTATTTCGAAGACTCTAAAAGGCGTTATTTTGGGTGGGATTCCCCAATTGGGCCTGACCATTTTCCTGCAAGTATACAGTGATGTCGATCAGTATACAGTGAAGTCCAGCTTAGTTAGCTGTCGACTATAACTCCTCCGAGTTTATCATTCCTAGAAATAAATCCATATCATTTTTAGTTTTTACAAGCCTACAAAAGATCTATGAATAAATTCGACAGCTGTCGAACTGAAGCTGAAAGGATTGAAGATACTTTTTGTTATTTTGAAAAAAATGTATAAAAATGAATTTTTTGTGTTAATGAAACGCACTTTTTTTATACAGCAGATACCAAAAAGTGTTTTTATGGGCTTTATCGTATTCTGCGCCAGGCAAAGCAACTATTCATAAGAAGATTACTAAATTCCGTACAGGGACTATGGGCACTGAATACGATGAACGTCCAAAAGAGGCTGCCGCGGAATAAAACATAAAGACGCCCACAAAGTGACAGTTTGAGTGACCGTAAAGTGGAGTTGATCGATATAGTTAACTCTCTAAAGATACCAAAGGAACGTGTCGAACATATCGACTATCAATATTTTGTTCCGCGAAAGCTCTGTCCAAAGTGCACCATGTCACAATCGAAAACGATGACAAAATTGCATGAATTGGGCTTCGAATTGCTTCCATATCCAGATCTAGCTCACAGGGAACTTTTCATATTCTCAGACCTTAAAAAAAATGCTCCTTGGAAAGACATTTATTCCCGATTGATCGCCGAGATTGAGGTTTATTTTGAATCCAAAGGTAAATCGTAGTCCAAAAATGGTATCTGCTTTGTTGGTTTGTTTACCTAGCAAGAATGTTCCCAAAATCACGGCTACATGTAATGTGATTCCATCAGGTAGGCGACCACTTGTCAGACCCAGGACGACGTGGTTGGAACAAGTCCATAAGCGCGCCTGGTTTCGCTTGGGCATAATCCCTGATGAGTTAGAGTCGATGGTGAAGTTAAAAGATCTCTACAATCGGTATATCGGCTTAACTATTTTGAATAATACAAAGAAAACTGAGTTTTTCTTTTCAGTCGAACTTATATTCGTGATCAGTGAGAGGCAGTTCCTTCCAATATAGCTTTGGTGGAGTATTACATGGGATTTTATATTATTTCCCTGCGAACAGCACGAGTGCAGTCTTGAATGAGTTGAACATCAAGTCCATGTCTCGAATAGTGTTTAAGAAAATTTCCAGGCTATGGGTTTGTACCCGATCATGCTTAATCTATTAAGGACAACATCAACTACTTTGGTCGAGTCTCGTTTGTTTTGTTACAATGATATATAGTTGAACATGGAACCAAAATCTCAGAATTCAAACGATGCTGATTGCCTGCAAATATACCCCATCTGAGGTCAATGCAGAAACTACCAGCCAATCATAACATCGGTTGTGATAAAGTGCGTTGTGGATAGACCTACTTGGCATGGCTGATGGGGCAACGGTCATCTAAACACCGCCCTCCTCCCATAAAAGTGAGTACTTCTGCAACCCACCGCTGGCAGTGAACATGAATTCAACAGAAGACTGTGTCAAGATGGCGCGTCCTGACATTGACCCAAGACCAAGTAATGTGTACGAAAACATTCTGCAGGAGGACTTCGCAACCAACTACTTTAATTCATTCTAGAAGCCCACCCATGGAATGGATGGAAAGTATCATACCATGCGAGCATTTTGAACACGACTGGTGACCCACAGATACTGGTCAAATATACTTTGGAAGTGAAGCAACAAGATCAACAGATCGGTGGAACTTTAAAATTAAAGGCATACGTAATAATCCACAGAGCTATCCAGTGATCACTGGATCCTTGAACCGCCAACTTAATAGAATATGTGGCCATTGACCCAAGACACTACTTTGGTATCCTGAATGTGCGATCATTTGAAGATCACTCAGATGATCATTTGCTTACAACATCACGCTTCAGAGTAGCAGCGTTCAATGCCAGAAATCTGCACCAGCCAACGAAGAGGAGTTTTTAAGAGGAGCTCATGCACCTCAGAGATTGTCAGAGATAAAGAAGATCAACTAAGCGGTAAGTCATAAATCGCAAAACCCCCAAGAAATGTGCTTGCATTCGTACTCGGCCACCAAGGAAGGATTTGAGGCGAGGAATAAGAAACCCATGACACTAACCGGAAAGGGAAGACCGAAAAGAAGCTTCTTCTTCATCTTCTACTGATGATGCTACAGTTCGGGATGGACCAACAAGCCCCTCCAGCTGACATGATCATTAGCAAGCTGCCTTCCTACGCCCGCCATGTTGGATGAGATCCTTCTACATTTGGGTGCCCGATCAGGTTTGTGAGAGTGCTCTTTTGCAGTGTCCAACAGGCGCAGAGTCGAAGAAAAGCCTAGGGACAGACAGATGGAGCTCGAGTGCCAAAAGCCTGGCTGGAGCCTTTAGGAATGGGATCCAGACCCTAGAAGAAAGTAGACGATCCGCATTGCGGACAAGTTGATCTAAGTGTCACCTTATCGGGCGAAGCTTCATGTCCTGTCCGACAGAATGATTCTAGATACTCCTTATAATACAAACTACCGGCGGATTATTATTACAGGAGTTGTCAGATTATTAAAAATCGGCAGATTATTAAAAACGACGGATTATTAAAAACTGCGGATTATTAAAAATCGGCAGATTATTAAAAACGGCGGATTATTAAAAACTGCGGATTATTAAAAACTGCGGATTATTATGTATATGAAGGACAAATTGAATTGAAACAAAAACGCCTGAATGAGAAGGCGGACTACGGGCTGGCGGCGGATTACTGAGCCATCTTGACAAATCCCGTCCCGTGGATTACAAGGCGGATTCCAGAAGTTGTCGGATTATGGAGGGAATACTGTATTCTTATTGCACCAATGGCCGAATCGTTGTGTCAATCATTTACAAGCACACTCTTCGACGTCATCGTCCCGATTGCTGAGTGCCCCCCACACTGACCTCAAGAATAAGAGAAGATCCGAATTTCTTGCTTCCAATTTGTTTATCAAATAATTTAGAAATGTCTCGAACAGTCATCAGTTTCTCCACGTTCGTTCGTTCAGACGAAACCGTTCGAGTTCTTTTGAGGCTGACTGTGCCCATCGACAGTATTCAGTTATTCAGTATCTTCTTAGTCTTAGGCTGCCGCTTGAATACTTAATTGTTTCATTCGGCAATAACACAATAACAACAAACTAACAGGTGTCCCTGAGCGTGGGAGGCTGTCTCCACAAGCATATTTCAATCGACGACATGTGCTTAATTGTAATTCTATGCGTCAATGCGAAGAGCTTTTAAGTGCTAACCAGCCCAACAATTGTCCAACTAATTGCTTCTGTTTTCTTAAGAAAACGAGTTCCCCCTTCCCTCCCCGTCGCTATTCGTTGCCCATTGTAATCCGCAATAGCAAATCAATTTCCATGTTGAACCGTGATTTCCTACACCAAACGAGCGCACATTTCATTCCGAGCACTTCGACTGACCTCAGGAGCGTCGTCGTGGCCGAGGGGCGAGAGACGTAGACCCGACCGAGTGCTAGCCCATCTCGGATGTCATCGATCGAATCACCTTTCTCGAGTACCTGCCGACGGGTGTCATATAAAACGACGACCGCAAAGTATCTCATAGATACCCACATACCGGATTAGAGAGCATTTTTTTTTTCTCTCAAAAATATAATCAGAAATCAAAGTCACGCTGCTGCCAGATCAGAGCGAGTATTTTCCGTTGAAACTGGTTGCTGGTTGCTCGAATGGAAGTTCAGACGGTGTTTTGGCCAAAAAAATAGGAAAAAAATCGAAAAATCGAACTTGAGGGGCGGGTGTGGGCAAATTGAGTTTATTGTCTCGTTGGCTTCGGTTAACCTAGCTAATGAAGTCATTGAAGTCGACCGATTGGATTGACTGATGTCACTAGACCAGACGTCGTCGTCGCTGTCGTTGGTGCTGCCGACACGTCGCCACGGTCGGTGACAATGGAGCGATGAAGTGCTGGAGACCTGCGTGATTGCATATTGTATGGCGAAGGGATTACCAGCTGGTCACTAAGTAGGGGATTAGCGAAAAGTGCATGGCCGTCGAGAGAGACTTGGGTCTTAATTGAAGGCTACTGTGGCGATTCGCTTCCTTACATTTTTAATGAACTCGATGTGTAAACAAAGCGAACTGAAAAAAGAGAAACATGCACATCTGGTGTCACTCAAACGCATTGCGGGGCAGGAAAACTTAAGACGGTTTAAGGCTATCAATGGGATTCGGAGGACTTAATGCAACAATGTATTTGGAATTGCCTGAAGGACTTCGTAAAGTTAGAACAAGTCATTTTCTGACTCAAGCATCTTTGCCAGTGACTAGGATGAAGTTGAAAGCATCACACAACGATTGAAGTCACAATGGATTGCTCCAAACTCCAAACAGCGCCGTGGACCCATTCAACACAGGGTTTAAGAAGCCCTACTGGTCCGAATGAAAAGCGCATGCATCGTGTTAAAAAAGGCAACATAAACCAAACCGCTGTCTTCGCAGATACGAGGCGGCTAATTGACATCGCCAAGACGGATGATTACACGAATCGGAAATTTGGTGCGCAAAAGATCGATTGTGGCATGGGCTGTGTTGCATGGAGCGCCATTCTGCATGAACCAGAGGTCTTCCTAGCCCATGTCTTCAATTTCAGTAAAAAAAAGTCGGTTAACATGGCTTTGTAACGCCCACCGTTGACCGAAACCGTTGACCAAGCCGCATTTCCGAAGAAAAATTGTCCAAGGGTGCTACATTCTCATCTGTGCGCACCGTACGACGACAGGGACCATGAGTGTTGTCCACAAACTTGCGTACAGCAGTGCTTCATTTCTGCCAAAACTTCATTTCAAAAAACGCACCGTTTGGGCGACACAGCACTCGCTTTGGAAATAGGTTTTCAATATTTTCCTACGTTGTCCAAGCGTAAAGCGGCTCACGCCCAGGTTTGATCAGAGATAAGAGATAATAGAGATATCCAACTTCAGCCATTTTTTCTTCTAGTCCACATCGGATAAAAATGCAAAAGTATTGGAATTCCCTTGTATTTCACAAATACTCTTACACAAACCATGGATCCACCACGCAATGGCGGCCAATTCGTGGATTTTAGTCTGAAATGGCTGCAGATTCGTAAATTTAGTGGAAAAAAAAAATAGCGACACATTTCCGAATTTACCCACAATCCATGTAGTTCATGTAACATACTTGGGTATGCTGTTCGGAGGGTGTTCAAAAGTTGACTCATGGACTTAAGTGAATAAAAATGTATTCTTCTTCTTCATTTGGCGCTACAGTCCCGGGTGGACCTGGGCCTCAACCAACAAGCCTCTCCAGCTAGCACGGTCTCTGGCTAGCTGTCTCCAGTGTCACACGCCAAGTTGGTTGAGGTCCTTCTCCACCTGGGTGCGCCACCTTAAACGCGGGCGTCTTCTGTTGCGTTTTCCCACGGGGTCGGAGTCGAAGACTCTCCGGGCCGGAGCTGAGTTGTCCCTACGCTCTACATGGCCTAGCCATCTTAGGCGTTGGATCCGAAGACGCCTGACTAGACTCATGTCGCTGTACAGCCCGTACAGTTCATGGTTGAATCTTCTCCTCCAGAAACCGTCAACGCAAACACGACTCGAAGAGACCAAGGACTACCTCATCCGCTTTTGAGATTGTCCATGCCTCCGCGCCGTACAGCAGGACTGGGATGATCAAGGTCTTTTATAAAGGCAGCTAGGTCCTTTGGGAGATGGCTCTACTACTCAATTGCCTCTTGAGCACATAGAAACAGCGGTTGGCAAGAGTTACTCTGCGTTTGATCTCGGTGTTGATGTTGTTTGTACTGTTTACTGCGGAGCCGAGGTAGACGAAGTCCTTGACTACCTCGAAGTTATAGCTGCCCATTGTGACGCTCTGTCCAAGACGTCGATGTTGTGTGTCCTTTCTTGATGACAGCATATACTTCGTTTTGCCCTCATTCACCGCTAGACCCATTATAGCCGCCTCCACCTCAATGCCAGCAGACGCCTCATTGACGGCTCACTGTGTTCTGCCAATCACGTCAATGTCATCCGCGTATGCTAACAGTTGTAAGGAGTTCTGGAAGATCGTGCCTCAAGTGTTGGCGTGTGAGTCTTGTACGATCTTCTCCAAGATGATGTTAAAGAAGTCACATGGCAGCGCGTCACCTTGTCTAAAACCTTTTCGGACATTGAAGGTCTCGGTGAGTTCGTTACCGACCTTGATGGAGCAGCGAGAATTCTCCATCGTCATCCTGCAAAACCTGACGAGTTTGGCAGGAATGTCAAAACTAGACATGGCGTTGTATAGCTCGTCTCTATGCACGCTGTCATATGCGGCCTTGAAATCGACAAAAATGTGGTGGGTGTCGATTTGCATTTCTTGGGTCTTTTCCAGGATCTGCCGTAGTGTGAAAATCTGGTCGATAGTGGACTTCCCTTGCCTGAAGCCACATTGATAAGGACCTACCAGGTTATTTATAAACGGCTTCAGGCGAGTACACAAAACGGCAGAGAAGATCTTGCAGGCGATGTTCAGGAGACTTATCCCTCTATAGTTGGCGCAGTCAAAGGGGTCTCCTTTCTTATGGATCGGGCAAACGATACTGAGATTCCACTCATCGGGCATGCTCTCCTCCGACCATATCTTACAGATGAGCAGGTGCATACGCCCAACCAGATCATCTCCAGCTGCCTTAAAGATTTCAGCGGACAGTCCATCCGCACCGGCAGCTTTGTTAGACTTCAGTCTTGATATTGATATTGAATAAAAATGTATTGCAGTGCCCATTTAACTAGACCTATTTGACCTCAAATGAATTCTTAAGTATACACTCATGCTCATTCAATTAAGCCACATGTGCGATAAAGAAGTACCTGCTGTCTCACATTTACTACCGCCGTTCCGAGTTACTGTCCACGGTTCGACATATCAAGAAACTATTTTCTTGCTCTTTAGCAGCTTTAGCATATTTCAGCTTCATTCATTGCAACTGTAACAATTGCTACTGCAAGTACTTCCTTATCGCATATGTGGCTTAATTGTATGAGAATGAGTGTATATACAGCCTATTCATAAGCCATTCCTGACAAATGAACCCAATAAATGAGGTCCACTGTATACGCTTAATTCATGAATTCTGAAAAACTGATGAATTCAATTTAAACAATTTGGTAAGAACAATGGCAAGATATTGCAACTATTAATAATGCATAAAAATGGTTGTCAAAATGTTTGTTGGTATTTCTGTAAAATTGACGAGCAAAGAAACTTCTTATTTTAAGTGATTCATGCGAACGCTTCAATAATATTTTCATTATTTTAGATATTATTCATTCATTAGTTATGTCCTAGTATCTCAGATTGTGTGCGTCGCCGTGGCGTAGTGGGTAAGTGTGTCGACTACTACGCAGAGGGTACCAGGTTCGATACCCGTTTCTTTGATAATTCACGGCTCCACCTCTTTTGAGTCACGGACAATGCTCAAAGAGTACCCCTGTCTAGAAAAAGCTTCTCAACTTCGCCGTTCGGAGTTGGCATTAAACTGTAGGTCCCTCCCACTCGTGAAAGAACAATAGCACGCACAACACGAGTAATTCCTGAGAAGGTAGGCCCAGGCCCGCCTCGGACTGAAGCGCCATCCATATTATTATTATCTCAGATTGTAACTTGCTCAAAGTTTTAATGAATCGACTTCATGAACATAAGCTTTGTTGGTTAGTTTACCCCTCCATACTGTGTTGAAAATTTGACCCTGAAATTAAAAAAAAAGCGTTCAAATAACGAGCGAATTTTCGAATAAGAACTCTAATTCAACCCAAGGGAAGGGCATCAGCTGTTCTCAAGAGCTTACACGTATTCACAGACACGGGACAAAAAGCGCATAAGAAACGTTGCCAGATGAAATCAAGGGGTAAGGGAGGTAGATGTTCGATATCTCTACTATCCCTTATATCTGGGTTTGATACTGACTTTCTGTTAGGATTTCGAGTGCGAAACAGCTGTCAGTGTCAAAATAATCCATACAGTGGACTCTCCCTAAGTCGAACTCCACCTAAGTCGAAACTCTCCCTAAGTCGAACTTTTTTTGGCAAATTTTACATCCATTTCCGCCAACTTTACATTCAAAAACCTCTCTCTAAGGCAAACTCGAACAAATTATGGTATCTATGGACTTAGAGAGAGTCCAAAGCGCACCCTGTACCATCTAGAAATATTGTGATACAATGTATTTGTTATGGATTGCCAAGTGAAGGCATCAGAATGGCAATGATGGCTACACGATGTGACGTTTTTTCGAAGGTTTTACATGTCAGCTTTTACTGGTCCTCGTTTTTCTTTCAATTGGAAGTCGTTTTAGGTTGAATGTTGGTGGAATGGGGTAGGTACTGATTGGCGCCAACCTGGCGATGAGGAGAAAGATAAAGATTTGAGCTCTTGGACAAAACTTATGACTAGTTCACTAGCTATGAAATTAGAAACTCATTCGTAAGGCCATTTTAACGCAAAGCTAGCAAGAGAGAGAGAGAGAGGGAGAGAGAGAGAGAGAGAGGGAGAGAGAGAGAGAGAGAGGGAGTGTGAGAGAGAGAGAAAGAGAGAGCCCATTTTTGTTAGTACGGTCGGGAAGTACAGCGTACAAGACACCACCTCTGATAACGGATTTAAAATTTGCTGCGGGCCAAATCATTTTTGTAGTCTTTACAGACACATCTCAATGTTCACATGGAGATCTCCTGATCAATCAGCCGTCAACCAGATTGATCATATTTCGATCGACGCAAAGTACTCCTCCCGTATTATGGATGTCTAAACGTTTCGAGGGGCCAACATTGACTCTGTCCACCACATTGTTGTAGCCCAGGTAAGTTTGTCTATCACCCGATATCCGGCTCATCGCCAAGACAAGGGAATGATGTGAAGGAATTCGACGTCTAATCGTAAGAGATCTCGATCTTCTTCTTCCGATCGAGTCTCCCCTAAGAAGTCCGCCAACACCAAGAATTGCAGACATCCGAGATGCCGCCTCCACCATAACGAAGGAGGCAACCCCTGGTTTGACTACGAATGCAGCTGAACAAGAGGCCTATAAAGCGGCACTGCAAAGAAAGACAAGAGCTGCTCGCGACCTCTACGAGCAGAAGAGGAGAGACGAACACTGGCTTCTAAGGAGTAAAAAGAAGGAGCATGAGAATTCTGCGCGAATTAGGGGACACTACTGCAGGTAAGAAAGTTTGATCAAAGGGTAAAGTTAACTAGTCAGGGTTATAACGCCCGAACCAACGGGTTATAAAGCCCGAATCGAAGCCTGTGAGGATGATCAAGGGAACATCGTAGTAGATTCGCAGTCGATGCTGAGGAAATGGAAGAACCAAGGTTAGGTTAGAGTGGCTGACTACCTTAAAGGTGTCCACACTTAGGACCGTTGTCTTACAGAATCTGGAGCTTTTAATAAAGCATTGAAGTTGACTGCTTAGTTCTGTCAAGTCGTTGTAATATGGGGCGCTCAAGCATATAACGGCGACGAACAACCAAATCCCGCTGTCTGGCAGAACAATCCATTCTTCTTCTTCTTCTTTGGCTGGCGCTACAATCCAGGGTGGACCTGGGCCTCTCCATCTAGCACGGTCTTGCGTTAGTTGCTTCCACGTTCATCTGATTGAGATTCTTTTCCAGCTGCGTGCGCCACCGGAGACATGGTCTTCCTTTACCGCGTTGTACTTCGGGCTTGGAGGCGAAGACTAGCCGGGCCGGAACATTGGTGTCCATTCTCTCTAGCCATCTGATACGAGAGACTCGAACCCGTTTGACCAGATCGATGTCACTGCACAGCCCGTACAGTTATCGTCGTTCAGTCTCCTCCTCCAAACACCATCAGTACATACGGGACCAAAGATAATACGACAGACTTTCCTCTCGCAGCGCCCAAGAATCTCTTGGTCCACTTCGGTTATTGGGGATGCTTCTGTGCCATACAACAGGACTCGGACTATCAAGGTGTCTTGGTTCTACGAGAGGGGGCTTTAATTCGCAATTGCTTTCAAAGCCCAAAAACACAGCGATTGGCAAGCGTGATCCTTCGTTTTATGTCTGCGGTGGTGTCATTGTTCGCGTTAACTTCGGAGCCAAGGTAGACAAAGTCTTTCTGTCTATGGTAAGGTTTTGTCCAAGACGTCGGTGTTGGTGGACCTTTTTCGTAGACAGCATCTACTTTGTCTTTCATTTGTTGATCGCAAGACGCAAGAAGAAATTTTTGCACAAATCTAAGATGAAGAGATGGTCAAGAGCAATTAGTCTTCACAGGACTGTAGTTTAAGGAGTTCACTTTTGCTCCGATTTAGACAAACTCATTGACAAGCTTAAAATCTCTAAGTCGGTTTTGAGCTACCTCGATGGTCAACGACTTGAGCTATTGCTTGGTGGACAGCGTATGTGGGCTCATCCGAGTTGTGGTTCGGATGGGACAGCCCTTTTTCAAATAAATACGACGAACTGTCATTTGAAGCTGTATGTGTTTAGCTTAAGGTTTGCCATTTTTTTAATATTGATGGTGGAACGTGTAAATCGGAAGTCTTATTGGTTATTCACTTCTTCGAATATGAGGAAGTTGCTATCAGCCAGTTCAACTTAACGATGTCGCGTCTCTTTTAACACGACCCACACGATCTGGCATGCTGGTAATGAGAACGGGATATCGCCAGGGTCGTGTGAATTTTATCGACCATTCGGGGTTGTAGTTCCGATTTGCACCCTATGGTCTTGTTATAATTATAGAGGGATGGGGAGGACTTTTTGACACATTCCTCGATATTGAGCTCCGTGTCGAATGTAAAACCGAGGAATTTTACGCTGTCCTTCAGCCTTAAAGGGGTCCCACATATCGAGGGAGGGTTAAGGTAAGGCTTGTATTTCCTACTAAACCAAGAAGTCCTCCGTTACTCCGATGAAACCAAATATCTGGGTGCTATTTGAGATAGAAAACTTTTCTCAGGCGTTGTCAGTTTTCTAGCAGTGCAAGGAAATTCTCTGTAAGTCTTTGAGTTCATCGCCAAAAAGATCCATCTGGATTTAAACGGCCCCTTATCTCCCCTGCATCTGTTCACTAAACTCCAAGGAATGGTCAGTCTCGGCTGCATAGGCGCCTTCCCTAGTACGCCTGGTTCTGCTCTTGGTCCGCTGCTGAATGTCCCCTCCCTTGATGTCCACATCATTGGATGCAAAGTGGTGGAAGTGCTCTTTGCTACACACGCGCTGTAGTTTCGAGGACTTTGCGCACCGCATTTCATGCGACCCCATTCTTATGGATATGCCGTTTGAAGCCGTCAAGGGTGCAACATCTCGATGCTATCTTCGCCGCTTACATCTCCATGTGGTATTCTTTCGATGATGTGAATGTCATCGGCATATGCGAGCAGTTGCACAGATTTCTGGAAGAACAAACCATCCAACCCGAATGTAAGGGACGATGTAGATCAGAAATTCTGACCACCCGAACCGGATGAAGAGGTAACCATGTCTGACGGCCTTCCAACAGAGCTTCTCAAAGCGGTAGTCGATGGTTTGGTAAGGACCATGCAAAAACTCGTAAAATATGATCAGAGGAAAGGATGTCCAATGGATGGAACCTCAGCATGGCTTGCCTGATCCACAAAAAAGGAGACCTTTTGAATTGCCCCAACTAAAGAGGCATCAGTCTTCTGATTACCGCGTACAGGATACTATCTGCCATGTCGCGTGAATGGCTAAGGTCGTTCCTTCACAACCTGGTCGCTCGATGTCAGTGTGGCGTCAGGCCGGAAGAACAATCTATATTAAATATTCACGCTACGGCAAATTTTGGAAAAAAAAGCAGAAACGACAGATCGATACCCACCGCCTTTTCGTCGACTTCAAGGCAGAGACGTTATGACAACATCCATTGAGACGAGCTATTCAGAGCAATGTCGACAACGTGTGAGTGGATGGAGTGTTAATAAGCAAAAATCATATGCTATTGGAATTTAGAATGTGCCAACATGATACGATTACTTTCGATAAATGCCGGTATTTGATGCGACGAAATTTGTGTATAAGCGGCCCTACATGAAGAATGTGCGCACATGCGAGTTCCATAGAGTCCACACGTTTGAAATGTATTCACTCTCTTTTCGGTAGTGTAAGACTCTGTTTACGACGAAAAATGGCATGCTTACGAAATAGTCTTGCCTTCAACCATCCCAGTGTCGGCCTAATCTGTGACCTTATCACGATCTCCCGTCTTTATTTGGACTATGCTTGGAGTTATTTTGGACTTAGCTTATAAATCTGGCAGTAAACTTGAATAAATAGAAGATAAACAAATTCAAGAATGTTTGAAGCGGAAGTGGGGAGGTTGATGGAAAAAACAACTGATAGCGCCGAGACCTGCTCTCAATGTCAGGGATCACCGCAAAGGCAAGGCATCTTTTCGACATACCGTAGACAGGCAGACATTCTGTTTTTGGAATGAAATTTGGGAAGAATTAATGTTAAGGGGTCTTGCTCTTTGATTAAATTCATTGCTCGCATTGCAGTCTGGCGAAGTTAAGCATTCTTAAGAAGGATCAACTGGGACGATGATACTTTGAATGGCAGACACCGAAAAGACAAAAAGTTTACGGCCACTGACAAGCATGTGCATTAGCGGAGTGCATTAGCGCTGAAAGCTACATTCGTTGCTCTTCTTTTTCTCTTTCCTGCTTTCGATGAATTGGGAATTGGGAAGAAAGGTAGCTAGCAGCGCTGGAATCAGGCTCATGGACCGAACAACTAGTGAAATCCTTTTAGTATCAAGGCGACGCCTATTACCTCATCATCTTGGGCGTATCCTGGAAGTCAAACAATCAGACGCAAGTTAGTCCTCTGTGAATCTTCACAAACACACTTTTGTTTGCATTTAACGATGCGTTGCTTCTATGGTGCACATTGCGGTATCAAGGCTTCTGGTACGATCTCCCCGCGACTCGTTTCGGGACAGTCACTTCCGACCAAGATTCTCCGGACTCTAGATGCTCCTTCTCTACGGGTTGCCTCCAAGTTAAGTGTGGACGACCGGATCCTTGTAGTATCCGTCCCCGGTTTACGCAGTCTGTCCCACTTCGACGTTGAAGCTCTACGCAGCAGCTCTTCGCCCATGATCCATTTCGGCCAGAAGACCGGATTCAGGATTTGTTGGCGAAGCCCTGAAGTCGAAAACCAAGTCTCCCATCGGTGTATCGTACATCTCCCATCGGAGCAGTACGGACTCCACGTTGGAATTGAATCTACAAAGTATGAGTGAAGTTAAGAGCTGGTTGGACCTCCAAACGTATCGGGGTTTGTGTATATGAGACAATCCGTCAGTTTCTTCACTTCCATTGTGTTGCCACGCCCGATTTGCTTCCCCACGAGCATGAGAGGTGCCTCTCGTCTTGAGCTGATTCTCATCAACTTATGAAGCAGTAGAGATAGGTCTACTCTCGAAGGATCTATTATAGACGTTTGGGTTTAGGTAGATCCGATCGAGCCAAGATCTACTGCCTTGTTGACTCAGAGATCATCGTTATCATCTGTTCGGAGAGCCAGGCTGGTCACTTTCTATTCACAGATTTTTCTCCAGATTTGATGGCTAGGATGCAGAACACTGCCAGCAAGGGTCTCCAGCGCACTGACTTTTGCAGAAGTTGCAATGTCGAGGAAAGTTAAATGAAGATCACAGCCATGCATTACATACTGGCCACTGCTCAGGCAGAGTCATCGCTAGTCACTGGAACTAAAAATCAGGGCTGGGCTTATTCAATCATTTGAGCAAGATTTGCTTATGTCAGCTTCTATTCGTAGGAAGCATTGATTGGTTTTAAGGTGTAGACCACAACTAATCTGCCGAGGAGCCTATTACGGCATCAGCCACTAGAACCTCACCTAACGTCTTAGTCAGTCTTTCTCAATGTCGTCCTCTTCTTCTTTGGCACTATCATTGATCTCATTGAGTCACGGGGCAATGTACATTCGCCATCAATGACTTAACCGTCTTTGACATTGAAGACTTCCTTTAGGCGAACCCACTTAACTCCAAACAAAGTCAACGAATAGAGTTCTTCAATTGACATCCATTCTGTATAAGTATCGTTGCGACTTGAATGAGAACATTGGACCCTGCCTTAGTCGGGCAGTGGCGCTAGATTTAAAAAAGCGCTAAAATTCAATTGTTTTTGACAGTCAGACCCGACTCAAGGCACTATCGTCCAACCTTGCCAGACACAACAAGCTGAAGCTCGGCGCGGTCTCTGGACACAAGGGGATTGTAGGCAAAGAAGCCGCATACGATCTCGCTAGGACCCAAACCCTTTTTTCAGTGTCAACTTCACAGCAGCTACGACGTTGATGAACGAATGGGGAAGCAAACTTGGCCTAAACCAATAGAACAACGGACGCTGGAGGTCTTGGACAGTCCAAATGATCAATCAGGCCTTATTCCTATAAGGAAATACTCTGCCTCAACAAAGCTATCGAGTGAGAAACTGGCCACTGGCGCCTGAATTACAGTGAAAGTTCGCATTCCGGACAACTGTCTTAGGCGGACAATACCCTTGAGCGGACAATTCCTCACGACCGTGGACCTTGAATTGAACTTCGATCCATTCCTATGGACAAACACCTCCCATAACCGGACAAAAGTGCGACAACCGTCGTTGTCCGCCTCACTGTACCATCTTTACAAAATTAAACGTGTGCCACGACAAGGTATGTCGGTTATGCCTTGAAGAGGATGAGGCATCAGAGAACACTTTATGTGAATCCGGCGCTACTTTGGTTAAGGAAACATGTCTTCCAAATACTCATAAAGGAAGTAGCCCGTCTTTTGGCTTGGGTTAGGTTAAGTTAGGTAGGCGGGCTGCTAGTGTATTCACCAGCACACTTAGACCATACTGGTTCATTGTGATATCCAAAGTTAGACTACTACCACTGATTGACTACTCCAGTGACAGTGCCGTTAATTTGATTCGAACGGCAAAAGGAGATTGGACCAGATTTGAAAAACAGATGAAAACGTGTTAACTTTGCATTGACTGACGACGCTAACCAGGGGCCAGGCACCCTACGAACTGCGCCATCCAGTCGTTCGTCTTTTGGTTTGACTCCATTGATCTTTTCAGGTCGCGGTGTGGTTGCCTTCTCGCCATGAGTTGGGACAAGTGGGAAAAAAATATTCGGGGCAGTGCCACTGAGACAAAATGTATGAGAACTCTCCCGCGAGGCGATTTGTGGTCGTGGCAGTGGCGTTGTGGGTATGTGCGTCGATCCCAACGCGACGTAACCTCTCTGCCTGGGTTCGATTCCCGGCCGATACGACCAAACACGGTCCCATCTTTTTCGATTCACTGACAATGCTCAAAAAGTAGAAAAAGCTCTCATTCGTTCGGGTTCGGCATAAATTTATAGGTCCTTCTACGTGTGAAGAACAGCAGCACGCACAACACGAGTGATTGCTGAGAAGCTAGGTCCAGGCCTTCTACGAGCTTACGTAGCGCCACCCATGGTATAATTTTTATAAGCTGCCCACACAAGGAAGCTGCCCGGTTAAGGTAGGTTAAAGGCCAATATGCATATGGATTCCGTTGCGTACGTAGCTTTACGTTAAATTGATTCAAAACACCAGGCGCCGAATGGATTGAATGTGTCTTAAGGAAGCTGCCCCCTAAGGGAAATGTTCACCAAAGGGAGCTGCCCGCATAAGGGAGCTAAGGAGCTGTTCGTCTAAGGACGCTTTTTTGTCCCAGGAATCTGTCCGCCTTAAGAAGATGTATGGCTAAGGAAGCTGGTAACATAAGGAACTTGCCCTCGAGGGGAAGCTCTCCACTTAAGGTAGATGTCCGCAAAAGGAGGTTTCACTGGCGTGGCGGGTATATGCCTCGATTCCAAAGCAACTTTGATTTTACCGGCATATTCCCATCATCATCACCGCCAACGTCCGCCATCAAGTGGTGCGGCGAATTCACTTGATCATCAACTTTTGACGATCTGGAGCTACGACTTGAGATCCTGGATAGTCATTTGGTAATCCGACCTAAGCTCGCTGTCGGCTCGCAAGACATCACCACCTCCACCACTATCTTCCATGATTTCCGATGATTATATGAACCCGTACTCGCACTCGCACTCGAATGTATATCGGATCAGGCACAGAAAGTCAGTGTCAGTCAGATAGTCACTTAAGTCAGTGAGAAGATGGGGGCGTTCGGCGGTGCTGGTGCTGCAGTTGACAACGCACCGAGAAAATGTGTGAAAATGTAGATTTAGGCCGTTGACAGTCTCCTAATACAATTGCCAGAATCATTCTTCACCAAACAATCGATTGCCATTTATAGGCGAACTTTACTTGAACCCACAATCGGAGCAACTCAGACCTAAACTAGATCACAGTGAAAATTTGAAAGACTCTCAAAGCACCGACCAGGTTCACCAGCGACGAATTCCAGCGAATTCGCAATTCGCTCGACGAACAAAAGAGCTGCGATCTCACGTTCGAATTAAGCAGAAGCACCACACGTCCAACAAGTGTCCAAAAGAGAAGCCGCATTATGAGCCAAAACCAAAAAACCACTGAATGACAGCTAATCCTCTTGTCAACTGGTCTCCTTTTGTCAGCGGCGAGTTCATTGACAAACCCTTTGAATAAAGTATGTGCACATAACTTCTTTTTTTGCAGACTTTCCCAAAACCAATCAATGACATCTCTCCAATCTCTCCACACCATCCCAACAATGACATTCAGACGTCAATGGTCTTCCAATATCACCGAGGCACACAATTCAAAGAATCGCAGCTAATCACATTTTCCCTCGGCCCATAGACAAGAACACACCGAAGACACCATCACACTTCAATCACACATTTCCGACACTGATTAGAGCCTATTACGCACGGCAAAGAGAAGAGACATACCACGGCGAAAAAAAAAAAAGAAGAAATAATTCATAGAAAACAAGGCTGTGAAGAAAACAACACAACACGGTGCGACGCGGCGCGACTGTGTGGAGGAGGGGCAGTAACGCGGACGAGAAGAGAGTCAAGTCTCAGCTCAAGCACACACTCACCTGAATAACACCATGCGGGCCATACAACTGGAGCTTCGGTATCAATTTCCTTCATTGTCCACCATTGGCACTGGCACACACTAAGTAGCACATTTTCTTTTCTTTTTATCTCTGCCTTTCGTCTCCCGTCCCGTGGACGATTTACGCTCTCTCCCTCGCACTCTCTCTCTCTCTCTATCTCTCAGTCAGTGTTGAGTTGGGGTTATCTTGGTTTTTGTCGAGATACTTTTCTCTCTCCCGCAATCCGAATCCGAATCGGAATCTTCAAGCGCGCACACAGGTGATATGATTTTTATTGGCCCAATTTTTTTGGTTTCGTGTTGTTTTGTTTGAATGGCGCGTGGTGCGTAGGGAGAATCGGAGAGACGGAACAAATGTCAGCGGGTACGCGCGCGCGCGGATTCGCATAGACGACGGGGTCAGCAACTGTCAAACAGATCGATGTACTTCAGTTGTCACATGAGAGGTCCCACCACACGACGGCTATGATGGTGGCGGTGGCGGCGGCGTACTATCTGCTGTGACAGCGGCGGCGACGACGGCGACGGCAGCGGCGAAGCACTCCGTGTGTACGACAGACTGCGTTGGACACTTCACGAACGACCGTAGCCCGTTGAATGGGGGCTGTGGCGGTGACTTGTGGAACCTTAATCGACTGATAGTTCCAACCAACTACCCGCCGAGACTGACACACACACACTGGCAGGCGGCACAAACACAAGCACACACGCGCGCAAAAAATGAACGAAAACAAACTCAGAAGAAGTGTAAGCACTCGGAACGACCAGCACAACAACAACAAAATATTTCATTTACATTGACATTAAAATGCACTAAAGAAAAAGGGTTCAGCCCGGGTCATCGGTCAGAGTTCAAGATTTTTTCCCCTCAACGACTACGACGACGACGACGCTTCAGATACTCTTTCGTGCACGTCTGTGGGTGAGTGCGCTTGTGTGTGCATACGACCGACCGGCGAAACCGACGACGGCGGTGGCGGTGGTGAAGGAGGTGAAGGCTACAACAACGACGACGACGACGGAGGAGGAGACGATGATTATATGAACCCGTACTCGCACTCGCACTCGTATGTATATCGGATCAGGCACAGAGAGTCAGTGTCAGTCAGCTAGTCACTTAAGTCAGTGAGAAGATGGGGGCGTCCGGCGGTGCTGGTGCTGCTGACCACCACCGATGGCTGTGTGTGCACACCTCGACGCGAAATATTTCACACACTGTACCGACGACGACACACCGCTAGCGAATTACTTTTCAATTTTACACTCTTTCACTTGTGCACTTCACTTCACTTGTCCGCTGCCGCTCTCTCTCACTCTCTGTGTCTCGACTCTCGACTCACGGCTCACGGCTCTCTGGGGTTTCCTGTGTGCCCTGTGTTTTTGTTTCTTATAAATTTGTTTACTCACTTGTCGTGGCTTTGTTTTTTGGCAAAACAAAAGTTATGGCCTTTGCAGCGACTGGCCAAGAGGTGACACTGGCTGATTACAATCGGAGAACCTGCAAGTAAAAGAAAAGAAAACGTTACAATCTCTGTGTTGGTGTGTTTGTCTGTTCATGGATGTGTGACTGGGGCTCGAGTGCAGAAACAGTCACAGCATGGGAGGCTGCACATGTCATAGATACCGAAGGTTACGGTGCGTGTGGGTTCAGATGGAGCCAGCGAGATAAGTCTTCGCGGCTGTACGCTGCGCGAGATGTCACTTGATATGTGAAACTGCTCGTTGTTGCAGACGCGCACACACACGCGCACCGCACACATTCTTCGCTGTGATTCAGAGCGAAGGGGTTCAAGTGGCTTCGGTGCTCGAATGCGATTCGACTGGGGGGACGCCGCGCCGCACGGGGGACGACAGGGTGGGAAGGTCAAGTGGTCGAGAGAAGTGCATCGTCGCTAGTTTAGTGTTCTCAGCCAGAGTCCATGCGAAAGAGTCAACACTCGACCTGGCGAACTCCTGGACTGGATGCGCTGGAATTTGTGCTTAAATCAACTTTGAATTGTTGGCTCGGCAAGTGATTCCGATTGGAGATTGTTTCGCTTTTGAATCTGAGCTGAGGCTTCAAGTGGGCAAGACTGCCACCCAGAGAGAGAACTCATTTAAGAGTGCAAAGCAAATGGACCTGGCGTCTGGAAGAGATATGCATGCGGTGGTGGATCCTTGTCCAGCAACCTTCATCTTGCACAACCTGTTGCAGGAGTTGCACTCCATGGAGTTTATGTGCGCGTCATTGTGGTCGCTTGCATGCTCTGATGTCAGTCAGATTTGCATTGTCCAACTTGCCTAGACACCTTAGTCATTGGACGCAGAACAGTGAACGTTGTGTGAACTTTCTAATCCGTTTGCCCGATCTCCCGTCAGGCAGTCTGTGCTGTGAATGCATTCTTGTGATGTTTTGTAGAGTCTGGAGATGCTGTCATGCAAAAACCCCATTTACAAGTTTGTGACATTACAACAGAAGTCGCAAACATCATCCATGCTTGTGACACAAAAACCTCGAACCATGTGAGCAGTCAACTTCAACAAGGCATATATTTAGAGGAAGCAACTGTACCGGAAGTATATAAGATACTGAGTCAATTAAATAGTAAAAAAAGGTCCTGGAGCAGATAATATTAGACCAATTGATTCTCAAATATGTGTCTCACTCCAGTCATCACCAAAATAATAAATTGTAGTATGTTTCAATGTCATGTGCCATAATTCGCCCAATTTACAAAGGAGGGGTAAAAAACGAAACAGCAAATTACAGACCGATTGCAATATTGCCGGCTGCTGAAAAATGCCTGGAAGAAGTACTTGTTAACGGTGTTAATTGTTTTATTTCGAAACACAAAGTGCTACATCCGAATCAGTACGGCTTCCAAAAAGGCAAGAGTACACAATCACTGCTGGGGGAGTTTACAAATGTGGTCAATACAGGACTAAATAAAAACCATCACATAATTGTGCTATTTATCGTTTTTTGGCAAGGCATTCGATACCCTGACACATGAAAAACTTGTGGAAAGTCTCAGCAGAATGGGTGGGGGGGGGAGTTCTGGCAAACTGGCTCAAAAGCTATCGAACCTGGATCCAAGTCCAGGTCTATGACACATTGAGCAATGAAAAAGAATGTGAATACGGTGTGCCACAAGGCTCCAAATTAAGTCCCATCTTATTTATTCTTTTCAAAGTACTGCTTATGCCTATGCCGACGACATAACAATCGTGGTAAAACACATACGCTTGAGTTCAGCTGTGCAGATAATGCAAGACGAATTCAACGCCATTCAATCCGAATGGTGTCATGATAATGGCCTAGTCATAAATGCTGCTAAAACAAAGGTGATGCACATTCGTACAGAACAGAAGAGATTCAAATATTCCATCGCAATGACCGCTGTTCGCTAACAAGAAATACCAGCGCTATTGAAGTAGTCAGTAGTATTAAATACTTAGGAGTTACCATCGACGAGAATTTTCTCTTGCGTGACCACATCAATGTCCTGCGCCGTCAACTTAAAAGCACCATCTTTGCTATGACGTACCTTAAGCGTTACACAAACGCATTGGCGTTTATTGGATCGATGTGACAGAACTTTGCCTTCCCGAATACATCCGTATCGTTTTCCACTCATAGAGTTCAGCTTTCAGAGCATAAAACAGAAGAGCATGATTTTTATCTTTCGAGTTAAGAGTTACTCAAAGCGTCGTAATGTCACTTGTGGATTTCACGAGTGCTTCGAGGTAGACCAACTCCTTATACTCCTTACATCCTACTCCTGTGATGTCTAGAGCATCACGTTATATGTCTAATTCAATATTCCTCCCGATTACGAGACGACGCTTAACACCTTGTCTCAAAACACCCCTTTGATTTCCGTATTATGATTGTCGTCAATATCCGTAATACCGATACTTAACGTCTATAAAGCGACTCGACTTTCAAAACGCCTTGTGTCGATTTCCCACGTGACGACCTTGCGCTGGTATGACGAGAACAGAGATCAATAAACCACTTCCCAACCATTGAAATTGTCAAGCCTTCCCTTGAATTACCGCACACAATTCAGGTTTTCAGGTAAAACACAAACGCCTTCGCTCAGAGCTTTGCAGTAGCTGCATAGATGGCAGTTGACAGGAGCAGTGTTGCATTTAAAGTTACTTTGCGGGAAACTCAAAAAGTCACTGACTCATCAAACGAGTCGTCTATTTTTTGGGAGGGGAGCTGCAGCAATTTTTGCACTTTACGTTCACACAGTGCGCGCCTAAAGGCCTCATCCCATAGAAGCCGTTGCGTGCAACTCAAAAGCCCCTTATGAGAGAGTGAGAGATAACAACTGCGGCTCACAAGTGGAAAGCATCATGCCAGATGAAATTGGTCCAGTTTTAACCCATTGGGTTGGCTATTTATGTACCGTGAAAAAAAAAATTGTTTGAGGTGTCTAAACGCACGCACACAACAGGTTCTATGCATCAGCCCCGTCTTGCAAATTCCAAGCTTAGCAAGGTCTGGCACTTCATTCACATGGAACACGAATTTGTTAGTCGTGAATTTGTAGACTGCGACAGGGTTATTGCGGATCGTAAGTCTCCCCGTGTGACCATTTTGACATGGCGACCGGGTCATTGCGGATCGTAAGTCTCTCCGTGTGACCATTTTGACATGGCTACAATAATTTTTAATGAGGATAATTTAAACTAGCCTTTGTGGTGATTTTTCTCTCTCTCAACACTCATGATATGAAGTATATTGAACGGTCGTGATACCTTGAGGACGAATTAAGAACAATAAGGACATTAAGGACCTCTTTAGATTTTACAAGAGGCACTTGTAGCATCAGATGCACGCGGAAATATAAATCCACGTCACAAACTATTCAGGGACAGGACATCAGTTATCGCCCGTGGTAGGAGAAATAAATGTCAATGTACTAAGCCATCGGTGTTACATTTCTTGGTAAAATGTTTGCTTAACACAGTACAACCTTTGTGTGGATGAGGCACATAGGCCTAATACTCCCGTCATTCGGCTAGCTTTCACCTTCGCAAGCGATCTGAAACAAGGTTCCTGCCGCAACAGCATCACTGATCTTGTAAAGCTCTGACGGTGAACAATTTGAGCATGCACTCCTCTGATTGTTCACTGCAGCGTCTTTCGGTATATTTCCGGTTTCTTGTTAGGAATGGTATGTGCGTAATGTGGTCTCATAAAATGCAGTGAAATTTCTCTACAGAGGACATCAGAGATTGTCCTTTATGTTAGGGTCGATATAGACGAAAACCTTAACGAATTGTCCGTAAAAAAAGGTGTCCATAACAGAGGGGTGTCCGTAAAGAGAAGTTTCACTGAACATTAAAGAGTGGAGCTGCAATGGAGTCACCTGAGTTGCAATATCAATGGATCACCTTACTCCAAGTAATGCAATGTTTCCAGGCAGCGTCGTGAGACAGACAACAGCATGCCAGAATATGATCTGCTTAAGCGGAAATATGATGCCGCTGCATTCCTGTCCGTCCGACGTTGGGACTTGAGTGGATGTCTGGTATGTTGAACTACATCCATCATTTTTCTATATACATTTCTAAATAAATATTAGTCTAAAGACATACTCTCAAGAGTACACAAGTGTTTTTTAATTTTTTCTGTTTAAAACGTTACTCCTGTGCGATCACCGGTATGTCCAGACATCCCATGTGTGAATTTTCCTCTTGACTGGCACAGCTTCCTGACATTGGACTGTCGTCCTCTGAATCGTGCTGCTATACGGAAATTATCAGAGCCAATGTTTGCTCCCCTAAATGTCCACACGACTAGGGTAATGTACTTGTGGCTTGGTGCAATGAACAGATGCGCATTTGATTGGCGCCTCAACAATCCGGTGATATAAAGGTTTTTACATCAGATTTCCATCAACTTCAGTAACCCGCATCTTCCACTTAAATGGTCGCGGTAACTCCCCAAGATCTATGCATATGCGCAATCAAGTCCAACCACCTCATCCTTGATCAGGCAACCGCTGGCCTACCTGGAGGAGACGCATTCAGGACACATCTTGGATGTCGTGGTGCGAGGGTCATTAGGATTCTTCTGCCTTAAACTTGCTTATTGTCCTAAGGTCTATTGTACACGACTGGATGGGGCAGTTGGTACAGTAACTGGCCCCGGTTAACGGGGTCCCCGGTTCGAATCCCAGTCCAAGCAAAGTTAATACGCTTTTATTTGGTTTTCAAATCTTGTCCAGTCACCATTTGTCGTTGGGATCAAATTAATGGCACTGTCACTGGCGTAGTAAATCAGTGGTAGTAGTCTGACTAGGGGTATCACAATGGACCAATATGGTCTAAGTGTGCTGGTGAATTCACTAGCACCTAACCTAACCTAAGACCTATCGTGAAGTCAGTGCGTTCCAAGTAATCGGCCAGAGATCCTTACTTTTGAAGGTATCGAATACAATCCGTCATCACCCGT
The DNA here is from genome assembly GCA_964034865.1 of Eristalis intricaria. Classification (NCBI taxonomy): domain Eukaryota; kingdom Metazoa; phylum Arthropoda; class Insecta; order Diptera; family Syrphidae; genus Eristalis; species Eristalis intricaria. The sequence continues at coordinate 55,879,892 of OZ035874.1, forward strand.
CCCCTGGGCACAGCCCAAGAGTTCATAGAAGTCCTCTTGGGTGTGGTCATTAGGTGGAAAACATGGGAAACCCCTTCACTCTAAATGTCAATCGAAGTGCAAATGCCACTTCAATTGCAAGCCATTACTCAACCCTCGTCCTCCGAGAGGGCACTTCAACTCCAATCAGACGTCAGCATCTGCAGGAAGAATTCCCTCCCGCCCTTTCACTGCTCTTCAAGGACCGGAATTTGACAAGCAATGCTCCACACAACATGGCATCCGAAAAAATAACACATTCAGATTCATCATGCAAAAGATAACATCACCTCCGTCCATGGGTGTGCCAAATACCTCATCAACGGCCAAGGCTCCACCGTCCCAGCTCCGGCGTCGGAGTCGGAGTCGAAGTCGGAGCCGGGAGCCCTCGGCACGTAAGTAGGAAGAAACAACAAAAACAAAAACTAACAACAGCAGAGCCAGAGACTACTCTCGACTCGAGGGTCGAAGCCAAATGCAATTGATACATCACACCACGGCGCGGCGCGCGGCGCGCACCGACACACACCTGTTTATTGTTTTCCACTTGTTACCGGTCATGAAGGCCGTCATTTTATCTTTATTGCCTCGTCTGGGCGCAATTGTAGAACATGTGCATTAATATTTCATTAGGCTCCATGGCTTGATTTGTTTCGCTCGCTTGTAAAAAATCGTTTTGAGTGAAAACTTTTTAGCTACTGTTGCCTCTAATGCTTGGCCACGTTCGCCCGCAGTGCAGTGGGACGGCGCGGCACGGTGTTCGGTGGCGGGCGTCGCTCGGCCCACTCCCAGTCCAGTGCGCCCTATGACGACACACAATTTTGATAGATGATTTCGAGAGGGAGAGAGAGAGAGACGTTGTGTTATTGTGCAGCGTGCGGAAAGTGACATAATGTGGACATTGAAAAATGGATCAATTAGGAGGCGCAATTCATCATTTGCGTGGTGGACGTGGGGAAGGGACTGGATCTTGCCGAGAAATGTCTGCTGTGCACTGAGCCAGTTTGTTCTCGATTTATTGGCACTAGGCGCGGTTTTCATGTTCGTTGCCTGGCTTGACGATTTCCATCATTTTGTCATTCGATCTCAGCGATTGAGTTACATTTCTAAGCTAATTTGAAAATTATGCCACTGTCCCTGGTGTGGAATCCGACAAGGAGTCACTGCCGGCTCATGACTTCGCAGACTAACAAAGGCCGCGTAGTAGTGCCCGTGGCTGTGAGAGCTTTCGATGCAAAATGTCTTGGTGTCGGGTGATGTTTGCCAGAAAAAATGTCTGAATTTCTTCTGTGAGTCTCGTCCAAGGCCTGGCCATCTCCAAATGAGTCAGGAATGTGCACCAAAATTATGTGAACAGGAAGAAGAGGTCAACCTGCGAAACAAGGAAGTCCGAATTAGGTCTTCAGCGTGAACAGCTTCTCCAGACGTCGACAAATTGTCCGCGAATTTTTCTTTAGTCTCCATCGCCTGCGAGAGTCGCTATTTTAAGACTTGTTTTATTAGTCTTCAAAACTGATCTACAAAACTAAACTACAGTGGACTCTCCCTAAGTCGAACTCTTCCCAAGTCGAAATCTCTCCAACTCGAACTTTTTCGCCATATTTTACGTACATCTCTCCCAATTTTCCATATAAAAACCTCTCCCTAAGTGGAAAATGTGACTTACTCGAACAACTTATGGTATCCCGTGACAATTCGATTTAGGGAGAGTCCACTGTATTTTACTTTTATTTTATAATTCAACCTCCTGACGTTGACTATCCTCTTATAGAGTCACATCAGAAGACCTCCTCTTCTCTAATTTCTCTTTCTACTTCTCTCTCTCTCTTCTTCCGTGTTGCCAATTCTTTCGACTTGCGTTACACTTGTGGTTCCTGAGTTATTCACAAGAACGGGCTTCTAACGTTTACTTGACCATACGCCTGTTATTCCTTCGTAGGCCGATTTTTCAAACTGCCCTAATAGCGTTACGTCTCCAAAGCCTTCAGTTTAAGTCTTACTTAATGGTGCATAGCCATAGTGTCACCCCTGGTTTAAGGCCCCATGTTTTCCGAAGGCCTGTTTGCACGTATAAGACGCCTGATATCCCCATCTTTTTACGGTCCTCCACATTTCGCTTTCAAATGAGTATAGAATCAAGTGGGGTGCCTATTTTTTCGCTCTCTTTGAGAGTTCGAGTTGGACTCCATTTATAGTTGGGCAGGTGAACTTTGTTATAATTCTCTTCTACGTTTAAGCAGCAGCTCCGGTTTGAACTGATTAAAGTCCTGCCCTGTGCGACTGGATGGCGCAGTTGGAAGAGTGCCTGCCCCTGGTTAGCGGGGTCCCCGGTTCGAATCCCAGTGAAAGCGAAGTTAATACGCTTTTAGCTGTTTTTTTCAAATCTGGCCGAGTCACCATTTGCTGTTGGGATCAAATTAACGGCACTATCAATGGAGTAGTCAATCAGTGGTAGTAGTCTGACTGTGGGTATCACAATGGATCAGTAGGGTCTAAGTGTGCTGGTGAATACCCTAGCAACCCAACTTCCTAACCTAACCTATGGTCCTGTCCTTGAGTTTGTGTCCGTGAGCCGATGACTGAGTCGCTCGGTTAATGTTGAAAGAAATTCTCTCGAAAGGAGGATGGTTCCATCGTCCGCATTGTGAGAACCCGTCGTGTTCCAGCACGGCGTTAAGATTTCGTCAACCACTTGCATCCATAGGAGTGGCAAGAGGACTCCTTCTTGGGGTGTCCCCCTGTTCAACTTCCTGATGTTGCATGGATTGCAATAATTGGAAAATGTATAAAATGTGTTCATCTCGAGAACACCTTCGTTTTGGCTTCCATCTAGGCAAGCCACGCACGTTATGTCTTCTTCGCACCAATTCCCACAAGTTCAAACACTTGTTGCCACCGACACTTGTGCGCGCTCATCAGTTAATTGGAAGCTATTACTCAGCGGATGGGCTTTCCAAAAGGTTCACATTCTAAGAAGTTCAGCGATAGCCAATTCTCAAATATGGCCACCTTGAGATGGATATCTCCTCCCACTGTGTACATGCCAGCGGACAATTCAGTAAGTTCTACGTGTCTTAAAGCAACCGAGGAGCTTCTGCGAATCATGCGGATAGAATGTCATCGTATTTCTTAAGTAAATATTGAAGATTCTACGATTACTACAGTCGTTGTGATAGGCTGTGAATCAGACAAAACCGATACATGTTTGATTTTTTTTTGTTTTCTTAAGATGTTGACTATCGTGCATTGGCGCTGTCTGAGGGAAGGAAATGCCAAAGAAAGACAATCCGTCGATTTCCGAACAAACGAGCGTTGTCAGCAGTGATGTCAGTTATTCGATTGAGTCTCATGGGGAAACAAATGCTTGGGGAAATAAGGCAATGCGGATCTCAGAACGGGCAGTCGACAAAAGGCGATTCCGGAGACGGCGCCATACACAAATGAGAAACGCTTAAATGAGAAATGTTTGTACAAGGGTTAGGTTGAGTTTGGGAAGGGGAGTATGATGATAGAAAATCACTTCCACTCGGCCGCCTTAGGGCCCATTTGTGGAGTGAATATTCTGTTTAATCCTTTCCTCTGTCAAGTGATGGTCCGTGCTCTTTATCCGATATAGCCGAATTCGCTATGTCCGCAGTCTCTGTGAAAAACTTTTGGTTCCATCGAAGCTAGGTGCTGCTTCTGGATGGCTGGGCAGTGGCAAAGCAGACGTTGGATCGTCTCGGCCTCTTCCTCGTCACCGCAACTCCGACAGAGATCGCTGGATTCCGCATTCCATTTCAGGAGCATTACTTCAATGGGGCAGTGTCTTGTGATCAATCCAACGAGCACATGGATCAAGTTGCGGTCCAATGCCAGAAACTTCTTTGATCTGCCAGTGACAGTCATCTCTTGTGAGCCAAGTTAAGGCTGCCTTGGAGTATGGTGCCACTTATAATCCGGTGTAGTGCACTGATCGGTGGCTGGGGTGAAGTCATGTGTCCACTTCCCTGATGTCCACTTCAGACCCTTGTCTCGCCAATTCACCCTCTCTTTGGTTCCCTGCTATTGAGCTGTGGCTCGAGGCCACCAGAGATTGACCCTACAGTGACTGATGGACTTTAGTAAGTCGCGGCAATTCATAACAGCCCTTGATCTCATTGTACATGATCTGATTGACTTCAGTTCAGCTTGGCTATGAACAAAGATGGTGGGACATCGGTTGTGTGAATGTGCTTGGCTGCTTTCTCTATTACCAGAATCTCTGCTTGGAAGACACTGCACATATCAGGAAGTCTAAATGATTCCTGTTGAGAAGAGTAGAATCCGGGCTCAGTCCCTGTGTCCATTTTTGATCCGTCGGTGAAAAGGGCGTTCGAAAGTCACTTGTCCCTGTCGAGAAACAGCATTTGTATTATTGGTACCAAGTCTGGTTGTACAGAACAGACTATCCTTTTGTCGGTCTCAAAAACTCTTACAACGCCAACAGCACTCTTTCGCTCCTTATTATCAACTGCCCATGATATTTCCTGCGTATCACTCTCTCTCTCTCTCTTTCTCTTTCCTTCTCTTTCTCTATCGATCTCTCTCTATCTATAGATCTCTCTCTGAATCTATCTGTCTATCTCTAGCGCTCTATCTCTATCTCTCTCCTTCTCTTTCTCTCTTTCTCTCAAACGATATATTTCTCTCTCTCTCTATCCATCTATCTCTCTCTGTATCTATCTGTCTATCTCTCGCGCTCTATCTCTATCTCTCTCTATCTCTATCTCTCTATCTCTCTACCTCTCTCTCTTTCTCTCTCTCTCTCTCTCTCTCTCTCTCTCTCTATCTATCTATCTATCTATCTCTGTATCTATCTATCTATCTCTCGCTCTCTCTCTACTTATCTCTCTCTCTCTCTATCGATCTCTATCTGTCTATCTATCTATCTATCTATCTATCTATCTCTATATCTATCTCTCTATATCTATCTATCTATCTATCTCTTTAGCTCTCTCTCTTTCCATCTCTATGTCTCTCTATCCCTCTCTCTCGCTATCTCTCTCTCTCTCCCCCCATCTCTATGTCTCTCTATCCCTCTCTCTCGCTATCTCTCTCTCTCTCTCCCCATCTCTATGTCTCTCTATCCCTCTCTCTCGCTATCTCTCTCGCTCCCTCTGCATTTTCATTATTGAGGTGCGCTGCTATACTTTAACTTTAAGTTTGAAAATGACCCAATTTAGCGACAAGGTTCCCTTAATTGTCCCATTGCCCCACATTCGTACCCATTTGATCTATTGGACTTTGACGACGACGGAACGTATAAATAATGACCTGTTTAGGTATATCCCCTGCAAGCATGTTTCGTGAACTAGTTACCCACCTTTTCCAGAACCATGCAAATCGCTCACTATTGCCGCTTTACAATATTAGAGCTCGTCACTTTCCAATGATCAGAAAGTGAGTGATATTTTGTATGAAAGTGCAACTAGCATGCACAGGACACATTTAGTGTGCCGTGTATGGGGCACTTTACAGTCATAAATTGTATTTGGGTTTCAAGAAATCAAATTCCATGAAATGATGAAAGGCGGTATGCTAAGACTCCACTAAAAACTCCTTCCTAGTGCGGCGGTACAAGGAGAGGAATGCAGGAGGAATGTTTAGGGCCTATGTAGCCCCCCGCGCCGATCCAAATGAGTAGGTGCGTCAACTGCCATGTTGCCAATTTATATGTTAGTCACTGCCTAAAAGAGATGAGGTGTCCCAAAGGAGCCATATTTGTTTTATGTTTGATGCCAAATTCGAAGAACTTCGAAGCGAATCGTTCAAAGAAAGAAGATGCTAATGTGTTTATGAGTCCCTGGGCGGTGTTGGGCCGCAGTGACACAAAACGAACTCCATCCAAGGCAGCTGCCAGGTGATTCACCGGAAATGGTCTCCGTGCGCCTTGTGGACACTTGGGGCTATTTATTGAAAAATTAAGAACAAGTCAGTTGATTCGGAAACATTGGGGTTCATTCCGTCCGACAAATGGGATAGGATGTCGGACAGAGTTTTTATGATGATTAAAGAGAGAGCTGAGAGCAGCAGAAATGAAGTATTACGGAGATAGCCGACTTCACTGCGGATTTAGAACCAGAAGTCAAGTACAGAGAGGTAGCCAACTTCTCAGCTCATTGCCCCCTAGTCCATCGAAGAATTTGAGTGCATTTTTGACAGATATTCATGCATTTTTGACGGTTATTCGAGAAAAAACTAGAATGTCGTTCTCTGATTGGTCAATTTGGTCTGAGAAGAGGATACACAAAACAGTTGTCGAAAAGTTTAAAAGGCGAGAGAGGTGGAAGTCGGGCTTCGTTTCCGGTGAATACCTAGAAATTCTCATTGATCTATCTTAAAGCACAAGCGAGCAAAGAACTATTTAGCGTCTTCTCTCAAAACGGACCATTTTTTGGGTGAAAGAAAAACTTGCACCTTCCTGAGCCCCCCAGTGTGAAGAACGAACAAAAACTGAAAGAAACTAAGCAAGACTGTAAAGAACAAATCACAAAAGCACTGCGCCACTAAACACAGTCGAAATAAGAACATTATTTTTTGATTTTTTTTCCACCACCACCTCATGCTTGGTCAGAGTTCACAATCGATCGACAACGAAACTTGGGGATTCACGTCTCTAGTGTCGTCCCCCTCGTTCCCTCTTCAATCAATGTGCCAAAAATCATCTTTATGGCCACACCTTGACTTAATTCACAGATATCCCGATAACCGTCAGCGAGCACCCAAATCACCACAACCGGCACACAAAAAATGAAAAACGAAAAACGAGGAAAACACAACGAAATTCCCACGTACATAAGTTATTTCCTCTAGAGTCCAGATAAGTCAAATTAGCATAGAATAAGCCTCCGACCTTTCGATCGCCTCCGGCTATTGGTCAAAAATCGAATTCGAAAATAGCCTCCCCGCAACCTTGGATGGCGGCGGATAGTAAAACCGAATAGTAGCAGAGCCCATAAACTCTCGCATCAACTATCTGGATGATGTTTATCTGGCGAGAGAGGGAACAGGAAAAAAAAAAAAACCGCCATCGAGCATCATTTTTTGAGATTTATTGAAATTTAACGAGGAACAAAAACAAAACCGAAAATCGACTGTAGTAAAGGACTTGACGGGGCGATTCGATTGACGATTCACTTCAAGTTGGAATAATTAATGCGACTTACAGAACCTGAATCGACTTAGCCGTGAACTTGATGTCTTAACGAGTGTCTTGTGACGCGCACGTCTCCTCTCTGTGACATCAAATATCGAGTTTTGTTGAAACATAAAAAAAAAATGTCAGGTCGAGCTGCGAGCTTGATCGAGTCATCAGCCGAACTCGACGTGATGCTAGAGGCTTTATTCAGTTCTGGGGAATCGAATGGGAGTCACTTACTCTGTCAGACTCTGCAGTCGTTCAATTGAATGAGTAGATGTGCATTGAAGACCAAGAATGAGACGGTGATGGATGCAAAATGAATTCAAACAGATTATCCGCTACCGCTTAATTGTCTTATCGTACTTATTCGTGTCACAAGATGGCTGAGGAGTGTATGTGCGTGTTGACGTTTTGAATTTAAAAATAGAATTCATACACAGAGCAGATTAAATATGCACCATGACCTCCCAGCCCCGGCGGTCACTGACGGCAACGTGAATCGCTATCTACGAACAACAGCGTGTCATGGCGTATATTCCGTCAGGAATACGACAATCGAGCAATCGCTTTGAAAAAACGGATTCAGTCCCAGAAATCAAGCACAGAGAGATAGCCAACTTCGCAGCTGATTGACTCCTTGTCCATCGACGAGTAAGAGACATGAATTCTTGGCGGTTGTTCACGAAATAATGGCCATGACGTTCTCCACTTGGTCCCCTGTTAAAAAATGTTAAGGGGCAGCAGCGTTCACACTCAACGACTTGTCAATATCTTCGATTTGCTTGATGAAAAATTGGTAATTATTGCAGAAATGAAGAAATACCGAGAAGGCAGAGTTCTACCTCTCTTTTAAGCCTTAAAATGTTTGACAACTGTTTCTGCATTCGTGTTGTTTCGCGAATAACCGTCAAAAATTCATGAATAGGACGAGCTTTACTAGCGAAAGAGACGGGAAGCAAGCCGGCTTCTCCAAACGAAGAAAAAATAGCACGAATGTTTCATACTCCAGGAACAAGGTGTGGAAGTTCTACCAAAATGCAAGAATACTGCACCAAGTCGCCAAAGCCCGTACAAAGACCTTTAGAGACGAAGAAGGAAACCCAGTGTCGGTGCTGAGAATATGGATTTTATTCTGCAGACTTCTGCAGACATCCCATCAGCATACGACGAAGAGAATCAAAACCGCCGTCCATCTGACCAAAATGATGTGAGGATAGCAATTATTCAAACAAGGCCTCTGTACCGGACGGCCTACATGCTGAGCTGTTCAAGCAGCTAGAGTTGAAGGCTTAGACCAACTCATTTCAAGATTTGGTCAGATGAGTGAATGCCTAATGAAGGGAATCTCAGCCTCGTTTGCCCGATTCACAACAAAGTACAGCCTCTAGACTGCGCCGAGGAAGTATCAGTATCCTGAGCATCGGATTCAAGATCTTGCATGCAATATTGTGTGAGCACATGAAACGCTTAGTCAACAGCCCTATCAGTGTGGTTTCAGGCCAGGAGAGTCCACAGTCGATAAAATGTTTGCACATCGGCAGATCCTGGAAAAAGACCCATGAAGTCCAAATCGATGCCCATCATCTGTTTATCGATTATAAATCCGCAAATGAACGCATTTGTAGAGACGAGCTGTACAGAGACATGGCTAGTGTCGTCATCCTGCCTAACTCGTCAGGTTGCGCAGGAGGACGATGGCTAACGCTCGCCCTGCTCAAGCAAGGTCGGTAACCCCCTAATCGACACCTTTGATGTCAAAAGAGGACTTAGACTAGGCCACGCGCTGTCTTTTACATCCTACTTGAATGAACCGTGCAAAACTCAAACGCCAAAAGGACTCTGTCAAAAGTGGATGAGGATTACCTCGGTCGATTTGACAGAAAAATTTTTCGGAAAATTTACGGTCCCGTATGCGTTGACGGGCTATGGAGGAAGAGATTCAAGGCGACGCCCCATACGAGTTGCACAGCGACATGGACTTAGTCAAAAAACTGCAGATCAGTCACATAAGACGGCTAGGAGATGACGAGCGAACGGACACCAATGCTACAGCCGACATAGTCTTCGAACCGAACCATGAGGTTTGATTGCCCAATAGAGCAAGACTTCGCCTTAGGTGACGTGCACAAGTTGCAGGGGACCTCAGCCGGCTTCAAGTTCCATGCCTAGTGTCGGCATCTCTGCCAAACTCGGAGGCAGCTAGCTAAGTACCGTGCTAGCGTGAGAGGCTCGTTGGCTAAGGCTCAGGTTCACCCCGAAATATAGCGCCACCTACTGGCATACGCAATGAGTACAGTTCACAGGACCTCAAAACGTATTCAAAATTATTTTTCCACAATTATATTTTATTGACTTTTCCTCACTTATGCTCAGAAATGTAGTATTACAGAGACGCCCGACTTCTACCTCTCTTGTCCCTGAAAATGTTTGACAACTGCTTTTTATAAGGTGTTCTTAAACCGAATTGACTAAACAGAGGACGACATTTGCGTTATTTCGTGAATAACCGTCAAAAATTCATGAATATCTGTCAAAAAGGAACTCAAATTCATCGATGGACTAGGGGGCAATCAGCTCTCTGTACTTGACTTCTGGTTCTAAATCCACTCTGAAGTCGGTCATCACTGTAATACTTCCTTTCTGCTTATTGTTCACTCACAACGAATTCTTGACAGACTTCAGTTTTCAGAGAAGCAAACTGCTTTCGGTTCCGAATGATGAAATAATGGAATGTGAAGATAAAGCTAGAATGATAGAAGCGAAATAAAATTAAAGGCTGAATCGCAAAGGCGCGTTCACGCGGTCGGTCTTTAATGTACCATGTTAATTGTGAGTTACACCTTAACGAGTCATGAACGGATGAACATGAGGAGGCTTCAACTAGACTTTAAACAGATGGATGGCGCAGTTGTTATAGTGCCTGCCCTGGTTAGCGAGGTCCCCGGTTCGAATCCCCGTGAAAGCCAAGTTAATACGCTTTTATCTGGTTTTCAAATCTGCTCCAGACACCATTTGCCGAAGGGATCAAATTATTCAGTGGTATTAGTCTGACTATGGAACAATATGAATGCACTAGCGCCCCCTACCTAATTTAACCTAAACGAAATCGTAGCGGAAGCTAGGATGTTTGGAGAAATTTGAAAAATTTGAATTCGGTTGGTGAGCATTACTCTAAGTTCATATGTTAATCCGGTTTTGCAACAATTTATTATTTGTTTGAAGTACAATCACAACATTTATGTAAGGACGACGCCGTTAACATGTCCACTACGGGCACACCCGCAGCGGTCATTAGTGGAACTCAATTTTCGATGACTCGTCGACACATTTAGCTACAAAAGAGTCAATATTAGTTTCTCTAATGACACCCCCTTCATGGCAAGACCAATGATTTAGTCTTTTAAAAAAATCTTGAAAGAATTAATCGATGGAGGACTTTATCTCGATATATCACACTCATAGAATGGTGATTTTGATAAGTCGATTGTGACACACGCCGCCGTGTGGCTTATGGAAAAGTCTTGTTGAAACTACGTATCATTAGGCGTGTTTTATTGAGAATCAATACACAGGTCAGTATTTCTTTTACTCGCTAAGCAACAATAAAATAAATTACTGAGCAAAGAGTACTCAGTGATCAACACTGACTAGAGCGCGTTGAAGAATCGAAATTACAGGTAGCGCCTCAACTACCACCACTAAATCATAGATGTCGCAGACAAAAATGCTTGAAGATGCAGCAGAATTATCGGCATTGGTGTTCTAAATCTGAACAAGGGATAGCGTATTCCATTTTGTAAACCTTTGGATTCATATACAATTGCTTCTAGTTTTTTTTTTCTTATAGTTTAGTTTGTTTATTGTGGCAGCAATTTTACAATACATTTCATTCTTTGTTTACAGAGATACGCTTCTAGTGAATAAAACCATATTTGTGCAAACATTGGGAACTACCAAAATTATTTGAATTTTGAAGTCCAGTTCAATGAAAGTAAAGTCACGAACCAGCTTTTGAAAAAAAAAAAAGTAAAGTGAATACGAACAGAGTAAAGGTCGTTTTATTGAAAATCATTACTGAGTTGAGTATCGATTCTCAATAAAACACGCCTATTAATGTCGAATCCAATTGGCCAAAAAAATAACGACATGTCTCTATAGGAAAAAAAAAACATCGGCCCAAAGACCCCACCAAACAGCTAAATTTTGTGGGTAAAGTGGTGTTTATTGAACAACATGATGGTTTTGACCCCAACCAATAACACGTATTATGTTTATTTACGAAGCAGTTTAGCCAAATGCGCCTCATCACTGAAGATAATTTTGCGATGAAGTCGGTTATTAAAGTTGCCGTCACTGAATCGAATTTTTGGTAATCAATTTTAATTATTTGTAATCGTTCTTCGTTCGTTAACTTCACCATTATGGTTTTATTGAATGCTTTGACATTGACAGTTTGGTCATTTGTTTAAGGGTGCGTTCGTAAAGTTCAATGTTGTCAAGTCCTTACTGTTTAGAAAGTGGAGTGGACTAACAGTCTGATGTACATCAATGGATAATTTTCAAATTTTGACACCGAATCAAAAATAATGAGTTTCAGAGTGTTTCACGGTTGTGATTGGCTTACTAGTAAGAAAAGAGGGAGAGATTAATGAGAAAATAGGGAACAAAAATCTTGCAAAACTTGCATCTGGACGCTATCAGCTGTAGCGACCCGTTCTTAACATCCCAGGAAAAAAACACATCGCGAGGAAACCAAGATCAATAGCCTAGGATCGTAATAAAACAACAAAAAAATCGCGAAATTTCATAAAATGTTTCAAATCTCCTAGCTTTCGCTACGATCTCGTTGAAATTTAATTGAAACCCCCCCCCCGATCATCCCTTCGTGAGCCTACAGCGTGAACTTCAGTTCATTTTAATGCTAATTTTCTCTCTGGTCTCTGGTTTTCTTTCTGGTCCACTTCAAAATTGACAGCTAATGACATTTAAGAACAAAAGATCATCCAAATCTCGCGATTTTAATTTTTTGGGAACATAGCTTACACTAAAATAAAGCACCCATTTTCACATGCACTTTAGTACAAAATGTATGTATCCATTACGGAGTAACGAGTGATCAATAAAGTACCCTGTAACGAAACGTTACTCTTCAACGTATATCGTTACTATTCACGTATCGTTGACTTTTTTGCCTGCACTTGTACTATCAACAACCGACATTCGTGCGTTCACTTTCTTCTCTCTTCTCTTGTGCCACATCACCCACGTGCTGTGGGTATTTTATATATTAACCCTCTTGAATGCGAAGAGCGTATTTAGAATTTTCTGCGTGGAATACGATCGTATCGCTAGTATCCTCGGTTAGGTTTGTTTGGGACGGTATACAGTAAGAATTATTTATTCGTATCGTTAGATATCTTTATATATATAGATATATTGAGGATATAGATATTTTGAGGATGTTTGTAGAGTAATTTTCATTTCATTTTTTTTTTTGCTTTCAAATCTCTGTACTTTAAGAGTTAATATTCTTGTTTAATTACAGGTCCTAAGATTTAACATTAGTGACACATTTTCATATTTCGATTTTTAATTTCAGAGATTTTAAATGTGAGAGCATGGTTCTACTATTTTATAATTTATTTTACATGCTACCAAATTGAAAAGTGTAATTATAGGGGATTATTTCAGTTCACATTGGAGAAGTGAGAGAAACAAGCTAAGCAAAACTGTCTGTACTCGGTCTTGGACCATACCTGCGAAGGTAGATGATTCTATAGATGTACAGCATGAATGAAAAAATGCCTGCGCGACTTTTGACATGTATGAACAGAAGGTTTCAACGTGATATTACGACTCGATCGACAAAAAGTAATTTTTTCATAAAGATAGCTACTTCCATTGCGTTTTTTAAAGAGTACAATCAAAAGCCTTCTCTTAACAAAAACTAAGGTTATTTATATGCTTAATCTTTGAGAGAATCTTGTGAACTGCCATTATGAGTGTTTGTGTCATGTAAAATGTATGCCTATCTAATTACTTCATGCATTTGAACACAATGTTCCTATTTGAGGTCTTAAAATCTGAAGTCTCAATTTGTACATGAAAATATTAATTTTTAAGAAAGTAACTAGTGACGATCTTAAAGTAACGAGTACTCAGATTCGAAGTAACGAATACTCGATTTGTCGTTACTTTTAAAGCCCTAATGCATATCTATTGTCAGCAATCCTTAAAGCATTTGATTCCAAAAAAAATTCATGTCCATTGCATACGAAAATACAACTTAAGCTGTGTTTTTTTGCAAGCGTATCTACGCTTAAATTTCAATTTGCATCTAAAATACACTAACAACAAATCCTATATCAGCTTAAGTTACTCATCATATATATCGCCGCTTAAAAAATAAGCGCGGATAAAAACAATGGAAGCATTGAACACATTATTTTCTGTGTGTTCATTCCTCAATTTATTCATTCATTGTTTAGGTTGCAGTATTTGGCTTACATTTGCAGGTTTGGTTGATGTATTAGATCATTTTTAGTTGTTTTGGCATCCAGAAGTATGCAATTTTTGGTATAACCAGAGTGGCTCTGCTATACATTCCGTTTGGGTTTCGTAATCGATTCTTGTCGTTTGAAGGACCTTTTTTTGTATTTTATACTTATTAAGTGTTTTTGCTTTTAAAGTGATGGTCACGCTACATAGTCACATAGCGAAGATTGTGACCATCAAAGATCAACCATCACCTTCCGCGACTACACCCCTGACTGCTTAGCAAATGTTATAAATGTCGTCGGTGCTGCAGAGATTTTATGATGAATTATTGAGCGCCGATGATCGTTTTTTTGGTGCACTTCAAAATTAGGCGTAAATACGCTTGCAAAAAAACAAAGCTTTAGAAGCGAGCGCTATTGGAATTCGCCGAAGAGTTTTTGATGGTTGTGTGGCACATTTTTCCGGGCTGCACCATGATGTGGTAAGGAAACCAGACCCAGCAATCTGAATTTTTGTTCGTATTTTTCACTGAAGTAAATTCATTTTTGTTTTCTGTTATATACTTTATATATAAGTGGTTAAACCTTTTTTTTAAATCCAACTTGTGGCAAGCGAAGAAATTGAAAAGAAAAAATATGTGAAAGCCTTGGGCGCTTTAGTTTTGTCCGATACTGTATTTTCGGAGCTACAGGCGAAAAATCAAACGAATTCTGAGATCAGCCGGAGGAGTGTTATAAAAAGCGGGAGTTGGTGGACTTTGGATAAGGGACCTGGAACTGGAGGTTGATAAAAACTCCGACAACTCATGACTGAAGAAGGAGACGTCACCATATGAACTTCCTGTGCATTGAAAGGAGTATTGTTCTTGGAACGAAGGATACATCTCCACATGAACTTCCTCTGCATTGGAAGTTCATGTGGTGATGTCTCCTTAGTTCCACATGTTGGAAAACATCCCGAGAACAAGAAAATAACTCAAAATAGGTTTGTTTCTTCGCCAAATTGTTGGATAATTAATACCCTCTTCGGGTCCTAGACTCGAAGGCAGTTCGAAATCTTTCGAAAAAAGAGAAAAAATCAGAAAAACCAGGCGTGTCGCCACCTTAAAAATGTGTTAATTTCACTAACACCCGATGGCCGGGCCACAAAATGTCACCAAAAACCGAATAGAAATTCCTAAACCGTATCTAAACGGATTTACAAATTGAATTAACAAAAAACAAAATCTATTAAGCATTCAGAAAGTGTCACAACATGCGTATATGGTTAATCACCTCCAGGGGCCACAGCACACACATCAAATGTCCAACGAGCCGTCATATCACACGAACATGAACTACATTCTGTCGGGTAGGCAGGCAATAAACCTAATCACTGATTGATACCATCACTCTCGTCATTCGATGGCTGTGGGATGGATGGCGTCATTGGCCCCCGCTTGACCCATAGGTACAGGTCTCGACCTCATGGAACATATTTAGAACTTGTAATCTGAATCCAAAACAACACACCACACTGCTGTCGATTTCGAACAACAAAACAGTCGAAAGAACTATAAGAGAATCTCGTTGTCGCGATCTTGGACCCCGCGATCCCCACCCCACCCCCCTCCCATCCCTTCGTGACTGACCGTTTGTGTGTGTGTGTGTGAAATGAGACTTGTGACGGAAAAGAAATCCAATACCACCACTATACGAGTTCAAATAGAAAATAAACAAAAACATAATCCAATTGATAAGATTGCGCAAAAACAAAAAAAAAATACATACGCCAACAACGGCAACGACGACGATGAAGACCGACGACCAACGTCCGACGACGACGGACGGGCGCAGCCACCACTCACTCAGCTTCACTTTCAGTCACATTTTGAACTCGAAAAAATGTTTTTCCATTTTTTTTTCTTTTCACATTTTGATAATAATTCCCTTGACCGAATGAACTCGCTGCCAAGCCTCGTCCATTGCGGCGGGGATTTGATAAAGCAAAGCCCCCCGCTGCCGTAGTACGTAAGTCGAGAAATTCGAAAATCACAAAAAAATGAAATGTGTCTCTCAACGTACTGCGTACTAGGGTTCTTTTTTGGTTGGTTTCAAGGAAAAATCGCGTGAATATTTGAGTACTCTCATCAATTTTTGTTTTTAAGATTTTGTCGCATCCATTCGCAAGTGTGTACAAATTTTGGTGCACAAATATCCGCAGATTCTGTATTCATCCTGAAGTCAACAAGCGCAGCCAAAACGACACACAGACGCAACCGATCGACACAACGCGGCCTGTCGCGGTCGGTCGGTTGGTCGTTGGCGAGGGCAGCAACGAGGTGGAGAGGTACAAAAGATACAGCCTCATAGTACGGTGCGCCGATTGGTAAGTCAGTGTGTACACACAGTATGCGCGTTGTGAATATATTTTTAGAATTTCCGACTTTATTCTGATCTCTCTGCTCGAATGTCGAAACGCTAGGGAACATAGGTCATAAGGTCTGTGCTCTCGCGCCGCCGTGCGTAGACGCGTAGGTTGCTTCGGGGGATATTTCAAAAAAAGAACAAACAGACGTAAAATAAAATCAGAAAACAGCCAAAAACGACGACAGTGACTGAAGAAAACTGTTGCTCTCGCTGACGTCGCATCCCGCACACGAGGTGCTGTTCGCTGGCGTTCGGTGGGCAGTTCGAAAATATACATATTCTCAAGTCGCCCGGGTTACGAGCGAGAGGATAAGGGGCACAGTGTCTCTTCGACTTGGCCGCGGCGGAACAGCAACGGCGGTGGTGGTTGGTTGGTTGGTTTGTTTGCTCGGTTCTAGGACGAACGAGACACAGGCTGGGCGACGGCGACGGATGTGCTGTGCATGGTGAAGGGGTGGACCGTGCGATAGATGTGTCGTCTTGGTGGGCCTTTTCAGCGAACACGATCTATTTTTAGCCATAATCTCGAATGGACCTAGCCACTATCTCCTGGTGGGCAGATCGACAGACTTTATTTTTTTCAAATTGCTAGCGCTGGTGATTGAACGGAAGACACACCTGATTCCCTTTAGTTGACTGAATTTCACAAATATTTACACACGCCCTCTGCCAGCCCTAGCTCTGTTTCTTCGATCGAACAGATCTCACACACACACACACGCACACAGAGAGACAGAGCACACTTGAAATCACAATGAACTCTCTAGGGCACTCAACTGATCACGAGGCGACGACAAAAGACGCGACGACAAGCGACGAACTAAATACAAAATCTTTCAAATCCATCCACCCACACGATAACTGACTGACACCATGGATTCGATTCTACTCGTTGTTCCCCCGCCCCGTGCGTCGTCGCGTCGTGCGTCGCATAGTCTTGTTGTCTTTCGTCGTCATCGTGCCCCATTGTTGCGTCGTCCCTTTTTGACTTTTGTGTGGGGTCCTCCTCCATCCACAGAATGACAACAACAGTACAAAAATCAAATCAAAATTCGAATCTGATCGTCGTCGCGTCGTCGGTCGGTTCAGAATACTCACTCGCTCGCTCGCTCCGATTAAAGGCGACAACGACACGACAGAGGCAGCACAAATGGCAACGATTCTGATTACGAGACCGAGATCTTTGATCTTTATTTTTGTGTTTTCCTCCACAATCGCGGCTCAGTCAAGAGATCATGAGTGGATCGGCCGATCGATGCGTCAAACCCTGGACAACGCGATCCACACATCCTGCCTGCCCTGACACGGCGAAATGCAAGAGAACACAATCATCTAACAGCACTGCAACTATGCTCAAACTGAGATGGATTTCGAAAAAAAAAGATCATATAAGTATGTGTACACACCTTTAATAAACAAACCACCGAAAACAACTATCGATCGCGCATGTCACTCCTCGTTTGACATATCATCTCTCACGGAACACACACACACACACTCACTGGGCTCGCCGCAAAAAACAGAAACAGCGACACGACAGATAGACCGACGGTTGGACGGACGGACAGACGGGCCGGGCCGGGCCGGGCACCAGTTCAGGAATCCAATCAGACCTTTATGAATGATCTTTTTTTTTCCGGCTCTCCCTCTCTTGTTGACGTTGTTGTTGTTATTGACGATGGACTGGTGTTGTGTTGTATTATTTTTTGTAGGCGGTTTTAAGAGGGTGTCACAATGGCGATACACACAAATTGATATATTTTCCACTGGCAATTAATTTTTTTCTCACCACACTTTGGCATGCACTTTTTCCACACAGAAACACGAACCGCGAGAAACGCACTCGCGATTGATGAGGATCCCGCGATCTAACCTAGAAGTCGATCGTGTGGTGGTGTCAAGACACCAAAGACAGGCTGCTTATAGCTTATGGCCACTTAACCGATTCGGGTGTGGTGGGGTGGACAGGCGATCGCGCATTGAATTATCATTAACATCGTGATGATGGTTGAGCGCGTCTTATCAGCAGCAGCACGCCCCGCTGCCGCGCCACCGGATATGTGTGTGGAAGCGATTTGTTTCTTTTCACTATTTTTTTTTTCTCTTCTATATTTCTCCGTTGAGTACGCTTGTGTGAATCAGAAATTAGAGTCTCACTCCACGATAAAGGAAAATAAATCAAAAACAAAATCCGGGCGGTTATGAGCGCTAAACAACGACTACGACACCTCGATAGGGACCGCGGCGACTGTCAACGCGAATGCTCGAAGGAAAAATTCTAAATCAAATGAAATCTTTCATTGATAAGTCCGATTAGCAGTGGAAACCGTGTGTTGTTTGTTTGTTTTGTTTGATTTAAGTACGTTCTTACGAGATAAAAAAACAGGGACGGCGCTCGATTGTTGCGGCACACGGTCTTAATGCAATAGCGTAGCCTAACCGACTGATCGGATTGAAGGCGAAATATAAAAAGCGAAGTCTGTGCTGTGTACGTACGCTCCGTGATACGAGACGAGACGAGACCGAGCGCGAGCGCTCTACCTTTTGGCGAGAGTGATGGGCACATTTTCAAATGTGACAACTTGTCGAATGTGCTGCTTTAGGTTTGGGGGGATGAGATGGGATGTCAAATTTGTTAACTGATGTGATGCTAAATGGAGATCGACAGAGACTTAATAGAACTAAAGTTCGACTTCAATAAGCACTTCGATCAGTTTAGTTAAGTTTCGTTAAGTTTAACTAAATTATTTGGGAGCGTCATCAATCGCGGAAAGTTGCTGTTGGAAAGTTGTGTCAGTACGAAATTTATCGTTATTCTTAGTTGTGAATCTATTTCCTTTTATTACAAGTTGTCTCTTACAGCCAAATGTAGACTTCAATCAAGAAAACTGTTAGACCAATATCGGAGTTCTTGTTTAATGCCCCGTACTGGAAATCAAATATATTTCAAGAAGCATGCATACGCTTCACGGACATTTTTCCAGCTACTATCTAGGCAGTTAGACTCCCGGTTAGACTTGGAGAGTACAACGGTAGTGCAAATCTTACAGCAAACGGACATATGAAATTAAGTTTAGTATCTCAATCTTAAATAGGATGGAATATATATGACCTTCTCAGAGACTCAAAATTGAAGTGATTGCCATTTAACCCAACATCTAGATAGACGACAAAGGCGAAGTCTGAATCTGTGTAGCGCTACAGTCCAAGTTAAGATACTCAATCGAGTGGCGAGACTGGCCTGCATGTGGATCAGCGGAGCGCTGAGAAGCACTACGTCGGATGTATTTAACATACTCCTCCATACTTCTACTACTGGACATATTTGGCAAGCAAGTGGCACCCAGCAAGGCTTTGAGACTCAAAGTACTCCGACTGTGTTCCGAACTCTCTATCTGTCATTCAACTATACTACGACAAGCTATCTACGAGAAGAAATGCTCCACCAGATTTTCCTCCAAATCGGATTGGATGTCTGACAACCAGACGCTGGTTGATCCCCGGCGTATATCAGCCTATGATGGGTCACAGACGGATCGAAGACAAACGAGGGAGTAGATGCATTTGTTTATTCCAAAGACCTTTTGGTGTCTCCTTGAAGCGTCCTGATTACCGTAGCTTCTTCCAGGCATACATCTTCATCGATAAAAGAGACTCTGTCCCGGCTCAAGAACAATGTAATATCCAAAGGAGATATAACAATCTGTTTGGACAGCTAGGCCAAGTCCCTGGACAATGTCACGTTTAATTCAAAAACATCCCTCAATTCTATGCGTCTCTTAACTAGATGGCTGAGCATTTTAATGTACACCTCATGTGAGTGCAAATATCAGCTAGAAGGAAAAACTTCCTTAAAAACAAAGTCCATCATTTTATATCAAGCTATCGCTCATTCTGCTTAGACTTAGTAGACCGTCACTCAGAACGCTCATCGGCGTCATTACCGTACACTGGGCTATTTGCATTCATGCCCGCAGGATGAGCTAAACCGCTTCGTCACAAGCATTACTGGGTTCCAATATATAGGGGAATACAATCCGCGTGGTATCACACTGGCACTAACTGCCTTCTGCAGTCAGCCATTACTACCTAACCTAACACTCCGAGCTGGATTTTGGCCTAACTTCGCCAGGAAACCACTCAGTTTATGTGGGCTATTCTTCTCCCACGATTGGAATGGACTTAACCCGACTCCGAATGGCGATGTTTGACAGGCTTTTTCTGGGCTGATGCACTCTCTGAGTATCGTTAGTGACTCGAGAGAGATGGAGCCGTAGATTATGAATATTGTACGTACGGGGACTTGAATCTATACACAATAGTGCCCTATGTACCAAACCACTGCGCTGCAGCTGACTTGATCATTGCCAATATTCATTAGGTTTCTTAGATTTCTATTGTAGATATCGATTAAATACAATATCAGCCTATGGGGAGTGTCTGGGCATAATACCTGAAGAACCGACGTATCAGTTCTAGTCTGGAGGCAAGCAAATGATTAAAATTCAATGTCAAATGTCATCAAATGTCAAATTTGTTAACTGATGTGATGCTAAATGGAGATCGATAGAGACTTAATAGAACTAAAGTTCGACTTCAATAAGCACTTCGATCAGCTTGGTTACGTTTCGTTCACTTTTACTGAATTAATTGGGAGCGTGACGCAGTGAGAGATTGATGCTGCGTGACCTCAATACCCACTTCGATCAGTTTAGTTAAGTTTCGTGCACTTTAACTGAATTAATTGGGAGCGTGATGCAGTGAGGTATGATGCACAGTGACCTCAATAACCACTTCGATCAGTTTCGTTAAGTTTTACTAAACTATTTGGGAGCGTCATCAATTTTGGAAATGGCAGTTTCGTTAAATTACGTTCACTTTAACTGAATTAATTGGAAGCGTCATCAATCGCGGAAATGGCGAGTTACTGTTGGAAAGTTGTGTAAGTACGAAATCAATCGTTGTTCGTAGTTGTGAACCCTTTCGCTTTTATTACATGTCTCTTACAGCCAAATGTAGGCTTCAATCAAGAAAACTGTTAGACAAACATCAGAGTTCTTGTTTGATGACCTGCACTTTAAATCAACGTGAATCTTAAGGAGCTCAGTAAGATTCCAGGGCTTGCATAAATAGTTTCACGGACCTTCAGCCCCTCTTGAGGGAGATCGACTCCAGAGTACAACCATCGTTGCGCATCTTACTGCAAAGAACATACGAAAATGGTATATACGGCGGTATCTTCGAAGTCCAAATTGACTTCTCAAGCTTAGACAGGACATGACAGGTGGAATAGTCAGAGACGAGATTTAAGTGTTTGTCATTGACAGCTACGCAGACGACAAAGGCGATGCCTGGCTTTGGCTTTATAATATGTAGACTTTGACCTAGCATCGCCAGTAACCACTCAGTTTGAGCGTGGCATTGTACTCCCACGATTTAACTGGACGCACAGTGGATCGAATACCAGTGGAAGCAAAGTTAATACGGTTTTATCTGGTCTGGTCCAGTCACCATTTCCCGTCGGGATCAAATTAAAGCAACGGCCTCATTGGAGAAGTCAATCATTGGTAGTAGTCTGACGGTAGGAATCACAATGGACCAACATGGTCTAATTCACTAGCAGCCCCCCCCCCCCCTCCCCTCCCCACCTAACCTAACCTAGACAGCCTATGCACCCAACTACAGCGCTACAGCTGACTTGACCATTGCCAACTTTCATTATGGTAAAGATTTGCATTTTGATACAATGTTGGACCACTGGGCATGAACGTCTTTCAGGCAACGAAAGAACTGATTTATAAGTGAGTTCCAGACTTAAGGCATACGATTGACATTGAACCAGCTTACACCCTTTCGTCCACTTGAAGCGGCCAAAAGGATACTACTGACGGGCTCCCTTCTCAACTCTCGATGGTAGATGGAATCCTGCTGCAAATTGATGCAAAACCTCACACTCCTTATTGGCTATTCCGATTGATATTAAGGACAACCCTGTAAAGTCCAATAAACTGCAAAACTCTAGGCCGTGTGCAGTGACTAGCGTACATATTCGTCAACGGTGCGCCATCAAGTATTCCTTCCGCTCAAGGAACATATTTCTCAACCTTAGACCACAGTGTGTGTTCGGAAAGCGGTTGAGGCGAGCTCTGTTGTTAGAATTAACACACTACGACTATGAACTAAAGTTCAAGATGTTGGCTCCTCTCGTTGCAACACTGACCGTCAACCGACTCAATCCATCTTTAAGATGAACT
The DNA here is from genome assembly GCA_964034865.1 of Eristalis intricaria. Classification (NCBI taxonomy): domain Eukaryota; kingdom Metazoa; phylum Arthropoda; class Insecta; order Diptera; family Syrphidae; genus Eristalis; species Eristalis intricaria. Next base: position 55,902,232 of record OZ035874.1, read on the forward strand.
TCTCAGCAAGCCTTGCCTCTAGATCTTACTTATAAGGCCATCGACCCTTCGAGGGTCAGAGCCCGATTGCCACTATATCACTGTTGAAATATTAATCTTCGACGATGAATAGTCCTCTGAAAATAAAAACAGACAGGTGGAAGCCGGGAGAGGGAGTGTGTATTGATGCCGACTGCAAGTAGCGTGATGCAAGTAGAGTGAAACTTCTCTATAGCGGACAGCAGCGGGACCATCATGATTGGCCGTTATTTAGTGGTGTCTGTTCTGAGTGGTCTACATACATGAATACATTCATGCCGAGACTTTGAAGAATAGTCCTTGTAGAGAGGTGTCCCTTGGAGAGGGATGTCCGCTAAGAGAGGGAATCCTTACACCTCCCAACTCATTGTAATGCATTTCAGCGGAGAACATGCCGATTTAGCAGGCGCTATTTTGGCTTAGAATCATTGTGATATCGAAAAATGGCATCACCATTTGATCGGACAGTCAAGCTGCTATTGGATCTCTAAACGACACCACCTTTTGCTCAAGGATCCACATTAATTTGAGGATCATGAGGAGATGGCTGAGTATTTTAACATTCATCTCTAGTGGATGCCGGAACATAGAATGTTGTTGTTGTAAGGTCGATGAACTCGTCAGGCGAGGTACTCTAGCACCCATGACATGGGTGTCATAATGGGCCACTGTGCCAAACTCACAAAGATTGCTGCAGAAGTTCAAGGGACAATGAGGAAGAGACCATATACCTTTTGTCCTAAGTGTGACTACCATCCTCATTCAGAAACTTGCACCTAACTTTGCCTAGCCTGGCGAAAAGACTGAGACTATTCTCTAATGATTCTTTGCAGAAGCTGTCTGGAGGAAACTGGGAAAGTCAATCTCGCTTCCTACTTCTTTAATAACCCGAGGGATCTGACAGAAACACCAATCAAATCGCTACTGGATTTCACTGACAAATCTGGCTGGCTGTTGTAGAAATCACGCCCCAACCCCCACTTGGTGTAAGCCCACGTCGTAGTACAACGGCTACGTACTAGCTACTTAGACTTGCCTGTTTTCTTGAAGGCTTACTTGCCAGATGGATGGCCTGAAAATCTAGGGCTTCCTAATTTACTTTATTAGGACCTTTGAGTTCATGATGTCACAGGTGATCGCGGTGGATTTGATCTTTCGAAAATAAAAAAACTGTGCTGTTTTTGATTCGAATGGTTTCGTCGCTATTTCCGAGATACCTTGAAGTTACAGCTTATAATCCGTTTTAGTAGTCGTTGAACTTAATCTTGTCTCTTAATTTATGTACATCCATGGGAAGGCAGAGTCCCTGAAAATCAGAAGACATTACAAATCCTTGTTCAACACTACACAAACTTTGTGCTTGATCTTTTAGGATCGCGGGAAGATCATTCGATCCCGTCAGCCTGAGTTTGGCTTCATCTGCTTGTCAATATGAAGTACCAGGATTTAAAAAAAATTCCTCTACCAGTGTAGAGCTGTGGAGGGGGTCCGGTGGAGACCTCACCATCTTCAGCACTGTAACCCCACAGATCTCGATCAAATTCTCCACCCACTCAAATCCCAATTCCCATATCGATCATTGTCACAGCACAAAATATGAAATGTGCTCCACGAGCTCCACCTAATCGATCTCAGCCACTATCGTCGAACGCCTCTCATTTTCATCGTGGAACTTGGAACTATCGTATCTCCACGATCCAAAGCTCCCGTATACACTCTTCGGCAATATTTAACCCCACTAATACATAGCCACACACGTTGGTGAACGTACTCGGAATAATAAGTGATCCAAATGTGACCCGCCGGCCACGGCTCGCAGAGAGCAAGGCGACACAGTCGACGTTGCCGCTGCCACCACCGCCGCGCCGCTAGCGCGAGAGAGCCAGTTGAAAAAAAAGAGCGGATCGCGATGGAACTTGTCAGTTGGAAGGCGGGCAGAGCCGCAGAGGCGGCAGCAGCCATCTGGGGTAGCTGAAGTGGTATTTGTACGTGCTCGATCCATGCGAGATAGTTCTCTTGGGCGAAGCGCACACAGTTCACCGGTGACGATGACGACGAGCAAACGAGCGAACGAACGAACGAACGAACGCGCTGTATAGGCCTTAATGGGACGACCGCACTCGGTAGTGGGCAGCCCACTCATTTGGCTTTGCGGGTGCACTCCTTCGGTGTCCCTTTTTCACGCTCTCAATCACGATCAGCCACCGCCGAGCCGCGCTGCTGTTGGACGCGGGAAAGAGAACTGCGAGAGCGAGAAAGCGGGAAGGCGAGTGCGCACGCGCACGCTCCCATCTCCGCCTCATGTTCATTCAGTTCGGCGAGTAGCTGCAGCCGGCATAGAGCCGCTGCACTCTATGGGTGCCGGAGCGTGCAAGATCGGTGGATCCGCATGGAAATTTGAAAGCGATTCGACAGTGATCGTGTGGAATCACTTGATCGCGCATTATCCACTACTGTGCGCTGCGAGGTGCTCACTGTGCGCGACAATTAAAACAGAGCCCTGCTGCCGTGTACCACCGTGTGTGTGTGGCTGTTTGCCTGTGTGCACAGCAAGGCGTTGGCGTCGGTGCTCGGAGAAGACGTTGACGGTGACGGTAACGGTGGCGGCCGTACCTACATTATGCGCTGGCGGATGGCGGTCGTAGTTAACCAAGCAAGTAGGAGGTCAAGCACCAATCAATGGAGGTCACGAGCGCTGCTGCCTCGCCGCGCCGCGCCGCTCCGATCCGAACGTATCGATCGAAAGAGTCAAGCCAGCGCGAATGTGGGGGAGATAGAGTTGCTAACACGGGAATGTGACCGATGTTAGGTGTGCGCCGCTATGTCCCGCATCCCGTTCACTGAAAATCCATTCGAGGTAATTTATGCGGTTCTGGGAACCCGGCAGCCAGTTCGCTGTGTTGGTGTGCCACCAATTGAACGCGGCTTTCATCGCAGATGGGACTGCGGTAACCTTTGCGCTCGGTCGGGAAATGAAGGTTGGCCGTTCTATGGCTCTATTGTCAAGACCGGGAGTTATTAGGAGTGGAAATCGGCTCTCGTAATATGCGGCTGCCGATGACAAGTGGCTTGGAAATGAGATGTGGCTCATGCTGTGCGGTCGACGCGATATCTGTCATTCTCGCGCGAATGGGAAGCGATTAGAGACTGAAGGATTACCGATCATTTGGGGACATACTGTGAGAGAGTGAGTTATTTGGGTAATTTAAGCTGTAGCAGTGGGCGGGGCTTAAGCTGATTGATGCGATCAGACTGGACTTCCGGTCTTAATGCGGTTCGGAGTCTTTCAAGTCGAGATTTCAGATGAATCAGCTGCAATGTGGCGCATATTGGATATGCAATGCATTTTCAAGCAGGGCTTGGACTGCAATCTCGATGATTTCGGTTTCGAAAATGTCGCGATAATTATAGCTAGTGGCAAAAGTTCTAGTCGCTATCGCAATCTTTGATCTTGGTAAACGTTGTTACGTCTGTCCTTTATCACTGGAGATGAGCTTGTAGTTGGGCGCCGCAAATGTTAGCCTGAGCGCGGGAATCAGCTTCTCGGACGAGGACCATGCAAAATTGCCGTCATTGGACCGAACACAATCCACAAGTTCTTGGTCAATCATCAATGCATCAACAAAGATTGACTGCATGGCGGCATCGTCCAGCCTTGTTTCTTTCGAACTGAGAAAGATGACACATGTGAAACAACTTTTTGAGGTCAGTAGAGAACTCGACAAGATCGGTATATCCGAGCTGTGGTCCCAACAAGACGGTGATATATGCCATACGGGCGACGCAACTCTAGAAGTTGTGAAGGAGAAATTTTGGCGATTGGGTTGTCACGTGGTGTGTTGCTTCCCAATGGGGGGACAGTTTGCCCAGATTGAGCGAGCAATCTTAAAAACTGCTCAATCCCGAACAGAACACTGGGGATGACAGATCCGTAGTCTTGAGTGGGGTGGAGGAAGTCATTTTAGCGATTGAATTGCTAAAAGCTGGCATATCCGCCAGTGTGGATGAAATACGCCGAGAAATGTTAAAGATGAAAATGAGTCTTATGGTTATTTGGCGGGAGTTAAACCCTCGAGTCTTCTGCTGGGGTATGGGATTGAAGGTCCTCCTTTTAGGGTCATTCAGTCTATAAACAACTGTAGCAACTGGGCTCACGCTGAAATAATAAAAAAAACAATACGGATCCAATGCATCTATTTTTGCACGTTTATTTGTTTCTTTTTTTGTGCATTTACCGTTAGTTCTAAGCTTGGCGTGTCAAACCTTATGAAATATTTTGCCAAGCTGGTTGAAAAATTGAATTTTTTATTTCATAATTTTTAAAGAATAATATAAAAAAATTGTTTACTTATTATTTTCGGGTGGCCTCTCTTCCTGAAAAATAATAATTACATGGGTGGCGCGACAGTCCGAGGCGGACCTGGGCCTAGCTTCTCAGCAACCACTCGTGTTGTGCGTGCTATTGTTCTTTCACTAGTGGAAGGGACCTACAGTTTAATGCCGACTCCGAACGGCGAAGTTGAGAAGCTTTTTCTAGACAGGAATACTCTTTGACCATTGTGGGTGACTCGAGAGAGGTGGAAGCCGTGAATTATCAAAGGTGGTAAATTGGGGTATCGAACCTGGCACCCTCTGCGTAGGAGTCGACGCACTTACTCACTACGCCACAGCGACCCACAGCAGTCTTAAATGTAAAAAATAAAAAAAATGTTGTATTGCACAGTCTTGTAACGTCTTGTGGTTTTAAGAAGGGACACTTCTCCTCAAGCGTGTGCTTAAATTTAGAGAAAATATTAACTCCATCGACTAGTTGATAGGATTGTAAGATTTAACTTCAAAAGCAAAAGCATTCGAATCAAGAAACACCACATTTTTCCGAAAGAACAAGTCCACCGCTATCATCTGTGGCATCGTGCACTCAAAGGTCCTAATCAAATAAATTAGAGAGCCCTACATCTTCAGGACCCTGAATCCATCTGGCAACTAAACCATCAAGAGGATGGGCTAGGCTAGATAGGTAATATGCAGCTCTGATGCACTTAGGCCGAAGTAGGCCCGATGTACTGCCACATGGGCTTACACCGAAGGGGGTGGTTGGGGCGGCGTGATTTCTACAACAGCCAGCAAGATTTGTCAGTGAAATGGAGTAGCGATTTGATTGGTATTTCTCTCAGATCGCTAAGGTTACCAAGGAAGTAGGAGCCTAGAGTGGCATTCCTAACTAAGGCGAATGCAGGGCAACTGCAGTGAAAGTGTCGCACATTTTCCTCCTCTTCTTCGGCTCTATTAGAAGAGTTGGACAAAATTTGCAACAGTTTTTGCGATAAACTTGTGTCATTCCAAATCGGTTGGAACATTTTAGTAATAATAAAGGGCTTCCAAATAAGGACTGACAATAATTAACCAATTATTTAGCTATCCATCTTGTTTCTTAACTTCGAAGTAAAAGCAAGTAATTTCAACACAATACAGACTTTTCAAAATAAGTTGCTTAGAACTATCGTTAACGGACCATGGAATATCAGAAACGATGATATCCGCAGAGATATTGGAATATTACCACTCCAAGATGAAGTTAAGAACTTTGATTAACATAAGCGCCGCCTAGAAGAGCACATAAAATCTGCAGTTTACCCGATCCTTGAGGAAACTAATATCTTGCGCCGACTACAAAGGACTAGACCCCTTGATCTCGTGCGATAGCCTACACCCGCGCATGGTTGCGGTGTTAGCAGGAACTTTCATTGGAGAGTAACCTGCCGATCAGTACCTAAATCATGAAATAAAACTACTGGTTAAGTGCTTCACTTAGTTGTTGTCCTAATAAATTCAGGGAGGAGGTTTTAGTGAGTAAAAATCTCACACTTCTATTTGCGAACGTTAGCCGTAGAGTCTTGTCGAAGATTTCCACCTTCCCACGGAAAAAAAAATAAGACGGCGTGCATAGAGAGAGTGACGAGAGCTATACTTCACCATGTCTAGTTTTTTTTTCCATTCTTTACAAACTTATCAGGATCTATGGGATGGTGCGGAACTCTGGCTGTCCCACCAAGGCAAGGTCGGTAACGAACTAACCGAGACCTTCGATGTCGAAAAAGGATTAAGACAAGGTGACACGGTGTCAAGTGAGTTTTGTAACATCGTCTTCGAGAAGATCGTGTAAGTCTCACACGCCAACACCGGAAGAAGTTCACTCAGCTGCTGGCAGAACATAGAGAGACCGCAATGAGACGCTTGCTAGCATTTTAATGAATGAATGAGGCGCTGAATGAGAAAAGAACGAAGGACAGAGACACCGTATAGAGCAATTCAATGGATCAATGGAGTATAGAGCGTTCAATGGTCGAGCTAACTGCCAAATTGATCCAACTCTGACTGACTTTAGCTGTGTTTTATTGCAAGCGTATATGCGCTTAAATTTCAATTTGCATGTAAAGTACACTAACAACGAATCCTATATCCGCTTAACTTACTCATCATATCTATCGCCGCTTAAGGAATAAGCGAGGATAAAAACAATGGAAGCATTGAACACATTATTTTCTGTGCGTTCATTCCTGAATTTATTCATTCAATGTTTAGGTTGTTGTATGTGGGTAACATTTGCAGGTGTGGTTGATGTATTAGATCATTTTTAATTGTTTTGGCACCCATAAGTATGCAATTTTTTGTATACCCAGAGTGTCTCTGCTATACATTCCGTTTAGGTTTCGTAGACGATTCTTTTCATATGATGAAAATTGTTTTTATTTTATAATTATTAAGTTTTTTTGCTTTTAAAGTGATGGTCACGCTACACAATCGCAAACCGAAGATTGTGTCCATTAACGATCAACGATCACCTTTCACGACTACACCCCTGACTTCTTAGCAAATGTCATAAATGTCGACGGTGCTGCCAAGATTTTATGATGAATCATTAAGCGCCGATGATGCACTTATGAATTAATCGTATATACGCTTGCAAAAAAACCGTAGCTATTATTACGTATTTAGGCTTATTTCAGTATTTCCGTTTTTTTCTTTCGTTCTTGGATTCGTCTTGTTCCTTTCTTGTCCGAATTTAGAAAATATGGCCTCATTTCTTCCTTTTTATGTTGAACTATTCAGGAAGAGAGTGGGTCGCCGTGGCGTAGTGGGTAAGTGCGTCGACTCCTACGCCGAGGGTGCCGGGTTCGATACCCGAATTTACCACCTTTGATAATTCACGGCTTCCACCTCTCTCGAGTCACCCACAATGGTCAAAGAGTATTCCTGCCTAGAAAAAGCTTCTCAACTTCGCCGTTCGGAGTCGCCATAAAACTGTAGGTTCCTTCCACTCGTGAAAGCACAATAGCACGCACAACACGAATGGTTGCTGGAAGCTAGGCCCAGGTCGGATTGTAGCGCCACCCATATTATTATTATATTAACAGCAAGATCAAAACTTATAAATCTCTCTGAAAATCTGGCTGAAATAAGCCCGAGGTCTAAGCAATTAGGCGCTATTTCGACATTGTTTCAGCTCACCTATACGGCGACTCAGTTGAACTGTCGCGCCGGTGTGTATTCGATGTACTTCGGAATCTCCACGGGCTTACTTACTTATCAGGCCTACGACATGTTAAGGGCCTAAGCCTGACCAATTGATGCTTTCTACGTAGAAGCTTATTGTAATGGGCACGGTACCACGAGTCATCAGGACTTGCGTGAGTTAAGTATTGGTCGTAATTCTTAAAAATAAAAATATACAATGTGTCACCATACTTGCTTGTGTTTGCATTCTTCAATTGCACACCATAAATTCTTATCGTCATCACTTATTATGTGACCCATAAAAGTAACGATGACCGAAAGAGTAAACAAGGAAAGTGAACCAATGCATTCGGTTAACCTATTGAGAAATAGGGAGAATAAAACCAATGCATTCGGCTGACCTCTTGAAGAATGTAAGCCCAATCAAGTCAATTGGGGGACCGTGTTGAAATATTAAAAATAACAAAACCTTCTTCGGGCATTCGATTCGATCTGAGTGGTAGTTCATAGTAAACTCTCATCCGGATAGTACGGTGCAGCCCTGCTTAAGACAGCGGCCGTATTATTAATAGTAAATAAAGAACTAAAACCGTAATTATAATAGAATATATATAATAAAGAGAATATATTAAAAAAAAATTACGAAGTTCAGTTATTTATTTGGCGCAGTCGGTAGGATCAGGTACAACTATCCTGATCCACATTGAGAAAGTTCAATTCGCATTTCCTTAACCGCAATTTTCGACGAACGAAAAAAAAAAAAAAAAAAAAACACGGGAAAAGATTGTGTATAGTGAAACCCTTCTAAAACCGTAGTGGAAGTTGTTGGCATATAGTAATAGTGAAACGGGAAATATGGCAGAAAATCCAAACGTCATCCCTGAGGTATCCAACCGGGATATCCTAAATAGTATAATGGCTATAGTGGCGAGAATACCACAGCCGAGTCATGGGAGCAACGTGTTACGGGAAATTCAATACTTACCCGAATTCGATGGGGATAGCGAATCCCTAATGCACTTCATCGTAATGATAGAGAACCACCTTCGGAATACTATTGGAGATTACCAAGCCACCTGGAACATCATACAACAAGTGAAAATCAAAGGTCGAGCTATGGACCTACTGATCATCAATGGAGTCACTTCGTGGGAACAGGCGAAGGAGTTATTTAAACAACACTATCGACCGGTCATCAGCAGCAGCGATCTTACGAAGGAAATCAGCAATATGAAAGTGAGTTCAATATATGATTTGACCAATAAATTAGAATACCTTTTAAGCAAAGTAAATACATATGTAGTATTCTGTGACAATCAGGAACAAGAAAAACTATTGTACTATAATATTATAATAAACAAAATACGAGAATTAACAATAGGGAATTTAGCCAGAGAAATTAGGAATCTGTATGATTTACATGAAATAAAGAGTATTTTATTCTCCTACATAGGATACGATAATGGAAATTTAAGGAATAGTGAAATAGTTAGAACCACGGCAAATTACAATAACCAAAACACAAATCATAGGTTTAGTCTCCCCGACAAGGAACGACGACCCAGTTACAATAATGGTCACAATAATAATTTTGGTGGACAAAATCATTCGGGAAGGTTTAGACAAAATGAGTATCGTTACCAAAATCACACTACTTCACAGAGACCTTTCCAGAACCACTCCATACAGAATAGACAGAATAGACTAGAACCAATGGATACCAATAATATCCAAACAAGTCAGGAACCGATCCGTCAGGACATTAACTCAGTAGAACCGCCGGTTTTTCTGAACTGAGCCTCGGACAATTAATGACAGTCGCCACTGAAATTCAGAACCAACGACACTATATTTTAGTAGACACTGGCAGTGCTATGACTATCATAAATACTAGTAAACTCGACATGACACCGTATAAAATTCTAGACACCCGACAGCTAGAGATAAAGACCATTAATAGTAGCGTAATCAGGAATACTGCAATAATTCAGTTTCCAATACCAAAAGAATTCGGTTACAGCGATAATACTTTTATTAAAGCTTACGCTCAGGCTTTAGAAAATAAAAACTATACGATACTCCTAGGAATGGATGTCCTTAAAAATATCATTGAAACCATTGATTTTGAGAAAGGAACTATAACTTTAAAAAATCAGACCATTCTAAAGATAGAACGAGGACACGAGTTGGCATGCAACTACCTAGAGGAAGGCAATCCTGACTTCGGCAGCCTTAATCGCGAAGAAACGACAGCATTGACCTCACTGCTAGACGAATTTAGAAACATCCAATATAAGGAAGGCGACATGTTAACTCATACCTCGGAAATAAAACATGAAATTCACCTTAAAGAAGACAAACCACTACATGCAAAAAGTTACCGATTACCAAAGAAACACGAAGAAGAAGTAGCTAAGCAAATCAAAGAGATGGAAAAACAAGGTATCATAAGAAGAAGCATGAGTAGACATGCTTCTCCGATCGTTGTAGTTGCTAAAAAGCCAGACAAAGATGGTCAAGTACAGTACCGCATTTGTGTTGACTATAGGGCTTTAAATGAAATTACTGAAGATGACAGATTTCCTCTGCCAAATATAGAAAACCTCTTCGATAAGTTAGGAAAAGCGGTCTATTTCTCGACGCTTGACTTAGCAAAAGGTTACCATCAAATTTTGATGCACCCAGCTGACATAGCGAAAACTGCGTTTATTACTCCACAAGGATTATACGAGTATGTCCGTATGCCTTTTGGACTTAAAAATGCACCAGCCACTTTTCAGCGACTAATGAACCACATACTAAGAGAATATATAAACAAAATTTGTGTCGTTTATTTAGATGACATTTTGATATTCTCCACGTCCCTAAAAGAACATATGAAAAACCTCAGAGACATCCTTCGAGTTTTGCAGAAACATAATTTAAAACTACAAATTAGCAAATGTTCATTCCTCAAGAAGGAAACCGAATTCCTAGGTCACATATTAACACCAAAGGGAATAATGCCTAATGGTAATAAGATCAGTATAATCAGAAACCTCCCACTACCCCACACAGAAAAACAACTTAGAAGTTTTTTAGGAGCCTCTGGCTACTACAGGAAATTCATTCAGGATTATGCAAAAATTGCATATCCAATGACTAGGTATCTCAAAAAGGACACCAAAATAAATATTAGTGATCCTGAATACGTGAATGCGTTTGAAACACTCCGAAACAAATTGATAACACAACCAATCCTAAAATTTCCAGAATTCGAAAAACCATTTCATTTATACACCGATGCCAGTAACTTTGCCATCGGATCTGTCCTAACACAGGACAAACAACCGGTTTGCTATATCTCTAGGACTCTGAACGAGCATGAAAGAAATTATTCCGTAACCGATAAAGAATTTCTAGCCATTGTCTGGAGTGTATCCAAACTAAGACCCTATCTGTGGGGAAATAAATTCAAGATCACAACTGATCATCTCCCCATAAAATATTTGAATAAAAAATATAATGGTGCAGAGTTCTCACAACGCAACCAACGATGGTTACTTAAATTACAAGAATTTGATTACGATATTGAATATCTCAAAGGTCAAGAAAATCGAGTGGCCGACTTTTTAAGTAGAATTGAGAAAGAAAACAATGAAGTGAATCAAATTTCTGATAGCAGAACGGGTCAATCGACAGCGGAAGGACAATCTGATCACATACCTATTAAAGAAGGTATTGTCAATATATATAAACAACAAATTATTGTGAGTTATGACAAAGAACCAAAAGTGGAAACACTAAATGGTAAAAGAATTTTATATATCAGAGCCTCGGACCCTATTGAGACGATAACAGAACAACTCAAAGAAATTGCCCCAGGAGTTAGCGGTATTTATTCTGAAGTACAAGAATCTGACTTTAACAAAATTCAACGGTTACTCATGAACTTGCAGTCAGGAAATAGAAAGGTTAAATTGATTAAACTAACACGGAGAGTTAGAGACTTAAGGACGGAGGAGGAAGTTAGGAAACAGGTCTCCATATACCATATCAGGGAAAGTCAACACTCAGGAATCATAGAGACCTACAATACGTTAAAACAACAGATTTACTACCCTAAACTTACAAGGATAATTACACAAATTATAAACAATTGCGACGTATGTCAAAAGGCTAAATACGAGAGGAAACCTATTCAAGGGAAATTCAAAGTAACAGAAACACCTAGTAAACCTAACGAAATAGTTCACATAGATATCTACCATTTTCATAAACACATTTTTTTGACAATGATTGACAAGCTGACAAAGAAAGGGTATGTATACAGACTTGAAAGTAAAAATCACATTCACAAAACAGACGCTATCACAGAACATTTAACTAGAGAAGGTCCACCCTATAAAATAATTACGGATAACGAGTTTAATACAACATACATCAGAGAATTTCTTAGGGAACGAAATATCGAAGTGCATTTCACTAAACCGAACTCACATACAGGCAATGCAGACGTTGAACGCTTACATAGTACTATAGCTGAGATACTACTTAGCATGAACCAGGCAGAATCAGTAAATACCAAAATGTTTAGAGCTTTTCAAATCTATAACAAAAGGTATCATACTACGATAGGTATGTCACCAGAACAGGCTCAACATACAAATATAGAAGCATTAGTAACCAAGCTAAAAATGAAAAAAACCAAGGTTATAAACAAAAGGAACCAAGATAGGGAAGATTATATAGAAAGAAGATCATTTGGTTATATAAAGAATTATAAACATGTGAGACACAAAAATGAACCCAATTTTCGATTTAAAAACCTAGATAGAGTACATACATCAAATATTAAACGACCAAGACAATTTGTAGGTACTCACACTGATGCTGCTACTCCTGATGACACCAATGAACCTAGTACAAGCAGCACTTGTAATAACACCAATCGAAAGTGACAACGGATTCACAACGATAAGCATGGGTGAAGGAGAAATCATCAACCAAACCCAAACCATCATCCACATAGTAAAAATAAAAATGTTGATAGACACCTTACAGGAAATAAAAAAATTTGAAATTGTAGGACAAGACTCAGAAATAAGAAAGGAATGTAATACAATTTTTACAAAAATACATAGTATCATGCCTCATAAGACAAGATCAAAAAGAGGTCTCGTAAATATAGTAGGAACGGCTCAGAAATGGTTGTTCGGTACTATGGACAACTCAGATAGGGAAGAAATAGAAGAACACATAAAAGCTACTGACACTAACAATCAGAATGCAATTCAGGAACTAAACAAGCAAATCAAAATTAATACTCAATTAAACGGAAACATAAAAAACATAAGAGACTTAGTTTTGAGAGATAGGGAAGAAATAGAACGCTATCAGAATGAAAACCAACAGTTACAAAATACGATACTTAAACGCCTACAACGAACCGAAATACTAACTAGATTACAGATGTTAGAAAGAGTAATTGATAATTTGTTAGACACGATAGCTGCAGCGAAAATGGGAATAACCCACCCTAACTTACTCACTAAGGACGAACTAATCATGACAGATATGAATTGGAGCAAATTAAGAAATATTAAGTCAGGGGTAATGAAATATACAGATGATGCCATTATTATAGCTTTGAAAATACCAGAAGAGATTATAACACGTCCAATTAAAATAATCGTACCAATACCAAATCGAGAAAAACAAGAAGTTGACTTAGAACCCTTTGTTGTAATTGTAAACGAAGGAAAAGAGTATAAATATAACGAGGAGAAAATTAATGTTAACGAATTAAAAGAGAGAAATGATTGTATTAGTAAGCAAAATTGTTTAATGAGGATCAATAATAATTTTGAAATTATTAATCTGAACGAAAGAACTTATATTATTAAAAACGCTAAAAATGTAACCGTACAAAATAATTGTGACTCTAGAAATTTAACTTTTGCTGGAAATCTTATTGTTAATATTCAGAATTGTAATATTAAAATCAATGACGCTATAATTAAGAACAAAGAAACTAATTATACATTTCAATTCTATTATGAAGAAATAATGAAAGAAAATGCCACCATCAATACGGTGTTTACAAAATTTAAGGAACTACAAGAAATTGAAAATAGACATAACCTAGAATTAGTTCAATACCACAAAGTAAAAACCTATTTAATCTCTGGTACATCCATGTTAATAATTATTATTGGTATAAGTATCATTGGAATCGTAATGTACAAGAATGCCAGAAGTACCGGTAAAATTAAAATTAAAATTGATAGCTTAACAGAAGAGCAAGGAAAAAAACAAACGAAACCCTCAAATCAAAATTTCCAGGAGAAAACTTTCTCTAAGGAAGGAGGAGTTAAGTATTGGTCGTAATTCTTAAAAATAAAAATATACAATGTGTCACCATACTTGCTTGTGTTTGCATTCTTCAATTGCACACCATAAATTCTTATCGTCATCACTTATTATGTGACCCATAAAAGTAACGATGACCGAAAGAGTAAACAAGGAAAGTGAACCAATGCATTCGGTTAACCTATTGAGAAATAGGGAGAATAAAACCAATGCATTCGGCTGACCTCTTGAAGAATGTAAGCCCAATCAAGTCAATTGGGGGACCGTGTTGAAATATTAAAAATAACAAAACCTTCTTCGGGCATTCGATTCGATCTGAGTGGTAGTTCATAGTAAACTCTCATCCGGATAGTACGGTGCAGCCCTGCTTAAGACAGCGGCCGTATTATTAATAGTAAATAAAGAACTAAAACCGTAATTATAATAGAATATATATAATAAAGAGAATATATTAAAAAAAAATTACGAAGTTCAGTTATTTATTTCGTGTGCTATAACCTGGTGGAGATTTGGCCACCTTCTCCTTATCGAAACACGACGCTCGGATTCAAAGACGCTATTTTCTGGAGCATTGGTGTTCATATGCACGATGGGGCCAGCCAGACGAATCGACGGATTCTTGGCTTCCGGAAAACATCCACATCTTGGTACACCTTGGTGTCTTCTCCTCCATTCACCTTCCTCCCAGACGGGACCATATATCCTGCGTGGCTTGGCTTTTGTCTAAAAATAAAATGGCATTTTTTTGTGCTTGTCCATAGACTCTTCGACACCCTTGAGCAGGGAGGTTGCGAGAGACATTTTCTTCAGACGTAGAAGCTTCTTCAACTCCCATCTTCTAGCAAGGTACTCCTCCTGCGCTGGTCTAGTCGCTGCAGCGCCTTTTGTGTTGGTTGCACGTTTCCTCTGCTCACACAAAAACAAGCAACAAGGTTTCCTCTCACGCAAATCTGCAACGCCGTCAGAACTACAGAATGTTTCAAAGACCTCTTGTAGTCTACCTAAAGAGGCTTTGGATGTGTGCCGTATTCGGCGATCCTCTCAGATTTGACTGATGTTACATTTTATTCATTTTTCAAAAAGTAATCAATGACAATTTGCATTAAACACTCAATCGCCCCCTCGCATGGCACCCACCCGAAACACAGCACATCAGATATTCGCCCCCTCATTCGCAGGCGCAACGGCGAGCAATTGCAGCACCGCGTTCAACTGCACCCCATCGCAGATGAAGATACACACATCTCGCGAATGGATGTCCGGTAGTTGTTGGATTCCAGTTCGATGGAGTTACCAAGCCGGTAGCAGGTCGATTTCATTTCGTTCCATCCCCCTCCGCCGACCACCAGAGCGGTGCACCGGTGCAGCGTTGTTGTGCGAACCCGAACGCCCAGCCCTCGGTGCACTCTAAACACAACAAGCCAAGTGGTGGCAGGTTATAACCATTGATATTGGTATGCAAGTCATGCCACGTTCTGCAGATACTTCATCTCTCTGCGCTCGGCCAAAGGATGGATGCGCTATGCGGCCGGTTGTGCTCTGATTTCTTTTTGCCCTCGCCCGCCCCATCATTTGAATGAGTGTGTTCGTGCATCGGTGTGCAGCAAGACAAGTTCCTTTGATGATATTCCTGAATCTGATCAAATAGTCGGCTATAACCGGGAGTTTTCATGTTGCGCCCAGCGCTGCTCCGGTCAGAGCACAAAACAATATTTTTTAATGGCTAACCCGCTGAACCAACCCATCCACTGGGTGGATGGTGCTTCCGCTCCTACCGCTCCTTGGTGATGCTGCTGCTGCTGCTGCCGTTGATGATGATGATGATGATGATGGGGACGGTGTGGCAACTGTTGCCGGTGATGGCGGTGTGGTTAGGTCGTGGCGAGGCCCTTTGGCTTCTGAGGAGCAAAAACTAACAACACCAACACAGCGTTGTACATCGGTAGTCAGCCACAGGAACAGAGCACAGAAACAGCGAGGAGCAGCATTTTTGAGCGGATTTTCCGAATGCCATGGCCATATAGACTGGTCGCGCCGCGCTGCCGTGCTCGCAGTGAGCTCCAGCGTTGGCAGGCCGGCCTTTGACGGTTGGCTGCTTGTCATAATGATTTTGCGTGAACTACCACGGATACTGCGGAGGTATCTTGTAATGTGAGCATCAACCCGCGTTCAATATTTATGAGTTCAGTGAAGAGCTAATTATTTCTTTTTCCTCCGGCGACGGCGACGGCGGCGGCCAGCACGATGGCACTCCAATTGGACGGAGTTCGGCCACGGCCTGATGCTTGATGAC
Source organism: Eristalis intricaria (assembly GCA_964034865.1). Classification (NCBI taxonomy): domain Eukaryota; kingdom Metazoa; phylum Arthropoda; class Insecta; order Diptera; family Syrphidae; genus Eristalis; species Eristalis intricaria. The sequence continues at coordinate 55,918,409 of OZ035874.1, forward strand.
AAATAGTGAATGGCTGCGACTGCGGGAAAAGCGACGTCGATGGGCTGTGCTTTGGTTTTTCTTGCTTTGCTGGCTCTCCCGGATTCCATTACAGCAAGGTTACGAGGGGGACTTGCGCTGACAAAGGCAGAGCGAGGACACATTAGAATCTTAATTAGTTCCATGAAGGCACTTGCAGTGGTTGACCGTGTTGGCAGTGTTTAATAAGACAAGGCTGCTGGCGAGGGGCTCTTTCAATTGCGACGTGGTTGGAGGAGATCATCGATCATAAGGAACTCTGGTGATTGGTGATGGCTAACAAGAGGCTCGACAAGATTGCGGACGCGAATTAAATTCAATGCTGAGTCAAGATTGATTCGGAGATGGGAAATGCTGGCAATTAGATTTTTCTTCCTGCACGGGGGTTGACTTAGCTACTCTCCTGATTAATTTGCTAACGTCTACACGGAAATTATCAGCAAGAGTCCCAGACATTTTTCTGATGATCACTGCGAATGATTCGAAGTGGACTTTGGAAGCACAAGGATTTGTACAACTTGTACAAAAATTGTTGTCATTCCGCTGTTTTTTGGTGACTATGCTAGATAAGTGCCTAGTGGATGTGCATCAAGTTTTTTTTTTAGATGGAACAAATTACAATGTGACCAAGAGAAAAAAAAGCCAAAATTGGTGACAAATGGCCAATGGGGCAACCATGGACACGAGTGCAATAACTTTGAGAGAGGTTAAAAACTCCCATTTTTCGCTATGAGAGGGGAGGTCGATCTCCATCAGTTGGGGCCATTATAGAAAAAAAAAATTTTAAATTTTGTGTTATTGTATTTTTTTTTGTAATTGTATTTATTTTTCTTAAATTACTTACAAATATGATATAAAAACAAATCCATATAAAAATTCAGTACGTTAAAAATTTACAAAGTGGAGTAAGAAAAGATCTGGTGGCATTCGATATTTTATACTGAGTGAGTTCAAATAGTGTTGAATGCCACATCAATAGGAACAATAAGATGGGGTGGGGTGTTGAACAAAAAAATAGAGAAAAGAAAAAACAATTTTTGCAATTTAATTCACTTAACATAAATATCAATTTGCTATCACTTCATAAAGGAAGCTAAATTTTATCAAATATCAAGAGGTGAAAACAAGAGTTAGATCAAAATAGTTAAAGAGTTAGATCAAATTGTTGAGAAAACAGCCAATTTTGTACGCGCTTTAGAAAACATTTGGACATGTGAACACATCTGAATTCTTCCGGGAGGACATTAAATAAACGATTACACACAACTGAATAAGAATTTCTATATGCGGTGGTTCGATAGTTTGGCACTTGTAACATATTGAGCGAGTTATTTCGCTGGTTATAGTTTGAGATTATACGAAAGTTTCTGTGACCAGACTTCATAAAGAATGCTTTTAGAACCTTAAAACAGTATAAGTGACGAACAGGAAGAATCTCTAATTGACAAAGCAAAGGAAAACCCTACCAGGTTAACGACAAATCATTTCATTTTAATTCTTTTTTATTGTGGAATTCATAACAACTTATATACTAGACAAAAATGCTTAAAACTAGTTGTACGTACATTGTTACTACTTCTAACTTACTGGCCCTAGGCGGGCATTAGGTCTTTCGACCTAATCTTACGGAGTGAAATATAAATGAGAATTTAAAAAGAACAACTTAGTATTAAGAAAAAATTTGAAAACTTAATGACTGAACGGTTTATATTAAAACTTACAATCTACCTTAAAATAAAACTTACAAACTAACTTAAGATAACCTACGAATATATGCATATACACCTGTCTATACTGGGTTGCGTACACATGTGTATACGCATATATCCTTAATATACACAATGTATACATATATCGTCACGTATACACATATACATTCTTGGTATTTTTTTTTCACATATATACAACTTAAAAAACTACCTTAAAACTACCCTAAGATATAGAAGTCGGCCATAGGTTGCGGCTGATAGATTTCCATCTAATCCGCTGCAAGACAGAGACCGACTGCGCCCCTGAAGGGGGAACGCACTACCCTTTCTACCCCGGGTCTAAAGGGTTCGACGCTGGAGTTCCCTCGCTCCCCAGCCACCAGAAATTTTGCCTAGCAACATCCCGAATGTCTCGGCTGGATACCGCCGTACTGAACCGGAGGAGACCCTCCTCAGCTCTTTGTGCGACAGAACGGTCGTGGTTGAGTCGCCCATCCACAGTTGATCTGGCGATGTGGTAGATGAGCGGTACCGCATTTATATCTTGTATCAATCCACTTTTGTCTAGGTGCAGGAAAGCTTCTGGGGGAACGAAGCCACTGTGGCGTACCTTTTCGTGGTATTCTGGATTGGGGTAGTAAGCCCCTGGACAAGTTCATCGCTCTAGCAGTATGACCTCGAATCAACTTCAACAGGAAATTGTCCACTCTTATCAGGTTTGCCCTGTTGTATAAAACCTCATTGGAATAGAATTTTATGTACTGGGACTCTGGAGTTCGATAAAGGCGAAGGCAAGCCCTAAGACAAGCCTTCTCGAACAACCGAATCCTTTCCATTAAGCTTGCACTCACGTTGAACCACACGGGACAGCCATAGGTGAGCATTGGCCGGATGAGGGCCATGTAGCAGATTAACTTCACCCTCGCATCGAGTTGGCTGTTGTAAAACTCTCTTTGTAAGGGCAAAAGCTCTCTGTCGGGCTCTGGCCAGAGCAGCATCTACATGTTTGTTAAAATATAGATACTGGTCTAGCCAGATCCCCAGGTATCTGACTACAGTCTTTTGCGCCAGTGGCTCCCCGTGTCTTTCAACGATTGAGAATTTTCGCCAATTCTTTTTCGTATCCGCCGAGGCCTTATACAACGGCGTCCTGAACAGAATGGATTCCGACTTCCGGAAGTTAATACTCAACTTCCAGTCATCGCAACTTCTCATGAATGAATCGAAATCACCCTGCGTGAGGGTAGTGATTTCCTCGATCTTGTTGCCTGATCTGTACACGATCAAGTCATCGGCATATGCAATTGCATGAGGAAGAGAACTTAACAGATCACTTAAGTAAATGTTGAACAGGATCGGCGAATTAACGGCCCCCTGTTGGAGACCATTTTTAACTTGAAATATGCCTGTGGAGGTCACTTTGCCATTCTTGACTACGAACCGTCTACCGGTAAGCATGTTACACAGTAGGTACAATAGTGGTTTGCTAATGCCTAGCCGATCGAGCTTGTAGAAAAGACCTTCTAACCATACGGTGTCAAAGGCCTTCTCCAGGTCAATCAAGCAGGCACCCTTACATTGTTTCTGGCTCTTGTTCCATTGGATATCCGACACCAGTTTCGACGCGGCATGAACAGTGTCATGCCCCGCTTTGAAACCGAATTGGTTATCCGAAATTATATTTTTGTCCTTAGTCCAGTTGATCAGAACTCTATTTATCACTTTCTCGAATACCTTGCTGATATTCGGCAGGAGACTTATTGACCGGAGGTTGCATGGATTCGAAGAATCTTTTCCTCTCTTGGATATGGGTTGCACAATAGCCGTTTTCCAATGCTCCGGATAATGTGCATTATTCAGAGCATTGTTAAACAGGACTGTGTACATATTAACCACTTCCAGGGGGAGGTGTCTTAACACAATGTTGGAGATCCCGTCGATTCCAACTGACTTTTTCTTCTTTAATGATTCGAAGACCGCTTGGAGTTCTGTCTTCGATATGAACGGTGGATGAACCCCTTCGTCGGCGATGGCATTATCTGCCATGTTAGGTTAACGACAAATCTTTCTGACGACATTCTTTTGCAAGAAAAGCAATGGCTGAACTTTGTTTTGGTACCCACTTCCCCAGCAATTTATAACGCATTGAAGCATAGAATTAAAAAGTCCATAATAAATTGTAGTTGGGAGCTTAGTCGAACATATATTACCTAGGTAATAGAAATGCCTAGGTGTGGAGATAAAGTACTTCTTCAATGCGTGGGATGAGCATTTCATATTAGAGTCAAGTAAGAGTCCTAGGTACATAAATTCATCTACACTCTCGATCAAAAAGCAATCATCACTACAATTTTCACTAGTACAAAATAATTGACCAAACACACTGGTTGCACATTTACAGTGATATAATTTAAATTTTTTGCAATTCGAAGGATGAAAGTATACATCCGGTTTTTGAATAATGGACGGAGATAAATTAAAGAACATTAATTACGTCTTAGGACTTATTACAAGTTTGTGCTCAGCGAACCAATGTCTTAGGGTATGTACATCGCAATTTATGTCAGCATAGAGATCTAAGGGACTGTTGACGCCATACGACAACCCAACATCGTCAGCAAAAGCTGTAGGTACGCCTTTTAGATTGAGGTGGAAGAGAGTTAATATAAATTAATAACAAAATTGGACCCAGGAACGAACCTTGAGGTACCCCAAGCCTGATTAATTGCACATCACTTCTCGTCTCATTCAACTTTACCCTCTGTGTTCTATTAGTCAGATATGATTTAAACCATTTGAGCATGAAACCACTCACAGCTGCGTTTTCCAGTTTACTCAACAGAATTTTATGGTCAACCATGTCGAAGGCTTTGGTAATATCAATGAATAATTCAGCTGTACATTTTCTTTTATCTGAGAGAAAAACTCTAGAAGTGCGTCCTCTGTTGATTTGCCCTTTTGAAATTCAAATTGAGAAGTCGTCTGTCTAAGAAGTTAACTAACCTAATTTTAATAAGTTTAACTTATGGTTAACACAAGAGAAATAGGCCTATAATTTCCTATTTCATTTGGAGAGCACTTTTTAAACAAAGGAATAACATCAGCACACTTAAGATCGTCAGGAAAAATACCAGAAAAAGCACTACGATTGAATACATCAGCTAATACAACCACAATGAAACATGCAATGTTTTTAAGGACAACATTAGAAATACCATCGACACCACATGAATTTGAGTTATTCAAACTGCCAATCGTACTTAAAACCTGTAAAGGAGTTATTGGGTCGAAAACAAAACTTCAACAATGCACAGAGTTTACATCACCAATAGTAGAACATTGAGAACATAGTTTTTGCGTTAGTCCATTGTGTAATTTAAGTCCGATATTTGAAAAATGTCTATTAAAAGCGTCAGCTATTTCATTTCTCTTCGTTATTTCCTTATCACTAGTAAGTATGTCCTACTTATAGGTTTTTGAGTGGATGATTTTTTGTTGAGAATAGTGTTAACAACTTTCCGCTCTTTCTTAAGATTGCCTCTAGCTGCAAAAGAATTGAGCACGGTAATAAGAGTCACGGCAAATTGGGATTTCCTTTTTCAAATCAGCACCTATTTTTTTATTTTTCATTTTGAGAAAAAACGTTGACAGGGTGTTTTTTTTGGGACTTTACTCTAAGTTTATTTTTAATTGTTACTTTATATAATAAATAATTAGATAACCAGGGCTTAAGCTTATAATTTGTTTTTCTTCTGGTCAGAGAACTGCAACTGGCAATATGGCTTTTGACAATAATAACACAAACATATATTGTATTCAGTCTTCTGCAGACAAGCCCTTATGGCTTTGCAGATTATGTAACTAAGAAACATTTTAATTGAATAAAAGCAAAATTTAATTGAAAAAAAATTGAAATTGAAAGTGGTTAAGAAATTTGAATATGCGTTTGATACGGCACTACAGTTATAAACATTATTCCAGGACACTAGTTTATTTTTGGCTTGCCTTCGAAACATTTATGAGTTGGACTATTGTTTTTACATTTTACGTTAAATAGAACGCTGGTCATGGAATGGTCGGTAATCAAAAAATCAAAAAGGCAATATTCACATTCTAAAGAAGCAACATTTCGAAAACGTCCATAAATATGGTCTACACAAGTACCTGATGCAAGCCTAGTGGGCACATTGATGAAGTTTGTCAGGCCGTTTAAAGCTAACACAGAATGATAATTTGATGCCATAGGAGTATCATCTAGACAATCAACATTAAAATCACCTACAACCATTAAGTTTTTGGATTCCTCCCTATCAAACACAATAGAAAAATCATTAATAAACATAGTCCTAACATAAACATCTGCAATCTATAAACACATAAAAAAACAAACATTTCATTATTTATTTCGATGGACACCTTTAAAATGTCTGCACTAGGACATTCAACTTGGGAAGCATCAATGTTTCCAAAAGTGTTCTTTATAAAGCAGCCAACGCCACCTGCTGCGTAATCTTCGTTTGTTTTAGCATAAAAACTATAACCAGGCAACCTCATAGATCAGACACGAACACAATATCCGGAACACACGCGAACGAGTTAATATGTCCGAAAAGTTTTCTCTCAGACTTCTAATATTTTGATGAACAATAAACGATTTATCATTGCAATAAGAACTATTAGTTAGAATGGGATCACAGTGAGGTTTGCATTGGACAAGGATAGAAGAGTTACCAATTAAATTAGATAAAAATATACCGAATCTGAAAGCAAACCATTCTTTAATACAAATTTAACCACAAATTATTCATGTGAATAGTTTTTGAATAATTCGCATTCATACTGAAACAGTTTGTCGAAGAACAGTCTTCAGAAGAGGCTTCTTAAGATGGTATTTCAGTACAATCAAGCACCTTTCAAAGAATGGAATGAGCTTGCATGTTCCTATAAGATCGGGTCTCACAGAGGCTAATTATAATGAATGGGAAGGTGAAATCTATGAATGCATAAAGAAACGAGATGATTATGTGTATAACGCGGCTTGTTTATAAACTCCTGAACCATACTCTAGGGCCCAATAACTACATTAGCTCTGAATATTCAAGCAAATTATAATAATATGGGTGGCGCTACAGTCCGAGGCGGACCTGGGCCTAGCTTCTCAGTAACCAAGCAAGTTAATAAGCGTGATGTTTGGAACTAGAACTGAACTTCTGAGACTTAATTACACGCCACATCGGCATGATGTCAATTCTATATGTACTCTATCAGAGATCGAGGATATTTTCCACTTTCCCGCGATCTGCCCTATGATATTGGAAAGGCGTTTACTGTTCTTCTCTAAAGAGTCTCTCACACTGGAAGAAACAAAGAATGTTCTTAAAGGAACGTAGGGATGGAACCTGCTCCTACGTTTTTGTATACGTATTCTTCCTTTGAATTAAGTGAATGAGTAATAGAGATAGAGAAACGTCTGGCAGACGCCTATATCAAAAATGTTCTTAAATGATAGTACCCGGTTGACCCACTTCACGTTTCGTGCTCCGCGTGATTAAAGGATTTAAACTCCCTTCCCACAGGCGGCTGGTACTCTGACAGGCGCCTATGTCATCAATACTCTTCATCTAAAGTACTCATCCCAAAATTACAAAGTTCACATAACGACGAACTCAACGAACTTGATAGTATGCCCAGTGCGGACAGTGACTTCTTTTGCGAAACTTAATATATACATTTAATTGCCTAGTTTTAACTAACTCCTGACTTACTCACCAGCTGATTGACTGGGACGCGGAATGCAATTCTGCTCGTAACGCTTAAAGATTAGCTGTACTTCACTCAAAGATGAATCTATCATCAACATTAATCCTTAAAATGAGATCACTATAACTACCAAAACGAACATTTTATAAAAAAGTAGTTTCAGTAATTTTAAATTTTCTCAAAAACTAGAAAACATAAACCCATGCGGTTTTTTGTATCCGAATTGATATAAGCAGTCTTGCCACAGGGACACAATTGAGTTAAACGGGGCTCATATTCTTTGGATTTGATTCGTTTATCCAAGAGTGCAAGTAATGACCTAACGTAATTTTATTTCAGAGAACCAATCATTTTTGCAACATGGCAAAATGTATTTTATTATAGACGAGGGCGGTCCGATAGGTACACAGCCTCAACGCCCGATGCCGTGGGTATGTCTGTGGCTTTTAAAAAAAAGCAATATCTGTCGGTGATTCTATTATTATTTTTTTTTTAAGGTAAATCGATCAGCAAAATCATAGAGAATTTGGATGATGTGCCTTCATCGCGCTCGTCAAAAATTGGTTAAAACAGTTGCAACGTGATCGCACGCCGGTTTTTGAAACGGCGATTAAAGGTACGTAATTTAAGAGATACAGTAGCAAAACTCAAAAGACTGCGTGAGTCATATCCTGCATGAAATAATGGGCATGAGAAAGCAGCAGAAGTCAGCGTGATGGGTGCTGCGTTTGCTCACTCAGTACCATATTCTCCAGATTTGGCACCGTGCGACATATTTTCTTTCTTTTTCCAAACTTGAGGATGTTCCTCTCAGCAGAAATTTGAGCCGAATAAGGAGGTTATAGCTGCTAAGAAAGCCTATTTTGCAGAACTTCAGATAAAGTATTTTTCAGACGAGTTTAATTAGTTTGAGCATTGCTGTGTCAAGTGTATCGAGCTAAAATTGAAAAATAAACCGCCAATTTTTCAAAATGTTCGTCTTTTTTTTTTGAAGGGTAAGTACTTATGGGGCAATCCTCGTATATATGCACATTTTATATACATACGATCGACAAATAGTAAATAATATTTACTAATATAAAATATTAGGTAATCGAAAAAGTCTTTTCGAATTTTGTCGATAGATGTCGTCGGAGTCGTCTATATCCAGTGTTACCAATCACATTTTTTCATGGTGTTGGAAAGGTGACATTTTAAGCTTCATTTAACCAAAAAAAAAAATAAATTCGGAGAAGTAGAAAAAAAGTTACAGCTGTTCGAAAATGAGTAAAAATATTGAAGAAATTCGCTATATTTTGAAATTTTGGTATAAAAAAGGGAAGAATGCCACGCAAGCCACCAATGAAATTTGTGAAGTATACGGAGACGATGCTGTATCAGTTCGTGTAGCACAAGTTCGCTATCGTTCTGTAAATTTCGATGTGAAAGATGCACCTCGCTCTGGTCGACCTGTCGTTGAAAAAATCGAGAAAATTATCGAAAAGATTGACCAGGACCGTTAAATAAGCAGCCATGACATCGCCAAGGAACTAAACATTCATCATCAAACGGTTTTGAACCATTTAAAAAAGACTGGCTAGAAAAAGAAGCTCGATGTTTGGGTACCACATGAATTGTCTGTGAAAAATTGAATGGACCGAATTAACAATCGAATCATTTCTGAAGCGAACGGTAACAGGAGACGAAAAGTGGATCATATACGACAAAAATGTACGAAAAAGATCATGGTGCAAGCGTGGTGAAGCTCAACAAATGGTCGCAAAGCCAGGATTGACGCCTCGAAAGGTTATGCTGAGTGTTTGGACGGATTGGAAAGGAATCATCCACTATAAGCTGCTCCAGCCTGGTCGAAGGATTGATTCTACGTTTTGCTGTCAACAACTGATGAGATTGAAGAAAGCTATCGAAAAAAACGGCCAGAACTGATCAACAGAAAGGGCTTCGTCTTCCATCAGGGCAACACTAGACCACACACATCTTTGATGACTCGGCAAAAATTGGGAGAGCTTGGCTGGGAAGTTTTGATACATCCACCATATAGCCTTGATCTTGCACCACCTTACTACCATGGAAAATGGCAAAAGGTGGTCGACCAAAATGGTACATATTTGGTTTAATAAAGTTCATTATAAATATAAAAAAATGAGTTGAAGTTTGATTAAAAATACGAAAAGACCTTTTCGACTGCCTTATATTAAAATAAATCAATGTTTTGCTAATGTTTTTCTATAATAATAACACTCTTATTATTTAGGTTTACAGAAACCATTGTTGGCACTCATTTATTTCCAAAATGTCTCGTTTCTTAAGCTTTTGGGACTCATAAATAATTTAACCGGTTGTAACACTGATGAGCATTGACTACAAAAAGCCGATTTAGCACATAGTTTTGCACTTTTGAGAAATATTGGCCTAACCTTTTTTTTTTTATTTTTTATCAAAAATTTGACTTACATGCGAACTTTTCAAAAACTGTTCACATGAATAATTTGAGGTAGATTTTGTTTAGACAAATTTTAGATGTTGGCTTTCAAAGTCAGTATAGTACTTCATTGTGAGTTTTGCCGTTGTTTTTCCATATTAAATCAGTTATTTTCTAAAATTGTCCCTAACTCCTAAAAGGGCCGAAAAAGAGGAGGGCTCTCATGGTAAAAAAAAAAGTTTTTGAATTCACTATAAAATGCGGTTATCAATTTTTGGCGCCAATATTATCGTACTCCCCCCGTGAGAATCCTTTGTTAAAACATTTAGCATTGTAGTCACATCAACCTCAATGCCAACAATGGCTTCATTGACTCCGTCTGTTCCTCATGTCTCTTGAATTTGTGAACCCGCAGAAACTCCCCCCGCCCCCAACACAAAAAATGTAGGATACATTTGCTTGCGACGAATTGGATTTCATGACCGATGTACACTGAAACTGCTCACATAAAAACAAAAGACCAGAAGTGATGAGAAAATAAAAATAAAACTGTTCAACCATGATTCCATCCAGGATCGAACTGGAGACCTTCTGCGTGTAAAGCAGACGTGATAACCGCTACACTATGGAACCACTTGTCGTTTGACGGATGCAAGTCAAAGCTTGATGTAACTTGATTGATTTGAAGAAAGCTTTAGGAAGAGAACTTCAGGGGACTTTAGGATTAATTTATATTCGGTCAGTGCTTTTATCCTGACAAATATTCAATCAAACGTGAAGAAAGCTGAGTGTAGACTGGCTTTTAATGCTCCTGTGGAGTTTCCAGCTAATCTGGCTACAGAATTGAAAAAAAAAAACATTTTAATTTTAGTTTTACAAGCAGACTACTGTCTGCGTGTGTGGATTGATGGGAGACGGAATGTTGACTCACATGTATTTAAGCTGTTTTAAAATTAATAATAATAAAAATAAGTGTGGCGCTACAGCACGTAGAGGGCCGATGCTTAGATTCTACAGCAACCACTCGTGTTGGGTGTGTTATTTTTATCTCACGATTGGAAGGGACCTACAGTTTTATGGCGACTGCGGCTAAGCTGTGTGGCTAAGCTTGGGAAGCTTTTTCTAGATAGTTATCGCTACACAAAGAAGTGGGGCCGTGAAAATTACTTTAGTCGTACCGTGAATCCAACTCACGCAGCGAGGTTCAAGAGTGTAGAAGTCGACGCCCAAACCCTGTCTCCAAAAACTCAGACTTATTATTTAATTATTTGAGAGGAAAGCATTTGACGCTAGGTAAAATATATTATGTTAATACGTAATTTGCAATTGTATGTTAATGAGTAATAATAATAATATTTAATTATTCATTTCTCCCAAGGTCAGCTGATTGTGTGTTCACCCATAGTGTTAATACCATTATCGACAATTACCCGAGCACCCGGGTACACGGACTTGAATTGATTTTAAGTAAAAATTTTCTTCTTCTTGTTTATTTGGCGCTACAGTCCGGGGTGGACCTGGGCCTCAACCAACAAGCTTCTCCAGCTAGCATGGTCTCTGGCTAGCTGTCTCCAGTGTCGCACGCCAAGTTGGTTGCGGTCTTTCTCCGCCTGAGTGCGCCACCTTAAACGCGGGCGTCCTCTGTTGCGTTGTCCCACGGGTTCGGAGTCGAAGCGTTGGTATGGCGTCTCATGCAGGCACAAGCGTCTGCACTTAGCCTCTATCAGCGAACTCCTACTCTCACCGCCAGGTGGTGGAATCTGGGATCCGAGCACCTTCGATCGAATATGGGGTAACCAACCCCAGTGGGACGTCGATGGCGGCTGCAGACGAGAGATGGGGGAGAGTGTGCTTTTATGGATGTCGGCGGAGGAGCTGGAAAACTGTCTGGCTAACGGCGGCATCCGAAACTCCAGTCAGAAGGAGCTACCTGCTGCGCAGTCCTTCTAGAGCTACTTCGATTTTCGGAGCACAGGTCTAGAAGGTTCTTTCAAGGCCAGGTCGGGACCTTGAAATTGAGATGGCGGCGGAATATCCCTATAGTTTTAGGGACAACGGCGTAGATCACAGCCTCAGCGAGGTTACCGACACCAGATAAACCCGGAACCTCCACCCGAGGGTAAAAGAATTGGGCCTGGCCTCCCAGTTGGGGGTTGTGCGTGAGGTTAACTCCATCACCAAATACAAATTTTATGGTTCAGAGACAACCAAATGCCTCGGATACGGACGGAAGTAAAAAGTTAATTTCGTGTAAATTTACGGGAACTCGAAGTATTGCCCGATAATTTGGAACCCGAGTAATACCCGAAAATCTGGGTACCCGGGTGGGTTCCTCGGTATGCGGGTATCAAGATCTGCAGCTTATAATATATCTCTGTTCTCTTTCGATTTTTTTAATTCTTTCTTTAATGGAAATGTATAAATTTACAAAAAGTTCTTCTTTTCTTTTTCAACACCAGCACACATGCGCTCTGTCATTTTCGGAATGGCCGCTCTTTTTCGGATATAGCCTTGTTCCATATTCCATTGTTGTATTACCCTATTGGCTCACTAATGAACTTTCTTACATCACCCTTCATTAAGCTGACAAGATTTAAGAATGCTTTAACACAATGTTATGTGACAACGAAGCAACTTCAGTTTTCCATATCTGAAAGGAACGCACGCGAACTATTCCTCAGTCGACACTCTCGCTAACTCGAACTTTTCCAACATATTTTACATACACTTCCCTGAATTTTCCAAACTATCACACCCGTCTAACTCGAAAAATGTATGGTATCCTGTGGCAATTGGACTTAGGTGGAGTACACTGTATTCGATTTCAGTAAAAAAAAGAAACATGGCTCTGTAACGCCCACCCTTGACCGAAACGTTGTTCCCAGCTTAATTTTAGAAGAAAAATGGTCCAATGATATTATCACATCTGTGCGTACCGTACGAAGACGAGAACAGTGAGTGTACTTTTTACACAGACTTGCAGCCGCATACAGCAGTCGCGGTGGGTAGTTCATTTCGGCCGAAAACTTCTTTTCAAAAAATGAACTACTGTATTGTTTTCCAACGTTTTTCAAGCGTAAAGCGACTTATTTCGTTCCGTGGATTTATGATACCGACATTCTGTCAAGATTTCAATGGCCTGATCTTAAAACACATTAGATGGGCCACCAAATATGCGCCCCAGATATTTTGCGTAATCCTCGCAACCGCTCTATTCCGACTTGAATGTTAGAGTCCGACCGATGTGATATGGAATGGACATTATGGCGTGACTGCGAGTGCGAATCGAGACCCGAGAGAGATTGCAATCTTTTCTCGACTGGGGTGTAATTTTAACTTCTACATGAACTTACGCCCCGCTGCAAAGTCTTACCAAGTCCATTTTCCTACTGTACTGCTAAAGATACCATCGTTGGTCAACTTCACGTTAAAATCACCAAGGACAACATTGACGTCGAATCCGATCGTTGGTTTTGTCAAGGAGTGCACAGCAGCAGTCTTGGACGCATGGTCTTTCTCCTCTGTTGGGAGCGTTTAAACATGTGATGCCACCAATGGTTCCCTCTAAGGTTCAAACTTCACGCTTAACTCTGCCGCCAGTGGGAAAAGGAAAACGTTCCTTGTAGCATAGCAATCACTGTGGTAAATATCACTATTTTTCATCCTTCTTTTACTCAGTAATCTATATTATTTTACACAATAGATTAGATTTTTTTTAGATTTAGATTGATTTTATTATTTCGAATAATGTTCCTTTTACACAAAATTTAACAAAATCAAAATCAGCATGGCTTTGCCGTCTACCGGATTGACTATAATTTATTGTATACAAGTAATAATTATTAGCTCTCTCTCTCTAGTAAAAAGGAGCTTACACTCAGAACTTCAGACTGGACGATACTCGAGTCATCTGGGAGACGGTAAGACTTGGAGATTCTTCGAGATTACCACTAAGTCTACACAATGGTCTAGCTTAGACCATTCAGTGCAGATTTTTTGGTTTCCGAGCAAAGTGATTGGGTTTTCCAGTTCTCTCTGGATGAATGCCGGCATTGTGCCAACTTTTCGAAGTCTACAGTGCGGTTAATGTAGTCCATGGTGTTGGAGTTGGGTGCTTAGGCAAGAGTTTTAGAGCTGTGCTATGGCTGTACCCTCTTGTTGACTAATGTCCCGCATCTCAGAGTTTGATGGCGCTGTACCTGACTACGTAATTGATGTAATAGTGCAGTGGGAAGAGGTGAAGGAGTACGTTCAGTGCTTCGGTGGGGCATGAGCTCATCGCCCCGGATGTTCCGACTCCTGCCGATCTCTGGACTTTGTTGAGCCTGTTTACTTCCTCTGCGAATGAGTCGACACGACGCACCAACCCCCTACGCTATGACGCGAGTTACGATACCGTTCTGCCCCCATCAATGGTAGATCTACGATCCCAAAACACCAGTCAACACACATACTGTGACGTAAACCAGTTCGTGTTTTTAATAAAGAGAAGAAGACGGCCGATTCGTATGCTGCTTAGGTCAGCCAGGTTAACAAAGCAGTAAGCCACCAGAAGTTTAAATCTGCGGGAAGAGACAGCACCGCAGCTACATATCAAGTGCCCAGTTTCTTTCTCATCCTCCTTCCTCGTCTAGAGGCATGAGTTCCGACGGCGCAATGCCCTGTTATAAGACCGACAGTTCTTAGATTCAACCTGCTCAATCCAATCAGGATAAGCTATCGCTCAGGGTCGATCGTACGCAGAGTTGTTTGGTAATGAAGCATCCCTTGCCAGTTGTCCATCTGCGATTCACTTTGAGCAAGTGTTTCTAGATTTAGCTGACATTCTATAGAGCGATATCCATGGAGGGTGTCCCGGCACCCACATAAGGTGGATGTTAAAATACTAAGCCATGTCGTAGAAATAGGCGGCAGTTAAGGAAAGTCTTGGAATTAAAAGTGACTGAATTCAGAGATTTGACCGCTGCCGGGCTATCGGAACAGACGATGCTAATTATCTGCGTTTTCTAGTCAGCACAGAGCTTCTTTAATCGCTATAACCTGTAAGACGGAACAATGATTCGGTAACCGGAAATATAGCTGCATGCTTAGATCCTGTATCCATCTTCGATCCATCTGTGAAGATTCGCAGTGTACCTACCCTACAGCGCCTGGTGTTCAAGCTCCTAGTAAGAAGAGAGGGGGAAGAGAGGGGATGCTGGTTGAGAAGTTCTTCTCGAAGAGGAATTTAGGTATTGCGAGATCTGTATCTATGGATATAGAAGTATACCTACTAAGGATCTATCAGTGCCCAGACCGAATTCTTTCCAGATGTGCAGCGATCGTGGTCTGATCGCCGTATTAATTGCTGTCTGTCTACCAACTAGATCAATTTGTGGTAGGTGAAGAAGTCTGATTAGAACTTCGAAGGAGTTTGTCCTTAGTGCTCCAATGATACATACGGATGCTATCCTCTGCACTTTGTCGAGTGGTATGAGGTTGATTTTCTTTCCGAGCGCAGTCCTCCAAATAGCGACACATATAGCAGAATGGTCTGACTACAGAAACAAATAGCCAGTGGAACATGCGGAGTTGTAGTCCCCATTTGCACCATATGGCCCTCTTACAGCAGTAGAGAGCCGTGGTGGCCGTCTTTCAGCTTTGTTTCGCGTCTAATATAAGACCTTAGAAATTAGGTCAGTGAGGAAGGGTCGAAGTTAGGGATTTTGTATTCCCTAGTGAAGAGGACTAGGTCCGTTGTTTATTAAATGAGAGCCCGCATGCACTCGTCAATTCACTAGCAAGTAAGGTAAGGTGTAGAACTCACAGGTGACTTCAGTTTGATTTGAAATGGACTTGTTGTTTCTTATAAAAACCCACGTCCTCAGGACGGAAAGCCATCATTTAGACAACGCCACAGTATCAGAGCCTTCGCTAGTTGACCAGTGATCACGAACAGTTTCAACGGTAGTTTTACTACGTTGAACCAATAACAACGAAAAATGGTATTTGCCATCCCCAAGATGAGAAGATAAGGGATGTGTGCCGATCGTACAAAGCTGTACAAACTTCATTACTGAATGCTGTAACAAAACATATACGACACGAGGAGCATTCATGAATGGGAAGGGTTGGAAAAACCCTTAGTAACTGGGGACCAGTAAGAAGAGAGCAGTTGAAGACTGGTGACATTTTAATATTCAATGTGGATTCATAAATTCAACTTCAAAAATAAATCACTGCTTTTCATATTAAAAAGTCTTTAAATTTTTTCAATTACATCCAGCGTGGATTCACGGACATAACTCAGGGGCCCCTCCTAGAAGATCTTTCCTCCTTGCTGACACGTATCCATTCGTTGAAGAATGAGGTTAATGCTCTTTTGAGCAAGAGTTACTCTTTCATTGATCTTCCGGAGAATGACGCGAAGTGAATGTCCTTATAGCCCAGTAACGATGACTGTCATTGTATGAAATGTCTGCCTCGGACCTTATTGCAATGTCTTCTATTAGTCCCTTTCGAGGCAATAGATAGGCTCTGAGGAGAAATCAGAGCACATACAAATCGTTGTTTAAGTGCTACGCCCTCTGTGATCGGAACTCTTCAATATTCAATCAGTGACGAGTTCAAATCGTAACCTTCAATTGAATCACTCATAGAGTAAACTTCAAAAAGCTTCGACCGATGACAGCGCGAATATTTCCCATTTGTCAAATCATATAGCCAACATTTTAAAATACAAAATAGGTCTCGACACATTATTATCGGAGACCGCAACATTTTTCTTTGACGAAAGCATGCGGAGCATAACTAATGACACTGTAATCAAATCCACGCACGCCCAAACTAGAATAACGACGCTCCTACGTCCACATCCGACGTGAATATCAAAAAGAACTTCATGCGAATTACGCAATTCCGATTTATCATAAGAACATGATAAATCAATAAGTTATTGTGCTGATTGTTATCAAATTGTTAGACGAGGCAGACTTTGAGCATGAATAGATAGTTAAACTAGGCATGGTCTTAGAAGAGTGAAACGACGTCCTGTGAATTTTGTGAATTTTCTTGGCTGGGTTGTGTAATCTTATCTCTTTCTTCTGCCGATTTGAAAATGTTTGTGGAACTGTAAAATTATTTTTACAATTGAGATTAGGCTAGGTTAGGTAGGTGGGCACACTTAGACCATGTTGGTCCATTGTGTGTGTAATCAGTCAGTCTACTACCACCGATTGACCACTCCCACGGCAAATGGTGACTGGACCAGATTTGAAAAAACCAACTTAAAGCGTATTAACCTTGCTTTCATTGGGATTCGAACCGGGGACCCCGCTAACCAGGTATTATTGTCGGATTATTGTTTATTTTTTATGTCTTTCAATGTCTAGTGCGTACATCGGGTTGTTCAAGTTCGTGTGCCCTTTTGGTATTGGGCTGTGGTATGGTAGCCGATTTAGCCTTGATGGTGATTACTATCGCTGCTCTGGTAGAACCCATGCACGATTCGATGTCGTTGGAAAGTTCTGCTCGCTTAGCAGATTTAGCGCGTTGAGGTAACGTTCTCCGGGAATTGTGTTCCTCAAGTTCCTGATTTCCCCATTAGGATGGATGGTTGTTGATGTCTGCTTTCTGAACAGTGTCACCAAGTACTGTTATAGGGGCATGATGCGTGATTGGTCGTAAAGCTTCTTGTTGCTGTGGTGTCTTTGACGGTCCCCATCGAAGGTGAGTCCGGTACATATTTTCCTTTCGAAAATTGCAAGTTTCTTCGTGCTCGTCTTAGAGATGGTACGGCATATCGGGAAGCCTAACGTTAAGAGGGGCCTTTTTCTTCTGGCGCTTCAGCCGGGGCGCGCCCATACCTCAGAAGGATGAGGAGCCTGGTATCAGTGTCTGACAGAATGTGCCACTGGACGATAATGACCGAGAATTAGGTCTCTCCTATCTAGACGATGGCAATACAGCAACATCAACTAATGGGCTGTCCGTTGAAAACTTTGAAGAAGCTCGGCATGCTCTAGTTGGATGCAGACAGACGTCTGTAGGGTGTGGTCATAGGTGTAATGTTGACACATTAGTACATCCACGCTCGTCGGTAGTCAGCTCACAACTGCCCTGAGACAAGATAGGACATGCACACAAGACAACGAAGATAAGAGCAAAGATGCACGTCAAGAGTGTTATAACATATCGAAGAGCACCTTCTACGCTCTACCAATACAATAGGCAAGGATACCCGACGAGTGAAACCATAGGATCATCGAGAAAGGTGCCCTCCTTTGACTACGCCGCCAACTATGAAGGATTACGGACTCCTTAACGTCGCGTACATAATCTTCTCTGACATCTTGTGTGCCTGACAGAAACCGTTGAACATGAACAGTTTGATTGGTCCTTATTAAGGTGGAGCTGCAGACCTTGGCCTCAACAAACAGGTCTATCCAACTAGCCCCAGGCTAGCATTTTAATAAATGAATGAGGCGCTGAATGAGGACAGAACGAAGGACAGAGACGCCGTATAGTGGATTTCAATGGATCAATGTAGTATAGAACCTTGATCGCTCTCAAATGACTTTGTTGACCTTGTGGAACAACTACTCTAGAAGCATGGGACTTGTTGACTATAAGCGTGAGTTTTGGCCCTGTTTGACTTGATGGCTATTGGAGAGGTGTTGAACGATCTACTCAGCGTCATGAGTCAACCAAGTGACTGCAGTTCCCCCCTTTTTCGTGGAGGGAACGTGCCTAGAGCACATGGGAGGACTTAATTCCGCTCGAATCATTGATTTCAAGCCCCAGCTTAACTGAGGATGCCCTTAATCATATATTCGCTTCGCTATTAAATTTATAAACTGAAGACGAACATAACGGCGACACTAAAAGCTGAACCACGATGTGGATAGAGTCCGGAAGACAGAAATCTGTTGACTACTCTGTCTCGGTCACATCGAGCGTATAGACACCAGCGCTCCAGGTAGGGTCTTCGAATCCGAGCCTCCTCGTTCGAGAAGGAGAGGAAGACAAAACCTAAAGACCAATACATCGCGGAAGCAAGGCAGCTTAGCCGAGTTGTGTACACAGGACCGTCAGCTATGGAAGGCAGGCGCAGACCCTCCATTGATCGCCAGCCTAAGGAGTAAGTAAATGACATGGATCTGATGATCCACCAACGGGTTCACTATGTGCAACAAGGCGAGTGCACCCAGATGGGAATCTTTCTTTTGACTTGAGCCGGATAATGAACGCCTTCTGCGTTAAATTGTCTCGGTCGTCCTAGGGAGTCGGACGTTCCTATCAGATGGTCTGGGAGATCCCTGTGAGTGCTTCCACATTATTCTACGTATCTGCCTTCAAGAGTCTTAACTTCTGTAAAGCTGACGTCGATACTCTAACAAGGAACTCACAAAATCAGACCAATTTCCAAACGCCCTTGACTCGTTCATCCTGGTTTCTCATCATGGCTTAAATCTTCAAATTGTCTCCTTCGAAACTAGACAAAACATTTCCTATGAGCGTGCCTACGGAATTCAGGCGAGAGTTTCATGACTCCGAACAAATTCCAATGGCATCCACACATCATTATGACCAAAGCTAGCACCATTCATCCCTCGTCCCCTCCCCCGACACTCGTCAACTGTCATCAGAGAGCAGCCACCTTGTAGTTGTTGTTTGCGGTGAGCGGCCAGGCCAAGCCACAAGTCAGAAGTCAAAAAGTCGTCCGCAATCCGCAAAGGGAAACAGCATTCAAGAATGTGGTAGCCACTTGTTGAGTTCGTGTTTTACGTTCCTCTTCCTTTTTTTTCGTTTTGTTTGCTGTACTCCCTCTTGACCCGCAGACTTCTCCTCCCGCTGACACTGAATCCTCGGGTCTCCTGCCACCAGCTTCTTGTTTACTCAGCCATCGTGCTTGCTCTACAAGGTACCACGTTCCCGCAACAGTTTTTGCTCATCCGGAACGTCTGCTCCAGGTTCACCCAATCGTCAGCTTGCGACGACCATCCCCTCGCGTGCCTTGGCTACTCATCGTCCATCGCCGATCGGCCATCGAGCATCAGCCGTCGGCCACCGCGCCGTCACTGCCCGACCCCCCGCCTGTACGTGTGTGAATTTGATTTTCCCTCATGTTAAGTTCACTTTTTTATTGTCCGTAATTTCAAACAGTAGGCAGCAGGCACTAGCCGCAGCCGCAGCAGCGCAGCGCTTCATAGCGGAGCACCGTACCTAATACTTAATAAAGTATCTGCCGCATGATGACGACGACGACGACGATGGCTCAGCGATGATGATGATGGCGATGCTGTTGGCGATTCTGGTCGAATCTTCGGCCGGGAGAAAAACTGGTGCAGTCAGTGCGAACCTGGCGACGGCGGTGGTGGCGGGACCAATGGCACCGGCACAGGCACAGGTACACAGGTGATTAGAAGAACCGAGGCGAAATGAAGATCTCGCCGGTGATTGTGTGCGTGTGTGATCTGGTTCAACCTGCATCCTGCACTCGAAGAGGGCCACCTCTTTAGCTGTGAACTTTTGGGGCCGTCGCGCCGCGCCGAGTGGAACAAGCCGAACAACTATGCTGCTCTGGCCGTTGTTGCCCATGTGGCTGTGGCTGCTGTTGTTGCTTCGCCTAGCGAGATGGCGACGCGACACTGACCATCGCGCTGGAGGTAACCAATCAACCATACTCACCGTGCAGCCTTTGGGCTCCAACCTACGACTCCGTAGCATCAGGGAGCAATAGAAGCCAATGCCTATGTTAAATTGAATTCAATCCTCCGAGTCGCCCCCCTCCGCAGCCGACCGACGAGGTGATGTTGGGCGGATGTGGTGCGGTCTAGGAATGTCGCCCAAGCAATACTGGCGGCGGAGCGCCGAGTGACAGCGAGGGCGAGCGGGGACGCCAGTCTTGGCTACGTGATTCAGCTAGATCGGTTTTGGGTTGCTGCCTCTTGTCGGTTCGCTTCGGTCTGGTTTTATAATTGCATGCAGTTCAAAATACATCATTAGGAGGAAAATAAGTTATCGCTATCTGGGGGCATAGAGTTGTTTCTCGGCTGTCCTCTGCGAAGGGGTTGCCGTGTCCCGGTGACATGGCGGAAGGAGCGAGAGAGAAAGGCACGCGCTTGCGAGCGACCACCCGAGTTGAACTTTGCTTGGCCGCGGACGGGTTTTCGCAGATTAGTGACAGCTTCGACTTTGGGTGTGATTCACTTCGATTTGGAGCGGAACCTGGGTCAATTTGTTGATTTCCGGTTTGCCGCTGATAGAGACTTTCGCGGGATGGGTGGTGGATTGAGATGTTTGATGGAACATTGACCACTTTTTATTTGAAAGATTTTAGGTGGTTCTGGGGAATGTGGATGTGGAGCTGTTGTCTATTTCTAGCCATGACCATTGGGAAGATGTGTGTATTGAGCTCATCTGAAAGACTGTCTTGCAAGCTTCCGGCAGCAACATCTGAACTGGACAGTGGATGGGTCAGATCAATTTGAAAACACCACGACATCATTTAACCTGTTCTTAAGGCTCCGTCAACAAGAACGGAAAGAATGGGAAGCCACAAATGCGAACGGTTTGCGCTGCCAGATTTAATATTTGGAAGAAGTCCGGTTCCCTGCTTACACAGTGAAAGCTTCCATTGGCGGACACTCTCTTAAGCGGACAATCCCCTTGAGCGGGCAATTTCTCACGACCGTGGATCTTGATCTGAAGTTAGGTTAGGTTAGGTAGGCGGCCTGCTGGTGCATTCACCAGCACACTTAGACCACGTTGGTCCATTGTGATACCCCTAGTCAGACTACTACCACTGATTGACTACTCCAGTGATAGTGCCGTTAATTTGATCCCAACGGTAAATGGTGATTGGAACCAAATAAAAGCGTATTAACTTTGCCATCACTGGGATTCGAAGCGGGGACCCCGCTATGATCTGAAGTTACATATGCTCCCATGGACGGACAACGCCATGTGTTGCGACCGTCGCTGTGAGCCCATGGGAGCTTTCACTGTACTGACCAGCCCACATCGAACGCATGAACACCAATGGAGCAGCTAAGAGGGTACTCTGTTTCAAGGCCTATAGAGGCACGGAGACCAAGTCATCGCAATCACAAGGCAACTGGATGAGTGCTACCCTGAAGGATGGAAGGGAACTTTGACTCAGGCTCAGGCCCGCCATGGCTTGCTGGCCTGAGATGTAAGCAAGTAAAAGGCAAAACAGGATCGATAGTCCAGAAAGATACGTAGATATGTCTTCTTCGCCTTCTTAGAGATTTTAGTTGCACAGCCTTTGTTTGACATACAATTTCTAGATTCTTCTCTGTCATCATTCATCAAAAAGTTCCACTAGTCGCTGGACTGCATCAAAAAAGCATAATCGTGACTGAGTTGTATCCAATCTGACGACTGCAACCTGTTCAAATCATGGGCAGCTGATTCGCCGCTGACCATCTGCAAGAAATGAGTTCCCAATAAGCGCGGCTCGGTGCAAATGAAAAATACCTTCTTTGACGGCGCCAAAAAATGGGAACCCGTGTTGCTGAAAAGGAAATTCAAAATGTCGTTAAATCATGAATGAGCGGCATGTTGGTGCCAAAACAGGAACCATAACGAATCCTTAATAATGCCCTTTCCAGTTGAGTATATCAGACAGTCAGGTCCTTAAGCCCTTTCAGGTGCAGTCAACATTTCCCTAAATTGCACTTGCCATGCGTACCAGTCCCTCAACAGCTCTAGAATCTATGGTGGAGCTAACTCCCTTACAAAATGTTCATAAAGAAGATAGCTTTCCGATATGCCATCAAAGTGCAGCTGGATTATAATCACGTAACGTTATTTAATTTTTTTATTGCAAATCTTTTTTTGCTGTGCTATTTTCATTTCACGGAGTCGCTCAGTATATCTTTTTTTCAATTGCTTCCAAGAGGGTCTTGATCTCATCTTCATTGCTCCGCAGTCAATGTGTAAATTCCTCCTTATATATTTTCAGGTAGTTAGTGTTCCTTTCAACGCTTGCCTGCATTTCCTTGACAACTAGGTCCACATTCTCGATGTATAGAATGCAATCATCGCAACTGAACCTTACCATCTTGTCGTTCCTAATTTCCGAGCAACTGTACTCATCCAATGCAGAACACTGAGCAGCCGTGTGAAACGTTTTCCTGCAGACACCATCGAAGCTTACGCCCGTCTCCCCACGAATTGCCGATTTGCATTTGTGGCATTTAGACATTTCAATA
Organism: Eristalis intricaria; assembly: GCA_964034865.1. Classification (NCBI taxonomy): domain Eukaryota; kingdom Metazoa; phylum Arthropoda; class Insecta; order Diptera; family Syrphidae; genus Eristalis; species Eristalis intricaria. The sequence goes on from OZ035874.1 coordinate 55,941,535, forward strand.
AACGAAATCTCCTTTGCAGTGTTTTTATTACCAAATTCAATTTACTACTTACGCTCTTAAATCCACATCTGTTCTCACTAATATCCCTCGACTGAACTGAACTGAAAAGATACATGTGTTGTACGATGCCGGATGTTATGGACGGGCAGCGATTTTTCGGCAGGTTATTTGAGGTTGAAATCTTGGATCGTGAGAATTGGACTAATGGTCTTACAAAACAAGACCCTTGAACTCTGGTATGGTTCACAGACGGATAAAAGATGGACCCTGGAGTTGGGACCGGAATGTTTGCGCCTAACACACGATTTTTTGTACCTCTGGGTTCAAGTTCGGTCGTGTTTCAAGCCAAAATTCTCGCCATTGCGATCACAATCTCCTCGAAGGCATTAGAAGCGATGGACTACAGCTATTTAAGGCATTAGCCGTGCTTTTTTCATCGCTATCGATAGTGAACAGAGATAAGGGATAATAGAGATATCCAACTTCGGCCATTTTTCCCCTTTTCCACAACGGGGAAAAATGCAAAAGTATTGGTATTCCCTTCTATTTCACAAATACTCTTACACAAACCATGGATCCACCACGCAATGGCGGCCGATTCGTGGATTTTAGTGGGAAATTGCTGCAGATTCGTAAATTTATTGGGAAACATGGCGGCAGATATTTTAATTTGCCCACAATCCATGTACGATCCATGTAACATACATGGGTATGTTGTTCAGAGGGTGTTCAAATGTTGACTCGTATTTTTAAGAGAATTTTCTTACATTGTAATCTGGACTTTCGTGAACAAAAATGTATTGCAATGAACATTTAACTGGAACTATTTCACCTCAAATTGATTCTTAAGTATATACACAGCATATTCATAAGCCATACCTGACAAATTAGCTCAAAAAATGAAGTCCGCTTTATACGCTTAATTCATGAATTTTGAAAAACTCATAAATTCAATTGATAAGAACAATGACAAGATATTGCAACTTTTGCTAATGCATAAAAATGGTTGTCAAAACTTCTTATTTGTGATTCACGCTTTAATAATATTTTTATTATTAGTTACCTAAGCGCGTGAATGTATTACTCATTTTTATTCATATGCAAAAATTCACAATATGTTGTGCTTTCATTAATTATGTCCTAGTATCTCAGATTGTAATTTCGACTTCATGAACATAAGCTTTGTTCGTTCGTTTACCTCTCCATACTGTGTTGAAAATTTAACACCGAAATTTGAAAAAAACGTTCAAATAACGAGCGAACTCTAATTCACCCCATTACTAAGGTGGGGAAGGGTATCAGCTGTTCCACAGCTGTTCTCAAGAGCTCACACGTATTCACAGACGCGGGACAAAAGCACATAAAAAACACTGTCAGACGAAATCAATGGGCAAGGGAGGTAGAAGTTGGATATCTCTATTATAGGTCATCTCGGGAAGTGAAGTAAGATGCAAAAAACGATTCACAGTGGCTTTGATTTTTATCTGTCAGAATATATGAAGAAAACAATTTATATGTTCGAATCGCTGTCAAAATATATGAAAATGATTCGAAGTCGAATTTTTATCGGCAGTCACTTTTCACTGCCGATATTATAGGCAGTAGGTTGTTGTATGTGCTTTACGTGCAAAATCGTAGGCTGGCTCGTAATCTACGTTCATAGACCCTGAATCTATTGTAATGTGACTAACTATCTAATAGGAAAACAAACTTCCCCTAGACCACTGGAGGGATGGATATAGTCTTATGCTCGCCTCGACAAGAAAAGTATAAGAATGCAGACCTCCTTAGCAAATCAAACCTGTGCTAAGACAAGGTGTGTCTCCTTTGTCTGAAAGACAAAGGACTAAGGATGAGATATCCGAGCACATTTTATGTGAATGTCTGGTACTATTCTGTTTAAGTATACGTATTTTTCAATTGGACAAACTCACTTCAGTGGAACTAACACGATCAATTACAAAAGACATACTATCTTTCATAAGGATAGCATTACGACTTAGCTCCAACCTCCGATAGAATAGATCTCCTTAGGTCGCGGTGTCATTGCCTTGGCGGCAGGAGTTGTACAAGAGGAAAACAAAATAAAGGACCATTGCACTTTTGCCATGGACACCTGTTCCCCTTTGTAAAGTGCTGTCATTCTTCTTTATTTTCACTTGAGAAAGTTGGGATCTCCTGAACACGGTTGCGCTTCAAAGTGGTGACCATGTTTATCGCGACGTATACACATGTTGAAAATCTGCAAAATTGGTTCGATTTAGTTCCAAAAATTATAATAATATAATATGGGTGGCGCGACAGTCCGAGGCAGACCTGGGCCTAGCGTACACCAACCACTCGTGTTATGCGTTCTATTGTTCTTTCACGAGTAGAAGAGACATACAGTTTAAAGCCGCTTCCGAACGGCGAAGTTGAGAAGTTTTTTTCTAGACAGGAATATTCTTTGAGCATTGTCAGCGGCTCGAAAGAGGTGGAAGCCGTGAACTATAAAAGTTGGTAGATTGGAGATTCGAACCTGGCACCCTCTGCGTAGAAGTTGCACTAACCCACTACGCCACGGCGACCCAGTCCCAGTTCCAAAATTACACTCGTTAAAAAATGGCAAGAATCAGAATTGCTATTTATTCACATACGAGCAGTACCCGCGTTGCTACGCATTTGCGATTGTTACTTTTGTTTTAATCATGTGTCCAATCAATGTAATTGTGGCTATTTATAAAGGTTTGCATTAAAAAAATATGGTACCAAAACCTTTTTCACAGAATTCTGAGCAAAGTTGCCAAACACATCAGTTCTCTATCTCTCACCATTTAAGAGTCTATAATGGACAAGCAAACAAACATTCATTTTTATATATAGAGATTATATTGGGTCGCGCTTGTGACATTGTGGGTTGGTGCGTCGACCCATACACACTTTCTACATTGACTAGGGTCGAATCTCGGTAAATTTTCACAGTCCCACTTCTTTCGAGTCACTGACAATACTGAAAGAGTATAACTCCTAGAAAAAGCTTCTTAAATTGGCACTTCGGAGTCGACATGAAACTGTAGGAGAATAAAAGCACGCATAAAAAGAGTGATTCCTGTAGAAACTAGGTCCTGGCAGTCTACGGGCTGTAGCGCCAGCAGTACAATTATTATTATTAGGGATTCTATGTGTGGATATAATAGTTCACGGAGCATGTAACTATCACCTCGATAAAATGGACAGAATTATGAAGGCACTGTGACCAGGCGATAGAAACTATTGAACATCGACTGTCCAAGCCTTGCCTGTTAAATAACATCGGTAATTCTTTAACAGGCAAGGCTTGGACAGTCGATGTTCAATAGTTTCTATCGCCTGGAGGGAGAGGGAGAGACTTTTAAGAAATCCCATCTAGAAAAGGTGTCAAATTTCTGGAGGCAGCACTTAAGCCTCAAACAATGGGGTACAATAGATTTTTATGGTCGCAGTACTAGTGTTTGTTATGACATTCTCAGGCTTCCCTGAAGAATTTAATTCAATTCAACTCAAAGAGAAATTCTAAAATTAATATAACAAATCTCTTCTTGAATTTACGCATCTTAACAAAAATAAAAAAAAAAAGCCTTGCCTGTTAAATAACATCGGTAATTCTTTAACAGGCAAGGCTTGGACAGTCGATGTTCAATAGTTTCTATCGCCTGGAGGGAGAGGGAGAGACTTTTAAGAAATCCCATCTAGAAAAGGTGTCAAATTTCTGGAGGCAGCACTTAAGCCTCAAACAATGGGGTACAATAGATTTTTATGGTCGCAGTACTAGTGTTTGTTATGACATTCTCAGGCTTCCCTGAAGAATTTAATTCAATTCAACTCAAAGAGAAATTCTAAAATTAATATAACAAATCTCTTCTTGAATTTACGCATCTTAACAAAAATAAAAAAAAAAGCCTTGCCTGTTAAATAACATCGGTAATTCTTTAACAGGCAAGGCTTGGACAGTCGATGTTCAATAGTTTCTATCGCCTGGAGGGAGAGGGAGAGACTTTTAAGAAATCCCATCTAGAAAAGGTGTCAAATTTCTGGAGGCAGCACTTAAGCCTCAAACAATGGGGTACAATAGATTTTTATGGTCGCAGTACTAGTGTTTGTTATGACATTCTCAGGCTTCCCTGAAGAATTTAATTCAATTCAACTCAAAGAGAAATTCTAAAATTAATATAACAAATCTCTTCTTGAATTTACGCATCTTAACAAAAATAAAAAAAAAAGCCTTGCCTGTTAAATAACATCGGTAATTCTTTAACAGGCAAGGCTTGGACAGTCGATGTTCAATAGTTTCTATCGCCTGGAGGGAGAGGGAGAGACTTTTAAGAAATCCCATCTAGAAAAGGTGTCAAATTTCTGGAGGCAGCACTTAAGCCTCAAACAATGGGGTACAATAGATTTTTATGGTCGCAGTACTAGTGTTTGTTATGACATTCTCAGGCTTCCCTGAAGAATTTAATTCAATTCAACTCAAAGAGAAATTCTAAAATTAATATAACAAATCTCTTCTTGAATTTACGCATCTTAACAAAAATAAAAAAAAAAGCCTTGCCTGTTAAATAACATCGGTAATTCTTTAACAGGCAAGGCTTGGACAGTCGATGTTCAATAGTTTCTATCGCCTGGAGGGAGAGGGAGAGACTTTTAAGAAATCCCATCTAGAAAAGGTGTCAAATTTCTGGAGGCAGCACTTAAGCCTCAAACAATGGGGTACAATAGATTTTTATGGTCGCAGTACTAGTGTTTGTTATGACATTCTCAGGCTTCCCTGAAGAATTTAATTCAATTCAACTCAAAGAGAAATTCTAAAATTAATATAACAAATCTCTTCTTGAATTTACGCATCTTAACAAAAATAAAAAAAAAAGCCTTGCCTGTTAAATAACATCGGTAATTCTTTAACAGGCAAGGCTTGGACAGTCGATGTTCAATAGTTTCTATCGCCTGGAGGGAGAGGGAGAGACTTTTAAGAAATCCCATCTAGAAAAGGTGTCAAATTTCTGGAGGCAGCACTTAAGCCTCAAACAATGGGGTACAATAGATTTTTATGGTCGCAGTACTAGTGTTTGTTATGACATTCTCAGGCTTCCCTGAAGAATTTAATTCAATTCAACTCAAAGAGAAATTCTAAAATTAATATAACAAATCCCTTCTTGAATTTACGCATTTTAACAAAAATCATTACGCAATCATTAACAAAAAAATGACAACGGACTGTTCTAACTCGTGTCTCCAACAACCATGTGGCATGTCGAGTTTCTGCTATTCCCAATCTCGCCCGTAGTGAATGCGAGATTGAGAATAGCCCATCAAAGCCCAACCTTCAACAAAAGAAGCCCACTAGAAAAATATTATTTTTTTTTTTTTCGAAAATCTCCAGCAGAGCGTTTGACTAAACAGAAAGTTTAAGCATATTGATGTGGTAATTAAGTGAAATCCCTTTACCAGGTGTCAGTTCTTCCCTCAGTAGCAACGAGGAATTTACAACTACACTGAAGGCTCTACCAAATGTCCGTGCTTCAACAAAAATGATATCCTTGAGCTAAATTACTCCTTGCAAAAATTGAAGGATTAACGCATGCGCTCATACGTGCTCCCTTTAAAAAGGTACTGCACCTCTCTTTCTGGCATGATAATGCGACACTATACGTCATTACTTGACTCTTCCAAGAAAAACAATTATTGGTCGTCATAAAAAAAGAGGTAAAAATCCTTTCGCTTGCCTCTCGGTTTTGTAATTAGCGAAATTGAAATTCCTAAATAAACTGAATATGCGGATGAAAATCCTCTGCGTTCGTATAAAATGTGCCAGACAATGCAGAGAAGTTCAGTGCACTGTGACATCAACTTCCGAACACTTTACTTGATCTTCAGTCATGGAAAACGCATATTTTCTGGCACTGTACGCCATACAATTTGCATCGTTGCAACAGTGGATCAGCATTATTGAAAAGGAAATCGAGGACGACTGCACTGAGGACAATCCCAAGAGGCAGCACCAGGCAGAGGAACACAAGGCGCACGGCGGACTCAGGCCGTATCCCGGAGGATTCGGATCGACAGGATTGGCTAAGGCGGGCTGCTGAGAGAAATGAATAATTGATTGAATTGAAAAACTAAACAAAAACTTTCCACAAATAAAATCTTTGTTTTTTTTCAAACCAAAAATTGTACGGTTTTATTCGTTATTGGGAGTGGCGAAGGGCCTATCTTCACCTTTTCAGTTATTCAAAGCAATTGTTTAACAATTGTTCTTTATTCGAACTTACTGACCTGAACTATTCCTATGAGCTATTATAATCTCAGTTATTGTCATTTCATGACCGAACATGTTCCAGAACTCAACTCACGCTATCTGGCTTTCAATGCGTGATAAAAACGTGTCAAATGAGCAAATGTCCATCATCTCAATCATATGAGCGAAATTATTTGCGTAAATTGCTTCATCTGCCAAATGCACAAAATCTAGGAAACAAAAACATGAAATGTGCAAAAATAAGTTCTGCGCTTCGCTCAAATGATTCTATGCGAGTAGAAAACTGAATGTATTATTTTGAGAGCTTTCCCTACCGAAGTTTGTGACTGTGTTTTGAGGATAAAATTATTTTAATCTTATTAGAACAATCTAACAACACCAACCGACATAAAACGCAGCCAATCGCTGTTTCTTTGGACTCAAGAGGCAATTGAGTAGTGGAGCCAGCTCTCGAAGGACCAAGCTGACTTTATACAAGACCTTGATCATCCCTGTCCTGCTCTATGGTGCGGAGGCATGGACAATCTCAAAAGCGGATGAAGAAGCACTCTCTTTGATCTCACTTTGATCCTGTCTGCGTTGGTGGTTATTGGAGAAGAAGATTCAAGCACGAACTGTACGGGCTGTACAGCGGCATGAGCCTAGTCAGGCGTCTACGGATTCAACGCCTAAGATGGCTGGGCCATGTAGAGCGCATGAACAACACTGCTCCAGCCCGAAGAGTCTTCGGCTCCGAACCAGTGGGACAACACAATAGAGGACGCCCACGGAACCGATGGCGCACCCAGGTGAAGAAGGACCTCAATCGACTTGATGTGCGCTATTGGAGACATCCGGCTAAAGATCGTGTCGGCTGGAGAGGCTTACTGGTTGAGGCCCATGTCCACCGCGGACTGTAGCGCCACCAGAAGAAGAAGAAGAAGAAGAGCAATCTATACCGAATTGCTTATTTTACCTAAAAAATCATATCCAAAGTATTTCACGCATAAAATACTTGTAAAAAGTTCGCAACAAAATACAGCAACTATTCTAGCTGAGGAATATCCATGAGTTTATCCGCTCAACCTTAAACGGAGTTGAACTGAGACTACCGAAAACAGCAAAATACTTGGACGTTATACTTGATGTGGTGCTTGATGCGGTCAATGGTTAAATCAATTCTGAATCGAACACAAAAAACCGAATGGCTCCATTTGGTTAATTTATTACTTTCAAATTCGGTATAGTACGTCAATGTAAGATGCGGAAATGGAATGCATGGGGGTCTCAAACCAAAGGTGGTATACTGGTTATACACCATGATAGTAAAACCCATCTTAACGTACGGCTTTCTGTGATTGAAAGTAGTGCAAAAAAATATATCGTCACACAGCTTACCAAAATAGAAAGGACGACCTGAGTTGGCATAACAGGCTGTCTTAAATAACCTCGACGGCAGCGCTTGAGGCCATCTTCTTCCTCATTCCCCTCGACTTATTCTGCAGTACTTGTGCAGCTTCCTAAGCCCTGAGGCTAAGAGAGGCGCGATTTTGGAAGGAGGAAACATACAATCACGCTGCCATACTAAGAAGTTGGAAACCATCGCAGAATATAAGGGAAACCGACTATCTTCCGCCAACCTTTGCTCCGGAAAAGAATTTCTATCAACGCTTTGCGGAGGCGGACAATGGAAAAAATGAGTTGTTACAAGAGACGGGGAGATCACCCTTTACACCGATGGCTCAAAGACGAGCGCCGGTACTTTTCTAATACCTCTTCGAAAAATTGATGGCACTAACGGATGATTGCAGCTTTCTTCAAGCCAAAGTGACTATCATACATGAGGCAGCGCTCGCGCTGAAAGACCAAAGCGTTACTGGCAAAATGAACACCATATTTTCTGGTACACATGCGATACGCCTGAATGTACCGCATAACCACTTTTGCAGAAGCTACAGAGACGAGGAAGAAATAGGGTCTATCCAAGATCTGCTCTGCAATTGCCCACACCTCGTAATAAAAAGAAGGCATTTTCTAGGAAAACACTTCTTCTCAGAGCAAGCGGTGTTGGTTTGAAAAACCTCCAAGGATTTGCACACGAATTTAGCTGGTTCTAGAATTGCAGTAGGTCTCACGGTAGTTTATTACTCTTAAATATGTTCAGAATGGACCCAACACGTTGGTCTAAGTGAGTCACAGCCAATAGGCCGTCAGGCACTTAATATACATAACTACCTGCCTAGCTGCTGTATAAACAATACGCAGCTCAGTTTACTTGGCTGTAAGCGAACTGTAAATTCATTGTCGTTGTAGTGGCTTAGTCACTACGTAACAGTTTATGTTCTGACATTACTGACTTACAGTCATAGAGTGGCAGGAATACGGTTAATACACTGACGGCAAGTATGTTCTTTCCGGATTGACACTTAAGCCGTGGCAATCAGTGCTTTAAGTTAAACTACTACTTAAGTGGAATTTATCATTAAACCTCTACTGTGAAAATAAAATTTGGATTGGTTATGACTTTATCCATGGATGTGAAAACGGGGATTAGAGTTACAGTGTCTGTGCAGAGCTGCACCTGTACATAACTTCCGCTTTGCCCTGCGTTTTTTTTTTTTATGAAGACAAGTAAGTGCTTATGGGTTTAAATAGTTGTGCGAGAACCCATGAATTCATTTGCAAAACTTTATATTTAGCTGCGAAACTGATGCTCTCATTCAGATCAATAAACACGAATTTTATGAACCTCAAAATTCGATTTTAAGTTTTCGATTTTTCAGGCATTTTGACTGGAAAAAGTGATACATTTTGATCCACTTCGTAGCTTAATGTTATATCTTGGAAGGAGACTCTAAAATTAAAGATGGAAATGGTATTCACTTGAAAATATGGTACTGCGTCACCAGAAATGGTCTCATCAGCAAACATGCCCGTTTTAAAAATGGTCATTAGTTTATATCCGTTTTTAAATTTAGAAGTTGCTTCCCGTGCAAACATGGGAGATGAAGAGACTCACAAAAATAATAAAGGTTCAGCTCTTTTTAAAAATCTTGCAAATTCAACAATTTTCAAGTCAAAAACTAAATTATCGAACATTAGAGTAGGACGCGCTTCATTTAACGCTTTGACGCCTGAATTATTTTTGGTTTTTAAGAAAAGATATTGATTTGTACACAACATGGAGCATGAAAGGGTTAAAGCACTGACCTGATGAGGTGGCGGTCATTCGAATATCAAGTCAAGCAAATATACCATGCCCATGGCCTCAATTATTTAGTGAATAACCTAAAAACGAAAAATAGCTAAAATTGCTTGGTCTCCTAGAGAAGACTTTGACACATTCCTCAAGTGACAAAATGTTACAATATGTATCTAGCTGAAATAAAATACAGTTTGCTGAAAAAAAAAGAAAATAAAAAATGTTTTTTTTTTTTTGCAGTGCGTCTTTATTGTTAAAATAATTCATGATTCACATTTACTTAATACTAGTTTGCAGCAAGTTCTTGACATTGTTCTCTAATATATTTCAAATTTCAATATTTTAATGTTATTTTTGAATTCATTAGTGTATATCTATTTTTTTACATTTTACATAGTTTTCCCATTTTTATTCGGTTTTATTCATAATTTTTTTGTTTATTTGAGATCAGTTCTGTTTATTTTTTTTTTATATTTTATTTTCGATCATTCATTTTGATCATTACAGTTTTTTTTTTTTATTTTTTTTTTTTCATTTTCGCTTTTCAATGATTTTCAGTTCATTGAAGATTTGTTTTTATTTTGCATTGTATTCTGCTAGTTTTTCTACTTTGTATCAGGCATTTTTAAGCTAATTTTTGTTTTTCATATATAAATCTTGTATCATCATCATCGTACTTTTAATCATCGTTCTTTTTTTTAATGTAAATTTGTCTTTCTTTTGTTTGATTTTCTTTAATTTCATCTATCTCATCTTTATCTTTTTTTCCAACACGTTTTTCAAAGTCGTGCTGTTTGTTTTTAATTTTTTTTTATTGTTTTTGAGTTATGTTTGTATATTTTACAAGACTTGTAATTTGTACATATTTACATACATTTTATATATTTTTTTTCTATTTTTCTGTTACTTTTGTCTCTATTTACAGTTCCTTTATACACTTCGTATGCATATCTTACTATTTATTTTTATTTGCAGGCTATTGCTCTCTTTTTGTGTATCATACAACTTGATAAACTTTCTGTCTTCAAGTTCAAGTGAGTATTTTTTTATTTTACAAAGTTTTTCTGTAACTACATCTATAATTTAATTTTTTTTTAATTTTTTTTGTTTCGATTTATACAATAGATCACAGTTTATAAAAATTTTGATATATTTTTTTTTTCTTTTTCCATTCTGTTTCTTAATTTCATGCTTTAGTTTCGTATTATTTTTTTTATTTCAGTTCGCGCGGTTTACATAATTACCTTTTTTTCTCTGTAGTTTTTCTGATCGATTTCCTCTTCTGTTCTTGTCTATTTCTTCGCTTTTTTTTTAAATATTTTACGTGGTTTTAAAATTTTTTTTTTGATTTTTGTTTGTTTTTTGATTGATGCTTTTTTTGATGTTGCTTGGAGTGACTTTTTGAATTTCAAATTCAGTTTATTTTGTACGTCTGTCCAACAGCTTTGCTTTCACAGGACTGTGAGCCGGATACTTGGGTGGATGGAATGGACTTAGTTCGTGGGTCCTGTGACGCTGTTCTCCACATCCCTGCATGTTGCAGCTCTGATGTTGATGCTCCGACTGACTTCCTCTTCCGAACTGCGCGTATTTATAAGACCTCACCCGGGTAGAGAGACATTTTCAAAATGGAAACCATTTTATTGCACCTCGCATGCAAATTCAGGGACAGATGCGAACATAAGACATAGTCCCTCGCTGGGATTTACTCTGGGTCATAAAATTTCGGAAAAAACAAAAGAAAAATTGTCTTAGTCAGACGTAGTCTCAAATTGCAACGGTTTTCCCGGAACATCAGGTAATGAACGCCGTTCCTCGTGGTCGCTGCTTTTGTTAAGGGATTAAGAGGAAACATATTTTTGAACGGATAACAACTGTGACCTTGGAAAATATCAAGTGTTCTTGTGATGGTATTTGACAATTCGATTGAAGAAGATTTATTTCGGCGTCCGAACTTGATTTGTAGCTCAGGGCCCAGCCACGCTTGGCTAAGCTCATGTCGTGGTACTTCGAACTTGAATCTTTTCCTCTAGATGACATCAAACGCAAGCATGACCAAAGATCGCACGTAGAATTTTCTCTGTGGGGCAATTATGAAGGAGAAGACGTTTGAATTTGATTCCACTTGATTTGAAATTTGATTTTAAACGTCTTCAATTCCATATTTGCCTTTCTTTTCGTTCAGTCTTTGAAGATTTCCTGTATAGATTTAGATGCCAGGTGTTTTCTCAAGGTCAACTGTATATTGGATGTCTTAGAGTTGAAAAACCGACAGCACTATTTACGCCTCGGAATCGAGCTTCAGTTTTCTTAGAGGGAACTGCCCCTTGGGAATATGCTCAGGAAAGCGTGTGCTTAGGAAAACGGGCAGCGGGGGCTTGCTAGTTATTTTGTCGAAACGTTCTTGCTAGTGTACATTTTCATACTGCTAAGGTTGCCAACATTTTTAAAAGTTGATGAATGTTGGGAAAGCTCTTATGGCGGCGTTGGCGTTCTCTGCTACGCTGTTCCTCTGGTTGTTCAGGACATCTTGTCTTCCAAAGTAGAAACTCAGCTATCAATGTCCAAGTCCACAAATATTTTGTTTTGCTTTTGCCAAATATTGATGGGATCAAAGTATATAATGTTGAAAGAACGGTTTTATGGTCCTCGAACAGCGTTCGGAGCTGAGTTTTGAAGTCCAAAATGGGAATCATAACAACTATCATGTAAAAGTTTTCAAGATCAGAGGCTGTTATGTTCGTGGAACTATCAGGGCTCCAGTTTCATCCACAATACTTAAAAAGCCATGCCCAGTCTAAAAAAATATATTATTATTCTTAATTAACATTTTCTCGATTTTTTTTCGAAACTCATTTAAAATTAGCTTTACGTGGCCCAGAGCTGACACTAGGTCACTAGAAGCAGATTGCAAAATTTTACACAATGGTAGTGTGTACGTGAGAAAAATGCTTAAGCAACACAAGCTATCAAAAAATTAGTCACCAAGACTGATGTAAAAATACAAGAAGTTTTAGATGAGGTCTCAGAGTCCTTATCAATTCTCTAAGCATCCAGGGGATCTACTATTTTAAATAATTCGTCATGATTTCGTGATTCAGTTTCCCATAAATCTGTTTTAATGTTTTCCTGCAACAAATCTTCGGAGGGACATGATAAATCGGCACAAAGATGATGAACATTGAACACTTCGTCTTTTTTCTATTAAGGCACATCTTATTTGATAAGGAGGCATAGATTACAGGTTCCAATTCATTCGTTTTATAACGAATCTCGTGAAGGGCCTTTCTAGACGTAACACGCGCTTTACATACGATGATTTACATACCATATTACAGAACAATATTCCAAATACGGACGTACAAGCGACATGTAGACTGACTTTAAGGCATTCGGATTAGAAAAGAAAATAACGCTTAAGAAAGTGAAGCATTGAGTAAGTGCGTAGTCCATATGAAATGAGACCGGCAATTTCGTATCAAAAATTATACAAAGGTCTTTAATTTCAGTTTTTCTCAATAGAGTCATCCCACATATAGTGTCAGACAAATAATCCAGCAGAAGACTTTTTATAAATGTGTTTTATTAACTCGGCTGCCACCAAACGATTAAATGTAAAAATACAAAAATATCCAATTCATGGAATAGAACATAGTTTGTCAAAATGTAAAAGATGAACAATATGGAATTGAATAGTGAAGTACTGTAGGAGATGAAGTTACAAGTTATAGGGAGTTATTTCAGAGTGTAGTATGATAATAGTGCAATGTTAGTAAGAAAGTGGTGATAATAGTATATTCAAAGATAATTGGCAACAAAATATAGAAAACAGAAAACGAATGGCATTTATTTACATTTAACTTCAGATGATTGATATCACACCATTTAACTAAGGAGACTAAATCTTTTTGAATCTTTATACATTCTTGGACGCTTGTAACACGCAGATAATTCTATAAATCCTCAGCATATATCAAACAATTAACATGTTTAAAAATTGACGGAATATCATTAACAAATAATTTAAATGGTTATGGCCCTAAGTGACTGCCTTGGGGAACACCAGGCAACTCCTTGATAATTCTAGACTGACAAGTACCAATTTTCACAGCTTGAGTGAATTGAAATCCAGTTAAGAAATGTAGAACGAATGTAGAATGATAAATTGTATAATTTGTAGATGTAAGATTAACACAATAATCAAATCTCTATATTTAAATATTGTAAATAACATATTGTCAAGTTGATGCCACAATAAACAACAATGTATTTCAGACAATGTAGAAAGAATGCCAGAGGACATTAATTTATTTAACAACGGTATGAATGTATGACATACCGTGTCAAACACTTTTTTAAAGTCTGTCAAACCACCACAACCTCTACCGAATCAAAAACATATTTCGTGAATAAAGTCAAGTTAGTTAAGGTGGGTCTTCCAGACATAAACCCATGTTGTTGTGAACATATTCTTTCTTTAGTTGCAAAGTAGAGTTTTTTGCTAACAATTAATTCAAACAATTTCAGAATCGCGAATAACTTTGAGATACCTCTATAGCTCTCAACTTTTTGCCGAGGTCCGGCTTTTTCATCCAAATGCATGTTCCAATGTTCCAGAGGACAAAGATAAATTAAACACTATTTTTAATGGAAAAGGCAATGATACATTACACTGTTTAAGAACTAAAGACGGTACGTTGTTAAGACCAGGAGTTAGACACGAATTTAAGGATTTAATTCCTTGTAATATATCACCAGTAGACGAGCAGACTGATCCAATACTCATATCATTTCTGGATCAAGTCTATTATTTGAGTGAATTCAAATAGTTTGAAGCACTGGAATAATGCAAGTGGACTCGCATGTAGAAAGTGTGATTCTGGGTTTTCGGAAAGCCGAGAGGACGGTAGGCAAATTTATGATTGAATGGAATCAATCTGTGTAGGTGAAACAATTGTAAATATTATAAAATCATTTGATACCCGGGTAAATGGATGGCGTGACTTCTCCCCCACGCCCGTAACGGCTCTCGAGGCCATTAACGCGGTATTGTCGTTGGGAAAGTGTGAAAAAACAGGAGATCTCCTTTTCGTCTTACTAAAGTAACAGAAGATTTTAAATATCTTTTACAAACAACTAAAAACTTTATTGGGAGCCGCTTAACAGGGACAAAGGAGAAAAAGCTGAACCATACATCGTCCCTCTCTTAACTTTATTGACACAGCCACTTAATTGGGAAAAAAGCAAACAAATGTAAAAAACAAAAAAAAAAAATAAAACGTGCAGCAATGGCCAATAAAATTGGTGCACAAGCAAGAGCAACTTTTCCTTACAATTAGACTGCCCTATTTATGTCAGCAGTTTTTCTTGTATGATGAGAAGAGTAACTCTGATTTGGGGCCTCTTACAAATGTCACAACCGGGACCTTTTAAATTAATTTTCTGTTTCGTCCGTCCAGAAGATGTTTCTTCACCGATTAAAGTCCTGAGTTCCAGTCCATTCCGAGTAAAAACGCGATAAAAACTTATCAAAATCTATCCTTTCTTCCCATGTCTGGGAAACTTTTCTCGTCGTTCAGCCAAACACATTTCCTTCTCCTTCTCCGAATGGCGCTATCTTCGAATTCGATATCATTTGAAGTCTTAAAAGGCTCTATAGAGTTGAATAATTCGTCGATTAGAGTTTTTGGACGTATTTTGAGTTTATCCCCAAATTTGTTCGGCCTCGATGCATTCTCAGAGCATTTCATTAATTTTGAAATTGCAGAATATGGTTTATTTCGACTTCTTTCTTCATTGCAGCAATGTGGTCCACGTCCCAAAGGTGTATTGTAAATATGTAAATAAGCCGCTGACATTTGACGGCTAATCAACACAACAAGACTTGAAAACGAAAGATATAATTCTATGTCAGCTATGCGGGTCGACTTTTGCTTTTGATTAAAAAATCTGAAGTATCGTGAGAAATGTGACAATAATTGTCTGGGAACCAGAAATGAAGATGCCCGACTTCTACCTCTCTTGCACCTTAAGATTTTTGACAACTGTGTTTTAAAACGTGTTCATAAACCAAATTGACCAATAGAACGGCATGAGAACGGCATTTACGTTATTTCGTTAATAACCGCCAAAAAGTCATGAATATCTGTCAAAAAAGGACAAGAGGGCAATCAGCTGTGAAGTCCGCTATCTCCGTGATACTTCATTTCTGCTGGGAACAGGCAACAGTAGTTTTGACTTTATCAGAGTTTAATAACAGTGCATTAAGGAGTTGCTCGTAGTTGCTTAGCGCTAAGCACTGAAACAACTTTGTAAATCAGTAAGGCCGAGACACCAAGCTCGTTAGCCAAGTTCACGGTTTCAACTCAATATTTATTCTAACTCTGACTTATGGTCTTGGTAATGACTGAAAGAATAAGATCGTGAATACAAGCAGATCAGATGTGAAGACGAAAACGTGCAATTTTGGGAATAACTCGCCGGGATAGGGTGAGAAACACGACAGTGCGCGAGGAATAGTTTCTTCAAACGGAAAGGGCTATGCTTGCACGGTTTGGTAACGTGGCCCGTACGTCCTCTAAATGATTTCCGAGGCGACCGCTTAACAGAACCAGGATAAAGAGGTTGGACCACGTCGATGAACTTAACTAGTTTCGCCATCGCGAGTCGATGGCGGGGGATAGACTGGAGATACCTCGTGCGTGCCAGCGACCCCTTTCGTGGATCATGCGTTTCAGAAAATTATGATGACAGTGGGTGGCCGTAGCGTAGTGGGTGTGTACGTGGACCCATATGCACCTAAACCGCTGTCTGTTACGACCTGTACGACAGAAAAAAAATAATAACAATTTTCATGGTCCCACCACTTTCGAATCACTGGCAATGCTCAAGGAGTTATACCTGTCCAGGAAAAAGCTTCTCAAGCTTGGCCGTTTGGAGTCAGCGTAATACTGTAGGTCCCTTCACTCGTAAGGGAACAATAGCACCCATAACACGCGTCGTTGCTGTAGAAGCTAAGCATCCAAAATTGCTCTTATGCCAATGAAATCGGCGAACCTGTTCTGCTGTCCCCTTCTTTCTTTGGAGCCACAGTCCGGGGTGGTCCTGTGTCTCAACCAACAAGCCTCTCCAACTAGCATGACCTCTGGTTAGCTGTCTGGATTTTCTCCAACTTGGCTGAGGTCATTCTCTGTTATGGATCAGGAAATACCGATGTTGGCATTCCTCAAGGATCTCTTACGGCCCCGATACTCTAGGGTCTTCTGTCCGATGATAGATACTGAAACCGAAAATCACCATCCAGCCCCACGATCAGAGAATTGGAACGGTAGCATATGTTAAGGACACGGCATTCATAGTACCACAACTCATTTACGTAAGAAAATAGAGTGAACTTGAATGCTTCTAAAGCTCAATGCTGTCTGCTGCCAAAAATGGCACTTGTGTCGTAGGATAGGCGGAAACTTGCTTATTTGTTTAAGTTTGTATCTAAAGAACTCCTGTTTTTCTTGATCATTTTCGAAAGAAAAATTGTAGAAGCCTTTGAGGACGACACCATAATTAAAGTTACGCAAGACTCTAGTTATTTCGACGCAAGTTAGACTTTGCAGTTTGAGCAAGTAAGCTACCTAAAGCAGTGTACACACCATCATTTTTGAAATGGCATTCTAGCTGAAATAAAGGGAAGATGACAGTGTATAGCTAGGACTGCAAATGATGATGGAAATGATGGCGAGTATGATGAGGATTGAAATTTTTCGTGGATTTTTCTAGAATGACGTAGATTGATGTACCATAAATGATGATGTGTGATAAAACTTTCGTAAGAATGTCATTCCTGGAATCATATGCACAAAGCATAAATATATACAAATACAAATATATACAAAATATGTTTAAGCTGTGAGTGTATGCTCAATTTTGTGGGGTAGCTTCGAATGAGAAATGACAATCTGGGAATATTATTTCCAAAATGGGAGCGTGTAGCCACTTCTGTGCCTGTTCATTTTTCCACAAGTAGCAAACAGTGAGATGAAAATGCATCAAAACTCACTTTTCGAATATCACAACACAAGTAACAACGGCTTCCGGTGGTATTTCCCAACAAGTGTGGAGTGGATCGCAAATGAGCCTGTCATCCATATATACACGGATGGATAGACGACGCAAAGAGGTACAGGCACGATCATTTTCTCCGAATTGTTAAACAAGCACTGCTCTATAAGAAGCACAGCAGTCTTCATTAGGATTTTTATAAGCGGAGGACCAGGGAGTCAAAGAAGAGGCCAGAATGATATCAATGTTGGAAATAGCACCTCCTGATACTACAATTATAATTGACAATCAAGCGGTTATTAAGGCAACTTCGGCAACAGAAATCAAGTCCAGGCTGCCGAGAAGAACTCAAGGTTCACACTTCACAGCACGCACCTTCGATCATGTTGGTTAGGTCACAAGCAGCGGATTAACTTACCAGGAAAGGAAACAAAACCGACCCAATCATTGAATTAAACCACCACTTGCTGAAAATGGTAGACGACATGACCGTAGAGGAAGTTAATAAAAGGTGGAACTCTGTGACCAACTGTGTGTCCACACGGTGCTCTGGCCTACGTTCAACAGTGCAAGATCCGGCAAACAAGCAAAATCATTGAAGTCCAAAAAATCCAATTGAAGTTGATTTCAAATGAATGGTAATGACAAAGCGACTTCAGTAAATGCAATGTATTTCCAAACATTTGCGGTTTTCACGGGACTGATCCAATCAAGACATCAAAAAGAATGATCATTTCTGAACTGAACTCCACAGTAATCCCGGGTAATTGGCGATCGCTTAATTGCGTTCCCAGTTTAACTAATCGAAAAACTAACAAATAAAAAATTCCATAAGAAATGTACATAACTTTTCCCGTTTAAGTGCGTGCCCTCTTAACTGCGCTACCCGGTTAATTGCGTCGAATAAGGTTAAGTCTTAAAACTGCATACAAAATCTGCTGGATAATTGAACACACGCAATAAAAAATAAATTTTTTTGTGGTTAGCTTAAATAAAATCAAGAAGAGTTGAAAATTGTTAAATTGACACGTCCTTAGAGTTGCTAAGAAGACTTGCTAAGTTAATTGTCAAATTTTAATCAAAAAGTTTTGCGATTGCTGCGGATTGACCTGAAAATTGACACGTTTGGTTGAATAATTAGGAATGTACATATGTCATACATTGCATTTATTAGATTAATAATCATGCTTGAATCCATTTCGTGATGTCCATTGCTATATTTTACAGGCAACCATGAACAAACAAAAAATCCTCACTTTCTTTAAAGCAAAGGTTGCGAATTGCCGAAGCTATGGAAGCAATAAAAGTGGAATGTGTGAAAAATATGAATCAAGTTAAAGACTTGTAATCTGACAAGCAAACGATTCAGGAGTGGAGCTTCTCCCCAAGTGGACGAAGCTATTACAGTTCAGTTTAACCAAATAGAATTGTCTTCTTCAAACATGGTTTTGGAGAATGCAGAACAGTTTTTATTTAATTTTTAAAAGCGGCTTTATTTTGTTTAACAGGTACAAAATAACAAAGCGTGGTTTCCCTTATTGTGTCTGCAAGGCAATTGAGCGAGTTTCTTGTAATTGCATTCCTCGGTTAAATGCGTCTACAAACATGAATCTTAGCAAACGCAACTAAACGGGGATTACTGTAATTCTTTCCTTTGATTCACATATTGCACTCTCAAAAGATTACAGTTTATTACATTTCTGCTATCTGGCCACAATTAAGACTAGCCAACGTAGAGGAAAAGGCGACAACCGATACCACCTTTTTCACTGCCTCAGCCCCTGCCAGTTGAGATACACAGCACTGGTAGAAAATTTATTCCAAGGCATCCATGATCTAACAATTATCCCAGTAATACCTTTTTTCAGATTTATAAGAATATCTGCATACCCGAGTAACACATCAACGCCAACATGATGAGTGCGAAGTAGGAGCCAAGAGGTTATATACCCGCAACGGCCACCCCAGTGTGTCCAACAGGACTTAAGTGAGACGTGGCCTATCCCCGTCTACCCAGCTATGTACCGAACCTAACCCAACAATGAGTTGTGGAATTGTTCAACCTGTGATCAGGTAGCTCATTAAATAAACGACAAGCGTTCTTAAACCTGCCAGCAAATAAGAAGAAAATTAAAAAGAAACGTGTTTTTTTAAGGCTTTTATTTTATATTCCAGTAAAAAAAAGTACATCGATTTGTATAAATTAGTTAATCTATACATACAAATATAGATGTTATTTTTTTTTTTCTTAATTCTACATTAATTTTATATACTTAATACTGTCGTTCTTGCATTTTCATAGTAGTACTTTGTCATTTTAGCTTTTAATTCTATAACATATTCCTATTTATTATTTATTACTGTCGTTCTTGCGTTGTTCTTATTTCTTATTACGTAGTGATTTTATACACAATTTTGTTTGTCAAAAGAGTGTATTTCTACTTATACTAAATCACAGCGATACATGTTGTTTTAAATTTTTCATTAAATTCAGCCTATCGCTCTTCCTTTTTTTACATTTTACATATTTTTGGAAATGTAGTGGAAATACAATTCCTCTTCAATTGATTAGTTTTTCACGAATGCGTCTGCTATCATTTTCGAAGGATTGTGATTTCTTTGTTCTGACCACATGGCCTGTGGTGCAGATCATTGTTTTTTCTTTTTTTTTTGGTTCTTGGATGCATATGCATATACATATTTATATGCAACGCAATGCATAGTTAAAATAATATAACATATTTCAAAATTTAATATTATTTTAATTATGCATTGCGTTGCATTATAAATATGCACAAATTTATGTTTTTTATTTGC
Organism: Eristalis intricaria; assembly: GCA_964034865.1. Classification (NCBI taxonomy): domain Eukaryota; kingdom Metazoa; phylum Arthropoda; class Insecta; order Diptera; family Syrphidae; genus Eristalis; species Eristalis intricaria. Next base: position 55,961,859 of record OZ035874.1, read on the forward strand.
TTTTTTTGTGTATGTCACGTAGTTCTTCTCATTTAACTTTGCGTTCTTTCTTCTCTTTTGTATTTAATCGTCTTCTTTCAATAAGCTTGTACTTGTACTTTAAATGAATTACCTTATTTTCTCTGTACTTTCTTCTTATCGATTTTTCGTTTAAATCCATTTTTCTCTTCTGTTCTTGTCTGTTCTGTGATTTTTTTAGTTTTTACGTGGTTTTTCAGTTTTTTTTGAATTTTGTTTCTTTTCTGATTGATGTTGCTTGGAGTGATTTTTTGAATTTCAAATTCAGTTTATTTTGTACGTCTGTCCAATAGCTTTGCTGTCACAGGACTGTGAGCCGGATACTTGGGTGGATGGAATGGACTTAGTTCGTGGGTCCTGTGACGCTGTTCTCCACATCCCTGCATGTTGCAGCTCTGATGTTGATGCTCCGACTGACTTCCTCTTCCGAGCTGCGCGTATTTATAAGACCTCACCCGGGTAGAGAGACATTTTCAAAATGGAGACCATTTTATTGCACCTCGCATGCAAATTCAGGGACAGATGCGAACATAAGACATAGTCCCTCGCTGGGATTTACTCTGGGTCATAAAATTTCGGAAAAACAAAAGAAAAATTGTCTTAGTCAGACTTAGTCTCAAATTGCAGCGGTTTTCCCGGAACGTCAGGTAATGAACTCCGTTCCTCGTGGTCGCTGCTTTTGTTAAGAGATTAAGAGGAACCATATATTTGACCGGATAATAACTGTGACCTTGGAAAATATCGTGTGTTCTTGAAATGTGATTTCATAATTCGAGTCTTCTCCTCTAGATGACATCAAACGCAACCAGGACCAAAGATCGCACGCAGAATTTGCTCTAGAAGAGACAAAGGGCTTCTTTAACTGCTTTTTAGATTTTCAATTCCTTTTACTGTGCAGCTGGTCAGGAATGATCAATGGCTTGTATGAAGTCAGTTTGATCCTTCGAGGTAGAGTTCCATTTCCCAATTGCCCCTTGAGATCAAGAGTTAATCTACTTTCCATCTCGGCACTGCTGTTGCTTGAGCTGTTTACTGTGGAGCCGAGGTACACGCAGTCCTTAACTACCTCGAAGTTATAGTTGCTCGTTGTGCCTTCCTGTCCAAGACGTCGATGTTCTTTGTCTTTCCCCTCTAGACACATTTAAGCGGCTTCAGTCTCAATGTCAGAAAACGGTCCGTTGATGGATAGCTGTGCTCTGCCGATCATGTTGATTTTATCCGCGTATTCTAGCAGTTGTAGGCACTTCTGGAAGATCGCGCCTCTAGTGTTGGCGCACGATTTTCTCCAGAACCTTAGGTAGGTAGGCAGTAAGTGGCTTAGATGCACTAAGGCCAAAGAAGGCTCGTTGTACTGCCACGTGGATTTGTCTAAAAGGAGAGGGGAATGGCCGACGTGTTTATTACGACAGCCAGCCAGATCTAACAATGAAGTTTAATGATTGATGTGTCTCTCAGTTCGACTAGATTCGAAGTAGGTGCTGAAGCAAGTGCAGGCCAGTTGCAGAGAACACACTGTACACTTTCCTCTTCTTCCTTGTTCTCCAGGACCTTGTCCTTACTGAGCTTGATTGAGCAGTGAGAACTTTTCATCGTTATAAAGCACTTTTTGAAGAAATCTCAAGGCATGGTATGGGTCGTCTAATGCAGGATGTCGTTGGCGTCCTTGGAATCGACGAATAGGCGATGACTGTCACTTGCATTTCTCGGGTCGCTTCTAAAATATGCTGTAGTGTACAGATCTAGTCAACGGTGCAATTTACAGACCCGGAGCCACACTGATATAGACCTATGTTCATATGTGGCTTCAGGCGAGCACACAGAGTGGCAGAGATTTTGTACGCGATGTGGATGGGGGGTCTTGTTTCATGTGGATCGGCCATCGGTAATAGCAATCCACTCATCGAACATGCTTCCCTCCGGCCATGCTGCCTTGAAGATTTCAGACCTTCCGCGCCAGCAACTTTCCGATCTGTTTAGCGAACAAAAGTTTGATTGCAAATAATATTGACTAAACATTTGAAAATGACTAGTTGTTTCTGTCTTCGAAGGATGATCAAATCTTGCCTTCCAACGAACAAAATCAACAATACATCAATAACAGCTGTCTGTCTGCTTCTGCTATAAAATCCGAGGTGGACCTGGGACTCACCCAACATGCATCTTCAGCCGAGCCGATCTCTTGCCAGCTGACTTCAGTTTGGCGCACCAAAGCGGCTGAGGTCCCCATCGACTTATGTGCGCCAACTTCAACGTGGACGTCTTCTACTGCGTTGTCCCACAGGCGTAGTGTTGAAGATTCTTCGTAGTCTGTTATTCAAAGTAAACATGCAGAATTTTCGGCTTAAAAGGTAATTGTATATACTGTGAACTCCGCTTTATTGGGACAATCCGGGCTATATTTGTTTTCCCAATTAGGCGACTCGGGACAGCCGCCATAGTGCTCATAGTGCATTAGGCCAACATAATGAATGAGAAACTCTAACATTGACTGGCGAACCATTTCATCTAGAGAGAATATCTATGATTTCAAATGATATGACTCAAGTCGTAATACAATGGACTTGGCATGTTGTCACTTGTTATAATTCAATGTGAAGTTCGTCCCTTTGGGCCACCTTCAGACGGTCAATGGTCTCATCAAATGCCGCCATTTATTGGAAGTAATCGTACCACGCTTTCACACGGTCGATGTTCATTTCATTTCATTTATCGCTGTACATTAAGAGAACTCCACTCTTTTAGAAGAACAGGGCTTAAAATACAACTTCACGAAATTATTCGTGAATAAAAAAAATAGAAATACAAAAAAGAGTTGACTCCACACCCATGTGACACGAGAGTTTCTCGCCCTTTTCGCTTCCTCGCAGTCGATGCGACGGAAGCTGACGGAATTTGACCGTATAAAACAGGGGGCCTTGGAAAGATATCTTATATGTATTTCCAAGTCCTGAGAAGGCACATGGAATCTCTCACATCTCATGAATCACTTACCTCGTCTAATTTGTTTTTTTTTTTTAAATCATTTCTGCCTCAAAAGAACGTAGTTGGAACGATTCGACGTGTCTAGGTTTCCCTAACCGATGCAAGAGATACTGCACCCCCTCTGATCTAGCTTCGATTTATCTGGCTCATATCTGGCCTGTTTCTCCCAAGACAACCCTGCCCCTACTGGATAGTATCCAAAAGCGAGCGATAAAACATATAGGACTTGCTCGAACATCAACAGGTCTCTTTTATCGCTATTTTAACAAACTATGCTTAAGTTAGTTGCTCTGTCCCATCGATTGTCCAACCACTGTAGTATATTCCAGGCAGAAGTAAAAGCTATCCAAGAGGCTGCCCGCTTACTGTCAATGAACCCGATAGACGGGCTATCTGTCGTTATATACATAGACAGTCAGGCGGCCATCAAGGCTCGGGATACACCATCAATCAAATCTGGTAAAACTTTTCCGTCTATCTCTTAGGGAGATAGCGGTCAGATGCAACCTCACTCTATGCTGGGTCCCTGGGCATAGTGGTATTCCAGGCAACGAAAGGGCCGACGAGCTATCGAGAACATGAGGGGGTTTGCCAATGGCAAGTAATCAGGACTACCCCTCTCTTCGAGTAATAAACACTTTCAGATAAAGCATCAACGCCGCCAATCGGAGGTGGATGGTGTTAGATACTTCCAAGACTTCAAGGCGAATATGGCCTTCAATTCCAAAAAAACAAGCACACTCCTAAATCTAAATAGAAAGGCAATGTAGTTGTCATTATTTCTTGTCATTGCCTATTCGATACACACGCTACAGGAGAAAGGACACCATGACGATAAAAGTCGGAGAGCACACCATTATTTCCAGTCCATTTATAAAATACCTGGCAGTGATGATTGATGCTCGGCTAAATTTCAAGCATCACCTCGCATACGCTTGCGAGAAATCGTCAAAAGCGATAGGCGCTCTTTCAAGACTCATGTCAAATATCGGCGGCCCGAAACAAGGCAGACGATTAATGCTTGCGAGAGTTGTGGCTTCCATACAGCTGTATGGGACACAAATATGGTCTGACGTTGCGAAAAAGAAGACACGCATGAAGGAAATTAAATCTGTGCACTGCGAGTTAGCATTGCATTTCGAACGGTATCCCATGACGCGGTATTGGTACTATCCTCTATGGTACCAATCGATCCTAGCTTTAGAAGCTGGATGGCTCTACGACAATCGCGTTCAAGGCGGGCCAAATACAAATCATGCGAAGAAATTCGTAAGATGCCGCAGTATTGAAGCGTGGCAACAACTATGGAATCATGCGAAGAAATTCGTAAGATGCCGCAGTATTGAAGCGTGGCAACAACTATGGAACGAGTCCCAAAAAGGGAGATGGACGTACCGACTATTCCCATGGATTGAAAGTAAATAGAAAACACGGCGAACTGAACTATTATCTTACACAGTTCTTGACTGGTGACGGTGGTTTCCGGAATTATTTATTCCAGCGAAACCGTGACTCGAGTCCGGCCTTTGCTTTAACGCAGCAGAGAACGCGGAACACGTCTTCTTCGAATGTGCTCATTATGCAAACGAACGAGCTGTATTGCGGGACGCATTTGGTGAACCTCCAACACATTGTCCAACATATGTTGAGCTCTGAAGACCTTTGGTCTGCTGTGGACGACACAGCAGTACGAATAATGTGCGATCTAAGAAACTTAGAACGGCAGCGGAAAGCGAATTCGCTAAACGACACGTGACGAAGCAAAAAGCTCGAATCCGTCCCTCGCGAAGTAATACCTAGCGGTAGTCGCGCGAGGGAATAAACGGAAATTTTCCACGGGAGGTGGTTTTAGTCAGTAAAAATCGGACACTACCAATGGACGTCGGACCATTGGTGCCTATGCAAAGTTTCCACCTACCCACGAACAAAAAAAAAAGCTATTCATTCAATAGCCTTAAGGAAATGTCTGGCATTAATATTCTGGACGTAGCAAAATTTATAAAAAATACTAATTGGCTGTAACCCAGCAAAGGAGTGCATCATCCAGGATATGCCACTTAGTACCCATTGAGAAACCGGCACGTAAGCTTCCGATTTGTGATATCACAATGGATCCAATCACAATCTAAGTGGGCCAGAACTGCTTCAGTTGTGGCAATCACATAAACTAACCTTACCTAGCCAACTGCATTCCTCCTTTCCATGACTTCAACCGCAATACTTGTCTCGCCAGTAATGCCCATCAGTTTATCTCTAAGCCTACTTTCGGACACACGGTCAATTTTGGAGACTCGTTCTTCTTCCCAGCCCAATATTTCCCTCAGACCAATGAACATAGGAACGTCCTCTCGGCCGTCTTTACTCGGGACACTTAAGGGTATACATAAATGATATCGAAATGGTTATCAAACATTCTCACTTCACGATGTTCACGATGACAACACAGCGTTTTGTTGTCATGACTCTTTCAATTAGAGCTGCATAGGTTCTGAGTCTGGTCTCAGAGATGAATGCTGGCGTACCAAATGCCAACCAGTCGCTCACAAACACAAATACAACAGCCACCTTCGACCCTACAAAATAATATTCAAAACACAATTCCCTAAAACCGTCTATGGAATAATGCCTGAAACACCATGACCATAGGCATGTTTTCAGCGATGTATGTTATTTTAGTTTGCAGTCCTAGACTTCATTTCTGAGGGAAATTTCAAGGAATTTCCAAAAATAACAAAGGAATAAATGTCGAGACACGATGTGCGGAAATAATTGTTTGTCGTCCGAAAATATGTTTTCTTAATCCCTTTACAACAACACCTCCCACAGACAGTGTACTTTACTGTCATAAGTCTCACGGAAAATTTACCTAGCTATTGTGGGACCTGCAGTGCACGGATAATAAAATGCTCACCTTTCGGTCTTTCATCGTTACCTGGACATAAGACCGTTTTTGTTTTGTTTTTCCGAAATCTTATGACTCAAAGTTAATCCCAGCGAGGGACTGTGTCTTATAGTGCATCTGTCCAAATGGTCTCCATTTTGAAAATGTCTCTCTACCCGGGTGAGGTCTTATAAATACGCGCAGCTCGGAAGAGGAAGTCAGTCGGAGCATCAACATCAGAGCTGCAACATGCAGGGATGTGGAGAACAGCGTCACAGGACCCACGAACTAAGTCCATTCCATCCACCCAAGTATCCGGCTCACAGTCCTGTGACAGCAAAGCTATTGGACAGACGTACAAAATAAACTGAATTTGAAATTCAAAAAATCACTCCAAGCAACATCAATCAGAAAAGAAACAAAATTCAAAAAAAACTGAAAAACCACGTAAAAACTAAAAAAATCACAGAACAGACAAGAACAGAAGAGAAAAATGGATTTAAACGAAAAATCGATAAGAAGAAAGTACAGAGAAAATAAGGTAATTCATTTAAAGTACAAGTACAAGCTTATTGAAAGAAGACGATTAAATACAAAAGAGAAGAAAGAACGCAAAGTTAAATGAGAAGAACTACGTGACATACACAAAAAAAGCAAATAAAAAACATAAATTTGTGCATATTTATAATGCAACGCAATGCATAATTAAAATAATATTAAATTTTGAAATATGTTATATTATTTTAACTATGCATTGCGTTGCATATAAATATGTATATGCATATGCATCCAAGAACCAAAAAAAAAAGAAAAAACAATGATCTGCACCACAGGCCATGTGGTCAGAACAAAGAAATCACAATCCTTCGAAAATGATAGCAGACGCATTCGTGAAAAACTAATCAATTGAAGAGGAATTGTATTTCCACTACATTTCCAAAAATATGTAAAATGTAAAAAAAGGAAGAGCGATAGGCTGAATTTAATGAAAAATTTAAAACAACATGTATCGCTGTGATTTAGTATAAGTAAGAATACACTCTTTTGACAAGCAAAATTGTGTATAAAATCACTACGTAATAAGAAATAAGAACAACGCAAGAACGACAGTAATAAATAATAAATAGGAATATGTTATAGAATTAAAAGCTAAAATGACAAAGTACTACTATGAAAATGCAAGAACGACAGTATTAAGTATATAAAATTAATGTAGAATTAAGAAAAAAAAAAATAACATCTATATTTGTATGTATAGATTAACTAATTTATACAAATCGATGTACTTTTTTTTACTGGAATATAAAATAAAAGCCTTAAAAAAACCACGTTTCTTTTTAATTTTCTTCTTATTTGCTGGCAGGCTTAAGAACGCTTGTCGTTTATTTAATGAGCTACCTGATCACAGGTTGAACAATTCCACAACTCATTGTTGGGTTAGGTTCGGTACATAGCTGGGTAGACGGGGATAGGCCACGTCTCACTTAAGTCCTGTTGGACACACTGGGGTGGCCGTTGCGGGTATATAACCTCTTGGCTCCTACTTCGCACTCATCATGTTGGCGTTGATGTGTTACTCAGGTATCCAGATATTCTTATAAATCTGAAAAGAGGTATTACTGGGATAATTGTTAGATCATGGATGCCTTGGAATAAATGTTCTACCAGTGCTGTCTATCTCAACTGGCAGGGGCAGTGACGAAGATGGTAGGGGTTGTCGCCTTTTTGTCTACGTTGGCTAGTCTTAATTGTGGCCAGATAGCAGAAATGTAATAAACTGCAATCTTTTGAGAGTGCAATATGTGAATTAAAGGAAAGAATTACAGTAATCCCCGGTTAGTTGCGTTTGCTAAAGTTCATGTTTGTAGACGCATTTAACCGAGGAATGCAATTACAAGAAACTCGCTCAATTGCCTTGCAGACACAATAAGGGAAACCACGCTTTGTTATTTTGTACCTGTTAAACAAAATAAAGCCGCTTTTAAAAATTAAATAAAAACTGTTCTGCATTCTCCAAAACCATGTTTGAAGAAGACAATTCTATTTGGTTACACTGAACTGTAATAGCTCCGTCCACTTGGGGAGAAGCTCCACTCCTGAATCGTTTGCTTGTCAGATTACAAGTCTGTAACTTGATTTTTCACACATTCCACTTTTGTTGCTTACATAGCTTCGGCAATTCGCAACCTTTGCTTTAAAGAAAGTGAGGTTTTCTTGTTTGTTCATGGTTGCCTGTAAAATCTAGCAATGGACATCACGAAATGGATTCAAGCATAATTATTAATCTAATAAATGCAATGTATGACATATGTACATTCCTAATTATTCAACCAAACGTGTTAATTTTCAGGTCAATCCGCAGCAATCGCAAAACTTTTTGATTAAAATTTGACAATTAACTTAGCAAGTCTTCTTAGCAACTCTAAGGACGTGTCAATTTAACAATTTTCAACTCTTCTTGATTTTATTTAAGCTAACCACAAAAAAATTTATTTTTTATTGCGTGTGTTCAATTATCCAGCAGATTTTGTATGCAGTTTTAAGACTTAACCTTATTCGACGCAATTAACCGGGTAGCGCAGTTAAGAGGGCACGCACTTAAACGGGAAAAGTTATGTACATTTCTTATGGAATTTTTTATTTGTTAGTTTTTCGATTAGTTAAACTGGGAACGCAATTAAGCGATCGCCAATTACCCGGGATTACTGTGGAGTTCAGTTCAGAAATGATCATTCTTTTTGATGTCTTGATTGGATCAGTCCCGTGAAAACCGCAAATGTTTGGAAATACATTGCATTTACTGAAGTCGCTTTGTCATTACCATTCATTTGAAATCAGCTTCAATTGGATTTTTTGGACTTGATGGACAATGATTTTGCTTGTTTGCCGGATCTTGCACTGTTGAACGTAGGCCAGAGCACCGTGTGGACACACAGTTGGTCACAGAGTTCCACCTTTTATTAACTTCCTCTACGGTCATGTCGTCTACCATTTTCTTGCCATCAGCAAGTGGTGGTTTAATTCAATGGTTGGGTCGGTTTTGTTTCCTTTCCTGGTAAGTTAATCCGCTGCTTGTGACCTAACCAACATGATCGAAGGTGCGTGCTGTGAAGTGTGAGCCTTGAGTTCTTCTCGGCAGCCTGGACTTGATTTCTGTTGCCGAAGTTGCCTTAATAACCGCTTGATTGTCACTTAGAATTGTAGTATCAGGAGGTGCTATTTCCAACATTGATATCATTTTGGCCTCTTCTTTGACTCCCTGGTCCTCCGCTTATAAAAATCCTAATGAAGACTGCTGTGCTTCTTATAGAGCAGTGCTTGTTTAACAATTCGGAGAAAATGATCGCGCCTGTACCTCTTTGCGTCGTCTATCCATCCGTGTTTATATGGATGACAGGCTCATTTGTGGTCCACTCCTCACTTGTTGGGAAATACCACCGGAAGCCATTGTTACTTGTGTTGTGATGTTCGAAAAGTGAGTTTTGATGCATTTTCATCTCACTGTTTGCTACTTGGGGAAAAACGAACAGGCACAGAAGTGGGCTAGACGCTCCCATTTTGGAAATAATATTCCCAGACTATCATTTCTCATTTGAAGCTATATACTTATGCTTTGTGCATATGATTCCAGGAATGACATTCTTTCGAAAGCTTTCTCACACATCATCAATTATGGTACATCAATCTCCGTCATTCTAGGAAAATCCAGGAAAAAATTTCAATCCTCATCATACTCGCCGTCATTTCCATCAACAATTGCAGTCCTAGCTATACACTGTCATCTTCCCTTTATTTCAGCTAGAATGCCATTTCAAAAATGATGGTGTGTACACTGCTTTAGGTAGCTAACTTGCTCAAACTGCTAAGTCTAACTTGCGTCGAAATTACTAGAGTCTTGTGTAACCTTAGCTATGGTGTCGCTTTAAGAGGCTTCCAAGTTTTGTATTTCGAAAATGATCACGAACATCAGGCCTTCCGTAGACACAGGCAGGCCCAAAATAAAAAAAATATCCAAGTTTTATTCCGTCTATTCTATGACAAAATTTTGGCATTCGTGGTAGCAGACATGACTGAGCTTTAGACGCACTAAATTTCATTCCAAATTTTTGTTCACCCAAATGAGGTTCGCTATCATTCCATGTGCTTAATCTAAGCTGCCGTTCCAATTCTCTGAACGAGGGGCTGGATCGTGTCGTGTCGGTAATTTCTGATCCATAGGGAAGCACCTTTTCCTGAAGTCTGAATTGGGCTTGTTGGAGGGACTTGTTGGTTGAGGGTCAGGTCCACCACGGACTGTAGAACTGAATAAAGAAGTTGAAGGAGGAACAGGTTCGCCGAAATCGTAGGCACAAGAGATTGATGCTAAGCTGTGTCAAATGATCCTGAAGATGATGGATAAAATTCAAGGAAATTTATGTAAAATTTGCGGAAACAAGCTTGACAGAAATTCGATTTAGGCAGTGTTCGACTATATATCTTTAATGCATTCACCTGCAATCATTGGTTCCACTTTTTATTTTATTTATTTTTATTTATTTATTTAAATAAAAGGTATGCATATTAAGATTTACATCTTTTTTAGTATTTAGTATTTAACTTCAAATTAAAAAGATCACTTTACAATTTGTACAGATTTTTCTAAAAAACTTTGGGGGATGATTTCATGGAAGTGTGGAAAAATAAGGGATGATTGCACTTTTAAAATCTTTGTGATTTTATATCGATTTAATATCAGAAGGTAAAGAGTTAAATAGTCTAGCAGCATGAATGAAAAATAGACGCGATGAATTTAAAAAGTTATTGCGAAAAGTTATTAGATTAATTGACCTATTCGACCGAGTAAAATTAAGCCTGTTGAACAAATACTCCGGACTACGACTGTGAATCAATTTGTAGAGGAAAACACAGTTTCTAGCGTTAATGTACTCTTGGAGACTGCACCCCAGTAAGTCCCTGGCATAAGCAGAGATATGCTCAAATCTGCGAATGCCATAAATATATCGAACTGAAATCTTTGTAGAGTACCTCGAGAGTGCTGCCTTCACCTGTACCTTTTGCCTGTCATGCTTGGTGTTGCCATAGCATCCTGTATTCATGTAATTTTTCTGCTTGCATCACAAGTTAGAGCATTCATTCTCCACAAAAAAAAATCATTTGAAATAATTTCTTCTTCGAATAAATACGTTCCACAAAGCAGTGAGTGGAACTTAGCATTTCTCCCCACACAAGGTTTCGCTCATGGAACATCGAATACACACACCACTCGCCATCATCCATCGCCCACACGGTGGCGCTGCGTTCTTCGTCAACTTTTCGCAACTGAAATCAATCACACTTGGAGATGCTCATTAAAATCTTTATTTGTACACATATCCTCAGTCGACCAACAAAAAACCGAATTACAAACAAACGCATAAATAAAGCATCATTTTCGTCATGTCACACCATTCCCGAGCATTTTCTATTAATTTTTTATTTTTTTTTGTTTTACTAAACAGATTGACTACGTAATGCAATGCAGGACAACGGTATTGGTACACATTAACATTTATTTGGTGCCTTATGCCTCAAAACACATATTTAACTGAATCCGAACAAAGGGGAATCTCTTTACAATAGACACTGAGATAAAAGATACATTGTTTCTTAGTTTTATTTTGTATAATTCAGCAGGACGATGGGGCGGGGTGTAGCTGTTTATTTCCTGAAACAGGAAATTGGGTTGAAGTAGCACTGCCGGTATCGTACGGCCTGTCGCTTTGACTCGGGCTCACGGTAGACGGTGTCCATGGCCGATGCTGCGCCAGCTTTGCCGTCCTGGCCCTCGAAGAGCAGCCGCAACTTCTCGTACTGGCTCTCGGGGTACCTGTTGAGGCCGGGGTAGGGGTAGAATGGATCGTAGGCGAAGCCGGGTTGAATGCGATCGATGTACTGTGGATGGAATAAATCGAATGGTTATTTTGTGGCGGTGGGAGGGTGCCGTTTGGGGGCGTCTTACGTTGTTGTTCTCGTAGTATGGTGGCCTGCCGTCAGCGGCGACGAACGCTAACACAGCGACCAGGGTGAAGCAGAAGAGTTTTTGTCCCAAATACACCATTTTTGTTGTTTGATTGAAGTTGATCTGAAAAGAGAAAGAAATGTGTTAGCACGTGGATATGAAAAATCAAGAACAGGGATGTGCCCTGAATGCCGGTCACGGCTTAAAGATGAAACGTAGGCCAATGGGGGGGGGGAATGGTGTGCCGTCAATTAGAGAGACCACGTCGTCAGCACATGACTTGTTTCGGGACGATTAAGTAGACGACGAGGAGATCAAAACAAGCACACGATTTTGAGAAAGTCAAAGAGCAGATCGGGGCTATTCTACACGTTCAGCGAACGACTGTGATCCTTTTAAGGGTTGATGGGGTCTAGCTTGACTCTGGGCTAGAAGCTTGACAACAGCATTTATCTTTTGCAGAGAAGAGCTCATTCGAGACTGATCCAATACGAAGATGCGAGATATTGTGATGGTACCAACCATAGGACTTTTTCCTATTTGTTGCTTTCACTGGTATTCGAAGCGGGGACCTTACTAACCAAGAGCCCTCTTAGAAGTTCGGAACCTCTCGTAGCCATGCGGTCCGGGCTACGTTCTGGCTATCAACAGATAGCTTGGACAGCCAACAGAATCAACCAAGTAGTCATTGAAGACAGACAATCGATAAGTATTCTGAACGTGAGAACACTCAGAAGACCTTTTTTCTTATAGCGACACGATTCAGAATTCAACGTGTCAGAAAGCTACATCAGCCAACAAAGAGAAGTTTTGACACTAGACGCCATGGCACACTGGTGATCCGAGACTTGTATACCTGCCTTCGCGTATGGCTCCTTCGCAGACAAAAGCCAACGAGATGTTGTTGCATTGCCGTTCAACCATCGAGGTGGCTGGTGAGATTGCATAACGCTATCCACGATAAACTGACCGATTGTATGAAGGCACGTTGGAACAGAAGAAGCACTCAACCGTCCCACGAGACGGTCAAACCAAAACAAATGAACGCAGCGCAGAAGGAATATCGGCTAGAAGGCGAAAGGAAATGAAACGTCACACAACTCCCAAGTTGAGAGCAATCCAAGGTCTAGTGGAACACAGTAAACAAGAGCCTTTTATAAGAAAGTCGAATGTCTGGCAGCAGATTTTATGAAAGTCACTGCGGATATTGGAAAGTATAAGGAGGCATAAATTTCCCGATCCGATACCTTCCTGCGACGACATTTCCAGCAGCTGTTTAATGACCACAATCAGGAGAGGATTATACCACCAGAGAGTGCTACTAAGGAAATTCAAAGACAACCGAGAACCAAGTCCCCTAGGCCAGCATTGAAGAAGGCACAACAGCTGTCGAGAAGTTTATAGGAACTCTTCAAGTCTGATCATGTGGTACATTGTGGCTGGTGCACGCTCCGACGAAGATGAAGGCAGGCCCAACAATTGGAATATCACATGCATTTCACCAAGACAACAGCGAACATATTCCTGTAGATGCTGCTCAGGACTAAGACGCTTTTGCCCTTACAGAGAGACTATTTTACAACAGGCAACTCGTAGTCTCGTACGTGGCTCTCATCCGGCCAATGCTCACCTATGGCTGTTCCGTGTGGTTTACGGAGAGTGCAATCTTGATGGAAAAGATTCGGGTCGTTGAGAGGACTTGCCTTCGCCTTTACAAAATACCAGAGTGTGCACCACCAGAGAGTGCAGAAAATTATATTCCAATGAGGTCTTATACAACAGGTTGTTGAAGTTGATTCGAAGTCATACTGCCAGCGCGATGAATCTGATCTCGGGGGCTTACTGTCCCAATACTCAACACAGCGAACGATTGCGGCCTAACGGGTTCTATTCCAGAAGCTTTTCTCCATTTAGACAAGAACGGATTGTTAAAAGATATAAATTTCGTACCGTAGCCCATTCAACTGTGGGTAGGCCACTCAATGTCGACCATTCCGTCAAACAACGAGCTGAAGAGGGTCTCTTCCGGTTCAATACGACGGTCTTAAGATGGGATGTTCGGGATGTTGCTGTACAACATGATGGCTCTCTCTAAAGTGTTCGACGAGGGAGTCGAGACCACGCACTCGGTATCCCCGAATGGAGGAGCTGTAGGTCTCTGTCTTGCAGGTGATTAGATGTAAGTGTATCTCACTCGTCGAGGCCAGTAAGTTATAATTAGTAACTTTATTCGTCTAACTTCTACGGTAGATCCTGGAAAAGACCCAAGAAATGCAAATCAACACCCACCACCTTTTTGTCGATTTCAAAGCCGCATATGACAGCGTGCATAGGGACGAGTTATACAACGCCATGTCTAGTTTTGACATTCCTGCCAAACTCGTTAGGCTGTGCAGGATGACGATGGAGAGCTCTCGCTGCTCTTTCAAGGTCGGTAGCGAATTCACCGAGACCTTCAACGTCAGAAAAGGTTTTAGACAAGGCGACGCGCTGTCATGTGATTTCTTTGACATCATCCTGGAAAAGATCGTGCAAGACTCACACGCCAACACTAGAGGCACGATCTTCCAGAAGTCCGTACAACTGCTAGCATACGCGGATGACATTGACGTGATTGGCAGAACACAGCGAGCCGTCAATGAGGCGTTTGCTGGCATTGAGGCGGATCTGGCTAAAATGGGTCTAGCGGTGGATGAGGGCAAAACGAAGTATATGCTGTCATCAAGAAAGGACACAAAACATCGACGTCTTGGACAGAGCGTCACAATGGGCAACTATAACTTCGAGGTAGTTAAGGACTTCGTCTACCCCGGCTCCGAAGTAAACAGTACAAACAACATCAGTAGAGCCATCTCTCGAAAGACCAAGCTGACTTTATACAAGACCTTGATCATCCCAGTCCTGCTGTACGGCGCGGAGGCATGGACAATCTCAAAAGCGGATAAAGAAGTCCTTGCTATTTTTCAGAGAAAAGTTCTCCATGTTAACTTTGGTTCTGCTTGCGTTGACGGAGGAGGAGATTCAATAACGAACTGTACGGGGCCCGTACAGCGACATGAGTCTAGCCAGGTGTGCTCTGACGCCTAAGGTGACTAGGCCTGGTAGAGCGAATGAACATCAGCATTCCGTCCCGAAGGGTCCGAAACTGTGGGACAACGCAGCAGAGGATGTCTGCGTCTTAGGTGGCGCACCCACCTGGAGAAGGACCTCAGCCAACATGTCGTGCGAAGAGACTTCGCGATAGTGGGAGAGACCTTTTGATTGAGCCCCAGATCCACATCGGACTGTAGGGTCAGATGAATAATAGAGTAGAAGAAGTCTAGACAAGCTCTCTGGTCGTTTTCTGCCTCTTCCCTCTTCAAACGAATTTATAGTGATGCCTTCACCAGAAATTAACAGCTCGCAGTATCATTCATCACTCCATTCTCCTCATTCCCTTCTCCACACTCTGTAGGACCAAAGTCGTTTTTCTTCGTTTTCGAAGTCAAATCTTCAATTCAGCGTCAAATTTTCCATCATTTGTCTGGATCCCAACGCATTCAGGAGGTTATGTCGCTAACCACAACATGTAAGCTCAACGAGTTTGGCATGAGTCTTCAGTGACACGGCGTTCTCTTCAAGTTAAGCGAGGTCACCCGAAAATCTGTTAAACGCTAAAACCCGTCCACGCTGTTTAAACGTTATCTCTGTCCATTCCCTGAACTCCCATGGCCATGAACCCTCTGAGTAACAAATGAAAATAGAAATTCAAACACGCCGCGCCGCATCAAATGATCAAAAATGTGTATTCAGCTTAGACGTCGTATTCTTGAACTGTTGTTTACAGAAACGCCGCAAGTCATGAAATGCGGCCACAAAGTTGAGACCGCATCCCTGAGCAGCCATTCGTTTAATTGCGAATTACATCAAACTGAACCTTAACCGCGCCACATGCCGGCAAACATCCATTCCCTTCATCGCATGAATATCATTTCATCTTTAAAGCCGCAGAGGCCGCAACTCAAACACCAGAGCACTTTCATTCGGCACAATTAAACATTTAAACATCAAAAATCACTTCATCTCCGCCAGTTGACTCTCTCCAGAAAATTGAATTAATTGAATGAAACGTCCTCAAAGCACATCCTTGGAGAGTGGAATATTTGAACGACGCACTGGTGACGTAGCGTGACATATTAATGCTCGTGGGTCGTAGGCTCGGTCGTAGGAGAGGCGACTATGTCAACAGGGGTGATCAAAACGATGTGATTTACATTTCCGGTGAGGATTATAAATGACGTCGTTGTTTTGCGAAATTGTTTGAAATGCGAGCAAACCCTTGTCACTCTTTATCTGAATTCTTCAAGCAATTTGCTGGACTTTAATGGGAAAGTGTCGTATGCAAAGCCATGAGCGGGATGGGCATGATTCTGCATAATGATTGTCGGACGTGTTCATCTTCTTCAAGTAGACATTTTTGACCAGAGCTTATCACGGGGACTAGTTATCTGGGCGGCGTTTGGATTAAGTAACCGTGATACGTCGTAGATGGATATCCACGAGTCGAGTAGAGTGCGACGCTCAGATTTTTTGCAAGCAACATGACTAATGCGGCCCATACACAAAACACTTTGATGTGAACATCAGTGTCTTTATTCGCCACACAACCTTGTACACACATCATACTTATGCCAACTTTTACTTAAGTTCAGCTGAACCTTAGCCCGAGTTCAAATTTCCGATTTAGCTTGACGAGTTTAACAGTGAATTCTGAACTTCAGTTCAGTTTAACATCGGCTGTGCAATGCGATCGAAAAAAAATGGCAACCCTTCCAACTGGTTCGTGTACTTGCTGCACTTCTTATTGGATAATTGACGTATTAGCTGGGCTTGGAAGTTTTAAAATGCTTTTGGTTCAGGCCTTTGGATTTTTGTACCGCCCTCGTACTGAATAAAGAAAATAAGCATATATCAGACAAATAAAAAAAATGTAGGTAAAAAATTGTCTAGTCACTATGCACAAGGGAGAGGGACAAATAATTTGAAAAAATAGGAAGGCACGGATTCCATTATCGATCATTAGTTCTATTGAGAGCAAAATGCTCTCGCTCTCAAAAGAGCGAAACAAAATGTAGCTGTGTTGCTGAACTGAGGTTTAAACGAGAGTACATTCTCGTTAACTTAAACCACAAATTAAACTCAGTTCAAGGTTTAAATGAAACTTTGGATCCAGATAAATTGTTGAAATAAAGTTTAAACCGAAGGTGGGTGAGCGTGTTAGCATGAGAGTTGTGTGGCTGTGGGGCTACAGTCAATGGAGGTCGGTACAAACATGGACTAGACATCAATGATACGTTGTTTCAAGTCAAGCAGCGCGTTTAACAATAATAATAATAATATGGGTGGCGCTACAGTCCGAGGCGGACCTGGGCCTAGCTTCTCAGCAACCACTCGTGTTGTGCATGCTATTGTTCTCTCACGCGTGGAAGGGACCTACAGTTTAATGCCGACTCCGAACGGCGAAGTTGAGAAGCTTTTTCTAGACAGGAATACTCTTTGATCATTGTCAGTGACTCGAAAAAGGTGGAAGCCGTGAATTATCAAAGGTGGTAAATTCGGGTATCGAACCTGGCACCCTCTGCGTAGGAGTCGACGCACTTACTCACTACGCCACAGCGACCCACAGCAGTCTTAAATGTAAAAAATAAAAACAATGTTCTATTGCACAGTCTTGTAACGTCTTGTAGTTTTAAGAAGGGACACTGCTCCTCAAGCGTGTGCTTAAATTTAGAGAAAATATTAACTCCATCGACTACTTAATCCGATTGTAAGCTTTGACTTCAAGGTATCTCGGAAATATCGACAAAAGCATTCGAATTAAGAAACACCACAGTTTTTTTTTCCGAAAGTTCAAGTCCACCGCGATCATCTGTGGCATCATGCACTCAAAGGTACTAATCAAATAAATTAGAGAGCCCTACATCTTCAGGACTCTGAATCCATCTGGCAACTAAGCCATCAAGAGGGTAGGCTAGGCTAGATAGGTAGTATGTAGCTTTGATGCACTTAGGCCGAAGTAGGCCCGATGTACTGCCACGTGGGTTTACACCAAGGGGGTGGTTGGGGCGGCGTGATTTCTACAACAGCCAGCGAGATTTATCAGTGAAATAGAGTAGCGATTTGATTGGTATTTCTCTCAGATCGCTAAGGTTATCAAGGAAGTAGGAGCCTAGAGTGGCATTCCTAACTAAGGCGAATGCATTGCAGCTGCAGTGAAAGTGTCACACACTTTCCTCCTCTTCTTCGGCTCTATTAGAAGAGTTGGACAAAATTTGCAACAATTTTTGCGATAAACTTGTGTCATGCCAAAACGGTTGGAACATGTTAGAAATAATAAAGGGCTTCCAAATAAGGACTGACAATAATTAACCTATTATTAAGCTATCCATCTTGTTTCCTAACATCAAAGTAAAAGCAAGTAATTTGAACACAGTACAGACTTTTCAAAATAAGTTGCTTAGAACTATCGTTAATGGACCATGGTATATCAGAAACGATGATATCCGCAGAGATATTGGAATATTACCACTCCAAGATGAAGTTAAGAACTTTGATTAACATAAGCGCTGCCTAGAAGAGCACATAAAATCTGCAGTTTACCCGATCCTTGAGGAAACTAATGTCTTGCGCCAACTACAAAGGACTAGACTCCTTGATCTCGTGCGATAGCCTACACCCGCGCATGGTTGCGGTGTTAGCAGGAACTTTCATTGGAGAGTAACCTGCAGACCAGTACCTAAATCATGAAATACAAACTACTGGTTAAGTGCTTCACTTAGTTGTAGTCTTAATAAATTCCGGGAGGAGGTTTTAGTGAGTAAAAATCTCACACTTTAATTTGCGAACGTTAGCCGTAGAGTCTTGTCGAAGATTTCCACCTTCCCACGGAAAAGAAAAATAAGACGGCGTGCATAGAGAGAGAGACGAGAGCTATACTTCACCATGTCTAGTTTTTTTTCGATTCTTTATAAACTCATCAGCATCTACGGGATGGTGGCGAACTCTGGCTGTCCCACCAAGGCAAGGTCGGTAACGAACTCACCGAGACCTTCGATGTCGAAAAAGGATTAAGACAAGGTGACACGGTGTCAAGTGAGCTTTGTAACATCGTCTTCGAGAAGATCGTGTAAGTCTCACACGCCAACACCGGAAGAAGTTCACTCAGCTGCGTGTGACATTAACGTGATGGGCAGAACATAGATATACCTCAATGAGACGCATTTTAATAAATGAATGAGGCGCTGAATGAGGAAAGAACGAAGGACAGAGACACCGTACAGAGCATTTCAATGGATCAATGGAGTATAGACCGTTCAATTGTCGAGCTAACTGCCAAATTGATCCAACTCTGACTGACTTTAGCTGTGTTTTATTGCAAGCGTATATGCGCTTAAATTTCAATTTGCATGTAAAATACACTAACAACGAATCCTATATCCGCTTAAGTTACTCATCATATCCATCGCTGCTTAAGAAATAAGCGCGGATAAAAACAATGGAAGCATTGAACACATTATTTTCTGTGTGTTCATTCCTGAATTTATTCATTCATTGCTTATGTTGTTGTATGTGGGTAACATTTGCAGGTGTGGTTGATGTATCAGTTCATTTTTAATTGTTTTGGCATCCATAAGTATGCAATTTTTTTATACCCAGAGTGTCTCTGCTATACATTCCGTTTAGGTTTCGTAGACGATTCTTTTCATTTGACGGACATTTTTTTTATTTTATATTTATTAAGTTTTTTTTTGCTTTTAAAGTGATGGTCACGCTACACAGTCGCAAACCGAAGATTGTGTCCATTAACGATCAACTATCACCTTCAACGACTACACCCCTGACTTCTTAGCAAATGTCATAAATGTCGACGGTGCTGCTAAGATTTTCTTATGAATCATTAAGCGCCGATGATCGTTTTTTTGTGCACTTATGAATTAATCGTATATACACTTGCAAAAAAAAAACACAGCTAACGTCGAACATCATTCATATGCTTTACTCTTACAGGATGCGCTACAAATGTTCCAGACATCACTTCAGAAATGTCACACGACCTCAAAAAGCTCACAGTTAAATTTTTGTCATACTCAGGATGCTTTGTCCCTTTGAGTAGACGAAGTATCAGCAAACATCAAAGTGTGCGCTGATTCATTCTCATTGACTACAACTGTCGTATTGGATTATAGTTGGGACTAAAAATGAAGTATTACAGAGATAGCCAACTTCACAGCTGATTGCCCTCTAGTCCATCGACGAATTTGAGTTGTTTTTTGACATACAGAGGACTCCCCCTAAGTCGAATTGTCATGGGATACCATAATCTGTTCGAGTTACGGAGAGTTTGACTTAGAGAGTGATTTTTGTATGGAAATTTGAGGGAAATGTATGTAAAACATGGCGAAAATGTTCGAGTTAGAGAGAGTTTCGATTTAGGGAGAGTTCGACTTAGGGAGACTCCACTGTATATTCATGAATTATTTGACGGTTGTTCGCGAAATAACGTGAATGCCGTTCTCTGATTGGTTACTTTGGTTTGAAGAGGTAGAAATCGGGCATCGCTGTAATACTTCATTTCTGGTTGGGACATTTTTGTTTCTGTTGTTGTCATTTATGGGACGCGTGCAGGACAATACAATTCTGTAGATAAGAGAAGCAAGAACAATTTTTATAAAAATAAAATCCTAAATTATTTAAATTTTCCAATAATTCATTCACATTTGTGACAACACTTGCAATCCAAAAATGCAGCCATCCAAATAATGTCAAGCTTATGTGACACATTTTACACCAAAGATGATGTGGGACTTTATACCATTTACCTGTCTGAAATGAGTACCTTATAGAAACTCATTACAAATACGTGTCCTAGCCAACACTAATTGTACTTCAAGCAGAATATAAAATGCTCGAGACAGCTCACATGATTTGCGTTTCATTTAAAAAAATGTTGTCCAGTCCTTATTGGAAAGACTGATAGTATCATGTGAAGAAAAGTACGCAGTAAATAGTACAAACAACATCAGTACCGAGATCAAACGCAGAGTAACTCTTGCCAACCGCTGTTTCTATGGGCTCAAGAGGCAATTGAGTAGTAGAGCCATCTCTCGAAAGACCAAGCTGACTTTATACAAGACCTTGATCATCCCAGTCCTGCTGTACGGCGCGGAGGCATGGACAATCTCAAAAGCAGATGAGGAAGTCCTTGGTCTCTTCGAGAGAAAAGCTCTGCATGCGATCTTTGGTCCTGTTTGCGTTGACGGTTTCTGGAGGAGAAGATTCAACCACGAACTGTACGGGCTGTACAGCGGCATGAGTCTGGTCAGTCGTCTTCGGATCCAATGCCTAAGATGGCTAGGCCATGTAGAGCGTATGGACAACTCAGCTCCTGCCCGAAGAGTCTTCGACTCCTAACCCTTGGGACAATGTAACAGAGGACGCCCGCGCTTAAGGTGACGCACCCAGGTGGAGAAGGACCTCAACCGACTTGGCGTGCAACACTGGAGACAGCTAGCCAGAGCCCGTGCTAGCTGGAGGGATCCACCCCGACTGTAGCGCCAAATAAAGGAGAAGATGAATATAGTAATGCCACGTAGCAGATAAGCAGTAACAATGGCGACAGCGATCATAACGTGTGAATAAGGTAAGTCAATTAATGGAAGGAATCACGACGAGTGTGTGGCTAAACTGCTTGTGTCTTATTTTCTAGACATCGGCTAGACAACGGATGTTGCCAGACTTTTCTTTGTCTGACATCGATATTATGGCCGCAGTGATGTCGTTTATTTTCAGTCAGGCGATGTCGCGTCGCTTGCCTCTTGCTTCTGGTGAAACAATGGCTTTATTGGATGACAAATGCAACAACAAGAGAATAGTGTGGTCCAATACCTCTTCGTATCTACGGTTAATAGAAAGTTCACACCAAAGCTCCACCAACGATTCATGCCATAAACAAATATTCCGGAGCTGTTATCGAAGGAATACAGGCTGTTTTAGGTTAGGTGAGGTAGGAGTGACTGACGAGCGACTGGATGGCGCAGTTAGTTAAGTGCCTGCAGCTCGTTAGCGGGGTCCTCGGTTCGAATCCCAGTGAAAGCAAAGTTAATACGCTTTTATCTGGTTTTCAAATCGGGTCTAGTCACCATTTGCCGTTGGGGTCAAATTAACGGCACTATTACTGGAGTGGCCGTGGGTATCACAATGGACCAACATGTGTGCTGGTGAATTCACTACCTAGCCTAGTAGTGACTGACTGCAGATGGTAGTCATGCTTAGGCCAAAGTAGGCCAGTAGAACCAGTTGGTGCATGTGACGAAGCGGTTTAGCTGACTAATGCTGACACAGTTTAGCTCAGTAAGATTATGGAAGTAGTAGGCCTCTAGCCGTTAGCACCTACGACTTGTCAAAGTGATCCCAGAGCAGAGGTTTACAGCCGCCATGAGTGCCAATTGCACAGTGTCCGGTTATGGCACCAATGAGTGTCCTGAGTGAATATGTGGCAGGTCTAAGTCTAAGTTTATACAGGATGAAGGCTGAATTGACACTTGTAGACGTGACTATCTATTTGCAGTGACTTACTGGGGATCTTTCTGCAGAACCAGGCAAGCATTTGCCATGAGCTAAACAGCGCCAACCAGCCCTGCGGCCCCAGACTAGTGCCGAAGAGGGTCAGGAACTAATCAACCATTCGCTAAAAACCAATCGAAGCCTCTTTGTTAGAGTGAACCAAAAATGTCACCTACACTTCATTCAAAGTAACACCTCTTATACGATCACCCGTAAAAGTCGTAAAGTCTGTCGGGTTAAAGACGCGATGTCTGTCCACGTCCATGAGTCCACGATTAAGATCCCCAACAGTACCACCAATCAAACACATAATCCGCCATTAATTCTTTAAGTAATAGCGTCCATCTGAAAGGATGATTTTATTATCCCTCCCCCACTCAGGCGATTCCAACCACAACACAGCCCCCATCACAGGAATACCATCCCGCCCACTCAATTATGGCAATCAGTGCAGCGTCCTAATGCCGGTGATTGGAAATTTTAATAACTAACTCAGATTGAGCGGATATAAATGGTCAGTGGATTTCAATTTGTATTCAATTACTGCAACGGCCACTTCCATCCATCGCCGCCGAAGCCCACATTTACCGCAAGAATCTCCGCTTTTATTTCCTCATTACAAACCTAATTGCTCTCCATGGTGACCCTTGCCATTGCACGTGCATCTGCCTTCGAGCTACGAATCGATGCGCATTGTTCAATGCCACCACGATGGTCAGCGCCGAGGACAATCACTTTGTTTGTGGTTTTCGTCCTACGTTGTTCTGTGTTCGTTGTTCGTCCCTGCAAGGACTCAACACCTTGTTGCACTCGCCAAAACACAATCGTCGATGATTTCACAAGAACGCACAAAAACGACACTGCGAGCGGTGTGAATGCTAAATACTCCGGTTGCGTCATGCAACACGGTCTAGTGCTTCGTTTGGTTGTGCCCTACTCGGCAAATCCATCAATAAGCTAATGGATCCTTTATGAACACCTCTTTGTGCGAACAAAGTTACTTTCAAAAAGTTGTAAAGGTCAACCGGTTACATTGCGAGTGCACTGCTGCAACCGGTGTGGCGGCGCAAACGTGACTGAAATCGAATTATTTGCAGAACGCTTGACACCGATAGACGCTTTTATTCCACCTCGTTTAGGTTGCACTGCACTACACTGTCCGTACTTCAATCCAGAGCAGACGTGTGGCATTAGGAACTTTAATTGAGTTTTTGCGAAATCCTTTAACCCTCGCTGGGGCTTCTGGGGTAGGCTTCAGTGCAAAAAACAGCATGAATCGTATTTTATTTCGAGTGGGAATGAGGCTGGGATGAGGCTACAAATATCGATATTCTCCCGCCGACGACGACGAGGTAATGCGATAGGAGAATTTGAATTTGATTTCCCTCCTCCCCTCGTCCCTTCACAGGAGAGCAGGAGTACAAGCACACCGTCTCATTTCCATCTTGAGAAAATATTAGATACCTAGCTCGAGGGCATTCCCGTCAATTGGCGGTGCACTGGTGGCTTTCATGCGCGGAATATCGATGACGAGATGCTGGAGCACATTTTTTTTTTAATCGAAATCGTCCCGTTCTGCTTCTCGTTTTTTTTTTTTTCAAATTTCAAGGATGAATAGCGGAAAACAAGGCTGCCGCCGAGAACAACTCAGATACGAATTGTTTTTGGCGGGAGAATTTATGTGGCTAGGTTGTCGCAACATTCAGCGGCCGCGAGGGGGAGGGCATGATTTATTTAAGGAACTCGCGCTAATCTATTCATCCCTTGTCCCGGAGAGTAGCATGACGAGTGTGGAAGGGACGCTATCGCTGGTAACCCAATACGTCGACTGCTTGCTGTCGGGGAGTGTGAGGATAAATCATTCTTGACGGTCGCGGCGCGTGGTGGGGGCTTTGAGAGATGAAGGCCAGCGGCTGGTTGGGAAACAAAAGGAGATGAGCTAGTGAAAGAGAGTCGGATGGACGCCGAGGGGGATTCACCTGAAATTGTTTGGCGAAACTTGTCAAGGAATTTCTCCTGCTTGACAAGGCATTAACACTTTCTCTCTCATTTTGAAGGTGCCCTATTAATTGAATGTAGTCAACTGAGGACTGACTACTCCACACGAGATAATGGGTGATTCATTTAGATTTGCTTTTTCGCACGTAACTGGCCGCATGCTGTCGTGTGTTACCTAGTCTTATTGAGTATTGTTTGAGAAATCATCACGTTCCAAGTTATTCAGCAGTTCTCTGTTCTATGGAATAAATATAGTCACGGTAAGGTTCAGGCGAACCAATCTGTTAAGACAATCTGTTTTTAAATATTGTTAAATTATATATATTTTTTTAATATTTAACAACTATTGTTGTCTTCACTTATTAATTGCTTATTATGCAAACACTTTATAATTCTCACTTAAGCTGGGCGAAACACGTCCTTACCAACTGCTAGTACAAGAGGAAGAGGTAGAGCGTCCTGAGAACAACCAATACCAAGCTCGAAACCAAGCGAGTATACGGTCCTACGGTACTTCAAGCTTAATGTCCAAGCGACCAAGCGTGGTCCAGTTGCTAAGGCTGCTTTCACATTCGCTAAAATTCGTCGGCGATTCTTTCAAATTCCCTTTTGTGATTTCAAGCCACATTCACACAGGAAATCTTTCAGACTCTGCAATCGAGATCTCAATTCTGAACTTTTTCTGTTTCCTACCCCCTCTCACACATGCGTCATCTCTCTCACACATGTACAGCATGCTTCCAATACCCAACATTGAGAACATAAGAATGAAGCAACTCAATAAGATAAAAGAGAATAGAAAATTCAAAAGTAAACCCCGAGTACACGAGACGCGGGCTACCCCTAGCACATCTCACGTTCCTTGCCAACAAGATGGAAAAATCGCCGACTAAATTTTTGTGTGTGAAAGCGGCCTAAGCAGCATTCAAGCTGAAAAGCTGCTCTCCAACTTTATCTTCGAAGAAAAAACGAGATTTTTTGAATACTAAGCCAGTCCAGTCGGCAAGTCTGATGTGTATTTAGTACACTTCTTGCAACATATCTCCGCCCGAGAATTGATCTGTTCCATACGCCATTGGCTCTCATTCGAGAAAAGCGCATTTCAAATTTGGGTACTTGGTACTCCAAAACTGTGTGAAGACCAATTTTGAAAGTGTTGTCAAACCGTTAGCAAGCTACGTAAAATTCTACCCAACTATATTTTGAAAATGAATTTCGTTCCATACACGTCAAAAACATCTGAAAGCTAAAAACAGTCAAGCCACGACTAACTGCCTGAACACAATGGTATTGTGCAATACCCAGACGCATGCCGCACAGTGGTTAGCTTTCTATGGGAGCGGCGAAATAAGAATGAAACTTTTGAACCATGAAATTTGAAACATAGTACATGTGCCACGAGATCTTTTGATGTTCAAAAATGTTTGATGTCTTTCAAACGGAGTACTCATTAAGGGAGTAAGCTTAACGACCCACGAAAAGGTTCCTTGACACTTGTACTGTTTCATATTTCATTAAGATCGGTCCCCGGGTTCAAAAGTTACAGATTTATAATGTTGTAAAACTAATAGCTATTCGTCACAACTTGCCATTCTTTGTAGCTTACGCCACCATATTGCTTTAATTAAAAGACTCTTGCGACCAAAGTGGTGGGTAGATAGGTTTTGACTACATGAATAAACAAAATAAACGAATGTTCAAAACGCTGGCGCATTGCTCCCAATGAGACCAAATCTTCTTCTTCTTCTGGTGGCGCTACAGTCCGAGGTGGACCTGGGCCTCAACCAGTAAGCCTCTCCAGCCGGCACGATCTTTAGCCAGCTGTCTCCAACTGCGATGGAGGTCCATCCCCACCTGGGTGCGCCATCGGTTGCGTGGGCGTCCTCTATGGCGTTGTCCCACTGGTTCGGAGTCGAGGACTCTTCGGGCTGGAGCAGTGTTGTCCATGCGCTCTACATGGTCCAGCCATCTTAGGCGTTGAATCTGTAGACGCCTGACTAGGCTCATGCCGCTGTGCAGCCCGTACAGTTCATGGTTGAATCTTCTTCTCCAATAACCATCATCGCAGACAGGACCAAAGATTGAACGCAGAACCTTTCTCTCGAAAAGACCAAGTGCTTCTTCATCCGCTTTTGAGATTATCCATGCCTCCGCACCATAGAGCAGGACAGGGATGATCAAGGTCTTGTATAAAGTCAGTTTGGTCCTTCGAGAGAGGACTCTACTACTCAATTGCCTCTTGAGCCCAAAGAAGCAGCGATTGGCAAGAGTAATTCTGCGTTTAATCTCGGTACTCGGTGGTGTTCGTACTGTTCACTTGCGAGCCGAGGTAGACGAAGTCCTTCACACCTTGAAGTTATAGCTGCCTATGGTGACGTTTTGGCCAAGTCGTTGATGTTGTGCGTCCTTTCTCGATGACAGCATATACTTCGTTTTGCCCTCGTTCACCGCTAAACCCATTTTGGCCGCCTCCGCTTCAATACCAGCAAACGCCTCATTGACGGCTCGCTGTGTTCTGCCAGTCACGTCAATGTCATCCGCGTATGCTAGCAGTTGTACGGACTTCTGGAAGATCGTGCCTCTAGTGTTGGCGTGTGAGTATTGCACGATCTTTTCCAGGATGATGTCAAAGAAATCACATGACAGCGCGTCGCCTTGTCTAAAACCTTTTTTGACATTGAAGGTCTCGGTGAATTCGCTACCGACCTTGAAAGAGCAGCGAGAGCTCTCCATCGTCATCCTGCACAACCTGACGAGTTTGGCAGGAATGTCAAAACTTGACATGGCGTTGTATAGTTCGTCCCTATGCACGCTGTCATATGCGGCCTTGAAATCGACGAATAGGTGGTGGGTGTCGATCTGCATTTCTTGGGTTCTTTCCAGGATCTTTCGTAGTGTTAAGATTTGGTCGATGGTGGACTTCCCCGGCCTGAAACCGAACTGATAAGGACCTATCAGGTTGTTGACGAATGGTTTCAGGCGCTCACACAAAACGGCAGAGAGGATCTTATAGGCGATGTTAAAGAGACCTATCCCTCTATAGTTGGTGCAGTCAAAGGGATCTCCTTTCTTGTGGATCGGGCTAACGATTCTGAGATTCCACTCGTTGGGCATGCTTTCCTCCGACCATATCTTGCAGATGAGTTGGTGCATGTACCTTACCAGCTCACCTCCAGTTGCCTTAAATAGTTCCGCAGACAGTTCGTCTGCACCAGCAGCTTTATTCGACTTTAGTCTCGACATCGCTATCCTAACTTCGTCTAGGTCTATGGGGATGGAATTCTCGTCGATCATCGTCAATTGCGTGGAGTGGAATATTCTGCCTGACAGCGGTATTGGTTTCATCCTCGCCGTTTAACAGTCTACAGAAATGATCTTTCCAGATTCTCAGTATCGACTGCGAATCTACTACGAGTTGTCCCTCAATGAGACCAAGCAAAATATCTTGGTATGACACTTGATGCGAAATTCAAGTCGAAGGCCAACGTGAAAAATAAACGGGATGAGCTCGAACACCGGCGAAGAGAAATGTACTGGTTACTTGGAATGCACTCCAAGTTAAGCATGCACAACAACTGCTATTATACAAGCAAGTACTGAAGTCCATATAGGCTTCTTACGGCATACAACTATACTACTTTCTTCGTCTACTACCGTCGACGAGGAAATAACAAACTCAAAAACCTCAATCTCTTCTTCGTCCCCGCAGCCTCTATAAATGGTGTCATGGGTAAGTCCCATCTTGTGTTCATGATACTTCAGATGATTATGACCAGTGACAGATCCGACCATCATCCTCAACAGTTTCCTGCTACATTGGAAGAGGGAATCGGTTTTGTGCTGTTGAACTTAGGCCATATCGTTCGAGTGGTCTCACATGTTGGGATGGAATTCCACCCTTCGTTAGCTAGCTCCATGATTTTCCTGTCCACCTTTCTCTTGATGTCAGACAGAGGGAGAAGAGAAAGCCATGCGATTGCCTGGGATGATTCGAATTCGGCCCCTTTCCTGGCAAGTTCATCTACTACCTCGTTACCACTTATGTCCCTGTGACCTAGGACCCAGCACAGAGTGACCGAATGCTGTGTGCTAAGAACCTTGAGCTCTTCGCGACAACTTGCGACTAGCGACTAGGGATTTGATTTCAACAACGGAAATTGCTTTAATGGCCGCTTGACTGTCAATTAAGAAGGTTATATCGGCTGGTGGTATTTCCAACAATGATATCAATTTGGCCGCTTCTTTGACCGCAAGGGCCTCCGCTTGAAAAACACTGCCGTAGTCAGGTAGTCTGATAGGGTAGTGCATGTTTAACAATTCGGAGAAGATGCCCGCGCCTGTTCCTTTTTCCATCTTTCACCCGTCCGTATAAACATGGATGGAACTAAAGTCAGTGATGGGTTCATTTGAGCTCCACTCCTCCCTTGTTGGGAAGTACTTTTTGAAGGGTATTTCGAAATGAAGGGTGGGGAGAGCCTAGTCGCTTTCTATTTGTTCGATGTGAAGTCTATCAAGAATACATGCATGACCATAGCACGCACAACACGAGTGGTTGCTGAGAAGCTAGGCCGAGATCCGCCGCGGACTGTCGCGCCGCCAATATTATTATTATATTGCCACCAAACTACACTGCCATATGTCAGGATAGGCCTCACAAAGCCTCATCATTTTGGGGTTCGGACCCCATTTCTGACCAAATGTCCTGTTTCACAGGTATAAGGCACAGGCCACTTTCTTTGCTCTTTCTTCTATATTTGGCTTCCAGTTGGGTTTGCTGTCTAGGACTAGACCAAGGCACTTCGCACTTTCCCTTAGAGTGAGGATTGTACTCTCAATTGCTGCAATCTGTAACAAATAAAACAGTCTGCAGTCTCCTAAGGAAATTTGAAACAGTACAAAAAAATCTCGTTCCATGACCTAAAAAATGTAGAAATAGCTCAAAAATTAAGATATAAAATCTATAAAATTTAATTGTTTTAATAAAAATATATTAACAATTTTTTGTTTCAATGCGGAAAATTTCATTTTAATCTCATCTATGATGTCGCATTAAGTCTTGCAAGTGATAAATATATTTATATACTTAACATTACACATACAACCGTAATTTATTTCTCAATAAGACTATCTTATATTTATTAAATTTTATCTTATATTAATATAGTCGAATAAGCCCTGCGCTTTATTGCTTAAGTGTGTAGTTAGAAGTGAACCTTTTATTTTTGGTGCAGGCCTTAAATGTTTAATCCGGAGATCCGATAATTTCAGAACTTGATGAATAACGTGTTCATTAGATAAATTTAAATTGCAGAAGGGTTCAAAATATTGTTAAACTCAACAGGCTCTTGCAGAGAGGGGGGCAGGTTGAGGCAGCTGAAACTGGTGCAGTTGCTTACGTGAGACTCTAAAGAATATTGTAAAACTAGAATCAATTTGGAGCTCTAAAATTTCGCACATATTTATTTTTAGACGATTTATTTTAATAAGAAAATTAGGAACACGCTTACGTTCTCTTTAGACATGCTGTAAAACGCTTAAACAATTTTGAAATGATCCATCATGTCGTGCCATATTTCTTGACCAGAATAGAAGGCCCTTCGTTTTATGCACTAAACATGGTTAGACAATGGAACGACTTAAATATGTGTTAACAAAACAAATACACTCCTTAAACTAAACATTAATGTAATAAGGAACGTTGTGGGCATTATCACCGGCCACTGAATTCTCGGTATCCATGCCAGAAGAATGGGAGCCTCCCACAACGACTACTGCACAAGCTGTAGGGACGAGGAGGAGGAAGAAAATACGCTTCACCTCCTCGGCACTTTTCCAAGCCTCGCAAAAACTAGAAAAGATATACTAGGCAACTACTTTTGTCAGTTACCTAGAGGAAATGTCACACTTAAAAATACAAGACATAGCTAAGTTCATCAGGAAAACTAATTGGCTGTAAGTCAGCACAGAAGTGAACTTGTCAAAAAAAAATCAATAGAATACCATTAGGTAGTCTCTAGGTTTATCTTATTATCTTTAGTGTAGTCCCTTGGAATTTTAGTGGAGCCGGTGGAAAGCACCGGGAAGTGATAGCACAAAGGATCCAACTGAGTGAGCCACAACTGCTACAGTGGTGGCAATCACCCTAACCTAACCTTAAATAAATATATGTGAACACTGTGTAAATAAATATTTCTCCGCTTCATCGAAATGTTTTCGCCAACTTATATACTTTAATGCAAAGACCTTAAGTGAATCCCACAATGTAAAAATTTTGATTATTCTTCGTCTCTCAAAGCATTGCACGGCGCGTTAGATAAGGAAACTGCTCAAAAAGGCGCATCAGCGGAGCAATGCGAACTACCACTTCCCTAGCTTTACACACACTCCTCAACCTGTCGCCCATAGATCTTTTCGCCAGGTCGCTGCCAGTACGGGGACCATATTGAAATCCCTGTGCATGTGGAAGGAGCTTAGTTCCGGTCACTCTACCATCCTCGATAAATCTAGATCCCTATCAGGAAACACCGACGACACGATACCTAAGCTCATCTTCGAGAAAAATGTTTCAACCAGAATACTCGCGTACTTGGGGCACCCCAAGGAACCATCTTGGCCCTACCTTGTGCGCCCCGCTAAATAGCAGTTCATTCTGATTTCCCAAAAAATATTATTGCACCGAGTTACCACAACCGAGTTATCCAAGCAATGTTGCTGTCCCATTTGTCTTCGACCCCATCTCCAAGGGAGCACGCAGCTGGAAACTACTAGCACCGTGCTAGATCGAGCAGCATGTTGACTGAGGCTCAGGTCCACTCCCGACTGTAGCGTCAGCCAAGGAAGAAGAGGAAGATTTGTTGACAATGTCATAAGTCTGCTTTACGAGATAAATCTATGCCCCTCTGCCGCTGATGACGCGTTTATCCTGCACTACGAAAACATTGGCTGCCCGCAAACTGGAAGAACAGTGCTATGAATCGAAGACGATGATTGTCTGTTGTCCCAAGCACCAGCCCCGTCCAGGCATCAACAACACACTTGTGCTCAGGAGCGTGACCTCGTGTAGTCCTTTCGACAGCGAGGTAAAACCCTCAACACGAACCATAGTTGTTCCAGCTTCATTTCCCCTAAAGGGATAGCCACACTAACCCTGGACAAGTCCGTCATTCTCAAATTTCGAATCTCAACACACTTCCAATCATGACGGATGGACAGCATGTCAGAGACCATTTACCAACCCCTGATGGAGTTATCAGCAAACTCGCCTACGCAAATTCCGAAAGGGTTGCAATCAATTTCACCGAAGGAGCATCAACGACTGCAGCAGCCACCAGCGACACGACAACATCTCCACCTCCGCATCGGGCATAAATGATATCACAACTTCAATGCGTCACTTGGCCTATAAATCCCAATTCGGCAGAGCATCGATCATCGGAAGTGTCCATCTCCCTCCTTGTGTGCCATCGGCAGAGCCTTGATTTTATTACCGATTTGTCCTGTTGCTCTGCACAGGCCTATAAATTGGGCCACCCACCCACTTGGGCAAACTATAATTTCGATTTCCATCGAGCGCCAATATCTTTCGGTAGACTTGCCGCGCGACTGTTGGATAAGTGTCGCGATAACTTTACAACCTCATTTTTCCTCAATTTTATGTTCAAATATTTACTGCAAGTGCTTGGGCTGAAGAAACAAAATACGACAAAGGTCCTTTTTTTGCTTTTGGTTCGCTGCTCCGAGGGCATATGTGGATTCGTCTATTCCGACACGGAGTGGAAGGTGAAAGCTCTGCGGGCGACAACAAAGCTCACAAATTGATTCCACAGTCAACACACGAATGAAGGAGTATTCAATTGAATTTGTCATGCCACTCTTGTTGGGGTTGTCCTGCCAGTTAGCGGTTGCTCGGCCTAAATCAAACTGAAATGACTTTCTTTTTGAGGTACTTCCTCGCCCTAATTCGGTGCTGGTATCGATATCTTTAATGGATGCCCGGCCGTAGTCTGTCGGTTGTAATGAATGCGTTGTGCCTTATCTGCGGGATATGGCCCGAAGTGTACCTGGCGTATCTAATTCAAATTAACATTCTGCGAAGCTTCGGCTGTGGCGAACTCAATTGATTTACGTAACCTGATGCTCTATTTTGTGGATTTTCTTGTGTATTCGCCTTTGCGGAAGGACAGTCACTGGGAGGCACATGAATTTGACGATGTGTGTGAGGTAGTCCGTAGTCAACTTGTTGTCCTTTAAGGAGGGAAGCTCGAGAGCGGTCTAACTGAAGTGGGAGACATTAAATTTGCAAGAAGGACGGGAGGCTATTTAATGGCTTAACGAAGTGGAAGGCGCTCAACAATGAGCAACAATTTGCGAACTGTGAGTGACTTCTTACTGCCTTCTCTGGCCAGTGATGCATGGAGGGTCGGCTTTACACCGAAGGTTAGGTCTTTCTCTCCTTCTCGAACTAAGAGGCTCAGAATCGGATCTTTGCCTTCCGAACTACCTACGTACAAATGTTCATATAACTCTGAAATTCTGAAATTTGTTGGCATTCATACTTTCGCACACTTTTTCAATTTTCACATGTTTGAATTAGCCAAACAGACGTTCCAAAATACATCCTTGTACAGTGATGGTCGATGGGCAAGGGGTGAGTGACACATAAGGAAAGTAGTCCAGTTTCGGCATGAACGTAATCCAACAACGTGGCGCCCGACATTACAATGGATTGTAGACGCATAACGAAAGTGAAATAGTTTCAGATTCACACAACAATGCTCAACAATGCGCCAAGTAATGCATATTACCCGACGCACTCTAAAATAGCTGTGATACAGCCGATAAACGGGACATATCCATCCCAACAAATCTACTGCCGATCAGTCTTCTTCGCTGCATAAGCAAAGTTTTTGAAAAGATAGTCAGTCGAGCTCTGAAACAATGGCTTGGGGAAAATAAGATCATACCGGACCACCAATTCGGATTCAGGGTGGACCATGAAACCTACAGTCCGGCATTCAGTGGATAGGAACGGAGTCAAAAACAATGCAGGGGTGCATGTCTGAATGACTTGGAGAAAGCCTTCGAGATTGTTTAATTGGATGGCCTCTTACTCAAGCTGGTCTAGCTAATCAGTGACAGGTAGAAACTTCGTCGGGAAAAGTGGCGCAGTAACTTCTAACACGGTCTTTGACATCGCTAATGGCCTGCAACAGGGGCGGTTGGGCTGCCCATCTTGTTTTAAATATTCGATGCAGATCCTATCGGTTCCGTACCGCATTTAATTGCGAACGCAAACGATCTAGTTGTACGCAACTTAGAACAGCTTAGAATGCGACTTAGAACAAATTCAGGGACTTAGGGACGACTAGTAGTCTTAATTTTTTGTGCATTTACCGTTAGATGTAACCTTAGCATACCGAATGTTTGGATACATTTCGTTGTTCTGATTTGGAGTGACACTGAGATGTAGCAGCGACATTCAAGTTGACAAATTAACCTTTTATTTCTAAATTTTTCAAATTCTTCTTCTTTTGGCACTACAGTCCGGGGTGGACCTGGGCCTCAACCAACAAGCCTCTCCAGCTAGCACTGTCTCTGGCTAGTTGTCGCCAGTGTCGCATGCCAAGTTGGTTGAGGTCCTTCTCCACCTGGGCGTCCTCTGTTACGTTGTCCCTCGGGTTCGGAGTCGAATATCAAATTTTTCAAATATAAATTTGAAAAATTTAATCAAATATACATACATTTTGAGAACAACATTTGGGTTTGCTGTCTCAAAAGCAACTTTAATCATGGGACATCGCATAGACATTCGGTCTATGGCATCATCGCATTGTACTTACCATTAAAGAAGCAACAATTGAGTTCAAGGCAGGTGCCCAAAACTGCAGATCGTCAACTTATTATAGCGGTGTAGCAAAAATTGATGCCAGAATATCGAAAGCAAATATGTACATTACACAAGGGGACTTTTAAGCGGGGAATCGGTAGAATTTTTCTGGTCTCCAACAGTAAAAAATAAAATAAAGAATTAGCACTTTCTTAGAAAAATATAAAAATATGTGCCCGACTAAAATTCTGCAGAAGACTTTAAAAGTTTCAAAATCAACAAGTTCCACTTCAATGGAAGCTGAACATTTTAATCAAATCCGCCGTAAGGAAACTGTCTCTTTGTTATAAAACCAGAAAAACTCACATCCAGTTTTGCTCTCCACTGTATATCGGTATTAATAGTGTTTAAGGCAGATTTTAAGAAATAAGAATGAATTAAAAATCAAGAAAATATTACAAAACAAAAATGCAATATAATAATTGCAAAAAAAAAAAAAACAAAACAGGGTGCATAAATTATACATGTTAAGCATATACATGACATATAAGTTAATACGCTCTCACATTTCAAATGTGAGTGAACAGCCAGACGCCGGAAGTTGTGAGAGAAGCCAGACAACAAAAGGTGAGCATACAGCCAGACGCTAGGTCAGCGTTTCAAGCCAAGTAAACCGTGGGACCAGGCACAGCGATGCAAGCCGACATCACCATGTGAGCGTCGCCGATCATCCACCGTGGGACGCAATTGTGTCAAGGCCATTGCTCATCGACATCGAGCAATTAGGATAGGTTAAGGAAAGTAGTTTAGTTTTTAAGAAAGCAGTGATCGAAGCAAGATCGGATTTGAATTTAAATAAAGCCCCTCAAAGTGGGAAAATAAAATAAAAAAACGGTCTTTGTCCTTAATTTATACGTTTTGGTGCGCGAGTCCGTACAATTACAGGCAAAGTTAAGATAGTTTTTAATTTTTATGATAGGTTAAGAAAGTTTAAGGTACATAAGTTAGATAAATGATTTCAAGTTTGTCATCTGTTTTCCAGACAAAACAAAACATTGGGTGATGTGAATAAAAACTGAGTGTCAGCATTTCCTTAGAATTTTGGAGGAAATGCTCCATCTGGTGGGAATAAAATGTATGTATTTCGTTAAGTTTAACGAATCCTTTGACAGATGAGTCTTTCCTCCGTTTTGGTGTGAATAAAGATGAAGTGAATGGAGAGCTCAGTTGTTGCGGAAGTTGAGTTAACTTCAAGAGAGAAAAAAATGTGAAAACAATTTAAAATAATGGAAAATACTGCATCAGAGGAGCAATAATATAATAATATGGGTGGCGCGACAGTCCGAGGCGAACCAGGGCCTAGCTTCTCAGCAACCACTCGTGTTGTGCGTGCTATTGTTCTTTCACGAGTGGAAGGGACCTACAGTTTAACGCCTGCTCCGAACGGCGAAGTTGAGAAGCTTTTTCTAGACAGGAGTACTCTTTGAGCAGTGTCAGTGACTCGAAAGAGGTGGAGCCGTGAAATATGAAAGGTGGTAAATTCGGGTATCGAACCTGGCACCCTCTGCGTAGTAGTCGACGCACTAACCCACTACGCCACGGCAACCCCGGCGAACAGAGGAGCAATACTTTTACGTATTAAACCTTAAGCCCCAAAAAAAGAAAAGGAAATCTGGAACGACGATTTAATCAAGTGTTTGCAATTATATCCGTGCTTGCTGGAAAAAAGCCAAAACTCCAGACATGAAAAATAAAAAGCAAACTGAGTTGAAAGCTACAGAAGAAGAAATAAGAAAATCCATTGGTTCAATTTGAACATCTCGGTTAATAAAGAAAAAAATTGATAACGTGAAGGCCCGCGTCAAATCAAAAGGCAATAAGAAAGACATGGGCAATCTTTCCATTACATTAAAAGACCAAAAACAATCAAAGGTATGGCACCACCACCGGTTTCTTCAGGTATATCGAAAAGGAAATGAGTACTTAACCATTCCATGTTATCAAACTCGAATCTGTACACCTTTTTGAAATTATCCCCTGTGTCCCCGAAAGGACATGAGTTATAATTCTTTGTTTTTCGCGTTTGTGTGTTTTAAAACATTATTGCATATACTTTGCACTCACCCTTAAACGCCAAAACCTCTAGTTTTCAAAAACGTCAACTGAAGGGAGGGTACCGCCCTTGAGGCAATTTTTTATTCACACTAAATTGAGTATTTCCTTTCACCAAAATACACCTAAGTCTGTTTTAACACGGTAGATTGGTTCCAGAAGAAACCGTGTAAAAAAAGACATTGATCGTATACAAAAATGGGTGATTTGTTCCTAATCTCTAAAACCTATTAAAATTAGTGAAAAACAAGAATTTTTAAGAACAAGAATTCATGTTTATTTTATTAAATCAAATATATAATGCTTATTTTCACAAGCATAGTAATTAATGATAAAAAAGATATGCACTCTAATCTTAAAATTGTATGCACATAAAGGGAATTCCCCTAAATTAGTGCTATTCACATTTGCTTTGACCAGTAAAAATTGCTTGTACGCGCTAAAAGGGAATTCACTTAAATCTTTAAGCTAGTGTTCGCAAACTATCGATAGCACTATCGATACTATCGATGGTTTCAGACTTTTTTCTTTCATAAATACTTTTTTGTGATATGAACATACTTCGCAAAAATTAAATTTGACAAAAAAAATTTTAGTACATAAAATTTCAAATCGTGCTAAATGGAATAAAATCGTGTAAAAAAATTAAAAAAATTCAATTTTCAAACCGTGTTATATCAAAACCGTGTAAAAAAGACCGTGTAAAAACAGACTTAGGTGTACTTGACTCATATGTTGTACATGAGTGTTTTCTCAGTCTTTATTCACACCACCCAATAAAAGAATATTCAATAAGACAAAAACAAACATAGTTTAAGTCATAAGGCAAAATCAAATTAAGATTAGAGTGGCTTAGAGTACCCGTATCTGGAACAACAACCCAGTTAGATGGAACAACTTTTGTGAAGATAGTTAATTAAGTTTCAAGTATTTTTATCTAGCATGTAGCTAAAATAAATTAAAATGAAAATAAAAATGAACGATAAAAAACATTTCCTCCCTCCCGTAATAATGCAACCGTTGACCACAGGACGAGAGGAGACCTGCCCCACAAAACATGAACTCGGTAAACAAAAACTGGAGAATTATTATTGAAATAAGCTCTGACGCATTCGCTTAATTAAGGCCATACACTCCAGGCAAAATAAATACCTGATCCA
The DNA here is from genome assembly GCA_964034865.1 of Eristalis intricaria. Lineage (NCBI taxonomy): Eukaryota > Metazoa > Arthropoda > Insecta > Diptera > Syrphidae > Eristalis > Eristalis intricaria. The sequence goes on from OZ035874.1 coordinate 55,999,436, forward strand.
CTGATACAACAGAAAGCCTGCCGTTCTTAACTAACACTCGAGTTCCAAATGTCGCCATTTTCTTCGGGTGAACATTGCAATGGACTTGGAGATAGCATGGGAAACAACCAGTCTTGTTGTGCGTTGAAAGTCGTTGTTCACCTTCAAGCTCCGGTTGGCAATTCCTGGCTTTCAAATTATCATACACTCCGCTGAAGACAGAGGGCACACAGATTAATGGCTTGGACCTATCTATAAATCTTGAGGGCCTCCTTCTGGTAACACCCGAATTATACTTTCTTAACACGTTAAGAGCTATGACACTCATATGGTAGTGTCACCATCGTCTCCGTTGGTGCATGAAATCCACATGTGAGTGTCGTCCTACCAGACATCTGTTTAAATTGACGTACAGGTACAGATGTTACTGAAAAAATTCAATTTGAAGAAAACTGCTTCTAGAAATAATCGAAATAAATCAGACTTCTTAAAAGAATAAGCATAGATGCCCCATGAATTAAAAAAAAATTGGACCGAGCTCAAAAATTTCAGTTATGGCCCGTCGTACCAGAAAGCAAACTTGGCATTCAACGTCTGAAGCCATCGTATCAATGCGCGGGGCCACCGCCCATCAAGTCCATGATGGTCGTGACTCCAATTCAAGAAGACCCGAAATAAAGTCAACTGACAGTAGCTCACAGCCAGTGCACTCTTTTCAGCCAGTCCCGCAAGGTCTTTCGCAGTTCAATTTGTCTCCATCTCCGTTTGTTACACCTTCAATCGACTTTATCTAATTACGAGTATAACCAGCAGCGCATTAAGCGTAAACAAAACCTAATCTCCTCGAATCCTTTGATCCTTGCCCGTATTCCTCATTTTAGCTTATTTTTTTTTATCCACAATTAAGGTCACTTGAACACAACGTATCCGATTACGCACGAATCAAACGGTCACCTCTGTTGCCACGGCCACCCCTCCAGCGGTGGGTGTGAGTCTAATTACAGAGGTGCACCGCCAGGGCACATCCTACTGCTTGAATGAAAATTTTCAAACAACCATGTGCCTGACGCAATGTGAAATAAATAATTCAACAGACACACGTTGCCATCTAGTTAATTAGATATTTGATCCTTAAGCCACCATCAACTGATGTAACCGAGTGTGCACCGAGCACAGGATGTCTTCTTAGGGAAATTCTTTGATCCCTGAGTGCAATCTCATCGTCCTCGTAATCAAAAGTAATTATTACTCCACCAGTGCAGTGGCTGGGTGCAATGTTTGTTGCCGGGAATTGATGTCATTTGTAAGGTGATCCTTTGTTGCATGTGAATGATGTCCTTGCTGTGGGCAGTGTTAACAAAGCAATGCTGCCGGCACTACGTAAAGTGCTTAAGTGATTTAAAGGTTAATTGTGTGCGATTATGTTATGTGAATGCTTCCCAAACTGTCGGTTGCTTTCAGGATTTTGCATTCAACCCAATTAAACCCAACGGGGGGTGCTGCGCACAGTGCTTGTGAGGTAATTTGGATGGCATTGAATGGGAGATGAGCATGTTTGTTATGGGCGCTTCTTTGAATCTCTGTGGAATCGGTTCGTTACTGCATGGCGGGAGTTACGACCATGAACTGTCATTGATTGGCTTTCATGGGGATCAACAGGGGATTGGGACTAGAGGAGGGGCATGCGGACGAATTGAATAATTCCAGTAATTTTGAGGCGCTGTGTGGGATTGTCGAACGAGTACCACAAACGATTGTTGCCCACAGGGGAACACATCATTATCCAGTTAGAAGCTGTTTTTGGCTCATGCACAAGAGATTCATGATTCAATCCTACAACAATCTGAGACTAGTAGTCATCCTTGTGCTCAAGGCTCTTTCTTCCGGAATTCAACAGCCTTCATGTAGAGCCCATCAACCACGAGATGTTCGACATTTGTCTTCAGTTACTGGTTCCTACGGATTCGATGCCTGGAGTAGCTAAGTCCTGCAAGCGGCATTGGAACCGTAGTGCCGACCTAAAGGGTTTTTGCGGCTCATATTCAAGACCTAACATGGGACGAATGCATGGGACGGGGACTATATGGCCGGGCGGGAGCTCTATTTAGTTGACGTGCGACCCTGAAGTGCCTTGGCAATCTATGGCATTGGCTGGAGAAGCATGTTAGTTAAGGTCGGCAGCAAACCTCTTCAAATAGGCTTTAGCTGCGTGTGACTGAACACCACGAACGTGACCAACTCACGAAAGGTCCTGCGATCGGCTGGGACCATCTGAGCGTTAAGCGTTCCACGGGGGTCCCTTTCGAGTATAATGGCCGGAGAGATGGGACAAACAAGACAGAACAGCCATCTGAAACAAAAAGGACAAGTCAAGAGCACATGCAGTTCTTTTCACAGTTGTATTGAGGGTAATGGATTCCCGTTCCCGCAAATATCTAGTACTCCCTCTTTGCCATTTTAAAGAGGTAGTTCTTTTAATAATAATATGGGTGGCACTACAGCCCGTAGAGGGCCAGGGCCTAGCTTCTCAGCTACCGCTCGTGTTGTGCGCCGTGAATTATGAAAGGTGGTAAATTCGTGTATGGAAGCTGACACCCTCTGCGTAGGAGTCGACGCACTTACCCACTACGCCACGGTGACCCGAAATTCCTCATAAGACTCATCATTTTCGCTGTGATCGATCCGGATGTCGGACATGACGAGACCTTTGTGATCAAGGTCATGCAGGAATTCATGGCTGTCTTAAATCTCACAAGGCTTTAAAACAAAACGAACATGACCTAGTGTTAATTGAATTCGCACTGAGCACCCACTTCAGACGCCCTCATCCTCCCACCCCCGCCGTGGAACTTCATTACACCGGATATTAATTTTGAATAAAAATTTCACGCCACAAGTAAAACGTTTCTCTCCTTATCGAATACATTGATTGCGTCTGTGTTTACTATTCAGAATATTTTATGGAACGCTAAATGCTCGATTGCCTTCACAACAAGGAGATGTATGTTCGTGCGTGGAGCCGCACCGCGGGCATTTGTGATTAATACATCCTGCCTTCTCCGATTCGGCAATGTGGATTCGTTTTCCAGATATGCACTCGATTTGGATTGGATTTGACTTTGATTGAAATCAAAGAAGGCAAAATATAAATGCTCTCCTTTGAAATCTGCTTCAAAGAAGAGTATTTTAAATGTTTCAATTGGACTTCTGATCGTTATATTCTTTGAAGCAGTGTGAATTGAGTGCCAGTTCCGACTTTTGGCGAGATTTTTATGGTTTATCAGAGGACCAGCAACCTAATTCGATATGATTGGAGACGAGGTAGCTGACGAATTAGCTATACGGGGAATGCCGAGCCCCGGGTGTGTTGCTCAACATGACGGCCAGGCAGTGTTCCTTTCATAAGATACGACACAGAGCCAAACACTGGTTAGGAACACACACAACACACAGAGTGTATTTGCTGCATACTGACAGGTATCATTAAGAAGCATAGAGTTGCTGGTCAACCTGCTCTTCAGCTTCACTTAGTCTCCACTGTTATGTGCAGACTAATGAATGGATCATGTACATTGTCTTGAAGCTCACGGAAGAAGTATCCTAGTTCTCTTCTATTTCTCAAATTTCATATTCTGGACAATGTTCGAGTTGGTGGCTAGTATCTTTAGGCATTGAAAAGTTGCATACCATGACACTTCAGATGATTGTGAACAGAGAACCCTCTAACCACTATTGCTGACAACTTTGTGTCGCTCTGACGGAGTTTGTGGGTTTTAGCAATTTTGAACGTAACCCAAACCGTCCGTGTGATAAGAAGCACCCGATTTTGATGGCTAACTCTAGGAACACGGTCCAATTCAAGAAGGAAATCGATGGCGTGTCAGTAGGAACGTATCGCTTACACTTACAAATTTGGAATGCAAGTGACATTAGGACCCATCATTGCCCCAAGATCAGACCCTTTCCTTGTGAGTTCCGTTTATGTCCCTGTGACCGGAAGTCCAACATATTCCGATTTATCGAGTCCTGCTTGCTAGGCCTTAACTAAATAGTGTGTCCTGATCGTTATTGGAAATTAAGTATCCGCCGCTTGTCGGCTTGTGCGATACGGCGTCAAGCTTTACACGCTTAACCATAAGGAGACACTGTGTCCTTGTAATAAATGCGAAATGCCGTGTGACTTTCAATGAGAATGGAAATGCCAGGAAACACTGATGTCATTCTGATGGCACCAGCTTTCTCATTACCGAACATGTTGCTGTGCCCTGGAACCCAGCAGCAAACTCATGAGGGCATTTCTCGACCAATACTGAGGTTGTGCTGGAGGAAGCAATCGCATGGCAGATCATCAATGAAAATTGCAATTTTTACAGTGTCGTTGTATCTGGGTAGGATCTTGGCGAGGATTTCCGCTTGGCAAATACTGGCGTAATTTGTCTAAAGTAAACAAAGTCATTACGCCTCAAAACTAAGATAAAGGCGTAAGTAGTTTCCAGCGATGTCCAGAGTGTCAGAGAAGATACCCGCTCTGACTCCGCAATTTATCTTCGAGTCGTCTTTTTATACGCCCCCGTCAGAAGTGAAGCAAATGCTCTTGTTATCCCAATCTGATGGTGGGAGAAGTACGTCGACGTATTCTTAATATATTCCACCTCTTTTAGGTAGAATATAATCCAAGTCCGTGTGAGTTCTGTCTGCATTTCAAGAGGCCCAAGCAATTTGCAAAAATACATAAAATATTTAATTGAACTGACAAATCATGCTTTGATCACACACGGCTCAATTTGTCGAAAGAAATACAGCAACTCTGATCACTAAGGATTGAGCTACAGTGCTAATTGGGCCCGTATGACTTTGGCCGATGTCATGCGTGTGTTGTGAAAAAAGCTAAAACAATCCTCAGGTCACATCATCTGATGTGACCAGATCTCGAACAACTCAGTTATGAATGATGATTCATAGAGGGCACTCGGGTGTCTTTTAAAGTCCGTCAACAGCCGAACATTCTATTGCGAACAAAAGCTTGTTAGGTGGAGAGCACTACAGCAGACGATAACTAGTTCTCCATACTGGCAATGCTTATCAAAATAATTTCCAGCTAAGTCCATGAAATGACATGGTTACGAACATAACCACTTCAGTGGGCAATTAAGTGAAGCACCCCGAAAGTGAACATATTTTCGGGAAAATTGTGGTGTAATTTGTTATCTTATCATCCTAATCGCCCTAATCTGCAGACAAAGGCAATGTGCATGCGTTCAGTTGCGTCGAACTAATAATAGACTTCCCAGTATAGCACTGGGAATATGTTACATATTTGCAACTAAGTCTTGGAAAACATTTGAGTGTAGGTACTCGAAAACAGTCCGAATACGATGATGGATAGTAGTTGGGATATTCTTGCATCAGAGTGAAAGCCATCACGAGTGATGAGAAGGGGTGTTGTTGTAGGATTGGACGGGCTGTGTTAATTTTGAAACATATGAAGTCAGGAAGGCTGAACTTGGTGTCAAAGCCAAGTTAGCAGTTTTCAACTCGGTATGGTCATGACATTTGGGTATTGACTGAAAGAGTACAAGCTGCCGGGGTGTGATTTACTCGTGTTGTCGTGGGAGTTATTCGCCGGGATGGAGCGAAAAGCATCGTAAACCACGAGGAACTGCTTGTTCCAATGGTAAGGGGCATGCATCGATGATTCGCTCCAGTGGCACGAATTTTTCTCTATCATCACGACATCCGAGCCTTGCCTGGAATGTGCCTTCATCAGCCAGGCTTGGCAGACCCAGGACGAGATAGTAGGATTAATAATAGTAATAATATGGGTGGCGCTACAGTCCGAGGCGGACCTGGGCATAGCTTCTCAGCAACCACTCGTGTTGTGCGTGCTATTGTTCTCTCACAGTTTAATGCCGACTCCGAACGGCCAAGTTGAGAAGCTTTTTCTAGACAGGAATACTCTTTGAGCATTGTCAGTGACTCGAAAGAGGTGGAGCCGTGAAATATGAAAGGTGGTAAGTTCGGGTATCGAACCTGGCACCTTCCTCGTAGGTGTTGACGCACTAACCCACTACGCCACGACGACCCAGGATTAAGTCGAAAAAATCGCCAGGTTCCGCTTGGGCACAGCTCTTCATGAGCTACAGTGGATGGCGAAAGAGGTCTGTTATGCATGCTTTGCTCTTGTGAGCGCTTAAGTGGCGTGTCGCCGAAGATGAGATGAGTAGTAAAATTACATTCTTATCTTCTTTCATCCCGACCACAAGTTGTACCGAAATAATTGAGTTCCTCTTTTGTTTCTTGCAAAATATGGGCTAAATAGTTGATTCAATTAAGAAAACATATTTTTTTGTTTTAGATGATTAGTGTCTGACACAACACGTAGAACACATACGGGGACATCCGGGGTGGACCTGGGCCTCAACCAACAAGCCTCTCCAGCTGGCACGGTCTCTGACTAGCTGTCTCCAGTGTCGCCCGCCAAGTTGGTTAAGGTCCTTCTCCACTTGGGTGCGCCACCTTAAACGAGCGTTGTCCCAACGGATCGGAACGATCGGAGTCGAAAACCCTTCCGGCCGGAGCTGAGCTGTCCATACGCTCTACCTGGCCTAGCCATCTTAGGCTTTGGATCCGAAGACGACCGACTAGACACAAGTCGCTGTACGTACTTCGTGGATAAATCATCTCCCCCAGAAACCGTCAACGCAAACAGGACCAAAGATCGCACGCAGAGCTTTTCTCTCGAAGAGACCAAGGATTTCCTCATCCGCTTTTGAGATTGTCCATGTGGACTTCGGTTTTTAATTTGTAGTTTCTGTAAACATTTTTAACGTTATTGTAAATTCAGAACTTCAAGAATGATTTATTTATAAAACGTTTTCCCATAGGGACTTGACAACTTTGAATTTAAGTTGTGAACGCACTCTTTCACTAATCATCAAACTGTCACTGTCAATTTATTCAGGAAGCTCTACATGTTCATCATGATAAAGTACACGAATGAGCAACGCCTGCAAATTATATAAATGTTCTAGTTTCGAAATTCGGAGTCGGTGACCGCATCTTCAGTGACGAAGCTGATTTTTGGCTCAATGGGTTCGTCAATAAGCAAAATATGCGTTATTGGTCGGGTGAAAAACCACATGTGCTTCATGACCACCCTTCATCTACAAAAAACAACTGTTTGCATGCCGGCGGCGTTGTTGGGCCATATTTTTCGTCGACGAAAAGTAACGATCGTCACGTTACTGTGAATGGTCAGCTTTAGGATTACCAAATTGAAAGATATGGACTTGGACGACATGTGCTGCAAAAGGATGGTGCCACAAGCCACCAGCATACGTTACAATCATTGAAGAGTGCGTATGGTGAGCGTGTTATCTCAAGAAATGGACCAGTCGATTTGCCGCCACGTTCTTGCGATTTAACGCTGCTCGACTATTTTCTGTTGGACTACGTTAAGTCATTGGTCTGTGCCAGCAAGCCGATGACGTTGGAAGAACTCAAAGCCAACACTGAACGCGAATTAGCTGCCGTTTCGGCCGAAATGTGTGACCGAGTCGTTGAAAATTGGATCCAACGAATCCACCGAACGAAGTCGAGTTCCATTCATAAATGTACTTCAAGTCGATAATAAATTTTTTGAAATATCTCAAATGGTTTGCGTTTTAATTTAAAAAAAAAAGTTGTCAAGTCTTTATTGGAAAACTGTTTACTAAATCTGAGCCCACATTTGTGTAATCTTTCATCGAAGAGGTTACACCTGAAAAAAAAAACCAAATGAATCTATTTCTATAATAATAATAATATGGGTGGCGCTACAGCTCGTAGAGGGCCAGGGCCTAGCTTCTCAGCAACCACTCGTGTTGTGTGTGCTATTGTTCTCTCACGCACGAATCTATTTGTAGAGGACTATGAATGATCTTTTGGAGCGAAGACAGGATGGTCTGTGAATGAGAAGCAGTCCAGTTCAGAAATAGTTATAGGATCACGGCTAATGGAGAAGGCATTCTCAAGATATTCTTAAAAAACCGTCCAAAACATCGGCGTTTGTGTGCTTGACAGCAGCCTGATTCGGGAAAGTAAAATCCATCCAAGAACGCATAAAGCAGTCGACTGAAGCCGGTGAGGATCCTCCTTTCCAATTGAGGCAGGCGTACAGGCAGGTAACTTTTTAGTCTCTAGGTCGGCACTGATCATTTATCTCCGATGTCCAGCCCCATCATCTTCAGAAGCACTAGACGTGTTACATCCAGGCTTGCCAGGGTTTAAAATATCGAAATCATGAAATCTGAATCAAAACCCGCCAAATTTTCAAATGTTTGACGGCATAATTGCAGCACATTCCCTTAAAATGACTAACCTTAGACGGTCTGGGCTATCTCATCATCATCTTCTGATCCACATGATCCACTAAAGGGGTCGTGGGGTAAACCACGCATGAGAGGTCTCCAGGGCACTCGATCCTCCGCCATGGACTCTAACTCATGAGGGGTTAAGCCCAAGCGTAACCAGGCGAGCTTATGAACTTGGTCCAACCATCTCATCAGGGGTCTGCCAAGTGGTCGGCTACCTGATGGAATCACATTAAAGGCCTACGCTATTCAAGGTCCCGGCTAACTAACTGTGCAATGTCTAGGAAGACATGCACAGACTACAAGATATCACGAACTAATTAACTTCCTAAGAAGACTCACACAGATATTGCTAAAATTGCATCGATAAGTACGGGACACTGGCCGATAGAGTCTTTAAAACACACATCGCTCTGGCTGTAATAACACGGCAGACCCAGAGTCCTTGACTCTGTTCCTTTGCTCTCGTCCAACGATTGACGGGGCAAGCCAATGGACTCTAGGCAGACCCTTTATTGAATCTTCTCGACGATATATTCAGAATGAACATCAAGGAATTGATACTGATCCTGAGCGCCGCACAATGGTTCTAATTACACATCAGCATCAAACTTTCAGAGCTGTTTTCAAAACGGCACTTTGGGTTCTCAAAGAACAATAACCTCACACACATTGAATAGCATTATATACAGTGGAGGACAACGCAAAAGTGGACGCCCACGTAACCGATGGCGCACCCAGGTGGAGAAGGACCTCAATCGACTTGGAGTGCGCAGTTGGAGATAGCTGGCTAAAGATCGTGCCGGCTGGAGAGGCTTACTGGTTGAGGCCCAGGTCCACCCCGGACTGTAGCGCCACCAGAAGAAGGAGGACAAGGAAAGAGCTTCAGTTGAAGATCAGAAAATACAAGAAAGAGATCTTCAGATTGACAAACGAACTTCAGTGGTGCTGTTTAGATTCAGAAAAATCGATGACTTTATTCAGCAACTACAAAGCAACAAAAAAGAATGCCAAGAGCTCCAAAAATGGCCTTTTTTAGGGTGTAGCTGAGACACCTCTCGGTGACTGGCGGCCCACGGTGTAGACATCACCGATGTGACATGACAAGACATCACAGTGTTTCAGTGCTGAAAAAGAAGACAACGACTGCTGGGCTGTACAGCGACAGTCTAGCTAAGTCTAAGAAGGGCACGTAGACCCCATGAAGAACAAAGTTCCAGCTCGAAGGTCGATTGCGACCTAATGGAACAACACAATAGAGGGCACTCAAGAAGCTAATGGCTCCCATTTGTGGGGAAGGTCCTCAGTCAACTTGTATGCAAAATTAAGGGCACCTAGCTAAAGATCAGCTGGAGAGGCTTGTTGATTGAGGCTTAGATCCACCCCGGACTAAGAAGAAGAATTCACCACACCGAGGAAGTTACCAAGCCGAGGAAGTTGGACGAAGTTTAGTGCATACTCCTTACGAACTATAAGAAACAAAACTACAATGGATTTCACAGCCGCTTAACAGGGACAAACAAATGCCTCCCGAAGTGTCCCAAATAACCAGGATTCACTGTATTTCCAAGGACGTTGCGAAGAAATTCTGCTTTTCCTCTACCTTTGCATGAAATTGATAAGACATAACTCAAGGTAAACTCAAGTCACCACACACATTGCCGAAAGGACATCGTGATTGCCACAGGACATCTGTTTACATAAACTGATAAAGTGTCATAAGGTCGCCGAATAAACCATCATTAAAGCATCAAGTACAGCAATGTGGCGAATCGTAGCGAGATTGCTGAGGGATCCAATTTCAGGCGAGTATTGAATTACAGGACTCCAGGAAATTCAAGCCAATGAATGAGCCAATTAATTACCAAATTCAGTGGCGAAAGTTAAAGCAGGAAATAACCAGGAAGCATTTTCTCTTTATGATAGCCAGTGAATGTGGGTTACTGGTGCGATATTTAGGAGGAGCAAATCACAACTTAAGTCTATCCAGACGTTTAAGAATCCAGCTTAGAGAGACCCTGTAAAGTCCATCTTCGCTCCGGATGAAAGAATATTCGAGTGAGAGTCAGTAGAACAACTTCACAGAGTAATAATAATGATAAGGGTGGCTCTAGAGTCCGAGGCGGCAAGGAGAAGAGAGACGTGGAAAAGATGCCGTGTGCAAGATGAATGTTGCTGTCCAGATTTGAACAGACACCCCCGTCCACTTACGTCAACGTGGCCAAAAACAACAGGAAACGCCCGTGTTCTTAATTGGCGCTCACTAGCTAGTAGAGGCTAACTTTAATCAACTTGGTGTCTTCAGGCTGAAAACATTGAATTGAGGAACTCGGGGATTTTATAAGAGAGACACTACTCCTGCCAACATAAAGATCTGTTGTACCCCCTTATTTTGGTGGAGGATTTAAGTGATGCCTTCAGAAATTTTACAACTTCACTACAAGGGTGTAATTAGAAGACTCTCCATGTTACAGTTTTTCTGTTTGACATTTTGTATATTTCTCGAGCAAGACTGAACTCTTCATGCGACTGGATGGCGCAGTTGCTTAAGTGCCTGTCCATGGTTCACGGAGGGGTTCACGGTTCGAATCCAAGTGAAAGAAAACTAAATACGCTTGTATATGGTGTCAGTGGTTAAAGGGGTTCACGGTTCGAAACCAGTTGAAAGCAAACTAAATACGCTTGTATATGGTGTCAGTGGTTTAAGGGGTTCACGGTTCGAAACCAAGTGAAAGCAAACTAAATACGCTTGTATATGGTGTCAGTGGTTAAAGGGGTTCACGGTTCGAAACCAAGTGAAAGCAAACTAAATACGCTTGTATATGGTGTCAGTGGTTAAAGGGGTTCACGGTTCGAATCCAAGTGAAAGCAAACTAAATACGCTTGTATATTGTGTCAGTGGTTAAATGGGCTCACGGTTCGAAACCAAGTGAAAGCAAACTAAATACGCTTATATATGGTGTCCATGGTTAAAGGGGTTCACGGTTCGAATCCAAGTGAAAGCAAACTAAATACGCTTGTATATTGTGTCAGTGGTTAAATGGGCTCACGGTTCGAAACCAAGTGAAAGCAAACTAAATACGCTTATATATGGTGTCCATGGTTAAAGGGGTTCACGGTTCGAATCCAAGTGAAAGCAAACTAAATACGCTTGTATATGGTGTCAGTGGTTAAAGGGGTTCACGGTTCGAATCCAAGTGAAAGCAAACTAAATACGCTTGTATATGGTGTCAGTGGTTAAAGGGGTTCACGGTTCGAATCCAAGTGAAAGCAAACTAAATACGCTTGTAAATGGTGTCAGTGGTTAAAGGGGTTCACGGTTCGAATCCAAGTGAAAGCAAACTAAATACGCTTGTATATTGTGTCAGTGGTTAAATGGGCTCACGGTTCGAAACCAAGTGAAAGCAAACTAAATACGCTTGTATATGGTGTCAGTGGTTAAAGGGGTTCACGGTTCGAATCCAAGTGAAAGCAAACTAAATACGCTTGTATATGGTGTCAGTGGTTAAAGGGGTTCACGGTTCGAATCCAAGTGAAAGCAAACTAAATACGCTTGTATATTGTGTCAGTGGTTAAATGGGCTCACGGTTCGAAACCAAGTGAAAGCAAACTAAATACGCTTATATATGGTGTTCATGGTTAAAGGGGTTCACGGTTCGAATCCAAGTGAAAGCAAACTAAATACGCTTGTATATGGTGTCCATGGTTAAAGGGGTTCACGGTTCGAATGCAAGTGAAAGCAAACTAAATACGCTTGTAAATGGTGTCAGTGGTTAAAGGGGTTCACGGTTCGAATCCAAGTGAAAGCAAACTAAATGCGCTGGTATATGGTTTTCACGTCTGGTCCAGTCGCCATTTGTCGTTGGGATCAAATTAAGGGTACTATCACTTAAGTTGTCAAACATGGTCTAAGTGTGCTGGTGACTCCACTAGCACTACCTGCATTAAACTCAACCTATTACCATACCCAGTCCAAGTACTCCATACATTTGCAGATAAGTGGCTCGAAAAAGGAAACATGAGTTGAAATTCGTCTTTCCATTAGGCACCCAGAGTATTTGAAAAGCCTTCGTGGCGTGGCGATATTATTTTCCATTCAAATTATTTCTTTCCATAAGTTTGGACGCTCCTCCCTACGTTTGGTCATTCCTTTGAGTGCATTGGGGTGAAAAGCCTCGAAGAGATTTACCGTGGTGCCCCAAAATGATAACACAGGGCGATGAATTTGCATTCGGCCTACTTCACGTGATTGCAAGAGCCGATGAAGTTGGTAGTTCGTCCTTTTAGAAAATAAAACAATTACTTTAGTTGAAAATCGGTTGAAGAAAGTGGCTTAACAAGTTGTGAAGTTCAAGTAGCACTAAATCTTCAAAATGAAGACCTAAAAATCGGTGAAATTGCAAGACATTTACATATGCAGTAGCCAAAGATCCTGAAATGATCACAGTAGTGGACGACCGACAGCTGTAACACCTAGAGAAAAAAGAGCAATTCTCCGTTCGGCATCTAGGATCGAACTTGACTGCAAGAAAATTGCGGAAAAACGCAGGCGTTGAGACTAATGTTAACAATGTACAGAGACATTTTAAAAAACTCTGAAATTATACAAAGCAGACTATTCCAGCGAAAGACCTTCCCTTACGAAAGTACTCAGCGAAGAAAGACTCAAGTTTACAGAGGGACACATTAAGTGGACAAGAAGACAAGCGCAAGGTCCCCTTTAAAGACGAACAAAATTTAGCTTGGATGCCCCAGACGGATGGATATATTCTTCTTTATTTGGCGCTACAGTCCCGATGGACCTGGGCCTCAACCAACAAGCCTCTCCAGATAGCACGGTCTCTGGCTAGCTGTCTCCAGTGTCGCACGCCAAGTTGGTTGAGGTCCTTTTCCACCTGGGTGCGTCACCTTAAACGCGGGCGTCCTCTGTTGCGTTTTCCCACGGGTTCGGAGTCGAAGACTCTTTGATATATTATTATCATGATTTTCGAAAAGATCAGAAGGTTCTCGACCGTTGCCAGCATGAAGGCGGAAGAGTAATGATTTGGCCCAGAATAAGAACTATTGACAAACTCCAGCTTTCCTCAAGGAGAAATCGCAGAACATGAACGCAAGACAAGAAAAAAAGAACTCCCCTTAATGATGAAATTGATCTTTATTTATGTTATTTATGAAGAACCTTAAAGTTTCGCAGTCAATCGAAGAAGAAAGTATAAGAAAAAGAATATGGCTTACTTCCAGAGAAGCTTAGCTGAACCTATTCGAAGTTGTGTTCGAAGTACAATATGCCAGCTTTGGTTCTCACTGCCTGCCATCTATCTGTCAGTATTTAATTTAACAAGAACCTTAATGAAATTACTTATATTTATATTTAAGGCAAAAAAGGGTATCACACCAAATTATTTATCAAATCAATTAGTTTATGTAGCAGAAGTTCAAGCATATAACTTGCGAAATAGTGATGACTTTAGCCATGGATTTTTTTTTTCGAAAATTAGAATTATATTTAATAGTTAACCAAATGAATTAAAGAATAATCGCAATATTAAAAGTTTTAAATCTATGTTAGCTATAATAGTAATAATGTTGGTGGCGCAGTCCGAGCCGGACCTGGGCCTAGCTTCTCAACAACCACTCATGTTGTGCGTGTTCTTTCACGAGTGGAAGGGACCTGCAGTTTTATGCCGACTCCGAACGGCGAAGTTGAGAAGCTTTTTCTAGACAGGAATACTCTTTGAGCCTTGTCGGTGACTCGAAAGAGGTGGAAGCCGTGAATCATGAAAGTTGGTAGATTGGGGATTCGAACCTGGTACTCTCTGCGTAAGAGTCGACGCACGAAACCACTGCGCCACGGCGACTCACAAATCTATGTTAGTTCCTTATATTAAATTAAAGTGAAGATGAATTTTATCTTCGTTATTTAGTGTTTTAAGATTAATTGCATAAAATTATTATTAAATTGCGTAAGTCTAAATAGAGAAATCAATCAATCAAAAGAAATGAGTCTTAGGGAAGAACGGGAACAAAGTTAGTTCCGTCAAGAATGAACAGCCTAGGCTACCTGGGATTGATTGGTATATCGTGTGTAATTCAGAGCAAGAATTTACCAAATGCTCCAACAGCACAATGCAGCCTTCATTGATGCCAGAGAGAATTATCAGGCCGTTCCACCGACCACCATGGGTGAATTCAGAAACCCATCACTGCGGCATCACATTTCAATCAAATTTGGGCATCACCGCAAATGTCAAACGTTCATTTAAGCATCATCTCGGGCATCAGATGGGCAAATCTCAAACATTTGAGCATCATTAAATTTGCTGATGCGTTGTTGGTAGGAAATGCGGAACATGAAAACAAATTTGCCTGAAACTCTTGGATAACATAAAAGAACACTCTAAATGATTTTGGAAGAAATCATCAGTATATTTTTCAATTCTGATTATTTAATCCTGATCGTTCTTCTTTGAATTTTCATTATCCGCCTTGAGCGCTCTCTTTTTGTGTCATACATGTCTAACGACGTAATGCTCAATTAATAATCTTACTAAACTAACAAAGTGTTTAAGATAAACAATGCTTTCTGAAACGTCATCGAACAGTTCAATCAGCATCGCATCAGCATCAAGTGTGCATTGCATCAGTATCGCAAAAAACCAGTAATGCCGCATCACTGCGTAAATGTTTGATATTTCTGAATTCAGCCCATAAAATCAATGCAAATTGGTAGGAATGTATTGCGAGAGAAGTTGACGTCGAAAATAGGCAAAACGACCCAGTTGAGGACCTCAAAAGGATCATTGCAGAAAAATTGGGAGCAATGGCCAGAAAGGAAAAGTTACTTAAATCGCTTCCACGGCGTATGGCGGACATTTTGAAAATGGAAAGAGGATCAACTCATTAGGTACTAGAACTTGACATTTTTATGTGCACTGTAGCCACTGTACACTAATTTAGTTTTCAAAAAACATTTAAATGCTTATGCCTTCTATACCGGCTAAAAAGATCATTTAATTTTGCACAAACAAGATAAAGGCAAAAAATCTTTTTGTCGCGGTGTGAAAATGGAGTGCAATGCCCGCCGCGATATCATCATCTTAAAGAATGGAAGCAGTCACTCTTTACTCAAAATTTGTGTCAAACTATCATTCTTTGCAAGAACTCATGGGGGATCAAGTCAACATTTGCATTAGCTCGGCCAGAGACGCCTTCGAAGCAATTGTGAAGCGGACGAGCTAACCAGGCGTGCAACAACTCTTTTCAGAACTGTTGAAAGCAGAGAATGGCGCAGAAATGGTCTCAATGTGAATCTTCAACGTGATTTCCCTTTCTACGAGAATCCCATCTAATGACAATGAAAACGTTGCCACAAACTCATTACACCTTAACAATCCTAAAGGCACAAAATAATCTGAAATTGATTTGGAATGATTTGCTCATTTATTGATGTATTTATTGTCGTGGCTTTTGATGGCGCCGCGCCGTCTCTTAAATGAGAGGTTATTTTATCAAGCCCAACAAAAACTGATAAATCGATCGTAATGAACTTGTGAATTGTTTTATTTCCCTGAATGGATAATTAAATGCAAATATTTGTTGTATTTATTTATCAACGGTCCTTCGAGCCGGATATTTAGCTTGGCACAATTTCCACCTTATGATTGGTGGGGGCATAGCAATAAGAGGAGGTAAATGCAACTAAATAATACTAAGTGGTTTGTCAATCACGCTTGACACCTTATTTGTTGTATCCGTCTTTTATACATTTTCTTCCTCAAATATTTGCTGACAATGCAGCGCCTGGTCCATTGACTAGCCTAGAGCCAATCTTGCACTTAAAGCAAGTACCGCATGTTAACAGGGAGAAATTGTAGACTAGGCTAAAAAATCGGAAGCATGTTAATTTAAAATAAAACGTACAAATCAGGGAATTGCCTTTCCTCTAGCGCCCAGGCCACTTTCCTGACTTCTTCTTCGTCTGGCTCCGTGGTGAACTTGGACACAATAGTTTCGGTAGCAGCTAAAAACTTCAACCAAACGTACTGCTGGTGTGCTATATGTCTAGCAAACTTCGCAAACTCATGAATTTCACATTCACATGGAATTTTCCTTGACCTACAGACAGGTCGGGCATTTGTGAACTGCTACCGGCACTTTGTGGAACGTATTTTCAGTTTGACAAGTCGCCAATGAAATGATCAATTCACAGAGAAAATGTTTTGAAGTCTTTAAACAAAATGATTTGGAGATTCAAAAAGTGGATAATTAAATGCACAACTCTTGGCACATCAAGAGAAATTGGTTGTTTCTTGAAAGACGCGGTAGCAGGTCAAATGTAAATGTCTCTCTTGCTCATTAACATGTTTCAAAACGAGGCTGCCAAACAAATTGCTTCGTGGTTAGCTGTCATCAGATTCATCGGACGCCGTACATTTTTCGGAACTGCATTGCAGTCATTTGTTACCATTTGCGTGTACCATAGTGTCTAGCGGTAATTTTCAAATTTAATAGTGAAAATAAATTACTCGGATCAAAATAATTCTATGGGACAACAGAGGTCGCCGTGGCGTAGTGGGTAAGCAGGGGGTGCCAGGTTCGATACCCGAATTTACCACCTTTGATAATTCACGGCTCCTCCTCTTTCGAGTCACTGACAATGCTCAAAAAATATTCCTGTTTAGAAAAAGCTTCTCAACTTCGCCGTTCAGAGTCGGCATTAAACTGTAGGTCCCTCCCACTCGTGGAAGGACAATGGCACGCACAACACGAGTGGTTGCTGAGAAACTAGGCCCAGGTCCGCCTCGGACTGTCGTGCCACCCATATTATTAATAACAGAGGTAAAATATGCGATTCAGTTATTTTATCCGTCAACTCCTAAGACGAGTGTGACAGGTTCAATCCCCGAATTTTTAAAAATTCATGAATCTACGTCTTTCGAGCCCCTGACAATGGTCACAGAGTGTTCCTCTCTAGAAAAAAACAAGCTCCGCTGTTGGGAGTTTGCTGAAGGCCGTAGATTCCATTCTCTAATTACGAACGGTTGCTATATAATCTAGGACCCAATCCACATACTTTTACAATCTGGCACTTGGTATTTCAACTTTGATGACACATTAGCTGAACTGAAGATCCGAACAAATTGAATTTTGATACATACTACCCATACATCGGAATAAATACTGTAATGCTCCTTTTCACAGTGAAGGTTTAAACTGAAGTTCAGATGAACCTTAAACCGAGTTAAAATTGTTGCTTTAAATCGTCCGGTTTCACAGCGAACAACGACATTGATGTTGCATGACATGTAAAATGCAGCATTGTATGACATTGTAAAATGCGAAAACTTGAAAAAAGAGCGAAACACAATGCAGCTAAGGTGCAGAACAGAAATTTTAACATCAGTATACTCTCGTTCAGCTTAAACTACAAATTGAACTCATTTCAAGGTTTAAACAAAACTGTGAAACCGAATAAATCTTTGAATTGAAGCTCAAACAAATCCTCCACCGTGAAACTCGGCTTTTCACTAGAACCGAAACAATGCCAATAAGGATGTCCTGCTGCTGCTGCCGGAAGCCAATCGAAATTGAAATTCATGATGTGGTCAATAACGGTCTATACTTGTGAACTGTCATGCCAGATTGTGTGAAATGTTTTTTTTTTGTCCCTATAAGAGGTTACTTCTAAAATTCCACTCAACACATCATTCTTAGTCAGTAAGACATACAAAAGATGCTTGTATAAATTGGACGCCTGTAGGACTGTTAGCTTGTGAGTGATAGCATTCCCAGTGAAGCACCTTTTGAAAAAATGTATCAAAATGAATGTCGTGTGTTAATAAAACACTGTTTTTATAGAAAAAATGCTGCTGATACCACAAAAGTACCGTGTTCTATGGACTCTGAGCCAGACGAATAATCTTTCGTAAGTAGTTTGATAAATTCCTTACTGGCCATATGTGCACCGCAGACGAACGGGCAAAAAATCCAAAAAACCACAAAATAATTTTGGATGACCGTGATGTTGCCGAGGTAGCTGTCACTCTGAAAATATCAAAGGAACCTCTTGGACACATCGTTCATCAATATTTGGGCTTGCGAAAGCTCTGTAAAAATAAAAATAGCTGCCCCGCGAACTCACAATCAAGGCAATGCAATACGCTACAAGTCAATGAAAACGATAACAAAATTGCATGAATTTGGGTTCGAATTGCTTTCGCATCCACCGTACTCTCCAGATAAAGCCGCCAGCAATTTTAATGTCCTCAGACCTTAAAAGGATGAAATTTCGCCGAGACTGAGGCAGATTTTGAAGCAAAATATACTACAAGAATGGTATCGACAAGTTGAAAGATCGCGGTAATATGTGTATCGGCCTCGATGGGAACTGTGTTGAATCGAATTTAAAAAAAAAAGTGTTTCCCTTAAAACTATACAAACTTTCAAGCCAAACTGTTACTCACTTATCTTTAATTGGAAATTATTTTTCGATTTAAAGTTTAACGTTGTTTGACTCTTTTAAAAAACACAGACCGAAACAAGAGAAGAAGGTTTCCCGTGCGATGAATTTACCACGGACCTTAACAGAGTAGCGTCGCTACAGATGTCTCCAAAATTAAATGTAGAACTTCATCGGAGCTTATGCATCACGTCACGACAATTAAACAAGTTTATGGCTGATATTTCAAGTTATTTGCAAAAGACTGATGATTTTAGAGCTCAATTTGCGAACATAAAATTCGCACGAATTCAAAAAAGCGATCGAACTCGTGAATTCGAAAAAGATCCACAAAACACTGGAATGCGGTAACAATGCTCGTCGCAAAAGGCTGTCAGAGGATGCAACTTGGAAGCCGCGACAACTATACGAATGCTATAAGGCTGAAGAGTTTGTTTGGTTGAACGATGTTTAATCACCTTATCTCAGAGACTACTGATTTGAATTGAAAACTGTGTTGGAGAGTTTATGCGTCGAGCAAGGCTGGAGGCTTTATAGCATCACGTTGCGACCAATACAAACGAAGCAACTTAATGTGAAAACAAAGACGAGTTATTGGCGCAGTTGGTGGAGTGTCTTCACCTGGTTAGCGAGGTCCCCAGTTTGAATACCAGTGAGAGTAAAGGTAATACGCTTTTATCTGGTTTTCAAATTTGGTCCAGTCAGCATTTGCCGTTGGGATCAAATTAACGGCACTCTGATTGAAGTGATCGATTATTGCGAGTAGTCTGACTGTGGGTATCACAATGAACGAACATGGTCTAAGTGTGCTGGGGACTTAACTAGCAGCCCCCCTACCTAACCATACCTAAACGCGAAAAATGTTGCAAACACTTTTAAAAAAAATTGTTCCTCTTTGATAGCTTCCGTTCTCTGCGCTGTCTAAACGGTTTAAGTTGCACAAAAATCATACATTATAGAATGGTTCGTCTTTAAAAATTCTATAAAAAAGTCCTTGACAGCATATGTCTCTCTCTGAAGATTGACTCACTATAAACTTGTTTCTAATCAAATTTGTTCGAAAGTAATATAATTTATCTACCCACGATAACTGACATTCACGCGGACGAAGTCGTGGGGAACGGCTAGTGCTTAAATAAAACACAGAAAAATGCAATTAATTTGACACCATTAAAGGTTGGTAATTGCTTTGAATTTATTCACAAATACGCCTAATTTCATGCAACAAAAATCAGTTTCATCACTGTTTTATCTAATTGATGAAAAGCGGACAGCGACTTTCAACACACAGCCCTAACCGATGAAGCTAGCGGTATGCAATATTCAAGAAGATTTCCAGCGGGAAGGATTCTTCAAAATTCGATTTTTAATAATAATGTTTAGTCACAGGAGATCTTGGGCTTAGCCGGAACACCAAATTCGATGTTGAAGTGGGGGAATATGTTTCCCATGAGGAATATCATCGAGGACATGGCTACCACGAGCTAGCAGCAAATAACACCAGACAAGCACATTCACCAAGAGCCTATCGCTTTGAAATCGTCCTCAATGTCGAGGATTGAGTTGCATCTTACTCATAAAACTTAGCAACAAAAAAAAACCCTTCACATTTCTTAAAACCCCGGCAATCTATCAAAAATACTGTCTTCCAACATCAGTTTCCTTTAACAATAACACGCCACCAATTTAAGCTATTTTTGAAAACATAAAACCAAAATGCAACGTACCTCTTGAACCACACACACGAAACACTACACAAATTAAGTCCGAACGAGAATCAGAAACTTCACTGCAGGCCGAAAAGGTTCGTCCAAAAATTACAGCTATCCCTTCGAATGGCACACTCGCACTGTATTCGCGAGAACTGCGAAGTCAAGAAAGCACACTTTGTTAAACGTTAAATGAAAGCAGGCAAAACAGAATGTCTCCCACGGATGTGATCTTCTCAACACGAATTCCCAGCGTTAACTCGATACCAGTTGCCAGTGCCAGCGGCTTTATATACCATCTGCAACAAAAACCGAAACACTGGCCACGGTGGATGGGTGGCTGGGTGGTTGGGTGGTAGGATAGATGCCAACCCCGAGCACTCGACTGGGGCCAACCACAAATAAGAGTGTTTCCGTGTGGGTGGTGGGTAGGGCACTCTCTTTGTGTCGGTTCGTAGCGTTGTGCCACCCCCGACAAAGGGAAGCACAAGCGATTAGGCGATACACAGTATCAGACGTGCTCTTGCGCTCTTTAGACAGGATAAGTCACCCTCGTTTGCTGGCATCGAGGCCCGCATCGGAGCCACTTACGTATGCAGCACCTGTTGAGCACCAGCGCCAGTCGCTTGTTGCCGCCACTGATGTTGTGATGGTCTGCCGTTGTGCATGTTGTACTTTAGGCAAACCTGTTGCTGGC
This sequence comes from Eristalis intricaria, assembly GCA_964034865.1. NCBI lineage: Eukaryota > Metazoa > Arthropoda > Insecta > Diptera > Syrphidae > Eristalis > Eristalis intricaria. The sequence goes on from OZ035874.1 coordinate 56,020,631, forward strand.
GAAAAAGGACCCGCTGCGGTGGCAACATTTTAGATGCAAATCATGCCACCGCGATGGACTTTTGTGTCCGACTTTTTGAGGAGCGCTCAAAGTGCGTCACAGCAACTGGAATCCGCCGTGTGAGGGGATGCCAGCGCTGCTCCCAGTGGAAGGCTGCACACTGGCAACACGTGTCGTGTAGCCGCGGACGTACGAGACGATTATTTGATAATTTATCTGGAATGTGTGTTCGAATACATTTTGACATACTAAACCTTTTGATTTACGCTCAGATGATAGCTGCTGGTTGGATAACTAATTTACAACATGTCGGGAGGCGCACAGGAACCGCAGGCAGTTCTCATGGGGCTTGCTGTCAGACACGTTAATTGGAGGTGGGCGCTGGGCGGGGGTGCCCTGGATGGTATGCAAATCGGAAAAGTTTCCATGTGACTTTGAATAGTGAGTGAGGCAGCCTTTTCGCTGGCGTTTGTCTTATGCGCCGCGAAGTGATATTACTCTCGTACTATTATGGTAATTTCTTGGAAATTTCTTTTAAGACTATGTCGCGGACCGCAACTGAGCGTCGAGTGGTCTTTGGTTGATGCATAAAAGTTTTAAGTGGATAATGTGGAGGAATATTTTTCAATAATCATTCAGGGCTCGAGGAGGAAAAGTTAAACAATGAAAGGACCGTTAGATGAGTTTGAGGGGATAAATTGATTCGCTGCTGACGTTGGGCGAACCGAAGGGTCATTGATATCTGGAGGGCTTCTATTGCCTCTGCTAGGCTTTGACTTTCCCCAGCAATTAGCGGTAATTTTTTTTTTGCAGGTATTTCGCTTGGGTGTACTTGGCTCGAGGAGCGTCGATGTGACTATTTAGAAAGGGGTCCTCCGCAATGGGAAATCTGTTTTTATATTCACCAGGAATCGTATCTATTCACTTAATGAGACTGAATCCGTAGCCGGAGGAGTTAAACGTTGGCGTAGTTAAGCAGTGGGTAGAAATTCAAGACCATTCTAAATTTTGACGACCTTCAAAGCGTTGATATTTATTTTTGAATATAAATGGTGACTCAAACTTGACGTACGTAGTGTTAAGATTCTTATTTTTTTATTGAATCATAAAACGCATGGGATAGGCTTATATTGTATGAGATAACACATCGGGCAAATGGCCGCAATGGCTTCACTGCATTTCGCTTTTTTGATGGATTGTTAATTCCCTTAAAATTATGCATATGAGGTTGTGGGCTTGAAGATTTTTGAGTTCAGGTGGGTAGGTAGATGTGGTGGTTCGATGAGAATCTCTCTCTTTCTCTCTCTCTCTCTCTCAGCTATATATAATTAAAGTGGGTGTCTCTCGAGATACATCTAAATCCAATTTGAGGGATAAAGGGAACATATTCGTTCCTTAATATCTACCGCAGAAATATCATCAAGTGAGTTGAAAAAGCATATCAAGCATTCGCTATCTGGCTCTAGGAAAGCTTGACAGGTGCAAGAGAAATGTGTTCAGATCTGCCTCGCATGTAACAATGTGATGTTTCACATTTTGTCAGTCTGGCCCGTCTGTGGTTTCTATTTCAAGAAAGTATGAAGATGTATTAGCCGTGACTGCTTGTAGTGGGATGTACACCTCCTCTGCAAGCGATCGCTAGCAAGATCATCGGCGCGCCCATTTCCTGGGATGTCACTGTGACCATTTCAGGGAAATGAGTTGGCCGCTATCTGAGCTCGGCATTCCTCTTCTAATTTTGAATGTGAAGTGAAGGAGGAAATAGATTTGATTGCTGCTTGGCTATAGATGCATTTGACAACCTTCTGCTCTGGCAAGATACTTGAGTATATTTTGATTCTCGGATTGCAAATAGTTCCGACTCTATAACCCCATTCAAAATTCGTGATATCCTCATCAAATCACAAACGAAGTTAAAGCTGCTATGGACACCAGGCCGTGTTGGAATTGCGGGCAATGAATATGCAGATGCTGCTGCAAATGCCGCTCTCAAGGCACCCATCCTCTCCTACTACACCTTCTCTCAATGCGATCTAATGAGATACATAAGTCAAAAGTGCCAACAACAAATATTACGCGAGTGGGAGAATTATAAACATCACTATCAAATAATTAACCCTAATAAAACTCAGCCAAAATTCCCAACCGATATACCTAAATCGGATATTAGGATGTATATCCGGCTCCGTCTTGGACACACCGAATTTACTCCCCAGCCCCTGCTCAAAAGGGAGTCCCCTCCAAACTGCCTCACCTGCCGCAGACCAGTAACCATCACCCATCTCTTAAGTCAATGCTTTGTATCATCGCAACCAGCACTGCAAAACAACCTCAACCACAACGTAGACCTACTACATCTCCTCAAGAAGCCAAACCAATCCAATATTAATAATTTAAAAAGTATCGTAGAAAAACAATATAGACAGACATAAGTATTTCGAGGGCCGTAAGTCATAGCCACTATTTGGCCCCTATAGTTCATATTGATTACAATTTTAATTGTAAATTAATATTATAATAAAAAAATAAATCTTTCTGGGATTAGAATGCTAAAGGCATTTGATGGATTAATCTGAGGTCCGTTGGTGATGATACCAGATCTCTTGGTGCTGCGAACATAGGGTTTTTATGTCCAGCAAGATTCTGTGAACCTGACGGCGTTTTGTGCTGTAGTGTTTTTAATGTATAGGTCCAAGGGTAGAAGATGCAACATCGATCGTAGGGCGCCAGCGGTGCCTCTGCATGCTGGTCTCTGTTCCGTGTTAAGTTGTGTTGTATTGTATTTTTCCCCAAGTGATCCGTATCTTAGAATCGCGCGAATTGCTGCCGTATACATCCAAAGGATCAACACTTTGGGTAGAGACCCCATTTTTTCTCGAAGTTTCTGGTGAAGGTATAAAAGGCAATGCATATTTTCTAAATTTGCTGGTCTATGTTTAGCCAGCTGTCTCCAACTGCACCAAGTTGATTGAGGTCCTTCTCCACCTGGGTGCGCCATCGATTCCGTTGGCGTCATCGAAGACACTTCGTGCTGGAGCAGTGTTGTCCATGCGCTCTACATTGCCCAGCCATCTTAGGCATTGAATTCGCCGACGCCTTCGTGGTTGAATCTTCTTCTCCAATAACCATCATCACTGACAGGACCAAAGATTGAACGCAGAACTTTTCTCTCGAAAAGACCAAGTGCTTCTTCATCCGCTTTTGAGATTATCCATGCCTCCGCAACTTAGAGCAGGACAGGGATGATCAAGGTCTTGTATAAAGTCAGCTTGGTCCTTCGAGAGAGGACTCTACTACTCAATTGCCTCCTGAGCCCAAAGAAGCAGCGATTGGCAAGAGTAATTCTGCGTTTAATCTCGGTACTCGGTGGTGTTCGTACTGTTCACTTGCGAGCCGAAGTAGACGAAGTCCTTCACTACCTCGAAGTTATAGCTGCCTATGGTGACGTTTTGGCCAAGTCGTGGATGTTGTGCGTCCTTTCTCGATGACAGCATATACTTCGTTTTGTCCTCGTTCACCGCTAAACCCATTTTGGCCGCCTCCGCTTCAATACCAGCAAACGCCTCATTGACGGCTCGCTGTGTTCTGCCAATCACGTCAATGTCATCCGCGTATGCTAGCAGTTGTACGGACTTCTGGGAGATGGTGCCTCTAGAGTTGGCGTGTGAGTCTTGCACGATCTTTTCCGGGATGATGTCAAAGAAATCACATGACAGCGCGTCGCCTTGTCTAAAACCTTTTTTGACATTGAAGGTCTCGGTGAGTAGGGTAACGACCTTGATGGAGCAGCGAGAGTTCCCCATCGTCATCCTGCACAACCGGACGAGTTTGGCAGGAATGTCAAAACTAGACATGGCGTTGTATAGCTCGTCCCTATGCACGCTGTCATATGTGGCCTTGAAATCGACGAATAAGTGGTGGGTGTCGATCTGCATTTCTTGGGTTTTTTCCAGGATCTGCCGTAGTGTGAAGATTTGGTCGATGGTGGACTTCCCCGGCCTGAAACCGCACTGATAAGGACCTATCAGGTTGTTGACAAATGGTTTCAGGCGCTCACACAAAACGGCAGAGAGGATATTATAGGCGATGTTGAGGAGACTTATCCCTCGGATGTATAACCACAAGAACTAAAATGATGTATCCAGTGTTGCTCGCCACTGTACACATTTTGATGTTCTTCGGTGCAGCTTTATTGATTGCAAGCAATTCAGCTTGAAATATTGTTGTTTCCCTACAAAGAGTAATGTGAAGGACTGTAGGCTGCATCTTGGTCCTATCACTCCAGGGGCCCAGCCTCTAATTAGTTGCTTGGAGTACGACCCGTCTGTGTACCATTTGGGCGTTATCCTTCATCCAATCTCACTTGATTGGGACGAGCTTAATCGATATTGATCCGATTGTGTAAAACCCTGCAGTAGTCAGGACAGAGAAGGACATCTCATCCCTCTCCTGACTCAGTCCAGGTAGAGGCAGACAGTCTACGGCCCTCAGTGCTCTAAAAACAAGCACCAATCTCCCAGTTTTAGTTAGACCGGTCCTTTAGGTTGACAACTTTTCATCAAAAACGAGTCGAAGATCTTCGTCGAATGTCAAAGAACTGAATAAAATCAAAGCCAACACATGTTCATATCAACGTTTTATTAAATGTACACTTTATTTTCATCTTACAATATAGAACCTTTCCATTTCAGTTACATTGCCTAACCCAATCCCTTTGTCCTTTCGCATGTTCGAATGGATCTAATAAAATAACCTCAAAGCCGCACCAGTAGTTGCTACAAACGATTGTTAATTTCAAATGCAATTCTCCAATAGTATTCTCAAAACGAAAGCAAAAGTGGTATCTTCACTGCCTTTGAACGACAAAAAGAAAGAAATTTTTAACGAATATTCACACACAGAAATTCAACGAAACCGAAGTTCGTCGTGCATTTCATTTAGTTTTTTTTTTTTTTTTTTATAGAATTTTATATTTTTGCTTAAAAACAGCTGACTGCATTAAAATAACAACGCCAATACACCCGTCCACTAGCACGGCCAGAAGCAGAGTCCTCGTCGTGTGGTGCTCTTCTCTGAAAGCTCTTTGCCATTAACTGAAATTTCTTTTACTATGTCCATCAAATGCATTAAGGCTTTATTATCCAACTTACAGTTTCGCCACTGCCACGATTTGGTGACTTGAGCTCGCGAAGGTTTCTAAAATCAAAACCGGGCTCTTCTTCGTCCCCATACATGTTATCGTGTTCAGCTGGAAGGGAGAACAAAATGCAAACGTAAGCGTGGATCTCTTTGGCCTAGGCAAGGGACTTACTTGGATCGAAGTCAGCAATGGAGCCGCCGTTTAGCAGGAAACTGGGTGTTTTATCTCGAGCGTAGATGTCAGCAATGCGTCGTCGACCGTGGCGTTCGTCTTCCAGGGCATGGTGCAAGGCAACCATTAGTCTGTCGAGGAGGAGTGCCGCCCGCTTTGGAACAACCTGTTAAAGAAAACCCCGTGTTATTCAAAGACATTGAAGTTGATGCATAAAGGTTACTCTAAAGAAGACTGTTAATTGAGACAGGGAAACGCATGAGGAGTACAACTACAGGATGTGGATTACCTCTCGAAGTAAAGGCAACGAAACAAAAGTAGGGTCAATGGTCCACAGCTTATTATTGAAAGTACATAAAATGCAGCTTTAAAAAAAATTCAAGTCTAGTCAAGATTTCTCAGGCGTTGCAGCTGTAAAGATGGAAGGGACAATCTTCTATGAATTAGCCCAGCTGTTGGGTTACTTAGATCAAATCGATGTCGTAGCGGTGCCGTGAAATAACGCTGAATCTTGGAACTTTCGTGTTCGGTCTTATTTCACTCAGCTCTTCTCCGTCGTAGCTCGTTCCCATCTTATCCTGGTAGGAGCTTTCCATGCGATGGAAGGACAAGAGAAATGAGCTGTCAAGCAAGAGTCGTTCCGACACTCACCACTGAGCAAAGACCAATTTGACGGACAGCCCCAAATTCGAGGAAGCAAAGGAGATTCTCTACCAAAACGTGAACATCAAATCGCCCTTGGTAACCGGTGCTACTTCGGCTTTAAGCAAACAGAGCAGAGAACAGAGAGGAAACAGAGCTCAAAACTTTTGACTCGTAGCCGAAGGAGTCTATTCAGGGTCTACAAAACTCTTCTTGTGCCAGTGTCAGAATGAAGCCGACAGCTGGACGATATAGAAAACTGTAGAGCTGATTCTTGGGGTGTCGAGTTCATGGTCGGGTCTACGAGGAAGCCGAATGGAGGAGGCCAGGAGACCATAGTGGGCCACATCCAGTGCTCCAGTTAAGAGGAAGACCAAATCTCGTTACAAAGACTAAATCACCGCGGGGTAGGACAGCTGGCTGTCGATAATCGGGAGCAGCTTGACCGTTAACAGTGGAAGGGAGCATGTGTTATTTCTTAACAAACAGTTATTATAATTACTCGCCCTAAATCGAACTCTCCTAAGTCGTAACTCTCTCTAACTCGAATTCTGTCGACAAATTTTACATACATTTTCCTCAATTTTCCATACAAAACCCTCTCTCTAAGTCAAACTCTCTCTAATAATAGCTGTTTTTTGCAAGCGTATATACGCTTAATTTTCAATTTGCATTTAAAATACACTAACAACAAATCCAATATCCGCTTAAGTTACACATCATATCTATCGGCGCTTAAGAAATAAGCGCGGATAAAAACCATGCTTCCAATCATTATTTTCTGTGTTCATTCCTGAATTCATTCATTCATTGTTTAGGTTGCTGTATGTGGCTTACATCTGCAGGTTTGGTTGATGTATTAGATCATTTTTAATTTTATGGCATCCATAACTATGCAATTTTTGGTATACTCAGAGTGTCTCTGCTATACATTCCGTTTAGGTTTCGTCAACGATTCTTTTCATTTGATGAACATTTTTTTTATTTTACAATTATTAAGTGTTTTTGCTTTTAAAGTGATGGTCACGCTACACAGTCACAAAACGAAGATTGTGCCCATCGAAGATCAACCATCACCTTAACTTGTTTGGCAGAGCCAGAGAGAAAGATAACTCAAAGAAAATTGCTATTTATTCGCTAAGAAAACAATGACTCAACTATGAGAGCTCTGTTACTTTGCGAAAAAACTTTATTTTGATCTTAGCCAGAAAGCCAAATTACTTGAAAAACGTCTTAACAATTTTTTTTTTCCAAGGGAGAAGACGTTCAAATGCTAGTTATAAATCAGCTGGCTAAGTTCAGCCGGCTTAACTTAAAGTAGTCAGATGCAATCGCTATAAAATTGTGTACGGTCTCCCTTCAGATAATGAAATCATAACAAATCAACACAGATGACCAACGATCAAGTACTTGCTGGTTTTTGTTCTAAAATTAGTCAACTGTCCATGCGCCTCCTGTTCAAACCTTAAATGTTCAACCTTGTGGTCACTAGCAGCCACAAAGTCAGACAAATAATTTTGAAAGAGCACATCTCTTTACCATGTTCTTAAATTCACTCTTTAACCTAATTTCTTTTTGCTCACATTACGGCGTGAACATATCCCATTCACACGCATGAATCCCAACCAATGCCCGTTGAAGATATTCTAAATTTTGGATTTATTCTTGAAGTTTACACAAATTGTCTTTTGGTGCTACTGACAATTCTTAAAGAGTGCAACCGTTTAGAAAAAGCTTCTCAACTTGGCCATTCGAAGTGGGCATACAACTTTAGGTCCCTTCCACTCGTGCCCTGTAGAAGCTGTACAGTGGCCCTCTACGGCATGTGTCTGGTCAATATATTTGTAACAATTTATAAAATTTTGAGCGAACAAAAAAAATGGTATCAAAACCTTTTTCACAGAATTCTGAACAGAGTTGCCAATGACATCAGTGCTCTACCTCTTATCATCGAAGGGTCTATAAAGGACAAACAAAGAAATCATTGAGATGACCTTAACGGTGTTAGATTTCTGGAAATACCCCACACAAAAAAATTCAATATTAGTGTAATTTTCATTAAAGCGCTTATAAGAGGATTGTTTTTTTGGAGTCAAACAACTTTAAATGAGCAACATATTCTTCTGTGACAGCTGATTTGACAGGGCTCTAATCGCGTAAGGCGACAATTGTCTCGCGCTAGCGTTTCGACGATAGTTTCGCTTCATGTTAGCATAAAAAACGATAGCCTGCTTCGTAAACTGAAAACTGTCATTAACTATCGTCTCGACGACTAATTTTTGACGATATCTATTTCAGTATCGTCTCCTATTAAATGAGAACTTATTCTGTATACATATCTTGTTCTACACTTTTGAGACATTCTTAAAGTGATAGGCAGAAATGAAGTATTACACACATAGCCGACTTCACAGCTGATTACCCCCTAGTCCATCGACGAATTTGAGTGTCTTTCTGACAGTTTTTCTTGAATTTTTGACGGTTATTCACGAAATAACGTAAATGCATGCAATGGTCATTTTAGTTTATGAACACGTTATAAAAAACAGATGTCAACAATTTCAAGGGGCAAGAGAGGTAGAAGTCGGGCATCTCTGTAATACTTCATTTCTGGTGATAGGTCGCATTTGTACTATTTTTGTTCGCAAACTGAAACGAGAATGTGTGGAATTTGAGAGGTATTAGAGCATAAATGTCATTTTTACGTGAGAGTTATTATTTTGAGAGCACTCAAACTGTAACAATAGGCGAGACGATAGTGATGGTCTTACATGAAGCAAATCATCGCCGATATCATCGAAGTGAATCAAAAGGACGTTAGTCGTCCGAAAAGTTACGCGATGAGAGCCCAGTTCTCGAGTGTTTAGAGAACAGTTTGGCTTGGCGATTTATCATGTACAGGCCGGAGCAACGTTTAAACCCCTTTTTTAAAATGTTCAGTTCCTTGGCATTTTTCTGTTTTCTGTACGATTTTAGTACGAGTTTGTAAAGAAAACAGAATGATGCCATGCAAGCATCAGTAACTCAAGGCTTTATTGTCTTACTTGCTTCTAAATTTTATTTGTTCTTTTACGTCATGATGGGTCTCATCAAAATCAAAAATGTGTATAGTCCTTAGAAGCAGGGGCTGGGTTTTTTGTTATTCTTGAAATTCCACCTCGGCGCAGAACAAAGTGGCCTTAGTTAGGTTAGGTTAGGTAGTTGGGCTGCTAGTGAATCCACCAGCGCACTTAGACATTGTGATACCCATAGTCGGACTACAATGATTGACTACTCCAGTGATAGTGCCGCTAATTTGATCCCAACGGCAAATGCGGACTGGACCTGGTGACTTTGCTTTCACTGTGATTCGAACCGGGGACCCCGCTAACCAGGAGCAGGCCCTCTACCAACTGCGCCATCCAGTCGTCTAAGTGGCTTTAGTGAGTACAAACCTATTATCTTTTGTGTTTTTCGTTGAAGTAAGCCTTTCAGCCAACAGTCAGCAGGGCCCTATGGCTGACGCTCAACACGAAGAGATCAACATCATTGATCGGCTTTAGTCACAGCGACGAACGTACACTAATAGTAGTCCTAATCGGGCACTGTGCCTCAGGTACCCATGCAATGCGACTGACAAACGACTTTTGCAGAAGCTGCAGAGACGAGGAAGGAACAGGATCTATCCAACGACCTCAGCGAATGCCCAATCCTGGCAATGTAAAGAAGGTATTTTCTAGGAAAATTCATCCTCTCGGAGATAGAGGACTTAAGCTGTGTTGATTTGAAAAACCTCTTTAGACTCTCACATGTATTCTGGCCGGTCTTAGAATTGTAACAGCTCTCACGATAGCTTAACACTTCTAAACATGTGTCCAATGGACACCCAACACTTTGGTCTAAGTGATCGGCCGCCCGTAGGCCGTCAGGGCACCCAATTTAGCTACCTACAGTCAACGTTTAGGGGTATAGAGAGATTACCACAAACTTTTTGTGCAACACTTGGACTTGGAAGTCTACATTTGATGCGTTTTTGCCGATAAACTAACTGATCTACCGTGAAGTAATAATAATATTATATGGGTGGCGCGACAGTCCGAAACAGACATGGGTCTAGCTTCCAGCAAGCACTCGTGTTGTGCGTGCTATTGTTCTTTTACGAGTGGAAGGGACCTACAGTGATTCCAAACGACAACATTAAGAAGCTTTCTCTAGCCAGGAACACTCTTTGAGCAGAGGTGGAGCCGTGAATTATGATAGGTGGTAAAATCGGGTATCGAACCTGGAACCCTCTGCGTAGTAGTCGACGCACCAACCCACTACGCCACGGCGGCCGACCACCGCGAAGAGTGTGTGAAAATTGGACCAACAGATGGGACTTGGGATATAGATTGCTTATGTTCTGAACTAAGACATTGACTTAATTGTTTACATTCTGCCCTAAAATATGAAGTTTTGTGTCGCAAGAAGCCACTGAGACTACAATCGAACGGCAAGTTCAATGTAAAGACACAGCTCGATGGGAGGGTATCACGGTTGATAACTACTTTATCTTCTATCGTAGAGCGTGAGACTCTACACATTCATTAGTTGCGGTCATTAAAATAAAACGCATTTGGTTATTCCTTGAGTTGTAATTCACGTTCCAAAATGGAGATCGGACATGTTTCAACAGCTGTCAAAGTTATCAATGACATCTGGAGTAGTCAATTTGTGGTAGTAGTCTGACTAAGGGTCACAATTGACCAATAAGGTCTAAGTGTGCTGGTGAATGCACTAGCAACCCCCCTACCTAACCTAACCTACCAATGACATCAAGCCATCAGGCAACGTTTCACAATAGCCGGACAGGCCGAAATGATTAAAAACTACTTAAATTTGAAATTCCGACTTAGTTGTAGATACGTTGTAGAAAGTGAATTTCGTCGTGAATTTTATATGTAATCATCGCAATGTTCGAAGTTGTAAGGAACATTTTTCACGACGGCGAGCGTCCATCAATTGCCATCCGTGACCATGCGATTTGACACCGCTAGATTATTTTCTTTGTGGCAACGTGAAGTCCTTTGACTACCCTAACAAGTCAGGACGAGCTCGAGGCCAACATTCGAGACGCTATTGGCGAAATAACGTCGGACACATTGTACCGAGTCGTCAAAAATTGGACAGACCGCTTGAAGCACTGCCAGCGAAGCCGAAGATACCATTTGAATGATAATATAAAATGGCATAAACGTAGCTTCAAAATAAAGCTAGAAACAGTTTTATATCTCACATAGTTTTTGTTTTATTTAAATTTCCATTTCTGTCGTTCTTATCTGGTCATCCTGTACAATAACAATTTTGAGACCCACGGGTACTGTTAGTGTTAAATAAAGAGACAATATTTCTCTCAAAAATCGAAAAATATTCAAAACTCTGAAGGCTAAAAAGAGCACGACTTTCAGCAAGGAATAGCTAAACTGCGGCGAATTACAAGCTGTGAGTTAATTTTAAAATGTCTCTATTCTCCCAAGACGCGCTTCGCACAAGTGAAATGAAAAAAAAAAATTTTTTTATAATCTCAAACAACTCCCTAAAGTATACACATCAAATGCGGTCAGCAGAAAATCAACCACAAAATCCGCAGCAATTATTTAGGCTTCCGACTATTCGTAAATTGGCACACGCCACGGCCGCCGCGCCGTGCTAACGCCAAACAGTTTCACAACAGTTGCTGTCCTAGTGAGTTCCTGGAATGGATACGCTCCACTATCAGTGCCATCTGCCCGATAAGCCATATCATCACTACGGAATGTGCACACATTTTGGAAAATTTTCCAAGAACACTGTCCAAGTTGCGATACACAATTTCAGGGGGGGTGGAACGTCAGAAAACACAACAAAATGACAAACTGCATACCGGGTATTCATCAAAGTCGCCCTGAAGATTGGCCGGCTTGTAAAACTCCCCCGTCTCGCTGTCCGTGGTGATAGTCCGCTTCGGCTCGACAGGATAGACACCGTCGGTGACTGCAGCCATGACGCTCATATCCTCTTGCACGGCCCGGCCAATGGTGAACATTAGAAGGACGCACGAGCCCAAGGCGATTCTGTGTCCGCCTATCGTTGCCATTTCGCCCGGCGATAATCGAATCCTTTGCCCGTGCGAAATTAGACTCTCCTCGATGGATAGACTGAGCGGCGCGACGTAAGCGGTCGTATGGAGTGTGAATGTAATCCCGTGTTGGTCTCAACTAAATCCGGTAGCGGAAGCACTGTAACACTGTAAACCGGTTTTCAATTTTCCGAACCGAACTGCCACTGGGCGGCCAAACTAACTGGTAACTGATTTTAAGTGCCACTTCGTAACGGCTTTTATAGTAAAATTTTTCGTTCGCCGCCAACCAGATCACAAGGAGTGCGTCTCACACACGTCGCCACATAATGTACTACATATGGCTATCAGTGTATCCATCAGTGTATCCATCACCACCCCCTCCGTATTATCGTAATGTGATGGCTATATGCGAAACAAACGAAAAAAAAAAGAAGAAAAACATGCGAGGGTATCAATGGGCACCGCACAGCAATCAACCACCATCCCCACCAGAGCTGCCGACACCAGCAGCAACAGCAGCAGCAGAAGAAGAAAGGCGTCGTGAAAGCCAACAACAAGTGGAGAAGAAAGCAAGGACTCAACAAGTGGACCAACGACACATTGACGGAGCAATCACTCTCGGACCGATGTTTTGTGATGGAAATGGTCATGTTCGAGCTGCGGTGTCCTTGCGCTGAGTGGAAAACATCAACTGGAAATATAAATAAGACCCTTTGACCCTCCCTCATGGCGACCCAGCCCGGGATGGATGCAAGAAAAGGCGGATCGTGGCCCCGTATCATCGGCGGGGGTGGAGAAAACGCAGTAATGCATGAAGAATTACATTTGAAAACTTTTTTCCTGCTCTATGTTTGTATTTCAGCCGTACGCCTACTGAAGGTGGGGGCGTGTGTACAGTGTACACGCACTTCATGTGCTCATGTGAATTTGATTTCAGATTGAACCTAATGAATGGCCCTGGGTGAGCCAGGAGTTTGACGTGGACTGGCAAGTTTTGTGGAGACCGGCCCGAGGTCCGGACGCGCACTGACTGGAACTAATTGGGGAAGAGTTTGCCTAATTTCTGTTCGGGTGATCGAGTTAGTCCTACGATGTACTCGCTGGTGAAATTGGATGCGGCTGGGTCTAGTACGTCGAAGAGAAAGTTGGCAGTGACCGTGAAATGTCAGCCGTAGCCTCGTTTGATGAGGAAATTGCGTTTGATTCTTGGCAGGGACGGAGTCTGATACCAATCGTTTTTGAAACATCAGTCTATGCAGTGGCGAATGCGAACAGACAACACATTCATTGCAGGGTCCTTTTCATCATGTGAAATTAATCACAGTTGGTCTTGTTTTAACCGAATGCAGCTGCTTTAAAGAACGAACGGCGTAGCAAAATTTTGTAGCATTTTTTTTTTTACGGTATGTGACCCGTGTCCACATAGTAATGTCAGATTTTTACTGACTAAGAACACCCTTCCCTTTTGGTTTTTCCTTACTACAACTAAGTTTCCTTATCTAGTAGCTTACATTTAAGGATATTTTCGCGTGTTGCAGGTAAACCTTCGGTAAAATCACCTCCCTTGACCATCGTGAGGATGGTTTACTATTATTGCGCCAAATCGAGCGGTCTCGTACGCTGGAGGCGGCATACTAAACGTCTCATGTTCAAAGTTTGGAGGATGCCATTGTTACAATGACCACGAAGTCTGATACTTAGCTTTCGAGCGGAGTTTGTTATTTCCTCGCCGACGGTAGTTATCCCTAGGTCCCTTTGTATATCACAATTCCTGAGCCAGGGAGCTTTCACAATATCCCGTCTAATTTTATTTTGAACGGACTGAATGAATCCTCTGTTATTTGCTTTCGTACAACCTCATGGTTGTATGCCGTAAGTCCATATATGCTTCAGTACTTGCTTCTATAATAGCAGTTGTTGTACATGCTTAACTTGGAGTGCCTTCCATGTAACCAGTACATTTCTCTAAGCCGGTGTTCGAGCTCATCCCGTTTCTTTTTCACTTGGGCCTTCCACTTGAGTTTCGCATCAAGTGTCATACCAAGATATTGTGCTTCATTAGCGAACGGTATTTGTACAGAATGAATAAAAACTGGTAAATTTTTAATATTTCTGTAGGTAAAATTTATGTGCGTTGATTTGGTCTCATTAGAAGCAATGCGCCAGCGTTTTGACCATTCGTTTATTTTGTCCAGAGCTCGTTGCAGTTTTTCAGTTGAGGACTCAACAAACATCCCGTTGCCATGATCGCTGTGTCATCCGCAAATGTAGCCACAAGTGTACGCTCAGTTTCAGGTATGTCTCTAGTGTACAACAGGTACAATGTAGGGCCAAGGACACTCCCTTGAGGAACTCCTGCTCGAAGTATTCAGTTCCATGTTTAACTCTAAATATCCTGTTATCGAGATAAGATTCTAGTATCTTATACAAGCTTGTCGGTAGAAGCCTGCTTAGTTTGTATTTTAGGCCTTCATGCCAGATTTTGTCGAAGGCCTGGGAAACGTCAAGTAGGGCGGTGGAGCAGATGTTTTTCTCCTCTAATGCTCCTTCAATTTCATTCATTTCATTCGTTCCGTAGCAAATGATGTTTTCGAAGAATGTTTATTGATTCAGCGGAATAGTGGGTTTCTAAACTGCTAACGAGGGATACAACTGCGAATACAAGTAGATTCGTACACAATTTGTGGTTTGAATATGTTTATATGCAAAAAGAAAGAATGACTCATTCTTCTTCTTGAATGAGCGACAAGGTTTTCCTCTTACCTCAACCACTTACAGCAAACAAAGTTCTCGAGACCCACTGTTTTAGGCCGACTCAAAACGGCGCAGTTTTAAAAGTCTTCTTCCCAATTATACTCAGTGGGCTTTGTCAGTGGCTGAATGGTATGGCCCACCCATGCCAGGTATTGCACATAGAATGACTGTCTGAGGAAGTAATAAGTGGGGTTTGGCAAGGCTGCATTCTTTTACCAGTACTGTTTTTAAGCGGTGTGTTTTTTCGACAGCAAATGAAAGAATTCGATGGACTCTTACTTCTGAACTCAAACAAATCGACTACGTTGGCGATCTGGTATGATGCTTAATAACTCGCAGAATAAGGGGCTTTCACCAAATGACATCTGCTTACTAACTCACAGAATAAGGGGCTTTCACCAAACAGCAGCTGATGTCGAGAGAGAGGCAAATGTTGGGGGTAAAAATTAATTCTTCAAAAACAAATGCAATCATCATGCAATCGAACTCATCAACTCAAATAGTCATTGCAGGACAAACGGCTGAGGGAGTTGTTCCAATAACTTGGGAGTATTGTCCTAGATGATGGCAGAACCGACCTGGCAGCAAGCCGAATAGGCAAAGCAAAGTCTGCGTTTGGGATGCTTTCCATGATTTGGGGAAGTACTGCAATAAGCTCAAACACCAAGTTACGACTGTTCCATTCCAATGTTGACTCCGAGCTTCTGTTTAGATATGGTACCTGGAGAGTGACCACCACTATTACGAGGAAGATTCAAGCGTTCGTTAGCAGATGCTAACGAAAGAAAAGATATTTCTGGCCGAATCGTATTCCGAACGTGGAACTTCATCAAAGAACGGGTAGGATCATACACAAGGACGATAATGGCTGTATAGTGTGTGACCAAACAATCTCCGCAAATGTGACAGCTGCAAAGGAAATCACGCTATGAAGTGGAACCCACTTACGTAGGATTGAAGAATAGCAGCTGTCCTAGAAACTCGTCGAGGAGAACAGTCAAGAAGGAAGCACGACAAGTGGGAAAGAGTTCTCAAGAACTGGGTCACATTTTCAGAACCGACACAAGACGACGCGTATGAGTTGTAGACGCCCTAGGACACGTAAGAGGATGTAGGACAAGATGATGATTGACTAGGAGTGACTAGGAGAAATTACCATTAAAATATGAAAAACTGAAGTTCTTCAATGGCCAAAGCATTACATGGCTTTCGAAGCAATAGATCTACTGGCGATTTGATGTCACATCTCATTGAACAATGGCATAAGTCCCTACATCGTTTTGTTGAGAGTAAGATCATTGCTATTTCAAAAGCATTTAATGGAGTGGCTAATCCTGGGAAATAGCTGCTTTACATGGTTGGCGGTCCTTGTCACGCTACGATGCAACCAAACTGTTTTTCGTCCGCGAAGACTTGGTTTGTTTTCGGGGTTTCGGCCTTCGTCCCCCTCTGATTCCAGGCAATGCGGATTCGAAGGCCCTCTTAATAATAATATAATAATATGGGTGGCGCTACAGTCCGAGGCGGACCTGGGACTAGCTTCTCAGCAACCACTCGTGTTGTGCCTGCTATTGTTCTCTCACGCGTGGAAGGGACCTACAGTTTAATGCCGACTCCGAACGGCCAAGTTGAGAAGCTTTTTCTAGACAGGAAATACTCTTTGAGCCTTGTCGGTGACTCGAAAGAGGTGGAAGCCGTGAATGATGAAAGTTGGTAGATTGGGGTATCTAACCTGGCACCCTCTGCGTAGGAGTCGACGCACTAACCCACTACGCCACGGCGACCCACTTAGGCCCTCTTAGCTATGGTAGTGTTGTTCGTGCACTCGATGTAGCCAAGCAACTTTCGACTTTATTTAGCAGGAGCGACACAATAGGAGTTTTTTAAACCATGATTGACCCCATTTTTTAATTTTAGAAAAATCAGAGTAACAGCTTTTTTTTTGCGATTCCATGTCGGTGTCGTTGAGTTCACGTCAACCACAAGGTAGACTTACTTACAATCCGGGGTGGACCTGGCATCAACCAACAAGCGGCTCCAGCCAGCTCGATCTTTAGCTAGGTGCCTCCAGTTTAGCACGCAAGGTTGGTTGAGATCCCTTTCCACTTGCGTGCGTCAACTCAGTCGCGGTCTTTCTCACCTTCGCCGTACCTCTGGGGTGGATTCGAAGATTTTCCAGGCCGGAGCATTGGTTTCCTTCGGCTCTACATGACCTAGCCATCTCAATCGTTGGATCCTCACTCTTCAGACTAAATCGATGTTGCTGAACAGCTCGTACAGTTTGTCGTTATATCTCCTCCTCTGCTCACCTAGGTGGTGAGACGAAGACTATTCCCAGACGGGACCGAAGAATATTCCCCTCAAGACAAGCAAGAGTACCTTTGTCCGCTTTTGACAAAATCCATGCCTCTGCGCCATATAGCAGGACTTGAACGATCAAGGTCTTATAGAGGGTAATTTTGGTTGTTCGAGAGAGGGCTATGTTTATCAATTGCTGGCTTACCTCAAGGAGGAGCGATTGGCAGGAGTTGTCCTTCATTTGATTTTAACGCTGTTGTCGTTGTCTCAATTCGCAATGCCAAGAAATCTTTTTTTGTAAATAAACTCGAACCAAATTTGGGTTCTAAGCAAATTGTGGAAAAATCTGACAAATTTAGGTGTAGTATCGGATAGTAAGTTGTCTGTGTGTTCGTTACACCCTAATGAAGTAAGTGAGTTTTTTTCTCCGGATGTAGTTAGTTTTACTTATGATCTGAGTCCTCCTCGAATTTTTGTTTTCAATATGTTGATGAAATTGATGTATTCAATGCCATTAACTCAGTGATCTGATAATATTTCCCCCCGGTTTTTAAAGCCTATTCTCCATCACATTATTTGTTATATTCACCATATTTTAAATTTCTGTATTTACAGCTCTCAATTTCCACTAGTATGGAAGAGAGCAAATATCATTCCTATTCCTAAAAAGTCAAATGCCCAGTGCTCTGCTGACTACAGACCTATTGGTATTTTGTGTTCTCTATCAAAGGCATTTGAAAAGATACTATCTTCTTAAATGTAAAGTTTTCTGCAAGAAAATAATTTACTCTCGAAATGGCAATCTGGTTTTCAGAGTCAGCATAGCTGCGAATCTGATGTCCTAAAAGTTTCCTCTGACATTAGATCTGCTTTAGATAGAAATGATATTTGTGTTGCAGTCCTACTAGACTTCTCCAAAGCCTTTGACTGCATTGACCAAGTAAATTTAATTTCTCGAATTCTTCCCTTCGATTGGGTAGTGAATATGTGCGAAATAAAGTACAGACGGTCATCACTGAACTTGGTCACTCTAATCCTAAAGTTATTCGAGCGGGAGTTCCTCAAGGCTCTCTACTAGGACCTCTGTTATTCTGTCTTTTCATCAATGACATTCCAAGGATTGTTGAAAACTACAAGATACACATGTATGCCGTTGACGTAATTATATACCTTTCGCGTCCTATTGGCTTAATGGAAGATGGTATTGCTAAGATGAACGAAGATCTTGACAGTATTTCAAACTGGTCTAAAGACAATAATTTGAAGCTGAACCCCATTAAGACTGTATCTATTGTATTTTCCCTTCATGAATTTTGTCTTAATGATTTTTCACCTATAGTTCTTGATGGCACCCCCATCAATGCCATCAGGTCTGTAAAGTATCTTGGGTTTCATATTAACTCCTACCTTACATGTTAAAGATTCTTTACGGAAAGTTTATTGTGGACTCCGCAGATTACGTTTCATTCAGCGTTCTATCTGAGTCCCATTGTCAAAAAATCGATCGAAACCCTTATTATGCCCCACCTTTGTTTGTTCTGTGTATCTGTGTATCCGCACAGATTTCGTTTAATGACATGTTTCGTTTAATGACTGTTTTATTTATAATATTCGCCGGTCGAGCAGTGTGTCCAACTTGTCATCGTCTATTCTTGGTTTCAGGCTTGACCTGTATTTTAATTTTCGGAATATCTTAAAGCTGTTTAAAGTCATGAAAAGTAAATCACCTACTTATTTGTTTGAAATGATACAATTTGCACAATCTAGTAGAGGTAAAACTCTTATAATACTCTCTTTCAGACATTGCATTGGTGAACGATCCTTTCTCGTATCGTGGCTGGAACAATCTTCCGCATGGATTACAAAGAACCAATTCTTACACTGCCTTTCAGAAAAACCTTTTCCGATTCTTTTCGGATAACCATTTCATAAATTGACCTTAATCCTTTTAAATTAAATGATTTTACATGTTGTTCTTATATTGATTCTACTTAAAGCCAAATTATAAATTGTAAGCAATTACTTAAAGCTGTTAATTTTAAGATCCATACTTCCAAAAGACGAATTGTCTTGTAGTATTGTATTGCAATTTTCATTAAATAAATAAATAAAATTAAAAGCGTTTCCTAGGTAGACAAAGTCTCTTACTACCTCAAAGCTATGGTCTGCTCTGTCCGAGACTTGTTCTTGCCATCATTTACCGTTAAAGACGTGTTCGCGGCCTCCGTTACAATAGTCACAAAAGTACCATTGACATCACGCTGTTTTCCAGTAATGGTAATAATGTCAGTTGTATCAATGGTAATATCGCCAGCATATGCAATTAGTTGGACGGACTTCTGAAGGACTGTTCCTCTTGTGATGGCGTGTGAGTCTTGTACGATCTTCTGCAGGATGATGTTAAAGAAGTCACATGGCAGCGCGCCTTGTCTAAAACCTCTGTTGACATTGAAGGTCTTGGTTAAGTCTTTACCGACCTTGTTGAGAAGCGTGCACATTCTCCATAGCCATCCCGCATAAAGGGATGAGTTTGGTAGAGATGTCAAAACTAGATTAGCCCGTCTCTATAATTGCTGTCATACGCGACCTTGAAATCGATGAAAAGGTGGTGGGTAGCGATCTGTTGCTCCTGAGTTTGTGGGCTTGTGCGTTCGTGTGAATATTTGATCGATAGTGGATTTTCCTGGCCTAAAAGATGATACCAGTGTTGCGTATGCACCGACCAGGTTGTTGACGATTCACACAACACGACAGATAATAGCTGTGTTTTTTTTGCAAGCGTATATACGCTTAATTTTCAATTTGCATGTAAAATACACCAACAACAAGTCCTACATCCGCTTAAGTTACTCATCATATCTATCGCCGCTTTAGAAATAAGCCCTGATAACAACAATGCTTCCAATCCTTATTTTCTGCGTGTTCATTCCTGAATTCATTCACTCATTGTTTAGGTTGCTGTATGTGGCTTACATCTGCAGGTTTGGTTGATGTATTAGATCACTTTTAATTTTGTTGGCATCCATAAGTATGCAATTTTTGGTATACTCAGAGTGTCTGGTTTTGGCTTCGTAAACGATGGTTTTCATTTCACGAAATTTTTATTTTATTTTATAATTATAAAGTGTTTTTGCTTTTAAAGTGATGGTCACGCTACACAGTCACAAAAAGAAGATTGTGACCATCAAAGACCAACCATCACCTTCTACGACTACACCCGTGATCGCTTAGCAAATGTCATAAATGTCGTCGGTGCTGCCAAGATTTTATGATGAATCATTAAGCGCACTTCAAAATTAAGCGTATATACGCTTGCAAAAAAACACAGCTAATATGTTTTAGGCGATGCTCAGAAGACTAATGTCTAAACAGTTAGCGCAATTCAGAGGGTCTCCTTTCTTGTGAATCGGGCAAACAATGCTGAGGTTCCATTCAGCGGGCATGCTTTCCTCTGACCACATTTTACCACGAGGTAGACAAACACCTTTAATACCTCAACTCAAAGTTGTAGCTGTCGGTCGTACTGTTTCATCAACCAATGCAGTCTTAAACTTAATTAGTACATATCTTAGCACTACGTGCGTCATAAAATGGAAAAAAATAGGCACGTAACACGAATCTGTCACAGAGTGCAAAACCGAAACTCCCACACACGGAATAGGAATATATTTTTTTAACATCATTAAGGACATAAGCGCACACGCTCGAGCATCTATGAATAAATTTAAGAAAACTTTCGCAGTAACAGCTCCACAGGACCGAGATGAATCGACTTAAAGCATAGTCGGTGGGCGCAAATCCATGTACAGAGCCTTTTGAGCACTTTCCGGAAATAATTATGCCCACGAATCTCCATGCGACATGCATATTTGAATTACATAATTACATAACTGCGGCCGGCCTTTGAAGCATTCGTACGTCGTCCAGATTGATTGCAATCGCTTGAATTAAGAGACTTAATGATTGAGCAGAGTGGTGTTGCTTTTTCTTTTTATTGGACGGATATTGTACCCTTGACAAATAAAACCGTCGGTCATCTACTGGTAATAACCGACATTCATGCGCTGGCCTGTGCACACTCGGAGGGATGAACGAATTCTTGAGTAATGTAGCGCCATTGAGTGGCAGCATCGATGTGGCAGCAACGTATGGTCCTTAATTGCCTAGTGAAAGCTCATTCCTGTTGCGCTGTGGGATACACAAATTCTTCTTGTCGACGGTCAGGATTAACGCTCGCATAAATGCTTCAGTGGGTTGCCAGCGCTTAGTCGCAATCCGGCACGTGAAGCTAGACGTTAATTACTGGATGTTTTATGCGCTGCAGCGAATCATTATGAAACTATTCAGTCATTTATTGGACGGAGCGAAAGTTGGTCTCAGAAAGGTTCTCAAATTGATACGAGGCCAGCAGCTGGGACCAGGATGGTGGTCTCAAATAATAGAGGAAATTCTTTTCTTGCGGGAGTTTTGTGGTGGGTCGCCATTGCGAAGTGGGTTAGTGCGTCGATTCCTATGCATAGGATGTCATTCTGGTCAATAACGAGATCACCGTCGCCTGCTTCCTGGACATGGAAAAGGCCTTCGACACGGCCTGCATAGAAGGCCTCATCTACAATCTGAATCAGATGGGATTCCCCTGCAACCTCATCAGCATAAATTACAGCTTTCTGCTTTCCAGAAGATTCTACGTTCAAATTGAAGGCAGCAAATCAACAGCGCGGAGCACCAAGGCGGGAGTTGCACACGGATCGAAGCTGGGACCGAGGCTTATCAACATCCGCACGGCAGATCATCCACATCCCAGCGACACAGTGAACTGCTGTCTATTTGCAGATGAGTGGCTGACTTATGCCAGCTCGACGTCACCACAGATAGCCACGAGAAGGGTCGAAATCAACTCGTATCAATGCTGAGAAATCGGTACTCATGTGCTTTAGGAGACCATCCCGAGGTGGATGTAAATCTGCTAAACGAGCAGAGCTTTCCAACGACGTCGAACATGGGTGGGTTCTACCAGAGCAATCATCAGACTGTCGCGACACCCGTATTATGATTATTTTTATTATTATTAGGAGTTTTACTGAACGAACTTTAAGAGGAGGAATGTGATAAGTTTTGAAAATTGGTTTCAACATAAATCAGTCAATTGACACGTACAGCTGTTGACTACAGAGCAGGCAATGAATTCTGCTAATTCTTCAGATGATCTGCTGTCAGCTTGGATATTGTCTAATTTTGTGAGTGGAGGGAGTTTAAGTGTTAAGCGGCCCTCTTACCTAACCTAACTTATCCCCCTTGTAATTGGCGCAGTTGAGGGAGTCTCCTTTCTTGTGGATCAGGCAAATGGTACTGAGGTTCTACTCGTCGAGCGTGCTTTCCTTCGACAATATCTAACAGAAGAGCTGGTACATGTACCCTACCAGTTCATCTCCAGTCCACACCGACCGCTTTGTTAGACCTAACTTGACTTCGTCTAGGTCGGTGGGACGACATTCTCTTCTATCATCGTACATGGAGTGCAGTGCAACATTCTGACAGCGGTATTGATGTCTTCCTCCCCGTACAGCCGTCTACTGATGTCTACTCTTCTACGAGCTATCTCTCTTCGTCCTGATAGGCTTCTGTCCGAAG
Source organism: Eristalis intricaria (assembly GCA_964034865.1). NCBI lineage: Eukaryota > Metazoa > Arthropoda > Insecta > Diptera > Syrphidae > Eristalis > Eristalis intricaria. The sequence goes on from OZ035874.1 coordinate 56,043,346, forward strand.
CTTATGTCCATTGGATAGTTGCTTTACCCGTTAGTAGAACTTTCAGGCATCATTTCTGCCGCAACACCTCTCCATTTCCTCGATCGCACATCTTCTTCTTCTTCATCTGGTGGCGTTACAGTCCGGGGTGGACCTGGGCCTCAACCAGTAAGCCTCTCCAGCCGGCACGATCTTTAGCCAGCTGTCTCAAATGGCGCACATCAAGTGGATTGAGGACCTTCTCCACCAGGGTGCGCCATCGGTTCCGTGGGTGTCCTCTACTGCGTTGTCCCACTGGTTCGGAGTCGAAGGCTCTTGGGGCTGGAGCAGTGGTGTCCATACGCTCTAATCCGTAGACGCCTGACTAGGCTCATGCCGCTGTACAGCCCGTACAGTTCGTGGTTGAATCTTCTCCTCCAATAACCACCAACGCAGACAGGATCAAAGTGAGATCAAAGAGAGTGCTTCTTCATCCGCTTTTGAGATTGTCCATGCCTTCGCGCCGTACAGCAGGACAGGGATGATCAAGGTCTTGGATAAAGTCAGCTTGGTCCTTCGAGAGAGGACTCTACTACTCAATTGCCTCTTGAGCCCAAAGAAACAGCGATTGGCAAGAGTAATTCTGCGTTTAATCTCGGTACTCGGTGGTGTTCGTACTGTTCACTTGCGAGCCGAGGTAGACAAAGTCCTTCACACCTTGAAGTTATAGCTGCCTATGGTGACGTTTTGGCCAAGTCGTCGTTGTGTGCGTCATTTCTCGATGACAGCATATACTTCGTTTTGTCCTCGTTCACCGCTAAACCCATTTTGGCCGCGTCCGCTTCAATACCAGCAAACACTTCATTGACGGCTCGCTGTGTTCTGCCAGTCACGTCAATGTCATCCGCGTATGCTAGCAGCTGTACGGACTTCTGGAAGATCGTGCCTCTAGTGTTGGCGTGTGAGTCTTGCACGATCTTTTCCAGGATGATGTCAAAGAAATCACATGACAGCGCGTCGCCTTGTCTAAAACCTTTTTTGACATTGAAGGTCTCGGTGAGTTCGTTACCGACCTTGATGGAGCAGCGAGAGGTCTCCATCGTCATCCTGCACAACCTGACGAGTTTGGCAGGAATGTCAAAAATAGACATGACGTTATATAGCTCGTCCCTATGCACGCAGTCATATGCGGCCTTGAAATCGACGAATAGGTGGTGGGTGTCGATCTGCATTTCTTGGGTTTTTTCCAGGATCTGCCGTAGTGTGAAGATTTGGTCGACGGTGGACTTTCCCGGCTTGAAACCGCACTGATAAGGACCTATCAGGTTGTTGACAAATGGTTTCAGGCGCTCACACAAAACGGCAGAGAGGATATTATAGGCGATGTTGAGGAGACTTATCCCTCGGTAGTTGGCGGAGTTGAAGGGGTCTCCTTTATTGTGAATCGGGCTAACGATTCTGAGATTCCATTCGTCGGGCATGCTTTCCTCCAACCAAATCTTACAGATGAGTTGATGCATGTACCTTACCAGCTCACCTCCAGCTGCCTTAAACAGTTCCGCAGACAGTTCGTCTGCACCAGCAGCTTCATTCGACTTTAGTCTCGATATCGCTATCTTGACTTCGTCTAGGTCGGGGGGACGGAATTCTCGTCGATCATCGTCAATTGCGTTGAGTGGAACATTGTGCCTGACAGCGGTATTGAAGTCTACCTTGCCGTTTAAGAGTCTACAGAAATGATCTTTCCGGATTCTCAGTATCGACTGCGAATCTACTGCAAGTTGTCCCTCTGGGTCAAGACAGGCTTCTGTCCGAAGCTTATATCCAGTGGATAGTTGTTTTACCCGTTGGTAGAACTTTCGGACGTCATTTCTGCCGTAACACCTCTCCATGTCCTCGATCGCGCGCTTCCCATGCTCTTTCTTTTTCTTTTTGAGAAGCCGGTGCTCTTCCCTTCTTTTAAGTTCGTAGAGCTCACGAACCGCTCTCGTCCTTCTGTCCAGCGTCGCCTTGTATGCTGCTTGCTTCGCTGAATGTGCCTGCCTGCACTCGTTGTCAAACCAGGGGTTTTTTTTGGGGTGGCGTTTTAGAACCCAGCACATCAGATGCAGTTTCTCTGATGGCGTTTTGACTACGATTCCATTGTTGGTCGATTGTTTCGCCTGGCAGGGTTGGACTCTCTCAGAGCTTTAGGGAGACTCAATGGGCAAAAGTGCTAGCGGTCAATTGCGATTGTAGCTTTCCGACGTCAAACTGTTTTGGTCTTGATCTACTCCGTTGTCCTATCGATATCCGTGTTGTTACCTTGGCTACAACAAGAAAGTAATCCGAGTCGATGTTGGCTCCTCGGAATGTTCGGACATCGAGATTACTGGAGGAGTGTCTCACGTTGATCGCAATGTGATCAACCTGGTTAACGGTTGGTTTATTAGGAGACTGGCCAGGTCCCTTTGTGGATGTTGAGGTGGGGGAACCGCGTACTGGCTACAAAGAGGTTTCGGCCCGTTATGAAGTCCAACAGCCTGAGTCCGTTCTCGGATGTTTTGTTGTGCAGGCTGTGCTTCCCGATGACTCTAGCAAAGATGTCTTCCTTGTCCAGCTTTGCATTGAAATCTCCTAGAGCGATCTTGGTGTCGTAGCTGGCGCATTGATCGTATGTCTTTTCTAGGAGATCGTAAAAGTCATCTTTGCTGTCGTCATCATTATCCTCCGTTGGGGCGTGGTCGCAGATCAGGCTGATGTTGCCGAATGTAGCCTTGATGCGGATTGTTATGAGGCGCTCGCTTATGTGTTTAAAGCTTAAGACTTCTTGCCTAAGTCTGCCTCGAACAACAAACCCGCATCCGAATAAGCGCTGCCTTCGCTCTTTGTAGCAATCGCCGAAGTATATATCGCAGTTTTGCATCCTCTTTTTGCCCGACCCATCCCACCGCACCTCCTGAATGGCGGTGATATCTGCCTTATAAGCTTCGAGGGCTTCCGCAAGTTCATCGGCTGCACGTGGTCTGTTCAGGGACCTCACATTCCACGTGCAGAACCGAAAATCGTTGTCCTTATTTCGTTGTCCATGGTCGTCAGCAGTAGGGTCATCCATATCCGAGGCTTCTCGTTGTTTCTGGACTGTTGGTGCTTTACACGACGCAAACCCCAAGCGCAAACCCCAAACCTGGAGACCGGGTCCTGGTTTAAAACCCTGGACAAGGGGCCCCTGCATACATTTGTTCACCTCTAAGCGGTTGCTGTAAAGGCTATCCAGAGGGCGCCGCGAGGAGGCTGCATGTCAACTTGACCTGTGCATTTAACAGGGATCGCTGCTGGCATCTCGCCAAGTTGAGAGCACTCAACAACTTTGGCCCGGATACACAGGCCCATGCCCTCTCGATCGTACATCTACACACACAAAAAGACATTTATCGAGTTGACCATTCCCCAAACCGAAAAAAACGTCCATGTGCCATTACTCGAAGGCATATATTTAAAACAATAAATCTGAATGTTCCACAACACTTCTAACAATTTCAATTCAAAAACTAACTTCTGACGGACAGATTTTCTCGCAAATCACCCACAAGATCTCAGATCTCCCATTTAAAACGAATCTCTCGCATTTTGTTGCTCATTACGATAGAGCACAGTGTGGGAGTTCCATGGGATCACCAACTGAATGCCACAAGGCATGCACTCATAATATATGTAGGTCGTGTAATCCATGTCGCTGGCATACGTTCCAATAAAACGTCAATAAATTCCAAGCGAACGCAAATCATTATCGAACGTCGTAAATTACAGAAGATATGTAATAAATGAGTACTTCAGTAATTCAAGAGTTAGCAACTACAGAACACCTTGTTGAACTTTATGAGTGCAATAAAATTATTTCACTAACAAAGTGGAATGTTACCCACGCATGAGATAAACACCAACCACCGCGCCCGGTGCAAGGATATAAATTCAACGAGAGCCTGGAACAAACGAAAACATGTTCAATAAAATATGAGTTGTAAATATACATCCGATAAGCGCCGGAAATGGGTGATCTCAGCGAGCCCTTGTATCCGCACCCACTCGGGAGCAGACTGGTTCAACAATTTTTATTGAAGCCGAGAGATAATGGAAAGTTTTCGAGAGACCTTTGAAGGCTTGGTTGGTGCATTTCTGTGATGTCATGTTAGCACCGAATGGTGGAGGGACAGTCCTTGAGATGAGGTGGCAGAGGCTTTTTGATCACGACTTTGAAACTGTGGAGAGATAGATTTTGTTCGACATCTGTTTTGCAATTCAGTAAGTCTAGTAAGAAAAAGGATTTCGTTTTCAACAAGCTCTTCTTTAAAGCCTTCAATGATTTAAATAAGATCGAACTGAGAAACCTTATGAAGCTGATGGCTTTTTAGTAAAGGAAGGCACTATGTCAGTATACACATCTTGGGGGCAATGGAAAGAGAAAAGGAGGAGTAGACCACCGATTAAGTAGATCAAGCAGAAAGCATCGGATCCGATGAGTCGTTGAGCGGGGGATAGTCTATTTGAAGAAGTGAATGAGAATTAGCAGCTTACAAACCCAAAGGTTTTATTCACACCTGCCTGCATTAATTTGAAGGGAAAACTAAGCCAAGTTCAAATCCTCCAAGGAAAATAATGCGATAGATTGGACTTTTACCCCAGGAGCCAGTATAACAGTTTGAATTTATTCTTGATAATATTGAGTTTGAATATGCGTTTATATACGCTGTTTCCATGTCAATTTGTTGTCTGTAATTATACCCAGGTACTTTGCAGCATTTTCAATAATGAAGTCTTTGTTGTTTAGTTTGACTGTTTGATGACTTGTGGGGTTTTGTCCTCGTTTATCTCAATTCCGCGTTTGCTGAACCAGTCAACTGTCATCTTGAGTTAATGGAGCTTCCTGTGTAGCAAGTTTAATAGATTTGTTTGAGGATAGATTAGGCACATGAAATTAGTTGGCCTTGGTGTGTCTGCAGTGTAGAGAAGGTCGAACGTTGCTGCTAAGACACTTCCTTGTGGGGCACCTGCCTATATTTTGCATAGTTCCGAGGATTCGTCGTACGTAGTCTAAGAAGCATTTTATTAGTGCGAGATAGTCAGGTAACATTTCACTGACTTTAAATAGGACTCCTTTGTGCCAAATACAAGGACCAGTCAATATGTTACCATTAGAAAGTATAATCAACTACAGTGTTATCTTGAATCATATAATTTAATATCTATGTATCAGTCTGGTTTTCGTAAGAATCATAGCTGCGAAGCTTTATTGAACCTTGCAATTACAAACTGGAAAATTGAAACAGATGAGAGAAAGACCGTAGCTGCAGTTTCCCTGGTTTTAAAAAGGACATTTGAAACTGTTGATATCAAGATACTTATTGAAAAGATGTATAAACATGGAATTAGAGGAAAGGAGCTTAATTGGTTCAAGTCATACCTCCTGAACAGAAAACAAAGAAACAAAAGTACAAAAGTACAAGTCGAACTCTCCTTAAGTCGAAACTCTCCCTTACTCGAACTTTTTCGCCATATTTTACATACATTTCCCTCAACTTTCCATACAAAAACCTCTCTCTAAGTCAAACTCTCTCTAACTCGAACAAATTTTGGTATCCCGTGACAATTCGACTTAGGGGGAGTCCACTGTAAATGGAGTAGCATCAACAGCAATAGACATTAACTTTGGGGTCCCTCAAGGCTCTTTATTGAGTGTTTTACTTTTTATCATGGACATTAACCACATGGAAGAAGTTATAACTCACTCTAAGTTGGTGTTATTTGCAGATGATGCTCTATTATACACGTGCATCGGCTGAAGAAGGTATCTTAAAAACTAATGAAGAACTAGGAAAAATACATAAATGGCTTGAAATGAATAAATTAAAATTAAATACAAGTAAAACGAAAGCACTGTAATACAGACAGTTTAATTCAAATAACAGTTGAAATAGTTAATGAGATAAAATACTTAGGAATTATAATTGACAGCAAATTATGTTTTAATTCTCATATCGACACAGTATGTAAAAAGATAGCTAAAACAATGTTTTTCTTTGCTAGGATTAGAAAGAGTGTATCAAAATTATGTGCAATAAGAATTTATTGTTCAATAAGATAGATTAAGATTTATTATTGTACTTCTTCATAATTAAAAGTTATACTAATATAATATGGGTGGCACTATAGTCCGAGGTGGAACTGGGCCTAGCTTCTCAGCAACCACTGCGTGTTGTGCGTGCTATTGTTCTTTCAAGAGTGGAGGGACCTACAGTTTAATGCCGACTCCGAACGCCGAAGTTGAGAAGCTTTTTCTAGACAGGAATACTCTTTGAGCATTGTCAGTGACTCGAAAGTGGCGGAACCGTGAATTATCGAAGGTGATAAATTCGGGTATCGAACCTGGCAACACGGCGACCCACATGTTTTTTTTTTACAAGTTATGTTTTTTTCTTTACATGATTGACGTTAGTATATAAGAATTAAAATTTTCTATTCGAATAATTAAAAGGTAATAATCCAATAATAAGAGCTCACTTTGAGTATTGTTCTAGTATTACATTTATGTGTAATAGGTATATGTTAGATAGACTACAAAAGCTTCAAAACAATGCGATGCGATTAATACTTAAACGTAATAGACTAGCACCAATAAGAGACATGTTGAATGATCTATCAGGGGTGAGTATAAAACAAAGAACAATTTGCAATGTACTTGTGTTTGTGTATAAAATTAAATTTAATTTATTACTCTCTAACTTCCAACTTAAGATATGTTCATGATCGTCTACAACCGTACAATTTAAGGAATGCTAATGACTTCAGGATAATTGACTTTAGAAACTCGTCAACAGAACAAATGATAATGTATTGAGGTTTACTAATATTCAACTCCTTGCCAAATCATGTAAGAATTGAAACAAATATTAATGAATTTAAAAAAAAACAAATTATAATTTTTTAAAACAAAAAATTAGTTATTAAGGGTGTCTATATGTAAAAATGTACAAAAGTAGCAATTTATTTGCTAAATAAAACAATGAAAAAAATAATACTATCGAAGACCCTCGATCTTCGGATGTCTTTGACTTGGGGTGGCTATTATTTGGGAGACTTTCCAGACCTTGGGGATAATAGTTTAGTAGCAGTGCAACATTAAGTATCCTTTAATTGGTGCCTTTAGCAACTTCCCGTTGACCATGTCATATCCAGCGGCTTTTCTTACTTTGAGTCTGTCTTTTGAGTGTTTTATTATGTTCGTTTTTATTTTGTTGATATTTGTGTTTATTGTTGGCGTTATTGCCAACGTGTTTGTTTATTGATTGTGCTTGTAAAAGTACTTTTCACTGGTTGAATTAGAAAGGGGGTTTGAATACTTTGCAGATTGCAGGGCAACATATCGCTTCTTTAGAAGTCTCACTACGCCTGGTACGTAGATCTTGGTATACAGCAATACTCATACTCATACGATACGTCAAGCTTGCCATTGGCATCTCAAAGCTAAAGGTCGAACCAAGGCTGGACGTACTTGTTGACTCTCTGCCCAATCAGACTTCATTGTGATGCTCACAATTTGTGAGGTTGTGATAAGAATACGAAAACCTCACAATCTGTGACTCAGGAAGCTCGTGTCAGAATGCTGTGATGAGAGGTGTTGAGACCTCAGAATTATGTGCCAGAATATGGGCATAATAACACCTTTGCTCAGTTTATTAAAGTTTCTTTCAAGTGTTTGCTTACACAAATAAACCTTCGTATACTCGCGCCAAAAAAAAACTAAAACGTACTCTAATCTTAGTAAGATCTTTACTAAAAGTGTTTTAGATCGTTGCTTGTACATAGTTGTAAATAGGTCTAGAACTGTTATAAATAACTTCTGGCGAAGTTGCATGAATGAAGGGGATGTTGAAAGCAGTTTACATCTTCTGTCGATACTTGGCTGCAGAATATTGCTTTTAATTAAATATAACTTTCTAACAATCTCTTCGACTTAAGCAAGATGCTGTGGTCAAGACATCAACAAGACTTCCCTGGTTTCCCGCCAGAAGTTTCATAGGATATAGAATTCATCCAGACAGCACAATGAGCAATGAATTCCTAATCTACTGCAACTAACTTTATTTAAAGAATCTTGTGAGCTTGGTTTATAGTAATTGTCACATCTACACAAACTGTAACCCACTTAGATAGATTGGATTCATTGTGTCCGACAATCCATGCTCCGGCTCCTCTTTTGGCAAGACTACTAACTAACACTTGAGATATACCCACTGGTAAGATAATGGCATATCCTAGATGATCAACACCTTTGCTGCAGGTTAGAGTAAATTTAGATTCTTTATGAATTTTGGCGTTCATTGCATGCATTTTTATCTCCGATATTTCTTCTAAACTAGGTACTTACTGAGTAAATGGTTATCTAGCGTGATTTTTTTTGTTCTTGCAAGTCCTGGACAAGTCCCGAGGTTGTGATGCATAGTTTCTTCTTCTTCCTCATTGATGGCCGGTATCGATACCCAATACATTACTGATTTCATTCTTGTTTAATTTTAGGAGTGTACTTATTTTCTTTGGATTTATTGAAGGCCAAATTTGTCTCGAACTCCTGCAAGTATCTCATTCCATGCATTTCCGATTGGCGGTATTGACATTTGTAAGCAACAAGCTGCATATCACTTAAGGTCAGTGTTAAGGAATGTCCGTATTATTTGCCAGTGGCAGCCAGACACTTTCTAGCTAATCCGTCGGCCCTTTCGTTGCCTGGAATACCACTATGCCCAGGGACTCAGCATAGTGATAAGGTTGCATCTTACCATCTTTGATTTTTTTGACGGCGTATCCAAAGCATTGATAGCCCCTTGATTGTCTATGTATACACCGATATATAGCCAGTTTATCGGGTTAGATCACAGTAAGTGGGCAGTCTCTTGGATATCTTCGACTTCTGCCTGGATACACTACAGTGGTTAGGCAGTCGGAGGGATAGCTATAAAGAGATCCCCCGCGATATGGCATACACGGTGCCCTCATCTGTTTTTGATCCGTCCGTTTAGGCGGATTGCAGTGGCAGATCTTTTGACTTACTCTTTTTCCAAGTCTTCTCTATCGGAGATCAGTGCATTATACCCAAATTCGTAGTCTACGAAGGACGCAATATAATCAGTATCCTTTGGGATCTTCGCATTCCTGACTACTTCCATGTGTCTTAGTTGCTCGTTTTACTCAAACGGTTGCATTTCCTCTGCCCAATCGGTGCCTTAGTAGCTGTCACCTTCCCGTAAATGTCCATTGGAAGAGGCTGTACCACACTTTCCATGGCGACTGAAGCTGTGGAACGGAGCGAACTCGTGATGTAAATTCGTGCAGATCTCTGTATACTGCTTATCTTCTTATGATTGGCTTTGTTTCTCAACGCTGACCACCAAACAAGGATGCCATATGTTACAATTGGTCTAACGACTTCTGTATACATCCAGAATTTTGTAACATATTTAACAATTGAAATAATCTATCCAAGTATTCTTAGGGCAGTACAAGAAATGGGAAACTCAGCCGCTGTAGTCACTGTGTGTTATTTTAAAACAATTTTATCATTATCACGAAACGAGATTTACTGTTTTCTGTTCCAAATTAATTCGAGAAAGAGAGATAAGAAAGTTCGTAAGTAATGGCAGCGATAAAGAAACGAAGTGTACTTTACTTGTATTTTGATTGTAATTAAAGGTCAAGCCTTATCAGTTGTATTTTGGGTGTAAGCAAACTGCGCTGGAGTGGTTTTGTTTTCCAGTGACTACAAATGACTCAATGAATAGCGGTGAATATGCCATACAATCTTTACGAGGTGTAAAGCTTAAGAGTGGTTATTTAAATAGGTTCCTGTACAGTCATGAATGGACTTAAATCCAACAATGCTAAATGGTGCGTGAGTCTAAGGGGTCAACCACAGTGGACAGACTTAGACATATGTTAACTTAAGCAATCGAATACACTGAGTGTCTCCTCCGTTTACTTTTGTATGGTTTGTCATTTTGACTGGAAGCGATTTAAATCGCTATTGTAGTCGGCTATAAGTCTGCTCAGTGCTACATAGAACTTCTTATACCGCGTTTCCACCGAACTGAAACCGCGAGGCTGGGATGAACTTTTACTGAAACCTCAATAGGTTGTTTCCACCGAGATTGGAGTGGTTTCGCTCTCGATTCGCATGTCATTCGCTCTCAATTTACAAGCGCCCGCCCAAACAAATGTCACTCGACACACAAAAAAAAAAAAAAAACAAAAACCAAAAAAAGATGTACACACGTCCGCAATGTCACGGACATAGTGTAGGTAGTTTAAGTTTTATTAGGGTTAGGGTTTAGTGTTAGAGCTTATGTGTAGTTAGAAAAATTAAAAAAACAATTTAGAGCGCCATGTTTTTTCTAAGTTTTCTTGGCCAGTAAGAACAAACAATAGAGATTGTCGATATGGACTGGAAAAAAAAACAGATATTATTAGTAGATGACGCCGAAAGGCAAATAGAAAGGTAAGTTTAGATTATTGTTCGGTTTGGCAACCTGCAGCGATGTTTATCAGTAAAGTTTGCAGCCCCTGAAAATGTAGAACCTGGTAGGTTCGGCGAAAATTTATGAAACATCGCGGTTTCGTGTGGAAACGTGGTATTACGCAAGATTTTTTCAATGTTTGTGTGATTTCCTTCGTGTAATCCCTTTTGCACCGTGCCCTTGCCAACAACATTGAAAAATCGGCTTTACAGAGCAGATTTTTAACGAATGTGATCGGCCTAGGACCCAATGCACACAGATCAACTAAAAAAAACTGATCAGCAATGCGAATTTGCGAATATTTTGGAAGAGTCATACCACGAATCACCTAATAGAGATATCCAACTTTGTCGTCTCTTCCTACTGGAATTTTCTTTTTGCTTTTTTTTTTCATCACAAAGCACACAAAAAACTACGTTCTCTAAGTGTTAACTCTCAGAATCGCTTTGCAGAGCAGATTTTTGCTGCGCGACTAAGGACCACGCACCGATTTTGCATCTCATAGATTACATCAAATAAACATTATTGATTAAAGAATAGTGTTTGGATACATTTTTTAGCTTGTACATTTTTAAGCTTGTTGTTTTTGTAGCGTCTGTAGAGGGGTTTCGAACAACTGAAAGTCTTCCCCTCCCATAAAATGAGGTGAACTAGAGCATTTATTTGAAAAAAACTAAAATTAGGTGACTTGTATGTCAAATCATGTGTAATCAAATGGCTTAAATTAACAAAAAAAAACAGTTTATAACCAGTCGGCTTTTGATGTCAGTTCCTAGTTTTACTATTAGCGGGGTTCACACTCAGCAATTTGTTTGAAAACCGTGGTTGATGAGCCAAATTGCCTATGTGAACAGCTTCAGCAAATCGTCACGACACATTTGTTGTGTTTATTTTTTGTCACCTCCTGAGATAGGTATACAACATGACCGTTTCATCATCACTCGAGTCCTCCGAAGACATTTCACGCCCGGTATCCATGGCGACACTGAACAGACTAGGGATTTTGGCTGAGTTTCCTGGTGTGTGGATCAGAAATGAAGTATTACAGAGATAGCCAACCTCACAACTCTTTGCCCCCTAGTCAATCGACGAATTTGAGTGCTTTTTTGGACAGATATTCATGCATTTTCGACGGTTGTTCACGAAATAACGTAAATACCTCCTCTGATTGCTCAATTTGGTTTAAGAAAACGTTATGAAAAACAGTTGTTAAACATTTTAAGGGACAAGCGAGGTAGAAGTCGGGCTTCTCTGTAATACTTCATTTCTGGTGTGTCAGCCGAGTCAGCGCTGAGTCCGTAACTGTAACCCGAGTTGGCCACCGGTTAAGTTTTTATGTAGTTTCCAGTTGCTCCGTGTGCATTGGGCCTAATCCTGCGAATCTGTTGCCAAGCCTTGCCTTTGGAAGACGAGTACCAAGAGCAAGGATCTTGCTGCTGCTGAGATTTGCAAACGTTGATTCCATTTTGCCATTCAGCACTAGGTTCAGCATTAGTCAATTTGTTTTTATATTACATTTTGATAGCTATCTCCACCAAGTTTGTTGAGTACCTTCATACATACTTTCTCTCGCGGACAGCACGTTTTACATATCCATTTTTTCGAAAAAAAAATTAACCTGCCAGCAAAACTACCATCTCTTCATGATCGTATGGCACCAGAGTTCAAGACAGACCTGGGCCTTAACCAAGAAGCCTTTCAATCTACCAATGACATATATAATATATATAATAATATGGGTGGCGCGACAGTCCGAGGCGGACCTGGGCCTAGTTTCTCAGCAACCACTCGTGTTGTGCGTGCTATTGTTCTTTTACAAGTGGAAGGGACCTACAGTTTAATGCCGGCTCCGAACGGCCAAGTTTGAGAAGCATTTTCTAGACAGGAATACTCTTTGAGCATTGTCAGTGACTCGAAAGAGGTGGAGCCGTGAATTATGATAGGTGGTAAATTGGGGTATCGAACCTGGCACCCTCTGCCACCACCAATGACACCAATGACATCTTGCTTGTTATCTCAAATTTCGCAACTTGGTGAGCTTCTGAAACGGGCTACCCATATGCACTTGCGTTCTTCCGCAGCGGCTGAGTTGAACATTATGCATCAGTTATGAAATATATGTCTTCCACATACCCCTCAGAAAACTCAACCATAAATTGGGATACGCGCGGATGGCACTCGCACAACCATATAGCAAAGGATCTGCCTTTCATCACTCCCCTGCGATGGAAGTGCAAATTCAGCTCGGGACATGCAAGGCAGGCATACGATATCTTTAAAAAGCTGTCTACTAGACTAGGAATAATGGTTTCTGTTAACTTACTGCCCAACATACATCTTGAAATAAATCAGACGTCGGATTATAACACAAGAACATATGAGGTTTTACAGAGAACTCGTTCAGATCTTGCAAGAGGAGAGAAGTGGACACTGGCCGATACTGAATCACGAGGCAAGACCGGACATTCCTCACAATTCCTGTCGCAACTACATATATACATAACAATAATGCTGATCCAGAAACTTTGACACACTTAAATTGTGCATGGCCGGGGAACGAGTGATATACAAACGCATAGTGAATGCAGTTGACTACAGTCACTTATCAGTCCTGTAATGTAAATAAAATGTTCTTCTTAACACATCCACACTCACAGAAATATCTCAAAGCAAACACTGGCAACACAGCATCCACTCAATTTCTCGAATCATAATGCAATTTATTAATTTGCATGAACTCCAAGTCAAAGTGACACATAAAGAATGACGAGAATGAAGAAACGACGTACAAGTGCATTCCCAGTTACACATCGTTATCTGCAGTGTGTATTCTCGGCAGTAAATGAAGTACATACTTCAAGTTGTTTGCTGAATTCGAATCATAAACACGTTTCCAAAGGTGACTTCACCCCAAACGAGATGAGATAAATCACACGATTTTGGTCATTGGCATTTCAAGCTTAAATATTGGACTTAAAGACACCATTTTCATTTAATTTCATCATGGATGACACAATTCGAGGTCATTCCTTAGGCATATTTGCTATGCAGGTGAGTGAAGGGGTATCACAAACAAGGCGCTGAGAAGTGCTTATTTATGCGCGTGCACAATCTCGTTCGGAGCTTCAGCTTTGAAATAGCCGAAAAACGCAGCAGAGAATGACAACACAAATAAACGAAAAGTCTATAAATCAAGAGAAACAACGAGATAAGTAAAGTGTGCACATATAACACAATATACAAAAATTGTTGAACCATAAGAATCTCTAAAACAAATTAAGGGCATGGGTTCAACTGGCGGTGATTTGAGCAATTGAAGGAGTTTCATTCTTGGAGCTAAAATGCCTGAACACAGCACTGTTCTAAGCAACACAAGACAGAGACTAACAGGAGCTCCAGAGCACCAGAAGAGATCGAAACACTCGAGCATATTCTATGCAACTGCCTAGCACTGGCCAGACGGAGCACACTTGGCAGTTTTTTCTCTAGCCGCTCAAGAGTGTGATGAACTTTACCTCTTATTCAGATTTGCATTGGTTCTTCAGTTGGTCAGCCTCATCAGTTGTATCCAGCTGGTTTTCTATTTTAAAGAATTTGTACTTAACCTCCAAGCCATGAACTTTACTTCCCCAGTGTCTCTACATTTCCCGTGTAAGATATAAAAGATGTCTATATGCAATGTGAAAGAGGAAATTGCAAAATGCATCTAAAGTGGGGAGAACACGAGCATTCGACGTTAATGACGTTCTTCCACAGTTGTTGACAATCCACTGACCCACTGGGGTTGTCAAAGCTAAGCACGCTGCCGTGAATAGGTTGACTACATGATTTTGCTTGAGTGTGCGTTCAAGACATCTCAAATTTGATCGTGGAAGCAGGACTCAACATAAAGTTGGCAACGTTTTCAATTCAGTAAACTGTATAGCAAAATCTCTTCGTTCATTGAACTCCCTTTATCAAACCACGTCACAGGAAAGGTCAAACAGAAGTCGTTTCGAATACGTACATGTAACAAGTTCCGTAGACACGTTCGTTAATTTCACTGAAGCGCACTACAAAACCTGTGACTTGTGACAGCACATATTCCACAGAAGACACATCACTTCCACACCACAATCGGAAAAACCAGACCCAAGGTTAATTCGAATCACAGCGATTCTTGTTAGTAAGCTACAAACTTTATTGAATCGTTGTTTATATGAAGATATACATTGTAAAGTATATTACTACCCCTGAATACCAAAATAAAATTATTTAGATTAAAGCAACAACTTCATTGTTGGTCAGTCTGCAAAAGCGAGCAACGCACGCTCAACAATTACTTTCCCTCTCGTATTTTCTTCAGTCCAGCGGGTCCAAGTACCTTTAAAATGAGCTTCGATATGTTGGGGTAGAATTGAGACAAGTAGAGCAGGACATTAACCGGCAACAGTCCAACCCACGCCATCATCAGTTTGTTGGCCAAGGCAATGGCAAACAGTTCTCCACATCGTTCGGCGGTCATTCTCTTTCGGTCCTCCATGGCACTTTGGCCGAACTTTTCATTCGGTTTATTAGTGAACGCCTCGGCGAGGAAATTCGTAGCAACTGGTCCTGGGCAGTAGAGTGTGACGTTCATCTCAGGATACTCAACCTTCAGTGACTTGAAGTAACCATGAATTGCGTGCTTGGCCCCTGAGTAACTTGCAGAGAACGGCACCGGAACAAGCCCAGCTCCACTGGACGTCACCGCAATATGACCTTTGCCGTCGCAGTTCTCTTTGAAATACACCAGCACTTTGCGAGACAAATTAATCACAGAAAACACATTTAGCTCGAACATGTCGCGATCAACGTCAATGCTAATTGCCTCCCAATTAGCACGTTGCGATCTGCCGGCATTGTTTACAAGAATGTCCAGCGAACCGAAGTGATCGACCACAGTTTTCAGGCACTTCTCGTGTGATGTAAGATCCAACATATCCATGGGAAGAATCAGAACATCGTTGTTACCTAACAGACCACTTGAAGCTGATAAGCATTCATCGCGCACTTGTTTCAGTTCGTTCTCTCTTCGTGCTGATATCGCCACACGAACACCATTCTTTGCCAGCGCTATGGCTAAGTACTTGCCGATCCCACTTGATGCACCTGTCACCCATACCACCTGTCCACGCAGTGCCGATATTGGTAGTCCAAAACGCTCCTTAAACGCTAATTCTATGTTCGAGTCCAGCAAAATCCAAAGAAACAAGTTGATGACAAAGTAAAGGATGGCAGCAATCCCAATGAACTCGAATATGCCCATGATTGAATTGTTTTTCACTCCAGTATCACCAGATATCCACTCCAGCTTAGATGAGGTCTGAGATTCGAATGATTTCTGAGTGGATTTGATGCAATCTGAAGCCTGAACCTGTCAGCAAAACACTTTTATTATCATTGCACTTGCATGACTAAGCTGACAGCTAGCAAAGATCTCAACCTCACTGAGGTTCTCAAACTTATGGTTGAAGGTAGTGCCAAGTTTTCGGTGATTGTTTTATAAGTTATTTAAAAAATCAATAACTTTCATAATAGATTTAGAAAAATTCTGTTAGACTGTTGATAATGTTTAGTTTAGCAAATTATGAAATTATGGATTGTTGCTAGAATTCATTACCCTATATTCCCATTTGTTAAAATTGCAGTAAGCTGACATTTCTTGGTTGGATTTGATTTATTGCAGCAGTTATTGAATGCCCAATGATTAAAATAATCGATTTCAGGCATGGAACTGAAAGCAAATTTTTTTTAATTGAATTTCATAGAATTGAAAAATTATAACACATCAACATTTCCACAAACCATTCACGAAATTTCCCAAGCGAACAGAACTGTATGAAAATGTCAATAAAATTGACAAGTAATAAATTTTGCGTGCACGAAAAGGACGGAGGTGAAAAATTCACACCGTGGCCATTTTGTTTTCACAATCGTTGTGAAAAGATTTTTGCTTAGGCGCATTCTTTTACTTACCTCAAAACTAGTTGTTAATTAATTAGTGATTTTGTACTAGCGAATAAACTAGAATATTTAATTGAGAATGGGACGCAAAAAGAAGAAGGCATCGAAACCCTGGTGCTGGTATCCTTTTCAAAGCAAAAATCATCAAACCTACATACATATACTTTAGTGTTATTTTCTATTTTTTTACATAACTTAATTACCTATAAATTATAACAATATTACGTTGCATCGAAAGATGGTCTTATTTTCCTTAACTCAATCAAATTAATCAAATAGGTATTGCAATCGTGAATTTGAAGACGAGAAAATTCTGGTGCAGCATCAAAAAGCGAAACATTTTAAGTGCCACATTTGCCATAAGAAATTGTACACAGGTCCGGGACTATCGATTCACTGCATGCAAGTGCACAAGGAGACGATCGACAAAGTACCGAATTCATTGCCAAATCGGTCGAATATTGAAATTGAAATCTTCGGTATGGATGGTATCCCGCCTGAGGACTTGCGTGAACACGAGCGACAGAAGAACGGTGGCAAATCGGATTCAGACGACGATGAGCCAGTGGCGAAAAAGAAAGTAGAAGGTTAGTAGTTGAGCTGTTCGTTCGCTTCTTGGAAATGACTAAGGTTTGGAATTTTGTTTTTCCTCGTTTGTTAGTATCTCTAGCAGCACCACCACCAATGATGATGCAGAACATGATGGCGCCGCACATGATGGGACAGTATGGACCAATGGGACATATGATGGCCCCAATGGGTATGCCTCCATATATCGGACCAGGAGGTATTCCAATGATGCCGCCGCACGCCATGATGGGTGCACCGCCTAGGCCTCTCTTCCCTGCAGTCATTGTATCCAGTGCAGCTGCAGCCCAAACTAAACCCACGTTTCCCGCTTACAGGTAAAAAAAAAAGCAAAAATCATCAAATTACTCTTATTTCTAGTTCGCCTATGATCTGGTTTCATATTCTCCACTTTCCATCTGCGTTTGATTGTATATTTAGAAATGAATGCTGATATGCATATGTCAAGGGCGTTCGGCTGATAACTACCCAGTTACGCTCTTGTTTGCGCCAACAATGTTATTGCATAACATTGGAAAGAAAATGTTTCAGATTTCCTCTTGCTATTTGCTCGTTTTCACAAGGAGCAGTGAGTGGGATGACTAAGCAAGGCATTAACGCAGAAACAATGAACTCGCCTTCTGATAATTTATCTCGCGAGCAGCACTCATTTAAGTGAACTGTTCCTCCTCTAACGTTTACTACTTTCGTGCCACTGTTTTATTGCAAGGTCATTGCTCATGTCTTTCCACACTCAGTTTTGTTTCTATCGCATTTAGATAGAACATGACAATTGCCTTCTTTTTTGTGCTGAATTTAATTAGTTTAGATAACCTCATCGTTGCATAGTTTCGCTGCTCGTGCTGAATAACTTCTTCAATTTGACTGCGCTCTGTGATTCGCAGACTTCCAAGACTTCCGCTGTTTATCTCCGATTTTCACCGTCAATTTTAATACTAATTTTATTAGACACTATTACCTTCGAATTTGTATACAAGACAGATTGCTCAGTCGCATGTGTTGTATGTGTGTGCACATGTGGCTAAAGATTACAATGAACCGTCTATTTTTAGTGGTTCGCGTTTTTCTGCTGCAATGTGTTTACACAATCCTTGTGCAAACTAATTAATTACAGTTTGGAAAGATTTATGCTCCGCTGGACATCTGCAGTCTGGTTTCTGTAAAACGTTCAACACAACCTAACCTTTAACATACGAGTTCATGCTGTCAGACCCTAAGACCTTGAGAGACGTTTCGTTCGTGATGACACGTATTTGTCAAAACGATCGTAAAACCTAAATTACCGCTAGAACTGTTCGAAATGTTTGTTTGAGCACGCATGCGGTTTTTTGTTCATTAATTAGGTCAACGTACTTCATTCGGTGTGCATATCCTCATATTTCACTGAGAAGCGAAACAATCAAATGAAATGAGTTTCTTACTGGTTCATTTCCCATGTTTATCAACTCTGGCTTTGTCATTGACGTCGGATAGCAAATGAATTTTGTTGATGATGACTTACACAACAGCAAACGTCCAGTGTATCCATACGTCCGCATTTGTGTGGATACAATTGCATTGGGAATAAATTTTCTCGCTAAATGCTGCGTAAACTGAATGAGCACGTAAGGTAGGTAGGATGTTGTGCGGTGGCTGATGGAATACATTTAAGAGCCACCATTAATGAACCTACCTGGACTTTAACATCTGTCAAAAGCGAACGAAAATTCGCTAGAAGCATGGTCGAATGCCGAGTGCCCACGCTTTTAAAAATTTAGCAGCATATCAATATCATCTGACTGGCGATTCGTTTTCCTTCTACTTAGGCAAACAAAAGTGAACAAAACCTACAGGATTTCTCTGTATTCGCTCGAATGCGCAACTTGTCCAAGTCTACGTTGTCCACTAGAGTTGACTCTTAAGGCTTATCGTACCTCCACTCGGCTCCATTAACCACTTGTGACGAACCATTCTGTTTTCGGAGTAGAAAATGAAGCGGTGTATGGAAGCGCTTTGTTTCGTTCTAGTCGTTGAAGAAATTAGTACCCAAACTTTGTATCTGACCAGAGCTGGAAAGGGGAGACTTTTTGCCTTCTTTAACAAATTCAGTTTTTGCAGATGTCATTTGCGTTCACGCCTTATCTTGGTATGGGGTCCCAAGAGTCGTCCTCTAATGACCATGTGACTTATGTTATCTTTTCAGAGAGATCACAATCTATACTGGGTCAGGCTTGCCCATACAGCCCTGCCAGTTTGAAGATTAGGTTAGTTAGTTCGTTTGCCTTCCTCGTAGTCGAAGTAAGTCGCCGTTTTTCCACTAAGATGGAGTTCTTGAATGTGTGAGGTTTTGTGAGGTAATTGAAAACAGTAAAATATACAACACTTGGTAGATAAGCCAAGGCCGCCTCTACACACCGCAATAATGTCGCAGTGCCACGGGGAATGGCTTGGCAATACGCCTATGCACGTCTACCACGTCATACCTTCATTACCAACTCCATCGAGTAGAGACGACCTAATGAGTTCACCCTTTCACAAATTATTCATTTCTCCAAAACAATTTTGTCGTTCTGCAAGAGAAACGAGCTCTGGTGCAGTGGAATGAGTGCTTCTCTGTTGGAATGCTTCCTGGTTAAACATTGGTGACGTTTTATTCACCGCTTTGTATCCATCCCCCTCTTTGACACCTTAACTATACAAATTTAAATATAAGCCGATAACACCGCCTCTAATTAGGTTAGGCAAGTAGTTCAGCTTGCGGCAATCACTTACGTTGCGCTTTCATGATGTTCTCTTGACACGAACTGTGTACACGTCACACTTCTTTGTGAAATGAAGGAATGTGATAACAATCTAAAGTAGTAGCTCCCTTATAAAAATGTGTACCGACAGGTTCATCCTATCGCCGCGTCATTTTCATTGCATTCATTCTTCTGTCACAAGATGTTTACAAGTATTAATTTTTGATTACAGTAATGCAACTATTAGTGCTCCACCGACAACAAACAATCCGAATTCAGCCAGTTCCAGTAGTAATTCAACCGAGGGTAACCAGCAACAAAAAGCAAATATAGTCACCAGTGGAACAACGTCAAAAATCATTCACCCGCCAGAAGACTTAAGTTTAGAGGAGATTCGTGCTCGAAAACCAAAATATCAGATTAAGTTATCAACATCAACGATATCCAGACCTTCGAGCGCACACAGTAGCACATCCCAGTCATTATCGTCCTCTTCAACCTCAACAACAACAACAACTACAGCAGCTGCAATCTCAAAAGCTCAGGAAGTAAGTACTATCTCTCATTTTTGATTTTTTGGGCTGAATTACTAAACTGGTTATGGCTTTGTTTTGTTTAACAAATAGGCAGCCGCAATGGCAGCAGCAGCACAAGCACAAGTGGCTCAAGCGCAAGCACAAGCTGCACACGCTCAGGCGCAGGCACAGGCTCATGCACAAGCACAGGCGCAGGCACATGCACAAGCGCATGCTCAGGCTCAGGCACATGCACATGCCCAAGCGCAAGCTGTGGCTCAACATCAACATCATCAACAACAACAGAAACAACTAGAAGATCTAAATCGTGCAGTTATGCTGCAACGACTACAAGCAGCTAGACCAGGTGGTCCACCTCTCGGCATGGTAAGTGTTGAAGAAAATCGTTCATGTTGATAATCAGTTCACAGAGTTTTTCAATGGGGTTTACCTCGTGCTGTAAGTGCGATTGAATTTTATTCTTCTTTACTAGACTAAGTCATTAAATTAGATGATTAATTGTAGTCTTTAAACGAACCTTCTACTAAAGAATTTATTTTGTTTTTTTTTTTTTTTAATTCAAAGCATTTAAGTTTTGTCAGTGAAGTCAGTCTATTCAATAAAGCGTGTGTAGGAGCCGTTGAATTGAATGAAAGAAAGTGCTAATTGGGCAAGTTTGCTGTATTGCGGTCTTAAATCGTGTTGAATGTCTTTTTATTTTGGATCGCCAGAAGATAAGCTTGGTAGTCCAAATTTTCTTGAACCAACTCATCTCATAAATTTCTTTCTGACAATTTGCATAAATGTCAATTGCAACAGCTGTCACTCTTAAAAAGTTTGTTTCCTTTAGCATTTCAAATGAGATTCACAAGAGACAGTCACAAAAACCTATATTTTACTTTGGGAACTTTTTTTTAAGCATCTAAAATGTGTGAACGTTTATACGGATATGTACATGTTTTCTTGTAACTCCAGTTAAACGCGCAGCAATTGACGAGAGTTATCGTGGATTTGATCACAATGCTGTTATTGTTAGTAACTCGAGGCAGACGAAGTCCATGACCACCGCGAATTTATAGATGTCAATTGGTTCTTGTAGACGGGATGTACTTCGTTTTTTCCCTCTTTCACTACCAAATCCATTTAGCGGCTTCCTTCTTCATGTCAGCAAATATCTGCTTGACGGCTCGGTTGATTATGCTACACAACATAACGAGTTTTGCAAGAATGTCGAATCTAGAGATGGCGGTGTTTAACACGGCTCTTGGTTAGTGTGTATCGATCTGGCCTGTTTGTCTCTTTCCAACATCTGCCGCAGTGTGACGATCTAGTCTTCTATTGGAAATTTCATTCGTCCGGCATAGTTTAGGTTAGGTTTGTAGATAGAAGAGCTTGTGCCTCGTCTCGCTTAGATTCTGCTTTGTCCATTATTATGCATAGAGGGGAAAGTATCTTCTTCGTCGGACATATTTCGCTTCGACTATGATTAACAGCAGAGTTGTTTGTCCAACCGGAAGTATTTATTGCTTAAAATATTTTTGCAGACAGTTCAAACGCGTAGTCCTCATCGCCGTTAAACCGTCCGCCGAAGTACCAGTTATAGTATTCCGTTCCGACTAACTATTGTCTGATATTACTATCCGCTGGACAATTGTTTCAGCCTCTGGCAAATCTGGGCATCATTTCTGCCAAAGCAACTTTCCATGTCCGAAACCACAAGTTGTTCGTTTGGTTTCTTATGCTACTCCAGCAATCCAGTTCAAAGACCAATGTTCCTTTACATCCAAGGCACACTTTCCCTTTTATTGGGTGTATTCTCAGAGTTCCTGGACATTTCCAAAGCCTAGAGACTGCCGGACACAATTGCTGTGTGTTCCAAGCTGAACTATTTGCATTTTGGGAAGAATGTCGTGTTGTCAAAATATACCCAAATATCATGCCAAGGCATAAAGTGTATTGATAGCCAAGCAGCCGCCTGTGCTTCATATTCTAATCTAGTACAGGCATTTTCGAGCTGATCTAGTGTCATTAGAAGACGAGCTCAAAATCTCCCAATCAAGGTTCCAAGTTTACAGTGACATCACAGGAAATGGGAAGGCCGATGAACTAGCTAGGCAGGCATCTTCCCTTAAGTGCTCGCTTACAGAGGAGGTGCACATCCCAATACAAGCAGTCAATCGCTTACCTCAGTTCGGTCAGACTGACAAACTGTGCTACATCAAGAAATATGGCCTTAGTACAAAAGATCCCCACAAACTGCTAGGAGAAAAATATGGCCTGGGTACAAAAGATCTTCGTCGAACTCGACATGACATTACTAGGTTAGTGGCGGTATGTACGGGAAACTGGCCGATTGGAGCTGCAACAACACAGCTCAGAGGAAAACCTTAACCCACATCTTTTGCACCTGTCCAGCCAGATAGCGAGCGCTTGACAGACCCTTTTTCAAATCACTTGACGAGCTTTCTGCGAGAAATATTAAAGAACGTATGTCCCTAGGTTGGGTTTAGAGATATCTTTAAAATATACATAAAAGGTACTAGAGCTTTGGCAAATAAAACAGCACATAGTGCTAATTAGGTTCTTTCCGAACAACCACTCTTATCTACCTTTCCATTTATCTTCTGATCTCTCAGATATTTGTCAAGTTTGTTCTTAGGACCACTAGGTAAAAGACAGCAAGGGCTTGAAGCTAGAACTCCTCTGCCTAAGAGTAAGAGTAGACTACCATATGCGAAGCATAAATGTTGTAGCTTAGTGTCGCTTAATACCTGTCCGCGATATATCCTAACTCTTGATTAATTCCCGATCTCTGTAAGCTACTTATGTCATAAACCAATCAACGTTTATTTAGTATGACAGTAAACAGAAATTTAAACTAGCCCCCCTTATTTTATCAATAAGTTATTTGAGCAACAACACATATAATATAATCAAAAGCTTAGACTGTACATATACCAAACAATACAAATTATTAAAAATCTTACTACTGGACTATTCGTTTATATGTATCAATCTATGCATATATACATAAATAAATCCAATAAACAATTCCAGTCATTTGGAAGATGCTAATTAATAGACGCGAACCACACGCCGATTAGTACAAATCACTATGTATAGAAATGTTGTGAATATTCCAAGACTTGTAAGTACTCTAAAACAATTTTCAAAACCCTCATTTTATAGCAAAAAAAAATAAAAAATAAAAATTATTAATAAAAAATAAATCATTCTATAGTAAAGTTTGTAATTAAAACAAAAAAAAAATTGTAAAGATATGTTATTGTCTATTGTTCGATATATTTAATTATTTTCTTTCTTTATGCAAACGAAAGAAAACGAAAAGAAAAAAATGCATACAATGCAAGAAAATGCTTGCAAAAACCATTCTAACATATGTCACATTGTCTTCTCCCACTAGGTACAAATGGGTCCTGGACAAATGCAATTAGTTCAACCTCTCATGCGACCAGCCATGGGAATCGGGCCACACGGAGCGCTTATTAGCGGCAATATGCTACGACCCGGACCACCAGGCATGGGTGGAATGCCTGCAGGTAGGTTCAACAATTTTAATTACTATCGATAGACAAAAGACACACAAATCCACAACATTCCAACGACTACAAAACAACAACTTCGATATTCATTTTGCTTAATACCTCTGATAATAGTTCTAAAAAAAAAACGAAAAAAAACATGAAAACAAATAAAATTTACAAAAGCAAAACATAATAATGCATCAGCTAAAGGAAATACAATTCATCAGTGCAGTGTATCCATTGCACGAGCAATGGTACACATCCAATATTCATATAGTTTATACTTTGTTTGATTTTTTTGTTGTTTCTTTTTATACATATATAAAATGATCAATTTTTTTTTCTTATGGTGTACTTAACTACATAAATCAATAAAGAGTAACAACTTCATTATTTGTTGAAATTATAGACGTTATCTGAATTTTTTTTATCTCCGCATTTTCTGTTCTAAATACCCATTGAATTTATATTCCAGACGTCAGGTATAACAGTTTTCATTACTAGTGATATTCACCGAGTGACTTGAGTTTTTTTTTAAAGGATTTTCTTAATCTTAATCCTTTTTGATATTTTCGTTCTCTACTGATTTACTTATTGCATGATGATTTTATTTATTTTATTCATTTTCTTTATCATAATCTTTTTGTTTTTTTTTTGTATAAAATAAAAGAAAACATGTCATCGCACACAATAATAATTATGACGATCAATAAAATGTACTAAAACTATGATAATCTTTTTTCTGTATGATATTTAAAATAAAGTCAGAGTCTTGGAATCGGTGTAAGAGGAGGTGTGAATATATTCGGTTATCGGTTTAGTATTTGTTTGAGGATTTCAACATAAACCTGGTTGACATTGACAATCGAGAAGCAAACTCCTTTGATTTGCTTCGTCTCAATTAGTTTTGTTTGTTCGACTGGAAGAATTAAGTGTTATCTGGGCAAGACCAGAATGCCAAGAAATGGGGTCATTAAAATATTACAGCTCGTTAGGCACTCGTTTCCTTTGATTTTCCGCCAGGCGCAGTTTTAAACCAACATTGAGTCCTATATTTGAATACTTGTTAGTGTTAGTGTTTTTTCTAAAAATTCATACCAAGGCTATGTATATGGTCCTGTCATCTTTTGTTTAAGTGATTCCTCTTAACACATTGTCTACCACGGCTGCCGATTTTGATAGCCAGTAATGTTTCCGTAGCGCCAGGACAGTTCAAATAATGCTTTAACACAAATTTTTGAACCCTTGGAACAAAATTTAATACAAATTCTGGCACCCAACGTTGCTTTATGTGAACCTAGTTTGAGCAGTTTCGTGACTGTTAATGTTCTGTTCACAATGAATTACCCATTTCCTGTTTTCAACCGCAGAGCGACAAACGTTATACCGGTTCTAAAAACACTAAATATATAAATCTAATTGCAACGAGTCTGGAAACCAAAAAAATATCTGACCGGTGCGTTTTACGTTCACCACACTTCAAGTCTTTTGAAGACTCATGATATTCTCTCCAGGGAATATCTAGAGACTTGCAATGGAGTCTAGAAATTCTGCCCATCTATTTACAGCCGGCAGATCCGTTCACTTCAGTTCTCTTCCCTTCATTTTTCTCTTTGATTGCTCTCTTATACCTACACTTTTGTACCTACAATATATTTAACGGGGTCTATTTCAGGTAGTACACTCAGTTCTGAGTTCACTGAGAAAAACTGACGCTTGCAGATATCTATCGCAGGCAAAATATGGCGAAGAGCAACTCTTGAATTCCTTACGTTTCACTATATCCTCATGATAACTTAAACTGCACCAATCAGTGTCTAAAAAATTCCTCCATTCTTCGTTCGTCGGTAGACGTTCATAATTGAACGTAATGAAGCTATACCAACTATCTTCATTAGGATTAAATGTAGATCATAAATTTCTTGAGATCATGGGAACGAACTTGTGATTGTGAACACATTGCCCCTTAATCCGAATCTCGTCCGATTGTGCTCACTCATCCAAATCGCTTATAAATTCAAACTGGCCCAACTAACGAACATC
Organism: Eristalis intricaria; assembly: GCA_964034865.1. NCBI lineage: Eukaryota > Metazoa > Arthropoda > Insecta > Diptera > Syrphidae > Eristalis > Eristalis intricaria. The sequence goes on from OZ035874.1 coordinate 56,069,244, forward strand.
TTGAGTTTTGAAAGGCTCCGTGGTTACGAAATCAAAATGATCATCAAACTGCATTATCTAAACCGAAATTATCACCCTTATTCTCTTAGTCGTGTTGCACGTTACGTCTTCACTTTGTGGGACATTTAAGTGACTAATTGAATACAATTTTGTCACAGTGACACGACTAAGAGAATAAGGGTGAACTTCTAACCTACTGGCACTCCACGGCCGCTCTTCGATGCCCATATTTGCGAGTCGTATAAATGCTTTTGTTTATAAAATGTTATTGTCGCCTTTAAATAAGTTTACTCGTCATTCCGTTCTACTCTCAGCGATGAGTCTTTTTGCTTGTAACCAAAAATTGAATAGTTTTTCTGTTTTCACTGTTAACTAACCAATTCCTGCTCGATTATACAAAGGAAGCCGGTAAAAAAAAGGGCCTTCTCGAGGGAGCTGGATAAATTTACGCAAGCTTTATGTGGCTCAATAAAATCTGTCACACAACATCCTTACCATAGGCTCATCTTCCCAAACTCAAATGAAATAACAGAATGTATGTATTTCTTGTGTTCAAGCTATTCGTTCACTTTGTCACTGTTTTTCGCTTACTGACATAAGTGCTCTGAAAAATCTTTCTTGAAATTGAAAAACGTCGCTTCACGCGGTTTCTACACGAAGTGTTATTTTATCTTGAGACTTTACAAATTCCCCTTTGTGATCTCGTGATACATCGGCATGCTGAAAATTTCCCAAATTTCGATTAAGCCATTTGTCTGTTTCTCACCTTGTACATACTTCATCTTTCTTCCTTGTGAATATATTTTTGAAGTGAAGAACTTGAGGTTTGTCATAGAGGCACCAGTATAAGATCTATTGCCTCATTTCTTTTGGTCTAGGATTTGAGGGCTGTCAGAAATGTGATAACTTTCCTAGATGGGATTTCTTCAAAGTCGCTTTCTGTTGCATATGTTCTGTTTAGCATTTTGAATCTTTCACGGGCAAGGCTTGGGCAGTCGATTAATAGGTGTTCCATGGTTTCTGTCTGTCCACAGAGAGATATAACTCAAGCAAACTCAAGCACTTGACACGGTCTCCCGCTCTTCCCATACTGACCAAAGTCTGGCGACTATTTTACCTCATGTAGAAACCGCATGTGTTTTCCTTTTCCAATCTACTATTAATTCGATCATAGAATTGCGCTTGCTAAGCTCGGTCAATGCATCTCCGATTGGGTCATGGAATTCGTGGTTGAAGAACTTTTATTTTGCTTGTGTTTTTTGCGTTTGTTGATTGTAGTGTTACTTAATATAATATAAAAGCACGAACTAAACGTTGCATGATATTACACTCCGATCTCTAAACAATGAGCATTATCCTTGAGTTATTCTTACCCCGATTGTTATTAACCAACGAACGAATGTTTCAATTCTTTGATTGGATTTCTAATCAGAGCACCAAGCTGTAGGGACAATCCTGGAATGCCTGATGTGACTGATCTTTAAATTCTTTCATCGTAAAGTTATTTGTGATCAAGTGGGGCCTTAATTTCATTGTTTTTCGTTATCGATGGAATTATACAAGTCACGTCAGTTCGAAAACTCTTAGTTTATCGTTAATTTTCCAAGCAAAATAATAACTGACCCTGGCCTTGTCAAAGAAAAAAATTCAAAAAACCAATACAATACAACTTCTTTCGATCCTCTCGCAACTCGTGTTCTTCTCCATAATAAAACCCCCTGTTTTCTTTTTATTTTATTCAAAACGCCAGTAAGTAAGAAGATTCGATTCATGTCAATCGGCAATTCGTTTTAATTATTAACATTATTTTTTCACTTTTTATAGTTTCGTTTTTGTTATAAAAAAAATGAATTCCTGATGCATTCATAAAAAATACCGAGATGATAAAAGTATGTTTTAAACATTATTAATTATGTATGGTTACAATTATTTTTCTTAGAATAGTGCTCTTAGAGTTTGCATGATATCTTTACAAAAAACAAAAAAAAAAAACCTACTTTAGATTTGATTCACATAAAATTTACTTATTTTTTTTTCTTTGGGAAGTGTACATAAACACGTACATATAGTATACAATTTAGAGAAAACTTTTTCAAATTTGTTTTTCATGTTTTTTTGAATAAACTTTGTTTTTTTTTCTTTTCATTAGTTATTTTTTTCTTTCTTATATAAATATTGTATTTCTACTTCTATTTACCGATGAAAAAAATGAAACAGATTAACATAGCTTAATATTTTGTTTTGTTGGTTTAAATTTAATCGAAAAAAACAGATAGGTATTTGAATTTTAAAAAATGATTGTTTCGCTCCTTTGTGGTGAGTATTTACGTACGACAGTGCCAGTCGCTACTAAATGAATTTTTTAAAAACCAAAAAAAAAAAACATGTTTGTGTAGTATTGGCGATTTCACTGTAGTATGGTGTGGTTATTTTATTTATATCATGTACTCTTTTGTTAAGTTTGGGTTTTTGCTGCTTTTTTGTTCATAATCTCAATTGGGCTGACTACTAAGGAGAAAACAATATGCAATTATGTTGTCGATGTTATTGTAGAGATGGTGTATGATTGTGTCCCCAAATTTCTTTTTTGTACCTGCCAAGGGATACCATCCTCCATTTTTTGGAGCTAACGTTATGTTCTGTTGAAAACTTTTTTAAGGAAATTGAGTTTAGCTACTGAGTTTGGTCAAAGCTGAAACTATAATCTGTTTCTGTATGAAGTACTATGGTCTGGTATAAGCGCGTTTTTCACCGCAAATGCGAGACAAATGAAAGTGGTAAGGCCGTCCTTAAAAAAAAATAGTGATGGGCATCAAAATAAATACACTTGACGTAATTGTTAAAAATGTAGAAGAATACACTAAAGAAGAAGATAAAAGAAGATAAATACGCTATTGATATATGACATGTAATTTTACAATGAAAAATAAATATATATTTTATTTGCTTCAGATTAAAATTTTATCATTTCGCCTTTATTCTTCTCGGCGAAGAGTATAGATTTCCATGCCGACTGCACTTCGGCATATTTGGCTTAATTTCGGCATTTGTTGTCCCAAAATTGTGGTTCGCCGTGGCGTTGTGCGTCGACTCTAAGCGCACCCTCTGCCTAGTAGGAACCTGAGAATTCCATCTGCTAATTTACCAACTTTCATAATTCACGACTCCCCTACTTTCAAGTCAATGACAATGCTCAAAAGGTATTCCTATCTTGAAAAATCCTTCCCAAATTTCTCTGTTTGGAGTCAGCATAAACTGTACGTCCTTTCCATTGGTGAAATAAAAATGGGACACACAACAGGTGTGGTTGCTGAGAAGCTAGGTCTAGGTCCACCTCGGACTGTCGCACAATCCATATAATTATATGATTAATATAGTAGCAAAAATCATGACCTGCTTCCACGAATTTTTGATCGGATTGATGTCCGGCGTTGAGTGACCTGCACTCGATAAGTTAAACCCTTTTGGATGCTATCCATTCCGGTGTCAATTTGACTGTTTCTTTTTTGTTGGTTATCTTGTTGAAATGTCCACACCAGCCGCAACTCCTCTATGAGAATGGAACCAACTTCGTACTTAGAGAGACATGCCCATATGCTAACACTACCATGCTTGATAGTTTTTTCTGTGAACATACGACTCCAGTCCGTGTTGGATAGCGTTTCCCATTATATCTGCTATCGTATCCAAACAAAAAATTTAACAAACTTTCATCGCCCCAAAGGATATTTCGCCACTCTGCTTGAAAAGCTTGGAAAAGAAAACTGTATTTATTATTTTGTCCATCACTGTATATTGACTTGTATCTACTATAGCATTTAGTCGAAAATCGTTTTTACAAACCTCAATTACTTGAAGCCCCGCGGTCTCCCCGAAAATGTACCCAAACACAAATTCACAAATGTGCCTACTGGGTCTTACGTTGTCAGGAGTTCAATCTTATTCAGATCAATATCTTCCCACTTTTAAGAGATCGACAGAAAATTTGACGGGTAGGCGATGATGAACCCATTGTAGTGACTTAACCGCAAAAAGTTTCATGTTTCATTCACTCTCCTGCAATAGGTAGGCGATATTTTAATACATTTCGTGTCCAATAAAAAAATTCTACCTCATGAGTTCATCCACTGGCCCTGCAATTTACCGCAACACCAGATTCGCATCATTGAATCAATGTTTATATTTAGTCAACGATTATCTGTCAAATTATTCTTTTGGCTGAGGCATCTTTCGTGAGGACATGTCTCTTTAACCCCCGCCCCGAACATCCTACAAATTTTTAAGAAATTGTCCTCTTTTTTTCCCTAACAAGTAATTGTATTCCGAAAGTAAAAAAAATCATCGAACTCTCAATTTAAAAGAAAAACAGAGTCAATACAAATCTGATAGAAAACATAAAGCGAAACAGATCTTATTCTGACTCCCATGTGTCAACCCTCTAAATGTCAAGCTGCTTTTTTGTTTGTTTTGATTGACCTACTTTCTGTTTCCATTTTGTCCTTTATTTTTAAGGTAGCTGATGTCCTTAAAGACCGGGGTTTCAAAACTTCTATTCCTAGGCTAGCTTAGACTACCATGGCAACTCTACTCAAGTCCATCAAGTCCTGTATCCAGGGGAATACAATGATGGTTCATGTACTTTCCATTTCAGTCTACTAGAAGGAAACTTCCGAAGTAGCGAGATGTTGAAAGCTGTTAAGTAAACATTCGGCTGCTTTAATTTTTCATTTAAATTCATAGGTTCTTCAAAATTGGAAATTATAACTAACTGCGACGAATCGCCTAAAAGCCTCCCTTCGGCGGACATACTTGTAAGTTGCGCCACAAATGCGAAACCCAATTTATTTTCAGAAAGTACTGAGCATTATAGTATGTGCTAAAACTGCATGACATTCAACCATTATACAGAAGCAGTATCTTCACAGTTGACTGTTGTGTCTTTGGTTCACGGACCTATTTCTCCAAGTGCTCACCACTCGGCTTTTGACACATTTGCTGGTGGTACCGGTGGTGATGATGCAGGTTTCAGCCTTTCAGCAGAAGAGATGGTTTTTACTCTTGTTAAACAGAATCGTCGACTCTTTGTCTTTTTGGTCCATTGGGAGCAATCGCGGTACCCATTAAGAACATACCATTCTCATCGACAGATGTTCTTGAAAAATTAAAGGGACACGTTTCACTGATATCCTTACACTATATCAGTAGCTATTCCACAAAACTTCACTTCGTGGCTTTTTAAAACAAGTTTGTTGTCTATGTTTTCTGCTGATTTTCAATGCACTGCTTTTCTGGAACTGTATTTATTTTCTGGAACATAGCGTATTCATTGTTTCGGAGATCCCAAAAGTGTGCAGAAGTGAACGTGTTTTACTATTCTCCTTGATTCAGTTAGCACGCACAACTCGATCCACAGAAGGTAGGCTATCACCACAAATATTCCATTTTGACACTACACCATTTTTACAAATAACACAAATTCGCATAATAATCCAAATTGATGTTCTCACATCGAGACAAATTCAGAGAAAAACAAAAGCAATAGAAAAAGAAACAAAAACTAAACCAATCTATCGTTTGTCACCTATATCTTTCCTCTGAAATTATTTTCGCCAAAAAGAAACACACACCATTTGTATATCACGGTTTCTTGTGCTTTAATATTATTTCCTTTTTGAATGTGTGATTCACAGCATAGCTTTGTGTTAAATTTGTTCTTCATTAGGGTATTGGTAGATTTACAAATTAATAATATTTAAAGGATTTTCCTTATCTTTTTTTTTTTCTAATTTGATTTTATTTTATTTTTTCCATTTGTTTTGTTTTAAATGTTGGACGCTTTTATATGATCGGGGTATTTGGTTGTCTGCACCGTTAGCAATGTGATGGCAACTACCCTATTACTCGTACTTTTAACAATACAAACTCTTTTCATATACATACTAAGTATTTCTATTTATTTATGTGTTTTTGATATAATTGAAAAAAAAAACAAAATAAAAATAAATAAAATAAACAAATTTCAATACACATGGCAACTATAACTTTGACTAGAACTAAACCAATTAATGAATATGAATATCAATCAAATTAACTACATACTATAGGTGTTATTCATTGAAACAAATAAATATTTACATTTAATTAACTTTCAAAAAACCAACAAATATATATTTCTTTCGTTATTTCAGTAAACTAATGTTAATTTGAGTAAAATAGCAAAATAAAATGATGCGAGGTGATTGGATAAATATTTTATACCTGTTGCTTTCTTTCTAATTGATAAACAAACGAGCAAAGATTAATTAATTGTTCTTAATTAATGTTTATTATTTACATTATTTTTCGTTTCTTTTTTATTTTTCCACTTTTTTTTTGTTGATTACTTTTTTTTTTCTTATTAATTTCCTCTTTTGTTTTGTTTTTTTAAACAATGCATTAATGTAGTATATTTTGCGTACTGTTATAAATATAAAAATTAGTAGATTTTCGTTTTGTTCAAATATCAAGAAAAATTACATAATTTGATTGGGCATTATGCAGTTTAACACGTTAGAGTGCATGTGGTGGCAGTTAAGTCGTCATTGTGGAGCTTTGTTACATTCATTTAATATAGAAATTTATTTTATTTTTTTTCGTTTTTGTTTCACAATTTAATTCTTTGAATAACACATCTTTTTTTGTATTAAGTGTTTGCAAACAAAAAGTACATTTTTGTCGCAATCAAAGATAACTATGATAACTTTTGAAAAGCAACGCGATGACGATGCCATTCTAGTGTACTCTAATTTAAAGTGATTCTAAGTTTGTAACAGAAGTGCCACTAATGACTCTGGTTGCTACATTTCATGAAGATCGGTGGCTTCTACTTGAGAAGTAGAAGCAATTATTTTACACACATGCACCTCAAGGAGGATCAAAAACATCCCCTCGTACCCTGAATTTGTTAATAACATGCGTGTAAGTGCAAAATATTGGGTCCTTGAACATAAACTTGTCTCTCTTGTGTCAAGATGCTGTCCGTCCTGATCTTTTTATGTTCACCGCACGCTCTGTCTCGATTTACAGACAACAATATTGAAGATTATAATTGTAATAGTTTTCTTTTAAAATTTTTCTGTACGGAGTTACCATCCTATGAACTTGCTTTCGCCTACATTGGTCCCACTTTTCTTTTCACTTTTGAGATATATCATCAGACATGTTGCTGCGGAAACCCAACTACCGGTCGTTAGAAAGCTTCGTCGGATTGAGATGTTTTCTTAGACGCGACGAAGAGATTAGCATTTTCTTGTAACAGACTGCACAAATTCTCTTCTCGGAAAGAGGTGAGAGGGACGAACAAGTTGTCAGCAGTTTGTCAACGAAATAGAATTCTTCTTCAAAAATATTGGCAGAATACTAATTTGTACTTCTTAAATAATAGCACTTAAAGGGTTCGTAGCGGACAGATATGTTCGTAGTCTGAAATATATTTGATGTTTAGAATGCATTCATGTTTTCTCGAAAGGCGATAAGCTCAATCCGTTGTGCATGTGTTTCAATTCAGATCAATACTCGCATTGTGGGTACAAATATTTCTTCTAGTCCGTCTAGTGATTGCTAATGTCATCTGATCATCTGAACATCTTATCCATTCGTCAAATAATTTGAGACTTCCATCCGTTTCGTCACATCCGTGACGCTTCAGCATGTAGTCGTCAAAGAAATAAGATCTCTTACAAAAGAAACGATGAAATTCGACGGGTGCATGATTCAGAAAATATCTGAAACTTTAACTACTCTCATTTCGCACGAAACTCTATTCAGTGTTGCAATGTAAAACCCCCCAAAGAAGGAGAAGACATCATTTTACACACAAGCACACAGTCCAGAGAGAAGCCAATACAAACTCTAACTAATCCGGTTGCCTACTTGTTGGTTTGGAACACAAAATTACTTCAAAACATACGAGGATGGTCCGATAAGTACCTACTTAGCCTACAAAAGAAAAAAATAAATTTTGGAAAAGTGGTGATTAATTTCTCAACATATTCTCCTTTTAGCTCGATACACGTGATTCAGCGATGCTCCAACATTATTAACCCGTCTGAAAAATACGTTTCATGCACGATATGACCCACGGGCTTTTTTGTGATACCTACTGTCTCAACTAACTCGCGCACCTTCAATAGGAGGTCTGCGAATACAAGATCGTGGATTTTTGTCACGTATCCTCCTTTGTAGGCAGTTAACAAAACTAGACAAACTACGTATGTCCTTGTGATTGTCCTTCAAATATTTGTTGCCAACTTGACATTGTTGGGTTTCCTATTACCTCCACTCACGTATATTACGTACTCTTATTTCAACAGGATTAGTTACATGGAACGTCACCTTCTTCGAATCTGAATCGATTCAATGGGACGGAAATCAATTTTCCAATTTTATCTATCAATGATTCCGACTGGACTTGACAAAAACTTCCTCCTGTGACAACCACAGTACCGACGACGACGTGAGCATAAGTTCCGCTAGAAACCTCAGAAGGAAAACTCTTCACTATATGTCTGAGCGTTGACATTGACCATTGCCATCAGATCTTAGAATTCGTTGGGCTCGTCGTCTGACCAGCTTCATTTTCATTTTTTCACGTTATTGGTTAGGCATTCTGTTTGCAAACTTAAATCACGCTGCACACTCAAAACATGAAAGAAATATAGCGTTTTTGACATGTAATTATTTTTGTTCAGTTTTCACTCCTAGCAACTGTTACTATATTTAACCAAAAATTGCTTTGAATCGAAACCCCTTTTCGAAAGCAAATCAATCACAAAAATGTACTTTCTCTTATAATAAAAATAATCATATGTTGGTTTTTCGTTTCTCTACTTTTAAACATTTGAATTAAAAATAAAATTAAAACAAAAAAATATATATTTACCTACATTCTTTTTTTTTATGTATTGTAACATATTTCAATGTATCTGGTTTATCGAGCAGGTATAAACCAGAATTTGTTTATTTATTTTAATCAATTTATTTATTTTCTATAAAAAATGTTTAAGTGAACAAATTATATGTAATTGCGTAAATATTGCATTGAGTAAATAATTTTTGTTTCCTGCAATAAAAAAAACAGACTGAAAAAAAAAGACAACATTGATCATATTGTAAATTAAATTTTTACGAAGCAGAACAAGGAACTACTCCGACTTAAAATAGTTGTCTCTCTCTCTCTATCTCACTCTCTCTCTCTCTGTGTTCCTCTCTTTTATGAAAATATATAAATTCTTGAAAAACTAGTTTAAGTTTAGCTTTTTGTACATTAACTGTTGTGTTTCTTCTTTTTTTTCCTTCCTCTTTTCTCTCGTATTCTGCAAGTGTTTTGAATATATACATACATACTCGTATTTTGATTTGATTAATATACAATTTTAGCAAAAAAAAATAACTGAAAAAAACATGTGTAAAAAGAATATGTGGTTTCCTATTTTTTCGTTATCATTTCTTTGAATGTTCAAGTCGTATGTTGCGTTTCTTAATTTAATTTAAATATGATCAGTATATACAATTTTTTGATTTTTCTTTTACAAATAAAATCGTTTACTATATTATATATTATATATATAATTGTATTAATGCAATGCATCTGAAAAAAAAAGAGAACCATTTTGTTTTAAGTTTCCTTAATTTATTTAATCAACAGATTTTGTTGTTTTGATTGAATTGCTTTTATAATTGGTTTTTTTCTTGTTTTTCTGTCTTTCTTTCTTTTTTGATGGACGCGCATTAGGGTTGTTAGCACCTGTACCAGGTATGGGAGTTCCTGGAATGGGTGTTATGCTACCGGGCCATCCAATGATTCAGATGATGCAGCCGCGCTTTCGGTGATCCACTCCCCAGGGGCCAATTTGTTTGGCTCCCATATTAAATTTACCGATGCCAATTATCTACCCGGATGGATGAGAAGATGATCAGACAACAGCAATCAATATGAATGACCAGTTCACCAATAATAATTGTGTGAATAAATCAATCAACCAAACACTACTTCGTCCTCTATGAGTGTTAAACCAACCCAACACACTTCATCTACATCAGAAGTCGCCACCACTCGAGCCGATACATCAGAAAGCAAGTGCATAAATACGATTATTATTGATAATTGATTAATTAATAGTAATAATAATGAAAAATACAAAATTAATCACAGTAATGTTAAATTAAAACAAAAACAAAAGGAAATGAAATAGCATAAAAAAAAACAAGCAAGCGAAACAACACAAACACCAAAAAAAAAAAAAAACGAAAAATAATAACTCCTTTTTTTATCTTTACTCATTTTTATTGTCTCTCTTTCTCTCACTCTCTATCTCTCTCAATCTCATCCCACATTTTATCTGCAGTCGTAGAGGCAAAAGTTTAATTCATGCATTTTAGAGGTCATCTACATGACAACCTTCATACTTAGAGTAACACAATTAAATGTTAAGAGGAAAACTTTCGCATAAACAAAAAAAACAATTTGAAAAAAAGTTAAGTTTTGAATATGTTAGTTTCGTGCAAAAGCAATATTGTAGCAAATTTGTTTGTTTTACTAGCAAAATTCATAAGTAATCCAATAATATTCAGCAAGCATCATAGGCTATGCGGCACTTAACCATACTACCACCAGTACGTACCCTTCCAATTAGTTTTTTTTTTGTAAATATTTCAAAATCAAAATTCCGATATCTTAAACTAAAAATGGAAATTGGAAAACATGCATCCAAATTTGTTTGTTTTTTATTTTCGAAATTTTTTATGTCGATCCTTAATTTTTTTTTTCTTATTTTTATTTTGGTTGAATGTAGTCTTATTAAACAAAAACATATATTATTTTATTTTTGCAGTTAGACAAAACAAAAAACGAAAATGAATTTATTAATATCCTGATAAATATCATCTCGTTATACTTTTTCTTTCTTAATGAATTCTTAACAGGTCACAAATCGATCGATTGAGAAAACTTACCTCCTCCGCATCACACACAATGATTAGAAAAAACAAAATGTATGTCGATTATTGGGGGCGTTTTTTTGAATTAATTTCTCCTCCTGCCACTCCTCTTCACATCACACATGTTTGACAGTACGTACTACTACTCCAGCTGGTATGTCGAAAGAAACAAGTATTTTTGCTCTCTCTCTCTCTCTCTCTCTCCCAATTTATATTTGTTTTCTCAAAAAAAAAAAGAAGTAAATTTACATTTCTAACACAACGAATATTCAAAATTTGTTTGGTAAGGAACTCCCTTTTTTTATTGTTTGTATTTTTATTATTATTATTATTTAATTGTGCTGACATTTACCTGTTGTATTTACATATTTATGTATGTATATATATATACATTTTGTTTTTAGTTTTTGTCTCATCATTATTTTTTTTTCATTTCATTTTTCACAAGTGCATTTAACTTTCATGTAATTGTTGGCTTACAGTTGTTGATATTCATGGAATATTTGTATCTCGGTATCTTTAAGTCCCCGCTCTTGCGTATATGTATCTTTCTTATCCCTCCTCTCTTTCTCTCTCTGTCTCTCCCTTGGGCTTATTTGTGTTTCGCACAAGAAAAAAAAAAAAAAAAACACCGTTTCGTCATTTCTTTAACCACATCCAAGTAAGTTCGAATTTTATTTTTCTAATTCAATGAATATGGCTGAATTAACCAAACAAAAACTGATTACTTCTTACATAGCGTATTTGATTATTTCATTTCATTAGAGAGCTGTTACGTTTAAGTTTGTTGCTTTTCGAAAGGGCATGGGTTGATGCATTTGACTTTGAGCATAATGGGAGCTTATGTCACGGCTAAGCAAGCTTCAGCGCACGAACCTAATTGCTAGAGAATTGATTGATGCTTGTCTTTTGTCTAAGTAGAAAATAGAGTGATCTCGCGAGGCTCCATTCAAGAAGGCTGCTCGGTGGGCCAGTTGAAGACAGGAGTCTGGTGAAATGTTCACACGTGTTTTCACAATGTACATTATGTTCTCTTCTTCCACTGGCTGTACAGTCCGGGGTGGACCCGAACCTCAGCCAGCATGTCTCACCAGCTGGCACTTTCTTTAGCCAGCTGCCTCCAATAACTCACGCCTAGTTGGTGGACCTGCACCATCGGTCTCGTGGGTGTCCACTTCTCTCACTGGTGGGGGGTGGATGACTTTTGGAGCTGTGATGTCCGTGCGGCTGTTTAAGGCGTTGAATCCGTAGACGCCTGGCTAGACTTATGCCTCTAGGAATATTATGTCCTCTATAAGGTGTCATTTTGCAACACCACAAGAACATGCGAAAGTATCCAGCAGTCTTGAACCATCTCCGAGGGGCAAGTAATCAGTGCATTCAAGGAACATTTTTGTACGAGTTCGTGGCATTCATTCAGTCATCCAATGTACACTCTGAATACAATATTCTGTTTATTTTTGCGTATTCTGTAGTCGTAGGACCACGCAAAAAAATTGATTGCATGACACTCGACCGTACTCTGTGCTCAAGAGTTTATGTTGTAAATGATGTGACTTCAAAGACTCGCCTATTTCAGAGTCTGTCATCTTCTGTTGGTGATGTCGGTCTCGTGGCACCATACAACATTGTTTTAATCATCTTCGGAAAAGTCTGCATTATCTTCTGACTTGGGTTTTTCTTTGAGAGAGGTGGTCTTTCCTTCTCTTCGATGGCCCCCACATCATGCCCCCACCATCAGTTGACCTGATTAAAGCATTAACCTTTCTAAACTAAACTAATCAGAGTTTATGAAAAGCATGTTTTTTTTAACCTTTTCGCACTTGTTTAGGCACTTGTCCCACCCAATGTTCCCAAAGTGCCAGCATTTTCTTGTCTTTCGCACAGATAGACACAGCATTTTTTATGTAAGTCCACTGTATTCCGAGTCGAAAGGGTTAAATGGTCATAATGACAATTTCCATGGTTTTCTTCAGAGGATCGTTCGAGACATCGACTCTCGCTTTTAAACGGCTGCTAGACCTGTTGACCTGACTTGTTGACATAATTTTCGGGAGATTTTGCGTTAGTTGGCTCGGAGATGAAGTTCTCCTCGTTGGGACGTTTTACCCAAAATGTCGATTTTGTGTGTTGTTCCTCGAAGTAGAAGAAGCCAGTTAAATTCAGTTTGCCTACATTTAGCTCCAGACTCATTTCAGCCGTTTTTATCTCATCGCTAACAGACGCCTCATTGACGTCTTACTTCCTCGCTCTTTGCTCAAAACTGATGCTTGAAGGAGTGATTATTTCGGAATCGTGATGTCGCGTCACCTTGTGTCCAACCTTTGTCCGCATTATCGATCTCGGTGTGGTCGTTACGGACCTTGATGGAGCAACGAGGACTCTCCCCGGCACACCCTGTTGAAGAGTTTGGCAGAAATGTCAAAACTAGATAAGATGGTGTGTAGATCGTCTTTATACATGCTGTCAGGAATCAAGGAATGTCGACTTTAACATCGCAAAATATGTGGCGAGCGTCAAAATAGACGCTTATCTGCTGCAAAGATAGGTTCCCGTGGCGTAGCGGTTTAGTGGGTCGACTCCTATGCAGAGGGTGCTAGGTTCGAATCACTGCCAATGCTCAAAGAGTATGCCTGTCTAGTAAAAAGCTTCTCAACGTCGCCGTTCGGAGTCGGCATAAAACCGTAGGTCCCTTCCACTCGTAAAAGAACAAAAGCACACACAAGACGAGTGGTTGTAGCAGAAGCTAGGCCCTGGACCTCTTCGGGCTGAAGCACCACCCAGGGCAGACCGCTATGCTTTACTCGAAATAGAAACGATGTAAAAAAATTAGAAAACAAAAACATTGACACTGTTTTCTAAGAAGAGAGACTGTATGGTCAACAATCAACCGTGTTTCTCAAGTTTCCAACCAAGTCCCTCTGTCATTCCAGAAGAAACTCAATGCAGGTGCGCCTAGCTTGGAATGACCGCATGATGCTTTTGCACGCCGCCTTGCGTCTTATACTTTAGACTACGTCTGACTTAACTATGTCGCCAAAGCATTTGTATGTCTTTGCCTTGACGAAAGCAACAACACATTGGTTTGGGTAAATTAACTCACATATGCCACTTCACCCTAATTCGAAATCAACATTTCAATGTTCATTGTTTTTCTTAATCAAAATGTACGTACCAGGTAAGCTATGTAAAAAGATTCTTATTAGAGATAAATCAAAACAAACAAATCAAAAATAGCGTAAATTACAAGGTTAGTGGCCCGCATATTTTTTTTTTTTTATTTTACATGTTCCTCCACATCATTGTTGCCCAATTGAAAAACAGAAAAAAAAAAACAAATTCAAATTAGTAAGTACTACTGTATGTATATCTAACTATACCCATCCACCCATCAACCGCAATCGATTTAAACCAAAATTGAGGAGACTATCCACAAACGAATTCAGAGAAATATACCAGCTAAGCATATCTATACATATACTGTACATTTTTCATTAAATGTTTATGCCCACGTTTCCACCAGTTGTGTTTTTTTGTGTTAAACTATTACTTAAATTGTATAAAATAAATTTAAACATTTATTGCTTGGTGTTCATGAAAAAAAAAAGATGAAGAGAGAAAAAGAAAGCAGTAACAGATTATTTGATATTTATTGTTTGTTGCAATTGCACGCTACTTAAATAAATGTATTCATCGTAATCAAAAAAAAAAAAAAAAATTTAAATAAAGTGATACAGCATTTCCCATAGGGGAAGGTGTCACACGTAAAGTTTTAAAATTGTGTAGTTTAGATGTAAAAAAAAAAAACAGCAAAAATTATAAGGAATGGAGTGTTTACAAAATGAAACCCACTTTATCACTACATTTACACAAACCGTTGGGTAGTTTGTTAGTTTAATTTGATGCTATGGTTAATGAGTTGGAAATCCTTTTAAGACAAGGTTTGGTTACTTTATTGTTTGTTAGAATTCCTCTTGCTTTTTTTTCTGAATTTAATTGATGTAACTGGCTGTTTAAACATTTAATTTAGTCGGTGTGACCGAATCATTGACAACTTGACATCATTAATCTGAGGGATCATTTGGCTTTTGTTTTGATGCAACCACTGACTTAACGCTATCTTCTTTCTTAATATGATCATCATGAGCACCTTGTTTCGAATAGACTTTGTAGATTGCTTGGACTTACCACAATTTAACTTAGTCCACCACTTCATGTGACTTCAAGTGACTAATTGAATACAAATTTGTCGCAGGATGAATATCATTAGAATGCTTTATAATTCAAGGGACATAGTTCCTCAATCGATAAAATGCACCTTGTGTCTGTATTCTTGGTCACTCCATTAAATGTCGGGTCATCCATTTTGTGGTCTCGAATGTAAAATTAAACAAAACAAAATTTAAGGTTCGATCAAAGTGGGTCTTGTCATTATAAATCGAAGACAATTTTATTTAAATGTCCTCCACGGGAGTTTTTGCAGGACTATGACATGGAAATTTTCGATAACTTTTCAACCCATATCGGGCAATGAATCGGCCTTATCTTGACGGATCTTCGTTTTCAAAGCGTCAAGAGTATACGTATTATGTGCTTTGAGACGGCCCTTGGCACAGTCTCCCAAAACGAAATCTAATAGCGATAAATCACAAGATCCTTGGGGCCAATTCACATCATCAAAGCGCAAAATAACTAGTGCAGGAAACCAATTTCAGTAAAACGGGCTGTGTGAGCCTTGTTGAAACCGACATATTCTTTCATTTTTTCGTTTTTGAGGTTAAGAAAATTTGGTTATTGCGTTGAGATGAGACTCAAATTTTACACATCTGATTCTGATTCTGCTTCCAGAAAAGCTAATTACAAACCAGTGTTGTTCGGAAGGCTATGTTCGTTCGAAAGTTTTTCAGTCGCATACGCCACAATTTAGTTTGTTAACGTAGCCACCTGGTGAAGAATCAGTCTCAACCCGAAAAAGACCGCACGTTCTACGCATTTCCTAGTTGACTTCAATTCCTGAGTGACATCTAGAGAACTCGCAAGACATAGACATCCTTAGAGTGTAAAGAGGGACATGTTTTAATTGCAGTCACCTAATCTTTCGTTTGCACGACAAACTCGCTCGCTTCGTGGTGTTTTAGGAAAAATGAGCATGTAAACAATTTAAATGCATTTTAATAGATCTTTCCACCGTACGTACGCTTTGAGGGATGTATGCGATCGGGCGCAATGGGAGTATAACTCTGGCATTTGTCAGAAATGTCTCTCAAATATCGTCGTTGGGTGTCAGTATTAATGTGGACACCCCATCCACCCGTGAGAGAAGACAAGAAGTTGGTGCTACTACGTTCAGACGGTAGAAGAAAAAGCGTCTAGATTTATTAGACTGTCGATGCTATTTCAAATCCAAAATAGGAAATATGTGCCATAAAAGTATCCCAAATGCTGGTAGAGTTCGTACTCGCGGTATTAACGCAGTACCCCAACGTTAACCTAACTTAATTGCAAACATGTCGTATTGATGCAATGCAACGCGTTCTAAATCGTCTAATATGAAAGCAAACAAAAGCATCCTACGCATAACAGACAGGCATCGCAACACAAAGGCAGTATAGCTTTCGTGATGTGAATTTTTTCGACGTTCCCAAAGTCAGCCGCTGTTGTTCGCCTTGAAATCGATCGATTTTGATGTTCTTCAAACCTTTCATTAACGGCGGGAATATTTTCTGTACTGCGTGCATTTTGATGGTCGATCGATTAAGATGATCGATATGACTTAAGACACCTCTTTCCGAAAAAGTCGTCGTGTTAAGGGGTTTGACTTTACGTGCTGGTAGAAGGCCATTGAACAAATCATAGTCAACTTACAACAAATATAACTTGGCTGATCTGAGCAACATTCGAATTAAAAGCACTAATTGGTTCGACTGGTAACAGAATGGGCCTAAATGTGTCTGCTGTACTGCGCAGTAGTCAGCCACTTCAACCTAACCTAACCTAGAACAAATATGTTAACATGAAATTAACACTTTTATTTATAGAGATATGAATTTGAGTAACGTCTTGTAAACTAACTGGTTGTGGTGCCTTTACTACGCTCAGATGTACGATTATGTCCACCATTTTCTGCTCGCCATGCGGAAAAACATAGCCAACTTGTACCTATCTCTATCGTTCAGTGATTGTTACATGCTTCATATTTGTTAAGTGGTACACCTTAGCACGGATTCGGATGACTATATATTTACCCTATATTTGCAAATTTCATTAAATTCACTTCGCATTTCTATCTGGATATGCCAAGCCGTCATAGTTAGGAATTTTATAACCACTTTTAAACGAGCTCCTCTGTCGAAGGAATTATCACTCACTTTTCATATTATTCCGTGCCAATTGTGTTATGTGAATTTCTTGTTTGTGTCATGGTTGAGGAACTTACAACTTTGTATTTTTGATTGCTTACATCTTTGAAATCGTCTAACTTTTCATAATTCCACAAGGAAGGTGTCAATACTTCACCACAGTCTGTGTTCTTGACTTGAGCAAGTTCACTGCAAATCGCTGTTAAAATTTCGATTCTAATGCAAATTTATGATTTTATGTTAGATGTCCTCCCCAAAGATGAAGCTGATGGACATTTGCGTTGAAATGAAATTGATTCAAGAGTAAAGTACATTTAAACATCTTCGCTTAGCCAGGTCCGTATACAGTTGTAACTTGTTTGAGATCAGTAGTAGTCATCGTAGACTAGAGTAGTGAATCCTTTGATCCATCATCATCCCATCCAACAAGGAGTAGGGTTCCATGAAATGCACACTTGAGTAGATTCAGCGCATCATCAGCGCAAGCTTTGTAAATCTAACAAAACCATTTAGAATTCACGTTGCTTTTGATGTTTGAAACATTGATCTCATAAAGGATTCCCCACATCATTAGTCCCACACACTGTCCTCGTCTATTTAACCAAAAAATAATAAAACGAACAGCACTTGTGTTTCCTCTTTCATTTTACCTAATTTTTTTTTTTAATTTTGTTGTTGTTTAATTTGGGTAACGGTATATATTTGCAGCTCAAAAAAAAAACAAGTATTTACATATACGATAAAAAAAATAAAAACCTTTTAAAAGCACGTTACTACTATTATGAGGAAACAAAAAAACAAAAAAAAAAACGCAAAAAATATTTTTAAACATACTTATTCTAGACTATAATACGCATGGCAAGTGATGTTCAACACTTCATTCGGCGCACTCGAAAACCGACTGAATTGTGAATATTCGCAAAACTGATGTTGGACTTTTGTTCAAAGTTGTTTGGACGAATGTACCTCACCGTTTTCCAGACAAATCCAAAGTATATATATTTTCTATGTGTATATACAGCAGTTATTCAAAAAAAAAAAAATCAACCGATAAGATACAAAAGATTTCTGTTTCTCTTCCTATCTCTGTTTCCTGGATGCATATATGTATGAATGTCTAAATGTAGGCAATAAACTTGATGTAGAAAATGATAAAACAACCGCTTTAATGTTTTTTTTTTTATTTATTTATTTTTGATTTTTAATTTGATAAACATTAAGTATAAACGCTTCTCATAATTAATTTATTTCGAGTCTGGAAAAGATGGGCGACAAGCAAGTCGATGGATCGTGCAGTTCCATGTGCCCGACAGGTGTGCCCTGTGGGCAGTGAATGAAACGCCATTTAAAGTTTGTCACATCAGTTTTGTTGATCGGGAAATTCCTTGTGGGTGTGATTATTGGGAAAATTGTTTCGTTTCTCATTTATCTTTCATGTTTCCGAATAATTTACGCCCGCAAGTGACCTAAAATCACAGTTTTAATCCTGGGGTATTAGGAATATTCTATCAATTCATATTTTTTTTCGTACTTTGCAATAAAAAAATTAAAGAAAAAAACTGTTGGATTTCTCGGTCCTTGTCATTGTCTATTATGCATACAAATTATATCGAAAATTTAATACAAAATAATACTTTGTTTCTTGCGAAACTTATTACATAGATTTACGAAGCAAAAAAAAAAATACTAATTGTACTATTTGTAAGTTAAATAATTAACAAAAAAAAACAGAAAAACAACCAAACGTAGGTACAATTGATTAATTCAAATAAAAAAAATAGTGAAAAATGCAATTGATTGCGAATTATTGTTTCAACTTGTTTGTTTTTGTGATCAATGTCGCATCTGCTCTTTTCTTTGTTCCCACAAGACAGTTCTGTTTTATTTACAAATTTTCTTTTTTTTTCTATGTTTGAGAATAAATAATAAAAAAAAAACTGAATTTTCGTACATGAAATTAAACACCTCTAGTTATTTCGTTGCAGACATGCTACTAGTACATAAATAAATATAAATATTCCGTTTTCGTTTTAGTTCCTTATTTTTATTTCGTATCGACAACTCTCAGGATGTAAAGGTCATGTACATTTTATTTAGTATTGGTTAATGATTAATTTAACACAAAATATACATATTGATTGAATTTATTATTATTCTCATTTTATCCTATAGTGTTTACTATTATAATTACAAAAAGAAGTAATGAAAAATAATAAAAAAAAAAGAAAAACAAAGCAAAAATTAAAAATATCAAAATAGCTACAATGAATAAATTGTTGTTTTATTTATATTCGATTATTTGTCGAGATTTGTGCATGAATTTGTTGTTTCAAGGAATGATTACGTACATACAAGTTTTTCCCTTACTAAGAATCTTTTGGTTTTTCATTTACGTTGAAATATCTCTCATCTTAGATTGATTTATTTTGTTCAACTAACTATTATCTCTGGCGACTGGTATTTTTTTGTAAGTTAACGTATGTCTCATCGTTGGAAAAAATGATAAGGTCGAGTACTCGTTTAATTATCGGATTTGATTGTGGATCAAAAGTTCTGCGTATTCCCACATAATCTCGTTGAGTTAAACCAATTTAGCCAATTTTAAAATACGAACACCCAATTTTTTACTTCTACAAATTAGGGAATCTCAGGTAATGATGTTCCCGAAGAGTTTAAATGTCCACCAAAACTGATGACGTCTAATTGGCAACCCCTCCGTTACGCCGATATTGTCTTAACAAATTTTTTCATCGCAAGCAACGTCGACTTCTTGTTCTTGTTTTTGTTGTTGTTGTTGTTGTTCTTCTTCTTAGGGCCGTACAGTCCCGGGTGGACGAGGGCCTCCTCAACATGACTCCAGTCGGCCCGATCTATTGGCAGTTGTCTCTAGTTTAGTCGGTTGAGGTCCCCTGTGCGCGCCACCGTGTACGTGGGCGTCCTCTGTTGCGTTGACCCACAGGCTCAGGCCACTATTGCGAGTGTCGACTATCGACTGATAATCGCTCGTTGTCGACTATAGATTCTGAAGTTTGGTATTGCGAATGTTGTTCGCAGTCGACTTGACAGCAGTTTCTTAGCGATTGCAAATTCGTGGTCGCTGGTTGTCGACTAAGAATTTTAGTCTGAAAATCTAAGTATATTCCGGTAAATCGTTTGGGTTTCTGTAATGTGAAGCGATTTTAGTTCACTGTAAGTAAAAAAAAAACAATTGAAGATTTTAGTGGAAAATCCAGAAATTTTAGAAGAGAAAGCCGGACATTGGTGTCTCCCTACAAACACAACGTATCTCACTTTTTTTTAGTTTGCAGATAACAAACAACGTTTTGAGAGACGATTTATTTTCTGGATTTTCTTTTAATACAGAAAAAACAATTGCTTGCACTAAAGTAAAGCAAAATTCATTGCCGGCACTTTTTTGGTAGTAATCTTGAGCAGACAAGCACAGAGTTGTCGCAAGTTTCATGATATTAGGTGTTGATCTTCACGCATTTCATCAATGGTTATTTTTCATCGAGAAGGTCTTTGAATGCCTATTTAGAGAGTAATTCAGAAAGCTGTAACGAATATGTAATTAATAAATAAACAGAATTATTAATGAACCTACTTACAGTTTGTCAGATTTTTCCAAAGGATAGAAGTACTCATTAGCCGGCAACTTTTACGTGCAATTTCAGGGAAATCACTTGAAATGTCTTCGTCCCATTCACAAGACAACTTACGTCATTAAATGAATTACTCCACACTATTCAATATGTTATTCAAATTAAATAATTAATATTCACACAAACAAAATTATATCCTTTGAAAAATGTACAAAGATTGAATTTTTAGCTGTCAAATTGTAAAATATTCCCAATATGAACTTTTTCATTCACAGTACTAGAACTATTTATCGACTGAGTTACACAATACCAAAAGTGTTATAATAATAATAATAAGGGTGGCGCGACAGTCCGAGGTGGACTTGGGCCTAGCTTCTCAGCAACCACTTGTGTTGTGCCTGCTATTATTCTTTCACGAGTGAAAGGGACCTACAGTTTAATGCCGACTCGGAACGGCGAATTTGAGAAGCTTTTTCTAGACGGGAGTACTCTTTGAGCATTGTCAGTGACTCGAAAGAGGTGGAGCCGTGAATAATGATAGGCGGTAAATTCGGGTATCGAACCTGGCACCCTCTGCGTAGGAGTCGACGCACTTACCCACTACGCCACGGCGACCCAACCAAAAGTGATATCAGTCGATAAATTTTTCGACAAGCTATTCGGTCGATAGTCGACACTTCCAATAGGGGCTTCTAGTTTAGTCGGTTGAGATCCCCTCGACTTGTGTGCGCCACCTTGTGCGTAGGCGTCCTCTGTTGCGTTGAGCCACAGGCTCAGATTCGAAGATTCTTCGGGCCGGAGCTAAGTTGTCCATATGCTCCACATGGCCTAACTATCTTAGACGTTGGATCCATAGATGCCTGGCTTCACTCATGTCGCTTTACACGCCAAACAAAAAACAGGCACTCTTATAAATTTGCACGGCAGCTGGTCAACTTACACAGGTTTCACTATAGTAAGAGAGGTGGCAAGAAGGATCCGTACCCGTACGCAGGCTTGAAAAAGGGGGAAGAGCTGTGGGACGACTATCAAGCTCGCCCGCTTCTCAAATTCGGGTGGTGTTGCTTAGAACCCTCGTGGTGCTTAAAACAGGCAGGCGACTTCGGAATACCAACATATCATCCATCATATTCAGTCTTTATGATGGCCTGGCTATCTATGCAAATATCTCTTCTTCCCGGGTTGCCATAGTGTGTCTGGGAACATTGCAGTGGTCTGGGAGCTTTTCCATTAAACGCAGGTTCTATCCTTTGAAGTAGGTGTCGAATCTCACCCTTCCCTTTGTTTTGAAGGCAGCCATATAGAAAAGAATGGAATCTGAGCTATTATTTTTCTTTCTCATTCACTGTGAGATATATAAAGGATCTTCGTTGATCAATTTTAACGTGAAACTTAATAATAATAAATAATATTAATATGGGTGATGTTTCAGCCCGTAGAGACCAGGGCCTAGCTTCTACACCAACCACTCGTGTTATGCGTGCTACTGTTCTCTCACGAGTTTAAGGGACCTACAATTTTGTGCCAACTTCCAACGGCCAAGTTTGAGCAGCTTCTTCAAGACAGTTATTACACTTTGAGCATTGTCAGTGGCTCGAAATAGATGGGACCGTGAAAATTATCTTTGGTCGTACCGGGAATCGAACCCAGGCAGCGGGGTTCAAGTGCGTAGGAGTCAACGCATAAGCCCACAACCAGAGATGAAGTATTACAGAGATGCCCGACTTCTACCTCTTTTGCTTCTTCACAACTGTTTTTTATAACGTGTTCTTAAACCAAATTGACCAATCAGAGAACGGCATTTTCGTTATTTCGTGAATAACCGTCAAGAAGGCTCTCAAATTCGTCGATGGACTAGGGGGCAATCAGCTGTGAAGTAGGCTGTCTCTGTAATACTTCATTTCTGCCCAAAACGCCACGGTCGCCACTAAAATGCAAAAATAAATTAAATTTAAAAGCTTTCTTAGTTGGGGGACCATTGTAACGTTAAGAGAAGCTTTATTGTCGAGGAGTCGGATTAAAAGTCACATTTAGTTCATCGGATCGAGAGGTTTGTAGGGATTCGCTGATGGATATGCAGGCTTGACGTTGTACATACTTTTTTAACGACTTTGATTGGTGTAAAATTACTGGCTTTACCAGTGAAGTAAAATAATAAACAAGCTCCCTATTTTTGGCCTTAGACACTTACAGTAGCTGCGATTTCAGATCGAACATTTTTTAAAAATCTCAATCCTCAATTCCACACGTGAAAGTACTTAATGGACTGCTGCAATACATAAAGAAACATAAACCTCTCTGTCTCGATGATCTCTCAAAGTCCACCACCACTCTCAGTCATTGCTTTCAAAAACGAATCTTCCGATGACGACAGTCTGTGCGAATAATTCCGAATACACGCTAAATATGATAGCATCAATTAATTTGAAATCATTCATCTTCCGCAGAGAACGTCATGCGGTGTCCATTTAAAAATCATGGAAGATAGTCCAATTGGTCGGTCAACACATTTGTCATGCTCGCCTCCATTCACTGCGCATTCAGTTCACGTACAAAAGATATTTTTATAGACCAAGCAAAACAAAAAAACATACCAAATTAAAACGAGAAACAAATATGTGTTTAATTTTTTGTGCTTCTTTTTTTGTTTTGTTTTGTTCGAAGGCCAAGACGTAGTTAGCACAGACCGGAATATTTGTTTTCACAAATGTAATTACACACTGTTTTTGAATGGCTGCTCGATGAGATGATTTTTTGAGAAGAGTACTTGAAGGGACAGGTAATACGTTGGTTCGGTATATTTAATGCCTAAACACAATGGTTTAGGGTAGGGTTTTAGAGTTTCGTCTAAAAAATATTTTAATTGGCCGTAAATTAAAGGCTATAACTCTGCGTTCAGTCAAATGCTGTTTTGGTTGTGCTTCATGTGGTCAATTTTTAATTGCGGTCTTAATTGCGAATAAACATTTCATTGCAGTATTTCTGCACTACGCTGCGTGTTGTCGCTTTAATTCTGGAGATTTTTCGGGTGGTTTTTGAAAAGGGGATAGGCATTGCGACTAACAAGCCCTAATGTGGTGTCGATCCTGATTGTTGCTAAGTAGGTAGGTACTTCCATTTGGTTTTCATTGGCTACTCGTTAAGCTCTCCGCAGTCTTCCTACAACAGATGGTGGAAATTAATTATGAGGTCACATTATGGGCCTAATTTTACCACGATTGGAAATATAAGCATTTGATAGATTTTGTGTATTTAAGGACCCTTTATGTTCGCTGAGAAAGTAGCTACCTAGCAATTCATTCCTAGTTAATGCAAGAACAGCGGAGTTGCTTATCTTGATCTCTGCAGAGACATTGCATGGTTTCCTTAATCTAGACAACACAAGTTCAAGTGCGTGGGAGTCGACGCACATACCCAATACGCCACAGCAACTACCAGATTACAGGGTGGGTCATCTAGTGGTTTTTTTTTAAATCATAGGTTACTTTGACACTCACTGCTGTTTCCCGCTCGAAATCTTGACAGAAAGTCAGTATCATGCCTCCGCCTAACGAAATGAGTCGCTTTACGCTTGAACAACCTAGTCAAATATTGAAAGTTTATTTCCAAAGTGAGTGCTGTGTAGCCCAAGCAGTGTGTTTTTTCAAAGAGACTTTTTGACGAAAAGAAGCACTTGCTGCAACCGCTGTACGCAAGTTTCACCATTATCTGCTATCTTGCGATCTTCGGATTCCGCTCATCTTGTTTGATTTTTTTCGACTTGTGTTTGTGACCCAGACCACGACACCATCATTCCTATTATGAAAACAATTCCTCTCGAACTTATTCTTTTGTTGGAAGGCAGAAAGAGAAAAAATTCGGAGGGAATTTTATTCACTATCGCCAAGCATAAGTCTCTGACTTACTCTAGATACCATTTCCATTTGCGGAAGTATTGTTTTGTTATTTGAGATCAGCAAAATTCAGCAAACACAGCGAAGACACAAAATCCTAAATATAAACCCGGTGCTGTCAAACTTCTGTGTGGAACGCCCAAAAGGGTTTTCAACCTATACTGGCTTTCTTAGTCTGATTATACAGCTTAAAGCTGATTGTACTGCTGACCTGTTGCATAACTTCGTTTTCGAAGTTGTTTGGCTATAGGAAGAGCCACAGATAGTTGGTCCCCATGGTCCCAGAGAATTGAGGCCAAGCGAAGTCTTTCAATAGAATGTGTTACGTGATCTTACGAAATATTGGAAACCACTGTGTTATCAGTTCATGACAAAGCATCTTTTAATGTTTTAGTCCCTACGTTTAGCACGCATTTGTTTAAAATGCGCGTTTCTACTCCCAGAGTCAGGCAAATACCAAATGTTTGGTTTAAAGGTAATATCTCTAACACATATGTTGTCGCAACACTGTATAACGAATTGACTCCCTGCACATCTCAAACTTACACACGACCACCAAAAGTACTAGTATTGGTTAGCACTTGTTGGCTCACTACTCGCTTTTTCAATGTTGATAGTTGTATAATGACTTGGGATGTGCCACCACTGAGGCTGAGTAGTACTCGAGGTCTGTACAGAAACGTTAATTAAACGTATTTCCAGTTTCTAATGATTTGCGCTTGCGACTGAGTTCTCTGTCACCCTCCAAGTTGCATCCGTTAATTGTGAGCAATGGTCTGATTCAATGGATTGGTCTTATCAATCCATATATCAATATAATTAATGCAGCAGCGATACATTGATGCTATCTGCTCATTCAGTGTGAATTAAATCGACGGACATGTGTCATCTTACTAGAAAAATATAAACAATCTTATTGGATAAAATCCGCGCCAATGCTCTAACGATTCATGCGTTGAATGAGATTATTAAACTCTCGTTAGGTAACCTTGCCACAGTTTTGTACAAGCAGTGATTACGAGTAAATTAAAAGGGTTACAGTATACAAGCCCAACATTTGACAAATTCAGGGTGAGCCATCTAGGGTTTTTCTTTTTTTCTTCATAGGCTACTTTTTCACAGCAGTTTCCACCTCGAAATCCTGACAGAAAGGCAGTATCATGCCTCCGCCTAACGAAATGAGTCGCTTTACGTTTGAACAACCTTGGAAAATATTGAAAGCTTATTTCCAAAGTGAGTGTTGTGTAGCCCAAGCAGTGTGTTTTTTCAAAGAGACTTTTTGGGCGAAAAGAAGCACTTGCTGCAACCGCTGAACGCAAGTTTGTGGACAAAGATTCGTGAGACTGGCATGCTAGTGGACACAACGGTCCCTGTTGTCGCACGGCGGGCACAGATGAGAATGTGGCCGAGAGCACCATGCAAATGAGGCTGGATACAGCGTCAACCTTGGTCATAACAGAGCCATGTTAACAGGCTTTTTTTTTTACTAAAATTGAAGACATAGATTTGGACTACCAATGGTTCATGTAGGCTGGTGCGACATGCCACAGCCCACCACTTTGATTTTTTTTTGTGGCGACCCGGGTTCATTGACAGTAAGTGGGCAGCCTCGTGGATAGCCTTTATGCCTGAAACACAATAGTGCGTTGCGCCGGCCGATTTCATGTTACGGAGATAGTGCTATGACGCACTGCGTTGAAATATTTACTCAATTTATCAGCTGCTCTCTCTCTCATCTAAAATATGAAAAATATTGTCGCCTTTCTGCATACACTCATTTGAAATGAGGTTTGTCGTTAAATTATTTTTAATCACCTGTTTTCATTTCAGAAATGACAGTTGACACAAAATACTCTCAATTTGGAAGAAAACTCTCAATTTGGGAGGAGAAATAAAGATAGCCGACTTCACAGCTGATTGCCTTCTAGTCCATCGAAGAATTTGAGTGTTTTTTGACAGATATTCATGAATTTTTGACGGTCATTCACGTATATGCCGTCCTCTGATTGGTCAATTTAGTTTATGAACACGTTATAAAAAACCGTTGTCCAAAATCTTTAGTGGAAAGACAGGTAAATGTCGACCATCTCTGTAATACTTCATTTCTGTTTGGGAGAAAGATTCTCTCACAGTGCACCACTCTGTCAAAAAATATTCAACATGTTAAATAATGACGTGCGATGGACTACGTTTTACGTTTTATTACTCTCCTCTCATCTCCCTCATTTTTCACTAACGCAGGTCGACGCTGTATTTTGTACATGGCAATTGAATTGTGTGTGTCGAAAGCCAACCCCAGCGCAAACGCACTATTGTGTTTCAGCCATTTCTTCTGCCTGAAATACACTACGATGGTTGGGCAGTCGGAGAGACGGGCATAATCAGAGTATGAGGGATGGTTCAAGTGACTATTCTTGTATTTTACAAGGTCCCAGCACATGTTCTGGCATTTCATTAGATTGTCTGCAGAGACCTACCTCCGATACCAATAGTTTCTTAAGGGGCTCCCTGAGTCTGCAGTGCCCTGTTCGGAGGCTGTTAGGATACGGAGGTTGGGCTTGCTCCTTTTGATAAATGCCTCAAAGCTCTTTCTGTTGTATTGACGCAGAGGTCTCTTGGCCTGCTTCACGCCATGTGCGTTGTTCCAGGCTTCTGCCCGGTTCCTTATTTCTAGCTCCCTCAATTCTTCTCTCAAGACATGGTCTCGTAGAAATAAGAATGGTCCAGAGCCTGTGAAGGATTCCAATGTTTCTTTCGGAGTCGGCCATTTCATTGCATTCTATCCCTGCAGGGCCAGGTATACATTCGAGTCTTACTCTGTTTTCCCTGCTCAACTGCATAAGATGCCTGGATTTTATGGTGTAGGAGTCTAGTGTCCAAGATAGCGGCACGACTGTCCGACAGTGGCAGTCCCTATAGTTTCTGTCAAGCTTTATTTGAACGCATCTGTCTATGGTCTAGATTTCTGTTTGAAAGATGCTGGTGCGTTTGCGCATGTATTCAAAGTACTTTGTCCGGGGTCCCAATACACCTGCTCCTGTTCCTTCATCAGTTCTTGATACATCTGTATACCATTTTACCGCATTGCTGCTCAGTCTCGCATTGCTTGTTGGTGCTGAGCCTAGTGGTAAGCTTCTTTTGGAAATTGAATCTCCTTCGGAATGGTCAAGATAGGTTCCCCTTTTGATAGTGTGGGATAGTCCCGTTCTTCTTAATCGATCATCTTCATCATTGGTTGGAATACCTTTGCGCCCACGATCTCAAGGAATGGTAGGTAGGTTGGCAGTATTGGCATGTTGATCATTGTGAACAACCACTCCAGTAAACAGTAAATCAGCTTAAACCATCGACTCCACCTCGAGTCTCAGTCAGCACACGGATGGATTGTGAATCTCATGAAGGTCGTGCGAAATTCCTTACCTACTAGATAGTTTATAATGTCAACTACCGTAGATACGAAGCTCTTCAAATGAATGAAACACAATTATCCGCTTCCTAATGAGTTTTCTGACCCCTTTCAGCAATTTTGAGCCCCATTTCTGAATGTTTGGAGGTTAAGCACGTTCTTTTCCCATTATAACCGAGTACACGATTGTGTACCCTCTTCGCACATTTAATTGATTTACTAATGGGTTACACTGGCCGTGCTTTCAACTCATTTATATCTTTCGTCCGGTTTGTAGTCCCATCATTTGTCATGGGATTTCACACAAAATGCGAGCGAATTACGTTTCAGTTTGCCGTCATGATTCATCATGAGAGGGAGGGGACCCTGAACAGATGCCCCCATTGTTCAGGGCCAACGATGGGAATCTCGACACTTGACTCCTCAACTCGAAATAAAGACACATGCAACAAGATCTCGAATGCCGATCGTTTCGTCGGTTTTAATTGAAGTGATAATCGTATTCGGTCATCACATCCAGTTCAATTGATTCGGCACTTATTGACAGAAGCCGATGCAAGCTCGTAAATTCGCTCGTCAAGTGTGTGTCTTAGTCGTGACCAAAATACGAAGAGTGCTGGTTGTACTTCCGTTTTGAATGCCAAATTATGGCCAGCTGACGTAAGTGAAAGAATTGAGTTGAATAGCCGTGCCGAGATATCTTTTATGGAATGCAGACAACAGTTCGCCTACAAGGTGTCCAAGTGAGATTGTTGTTTTCCGCAAGCACTGGCCTTGAACTATAAAAGAGAAATAAAAATTTAAATATTCGGATAGTCAACTAGAAATGGTTCACAAATGGACGGATGTGTATGGAGCTTAGAATCAATCATCTCGTTCGCAAGAGCCGGTTTCGAAGACGTCAAGTCAAACTTGCTTTTGCGCTGACCTTTCTAGCTTCTATGAGTGAATGCGCGTGTGTGTGTGTAGTTACACAGCTTGTACTGAAACCGTTTATCAACCCATCTTTCACTTCCCTTTTCTGGGCTGGAATTCCCATGTACTTCCAAGAACCACCGTGACACGTGCCCTGCTAGTTGCCTAATCGCAGTTTCCTACAAGTTGATCTATAAATAGACCATACTGAACCTATTAAGTTTGGTTAGAGAAACGTTTCCTAGAAGTGACTGTGACGAATATCCGAAAACCGTCGCATTTGGAGAACAACGACATGTGTCAGAGATAAATAACAAAAAAAAAAATCAACTTAATCAGAACTCAAACTCAATTTAATGCTTCTCCGCTGAAGGAAGTATGATATATTACGCACATCAGTATCGTTTTATTGACGACAGAAATAAACACCGATTTGTTGTCCTTGAGGGGGCAAATTAAATATTCAATCTTTACTTCAGCATTTTGATCACTAAGTGCTTTTTTGTTGCCAACGCTTTGAAGGCATTCATTTAGTCAAGTGAAGTACTCTGAATGTTGCTTCATTTTTTTTGAAATACAGAATATTATTAAATCGACATACCGTGCGAGTAAGAACACATGTTGGATAAATTTTGAAGTGCTTGTTAATGGAATTTTAAAGACTTAGGTGAATCAGGGATCTAAACGCGTAAGGCGACAATCGTCTCACGCTAGCGTTTCGAAGATAGTTTCGCTTCATGTAACCATACAAAAAACGATATCTTCTGAGAGATGTCTGGTGGGCTGCTTCGCGTAGACTGAAAACTATCATTAACTGTCGTCTCGACGACTGATTTCTGGCGATACCTATTTCTGTATCGTCCCCTATTAAATGAGAACAAATTGTCTATACATATCTTGTTCTACACTTTTGAGACATTCTTAAAGTGATAGGTCACATTTGTATTAGTTTTGTTCGTAAACTGAGATGAGAATGTGTGAAATTTGAGAAGAATGAGAGGACAGATGTCTTTTTTATATGAAAGATATTATTTTCAGAGTACTCAAACTGTAACATAGGCGAGACGATAGTGATGGTCTTACATGAAGCAGAGCATCGACCATATCATCGAAGTGAATCAATCGAAGTCTGATTTGACCAACGTCTGGCTGCATAATTTATGTCGTCTACAATTCTTTTTGGGGGTCTAGGTATTAAAAGGCTATGTGATTGAATAAAGAAATTTGGCAACAGCAAGAGGTGGCAAAGGTGTTCGATCCTACAGCCACTCGTTTTGAGCGTGATATTGTTCATTCAAAAAGTTTTGGGGACCAATAGTTTAATGCCGACTCCGAATGACAAAGTATGAGAAATATATAGAGAGCTCTTGAATTCGCTGCCGCACCAAAAGTGAACGAAACTGAGAAAATCGTTATTATTTACTAGTGAGATGAGTCATATCGAGTTGATAAATAGAGTCAACCCGAGTTACATCCAATCCGAGTTGAACCGAGTTAATTTGTATGTCAAACCGTGTTGCCGAAACTTAAACGAAACGAATAATTGAACAGCAAAACTACCAACGTGGTGTGAAGTGAAAACACATTCTCTGTTCTCTTCCACTGGTAACTCAAGCCAAGGGAATTGAGTGTGTAATATGATGACGAGAATATTATCTTAACGGTGAATTTATCATGTTACTAGTGTACCGCTAAAACGAGCTTGGTGTCAATCAGTTTGACTTGACAATCAATAAATCAAATAATTTTGATTGAAACCGAACCAACACGAGTTGTTGACTCGGTTTGCCTCGATTCGTTCAAAGGTGTCCTTGGTGTATACAATGCATAGCAAGATATCAAAACCTGCTACAAAATGAACGAAAGAAGCAGAATCTTTCATGCGACACTGGTAGCCATATAGAAAACAGCGGAGAGTCTGAAATGCAGCCCAAACCCCACTCGCATAAATATCTATGTAGATCAGGCAGTGCTGAAAGCACTTAAAAGTAATAAAGTCCGAAACGGCACTCAAGTGCTTCGAAGCGCTACAGGGCCTCTCTTGTAATAACGCATTCTCCTTCATATGAGTTCAGAATCCAGGGAGACCAACTAGCTAAGAGTGGCGTCACAATGTCATCTGACAAACTAAACATCGCATAAAACTGTTCTTCAATGAACTCGACAATGAACTACTTATTACAGCACCTAATGCGTGGATTAGTAACAATGCATGCCACAAGACCAACATCTCCTGGCCCAAATACAACATCGACAAAACAAAACTAATAATCTAGTTACCGAGGGTTAACTGCAATATACTTGTAGGCATCATTAGATGCCCCTGCCTAGTGGGTCACCATGCTCATAGACTATTCCTGAGGGTCAGGATAGATGCGGAAACTGCAAAGAAACGGCGGTGGTTGAAACTCTGGAGCTTCTTCTTTGCTCCTGTCCGTCTTAAGCCAAAATTCGATATGATATTCAAGCATTCTTTAAATTTTTAAATGAGCACTAGCTTTGAATGATTGTCATCGTGAAACCACAACAAATTTAAAATTTTGCAAAAGCCACTGGAACATTCTGCTTAAATAAAGCTACAACTAAGTTTATTCTGTTTAGTGGTAGCACTATGGGCCAACAGGTCTATGTTAGGTCGAGCCGCCATCCCGTAACCTAAACTTGCTTCAATTCCAACTCGGCTTAACTAATCTTCAGATTGAAACATAACTATTACGGACACAGGGCTTCATTTTTGTGTGTAGCGTATTGGCAACACTACGATAGAGCGAGGGAGCGTTGGACGTGCTCTCTGATATGACATGCATCTTAGCATCTTTGTTGTGAAAAGGATTTATTGTCTATCGTTGAGAGTCGAAAACGAAGACCTAATTTTTACCTTAGATAAATGACAGATGAACACGTCTGTATCCTCCTCTAAAAATAAAAACTAATCGATCGTTTAGTCGCAAAACGTTTTCTCGTATTGTTTGTTAAGATTTACTGCCTGCACTCAGAATCTGAGCCAAATAAAAGACTGTAGTCGAATATTCACGGCTGGTTCCAAGACCAATGAAGGATCTGGCACTGGCGCCTTCGTGGAGGGCGCAGGCATTAGGCTGTACCTCTTTAGGTAAATTTGCTACGGTTTTCCAAGTGGAAACCCATGCGAACCTAATGTCCTTGTATATTGGGAAGAATTTGTGGAAGGGGAGAAGCACCGCCATATATACCGACAACCTAGTTGTGCTTAATGCCTTGGTGACTTCATAATCACTTCCAAGATAGGTCAGGAACGCAAGTCTACTCTGAATTTGATCGGACAAATACATTTTCTGCTTCAAGGACTGCCCGGGCAGGAAATCAGATTGCTGACAAACTTGCTAGAAAAATATCAGAAGAAACTCTCTCAGGACCTGAACATACACTGGGAGCACCTGAGACCTTTGTTAGGCCTTCCATCGATTGGAAGGTTGCACGTCTCCAGAGCACAACCAGATGAAGACAGACCACACGTCTGAAATCCCCGACATTTGTACTACCTCTTTGACAGAAAAGACTACAGGCAACTTACCTTAACTTACTTACACCTTCGCCAAAACAACTAAATGGGCTTGCCCTAAGCAGACCACTTCCTCTGCCACTATCATGCATTTGCTCGATTCAGGGGGCAGTTTTTCGGTTCTGATGAGGTATGCTCATTGATCTGATAAGACGACGCCTTAATGGTAAAGAGTTCTGCCTGAAAGTTACTGCCGCGAGGAGCTGAACATTGAGAGAACATTTTCGTACGGGAAGGGCTATGCTTCGACTATTTGGTCACGAATGTCTCCACCATCACGTCTTCCAAGGCGTAACGTGAATGCGATTCCATCAAGTAGACGATCACTTGGCAGACCCAGGATGAGATGGTTGGACCAAGTCGATTAACTCGCTTGGTTACGCGTTGGCATAACTATTGATGAGTTGGAGTCGATGACGGAGGATCAAGTTGTCTGCAAATCTCTCGTGCTTGCTTTTCCACCGGGACCCCCTTAGTGGCGCATGAGGGTCAGAAGATGATGATAAGATAGTGGCGACTGCCCAATGTCTCAAGGCCTAACATTTATCGAGATCTTCTGAAAAGATACGTGCAAGAACCGTATGTGCTCACATCCGAGATGAAATAAATGCGCCCACTATCCCAGGGCTCTCGTGAAAGAGGGACAATGTCAACGTTTGTCTTAAAATTATAATAAGGTGGTGTGTAATCTGTCTGCTTTGGTACGAATTCCATCGGAATCGAGTCTAGGACACACACAGATTCTTCGAGTCCAACTGAGCTATGGGTATGTGTTAAGTATGCGGAGGTTTATAGGCCACAGATTGAGCAAGACTGTCAAAGCATCGGGAGGAATGGTCCTTAAGGCGCCTCTAGTCACTCTGCATGCCATTTTTTGCACTTTGTTTAGCTGTGTAATATTGTGGTTCTTCTTAGGTGTTGACCACCATACCAATGATCCGTAAGTGAAGTCATTCATCGACTGAAATAGTGTATGCCTCAGGCCCCACTTTTAACCAAAGGCTTTGTTATAGGCACAGAAGGCTTTCTTGACCATTTAATTATGGTTGGTCTTACAGCTGAGATCTAGATAGACTACTAGGTTCCTTGCGTTGAGTGATAGAGCTTGTTGTTGGCCGTTTAATCAGGGGAGGTTGATTACATAACAATAAGGCAGAGAAGAGGTGCGATAACGCCTCCCTGGGGAAAAATAAATACGCGCATAACTTGCTTTGCATTTTAAAACATGTTCCAAAAGCTAAGGGGCTCGAATATTTGAAAATTGTTAAAGCCGACATCTGTGAAAATGGCGACTCCAATCTCTCAGCCAACAACCCCTTGGAGCCTTCCTTCTTGTACGATCTCAAGCTAGGCAGTTGCAAATCAGACGTTCCAATCTCACCGCATGCTCTGCGGTCCCCGCTTGTCCCTAGTCCTAGTTCTAGGGCGTTATACCCAATTCCAACCGAAAAGTTGGCTATTTTGGATAAAGCACAAGTCTTTAACGTTGCCTTTGTACTTCCGGTACTGTGCATGGTGTCTGCCTGGTAGTACAATGGACCAGTTTTTTAGTCTGAATGCTCCAGAATAGGGTTAAACCCCTCTGTCAAAATAATCGTTAAGTGCTTTGACATCATTTCCTAAGCTCACTTCCCTCTGAACAGATTTTTTTCTTGACTAATTGATCTCGTTTTAAACTCGATAAATTTTCATATAGACTGACATTGCTAAGGTACACAAAAACATCGTTAACTTAATTATACAACAGGCCCCCACTTGATGAGTCTCAAAAAAATTACCTTCATCTGCTGGACAGGACCGCGCTTCAAATAAATTCCCTCCGAGTGGTTAACAACTTCGATTTTATCGCATTTTATTACACACACGGCGATACGTACGTACGTCATATCGCCTGTCTATCTTTTGATTGATTTGACTTCATTTGTGTTCCCTCGTTTTTGCATAAACAAAAATATGGGTAAAACCTGATTTCTCACCCAGCCCAGCATGGATCTCACTCACGGTCGTCTTCCTAGAACAACACTCACCTACGCACTAGTGGTCGCCTAAGACCACCGACACGATGACACATTATGCAAATCATTCAACAAAATGAGTAAGTATTGGTTTCTATTTTGTTATTATTTATTTTTTTCGACACAAATCACTGAAATGAGAATTACTTTCTCTCCGCGTAGAGTTCTTACACGAATGTCCACACGCGTTGCCAAACTTTTCACTTGACAAATGATTACATGCACTATAAATCCCAATTTGAAAAAAAAAGGAAAAAAATTGAGTTTAATTAAAGAAAATATAGGCATACACATTGACGCCGATAAAACGGAAGCAGAGAGCGAGGAACGATAAATCGAGAGTGAGAGAGAGGGATAGAGAGAGATAAGGCAAAATCAAAAATCAAAAGCTCGTGTATTTACTCAAAAAGTGTTCACCGATCGAAGCCGGTGCGGCGGCGGCTCAAAAGCTAAGCCGCCGTATCTCTCTCTCTCTCTCTCTCTTTCTCTCTCCCTGTCTATCTTTCGCTGCCCAGCTCAGCAGTCAGCGCACACATCCAAGACCATTTTGCGAAAGTCATAACAATGAAGTCACGATGAGTATCATCGATACTCAACATTGGACACGGACAAACAGTCTTCGTTTGTGGCTTAAGCGAGACAAGTCAAGCTCTGCTCGCGACGTGCGTTTTCAATTCTTTTTTCCCCTTTTTTTCGTTTTTGTCGTTTTTTTTTTTTTGTTTTTGTTTTTCGAAAGTCGGCAAACTAATGGTCGATCGGTTGTATTGAGTCGGTTTTAGATACTTTTTCTTCGTTTACTTTTTGTTACCACATTTCTGCTGGAAATCGTATTACGTGTGAAGTGAAAATATTGTAATTTTGTTTACCATTCCGTGAGCGCACGGCAGATCCCTTAGAAAACACCGGCTTTTGAGGCGAGCTCCCTTCGGGACGACGAAGATAAAACGCAAAGAATTCCGGTCATTAGTCAAAATACTCTCGGTTGTATAATAATTGCCGTCACATAACTTACCTGCCGTGCATACACACACGCGTACGCACATTTACGCGCTGCCCCCTTGTGCATCATCTAACAGTTGATGTTGTAAAACCAAAAAAAAAAAAAATAATAAAAAAAACAGCACAGTTGTGTGTTGCAACACAGACTGTGGATACAATTGTTACAGATTAGTTGAATAGATTAAGATTAGAAAAAAAAAAGAAAAAAAATTGTACTTAGTGTTTAAGTAGAAGCGAAACAATGGCACATAAAACGACTCAAACATCACAACAGACCTGGCTCGGTGTGCTCGTGTGCCTGTGGTGTCTTGGATTGATGACATCAGTCGCATGCAATGATAATCTTCGCGTTGCATACGAATGGAAAGAAATCGACTTCAAATATCCATCCAAGGAGGCGAAACAGCTGGCAATCGAAAGTTATGAATTTATACCAGAGAATGTTATACCAGTCGGCCTGGAGGTGTACCAATCAAGGTTGTTTGTCACACTGCCACGGTGGAGGGAGGGCGTTCCAGCTTCGTTGGCTTACCTTGATCTTAATGGTAAGTGCTATCTTGTTAACTCAAAACTTTAACCTTTTTTCTTGTTTTAGTCTGTCTGTGCCAGTGTGTGTGTGTGTGAGAGAGTGTAGCTTTTTTTTTTTTGTGGTTTAGAAGTAGTTCAGTCTGAGTGGTGAACCTGCCGCGCCTAGTAACCTTTTCCTTTCCCAAAACTATATCTTCACACTGCGCATGTGTGCGCACAACACGTATACGCCTGCGAATTTGAACAAAAGTGGATGGGGAACTTCTTCAAGGTTCCTGATAGCACATACTTTTGAATAAAATTAACTTCATTCAAAATGCAAATGCAATTGCTTGCGATTTATGTTTGAGAATAACTTCGCGTTGAATGACTGGTTGGGTAACTTGTTCAGTCAAGCGATCTTCCGGTACGTGAAGTGCCTTCGAATCGATGTTCCTTACCGAGATGCTAAACTAACAAATTTGGAAAATGCAACTAGCAGCCTTCCGATAACCAGATAATGGCCGCACTCTGTGGGTGTGGTGTGTGCCGGCAAGTAACTACAAATTAACGATAGAATTCTATTCACAAAACGATGATGAATAACGAGGTGATAAAACAAAAATGTTGCCCCACAACTTACCGTCGAGTGTCGAGTGTTGGCTGACCTCGTTAGGTGAAAGGTGCTAAATTTTGATTTCTGTTACACTGCTGTGGAATTCCATTGGAGCCATGGACTCCATGGCTATTGTGACTGTCTTTATGTGGAGAAGTGTTTTCAAAACTGTTAACTCAATTGTGTGTCTACCAACTTTTGAACTGACACATTTTTTCGCCAAACGGCGAAATATTTGAAAAGGTTCACGTGTACGCGAAATTTCTTTTAGCACAAGATTGGAAACTGTGACTAATTTGATTATACGTAGCTCTGCAAACGCTTTGTAGCGTTTTTAAACCTTTAATTTGCATTATAATATAATATAATAATAATATTGGTGGCGCGACAGTCCGAGGCGGACCTGGGCCTAGCTTCTCAGCAACTACTCGTGTTGTACGTGCTATTGTTCTTTCACGAGTGGAAGCTTTTTCTAGACAGACTTTTTGGGCATTGTCGGTGACTCGAAAGAGGTGGAAGCCGTGGACTATGACAGTTGGTAGATTGGGGATTCGAACCTGGCACCCTCTGCGTAGGAGTCGACGCACTAACCCACTACGCCACGGGCACTCAATTTGCATTACTGGTCGTTAATTTGAAAGAGAAGTGAATTAGATCACCCGTATTACGTGGAAGAATATATCAGATCACCACAACGCCCGGTTGGGCTCAATCATGCCAATTTAATGGGGCTCACTTTTTAGGAAATGCTATATCTTTTGTGGAACTGGATCTTCAATTATTGGTGCTAAATGTTGATTAATTGGGTTTTATTTCCAAATATTTGTTTTGAACCACTTATTCAATTAGCCTTAAAAAATTAGAATGATGTAAACTTTTTTACATGAAAATGAAAAGCCTTATTTAGCAAGCTTAGAACTAGACTTGTGCTTCTCAGTTCAATCCAAAGAACGCTTAATTTAGTTCAAATCTGTTTATTGAACTAGTTCGTTATTCTAGTTCATTTAGTTCAACGTAAGTCACTGCTCAGGCAATTGAGTTTTCGGTTGGTCATCGTAGTACTTACCTATCAGGCTGACGACCCATGCAGGGTCCGAGTCTGAGCGAGAGCTGCTTTTCATTCTTGACGATCATGGGCACGCT
Organism: Eristalis intricaria; assembly: GCA_964034865.1. NCBI lineage: Eukaryota > Metazoa > Arthropoda > Insecta > Diptera > Syrphidae > Eristalis > Eristalis intricaria. Next base: position 56,107,217 of record OZ035874.1, read on the forward strand.
GCTTCCAGTCATCCAGACCAAGCTGCCTTTCATTCGCGATTACTTGGTACATATACCGGAGATTCGGTCTTCCTCTCCTTCTCGAATCGAAAAGCCTCTTAGCTGGAGCGTTGTTGTCCAGATAAGGAACTTGTTGACAAAGATAAGGACGAAAACATCCAACATCTACCGTGCAACTGTTCCGCATTGCCAAAGCCACTATATGCTCGTACTTCTAGAAGAGTCTAAACGACCTCAGGAAAATACCGGTCAACGCACTAATAAAGATTATTGTGAAAGCTGGCTGGCTTGTCATTAATCACGGAAACTGTCTTTAATTTGAAATAACCATGTGGCGATACAATGGGCCTACTTAGGCCTAAGTGCATTAATGCCACTTACTACCTACCTACTTCCAAGATCTGAATAAAGTAGACCTGAAGGACATTGTACAACATCTCAAAGTTGAGAAAGAGGTCTGAACAAATCTGATATTACCAATCGATCCCAAACAGGAACACAGCAAGATCAAAGGAGTACATGGGCAAATAAGCCGAACGCGACACCACAATCGACCAGGTGGTCTAAGTGGAGGATGCTACATACTTACTTATCAGGCATACGACCCGTGGAGGGTCCGAGCCTGAGCGATAGCTGCTTTTCATTCTTGGCGGTCCTGGGCACGCTGCTTCCAGTCATCCAGACCAAGCTGCCTTTCATCCGCGATTACTTCGTACATATACCGCAGATTCGGTCTTCCTCTCCTTCTCGAACCAGGAGGCTCGGATTCGAAGACCCTCTTAGCTGGAGCATTGTTGTCCATGCGCTCGATGTGGCCGAGTCGGTGCAGTCGACGGATCTTTGCCTTCCGGACTACATTCACATCCTGGTACAGCTCGTAGAGTTCGCGGTTGAGTCTTCTCCTCCATTCGCCTTCCTCACAGACGGGACCATATATTCGACGTAGAATTTTTCTTTCGAAGGCACCAAGAATCAGCTCCGCGGTTTTGCTCATCGTCCAGCTTTCGGCTCCATCTAGCAGGACTGGCAAAATAAGGGTTTTGTAGAGCATGACCTTAGTCTTTCGAGTCAGGAGCTTTGACGCCAGTTGTTTTGACAAACCGAAGTAACACCGGCTGCGGTTCTACGTCGGATCTCCACAGTGATCGTTTGTGGATTTTACGTTTGCCCCAAGGTAGACAAACTCCCTTACTACCTCGAAATTGTAGCTGTCCATTCTGATATTTTGTCCTAGATGGTGTGTGACGGCACGTTTTTTGATCGATAGCATATACTTTGTCTCATCCTCATTGACCTTAAGACCAGCTCGGCTCGCCTATTCTTCAAATGCGTCCACTATGGCACGTTGGGAAGGCGCGATGATGTCGATGTCGTCTGCATATCCCAACAGTTGGACTGACTTGTAGAAGATAGTGCCTTCCGTATTTACAGCTGTCCGCCGCATCTATCTTCTCCAGTAGCAAATTGAAGAAAGCACACGGTCTAGAGGCGTGAGTTTCGATAGCACAGTGATAGATATCCATCCGCGGTTTGTTTGAGCAAGCGTTTAGAGCTTTAGCAGATGTTTTATAGTAGCGATAGGCATGGAGAGTGGGGGTCTACCCAGAAAGAGCAGGAAGTTTGTGCCTTTCCTAGCGAGATCGTCCGCTTCGCAATTCTCTGGAATGTCACAATGACCTGGCACCCACATAAGTAAAAAAAAAATACTTGGCCATTTCGTTAAGGCGACAATTAAGGGAAGTCTTGGAATTAAAAGTGAAAGTGATCGGAACAGATGACGAAATCTGTGCGCATGCGCACATTGCTTTTTAGCCAGGACAGGGCTTCCTTAATCGCTATAGTTTCCGCCTGAAAGACGCTACAGTGATTAGGTAGTCCGAAAGTTAGCTGGATATTTAGATCCTTGGAATAGACACCAGCACCCACACCTGCATCCATCTTCGATCCATCTGTGAAGATTCGCAGGCTATTTACATCAGTTGTCAGACCGGCGTCACAATTTTGTGGACCGCACTCGATAAGAAAATCAACCTCACCCCACTCGCTAGAGGGCAGAGGATGGCTTGCGTATGCATTAGCGGAGCGCTAAGGACTACCTCCTCCGAAGCTCTGAACATACTCCTCAACCTGCCACCGATAGAACAAATTGGCAGACAGACGGCAGCTAGTTCGGCGATCAGATTAAGATCGCTAAGCAGCTGGAAAGAACTGCAGTCTGGACATTCAACGATCTTACGCAGTATACCCATAGATACAGACCTCACTTTACCTAAACTCCTCTTTGAGAAGAATTTCTCAACCAGCATACCGCCCAGATCTTACTGGGAGTCTGAAGACCAGACGCTGGAATGTCCACTGCCATTTTCGCTTCACAAATGATCCACTTTTCGTCACCAGTCACTATTCGATTCAAAAATGAGTTGATGTTGTTGCGATTCAGCGGTGGTTCGCATATTCGATCCATCATATATTTTGACGCTGCTTTTTGTATTCAGGCTTGTTCAAATGGTTCCAAACGGTATCTTGTGCAATGTTTAGCTCCTGGGAAATCGAAACAGTGCTTGCATGACGGCCAGACTCGACTCGAAATTATCGGAACGGCATCGACGGTCTCAAAACTGCGGATGATTTACTGTTATAGTATCAGGACTATAAATTTTCAGACGCCTGTCTTGATTTTTCGGCTTTTTCGAAGAAAATCTGTAAAATTATGGAGTATTTTCGGTTTGTTGGTATCCATCTTTGACGCGCGCTCAAACAAAAATGAGCCGATCAATCAAAAAACTGTCCTTTTTTGGTACGAAATCTTTCTAACGGCATTTAGATTGGTCCGATGGGACGTATACGAGTATAAGACGTTATAAAAGTTTACTAAAGTCAGCTGTGGAAATAATGGATTTCTTTTTACTACACTTACTAATTGTGGGTCGCCGTGGCGCAGTGGGTTAGTGCGTCGACTACTACGCAGAGGGTGGCAGGTTCGAGAACCCAATTTACCACCCTTCATAATTCGCGGCTCGACCTCTTTCGAGTCACTGACAATGCTCTTTACTCTTTGTTATCCTGTCTATATAAAAGCTTCTCAACTTGCCGTTCGGAGTCGGCACTAAATTGTATATCCTATCCATTCGTGAAGGAACAATAGCACGTACCACACGATTGGTTGCTGTAGAAGTTACGCCCAGGTCCGTCTCTGACTGTCGAAGCACTTATATATACACTTACTACTTTAAATGCAATCCAATTCCTTCTCAGACAACGATTAAAGTTTAAGGGTCTGAAAACATTTCAATCATTTAAAAACTTGTTTGACAGTTAATTTGGTAAAAAAGGTTATAAAAAATCGGTTTAAGAGACAACAAAATAAATAATTCTGAAAAGCGACAGATAATGCTGATCATCAGTCAGATTTCGCCATAAAACACCCTTTTGGGAGTTCCAGTTCTGTTGCATTTGAAAACCTGTTCCAAGTTCAATAAGCGAATATTTGAAATCGTGCCAAAGGGAACAAAAGTGTTCTGTCACAAATTTATTAGCTGTCATTCGAGTGACTTTGCTTTGTCAAGTCACTTGTTGTGATAGATGTTAAAATAAAGTGTCAGCGGTCTGATCGTTTCTCATTTCTTGCAGAAGATGACTTAAGTGAATGATTCAACTTAGCAATGATGAATAAATTACTAGGACTCATTGTGTCTAAAGTTTAGAGCAGATAATTCATTACGAATAGTCTTTATGATGAATGCTAAATCTGTTCTGAATGAAATCGGGACATGCATTACAGTCGTATTCAAAATATGACTCTTCGTTTGGTTTTATTGCAATGATGAGTTATTGCGAGTGAAGTGCTGAATGACCGCCAGAGAATTGTTAAATTTATTTAAAGAAATAAAAGCCGAGGGGAAACGGTCGCCTTGCCATTTTCGAGTTGAATAATGTTGTTTAAAATATGGTATGACACGGTCATGGTCAATCTCGGATTAGATTAATGCAGTTTGGGGCATTTACTGCCAAAACTGAAGGTGAAGCCTGACACACCTGCTGAGAAATGCGCATGCATAGCTTTAACATATTGGGTCTCCCATTTGAATTAATTCACACCTGTGAGCTTAAAAGTCGTAATCTTAAAGTTGATATCGTTTAAAGTTAAGGCGGAATTGTTTTATTTTAAAAATGATGATGCGCGACTGGTCTGATTAGATGCCGTATTTCCAGCAGTCACTCAATTTAAAATTAATTTTTTGCTAGTTTAGATGAATCTCGCAGCTCATGCCAGTGGTCATGGTATCCACTCATTGTAGTGTGAGCACTTTTCTCACGAAAAACACCTCTAGGTAGGTATATAGTGGCATCTGCGTTCGGAATACGGGGCAATCAGGCCTCCCAGTCCATTGTTCTGACAACATTTTTAAGCCTTCCTTGCCTATGATGCTTGTTGTAGTTCACATTTTATGTATGGGCTGCATTATAATCACTTAATGGGCTTAAGGAAGCTTATTTATCTCAAACGTTTAGATTTTACATATCTTCTTGCGGGAGTGTGATGATTGAACATCTCTACCACTCGGTGGCCCATTGTAAATCCCTTCATTTGTGGTGTACACATTTAGTTAACCTATCCTGTCAAGTGATGGCTCAAACCACTCCGTGCTCTTGACGAATCTCACAACAGTTACAAAAATGGACACCTCATAAAGTTATGTATATGCATAGTACGATTCCTTCATGTTCCTGAAAATCAAAAGTATAAAGCAGCAGTGGACCACAAACACCTACTTGCGGTATTTCAGGGTTTATTATTGAATTTGGAAAACGGAGTGTTGGGTTCTATGCTTTACACAAAATATTCTATCTGTGATAGTCCTTCTATACGACTGGGACTCTGTCAAGGAGCCTGTCAGGCTTGTAGCAGCTGTTTCCAGTATCAGTGATTGAAGAAGTGACTAGAGACAAAACCAACGCATAATTTTAAATATAAAACAAAAGGGAACATGTTTGGTGCAACATGATCGACGATCTGACGATCGCCGGACATTACATGTATCATCGTTGTCTCGTTGGCTAGTTTGTGTTCTAGTTACTAAATCAGAAATGAGTTTGTCAAGGTCTCGTATAAGAACAACTTGAGCCTTTGAATGAAGGATTAGTGCCCCATAAATATAATATGGGTGGCGCTACAGCCCATAGAGGGCCAGGGCCTAGCTTCTCAACAACCACTCGTGTTGTGCGTGCTATTGTTCTTTCACAAGTGGAAGGACCCTACACTTTAATGCCGACTCTGAACGGCAAAGTTGAGAAGCTTTTTCCAGGCAGGAATACTCTTTGAGCATTGTCAGTGACTCGAAAGAGGTGGAGCTGTGAAATATTAAAGGTGGTCAAATCGGGTATCGTACCTGGCACCCTCTGAGTAGTAGTCGACGCACTAACCCACTAAGCCACGGCGACCCACACCCATTAGTGCCCCATTATTTCCTTAATACAAGCAAGAGTTATTCCGAATCTGATCGTCGTTGAGATTATGTTAATATTGTTTTTAAATTTTGATTGAAAGAAGGCACATGATGAAAGGACAGTGAAATGTCAGCAACTGGAAATTAAACAAACGTGTAGACGCTCAACCACAACAACATGATTTTTTTTCTCATCCAATTTATGCCATCTCCTGCATCACTTGTCTACATCGCCCCAGCTCAAGATATTTGATGTAGCTTTAATCTTGCTCACCACCCTATGTGAGAATATTTCCCTTGTTGACTTATGAATCTGATTTGGAATTGTGAGCTTTCCGGGCTGGAGTTGTGGTTGCGATGCGCCGCTTTTAGGTTCAGTCGTTCAGTCTGTAAAAACGTGGCCAGACTCATCCTGCGGGCTCTTCAGAATTCATTAGACTTCACGACAGCATTTGACTGTGTGATTCAACTTCTTGTCACAAATTGTCCTCCTGATTGAACTTCCGAAAACTCACTTATAAGTTAATCTTCAAGCCTACCTTACAAGCACTGTCCCAACTGTTTGTTTGATGTACCACAAAGTTGGGTTCTTGGCCTGATATTCCTTTTAAAGGATTTTAGATCCACCACTGAATGGGTTCAAACATTTCTATCATGTAAGATGTGAGCATGTATGAGAGGGGGGGCTTGATGTCTTATGTATGAAAATCTCGATCATACTACTTAATTGAAACTTGAGCTAAATGTGACTATCCACGAATATATCTATGGTAAAGATAGAAGGCCTATCTATGGTAAAGAAGATGTGACTGGCAAAGCCCTCATGGGTATTGGCACCACTTAGAACTTTAAGGTCCGTTGTGCTGTCACTATTCGGCTTTCCCCGCCACTTCGTTGACCTGTTCATTATATCTGTATGGTTTTAGGGCCGATTTTTCAATAGTCAGATAAACAGTCAGATTGCTAACTAATGAATAAATTTATTCTACTCTTTTTCAATCAAAAAATAACAGCTGGATAGTTATTTTACGGTTTTTGCAGAACTACATATATGAACTATGTCAAACTTCACATGACTCGGGTGTGGATGAAACAGCTTGATCGACAGTTTATCGTGTTAGAGCATAGAAGCTGGTTATACTCATAGTTAGGAATTTGTCCTTAATTTGTCGTTTCGATTTCAAAGTCTGAATAAAATTGTAGGAATGGGAGAGAGCTGCTAATTTTACTTCCAGTGAAACAAAGTTATTAACTGATATGGTGTTCAAGTATCGCAACACCATAGAAAATAAACAAACTGATGCAATCACGAACAGAGACAAAGAAGCTGTGTGGACTGAAATTGCAGATTTATTTAACAGTGCAAGTGGTGTGAATATACGGTCTTCAAAAACATTAATGACAAAATAGCCTTTTCGATTTCTGAAGTTTTCAGCAGTATCTCCGCCTGAAATGAAATGTAGTGTCATTTTTCAAAGCGTTGTTCGAAACAAATTGAATAGGGTTAAAGTTTACCTGCGAAATTAACCGCACATGTGTACAATATAAAGAAGCAACTACTCGTGGAAACTGGTAAAAACCCTTCGGTATTTGTAAAATTTCTTCTTGGTTTCTTGGTAATCTTATAAACATTGGTCTTAACGCAGCAATATCTAGGGCACTCTTTTCACAATATTGCATGTAGTTGAAGCATTGACACACGAAAAGTCTCCTATAGTAATATAAAAATTTCCTGTAGCATAAAACCTTAGAGTAATCAACAACTGTGTCATAGGTGAAACACATTGCTTTCTGAAATAAAAAAATAGGGTTGACTTCTTCAATATGAAAATAAAATATATTTGTACATATGTATACATACATATTATGTATGTACAAATGTATCTATTTAACTAACCTTTTTGTTTTGTGCACGATTTTGATCTTTATTAATGAAATTAGGTATTCGGCAGTATCTTTTTGTAAACTGAATTTTCGTTTAAAATCTGCGTTTTCCCATTCCGTATAATGGACAGGTCTCTGTCTCACTACTCTTTCCTTTCTTGAATATGGATTTAAGTAATTATGCACTAATTCTTCTTCCTCAATAAGAATATCTTCGATAATATCGACAAAAATCCATTAGAACAATATTTCGCAAGACAACTTCGTAAACAAACCTTTTAAATTTGACAGTTCGCTTACTTTAACTGGAGAATTACATTTTATCTGCCTCTGAATCGGGCAGATAACAGTATTGGACAGTTAGATGATATATTCTTCGAATAGCTGCTAATTTATGTCTTAACTGACAGTTGCCTCCTATCTGACTGTTTATCTGACTGAAATGAAAAATCGGCCCTTAATGAACTTGAGGATGTCCTTTATGTTGGTAGTTGGTTGTTGGTCAAGTTGGTAGATCCTCAAGACTATTGAGGAAGTCGTTATCCATATATTTTCTTCTTGTCACAGCAGGGGCTGGGCAGGTTCCGAGGTAATGTTTCCTCTTCGTCCTCATCCAAACAGCTTCTGCAGAAGTCGTTGATGGGTGCGCCAAGTCTTCTGGTTTGTTTTCCAATTAGGCAGTGGCCAGTAATTGCGCCTACTATTTTAGTTATGTTTCTGCTGACAAAATTGAAGGAGAGCATTCGTTTTTGATGGATTTAGTGTAGACCACATCGTTTTCGATCAACTACAGGTGTCCAATTCCGTCCATCTACGATTTGTATTTATTATGGCGTCTGTTAATAGCATTGTTTTTATCGCTCTCGTTGGGGGGATAAGATGTCTCCTTATCATGCGCCAGTGGTAGACTCGTCCACCTTCATGCTAATTCGTCCGCTCTTTTTTTTTCTTAGTTTCATTTTTATTTAATTCTCAGGACAACTTATACTAGACAAAAATGACATAAAAATCTATCTTAATGTCTAACAATTCATGTACTTAATTCTATCTTACTGACCCTCCGTGGGTACCCTAAAATATTCTAATCTGACTTACTATTTGCCTTTCGGCGTCTAAACTATTGTTTTTTTTTTCGTCCTTAGGGCAGACTTTGTTGTTTAAGACTTACTGGCCAAGAAAACTGAGAACAACTTGGCGCTCTATACATTCTTATTATTACCTAACGTAAATCTAAATCTAAACCCTATTACCTATTAAAAAAGATTTAATCTAACTTAATCTATGTCCGTAATATTACGGAAATGTGCACAAGGGCGTGTATGTTGTGTATATGCGTAACATATATAATCCACACGCCCTTGTGCACCGCATTTTTTTTTCTAATCTACCTTACAACTAGGTAAGTGGGCCGTTATACCAACTAAACGATTAATATCATATAGGCAGGGGCGGCGAAGGCGGAGACTGGTTCTGGTGTAACCACCAAAAGAATTGCCGCTCCTTATCACTCTCTCTCCTGTCTCGAGAAGGGATCGCTCTACTGAACCGGGGTAGATCTTCGTGTTCGCGGACGACATACGATTCGTAGAGGAGTCGCCTGTCAACTGTTCGGCGTATCGCGTGGTAGTTTACAGGACTTCCTTCCGTGTCCTGCATCAAGCCGATCGAATCAAAATAGAGGAACGCTTCAGGTGGGGCAAGGCCGTTGTGGTGCACCCTCTCATGGTACATATAATTGGGATAGTAAGCCCCGAAGATCAGACAGTTGGTAGAACTCATACTTCTTGCAATGTGACTTCTTATTAATTCAATGATAAAATTGACTATCCTCTTCACGTCTGCCCTGTTGTACAGGACCTCGTTAGGATAGTACTTCTTGTACTCAGACTCGGGAGTTCGATACAACCGGAGACAAGTCCTAAGACACCGTCTCTCGAACACCCTCATCTTTTCCATCTGGGAAGGACTCACGTTGAACCACAATGAACAACCGTACACCATGATTGGTCGTAATAGGGCCATGTAGCAGATAACCTTCACCCTGGCATCGAGTTGGCTGATGTAAACCAACTTACTTGCTACAGCAAAGGCTTTTCTAGCATTGGTCAAAGCCTTTTCTATATGTTTGTTAAATTCGTCCGCTCTTTCGTTGCCCGGAATACACATGTGATCCAGCACAGGGTAAGGTTGCATCTGTCTGGTAAAGATACAAAGTGATAAACTTCGTACCGCCGAGTTTACATCATCGAAGTTGGAATTATTAAAGTTTATTGAGGTTATTTTAGTACAGTTAAACTTCTCTTTACGAATACCCCTATAAGGGACACCTCTCATTACGGACAACTCGTCATGGATATGGTCTTGCCATCAGATAGGGCTATTCCTGTAATTCAACCCCTTTAAAATGGACCACCTCTATACCAGACACCGGAAAGGATTTCGATCCTTATTGCTTTTGTAGTACTTATAACGGACACTCGAGGTTGAAACGAACATGGAAGAGATGGAAATGAGAATGCAACCAAGAACCCCCAGCGTTTGTACACTCGATCAGTCGGTTCATACAAACTTCTTGTGTTTTTACATTTCAAAAGTTGAGTGAGTTCCACTTGTTTGTGTTTCGGAACTGAATTGTCACTAGTTGAGTGTTACGATCCTTCATCCATGAAGTTGAGAGTGCACGTTTATTTACAATAAATGCACGCCTTTAGAATAAAGGTTAATAAAATAAATATGCTCATAGATAGTATAAGTGAGTTGATTTGTCAATTTCCATAAATAATCTGAGTTACCCCCCTAGAACGGACAATCATAATGTTCCCGCGGCTGTCCGCTATAGAGAAGTTTGACTGTACTCTAAATTAGACTCATGCTTCTCCTGTAGCTGCTTTATTCCAGTACAACGACGGCGTGTTAATTCACATTTCCGACACCTATGAACACAAGTCAGTCCGGAAGATGAGTAAGTGTAACGTTTACGAAGACACCCACGGTAGGATTATTTGAGGCATTGGCCTCCCAATTGATGGGTGAATTACCAAATCCCTTCCGAAGCACACTCCTCAACCTACTAGACAGACAGCAGTTAGTACGGCGATCAGATTAAGATAGCTGAGCAGCTGGAAAGAACTGCTGGAGTTGTGGGTGCTGGTTTCTATTCCAAGGATCTAAATATCCAGCTGTCTTTCCGACTATCTAATCACCGTCTATCTCTTTACGAGTTGGCCAAGTATTTTAACATCCAACTTATGTGGGTGCCGGGTCACTGTGACATTCCAGAGAATTGCGAAGCGGACGAACTCACTAGAGAGGACACAAACTCCATGCTCTTTCCGGGAGGATACCCACTCTCCATGCCTATCGCTACTATAAAACATCTGATAAAGCTTGAAACACTTGCTCAAACAAACCGCGGATGGATATCTGGCACAGGATGCCTCATTACCAAACAACTATGGCCTATGATCGATCCCAAGCGATCGCTTAAGCAGGCCAAACCTCAGATCTCTTATTGCCGTTTTAACAGGGCACTGTGCCATCGAAACTCACGCCTCTATCCTTCCCTATGATGATTTCTGTAGAAGCTGAGGATGAGAAAGAAACCATCGAACACTTGCTATGTAGCTGCAGTGTTGCATCCCGTAGATTCAGACTTCTGGGGGCCCATTTCTTTGATAATCTCGCTGAACTGAACAGCATCAGAATCAGCCCTCTTCTTCGCTTTATCAAAAGCACAAATAGGTTTGCGGAATAGGCACCCTTGATTCGCCTGGTAACACAATGGGCCTATGCTTGGCCTAAGTGTGTCTGCTGTCCGTATGCGCGGCAGTTAGCCACCAAATCCCTCTCCACTTACATCCAGCTACAAACATAAGACCTAGTCCAAATTTAATCTTAAGATTACTTTACAGTCGATTCCTTTCATATCCACGCGCCCAGCCTGTGTACATTCACAATCGTACGCAATTGTTGTGCAATAATAAACCCAAACGATAACCATTGTACACTCAAAGCGGTTGCAATTCAATCCCATGCAGCCTTCACTTTGAATAGGTCTAACCTATTATGTAAGTCACTTCACGATTAACAATAGTCTGCGATGGAAATTTATTTCATTTTCAATGCCAGCCATAGAGAATCCAAAATTTACGACCTACTGATTTCAATTTTGGACTTTCTGCAGAATGACCTAATCCCCATGCACCTGCCCGGCAATCAATTCGCCAACAGAGAGTAAACTCTTTTTAATGGGCTCGAATTAAAAGCTCTTTTCGTCTCCAGTGTGATCCGAAATTACCGAAAATCAGCGTTGAATTGAAGCAATCTTCGTGAATGACTGCAGAAAAGAGAAGTAAAACTTTCGAAAAATATCGCATGAATCGTGAATTAGAAGCCCGGTGACTCATGCAATTTCACGCCGATTGGCAAGTGACAACAGACTCTGGTTATTGTGTGTAGTTTTCGCGTAGGTAACCCGTTTTCATGAGTCATTGTTCGTGAACCGCCTCGGGACAAATTCCCGCTGCTGGAAGGGAAAAGTCAATTAAAGTGCCAGCCACTCCTTCAAATGCTGTATCTCGCCTCATTAAGACGTTTGATTCTTTTCCTCTCCAATCTTGGTGTGACTGGGGTTAGATGTGTGATTCGAAATCGACGAACTTTCGCGTAAAAGACAGCAGACGAAACTTAATCTTCAATCGGTGAATGGGTTGTATTCTATGCTGGCAATTGTGTGAAGACTCAATTGTAGGAAACCATTGCTAGAGACGCTTCGGGGCTTAACGGTCTTCTCGGTCGCTTCGAAGAAGTCTGACTGTCTGATGACTATCTTGCTAAGAATCAATTGAAATGTTTCTTGAATGATGGTGTACATCGTGACTCTTTGAATCTTATGACTCGACTTGATACACGGATGTTGTGGTCGTGGTAAGACTTGCAATTGACATCACTTTGTGCACTATGACAGTTCAACTAAAGTATTGCTCATACTGGGCGTTTTCAACTTCCGGCATTGCATCACACGTGCCAATGAAACGGCGTAAAGATCAAAGTGAAAAATTACAAGGGACACAAATGCAGGGTTGTAGAACTTTTAAAAAAGATCAGCCCTTTGGAATGGTTACTGTCTTTTTCGAAAGATCGACAGGTCGCAACCAGAGCTCCCACAGCTTTGGGTAATTCAAACGGGGAACCAAAAATCTCTTACGAGTCTTTGAAGAAGTGTTTCCCAACGAATCCCACAGAGGATCTGGGGATAAAATTTACTTACATCCCTTCACTTTTGGACTTCTCACGGTATAGTCAAAAGTGAACACTTACAACCACCGTGGGTACAGTGGTACAACAAAGTAATCCACTTAACCTTAGGGCTCAGCTATGATATCAAGCTGAGAGTAAAGTATCTTGTACCAAAGTGGGTACTGTGGTATTGTTATTGTTATGTTGATGCTATAGTGAACAGCCACCTATAGACCTATTATGCCCCATTTCATAACTTTTTTTTTTCTTAACAGTTCCTCTCACTGTTAGGTGACCCACAGGTCGCCGTGCCATAATGGGAAAGTGCGTCGACTCCTACGCAGAGGGTCCCAGGTTCGATACCCAAATTTACCACCTTTCATATTTCACGGCTCCACCTCTTTCGAGTCACTGACAATGCTCAAAGAGTATTCCTGTCTAGAAAAAGCTTCTCACTTTCGCCGTTCGGAGTCGGCTTTAAACTGTAGGTCCCTTCCACGCGTGAAAGAACTATAGCACGCACAACACATAGTGGTTGCTGAGAAGCTAGGCCCAGGTCCGTCAGGAACTGTCGTGCCACCCATTATAGTTCCCCTCACAAGTAATTTTTATTCAGAGTAGTATTGAGGGTTGTGAACTCCTATAGCCCAGCGGTGGAAGAGATTTATTCCAGACTATTCTCTCTAAGCCTCTAGGAATCTGAGAATGAGAGATGGTTCTAGTGACTTATTTCTTCCTCTGATATTAAGAGCTTACCCAGATGTTATCCCCCTCCGATACCCCTAGTTTCCTTAGGTCTGCAGTGCCCTGTTAGGAAGCCAGTTAGTATAACTACGGGGGTTATTCTTGCTCATTAAATGCCTCAAACCTCTTACGGTTCGAGTCAGGAGTCTCTTGGCCTGCGTCATGCCATGATCGTCACTCCGTTTCCTTCTTTCGATCTCCCTGAATCATTTTCTGTGGACATGGTCTCCTACAGCGCAGAATGGGTTAGGGGCCTGTGAAGCGTTCCGAATCCGATGCTCCTTTCCTAGGCAGCGAGTCGAGCATTTCCTTTTATGGCCAGGTATCCAGCAGAGTTTTACTCCTGCTAACCTCCTTAAGCCTCTGTAGACATTCCAAAACAAACTTGAATTTTATGATTTAGGAGTCTAGTGCCAACATGGTGGCACGATTGTCCCACATTATTGCTTTGTCGCAGTCCGTATAGTTCCTGTCAAGATTGATTTGAACGCATCTGTCTTTGGTCTAGATTTTGCTTGAAAGATGTTGGTGGGTTTGCTCGTGGGTTGGTATTACTTTGCCCCGATTCCAAATACCCCTGCTCCTGTTCCTTCATCAGTTCTTGATCCATCTGTATACCACTTCATCGTATTGCTGTTCAGTCTGACTATGGATTCCAGTCCCTTTTGGTGCTACGTTTAATGGTAAACTTCTTTGGAAATTTAATTTCCTAATCACGTCATCCTTCGGAGTGACCAACAGTGGTAGCTTTTTGACTCGTGCATCGAATTGTCTCACTTGTCTCATCCTTTCCCTTCATATGCCATCCTTTCCACAGCCGCTAGGTGCAAAGGTCAGCTCCAATAGCTCCTCCATGGCAGCAATTGCATGCCAAACTGAACTTTATTGAGTGTCACTCTTGCACTGATCAGGTTGTAGGCGGGTCCATTTGCCCGCCAAGCTTCGACAAATCATAAGACCGGTTGCCTGGTGCTTTTTCCAAATGAGTTTGCTGTCCAAGGCTTCTTCTTCTTCTTTATTTGGCGCTAGAGTCCGGTGAGGACCTGGGCCTCAACCAACAAGCCTTTCCAACTAGCACGGTCTCTGGCTAGCTGTCTCCAGTGTCGCATGCCAAGTTGGTTGAGGTCCTTCTCCACCTGGGTGCGCCACCTTAAACGCGGGCGTCCTCTGTTGCGTTGTCCCATGGGTTCGAAGTCAAAGACTGTCCAAGGCTACTCCTAGGTATTTAACTTCGTTTACTGAAGCTAGTGTTCTGCCCGACCTGGTTGGGTGCAGTGGTAGTAAATGGGTCAAGTCAGTATTACACGTTAAGTTTCACGAATTGGACCAGATTGACACAAAGTTCAAGCAGACAATAATATATCAACTTTGAAATGAAAAATTGGCTATGACATCATATAGTGCTGCCAAGTCAAATATATAACATCTACGTTTTAATTCTTTCTAGTTAAACACCGATCATTGACCAGTGCTTAGTTCAAAAGATAGTTAGGTTGATTGGTAGACGGGTGTAAGGAAATTGTCACTTTGGTCCTGCTGAAACCATCGTGATGCCCGCTGGGGATAGTATCCTTTTGACTCCCTTTCCGTACCAGCTATCTTTATGTGTTGTTCGGTAATTTTATTTAAGCGGAATAGTTTTTTTTTGGTTTTCGCACTGCCCAACTTGGGTCGAAGCATCCGAGTAGTCTCGCGTGGCTAACATCCACAAGATGTCTTGGTCGGTGGGTGAGTAGGAAGGGGCAGGAGTCTAAAGTACGCCCATTGTACCGCCATGTGCGTGTTTCAAATTAAAGAGGGTTGCCGTGATTTATGATACCCAGCCACCCAGATTTATCAACAAATTTTTAATTACATTGACCGGTATTTTGCTCAGGTCGTTTAGGTGGTCGTAGTAGAAGGATCTTGTAGTGGCTTTCCTAGTTGAGGCAAGAGCAAGGGAGTTGCAGAGGAGTTGTTGGATGCTTTCCCCCTCCTCCTAGGCAGCATCTGAAGAAGTCGTTGGAGAACAGGGCTAGTCTTCTTGCTTGAATGCTTAGTAGGCAGTGTCCAGTAATACTAATTTTGGATCTCTTAAGGCAGATCAGGCAATTTGATATTTTAAGATCGAGATGTGTCCAGATTTGTTCTGAGGTTCAACAAGCGACGCATGTCCACCATCTGGTATTGGTTTTCTTTGCGTAGAGATTACTGATCTCTAACTTGCAGGTAGCTACATGAGTACGTATCGTAACATACGTATCCATCCATCCAAGCCGTATAGCCCATCGTCCCACTGGAAGTTAACTTTGCCGATGCTGTAGTTTCCGGCCAGGGGATCGTGGTGAAAGAAGTTATGATGCACCCTCCACTATTCTTCATCCTTTCACGAGTACTCATCCAAGCCCGGTGCGCCAAGATCACCAGCGTGAGAGAGAATCCATCAACTGACCATCGCGTTTAGAGAGGTCTTCAGTCATCAAAAAGATGTCATAGTACTGCACAAAAAAAGCTTCCTCATCTTCACAACCACCGAAAAATCTCTAAAATACACCAGCTTCCGTGACACGTCATATTGTGACTCAACCCTTACCAGATGACACTTGCGTTTTCACAAAAGCGTGTTCCTAATAAACGAAATTGGCTAACACATGTCCGCGTCTCTTGTTGGGACCATCAATCGTGAAATGTCTTCTTCTCTCATCTGCTGCCACGCGATAATGCATTTGTCTACGCGAGGACTTAATAAACAAATTGCACGAATTAATCTTTTCGAATGAATTGTATTATTTGATAGAATTCAGCGCTACGTACCTTACAGCATTTTGTTGTTAATGATGCGCCAGTGTTGGGAATCATTTGAGGAAGAAGTATACACACAAGGTGCGATCAGAACACATGACCTTTGTATGGCGAGTAAATGAATTTATTTTAAAAAGAAGTAACTTCTTCATCTGTGCAGTACTCTTTAAGGTTTGGAGGTTAGCGTTAGCGTTAATTTCAAGTTTACTTCTTCAAACGAAAATGGACTGATTTTTGACATTTATTCGACGACGACCTCATTCCCATTCCTGGAGTATCTTGGGAATCCCGTCTTCCTCCCACGTAAGCAAAACATTTGGAACAGGTAGTCAATGGAGTCCAATTCAAAGCAGACACATGACACAATTCATCGTAAACTGCTCAATGGTCTTTGATCAAGGAACGACTTCAGGACCTTAGTGAGAAAGTGTTCGTTATTTATAAATTCAACTCACTCAGCATCCGGAACTCTCTGGCTGTTGAAGGACAACCCTCAGAAGTCGGACATTTTTTATTTTTTACCGAATAACTATCGGTGAATGCTCTAAGTTCTTGGACAGCTGATACAGCTCCACATCAATGTCTCAACAAGATGTAATAGCAGGGCATACAAAAGCCATTTAAGGAAACGTTCGCATTTCAA
Organism: Eristalis intricaria; assembly: GCA_964034865.1. Lineage (NCBI taxonomy): Eukaryota > Metazoa > Arthropoda > Insecta > Diptera > Syrphidae > Eristalis > Eristalis intricaria. The sequence continues at coordinate 56,123,954 of OZ035874.1, forward strand.
GTCTCTTACGTGAGTCCATCAAAATAATTTTCTAAATGGCCACCGTCCGGCTATTGATTGTATGTGGGTCCATGCTATGTTTCATGTTCGTTCCAGTTACCATTCGTGAGTATAGTGGATGCATCTAGAGCTTTTCGGGAAGCTGGCGTTCCCAGTAGACGTTCGATACGACGCGGCGTAGGTTCGAACAGTATACTCCTTCACACAGTCTTGTGAGCAGTAGATCATGGAGGAGTAGATGCTATTGTCCCCATATAATCTTCCTTTGACACTTGAAATCTTAAGCGGGGACTGAAGAGAATTCCCGGCAAGACGATTTTCGCGGCGACAATAGGCCACCTTCTTTCATCATTTTCTAAAACCTTTGTTTTCCAGCGATAATCGCTTTTGGATTCAATCTAGTAAATGACTCTTGGAGACATGAGCGTCATCCAGAAAAGGGCCAAAAATGATGCGAAATCTAATAAATTGAAGCCACAGCAGATGACGTCGTTTGAGGAAGCCTAGATATTTCGCAGCCATTTTGGTGATAAAAACTGTCTTGACATAGATATAAACAGCCGAACGACTTTCAATTTCGTTGACACACACGCCATTCTTGGAGCATGACTGTTTATTGAGTCCACTCAATAAGGACGAGGTCAAGATAGCAATATCTAGACTGAAGTCTAACAAAGCTTCCGGTGCGGACGGACTGCCCACTGAATTCTTGAAGGCAGCTGGTGATGATCTGGTTGGGCGCATGCAATAGCTCGTCTGTAGGATATGTTTGGAGGAAAGCATGCCCGATGAGTGGAATCTCAGTATCGTTTGCCCGATCCACAAGAAAGGTGACCCCTTTGACTGCGCAAACTATATAAGTCTCCTTAACATCGCCTAAAAGATCCTCTCTGCCGTTTTGTGTACTCGCCTGAAGTCGTTTATAAATAACCTGATAGGTCCATATCAGTGTGGCTTCAGGCCAGAGAAGTCCACCATCGACCAGATTTTCACACTACGACAGATCCTGGAAAAGACCCAAGAGATGCAGATCGACACCCACCACCTTTTTGTCGATTTCAAGGCCGCATATGACAGCGTGCATAGGACGAGCTATACAACGCCATGTCCAGTTTTGACATTCCTGCCGAACTCGTCAGGTTGTGCAGGATGACGGTGGAGAATTCTCGCTGTTCCATCAAGGTCGGTAACGAACTCACCGAAACCTTCAATGTCAAAAAAGGTTTTAGGCAAGCCGACGCGCTGTCATGTGACTTTTTCAACATTATTCTTGAGAAGATCGTACAGAACTCTCACTCCAACACTAGAGGCACGATCTTCCAGAACTCCGTACAACTGTTAGCATACGCGGATGACATTGACGTGATTGGCAAAACACAGCGAGCCGGAAGCGGCTAAAATGGGTCTATTGGTAAATGAGGGCAAAACGAAGTATATGCTGTCATCAAGAAAGGACACACAACATCGACGACATGGACAGAGCGTCACAATGGGCAGCTATAACTTCGATGTAGTCAAGGACTTCGTCTACATCGGCAACGCAGTAAATAGTACAAACAACATCAGTACCGAGATCAAACGCAGAGTAACTCTTGCCAACCGCTGTTTCTATGGGCTCAAGAGGCAATTGAGTAGTAGAGCCATCTCTACTAGTAGTATGTAGTAGAACCATCTCTACATCAGGACCAAGCTGCCTTTATACAACACCTTGATCATCCCAGTCCTGCTGTACGGCGCGGAAGCATGGACAATCTCAAAAGCGGATGAGGAAGTCTTTGGTCTCTTCGAGTCGTGTTTGCGTTGACGGTTTTTGTAGGAGAAGGTTCAACCACGAACTGTACGTGCTGTACAGCGACATGAGTCTAGTCAGGCGTCTTCGGATCCAACGCCTAAGATGGCTAGGCCATGTAGAGCGTATGGACAACTCAGCTCCAGCCCGAAGAGTCTTTGACTCCGAACCCGTGGGACAACGCAACAGAGGACGGCCGCGTTTAAGGTGGCGCACCCAGGTGGAGAAGGACCTCAACCACCTTGGCGTGCGACACTGGAGACAGCTAGCCAGAGACCGTGCTAGTTGGAAAGGCTTGTTGGTTGAGGCCCAGGTCCACCCCGGACTCCAGCGCCAAATAAAGAAGAAGAAAGATTATCCGGCAGCAAAGAGCAGATCGAGTTTAAGACCTCTCCAATCCCATTCCTTAGGAACTGGCACAGCCTTCTACATTTTTTTAAATTGTGCCTTGTTTAGTATAGTCTCACTAGTTTCTCTCACGACGAGCCACCGTAGCATTAGGATTATGTAATATATAATAACATGGGTGGCGCGACAGTCCGAGGCAGCCCTGGGCCTAGCTTCTCAGCAACCACTCCGTGTTGCGCGAGCTATTGTTCTTTCACGCGTGGAAGGGATCTACAGTTTTATACCAACTCCGAACGGCGAAGTTGCGAAGATTCTTCTAGACAGGAAAATTCTTTGATCATTGTCAGTGGCTCGAAAGAGGTGGAGCCGTGAATTATCAACGATGGTAGATTCGAGTATCGAACCTGCGACCCTCTGCGTAGGAGTCGATGCGCAACCCCACAAAAATACAAAGATACACAAATAAGACCATTCAAACAAGCATTAATTAAACTCTGTTCCTAAATATTTATTCGTACACCGCCCTAGAAGACATTTATTTGATCAGAAAACCTTTCCTTTCTTCCAGATAACTCAACGAAATCACCACCTCTCATCCCGTACCCCAGTTGGGAGGCACACAGCTTGACCGAAGATGATCCCGAGCTGGTCTCGCCATTCCGAATTCGTGCCGATCGATGCGGTCGCCTCTGGGTGTTGGATACAAGAATCGCCAATGTCCTCGAGCACACAAAACTGTACGGCCCTGCCCGCTTCCTCGTCTATGACCTGCACAACAACAACCTGCTGCGGAGGTACGTCTTCCCGAAGGATCAAGTGAAGGATAAATCCTTCTTCGCTAACATCGCCATTGAAGATGGCGACTGCGAGAATACGTTCGCGTACGCTGCTGATCTTGGTGCACCGGGCTTGGTTGTGTACTCGTGGAAGGATCAAGAATCGTGGAGGGTGCATCATAACTTCTTCCATCCCGACCCCCTGGCCGGAAACTACAGCATCGGCGGAGTTAACTTCCAGTGGGACGATGGGCTATACGGCTTGGCCTTGTCGAAGTCGCAACCCGATGGATACTCCACGTTGTACTTCCACCCGCTGAGTTCGACCATGGAATTCTCAGTGTCGACTATGATTTTGCGCAACAAAACGATGGCCACGTCGAACGACGTCTACAAGGAGTACAAGATCCTCGGCTCGAGGGGACCGAATGCCCAGGCTGGCGCCGCTTTCCTCGATCAACTGACCGGCGTGCTGTTCTACGCGTTGCCAAATCTGAATGCCGTCGCTTGCTGGAAGACCTCCAACCGGGCGTACACCATCAAGTCACAGGGGAGAGTCTACATGAGTCCCGTCGAAATGGTGTTCCCCAACGACGTGAAAGTCGACGACCAAGATCGCCTCTGGGTGCTGTCGGATCGCCTGCACGAGTTCATCTACGCCGAACTGTACCCCAACGACTACAACTTCCGGATTCTCACCGCTCACGTGAAGGACGCCATCGAGAATACCGCGTGTGACATCAAGACAAAACCTCTGCCAGACATAATCAACAAATTGGGCGACATCCTCCGGCCGGTGACAAATCCAACGACGTCCTCGAGCAGCGCCATATTTGCGTCCAACGTTCTCCTAATCGTTGGAGTTCTGTTGCGAAAAATGTTCTAGAACCAAATTGTGTCAGAATTGGGAATGTATCAGAGCAGGGAATGTATCAAAGTCAGTCGAAAACGCTTCGAAAATGCGAACAAAATTGTGCGGCTTCATCTGCAGATGGCGCCTGAGCTTCCATCGATTCAATTCGTACATAGATAGGACACAAATATATTTGTACAATAGTTCATAAGTTTGATGTTATTTTTATATTGTATATATTTACTTTAGGTATACACGCATAAGCCGAATGTAATTTTTCTAACAATAAATTGTAAATTGTGCATATTTGTAAAAGAAACGGACAACCTTTGTACAGAAAGAGGTCGAAAGGAGTGTCTCTGTTATAATTTAACGGTGTTTGGAGGTTGAAATTTGGAGAATTTATTTATTTTTGAGCTGTTTTAATATTTCGGTTTGGTTGCTGTGGAAGATGACGCATTCAGAGCGGAAAAAATAATCAAACAGGCGAGACTTAAGTTCTGCCCTAAAATCTATTCTTGTCTATTGTGGCCACATCCAAAGTCGTCTCGCTGTTGTTAGATCTTCGCTCCTCTTCCTCCTTCTCGGCCTGCAGGCGTTTCTCTTCCTTCAGTTGAATCTTCTTGATGAGACCTCCGAAAATTAGCAATGTGATCTGCAAAGACAGACCTTAGTTGGACTCTGTGGCTCCCCCTGTCGGGAAAAGAAAACTCACATGTTCCAGAATTCCAATGAGTCCCAGAACCGAAAGGCCCAACAGAAAGCCGAGCGTGCCCCCCATGTCGGCAATGAATTGAGTCGTATCGTAGCTCGGCCTGTCTTCAATCATCTGAAAATCCATTACTTACACCGTTACATTCGTTGCTCCCAAAGTGAATGCTTACCGTTATAAGTTTCGAAGTATAATACACCCAAACCAGCGTCGTGGGCACTGGCTGAATGAAGTCTTTCCGGTTCTGAATGTACGTGGAGAATATCTTGGAGTGACACGGCTGCATGCACTCGCACGATGTGTCGTCATTGTCATTGAACTTTCTGTGGAAAATGTTGCAATGAATCTTACACGAGTCAACGCTCGACAGTCGGAAAACCGCATTCACTTACTGCTGATAGGAGGTAGTGAGCTTCTTCATTGAATCGTCGTCGTCACAGGGTTTCATTGGGATTGTCGGCATCCACGGTCCCGAGCAGTTGACTGTGTCGGTGACCTCCTTCCAAATGCAAGTCTCGCCACACTAAAGAATGAATAGGATAGGCAAAAACTACTCGTACTCTGACTAAGAATGGTCAGTCGCTGTTGAGAGACTTCTCTTTCGGCCACAATCTCTCAGCAAGTACCGACATAGGGAATTGAAAACGTCATTCATACCGTCTTTACCTTTAGATCGCTGTAGTCGTCACTATTCTCGCATGGACTTTCCAAAGTTGAGACTCCTGCAAATCGTTGACTCTGCAGCTTGATCTCGATCTCTTCGTCGATCTCAGCAAAGACATATTCCACCCGACCGGACGCCTTCATATTAATCTCTAAGAAAATGTTTGAAAAAAAAAATCTGTAACACCCTAAAAGCCCAACCATATTGAACGAAAGGATACGTAAGCCAAAGTAATTAATTAAGCGAATACGCAGGAATCATACAATGTGGCAGTTTCGTTAAGTTTCTTCCCCTTTCTACTTACTCAATTGATAGTGAGATACATTTATAGGAAATGTAAGCCAACGTACTCAGTCGAACGAATATGCAGGAATCATAGACTGTAACTGTGACACTTCGTTCAGTTTCGTTAAGTTTTATCAAGTTTCGTCCACTTTGGCGTGTTCAAGTGATAGCGAGTTTAAATAATAGGAGATGTAAGGCAGTCAACCGAGCGAATACGCAGGGATCATACATTGCGACAGTTTCGTTAAGTTTCGTTAACTTTTACTTACTCAAGTGATAGTGAGATAAAGTTATAGAAAATGTAAGCCAACGTACTCAGTCGAGCGAATATGCAGGAATCATACACTGTGACTGTGACACTTCGTTCAGTTTCGTTAAGTTTTATCAAGTTTCGTCCACTTTGGCTTGTTCAAGTGATAGTGAGTTTGTGAGATAGTGAGATAAATAATAGGAGTAAGGCAGTCAACCGAGCGAATACGCTGGATTATACGCTGTGACAGTTTCGTTAAGTTTAGTTCACTTTTGGTTACTCAAATGTGATTGTGAGATTAAGTTATAGTAGATGTAAATCAACGTTATCAATCAAGTGCATTTGAAGGAGTCATACATGTCACCGTGACAATGCACTCAGTTTCGTTAAGTTTTGTCCACTTTTGCTTAGATACTCGAGTGATAGTGAGCTTAAGTAGTAGGAGATGTAAGTCAACTTAATCAGTCAAACGAGCACACAGGAATGATAAACTGTGACAGTTTCGTTGTGTTTCGTCCACTTTGGCATACTTAAGTGATGGATGTTAAATAAATCGGTCTCAACGTTTTTCAGTTGGACAGTAAGCACATGTGCATTGTGTATGCAAAACAAGGTAAGCGATTGAACACACTAAAATTGGACGATACCTCTGACAACTTTTCGTTCTATCATGATACAAGCTTAAATGTTCTTAAGTGAATTACGATTGAGTCCTAAGCGTCGCAAAATACCTGTGAACTCCTCCTCAGCATCGTGAACGTATATTTTCCATCCGGGCTCCTCTTCATAGCGGCTGCTGTTCACCTTGGGGATGTTATGTGTCAGCATAATTGAGTAACCTGCGTTCTTTGACACCCGCTTAGAGGGGAACTTCGGCTTGACAGTATAGCATCGGCCTAAGTTGAAGTGTACACTGCTGGTGATGTCCACATCTGTTGATGAAAGACATTATTTCAGGAAATTAGCAAGTATCTTTGGATACTTACTTTCTCTTTCATTGTTGTATCCAACTATTTGGAATGTTTCTTTTTCGCTAAACGTTCCATTGTCGAAAATGTCATCCAATGGTGTTTCGCCGAAAGGAAATGTATCCCAGCAGTTTGTGTACTTTGGATGGTAACAATTTGAACGATGAAAGAGTTTCTGAAAAATGAGGTAATGAGTACAAAAATATGACAGATTTTGTCGGATGAATAGGTGGACGGATCGAAGGCGTTCATTTAAGAGAGAGGATGCTCAAAACTAAGCAATTTAATGATATGCTCCCACTGAAACGAAATTGCGTGCTTTGGATGAACTTTTACTGAGGCCCCAATAGGCTGTTCCCACCGAGTTGAGGTATTTTCAAATGTCAAATCAGCTGCTTGGTGACATTAGTTAATAGTGTGGAGAAGGATCATGTTTGTATATTATGACATCTAAAAATGAACACCAAAATAAACTGAAGTTAACCCCGTGTCCGTAGGCTTGTTCGGATGATCGAAATGGATTTTAACTAGATTTCACCGGCTTGGAAACCCAGAAATTATTTGGAAAACCTCGGAGGTTTGGACAAATTTGATGAAACCTCCCGATTTGGTTTGTTGGGGAATTTCGTTAGTCTGAAGGCGTGTCTGACATCGGACAGCCTTTACACCATCCGATGAGTCCGTTCGACTTCTAATATATCACAAAGATCGGTCTAGCTTCCTGGCTTACCACTTTCGATTGATTTACAGTCTATGGAGATGCGAATTGAAAATCGATGTCATTTCGCTTTGAAGATACATAATATCGATGCGTACACCTGATAGTTTTCAAGGAAACAACAAAGTCTTGAAAGAAGCTAGCCTCGGAAGGGTAAGTCGAACTAAAGAAAGTGCATGAAGAATGGCACATATCGGGTGGTGGGAATAAAAACTAAGGGAACACTCCAAGTGAGAACTCATGCGTAAAGCGTTTTCTTGGGGCGAGTAAAAATGTTCCTTGAACTAGGTTCTTTTCCCACAAGTTGAGGTTTAAATACTGGAGTTCTAGAAATGTGCAAGGGTGGCTGCAAAGCTGGGTAAAGGTCAGTGCAAGGTATATGCTATGCTAATACAATTAAGCCACATATGCGATAAGGAAGTACTTGCCGTAGCAATTGCTAATGTTGCAATGAATGAACCTGAGATATTTTAAAACTGCTAAAGAGCAAGAAAATAGTTTATCGATATGTCGAACAGTGAAGAGTATAACCTGTAATAACCCAAACAAAGAAAGCACGAGTGTACAATAAGAAAGAACTAGAATTCAATGCGTTTCGTGGACACAAGGGATAACTACAAGAACCTCTTTATATTCGCGTTTCATAGCATGGCATGGTTAAATAATCAGTTCCTTTTCGATATAGATGATAAGATGAACATTTTTTTTTCGATATATTGGTGGGGAGGGGCCTCGGCGCTGTGGGTATGTGCGTCGACCCCTGCGCAACCCCTCTGCCTGGGTTCGATTCCCGGCCGGTACAACCAAACAATAATTTTCGCTGTGCCACCTCTTTCGAGTCACTGAAAATTCTAAAAGAGTATTCATGTCTAGAAAAAAAGCTCAATCTTGACCGTTCGGAATCGGCAGAAAACGGTAGGTCCCTTCCACTCGCGGGAGAACAATAGCACGCACAACACGAGTGATTGCTGAGAAGGTAGGCCCTGGACCTGTACTGTAGGTACTACTGACTGTAGCGCCACCCATACACATATATTGTTGACCCGGGACTCCAAGTTGGAGATGGTGAGTACATTGGGATTCGTAGATTCACAGTTTGGTAAGTTTTGTGCTATATGTGCAAAAGAAAATCTACGCATCATGTCTGGTGTTTGAGTGATTTCCAACAAGCACGGATAAAATTGTAAACATTTTATGGAATGTGTTCCATTCCACGTTCAATTTCTTTTAAATGTTTGTCACCTAATCCGTCAAAGTATTCGTCTTAGGAAACGGAATATTCCACTTTTTTTCTCTCTTGAATTTACCCCATGCACACTCAACTTCTTTAAGAGTTTACTCAGTACATTTCATCCATTGAGGGAACACTCAACTGTCAAAATATGTGAATGGAGGGTGTTAAATAAACTTAACGAAATTTACTTTTATTTGCACCAAATAGAGTGTTCCTTCCAAAATGCTGAGTAAGCACTCACACTCAAATTGTATTCACACTACCCATCCTCTGTTGCTTGTGTACGTGTGACAATATATTAAATTGGATATTTATAGAATAGACAACGAGTCACTTTTGAAAAAAGGCAGCAAATATCTGCGAAGGATCATACACTGTCTGTGCAAGGTACACGAAGATACGTATTATCTGTACCGTGGTCTGTATGTATTTACTTTTCAAACCGAGAAATCCGGGAGAAAATGGATTTTATGTCCAAAGACAAGCTACCTGCGGCTGCATAATATGGATGGGTTACAATTTTTTAATCAATTGTGTGTTCTCTTTTTCCAATTTATGAGGTTTGTGCGTACACACTTACACTTAATGCCAATTTCAATCAGAAATGAAGTGTTACAGAGACAGCCGACTTCCCAGCTGATTGCCCCCTAGTCCATCGACGAATTTGAGTGCTTTTTTGACAAATAAAGTAAATGCCGTCCTTTGATTGGTCAATTTGGTTTGAGAAGACGAAAAAACAGTTGTCAAAAATTCGAAGGGGCAAGAGAGGCAGAAGCCGGGCTCTGTAATACTTCATTTCTGATTTCAATAGTGACATTTTCGAACTGCTCTATTTCTCATTTAACTAATGAAGAATTCGTGTCATATCTTTGACGTTTGACAAAAAAGTCTTAAGTCAAGAAATTGAGTTTGGATTTTTGATTGGTTTAAAATTAATGTTCTCTCTCAAAAATGGTTCGTTTGGTATTAACGACTTTATATTAGCACATCCGCTTTATAAGTCTCTTCAGAAAATGCAGGTACATAGGAAAACAAAACCAACAGCCATAAATCACCCTACAAGCGATCGACGGGACAGGACAGTTAACCAAACGAACGAACATACACACCCAAGCATTGACAGACGAACGAACAAACAACGACTAGAGCGAGCATCGGGATCAGTCGAGTGACAGAATCCGTGGTAGGCAGCTGAACAGGATTAGTGTGAAACAAATATATGTGTTTAAATATTAGCTGCGTTTTTTTGCAAGCGTATATACGCCTAAATTTCACTTTGCATGTAAAATACACTAACAACGAGTCCTATATCCGCTTAATCATCATATCTATCGCCGCTTAAGAAATAAGCGCGGATAAAAACAATGCTTCCAATCATTAATTTCTGTGTGTTCATTCCTGAATTCATTCATTCATTGTTTAGGTTGCTGTATGTGGCTTACATCTGTAGGTTTGGTTGATGTATTAGATCATTTGTAATTCTTTTGGCATCCATAAGTAAGCAATTTTTGGTATACCCAGAGTGTCTCTGCTATAAATTCTGTTTAGGTTTCGTAAACGATTCTTTTCATTTGATGAACATTTTTTTTTATTTTATAATTATTAAGTGTTTTTGCTTTTAAAGTGATTGTCACTCTACAAAATCGCAAACCGAAGATTGTGACCATTAACGATCAACCATCACCTTAAACGGTTCCACCCTTGACTAACACAAATGTTATAAATGTTGTCGGTGCTGCCAAGATTTTATGATGAATCATTAAGCGGTGATGATCGTTTTTTTTGTGCACTTCAAAATTAGGCGTATATACGCTTGCAAAAAAACACATATATTGTGAGATTAATATGAAGAAGTTTGCACTATAAATGAATAAATTCAGGAAGTCAATCCATATATAAAGTGTTCACGTTTATTTGAAACGATAAGGGAAGTCAATCCTACATGCAAATGTGACTTGGTATTAACGTCTTAAGTTTCGGTCATTTTGTGTTTCAGTGTCTGACTTAAGACCTATTTGCCGTGAAGTGGATTAGCCCGTGGGTTGAACAACTTCATTTCATTGCATTTACTTACATATCTCCTGTCAAATCAAATAGATAAAAATAACCAAAATCCAACAGAACATATGATTTTCTGGTTTTCTTTGTTTGCAGAAAATAGCAATGGATGCTATTTCCTGCAAACAAATAAAATGATCTCGCTCATAAAGGGATTTTCAGCAATTGCCACAACTTCAAATGTGGTTCGAATCTGATCAATGACTGGTTCACCATTATCCCTGAACGCAACCCCCTTCCAAATTTATTGACAGACAAGGTGACTATAGACAAATAAATGCAAAGTTATGGAAACGTTTTCAAGTGATGGGGTTACCCAAAAACACCACCCAGAGTCTGATTCGTTCACATTCCCTTGTTCTGAAGTGTTCTGGTGTACAGCCAAATGTTTCATTTCTCAATACTTTCCGGCGAACTGAAAGTAAATATGATGCACCTGTATCCAATTCTACAAAATGTTTCTAACACCACCGGAGGCACTTCGGATGATTGACTTTATCATCCACAGTCTGCTAATAGCTTCACTTTTGTCTTATCAGTTTGTCAGGTGATTCTCCTTTTTACTGAGAAATACCGACGCTTGTGTGCACTCGCAAACTTCATAAAAATCGATATTAATCGGGTTATTTTACGGGGCAAATTGGTAATGAAGCGACCGTATTTTGTTGGTCGCAATAATGGATAGGTGATTGGGAGCAAAGGAATGAACGGACAGGGAAAATTCGAAAATTCTCCTCGTTCATTGTCTATGTTGAACTAAAAAGTACTAGAAACCTCTAGAGTCCAGAGCGAGAGAAATAATCATCGATTTATACAGAATCTCGAGAAAATCTCCTTTCTTAAAATCATTCGAGTGACATCTCGTAAACCGCTCCTTTCTCAAACTTATATTGTTACACGGTAAGATTTCCGTCGTGGTTGCCGTGGCGTAGTGGGAAAGTGCGTCGACTCCTGTGCAGAGGGTGCCAGGTTCGATACCCGAATTTACCACCTATCATAAATCACGGCTCCACCTCTTTCGAGTCACTGACAATGCTCAAAGAGTATTCCTGTCTAGAAAAAGCTTCTCAACTTCGCCGTTCGGAGTCGGCATTTAACTGTAGGTCCCATCCACTCGTGAAAGAACAATAGCACGCACAACACGAGTGGTTGCTGAGAAGCTAGGCTGTAGCGCCACCCATTTTATTATTATAAAATTTCCGTCGATAAGAGCTATCCGCTAAGATGCCGTTCGCGGAAATCGTATCAACCTTTGATTGAGCTTTTCGCAAAGACAAAGTAGGTGTCCCACACAAGAGATAAAAACAAAATAAAAGTCCCGTGTAAATGCAGGGTACGAATACTTCCGATAAATTGCAGTGTTTGATGAGACAAAATTTGAACGTCTAAAAGGAGACTATTATTTTGTAAAAAATCCTGCAAGTAGCATTGCCATTTCGTTATAGAAAGACTGACATTCAAACAACGCTTATAACACTTGACAGAGATCATTTCTGGAGTCTCGCGCATTACAAGAGTCCTGCATTGCATGGACCGGTTGAAACATTCGGCCACATTCTTCTATCTATCACAGTGAGAAGGACATTAACATCAATGACGCCCTCTATTGTTCAACGTTTTCAAACGAATACGAGCTGAACCTTATCGAAGCAGCACGCGAATTGATGAAGCACTTAAGAAATGAATTCGGTGAGCAATTTATCGCACATTTTGAACCAATGAAGTGGACGTGCTAGGTTAAAGCCGTCAATTTAGACTTGTTTTTATAAAGATACGTCAAATCACTCGTCTCTGCCGATAAGCTGATTCAGTTGGAAAACACCATTTCACGTGACATTCATGAATTTGGAAAACAGCATTACACGTGCAATTAGCGAGTTACCAGCCAATATGCTCTAAAATTGACTTGAGGTTGGACTTGCCATATGGACTACACCTTAAACGGAACTAAGGTCCACATTCACAGGAAATGACAATGACGAGGATTGATTTATCAATCCAAGTAGTTTACAGCTTTGCATTTATGACGCGGTCATTTGAGTTTACACTTGAGACAAGGCAAAGCACGGAGGCTACCAATACTTCAAGCGGTACGAATCTTGTCAGGGACAATAGATTAAGATGCTGTATATCTCCATGAAACTCAAATGTGGCTTAGGCCAAAGGGAAAGCTGAAGACTAGCACAGAACCAAGTCTAGTAATGTGCTCTCAGTTTCCTCAGCTCAAAAAATAGCAAGTGCAGAACCATCTCTTCCGGAACTAATTTGCCCGACAGTAGTATGACGCAGAGGCACGAACCTCGTTTAAGAAGCACTTTGTTGTTTCAACAGCTCACTCCAGGCACCCAAACCCTAATCTGGTTTGATTACGTTAAATAGATGGACACAGCTGGAGCTGAAGGTATCTTAGAATCGAACTCAGGGACACATGGGACGCACGTTGAAGGGAACGTAAGGCACCTTTGACTTCGAAACTAGAACAAACGCACAAGATTCCGAGATGGTTTTCGATGGACACTGCCACACTAGATCCCGCAGAAGATGAATACGAAGCAGAATTACGACAAACCTGGGATCCTTCTTCATCTTCCTGAATGAAATTCCCAGACACTCGCACCATTGCTACCGACTGCCACTACCACTTGTCACACATTCAAAGCTCGGCGCACATTTTGAACACCTTCAGGAAAAAAAAAGCTCGATTCTCCATTTTAGGTCCAAGACAGCAGTTTACTACCCACTCCACATCGGATTGCACTAAATCAACTCTCCGATGTCATTTACCCCGAACCGGATGTCATTCCAGACCAAATGCAATAAATAATGAATATCTTACCTCGAGAACGTCCGCTTTGTAAGGTGGCTCCCGGCAAATGGTAACCGCTGGCATTTCAATCGTGTCGTTCAGGTTGTAGTAGGAATGCGTGGATATCGGCGGATACCGCAGCTTCGAGAAGCACTCATACAACTGCAAGAGAAAATATATTTGAACTGTGCACACTTTTCAGGTCCCAGATCCCTCGTACCTGCACAATGACCACTATGCAGCAAGCGAAGAGCACTGCGTAGCGTATAAGCTTGCCTGGATCACGAAGGACCCAGTTGCGCAACTCTGTCCAGTAGGCCGACATTCTACGAACTGCTTAGGGACCGCTTGCCCGGTGCCAGTGGATCCGCCGCGCCGATTTCGACGATATCCTTATCGGCTTATCTATTTGCGGAACAATCTCGTTGCGGGGATACATGTTCTAGTTCCCACGAATGTTAGATTGCGCGACGAAACTCAAATCGACTCGACACTCCAGAGGTACGCATGTAAAACAATCGAGTTCACTGGTATCTCTCGCGATTACCATAAAATCAGATGACACAAACAGGTATCTGGGGGATTTGTTGTTTTGTGTATTTTCGGTGACACCCGTGAGGTTGTAAATTTCATTTACGTGTCGATGATCCCTTGCGCTGGCAGTGAACTAAGTCAACCAATTGATTGTGACAGTCGTTGTTTACCAAGGCCACGGGCAAAGGTATTTTTTTTTTTTTTTTTGGAAAACACAAACACCGTCTGGAGCGAGGCACTTGACACATTAATTTGGTATAATTCTGTACAATTTGAACGACGACGTGATGAAAGAAGGATATTTTTATTTGTGGGAATCAGCGACCATCGAACACTGTGACATGTGTCATGTGGAGTCTTAGTCACCTTAGTTTCTGGTACGATCGGGGACCGAGGTGAGGTGGGGACAGATCACAGTATTTTCTGTTAACCGCCTCTGTGCGGAGGTATCTCTGTCACCGAGATATCTTGATATAGGACAAGAGAGATTTGCTGATGGGAGGATTAACCCATTTCCCAGGAGAACAGTTGTCTGGCTTACTGGAGCATTGCACAATCCAGAGCAGAACGTAGCTGGTTAGGTTGGTTGGTTGGTCAACGTGACCTTGACAGGTATATTCCAAGTTAAAAATGGTCTCCAACAGGGTGCCGTTAGCTCGCCTATCCTGTTTCAACATTTACTTGAGCGATCTGTTAAGTTCTCTTCCTCATGCAATTGTGTACGCCGATGACTTGATCGTGTACAGATCAGGCAAAAGGATCGAGGAAATCACTACCCTCACGCAGGGTGACTTCGATTCATTCATGAGAAGTTGCGATGACTGGAAGATGAGTATCAACTTCCGGAAGTCGGAAACCATTCTGTTCAGGACGCCGTTGTATAAGGCCTCGGCGGATACGAAAAAGAATTGGCGAAAGTTCTCAATCGTTGGAAGACACGGGCAAGCACTGGCGCAAAAGACTGTAGTCAGATACCTGGGGATCTGGCTAGATCAGTATCTATATTTTAACAAAGATGCTGCTCTGGCCAGAGCCCGAGGCGACAAAGAGACTGTTTTTCAACAGCCAACTCGATGCGAGCGTGAAGGTTATCTGCTACATGGCCCTCATACGACCAATGCTCACCTATGGCTGTCCCGTGTGGTTCAACGTGAGTGCAAGCTTAATGGAAAAGATTCGGTTGTTCGAGAGGGCTTGTCTTAGGGCTTGCCTTCGCCTTTATCGAACTCCAGAGTCCCAGTATATAAAATACTATTCCAATGAGGTCTTATACAACAGGGCAAACCTGATAAGAGTGGACAATTTCCTGGAGAAGTTGACTAGAGGTCATACTGCTAGAGCGATGAACTCGGACTGGGGCTTACCACCCCAATCCTTTCGTACCCACGAAAGGGTACGGCACAATGGCTTCGTCCCCCCAGAAGCATTCCTCTATTTTGACATGAACAGTCTGATACAAGACATAAATGCGGTACCGCTCCTCTGTTATGGAGCGCCCATCCACAGTTGAACGGGCGCCTCAAACACGACCGCTCCGTCACACAACGAGCTGAGGAAGGCCTCCTCCGGCACAGTATGGCGGTCTTAAGACGGGATATACGGGATGTTGCAACGCAGCATCGAAAAATCTGGCGGCTGGGGGGTGAAGGAACTCCCTCGTCGAACCCTTTTGACCCTGGTTAGAAAGGAAAGTGCGGATCTCCGTGTGGGAGCAGTCGGTCACTGCATTGCAGCAAATTAGATGCAAATCAAGTAGCGGCAACCTATGGCCGACCTACATAGTCTAGTGTAGTGTAAGGTAGATGTTAAGATACAAAAAAAAATCAAAAAAAAGGTATGCACATGCGTTTAACATTAAGTTTGTCTTAGAGAGCCCGCCGAGGACCAGTAAGTTAAAATATAATCTTTGTTCGTCCAACTAGTTAAGCATTTTTGTCTAGTATGTAAGAATATACGTAATGAATTGATAAATAAAAATGAATTTAAAATTAAATGGTTGGTTGGCTTTTGAAATAGGCTCTGGGTGAGGGTGTTTTACAGAGTCTGTCGATGGACAACAGATGTGAAGGGGCTGAGGGAGGGAATCATCGCTCTTAACGAAAGGAAACGCGCAATCACAGAAGAATTGGAAGAGAAGCAATTGACTTGAGCCTCATTCGGCGAATTAGTTGAAAGCTAACTTCTAGAAACTTCGTCTCTGTCCTCTCTCCGCAAAGTGCAAAGAAGAGTAAGACGCAAATAAAATATGAGCGCTAAACTCTACCCTGTATACGTAGTTTCATAAGAAACAGTGTTTCCATGTTTCATGAAAAAAAAAAACAGTTGCAAAATCTAGCCGTTGTTCTTAAAAAAATTATGTAGGTCCGACGCAATTCTACGTCGGACCTCCACTATGATGTCGTTCGTCCCGAGGTAGAAACTCCTTTACTACCTCGATGGTGTAGCTATTGATCGTAATGTTGGGTCCAAGGTGGTGTGTAACGGAATGTTTCTTGATCTACAGCATACATTTCGTTTTGTCCTCATTGGCCTTGAGACCACTTCATTTCGCCTGTTCCTCAACTGCCGTAAAAGATCCCCCAACGGCTCATTGGGAACGCGCGACGATGCCGGTGTCATCTGGGCTCTCATCGCGTAACTTTTCAGACGACTATCGTCCTTATGATTCTCTTCGATGATATCGTCGATGATTTGCTCACCGTAAGACACTCACTATCGTCTCGCCTATCGTTACAGTTTGAGTGCTCTGAAAATTTTAACTCTCACGTAAAAATGACATCTGTGCTCTCATTCCTCTCAAATTTCACTAAAACATTCTCATTTCAGTTTGCGAACAAAACTAATACAAATGCGACCTATCACTCTAAAAATGTCTCAAAAGTGTAGAACAAGATATGCATACACAATTTGTTCTCATTTAATAGGAGACGCTACTGAAATAGGTATCGCCAAAAATCTGTCTGCGAGACGATAGTTTCTGATACTGGGCTCATAAATATTAACGAAATCAGATGGAGTGAAATATTACTAGCAACACCGACTCAGAGAATCTAAGATATGTGATTCATTGTTGGCTTCATGTGCCACTTACTTGCTTCGCAGGCCAGTATGCTAACACCCCTAAACAGATTCACATTAGACGCTGCAGAAAACTGATATGGCTGCTAAGACATGATAGATAGTGAATAGGCCAACATAGAAGAAAGATACAAATGGGGCAAGAACGCTTTCCCTTTATGCAGTTGTACCGACAAACTACAACAATTAAACAACTGGACTAATAAATGCCGCATCCAATTCTCGATAAGCTAGCAGGGACTTAACCTTCAGACCGTAGAGGGTCAGGGCCTTACTTCTACAGCACCCACTCATGTTGTGCGCGTATTCTTCTTTCACGAGTGGTTTTATCCATAGCAGCAGTATTTGCAATTATAGCTGGTTTTGTTCACTGATATCCATTATTTACTGGTTTAACATTAAATAATAAGTGATTAAAAACTCAATTTTTAATTATATTTATTGGAGTAAATTTAACATTCTTCCCTCAATATTTCTTAGGACTACCTACTGTTTTATGCCGACTCCGAACGGCCAAGATTGAGAAACTTTTTTCTAGACCTGAATACTCTTTGAGCATTGTCAGTGACATTTTTTTTTTATTTCATTTTCATTTCATTTATTTATTCAGGTAACTCTGCACAATTAAGCATAAACTTATAAGCTTGTACAGGAATGACTTTTGGTCGTACCGAGCGGGAATCGAACGAAGGCAGCGAGATTAAGTTATGTAGGGGTCGACTCCCAGACCGCTACGCATGAACCATGGACTCACACACTCCAAAAAAATTGATGTGGGCTTAACCCAAGTGAATCAAAGAGGCCCTAAATCTGAACACCATGTGGCGTACATGCACATTTATGGGCACGCAAATTCATGGAACTTTCACAAAATGCTGCGTAGCAGCACAGAAAACTGTAGACACTGTGGGCAGTCAAACGAAACCATTGAACACCCAATCGTCGAGTATCCAAACCCGACACCAAGCAGATATAAAATAACGTACAGAAACACCTTACCTTAGCAGAAACAGACAGTATCATCATGATATTCCATTTCTAAACCAGCTCTAAAGTCGTAGATCAAGAAGAGCTACAACCTTCAACGAGTGGATGGCACAGGTGGTTGAGTTTCTGCCTTGGTTATTAGGGCCCCAGTTCCAATCCCAGTGAAAGTTAATTTGCTTTTATCTGTTCTTAAATCTGATCCAGTCACCATTTGCCGTTGTAATAAAATTAATGGCATTGTCACTAGAGTGGTCAGTCAGTGGTAGTAGTCTGACTGTACGTTTCACCAGATATCATAAGTGCGCTGGTGAATTCACTAGCAGCCCCCCTATCCAACAACCCGAAAGAAGAACAATTGTTATAGCAAGATCGAAACCGAAGGCTAACAAAGGTCGTCTTGCGAATGTGTTGTCCGCAGATATGCTTAGACCAGCTGGGCTAGAAGAAATGTAGGTTAGGTTAAGTTGAAGTGACTGGCTGCAGCAATGAAAGGCAGCAAAGTAGTACAAGGGGCCTATGCTGGCCTAAGGGTGACGGCCAGCATAGGCCCCTTGTTGTACTACGCGGATGTACATATAAATGCCCATTCCGCAAACCAGTTCGAGGTTTTAGTAAAGCGAAGGGGATGGTTGACTCTTATGGTACTTAGTTTAGCCAGATTATTTTAGTATAAGGCTTCCAGATATATTTTTTTGCGGGATGGGAGAGCACTGCAGTTGCAGAGCAATGATTTCTTCCGCATTCTCATCTCTGGGGGTATTTGCTTCGACAGAATAGTTGTAGGAAAGACCTTGTCTAGAGGCGTGAGTTTCAATGCCGCAATGCCCTATTGTAACGCCAATGAGAGTTCTAAGATTCGGCCTGCTAAATCTGATCAGGCTAAGCGATCGCTAAGGGTCGACTGTAGGACAGAGATGTTTGGTAATGAGGCCTAATGTACCATTTATGATTTACTTGAGCAAGTGTTTCAGAAGATGCCTTACATGGATGCAAGCATGGATGTTAGATTACCATCGGGAAAGAGTTCGGAGTTGGTAACCTTTCTAGCGAGTTTGCCCGCTTATGGTAAAGATGGTAAAACTTTGCCGTCTATAACTTAGGGAGATAGCGGTCAGATGCAACCTTACCCTATGCTGGGTCCCAGGGCATAGTGGTATTCCAGGCAACGAAAGGGCCGACGAGCTAGCTAGAACAGGGGTGCGTTTGCCGATGGCAAGTAATCAGAACACCCCATAGCCCTCTCTTCAAGTAATAAACACCTTGTGAGTTGCAGATGACATCAACGCCACTAAGCGGAGGTGGATGGAATTAGATACTTGTGGGACTTCAAGGCTAATATGGCCTTCAACAAATCCCAAAATAACAAGCATTCTCCTAAATTAAAATAGAAAGGAAATCAGCAATGTAGTTGGCATTATTACTGGTCATTGCCTATGCCTGTGCAAGGAGAATGGGCACCCCCTACAATGAATTTTGTAGGAGTTGTAGGAAGATTAAGAAACTATACTTATTTCACTACTTAGGCACCTGCCTATACTATACTTACTACTTAGGCACCTGCCCACTGCTTGCAAGGACAAGGAAAAGCACGCTAGGCAGTCTATTCATTCAATAGTCTCAATAGTCCCTGATGTCTGGGATCAACATTCTGGACATAGCAAAATTTATAAAAAATATTCTTGTCTGTAGTGGCGCAGTGGGTTAGTGCGTCGTCTGCTACGCAGAGGATGTCAGGTTCGATACCCGAATTAACCAGCTTTCATAATTCACGGCTTCACCTCTTTCGAGTCACTGACAATGCTCAAAGAGTATTCCTGTCCAGAAAAAGCTTCTCAACTTCGCCGTTCGGAGTCGGTATTAAATTGTAGCACAACACGAGAGGTTGCTGAGAAGCTATGCCCAGTTCCGCCTCTAACTTTAGCGCCAACAATACTACTATTACTACTATCATTGTCTATAACCCAGCAAAGGAGTGCATCATCCAGGATATGCCACTAGCATACCAGTTGGTATCTTCAGGTGTTTTATTTAGCACCCAGAGAGGAATCACAATGGATCCAATCAGTCTATCATCCAATCACCTAAGTGGGTCAGAACTGATTCAGTTGTGGCAATCACATTAACCTAACATAACCTAACCTTACCCGTTTAACAATTCTCTGGAATATCACTCTGTCTTGGCACCTACATAAGTGGGATGTTAAATTAAGGAAGTAATGCAAAGCGGTCTATAAGCTGGCTCGCTTGCTGGCGGTTCGTTCTGTATTAGGAATAACTACATCTAGGGAAGCTTTCCAGGACGGTTGTACATTCGAGACGTTGTCAAGGTCTCAAGAGATGTATTGCCGTATGAATCAGAGCTCCTACTGATCGAGATTTGATCCATGAACCAACGGTCCAGGAGTCAATGCACTTACTCAGTACGTGGGGCGCCCAAAAATGAACTTCGGAGTCCAATTCCCCAGTCACCATACAACATTCTGTATACATTTCACTTGGACGACTGAGTTTCCATCCAGAAATAACCTGCCAAGCAGAGTGTGTTTATTACAATTCGTTCAGACTTTCTTATGAAACATTCTCCTCAAGCTTCCGGCTTCAAGAGTCTCAATGGTGGACTTCATTGAGACGCTTGAAACCGGCTCTTGAGCTGGTCTGCTGATTAAGCCTGCTCCTGTCAACAAGAACTTAGAACCGTGGAGCCTGCCCTCTTGACATGTGCATTCAACTGCCTTCACCATTTCACCCAGTCTCCACCATTCAATCCAGTGGAACTCTCAGACAAAATTGTACCAAAGCTCAACTCTTGACAGACATTCAATAAACGAATGCACAACCCTGTCCTGATATCATACAGACATCAACTCGCAGTCCACCCTCCATCAGAATTCGGAAAGAAAACAAAATTCTTCAAATTTGCTGGCATTGTACACACGTCAGAACATCCGTCTATTGACACAATACATCGCGACCTTGCTCAGCTGAGTGTCCCAAATAAAACGCAGGAAACCTGAGTCCGTCCTCCCCTAGAAAACATTTTCTCATAGGCTCGTTCCCTGCCCCCGAAAAAATATAATTGCCTCAATTCTTCGGCTAAAAGCACCTGTAACCCGAGAACGCAAAAAAGAATATTTTATGAAATCTCTCTGGCCGGCCTGGCCTTATTTTAAAAATACCTGTCAATACAGGCAGACAGGGTTCGTTTGACGCTTCGCGATTACCGGAGCCAGAGCGCAACATCGGCAAATGGTTAAGTAACAGGTATTTTTTCCCCGAACGCATTACTCCCTCGTTTTCGTTTTGGAACTCATTACGTTGGCGGATTCCAATTATCATTCAATACACACACTCTCTCCCTCTCACTCTCTCGCCGCCACTCACACCTCCTCGGCCCACTGACGAACAACGAGAGCAGATATCCTTGCCCTCTCGCGCGGGGAGATTCTTTTAAAAAAAGATCCGATTATTCAAAACAACCAAAACGTTTCCATATTTAAGCATTCCCTCTCGAGAGTCCACACAAACGCAAATCCAATTCGGTCAGTGTGAGAGCCCCCAGCCATTCCATGCCAGAGCCGCACCAATACACCGCCGGCCTCAGGTAAAGGGGATCGGGGGCGGTCCCGCTTCTAGCCGAAAAGTGAAATTCCTTCCTTGTGACGTCGGAATTCTACCGACAAATCTCTTGTTTGTGTAAACAAAAATGGCCCAAAAATAGCCGAGCGCTGGTGTAATCACGCTGGTGTGTGCTCTCTGTACACACCTATTTCACGCGCCGCCCAACAACAAAATAATCGGGTTTCTTTCACCCGCCACCGGTGTATGGGTGAACTTCTGAGCGAACAACTGATCGCGCTGTCCCACGATGTTTCGCTGTGTGGGTGCGTTGGGGAATCGCTTTTGTTACAAAATTAGATTTGGGCTATATAAACTCGGATGGACGGGTCTGCTTGTTTCAATTTTCAGCCTCTGCCGAAGGTGTCGACAGGAATGGAATTTCAGAATTTCAAAATTTCACTTTAACCCTGCACCGTGACGGGGTCTTCTCAAACTTCGCCGATTGCTGTTGCGAATGACAGTTGCATGCGACGGAAAATGATTTTGGAATTCAGCCATTTAGCTGAGCTCCTTGGGCAGGAATCGGTTTCAGGGAAATCGGAGTCCGCACTGAGTCACTCACTTCCACGCTAATAATATCACAAATGAGTCTGCTAAGTTTATATTAATCGGAGCGATGTAGAAGTGTTCGCTCAGCACGACACACTCAGGTACGGACGGGCTGAGGTGTGATCCGTTGACTGGAATGGAGGAGGAAACATATTCCACATGGCGGGTTTCGGCTCCAACGAGAGGGGAAATGCTTTCAGCAGAGTTTGGTGCGCTTGGTCTGTTCGATAATTTTCTCTGTCAGCAGTTATTGGTTCTCTGGTGTAAATCAAATTGAAATCTGAACGCTTGGAGGTTACAGCTGATGTGTTACGTAACACTTCTTCTTCTTTATTTGGCGCTACAGTCAGGGGTGGACCTGGGCCTCAACCAACAAGCCTCTCCAGCTAGCACGGTCTCTGGCTAGCTGTCTCCAGTGTCGCATGCCAAGTTGGTTGAGGTCCTTCTCCAACTGGGTGCGCCACCTTAAACGCGGGCGTCCTTTGTTGCGTTGTCCCACGGGTTCGGAGTCGAAGACTCTCCGGGCCGGAGCTGAGTTGTCCATACGCTCTACATGGCCTAGCAGGCCCATTAAATTGTTCTTCAAGGAATCCGATGATGAATTGTTAATAATGGCCAGCAACATTTGTAAGAGGACTGCCTCAAAAACCAGGTGTTTCTGGCCTGATTACAGCATCGCCAAGATTAAACAATTAATGTCGCCAGCAGAGATAAGGGATAATAGAGATATCCAACTCCGGCCATTTTTCCCCTTGTCCACACCGGAGAAAATGCAAAAGTTGTGGTATTCGCTTGTATTTCACAAATAATCTTACACAAACCATGGATCCACCACGCAATGGCGGCCGATTCGTGAATTTTGTGGGAAATAGAGGCAGATTCATGAATTTAGTGGGATAATGGCAGCTGATTCGTGAATTTTGCCCACAGTCCATGTACGATCCTTGTAACATACATGGGTATGTTGTTCGGAGGGTGTTCAAATGTTGACTCGTCTTTTTAAGAGAATTTTCTTACATTGTAAAATGAACTTTCGTGAATAAAAATGTATTGCTATGCCCATTTCACTGGAACTATTTGACCTAAAATCAATTCTTAAGTGTATACACAGCATATTCTTAAACCATACCCGACAAATGAAGTCCGCCTTATACGCTAATCCATGAATTCTGAAATACTCTTGAATTCAATTTAAACAATTTGATAAGAAAAATGACAAGATATTGCAACTTTTGCTAATGCATAAAAATGGTTGTCAAAACTACTTACATATTTGTGTTTTACGCTTTAATAATATTTTTATTATTAGTTACCTAAACGCGTGAATGTATTATTCATTTTTATTCATATGGAAAAATTCACAATATGTTGTGCATTCATTAATTACAGTGGACTCCCCTCCCCCTAAGTCCAATTGTCACGGGATACCAAAATTTGTTCGAGTTAGAGAGAGAGTTTGACTTAGAGAGAGGTTTTTATATGGAAAATTGAGGGAAATGTATGAAAAATATGGCGAAAAAGTTCGAGTAAGGGAGAGTTTCGACTTCAGGAGAGTTCGACTTAGGGAGAGTCCACTGTATGTCCTAGTATCTCAGATTGTAATTTTCTCAAAGTCTTAATGAATCGACTTCATGAACATAAGCTTTGTTCGTTCGCTCGTGTCGACCCAATCAGAGACACAAAAACATTAATAGACCATATCCTGATGAGAGTGAGCAACGCCGAAATTAACTCAGCGTTAATTGAGCTATGCATCTCAGATCATTATGCGCTGTACTGTGGAGTAAAAAAAACAGCAATAGTCAAGATAAATCCAAAAATGAATCGCAGATTCTAAGTCATCTTGTAGCTCAAAAGGTGCAGGAATTCAACTGGAATGAGCTGAATATATATACGGATATAAATGACCTTTATGAGAACTTTAGCAAAGCAATGAATACTCTCACCACATCATCAACAGTAAGCAGAAAGAAGAGGGTCACTGAGCATAGTTGGATAACCGCTGAGTTAAAAAACGACTGCAAAGAACGCGATAGACTATACAGACGACACATGAAAAACAGACACAACGAAGATTATCACAGAGAATACAAAAGATATCGAAACGATTTGAACAAGAAGATAGCGAGGACAAAAGCGAACTTTTACAAACAGAAATTTGAGCTTTGCAGAAGTGACCCAAGAGCGACTTGGAAGCTCGTAAATTCGATTTTGGGAAAAAAGAAATGCAATCTGGACGATGTTCTACAAAAGAATTTCTCGAATGAAGGAATCATCAAGGACCTGACCAACAAATTCGCGAAAACCTTAACGTCAGAGGTACGATATATTGTTCACGAATGTAGCAACCAAACACTCCACTACAACACAAGCTGCGTACAAAATTCAATGTTCGTTGAAGATGTATCCGTTGAAGAAGTATGCAACATACTAAGTGCATTAAAAAGCGACAAATCGGCGGGAGTAGATGGAATACGACCAAAAGATCTGAAGAACAACGCTCAAACTCTGTCTCCAATACTCACAAAACTGATCAACATGAGCTTGGATCAAGCATCTGTCCCAAACAAGCTTAAAACATCGATAGTGCGACCGATTCACAAAAGTGGCAAGAAAAATGAAATAATGAACTACAGACCGATCTCACCCCTTTCAGTGGTCGATAAGGTTCTGGAAGAAGTGCTGGCCAGAAGGTTATATGCTTTCATAGAAAAATATAATATACTCAACCACAATCAATTTGGATTTCGGAAAGGAAAAAACATAAACAGACTACTTGGAGAGTTCGCTGACAAAATGTACCAAAGTTTGGACAAAAACAATAGCTCAGTAGTTCTGTTTATTGACATTAAGAAAGCTTTTGATACCTTGAGTCACAGACAAATCTTGACTCAGCTAGAAACGATTGGTATACGCGGTCACATCTTGAAGTGGTTTGAGAGCTACTTAAGCAATAGATTGTTCCAAGTTAAAATTGGTGACCACACAAGCAGTGAAGAAAAGGTCAAGTATGGTGTTCCACAGGGCTCAAAACTAGGCCCGCTCCTCTTTATTTTATACGTCAATGATATACTGTCTGTGCTGAAGTACAGTACGGGGTATGCGTATGCGGACGACACAGCGATCGTAGTTAGCCATAGGAGCGTTGACGAAGCTGCGAAACTTATGCAATTAGATTTTAACAGAATCGTAGCTTGGTGTCACGACCATGGACTAATTATCAACGCACTTAAGACAAAGGTAATGCACATTCGCCCGCCGCATATTCCCAGAACAAAACTTAAGATAAAAATGCAAAGCGTAGATTGTTTGCACAGACGTGGCTGTGATGGAATAAGGACAACGAAGACTGCACCGAATACATAAATTATGTGTCAAAATATAAATATCTAGGGCTGACGATTGACTACAATTTTAAATGGAACTACCATTTAGAGCTGTTGAAGAATAAGCTGTGCCAATCTGCGTACGCCCTTTTTCACCTGCGCAAACTCTGCACACCAAGAGTACTGAGGCAGTGCTATATGGGCTCGGTGGAATATCACATAAGGTACGGCATTCTTGCGTGGGGAAGAGCGTCTCAAATGCAATCTCTGCAGAAAGTGCACAGAAGACTCCAGAAACTTGTGCTAGAAGCAGGAAGCCCCAGAGATGTTCAACCAACACGTCTGCTCAACATCAGCCATATATACAATCTGGAAATCTTGGCCAACTTCGGCGACGACAACACGTACAGGACCCAGACGCAGCAAATGGTGAACACCAGACGACGACAGCAGCAGCTATGTGAAGTTCCGAGGTACTGGAATGAGTATGGTCGAAGGACTTTTAAGGTCACAACTCCAACCATCCTTAACGAACTCCCAAGGGAAATTCGCAACCAACAAAAAAGAGACATGGTTAAAAAAGCAAAAGAAATATATTCAAACTCTTAAAACTAAAATGTAAAATGTCATTGTAAATCCAAAAATCGTCATCTATCATATTCTTGCGTAATATCTGTAAATTGAAACAACTCTTAATTGTTAATTGTAATGTATTCAAAACTGTTTTACTTGAATTTCAACGTATATATTTGCAACATTTTTGTGACTAGTCATCTGCAGACAAGCCATTCAGGCTTTGCAGATAAACAATGTAAAAATTGCAAAATGAATTTATACAAATAAAATTGAAAAAAAAAATTGAAATTGAAGTTTACCCCTCCATGCTGTGTTGAAAATTTAACACCGAAATTTGAGAAAAAAACGTTGCATTAACGAGCGAATTTTCAAATAAGAACTCTAATTCACCCCATTACTAAGGTGGGCAAGGGTATCAGCTGTTCCACAGCTGTTCTCAAAGGCTCACACGTATTCACAGACACGGAACAAAAAGCGTATAAAAAACGCTGTCTGATGAAATCAAGGGGCAAGGGAGGTAGAAGTTGGATATCTCTATTAGAGCTTATCTCTGGTCGCCACTAAGCATATTAGGACGAATCACCAAGCACTGCACTGCATTGACTATTGGAGGAAGGGAAGGAACGAGATATACAGAGAAAGAAATAACTAGAAGCTTCTAGAACAACAGCCGCGAAGCAACGGCTGGTGAACAACTTAGTGATGACCTGGTAACACGTTATTTTTTTTCCCGTTCTTAGCCAAGGCTTGATGTTCTATTCTATGTCAACCCTTCTTCAAATTATCAAACGATGTGACTGCTATCAACTCGTCAGTTTCACTATTGTCATATTTTGACTAAATAATTATAAACCAGCCCACAGTGGTTTTGAGGCAGGTTTCCTCTACATTAAGAGCAGCGTTGCTGGAAAAAAAATTTCCAAAGAACAATCACTGCTATCAAAAAGTGTCATTTTGGAGCCTAGGGTGTGGCAAACTAAAATATAACAAGAAATATTTTCTTCTGGGGACGCACGACTTTTTAAAATCGTTTTCAAGACGATCGTGTGTAAATCGGATGTCAAGACTAGATGTAGGTGTTCCCACAAGTCTATACATGTCAGTCCTCGCATAATAATAATAATAATATGAGTGGCGCGACGGTCCGAGGCGGACCAGGGCCTAGCTTTTCAGCAAGCACTCGTGCTGTGCGAGCTATTGTTCTTTCAAGAGTGGAAGGGACCTACAGTTTTATACCGACTCCGAACGGTGAAATTGAAAAGCTTCTTCTAGACAGGAAAACTCTTTGAGCATTGTCAGTAACTCGAAAGAGGTGGAACAGTGAATTATGATGGGTGGTAAATTCGGGTATCGAACCTGGCACCCTCTGGGTAGGAGTCGACGCACTTTTTTTTTTAAATGTATTTTTATTTAATCTTGAATTATTTTACTTACATGCTAGACAAAAGTACTTAAAACTAGCTTAACTAACTTAAGAATTTACAATGTAATACTAACCTACTGACCCTATGCGGGTACTCTAAGCTAATCTAATCTATGTTATAAATGTGCCTTTCGGCTTAATCTGCGTTTTTTTTTTAGTCTTCAGTGACAATCTTTTATATATTTATTCCTTTGCCAATAAAACTTATAAGAAACTTGGCTAAACCTAACTACTTAAGCTACCTTATACTAACTTACCCTTAAATAAAACTTAATACTATCTTACGGACACGTGCACCTGGGCGTATATATTGTGTATATGCCTAACATATAATTTATATGCCGTGGTGCAACTTATTTTTTGTTCTTGTTGCATATATATATATATTCTTTTTTTTTGGATTTTTTTTTCTCTTAAAAAACCTACCTTAGAAACTATGTACGCTGGCCGCTATGGTCAGCTATCTGATTCTCTGGAAAAGCTAGCGGTGACGGAGGCTGGTTTTGGTATAACCACCAGTAAAATTGCCGTTCTTTGGCAGACTCTTTCCTATCTCGGGCGGGGATCGCTCTACTGAACCGGAGGAGATCGTTCTGTGCGAACGAAATCCGGTTCGTACTGGAGTCGCCTGTCTACTGTTCGGCGTACGACATGGAAGATGATTGGACATCCTTGTGGATCCTGTAAAAGGCCACTTTTGTCTAGATAAAGGAATGCTTCGGGAGGAATAAAGCCGTTAAGGCGCACCCTTTCATGGTACATACTATTGGTGTAGTAAGCCCCATAGATCAGACTTTTGGAAGAGAACATAGCTCGTGCAGTGTGCCTTCTGCTCAGTTTAATGATAAAATTATCTACCCTATTCACGTTTGCCTCGTTGTACAGGACTTCGTTAGGATAGTACTTCTTGAACTCAGACTCGGATGTGCGATACAGACGGAGACAGCTCCTAAGACACTGCCTCTCGAACACCCTCATCTTTTCCATCTGGGAAGGACCACAATGGACAACCGTACACCATAATGGGCCATGTAGCAGATTACCTTCACTCTGGTATCAAGTTGGCTGCTGAAAAACAACCTTCTTGCCGCAGCAAAGGCTTTTCTGGCTTTCGTCAGAGCAATATCTATATGTTTGTCAAAATACAGATATTGATCCGATATTGATATTGACATCGGGGTCCGGAAAAGACTAGTTTCGCACTTTTGGAAGTTGATAAGCAACTTCCAGTCATCGCAAAATCGCTGAATTTTCTCGAAAGAGTCGACGCACTTACCCAATACGCCACGGCGACCCAGAATATGACGTGAAAATTGACATCATCGGAATATGACAAAGGTGTTCAGAAGGACCAAGACAAGGCTTATACTGAAAAACCAAGATGAACAGAGGCGGCGAGTCAACGCCTTGAGTTTTACTTCAGGTACCAATTGAGTTCATTAATTATTGGATAATCCCTCTCACTCTGTAAAGTGCGAAGTCAATTTAAAACATCTTGCTGGATGACACGTTCCCATTAATCTCCAACTATCAACGCAATTTGGATTTTATTCCCACCTTCACGCACCACTCTCCAACAAGGTGGCCACCGCTTCGTCAAGCTGAAACTGGCTCTCAGTTTCAGGGGTTTTGTGCTGAATACAGCATCTGGCGAAACATCGCAATCGAGTGGTATGCGAGATGCTTTTTTCTTTTTTCTGAATGTGACTAGAACTCAGCTTTTTACTCTGTAAACTCTTTCTACCACCTTTTTCTAATTCAAAATCAAGCCGTGTAGTAGGGACGTAACTTAACCACCGACTCAAGCTCGACCGAACGCAGAAGATAATTCCTTGGATTGGAAAATTAATGGAGGAACATTTTATTCATTAAAACTTAGATGTAAGCTATGCAGCGATTAATAAGGGATACGTTTATTTTACAAACTTTCACCAGAGTGCCGTGTTCAATTTTAAAGTGCCACAGTGTTATTTCTATGCAAAAGGGCCATAATGCCATAATCGTACCACATTAGCGACGTTTGTTACGTGGTACCTGTATGAACCAATGGGTTAATGTAGGACTCAGTCGTCAACCTAGGACTATTGTTTGTTCATTTCGGCAAATCAAATCGACTAAGTTTCATTTACCGAATTTGCGATATGCGTTTCAGGTGGATGTTGTAATCAAATTGTGAGTAAGTGCGTCTCGTAGTCAACTCCTATGCTGGAGGTTCTGACTTCAATCTCCGACAAGAGCATCTTTCAAATTCACGCCTCCACCTCTTTCGAGTTACTGACAGGGTTGTCATATATGTAGATTTATCCACAAATTGGCGATCTTAAGTTTTGTTCGACGACACAAAATTTGGTATAATGTCACACCACGAAAAATGCGACTTTTGTAGCTATTGTCTGCTCACATTGCTAACTACTGACTCCAAATACACTTCACTTGCCAAACTACAAACTTGTAACGATCTTCAAGGTATTGATGAATTTGGTCATTATAAACGCATGTACACTAGACTAATCTGTTTTCAATTAGAGACAATTTTTTTCATTCATTTTCAACGGATGCAGCATTTTTAATCCACTGATTTCCCCACTTGTTGGAACATTTTCGAATCCGGAATATCAAAGCTTTTCCCTTTCTCAAGCTTTTTAAATGAGTCAAACCGCTTCCAGTAAATTCATGTTGCGGCCTTGTTCAATGTTTTTAATAAATAATGTCAAAAGATAGCTAGTATTTTTATTTTATTTTAATTTTTTATTTGTATTTGTCTTGTGATTGAATTTACATAAATACTACAAGATTGGATTAAAAAGTATAGTAAGCTGTAAAATGTCCGAAATTCCTTGTACATAGATACTTGCATCGCATTAGCAGTCGCGCCAGTTTCAGTCGTTGTTACCAATATTTGATTTCAAATTAGTTGTAAGTGTGATGTCGTTGTAAGCGATTTGTTATTTAATGGAATTGCAATGGACCTCATCCCTGGAACCTACGAATTTGGTCGTCATAAGCGATATGTCATTGCAAATGACTTTGACTATAACTCAAAATGCAAGGGAACGCTATGTGCGTTCCTCGAATTAAAAACGACCGCAAATATTAAATGTGTTGTTAAGAATAAAACAACAATGAAAAAGGAAAACAAAGGAATCTCCAAATAAAATCTATTACTGTACAATACACATGCAGCCTCATTTGATAATAATTGCGTGTTTTTCAAAACATTTTCTCTGACTGCATTTCTTGACATTTCGAACGTGTCAGAGTTTGGCTGGCAGCCACTGTATATACTTATATTTATCTATTTTTTATCTACAATTTATTTATTTTTGTTTTTATTTGTTATCTTCTAACAGTATTGGTTGAAGTTTCTTTTGTTAATTGCTCTTAGTATGCATTTTCTTGATTTTTTGGATTTTTGTTTTTTTTTTTTTTGATTTTGGTGTTGATATTTAGATTATGGCGTCGTAAATTTTCTGGTTTGCAGATTTTTATTTTAGATTTGGTGATTTCGCTATTTGCAAACTGACAAGTCTGGTTTTTGGCAATGCTCAACATGTACACTTGTCTTTAAAAAGCTCCGTAAGCTTAGCAATTCTGAGCCCCCATACAATCGTGGGTCCTCAACATTATAAGAAGAATTAAACGCACGTACTCTAGAACCTAGGCCCAGGTCTACGTATGACTGTAGCGCTAAACATTATTTATTATTATTGTGGTATATTGCACCGCAATCTATTGTGCCCCCTTCTCATACGTTTGGTATCTTAAGTGTTCACTTCACATGCAGTTCCTTTCAGAGTTGTATGGAGACACAATAAGACCAAGTCCAGGTCCTGGTCCACCCACAGTCGGACTACTACCACTATTTGACCTCTGCAGTGACAGGGCCGTTTATTTGATCTCAACGGCGAATGGTGATCGGTGGACCAGATTTAAGAGCCAGATAAAAGTGTATTAACTTTGCTTTCAGGGGATGGGAACCAGGGACCCCACTAAACAAGGGCAGGCACTTAAACAACTGGGCCATCCAATCGTCACTAAACGACTTAACTGAGGGACGTATTCCATTGTGACTGAAAAATCATGTGCCAGACAGGTCCGGGACTTTTTTAATCTTTTCTCATAGCCGCGGGCCACCGTGTGACATATCTGTAACAAAAATGAATCCCTCACAAAATTCCAAACTAGTATGTTATTCCATTTTACGTCAATGTCCCGAAACAATAACAGACGGGTTGATGCATTTTAATTAATTTTTTTAAAGCCAGTACTGAAGCCTATATGGACTTACGGCATACAACTAAGGGGTTCTACCAAAGCAAATAACAGGGGATTTATTCAGTCCTTTCAAAATAAAATTATAAGGGATATTGTGAAAGCTCCCTGGTATCTCAGGAATTGTGATATATAAAGGGACCTAGGGATAACTACCGTCGACGAAGAAATAACGAAAGATAAGTTTCAGACTTCATGGTCTTTGTAACAATGTCATCCTCCAAACTTTGGACATGAGACGTTAAGTACGACAACTTCAACGTACGAGAACGCTCGATTTGGGGCAATAATAGTTAACCAAACTAACGATGATTATGGCAGGTGATTTTACCGAAGGTCTGCCTGCAACACGCAAAAACATCTTTAAAACAAACTACTAGATAAGGAAACTTACTTGTAGTACAGACCAGAACCAAAAAAAAGGGTGTTTTTAGTTAGTAAAAATCTGGCACTACTATGTGGACACGGGTCACATAGTGTCTTGTTGAAGATTTTCACCATCCAAAATAAAAATCAGTACAAAATAAAATAAAAATCTGCAATATTGGTTAAGTATCTTTGTGAGAGACGTTTAGACGTTAGCGAGTGACGTTTGCAAAAATCAACAAAAATATAAAAACTAAGTAAGCTACAAATCTGTACTGTAATCTGTGACGTAGGATTGTACAAAAATAGTGACTCAAAGCAAGAGGAGCAATATGTATGCGACAGGTGTTTTCTTCAATTATTGAGTTTCCTAGTAAAAAATGCAAATCTGAAAACTACGTACTTACTACGTTTACCAAATAAGACATATTAAAAAAAATCAACTGTTTAACAAAATGTTGTTGAATTATAAAGAGTTACGTACATTTTCATAGAAATTTCCCCGACTTCTGGTGTTATTCCACCAATTTTATGAGGAATGTTCTATCGTGATTGTGGTTCCTTTGTACTCCCTGCCGTCCTGCACAAGTCAAGTCAAGTGACTGCGTGGGCAGTGAAACATTCTCTGCGATCTATTAAAGATTACGCTCCACCACCCCTAAACTAGGTTTCTTACACCCCTATTCTGACAAATCTCAGTGATGTGTTTTAAGTCACAACTACCTCACAAGAGCATGGTGAGTCACAAATTGTGAGGTTTTCGTATTCTGAGTAAAACCTCACAGCTTGTGAGCATCACAAGAACCGTCAATATTGTGATGTTCTCATGAGCACATCACAAGGAAAAATAGCAACAAGAGAAATGTCACACACAAGTAAAAATAAACAGATGTTGATTTGCAAAAAGGCGATTGTTTTGATTTTGTTACGCACTGAAGAAGGAGAAAATAGAGAAAAAGGTTAATTCGCTTTTATAATGTTGTAGACAATTAAATAAGGTAAATATTTTTAGACTGCAACGTAGAAGAATTTTAAGGAACTTGCGAGAAAAGTATTCGCCCTTCGCATTGGATGAAGCAATGTTCGCTACGTTCTGCCATTATTTTGAAGATATTACTTTTCCAAAATCAAGCATTAGTAGGCCGCTCAGTAAGAAAAAAAAGCGCGAATATAATTATTGTCAAAAAAAAAAACAATTTTTGACATGGCAACGAATTCACCTCACCGTGGTGACTATTCTTGTGTGTTTTCTTGTGAGGTTTTCGCCAGAATACCAAATAGCTGAAACCTCACAAGGTAGGCATCATAATTTTCGCCTCACTGACATTCGTGCGTTATGACCACATCACAACCAGAATAGGGGTGTTAGTCTCTTTTAATGTTCTTTAACAAGATCTGAGGAGATGACTCAAGATTAATGCCTGAAACACAATAGTGCGCTGCGCCAGCCGACTTTATGTTATGATGATGCACTGCGTTGAAATAAATACTCAATTTATCAGCTGTTCTCTCTCTCATCTGCTAGATGAACAATATGTCCGCCTTTCTGCATACACTCATTTGAAATTACTTTTGTCGTTAAATTATTTTTAATCAGCTGTTTTCGTTTCTTAAATGACAGTTGATACAAAATCCTCTCAATTTGGAAGAAAACTCTCAATCTGGGAGAAAATCTCTCTCACAGCGCACCCCTCTGTCAAAAAATATTCAACATGTTGAATAATGACATGCGATGGACTTACGTTTTACGTTTAATTACAATACTCTCAATCTCTCTCATTATTCACTGACGCAGGTCGACGCTGTATTTTGTGTTTGGCCATTGAATTTTGTGTGTTGACAGCCAACCCCAGCGCAAACGCACTATTGTGTTTCAGCCATAAATGCGAAAGCAGTCGTTCATTCGGAATTCCTTAACGCCTGCGATGGCAGCTGAACTACGTCGGAGAGGAAGTTATTCAATCAAAGGTAACCGTGAAATTGTCAGGGCAGAAAAGTAGCAATGGTGAATATACTTCGTATTCTGGCAGAGTGGCCCCTGTCCTCAGTTAACATGCTTATCCAAGTCGCCGGAGACGAGTTCAAGGTGAAAGTTTAATTTAAGCCAAAAATCATCCACACTTAGATGGTCTCAGATGGTATAAGCGAACAAGAAAATTAAGGTGATGACATGAGCAGCACACACAATTTCGGAGATGAAAGGCTTTTTTTTTATAAAGGAGTCCGAACAGACACAGCCGTCATAATGAGCAGCTATAACTTCTAGGTAGTCACGTCTACCTTGGCTCCGCAGTAAATAGTACGAACAACATCAGTACCTAGATCAAACGCAGAGTAACTCAAGACCTTGATCATCTCAGTCCTAATGTACAGCGCGGAGGCCTGGACAATCTGAAAAGCGAATGAGGAAATCCTTAATCTCTCCGAGAGAAAAACGCTGTGTGCGAACTTTGGTCCTGTTTGTGTTGACGGTTTTTAGAGGAGAAGATTCAACCACGAAGTACGGGCTATACGGGCTTCTTCGGATCCAACGCCTAAGATGGCTAGGTCATGTAGAGCGTATGGACAGCTCAGCTCTGGCCGGAAGAGTTTTCGACTCTGATCCCGTGGAACAACGTAACAGAGGACGCCTGCGTTTGAGGTGGCGCACCCAAGTGGAGAAGGACCTTAACCAACTTGGCGGGCGACACTGGAGGTAACTAGCCAGAGACCGAGTTAGTTGGAGGGGCTTGTTGGTTGGTAGCGCCAAATAAAGAAGAAGAACAGACACAGCAAAAAAAACAGAGCAAATGTCGGGTAACATTCTGCAAGAAATGTAACAAAAACTTATTGTAAAATCGTTGTATTCTGATAAAAATTACAATAAGAGAGTGTTCCATTCTAAGACTTATAATTAACATAACCGTTTCGAATTACAAAAGACAAAAATCAAGGTCAACTGACCAAGAAATTAATATTTAAGGCAAATTTTACGTACCGTGGTGGCACATTTTTGAGTCAAAACTGAAAAACAGGAGGAAAACCTAGGGCAATTGAAAGGTTGTCAGGTTCGTACATTTTTAGTTCCGTACTATTGATAGGCTCATTCGAATGATTATTCGAGTGATCAGTGAATCTCGCGAACTTCTCGAGTCTCGAAATTATTCGAATGACCACTAACCTACTGTTAACAATTAATTCCTGACACAAGAGAATCTTATAATATTTGAGTTATTTTCTTTTGAGTTCTTCTTACATTCTCCTTATGTTTCTGATATGTACTTCTCGGCGAGAACATCTTGTTACTTGTTCTTTCCCTAAAGAGAGACATTTATCGAGTCTCGTTAGAAAGTAGATAGTTAGCCATTCGAATGATTTTGAGCGTCGAGATGTTGTATCAATTGTTTTTCACTCCATTGCGCCCGTCCGAGTGATCATTCGATTTTAAAAATACCCCGATTACTAAAGTCTCGATTCTTAAAATCATTCGATTATGCCCATCACCAGTCAGATCCATTTCTTGAGAATGAAAAACGACTTAAGTGTGCAAGGCACTGCCCGATTGGAAATCAGGCTGTAGATATTATTATATCGCAGAACGGTCACTGTGCTGTGATACTGTAGCGGAAGACAAATTCTGTTTTACATCATGAATGTCTGCTTCATTTGGTTCGATTGATAGTCATTTAGTGATGACTCAAGCCAAATGTCCAAACAACCATTATCTAGGGGACACCCTGAACAAAGTGAAGTCAAATAGCTGACAAGAGTCGACAGCTTTGAAGAACACACCCCCAAAAGTACGCAGAGAGCGAGAATAGATCACAGACGTCACAGCATCCTATGGATACTCAAAACCGTCTCTGAATTTGGTTTCACATCACTCGGCATCCGATAGAGGGTATAAAAGGTGCTTCCATTATCGTGTGAACGTGGATGGTATTTATGAAATATGTGGATGGTCATGGTTGTCGAAGCAATACCTACGCCGAAGTGTGCCTCGAAAAACGGAATGTCATTTTCGGAACTATTTAAATTGACTTTCTTCACATGAAACACCTTGCATCAGTGAATACCATTCAAGGAATCTACTTGACACTGAGCACTAAAATTGGGTTTAATTTTTCAAAAACACACACTCACACGCCCATGATCTAGATTGAAATCGTTTTGACACCCAAACACGTCAAGTCTCGTTGCATTTCAAACACTCTTAGCCCAGGCGCATGTTGCCGTCATTTAATTTAATAAGCCATCCATAACCCACCAAGTCGTGCAAGTGTCACGACCGCTGATTAATCGCCACGTCAGAGATCCTCTCATCCAAGCCGCCTTCAATTACATCCATCGACTGACATATGAATTTTAAATCCAAACTAATCGACCATCACAAAGCATCCGTGAACATGAAAGCCGGAGGAAAAGCCTTCGAACCAATCACAAATTGATTTGTAGTTGCTGCCGTCGCCCAACGCCGACCGCCGCCACCATTTCGCGTTCAGATGTATTTTGACGCCTCCAATGCGACAACCGTGATTATTTTCGCAAAACTAATTGAAATCTGTAATTAATGTCACCCGCAATGAATATTTGTGTAATGAAGATATCATTTCGATGGCGGCTGCCAATATGCCCTGGCTGTCATCTGATGCAATTTCGCTGAACAAATGGTCGGCGTATGGCCAAGCGATCCACGGCACAGGCGAGGCGACCTGCATAGCTGCGTCTGTATGCGGGGAGGGCCTCCTTCTCGATCTCATGTGCGACATGCCAGTGACATGTTCCACACAACAACATCACGATGTCGATGTTACCTCGCTGCGTGCTCTTTCATCTTGGGCGATGGCATGTTTCGATTTTACTACTCAGCACCTTGCTCAACACTTCCAAAGAGACCACGAAAAAGTAATGAGAACCTAAAATAGACCAGAACCACAGATACAGATAAATAAATAGAATCGCGAACAGAATGCTGAGGAAAACGTGTAAAATGACGTGTGATGTTACAGAATTTGTAACGCACCCTATCTTGCGGTTGTTGGTGAGACATTGAGCATTTT
Source organism: Eristalis intricaria (assembly GCA_964034865.1). NCBI lineage: Eukaryota > Metazoa > Arthropoda > Insecta > Diptera > Syrphidae > Eristalis > Eristalis intricaria. The sequence continues at coordinate 56,161,183 of OZ035874.1, forward strand.
TGAAAAAACACTCGGGCAGTGGTGAGAATGATCGAAAAACTTACTTTGTGAACCCATGTAATTCACTATTATTAGCAATTTTTCGTCGATATTAATGCTCTGTAGAAAGAAGTCTGTAGGCACCGCGGTGCGCTTACAAGTGACGACATTCCCAAAGGTCTACAGAGTATTATGAACCCGAAACAGCACTCTATCCTTAAAGACTCTTTATAGAGCCAGCATTCGAGTAGAGTAAGTCGTGTCAAAATTAAGATGTCTTTGCTAGAAATATTCTAAACGTACTTATTCGCGTTTAGAACGAATTTATTTAAGAGTAAACATTGAAAATAATCAAATCTCTACACGACAATGTTTGATCTCACACTTCAACAAAACAATTCACTCAATAGACTAAATGCCTGAGTCATCCTACGCACACATCTGAGTTCCCTTTCTTTCACTGCTGCATTTCAAAAATAAATGAGAATGTCAACGACGACTGAAGAAGACATTATTTAAGAAGCAACAATAGCATGTTTGTCGTGTAACACTAAATGGCCAACCATAATAAACATACGAAGACTAAAGCTTGTGTTGAAATCGAGCGAAAAGTAGCTAGACGGATCGTCAAATTTCCAAGTGCCCACAATTGCTTCTGGGAACTTGGAATAAATAAAAATTTATGTAAGTAAACAGCGCTTCACTGTGCATTCGCTGGATTGCCTATGACTGCGACGATGCATCACGTAATCGTAGGAATTTCAATTTATGTGTTTTTTTTTTACGTTTTTTTTTGTTTTTTTTTTTACGAAAATGAAATGGAATGTAGATCTAAGCAGCTCTTCTGTCCACTGTCCAAAACGGGCCCAAATCCAGAAACAAAATAATAAGATGGCGGTTTTGAGAAGCTGTCCAGCAAACGCTGCCTTCCTTACACCCCCTTTATTGTTAGCTTATTTATTGAAATTGCTGAGCATTTCAAGATTCACTTCATGTGACATTTTGACACCGGCTGAATGCACAACAAACTAACTCGCTGTACGTGGAGCAAGCTCTTCTATATCAGCAAATCGAGTCATCATCTATGCAAATGATGAGAGCCCGAACACATCATGTCCAACGAAGCAGACTAAGAAATTAAGGAAGCTTATCGGCGCCATTAATAGGCACTGCGCAATTTATATATAATTCACATAAAAAGGCTTATCGGGTTGATATTGAGAGTGGCGCTACAGCCCAACATTGCTCTGCTTGGAGGTTTCTTTTACCGATAATTTGAGAAGACGGAAAAACATTAACATATGCCAACTACATAGCTTCGTAGCAAATACTAATTCGATTTAGAAGTGAAATCTAGTAGTGTGTCATAATAATAATATTATTGGTGGCGCGACAGTCCGAGGCGGACCTGGGCCTAGCTTCTCAGCAACCACTCGTATTGTGCATGCTATTGTTCTTTCACTAGTGGAAGAGACCAGTTTTATGCCGACTCCGAACGGCAAAGTTGAGAAGCTTTTTCTAGACAGAAATATTCTTAGAGCATTGTCAGTGACTCGAAAGAGGTGGAAGCCGTGAATTATGAAAGTTAGTAGATTGGGGATTCGAACCTGGCACCCTCTGCGTACGAGTCGACGGCGACTCACTGCTGTTGTGTCAACCCATGTTAAAAAAAACGAATTAACTCGGGTTACACCTAAACCGACTCAAACCGAGTAAGATTGATTTAAAGCCGAATTGGCAAACCGATGAAACGAACCGACGTACAAGCCGGTGTGAGCATATGATGCCGAAACAAGACCAATCCCAAATCGGATTAGATAATACTAATTGATTTGCCCCATTCCATATTGGTTTGGGTCGTAGCCACCACAGCAGGCTGCAGCATTTCGGTAACTTTTCGCCTATTGTATACTTTGTATGTATACATAATATTCTCTCTTTTTTGTGTGACGCTTCCCTTGCCAACACAATCGTTTTAGGAACACCGAAACCAACCCGAAACAAAATAGAATTGGACAATACAACTCTACTTGCTCCATTCCATAACCCATATTTCTTGATTTCGGTTCATCATTAAACCGAGTTCGTCAACCCGGGTTACAACTCGGTCTGTTTTTTTTTAACCCGGTATAACTCGATTTGTAAAACTTTCGGTTGGCACGCCAGTAGTTGAAACAATTTGGTCTACGTCTACAGCCAGTAGAGGACCAGGCCCTAGCTTCTATAGCAACCACGCGTGTTGTACATGCTATTGGTCTCTTATGAGTTGAGGGGACCTACAGTTTTATGCCGACCCGAAACAGAGAACGTTGAAAACAAGCCAATCTCCATGGTACGACAATAGTGGAGGTGACCTACAGTTTTATGCCGACTTCGAAAGGCCAACTTGAGAAGTTTTTTTTTTCTAGACAGTTATTACTCTTTGACCATGTTACTCGTAATATGTAGGTAGAGCCGTAAATTATGAAATTCGGCAAATTCGTAGATCGAAACTTGCACCCTCTGTGTAGGAGTTGAGACACAGACCACAATAACATGTAGAAATAGAAGTAAGCGAGATTAATGAACTGTATCTATTAGTAAATTAAGGAAGGATGAGAATCACGTACGATTCCTTTTGCAGAGGCTATGTAAAGAGGAGAAAGATACTTCAAATAATTTAGCTCCGATTGGCTCAGAATTGGCGCGTGTAAGAAACTGACACACATTTATTATTAGGTAATATTTTTTTCCGAAAATTTGACGTTTTCGGGGTCTAAGCCAATGTTTCCAACGAACCATGGGTTACATCAAATCGAACCACTCTTGATCTGAGTTTGCAAAGGATCTTCTTTTTTGCGATCACTAAGATCGACAGCAATTTCTTATTTGCAGCAAACGTCAAGAGAGATGATACGAGACGATCTACTGCACAGTGGTGCGCTTCGTATGGGAGCAAGAAAAAAAATCAGTAAAATCTGAACTGTGAAACGGAGAACATTGAAAATGAAACACATGATTGGATTGGACTTACACAAATTAACACAAAATTGTATGCAGAAAATTCAATGGAACACAAGCTGTCGACATTATTAAATAAATATGTATACATATTAAATGAATTAATTAATTTAAGAGCTTCTTCATTAAAAGGAGGAATTTCATTCTTTGGTTCAGGTGTTAAATGTGTTATAAACGGATCGGATGATATCATGATCATGTGAAAAATATCCTCAGTCGTCGATAACCGGGTAAATTTCCTGGTGTAGGGAGTTCTGTAGTTCTTGTAGTCCTTATTGCTGCTTTCCTGAGCCTCTTCTGAAAGGGATTCAGATTACTTCTACTCGGTGTAATAAAGTTGCCTTCTGCAGTATTCAGCTGCGTGAATTCGTGAAAACACGCTTTACTTGTTTTTGCTTGTCCCCTATTCTATGGTTTATAATGCCTTCATTCATTTTCTACAACGAAGCACCATAATTTATGTCTGAAGCGTGTAGAATATTAAACATATCAAACTCAACCTCACATTTCTATGCTATCCTCTTCAGATGCTTTCTTTAAAAGAAAAACTATTTCTATTTGGGGAGCAGTAGTAGTCAACATATAAAAGCCTACCCTATTTTTTGATTAAGTATAATAATGAAACGAAAATTCGATGAGCGAAGCGAGGGCTATTTATATCCTCAGTCATTAACGCTCGTACTATCTATCGATTCGTTTTTTTTTCGCAAAACACCTTGTCCATTGTTAGTGGCAAGTGTATATTTTTATGTTGAACATTCTAGAATGACTGCACCTACTCGCATACTCAAGAGCAGAACGTTCTGCTTAAACACCAAGATATCAGTACTCATCACTCATACAGGTGAATGCGGCTTCAGTGGGATGATCTTTTATATTAGCCTCTGCGAGAATGTATGGAATATTTATTTTCATCAAAAAACAAAAAAGAAAAAAACGACTACAATTTACTTAAAATTTACGACATTCAGAGACGAGTTTATTAATGACGATTTAATTTCTCTAGCACAAAACAACAATCAGTTGTTATCAAGGAAATTTCAAGAGACCATGGACATTTCTTCTCGAAGTTCTCGGTTTATTTAATGCGTTTTTGGCCACGACCCGTTGGCTTGATGATTTTGTGACAGAATTAGCAAATTCTAGAATATTCATTGAATTTATTTTGCGGGAATTTTTTTTTTATTTATTTTTTGTTTTCTTAACAATTTATTGCTATTCTAATTTATTGAAATAGGCACTTTTTTATTGGACTTTATTGAAATTGAATTCGTTTTGTTTCATTTATTTTAACGCACGTGAGGGTTTTTAGATAATCCTTGAAGTGCTCTTTTTGTTCGATTTCACAATTGATTGGAAGCTAATTCCGCAACATGTGTCGAATTAAATACCGCTGCGTTCAAAACTTTACTATGTTAGCATATTCGTTCCGATAGACTCTACCTACTTCTTAACCAGGCTAGGAGGACAGGCTAGGAAGACTGTGTTTGAACTATAGCTGCCTTCCATTGTTGACCATACCGCGCGCCTTGCTTTCATTCATCACAAACTTGCTTGATTATGTCAGATGTCTTGCTGATTATGTCAGATCATCCTTTCCAGAACCAGGAGGCTCAAAACTGAAGAGCCTCTGAGTTGGAGCATTGGTGCTTATCGGTAAAGTAACTTTGTTCTCCCGGACTTCATGAACATCTTTATGAAGCTTATAGACTCCACGGTTGTGTTTTCCTTTCCGTGCCGTATTTTTGTAGACAGGACCACATATCCGATGCATAATTTTCTAGGACTCTTCGGACATCCTTTAGAGCATTCATTTTGAAGGACTGGATTGGATCCGAACAGACGGTTAATTCTCAGGTCAAGTTGATATACATATGGGGGCATTCTACATAATAATAATAATATGGGTGGCGCTACAGCCCGTAGAGAGCGAACGGCGTAGTTGAGAAGCTTTTTCTAGACAGGAAATACTCTTTGAGCATTGTCAGTGACTCGAAAGAGGTGGAGCCTTGAAAATATGAATGGTGGTCAATTCGGGTATCGAGGAGTCGATGCACTAACCCACTACGCCACGGCGACCCACACTAGAGCATTCTACATAGATTTACGAATATGTTTATCAAGATTGGAGTTTAAACCAGAAATCAACTATTATTATGTGATGGAGTTCTTAACATGTAATCACTAAATGAAGTAAATGCCTGATAAGCGAAGACAAACTATTAAAACAAGATAGGAATATATCACCCTCCGCATCAAAGTTTTCATTTAAAATGCTTTCAGTTCTCATAAACCCACATTTGAATCAATGATTTCCGCTGTAACATTATCCCAGACTGAAGCAGCCAATATAATGGCTTTCAACACATTTATTGCAGGCTAGCGTTACCCCGTCCAGTTCGCTAGACGAATCCTTAATTAATTTCGAACACAATCAAATCAGAAGGATTCCCTATACGTGAACAGGCTTGTGTACAAACATGTGAGAAATATTTATTTTCCAAATTCAAACAACACGATTGCGCCTGTACCTTATTGATGGGCATTGCAAAAGCCATTTCATATACAGTCTGTCAAGTAATTGTTTTGACACAGTAAAAACAATCAAAGTTTCAATTGGTCTTAACTTTGGTCGGCCCCATTTTCTTTACTTTTTTTGACGCAGTTCTTTTATTCACATTTCATTCACACATTTATTACAAGACAATGGCGTCTTAACATTAACCAAGCAATATTTGTAAAAACCATTCCTTGACAGTGAAATTTTGTTGTTTTTTTTTGTGTTTTTTGTTGTTACAATGTCATTGTCTTGTAATAAATGTTTAAAAAATGTCAATAAAAGGAACTGCATCAAAAGGACTAAAGAAATTGTCTTAGGACCATTCTTTTTCAAAGACCAAAGATGCAATTTTGATTTTTTCTTAGTATGTCAAAGCAATTACTTGGCAGACTGTTAGTAAATGTCCGTAATAAACTGCTATGGATTATAAAAAAAGAAAACTTAAAAAAAAATGTATGAAAATGAAATGAAAAAATCGAGAAAGTTGTTCACAAGTTACCGCGTAACAAAGGGAAACGGAGATTCATTTTTGAATACACTGATGGACAAAATCAGAAATGAAGTATTACAGAGATGGCCGACTTCACAGCTTCTTAACCCCTAGTCCATCGTCGAATTTGAGTGCTTTTTTGACAGATATCCATGCATTTTTGACGGTTATCCATAAAATAACTTGAATGCCGTTCTCTAAGTGGTCAATTTGGTTTGAGAAAACGATTTGAAAAACAGTTGTCAAACATATTTTAAGGGGGCCTGATAGGCCTGATAGTCTCCTATCTCATGTCATTTCTGGACACATATTCGACCTTTAGTTGTAGTCGGCTTCAAACGTCAATTAAATCCAAAATCAATAAAACATCCCAACTGATTTAATCAATTTTTGTTAACTTAAAGTCATACTATGCTTAACTTAAGTCCATTTTATCCAGCTTTCACAATCTGATTCAAAAAGGATAAAAATAACAAAAGTTAACCAACTCCAATTTTATATTGACAAAGTTATGCGTCTTGAACTGAAAACAATCAATGTGTCTCCAATGTGAGCAGTCTATTGTAAATATCTGAAATATCTACTGAATGTAATGTAATCCGTTGTATATATATAATATATATATATATATAATAATGTAATTAAATCAGTTATCCCATTTGGAGTTTATTACTAATTAAAAACGAATGCAGAATATGTACCTGTGTTCATCGGTGTAGTTGTGGCTTTCTCAAATTATCCAATTGCTTACTCAACTTTCTTGATTTGTCTTCCCATACGAACCTTCTAAAAAGTATTAGAAAACAAAAAAGAAATGTATGAAATCGGTTAAGCCGTTCTCAAGTAAAGGCGTGACTAAGGAAAATAGCGATTCAATATTATATACACAGATGAAAGTTCTGGTACATTGGAAATATGACCCATTTTTCGGATTAGATGTCCAAGAAGATCTTAACGATTAAAACTTGAACATTGTTTATTATGGCTTTATCGAACGTCTGGAAAATCTATGTCGTGTTAGCTGAAAAAAAAATAATAAATAATAAATAAATAAATAATCCAGAAAAAGGAAATCTTCCAAAAATCATCTCACTCCTCTTTATATGGTTAAAACTCATTAACCATTCTGTCAGTAATTTAGTCGCTATCCTACCGTTCTTGCGGGCCTCGACACAAATGTGTGTACACTTTATATTTTGTAGCAGAAACTGGTGGGTTTTCACTTAAAGTTGAACGAGAGAGGAGAGAACACGTGCAATGACACCGCCCATGATTTCTTTTTCTGAAGCGCCACTGTAATTTTTTTTTTGGCAGCTTAAGGCTGAAAATCCTTTTTCGCTAATTAGATTTTTGCGTAATTGAAAAAACTATTTCAGTAGAAAGTAAGAGAATTCGGTTATTTTAATTTATTTTGCCCATTTATGCGAGTTGTCCGTTAAACAGGGTGTCCGCCAATGAGAGATTTCACTGTAGTTGATTTCTGGCTCTGCAGTCGAAGCCAAGTAACAACGCTTGTCATTCTACTACGTAGTCCAATCCTCTTGAGTTGGTCAGATGTATGAAGGTCTAATTTTTTTGGATCACCGAATAGTTTTAAAATTTCATACAAATTGCGACAGAAATACATTCTTTCTTCATTAAAATTGTTCCACTCGATCAATGCATTCGCCGAAAAATTCTAAGAACTCAAAAAATCAATCGACAACTAACTCCCTACATCGACCGGAAATGCCATCAGAAACCACAGTGCATCTACCAACATCTGGGTTTGCTTACTGATTCTTCATTTCCACGCTAGCAACTGCAATGTCTGCTCCAAACAGAAATAAACTTTAGAACGCATTAAGTTTCCTGAACATCAAAGTTGAATTTGAGACTGTAAGCGTTTTTATGACCACTTTGTCCTGTATGTCACGGCCTATAATTTTATGGCGACTCGTAAAAGAACATTTCGTTTTCAAACTGCACAACAATCAAATGCTCATGCTTAACGGTGTTGAAACCATTTCCGACACAGGAAAGTGCATCTTTATCAACCACGTCTACTTACCCTTTAAACGAGATCACAAATACGGACAAGTTTATTTCTGTTTTAAGTTATAGAGAAAATGATGTGGAATGGAATTTATTTATATCATGTCTTTGGAATGAAGGTTACAAACTGCGTCAAGTTCGACTGGGCCGACATACTATTCTGACTTCATCAAAATCATTTTTTTTTTGCCGTGGTGTAGTGGGTTGGTGCGTCGACTCCTAGGTACCAAATTTCATAATTCACTGGTCTTACCTCTTTCGAGTCAAATGGTCAAGGAGTATTATTTCTTCTTAGCACACACAACACTAGTGAGTACTGAAGAAGCTAGGCCAATGTCATTCAGAACCTTTCTTTTAAACTTTTATTGAAGTCAAAACTCCGTTCTTGGCACGGCACCTCCACAAATGCAGTATTACAGAGACTTCACAGATGATTGCCCCCTAGTCCCTCGACGAATTTGACTGCTTTTTTTGACAGATATTCATGAATTTTTGACGGTTATTCACGAAATAACGTAAATGCCGTCCTCTGATTGGTTAATGAACACGTTATAAAAAACCACTATGCCACTATGAAGGTGTGCACTACAAATGTTTTGAGAATTGTCAGCAAGTGGCATACTTCCGCACACCTCCTCTTAGCCACGCTGTGACACATTGATTAAGTACTGGTCCACTGGTCCATGACATGTATCTCAAACTCAGACACGACCATCCAATTTTCAATGTTTCTGTTGCTTCAAAAAGACGATTGATTTATGAGTTCTGCTCGCGAGAGGCCCACTTGTTCGCTCATAGAAATTATTGAATTATTAGAGGCAGCTAGTCGTTAAAGTTAATATCAAAGCCGCCTATTCTTTGCATTTTCGAAAGTATGCCACGTTCATTTTCAAAACACTAGGTCATACATCAGAAATAAAGTCTTTAAAGTTTAGCTATCATCGCACATCCCACACGATGTAAGTTTTAGGATGACATTGTCCAAAGATGTCTTATTTATTTTCAATTCATTTGTTGCTTACACCATTTCGTAAAATTCTTTTTACAATTCCATTGACTAGGGTGTCACTTTAAAGAGAAAGAGGTGTTAGAAGTGCCTGCAGTCATTTCGCAGATGACTTGTCAAAGCTAAGTGAGATAGATGCGCGAACATTTCGAGGGCAAAATGTCGACTCTGACCATTTTATCGTAGCACCAAGCTTCAGAGCTTGACTATTCAATGGTACGAGCCAACAATGAGTTTTGGAATTGCATACCTAAGCCCAGCGACTAAGTGAGAGACTCTCCAGTATGTCTTCTTCGAACATAAACGCCAACGAGATGTGTTTGCATTGCCGCTGGGCCAGGCTAAGGGTTAGCAGAATTTACTACCTGCTGCCTACCACCCTCGACAAGAAACCCGTGGCATGATGGTGAGTGGGAGTAGAAGAAACGTGCAATTAACAAGGCATATCAAAAGGCTCTCCGCAGCGGAAGAGGAGTACCGGACTAGAAGACTGGAGGAGAAGAAACTTCAACCAAGTTCTTCGAAATTGTGAGGGTAATCTAGTTACTCACCCGCAAGTAGTAGTTGATTGTGTTTATGCAGCACTTCCAACATCTGCTTAGCGGACTTGTCTGGGAGCGAGTGATAGGGAATCAGCAAATCCTTACTCCAGTCGATGATGTAATCATCCCACTTTACTTTGAAGTACTTGGTTAAGTCGAAAAAATACTCGAAGAGGAGCCTATTCCTAATTTATTCTTTCTCATCAGCTTCTAGATGATTGATCCAATAAGGGCGTTGCGGGGGTTAAGGACACATTAGACAACTGCAGACAACTCGATCCTCCGCCTCTAACACAATAGGATTTATGCCCAGGTGCCGTTAGCTCTTTCTGGGCCTGTCAAGCGTTCGCCCACCTGATGGACTCGCATTCAAGGCCCCTCTCGAAAGTTCTGATCATGGGGACATTCGCATCACGAGACCATCGAAGTATAGCCATTTCCTTTCGAAGAAACAACTGAAAGTTCCTCGAGCTCTGCCGTGTTTCAACTCACACCGGAAGAAGTTAAAACGGGCCAGAAATGACTGCAATGCAACTATCAGACGTGTGAAATTCTCTTATGAGCAAAAGTTGAGGCAAAAAGTGCTACAATGTCCCAAGGGTAGCAAAAACTTTTAGTCATTTGTAAGAAACGTAAAGAATTCCGCCTCGTCTTCAATTCCCACGCTCATTTACAATGGCATTCCAGCTGTCAGCTCTTTAGACAAAGCTATTCTGCTTGCTGCTCATTTTGCAGCTAGCTCAAGACTGCCAGATTCCAATTTGTCTCCACCTGTACTTCAGAGCGTTGATTTCACCATGGGACAATTCTACTTCCGACAAATCCACTTCCGCATGGGAAAACCATGGGACAAATCCACTTCATACCATACAGTTGCATGGTATTCTCCTATACTTCTGAAGAGGTGTTCTTCTGTGCTGACAAAACCACTGCGTAAGCTTTTTCATCTATCCTCGTCTTTAGGTCTCTTTCCGAGCAGATGGAAAACAGCATTTGTCCAGCCCGTCCCTAAAAAGGGCGAATCTTCGTCACCCACCTCGTACCGACACATAGCACTTACGTCCCTTCTTTATAAACTCATGGCAACGCTGATAAATCGTCAGCTTATGAAATATCTTGAATCGCGGAAGCTTCTTAATGACCGACAATATGGTTTCCGCAGCGACAGGTCCACTGGTGATCTGATAGCTTATCTCACCGAAAAGTGGAACCAGTCTTTGCACAATGCAGGCGAAAGCAAGATCGTTGCGCTTAATATTTCTAAAGCATTTGACAGAGTTTGGCATCAAGATCTCTTGTCGAAAATGCGTGCCTATGGTATCGATGGATCTCTTCTTCTATGGATTAGAAATTACCTTTCGAACCGTTCAATTCAAGTTGTTTTGGATGGGTTCAAGTCTGATATCCACCAAATAAATGCTGGTGTTCCCCAAGGCTCAGTTCTGTCTCCGACACTCTTTCTCATTTTTATAAAAGATCTCTTGTCTGCTACTTCTAATCCAATCCATTCCTTTGCTGATGACAGCACCCTTAGCTTTTCATATTCGTTCCAAGACCTACGACCCCGCCCTTCGGCCGTAGAATTGGAACGGCAGCGTATGTTAAGCATTGAATTCCGATCTTGACAGCATACTGAACTGGGTCGAATTCAATGCTTCAAGAACTCAATGCTGTCTGCTGTCACTCAAGCGAGCCCTTGATAATCAGCCATTATCCATGAATGGCGCTTGTGTCGATGAAACCGGAAAACTTTCCATCCTTGGTATGTGTTTCAACACAACACTTAGTTGGAGCGATCACATATTTGAGGTCGCCAAAAATGCTGCGAAATGTTTGGGTTTCTTTAATCGATGCAAGGAATATTTCACCCCTTCTGATTTGGCTTTAATTTATAAGGCGTACATCCGCCCCAAGCTTGAGTATAACGCTCATATCTGGTCTGGTGTCCCTAAGACCACCCTGCACCTACTTGATAGAATCCAAAAGCGAGTGATAAAACTTATAGGAGACAACAATATCGCGGAGTCATTAGACTCGCTCGAACATCGATGTACCTTCTCTTCTTTGTCCGTGTTTTATCGTTATTTCAACAAACGATGCTCAAGTGAGCTAGCCAACTGAATTCCTCCTCCCCATGAATTCACCCGCAATACTCGTCTCGCCAGGAATGCCCATCAGTATACCCTTAAGCCTACTTTCGGACGCACAGTTAAATTCAGAGACTCGTTCTTCAGCCGCACTGCACGAATATGGAATGCTCTTCCCAGACTAATATTTCCCACAGACTACAACCCGCAGATATTTAAGACCTATGTGCACAGGTACCTCCTCTCCCTTTCTCCCTCTATACCTTCGGCCCGTGCTGTGTCTTGACCCCGGACACATAAGAGTATTAGCAATCCCTTGAGCACGCGAAATAAATAACTGAACTTCGTAATTTTTTTTTAATATATTCTCTTTATTATATATATTCTATTATAATTACGGTTTTAGTTCTTTATTTACTATTAATAATACGGCCGCTGTCTTAAGCAGGGCTGCACCGTACTATCCGGATGAGAGTTTACTATGAACTACCACTCAGATCGAATCGAATGCCCGAAGAAGGTTTTGTTATTTTTAATATTTCAACACGGTCCCCCAATTGACTTGATTGGGCTTACATTCTTCAAGAGGTCAGCCGAATGCATTGGTTTTATTCTCCCTATTTCTCAATAGGTTAACCGAATGCATTGGTTCACTTTCCTTGTTTACTCTTTCGGTCATCGTTACTTTTATGGGTCACATAAAAGTGATGACGATAAGAATTTATGGTGTGCAATTGAAGAATGCAAACACAAGCAAGTATGGTGACACATTGTATATTTTTATTTTTAAGAATTACGACCAATACTTAACTCCTCCTTCCTTAGAGAAAGTTTTCTCCTGGAAATTTTGATTTGAGGGTTTCGTTTGTTTTTTTCCTTGCTCTTCTGTTAAGCTATCAATTTTAATTTTAATTTTACCGGTACTTCTGACATTCTTGTACATTACGATTCCAATGATACTTATACCAATAATAATTATTAACATGGATGTACCAGAGATTAAATAGGTTTTTACTTTGTGGTATTGAACTAATTCTAGGTTATGTCTATTTTCAATTTCTTGTAGTTCCTTAAATTTTGTAAACACCGTATTGATGGTGGCATTTTCTTTCATTATTTCTTCATAATAGAATTGAAATGTATAATTAGTTTCTTTGTTCTTAATTATAGCGTCATTGATTTTAATATTACAATTCTGAATATTAACAATAAGATTTCCAGCAAAAGTTAAATTTCTAGAGTCACAATTATTTTGTACGGTTACATTTTTAGCGTTTTTAATAATATAAGTTCTTTCGTTCAGATTAATAATTTCAAAATTATTATTGATCCTCATTAAACAATTTTGCTTACTAATACAATCATTTCTCTCTTTTAATTCGTTAACATTAATTTTCTCCTCGTTATATTTATACTCTTTTCCTTCGTTTACAATTACAACAAAGGGTTCTAAGTCAACTTCTTGTTTTTCTCGATTTGGTATTGGTACGATTATTTTAATTGGACGTGTTATAATCTCTTCTGGTATTTTCAAAGCTATAATAATGGCATCATCTGTATATTTCATTACCCCTGACTTAATATTTCTTAATTTGCTCCAATTCATATCTGTCATGATTAGTTCGTCCTTAGTGAGTAAGCTAGGGTGGGTTATTCCCATTTTCGCTGCAGCTATCGTGTCTAACAAATTATCAATTACTCTTTCTAACATCTGTAATCTAGTTAGTATTTCGGTTCGTTGTAGGCGTTTAAGTATCGTATTTTGTAACTGTTGGTTTTCATTCTGATAGCGTTCTATTTCTTCCCTATCTCTCAAAACTAAGTCTCTTATGTTTTTTATGTTTCCGTTTAATTGAGTATTAATTTTGATTTGCTTGTTTAGTTCCTGAATTGCATTCTGATTGTTAGTGTCAGTAGCTTTTATGTGTTCTTCTATTTCTTCCCTATCTGAGTTGTCCATAGTACCGAACAACCATTTCTGAGCCGTTCCTACTATATTTACGAGACCTCTTTTTGATCTTGTCTCATGAGGCATGATACTATGTATTTTTGTAAAAATTGTATTACATTCCTTTCTTATTTCTGAGTCTTGTCCTACAATTTCAAATTTTTTTATTTCCTGTAAGGTGTCTATCAACATTTTTATTTTTACTATGTGGATGATGGTTTGGGTTTGGTTGATGATTTCTCCTTCACCCATGCTTATCGTTGTGAATCCGTTGTCACTTTCGATTGGTGTTATTACAAGTGCTGCTTGTACTAGGTTCATTGGTGTCATCAGGAGTAGCAGCATCAGTGTGAGTACCTACAAATTGTCTTGGTCGTTTAATATTTGATGTATGTACTCTATCTAGGTTTTTAAATCGAAAATTGGGTTCATTTTTGTGTCTCACATGTTTATAATTCTTTATATAACCAAATGATCTTCTTTCTATATAATCTTCCCTATCTTGGTTCCTTTTGTTTATAACCTTGGTTTTTTTCATTTTTAGCTTGGTTACTAATGCTTCTATATTTGTATGTTGAGCCTGTTCTGGTGACATACCTATCGTAGTATGATACCTTTTGTTATAGATTTGAAAAGCTCTAAACATTTTGGTATTTACTGATTCTGCCTGGTTCATGCTAAGTAGTATCTCAGCTATAGTACTATGTAAGCGTTCAACGTCTGCATTGCCTGTATGTGAGTTCGGTTTAGTGAAATGCACTTCGATATTTCGTTCCCTAAGAAATTCTCTGATGTATGTTGTATTAAACTCGTTATCCGTAATTATTTTATAGGGTGGACCTTCTCTAGTTAAATGTTCTGTGATAGCGTCTGTTTTGTGAATGTGATTTTTACTTTCAAGTCTGTATACATACCCTTTCTTTGTCAGCTTGTCAATCATTGTCAAAAAAATGTGTTTATGAAAATGGTAGATATCTATGTGAACTATTTCGTTAGGTTTACTAGGTGTTTCTGTTACTTTGAATTTCCCTTGAATAGGTTTCCTCTCGTATTTAGCCTTTTGACATACGTCGCAATTGTTTATAATTTGTGTAATTATCCTTGTAAGTTTAGGGTAGTAAATCTGTTGTTTTAACGTATTGTAGGTCTCTATGATTCCTGAGTGTTGACTTTCCCTGATATGGTATATGGAGACCTGTTTCCTAACTTCCTCCTCCGTCCTTAAGTCTCTAACTCTCCGTGTTAGTTTAATCAATTTAACCTTTCTATTTCCTGACTGCAAGTTCATGAGTAACCGTTGAATTTTGTTAAAGTCAGATTCTTGTACTTCAGAATAAATACCGCTAACTCCTGGGGCAATTTCTTTGAGTTGTTCTGTTATCGTCTCAATAGGGTCCGAGGCTCTGATATATAAAATTCTTTTACCATTTAGTGTTTCCACTTTTGGTTCTTTGTCATAACTCACAATAATTTGTTGTTTATATATATTGACAATACCTTCTTTAATAGGTATGTGATCAGATTGTCCTTCCGCTGTCGATTGACCCGTTCTGCTATCAGAAATTTGATTCACTTCATTGTTTTCTTTCTCAATTCTACTTAAAAAGTCGGCCACTCGATTTTCTTGACCTTTGAGATATTCAATATCGTAATCAAATTCTTGTAATTTAAGTAACCATCGTTGGTTGCGTTGTGAGAACTCTGCACCATTATATTTTTTATTCAAATATTTTATGGGGAGATGATCAGTTGTGATCTTGAATTTATTTCCCCACAGATAGGGTCTTAGTTTGGATACACTCCAGACAATGGCTAGAAATTCTTTATCGGTTACGGAATAATTTCTTTCATGCTCGTTCAGAGTCCTAGAGATATAGCAAACCGGTTGTTTGTCCTGTGTTAGGACAGATCCGATGGCAAAGTTACTGGCATCGGTGTATAAATGAAATGGTTTTTCGAATTCTGGAAATTTTAGGATTGGTTGTGTTATCAATTTGTTTCGGAGTGTTTCAAACGCATTCACGTATTCAGGATCACTAATATTTATTTTGGTGTCCTTTTTGAGATACCTAGTCATTGGATATGCAATTTTTGCATAATCCTGAATGAATTTCCTGTAGTAGCCAGAGGCTCCTAAAAAACTTCTAAGTTGTTTTTCTGTGTGGGGTAGTGGGAGGTTTCTGATTATACTGATCTTATTACCATTAGGCATTATTCCCTTTGGTGTTAATATGTGACCTAGGAATTCGGTTTCCTTCTTGAGGAATGAACATTTGCTAATTTGTAGTTTTAAATTATGTTTCTGCAAAACTCGAAGGATGTCTCTGAGGTTTTTCATATGTTCTTTTAGGGACGTGGAGAATATCAAAATGTCATCTAAATAAACGACACAAATTTTGTTTATATATTCTCTTAGTATGTGGTTCATTAGTCGCTGAAAAGTGGCTGGTGCATTTTTAAGTCCAAAAGGCATACGGACATACTCGTATAATCCTTGTGGAGTAATAAACGCAGTTTTCGCTATGTCAGCTGGGTGCATCAAAATTTGATGGTAACCTTTTGCTAAGTCAAGCGTCGAGAAATAGACCGCTTTTCCTAACTTATCGAAGAGGTTTTCTATATTTGGCAGAGGAAATCTGTCATCTTCAGTAATTTCATTTAAAGCCCTATAGTCAACACAAATGCGGTACTGTACTTGACCATCTTTGTCTGGCTTTTTAGCAACTACAACGATCGGAGAAGCATGTCTACTCATGCTTCTTCTTATGATACCTTGTTTTTCCATCTCTTTGATTTGCTTAGCTACTTCTTCTTCGTGTTTCTTTGGTAATCGGTAACTTTTTGCATGTAGTGGTTTGTCTTCTTTAAGGTGAATTTCATGTTTTATTTCCGAGGTATGAGTTAACATGTCGCCTTCCTTATATTGGATGTTTCTAAATTCGTCTAGCAGTGAGGTCAATGCTGTCGTTTCTTCGCGATTAAGGCTGCCGAAGTCAGGATTGCCTTCCTCTAGGTAGTTGCATGCCAACTCGTGTCCTCGTTCTATCTTTAGAATGGTCTGATTTTTTAAAGTTATAGTTCCTTTCTCAAAATCAATGGTTTCAATGATATTTTTAAGGACATCCATTCCTAGGAGTATCGTATAGTTTTTATTTTCTAAAGCCTGAGCGTA
This sequence comes from Eristalis intricaria, assembly GCA_964034865.1. Lineage (NCBI taxonomy): Eukaryota > Metazoa > Arthropoda > Insecta > Diptera > Syrphidae > Eristalis > Eristalis intricaria. The sequence goes on from OZ035874.1 coordinate 56,178,001, forward strand.
AGCTTTAATAAAAGTATTATCGCTGTAACCGAATTCTTTTGGTATTGGAAACTGAATTATTGCAGTATTCCTGATTACGCTACTATTAATGGTCTTTATCTCTAGCTGTCGGGTGTCTAGAATTTTATACGGTGTCATGTCGAGTTTACTAGTATTTATGATAGTCATAGCACTGCCAGTGTCTACTAAAATATAGTGTCGTTGGTTCTGAATTTCAGTGGCGACTGTCATTAATTGTCCGAGGCTCAGTTCAGAAAAACCGGCGGTTCTACTGAGTTAATGTCCTGACGGATCGGTTCCTGACTTGTTTGGATATTATTGGTATCCATTGGTTCTAGTCTATTCTGTCTATTCTGTATGGAGTGGTTCTGGAAAGGTCTCTGTGAAGTAGTGTGATTTTGGTAACGATACTCATTTTGTCTAAACCTTCCCGAATGATTTTGTCCACCAAAATTATTATTGTGACCATTATTGTAACTGGGTCGTCGTTCCTTGTCGGGGAGACTAAACCTATGATTTTTGTTTTGGTTATTGTAATTTGCCGTGGTTCTAACTATTTCACTATTCCTTAAATTTCCATTATCGTATCCTATGTAGGAGAATAAAATACTCTTTATTTCATGTAAATCATACAGATTCCTAATTTCTCTGGCTAAATTCCCTATTGTTAATTCTCGTATTTTGTTTATTATAATATTATAGTACAATAGTTTTTCTTGTTCCTGATTGTCACAGAATACTACATATGTATTTACTTTGCTTAAAAGGTATTCTAATTTATTGGTCAAATCATATATTGAACTCACTTTCATATTGCTGATTTCCTTCGTAAGATCGCTGCTGCTGATGACCGGTCGATAGTGTTGTTTAAATAACTCCTTCGCCTGTTCCCACGAAGTGACTCCATTGATGATCAGTAGGTCCATAGCTCGACCTTTGATTTTCACTTGTTGTATGATGTTCCAGGTGGCTTGGTAATCTCCAATAGTATTCCGAAGGTGGTTCTCTATCATTACGATGAAGTGCATTAGGGATTCGCTATCCCCATCGAATTCGGGTAAGTATTGAATTTCCCGTAACACGTTGCTCCCATGACTCGGCTGTGGTATTCTCGCCACTATAGCCATTATACTATTTAGGATATCCCGGTTGGATACCTCAGGGATGACGTTTGGATTTTCTGCCATATTTCCCGTTTCACTATTACTATATGCCAACAACTTCCACTACGGTTTTAGAAGGGTTTCACTATACACAATCTTTTCCCGTGTTTTTTTTTTTTTTTTTTTTTTTCGTTCGTCGAAAATTGCGGTTAAGGAAATGCGAATTGAACTTTCTCAATGTGGATCAGGATAGTTGTACCTGATCCTACCGACTGCGCCAAATAAATAACTGAACTTCGTAATTTTTTTTAATATATTCTCTTTATTATATATATTCTATTATAATTACGGTTTTAGTTCTTTATTTACTATTAATAATACGGCCGCTGTCTTAAGCAGGGCTGCACCGTACTATCCGGATGAGAGTTTACTATGAACTACCACTCAGATCGAATCGAATGCCCGAAGAAGGTTTTGTTATTTTTAATATTTCAACACGGTCCCCCAATTGACTTGATTGGGCTTACATTCTTCAAGAGGTCAGCCGAATGCATTGGTTTTATTCTCCCTATTTCTCAATAGGTTAACCGAATGCATTGGTTCACTTTCCTTGTTTACTCTTTCGGTCATCGTTACTTTTATGGGTCACATAAAAGTGATGACGATAAGAATTTATGGTGTGCAATTGAAGAATGCAAACACAAGCAAGTATGGTGACACATTGTATATTTTTATTTTTAAGAATTACGACCAATACTTAACTCGCGCAAATTATAAAAAAAAAAACAAAACACCACCAACGACACGAAGAAATTTTTCTAAAAAAAAAAGGTCTGACAACAACTTGCGCGGTCTAGAAAGTATTTAGCAACAGAAGCCTGTACAAATATTATGGTGCATGATGATGTGAGATATGAAGATACATCCTCCAGAGGTATAGGGCGATCAAATGCCATAAGCGATTGTTTATAATTGTAAACAGTTTCTCTAAACTATAGAACAAAGTGTAAATAAGTCGGTCAAGTACACGCACTTGTGGAATTGAAACAAGTTGGTGCACTGTACACAGAATACGTCTAACTTCTGGAATCTTAGCCATTCCCTGAAAACAAGACATATATTCTTTTTTAATTTACACACACCTTCAGAGCTAATATTTGTTCACAAAATTGTTCGGTATAAACGACTTCTATTGTAAAAAAGATGGTTGATGACTATGCAGGAACCTTAAAAAGACGATCGGTCATTAGTTCACAAACAAGGTAACAACTAAATATAGGAAAAGAAATTAACAACCAACAAGTCCTTCCCTCAACCAGACTATGTTTCTGTGTGGTTCCCAAATTTATTCGAGAAAATTAGATGATCTCCTCCTTGTAAGTATAACAACCGGGCTCTATTTCTATACAAATAAAATTACATTTATACAATAAAAAATATATACAAAAAAATAGTTATATACAATAAAAAAAATAATTATTTAGTCCGTTTACGTTAAAGTAAAAAAGAGTAATCCATTTATTCAATAGTTGTGGTTCACCTAAAGGGTTTTTCAAAATATCTGCAAGATTTAAATTGTATAGAAAACCCAGTTTTTATTATTTCGATTATTATTTTTGTACTGAATCAGAAAATACATAGGATTGTGTTATTTATGAAATAACACAGAGGGCAAATGGCCTCCACGATCATCATCTCTACCAGATTTTCGAACTGTCAAATTGTCATTCATTTTGAAGCATTGTTGAATAATGACACGCTGTTGTTGTATCGTGTGATGCTGCATTTTTATTTTTACTACCCCTAAGCTATCAGCTGTCAAACTGTTGTTTTCTTATAATGTTGCGAACATCTTACAATTTACGCACAAATGGCGCAAAAACTAAAATCTTGTAATTTTGGGCACCCTTTATGAGAGTGGCGCTGATTATCCCTCTCCCTGCATATATAAAACAATTTTCCCTCCTGCTGCATCAAAAGAAAGCACACTCAAATGCATAAATATCCCACTCAGTGCGTCTCTTCATCTGTCGGCGGTTCTGTTGGAAGATGTATCGACTTCCGTGAAGACACCGCTTCAAGTGTGTCAGTGGTCTATTTCAAGTGAATGGCCCCATTCGCGTTGCACGCAACCGCCCGTGACTAATAAGTTCATCGGTTTCCTTGGCATTCATTGCGACTTGAAAGTGTCCCCTATAATTCATACCTCTCATAAGGCGGCGCAATTAAGATCATTCATTCATCCACCGGCTGCCAAACAATAAAGTTCCAAGATGTGCAAGCACTCATTCTTGCATCAATTAAACCGCTGCAGTAATCACTTCTCATTTCGTTAAGGACTTCTAAATTCGAAGCAACCTTAAAAAAAAAACCGAACGAAGTACCTGCGAATGCGATTCACAAAGGTGATGGTAAGCGTGCTAATTTCCGCTCGGCTATTACATAAAAAATGTATCTAATGCAGGAAATGAGATGAGAGCTCGAAAGCATTCTCGAATTGGTATTTCTAAATATAGTGCGACGCAATGTAATTCTGCATATGTGGCCAAGTAAAAATAGCAATCTTTTATGGTCGGTAAATAACAAAAGTGCCAAAACGTTCTGAACGACGTTCAGTGCCGGCGGCGAGGTACTGAAATCGAATCCGACACAGATTTTAATTGATTTAAGTTTTAATTTTATTAGAAGGTTACATTTCGAAATGACACACGTATCTCTTGATTTGAACGCTTGAGACATTCAGAATCATTATTCACTCGGAAGACAACCAACACACAGGCCAAATGAGTTGGCTAAGATGACCATTTGCAATCGGCAAATGTGCCGGGTTCTCCTTATTTCGACTTGCATTATCTGTCTGTTTGTTGATCTTTCGCGTTACGGTGTAATGGTTTTACTGATGGGAAATCTTTTTATTTTTGTATTGCAGACAGATAAATTATAATCTTGAATTCTATACAAAATAAATAAAATTTAAATTTAAAATAATAATAAGGAAAGTAAATAATTACAAAAGTCTGTCTGAACTTTAAAATAAAACAAAATACAAGCAATATGTGTAAATATCTAAACATCGAAGAGCAGTTGACAGTAGAAGCCTACAATTTTATGGCGACTCGTAAAAGAACATTTCGATTTCAAACTGCACAGCAATCAAATGCTCATACTTAACGGTTTTGAAACCATTTCCGACGCAAGAAAGTGCATCTTTATCAACCACGTCTACTTACCCTTTAAACGAGATCACAAATACGGACAAGTTTATTCCTGTTTTAAGTGATAGAGAAAATGATGTGGAATGGAATTTATTTATATTATGTCTTTGGAATAAAGGTTAAAAACTGCGTCAAGTTCGACTGGGCCGACATAATTTTCTGACTTCATCAAAATAGTTTAAATTATTTAAAACAAAATACAAGCAATATGTGTAAATATATTAACATCGACGAGCAGTTGACGATAGAATGATTGCTGTCCATTACAATTTAAAGTTTACTGCCCAGTTTTGCAGTGCAAGTATAAACTCCACTCTTAGTTTGAACTTCAGTTCAATGATTTATTCGGATTCACAGTTTCGTTGACACCTTTAACTTCAATTTGTAGTTTAAGTTAAGCGAGAGTATAAATTAAAGACAAAGACCGTTTTTTTATTTTATTTTCCCTCTATGAGGGACTTTATTTAAATTCAAATCCGATCTTGCTTCGATCACTGCTTTCTTAAGACTAAACTACTTTCCTTAACCTATCCTAATTGCTCGATGTCGATGAGAAATGGCCTTAACACAATTGCGTCCCACGATGGATGATCGGCGACGCTCACACGGTGGTGTCGGCTTGCATCGCTGTGCCTGGTCCCACGGTTTGCTTGGCTTGAAACGCTGACCTAGCGTCTGGCTGTTTGCACATCTTTTGTTGTCTGGCTGCTCTCACACCTTCCGTCGCACAGTGGTCCCGTTGTATGGGAGAGTTGGAAATAAATCTGTAATTTTTGAAAACGTGAAACGATTTTAATGAAATTTGAAACATAGTGCAAGTACTACGAGATCTTATTATTTTTCAAAAATGGTTGGTGTATCTCATAAGCTAACGGAGTAATCTTAAGTTATAAAAATAATAAAAACACTTTTTTTTTATTTAAATGCATAAAATAATTATTTATTATTGTCGATGACTCGAAATTGGGACTTAAAGCAAACATGTAATCACTATATATATATATAAAAATTCAATTTTACAAGTTTTGGTAACGTACACTTTATTTGGAATTAAAGAAACTAAGCAATTCAGTATAATTAGGCTTGCGCTTCAGTACTAAGTGGCAGCGAATTTGGTTTTTGGTTCAGGCCTTAAATACGCAATCCAGGGATCAGATGATACCAACATTTGATGGATAACATCTTCATTTGTTGCCGAACGAGAAAATTTTCTACTATTATTAATGCGATAGTACCTATAGACTTTATTCCGACATTCCTGCGCCTCTCTGACAATGATCCGACGGGCTCCGTGGAACAGGATTCTATGCACTGTTGCTGGCATATAATACCAGGGATTTAAAAAAATCGCCATTGTAGCGGTTTCAAAAATTGATGCATATTGTCTCCAGGATAACACTGAATCTTTTTATGAGTTGCACATCTATTTGCACAACAAATGCTGAAATGCAACTGCAATTTTTAAAGTATTTTCGATATCTATATAAAGCAAAACGACATCTTCCTAATTGAAATCTTCAATGTTTTCGGAATCATAAACTAATTCCCGATGTCTCAAAGTCAGAAATATATATACGCCAATAACGCTCTAATTACTGCCCTTTTTTGCCCCAGACGATATGCATTTATGACAACGCAAGCAAAACAAGATAAAAGCAAGTAGTTTCATAATTATAACAATTTTATGACCCAAAGAATTCTACAATAATAAAAACATCCTCGGCATCTCGAATAGCGTTTGCACAATACATGCATTACAAGGGAAATCGTTTGAAAATGCCGAAAAATGCACGACATTGCTCCACTTAAATGCCTCGTACTCCCAAAGTGATCAAAAGTTATCTTTAGTTTTTTCAGCATCGATAGACAAAACATTTAGCAGAAAAAGTTGGTTTCGCGTTGGAGACTCTTGGAGCATTTTTGTTATAGTCCATCAAACATTGAAATGCCCCTCTCAAAATGTGCTTTTACTTAAAAAATTGGTAAGCGATATGGAAAAACTGAAAACGCAGTTTGAAAGCAAGATGTATGACATTTAAAAAAAAAAAATTTACTTTAGGTTCCAATCTACATAATTTTAGGAAATATGGCACATCAAATTTGCTTAAAAAATACGTCAATTTTTGTAATTTTCAAAGTCCCAACTTTGAGCTAACGGTACAGCCAAACGGATGATCCAAAGTCAACAACATTTTGGCTTTCTAGGTTCTCATATTTGTAGAATCGAAAAACATAAACCCTTTGGCCGGGAAAGATATGTCACTTCGGGTATTTATTTCCACTGCGGGACCACTGTGCGGCGTCTGGCTGTTCGCTCACATTTGTAATGTGAGAGCGTGTTAACTTATACTGACGCTTAAGCCTTAGTTGTGAGCCACAGACGCATTTCGTTTCGCTCCTTTCTTCAAGCTTTCACATTTTGCTCCGTCCTTTGTTTTTCTTTTTGTTTTCCACGTTTGATGAAAAATTATTTGCTCCTCTTTATACAAAATTACTTTTTACTTCCATTTTTTTTATTATTTGTCTTTCACTAGTCTTCGACTTTGAATCTGTGGGTGAAGTCAACAGAGGACGCTCGCGTTTAAGATGCCGCAGCCAGCTGGAGAAGGTCCTGAAGAGGCTACTAGGTTGAATCGTAGGTCCAAGACTGACTGTAGTGCCAAATAAAGAAAAGGAAGAATTTTTTCACTAGTCAGACTCAGGGATGGATTGTTAGATACGATTTTGCATGTTTGTTATCTGTCTCCCTTTCCCGTTATCAAAGTTTCAAAAGACTGCACCAAAGACATTTTAAAACTATAAAGTAAAGTAAATAGGTCAAAAATCCCATAAGAATTGTATATAGAAGGGTTGCCATTTTTATTTCTATCTCATTACACAAGCGAAGTTCAGATTTCACTGTGAAACCAGACGAGTTAAACCAAAAATTTAAACTCGGTTTAAGGATCATCCGAACTTAAGTTTGAACTTTCCTTTGAAACTGGGTTTTTTTTGGTTTATTTTAAAGAGAGGATTGTAAGAAATTTAGTAAAAATACTTAAAAAATATAAAAAAAGCCACACATCGTGTTGTATATTCCTTTTAATATCCAGCCCATGGCAACGAGTTTATTTCTTAAAATGGGATGTAGCTAAATATCCGCAGAGAGGTGTGCAAATCGTGAAAATCTCTTCTACGTTATCTTCATCAGGATTATGATTTTCTGTTTTCGACTGTTTGCCGACAACAAAAGTAATTAGCCGTTGTGATCCAGTCTTGCTAAGTTTTTTGTATAGTTCACAAGAACGAGCAAAGACATCGGTTCACGTTGAAACTGTGTTGCATGTGCATGTTGAGTACCCTGTGGAATGAAAATTCGAATTTGAAAACGGAATCAATTTTTTTTTCTATACAGATGTACTTTTTAATATTTTATTTCCATTTCATTTATGAATGCTGGAACGAAGGCCTCTCCAGGTCTCTGGCTAGCTGCCTCCAGTTTCAAAAACCAAGGTGATTGAAGTCAATAATTCCGAGTATCATCTATATCCATTGTCCTACAGTCTCGGGGTCTAGGAATCTTCCGGTCGGAAGCAAGTTGTCCATGTTCAAGCCATCATATACTTTGGGTCCATAGATGCTTGGGTGGACTAATATGGCTGTACAGCCCTTGATGTTGAGTATTCACCTCCAGATGCCCTCAAAGTAAATACAATTAAAGTAGATCTTACGCCTCTCTCTAAAAGCCAAAAGACATGAAAATATTCCCTACCTCTGCGCAGTAGAGCCACTCTACGATGTGATCACTGCTTGAGATTGAATGAAGTCGAATCTATTACTCAGACTCTTCGTCCAAAATTGTGCGTCTTCATATAACTTTTATATAATTTCCAACGTTCAGGACATTACCTGCACCTATTTTAACCGCTTCCATCTCAGCGCTTTTTGAACTAATCTCGTCAATGTGATCCGCATATTCTTGCGATAGCCCGGACTCTCAGAAGATAATGGCTTTACCGTCAGCTTCGCGATAAACTCGTACTGTTTACCGACAACCAGTACCGAAATTAAACGCGGAATAACTCTTGACAGCGTTTCTTTGTGCTCAAGAGGCAATTGAGGAGAAGAGTCCGCTATCAAAGGATCAAATTATATAAGGCCATGATAATGCTCTATGGGGCGGAAACATGAACAAGCTACTGAGAAGATGAAGAAGCCCTTGGTTATTCGAAGGAAAAGTGCCGCGTTCAATCTTTGGCCGTTCATGCTTGAATCTTCTCCTCCAAAAGTACAGACGACAGTAGATGAAGAAGCCCTTGGTTTTTCGAAGGAAAAGTGCCGCGTTCAATCTTTGGTCGTGTGTGCTTTTGGAGGTGAAGATTCAAGCATTAACAGTACGGGCTGTACAGCGACATGAGTCTAGCTAGGCTTTTACGGATCCAAAGACTAAAATGGCTAGGCCATGTAGAGCGCATAGATAACACTGCTCTAGCCCGAAGGGTGACGGAATAGCGGACGGCCACGAAACCAATTGCGCAGGCAAGTGGAGAAGGACCGCAATCCACTTGGCGTGAGAAATTGGAGGCACCTGGGTGAAGAACGAATCAGCTGAAGACGCTTGTTGGCTAAGGTCCGAACTGTAGTGCCAGTAGAAGAAGAGTTCCTTCGCAATGTCTACCTATTCCTCAGAGCTGCTAGGTGTCTTTGGAGCATATACTTTTTTAAAAGTTAGAGAAGAAAGAAAAGATGTACATGATCTCATAATGTCATGAGATCTCCAAAGATTCAAGTCGTCAAAGAAATGGTATCCACTTGAGAAGGGATCAAACCATAAAATTTGCCTTTTTGCCATCTCGGGAGGTAGCTGCCCTTTTTCATTCTGAGAACATACAGAGCAATTGACATCGAAGTTTGAAGTCGTACCCGCAAGCCTGAATGAATTATTCGTGTCCTTATTCTACATCTGGTTCTTCTTCTTCTAGTGGCACTACAATTCAGGGTGAACTGGAACTCAGCCAACACGCCTCGGTGTCAAATAAGTCCTTTTTGATTCTGGTTATGGTGGCGTATACGTGATTTTTTTTTTTCAACTTTTTCTTGAATTCCAAAATATGCAATTTTACCATCAGTCGCGTCGTCTAAAAACTACATGTGTCAACGAACGCATTCAGACTACCTCACAAAATTGCACATTTCAGTTTTACGTTTTGCGATTGCATTTCAATCAAATTCAAATTGCCACGAAGCTCAATTATCGTAAATAAGCTGATCTAGACGTCCATACAACAACAGCTTTTGAACGAAACCTTCAGCTAAGTATACAATCTCTTGTCCGCATTCCTATCATCTATCTCGTTAAATGAAATTCGCCCACTTGGCTACATTGTATTCGCAAGACAGACGTGTTAAAGGCGTGCATTTAGTTACATTTACAATTGAGAAAAATATGACAAACAAGCCGATCTGAAACGTTGATGAACAATTCGAATTCGATGATACCTACACAATCCGTGAGCACAGACAATAGACGAACACAGCCACTGAACACGAGCGAGAGAGCCGCTGAGTTAGTAACAGAACATTCTGCTTACAGCTAGTATTTTTAAAATCTCCACTTGGAGTCTATCCAATGCATTAGACAACTAATCAGGGGCGGTCAGTGTTTCAGAACACCAACAACACCAACAAAACAACATCGCTATACCAGCATCAATAGGAGCGGCACTATTTTTAGACCGATTCATATGTTTCTGGCAGAGACTGCACCACACAGTGCCGATAATTCTTGATCCGCCCAATGGACTGGGCATAGTTTGTTCAGCGACGGCGACGGCGTATCGACCGATGGTCTCCGTTCAGTGTGGAGGCCAAAGATCATCTCATCATCATGGGGGGAACTTCCTAGCCACTGTCATATCATTTCGCTTTGCCTTATATGACATTTTCATTTGATCTGTTCAGCCGGCCAAAAAAAGAGATGATGCTGATGCCGTGTCGACAAGTAACTTGCGTCACACTTTGATGAGCACTCTCAGCAGCGTTCGACTCAACTTGAAAGTATTCGCTTATTTTTAAAATAAGGACTGCAGTAATAATTGCGGCTCTGCGATACTCGTGCTCTGAGAGATTCTCTTACAGCGATACGATGACGATACTTGATGAGGCTTGGACGTTGAAAAAATTCGAGCAATTTGGTGCGCTTCCAAAATCATATTATTTAATTTTTATTGTCAGCAGAAAATAAATGAAAATAAATATCAAAGGACAATCGTGACAATAACAGAGCAATACGTTTCGAATTAATGTGTTTTTCAAAATCACAATGTCAGCTGTTTGCAACGCCCGCGGTCGCATGGAACACTCTAGAAGGTCTTTTTTGGGATTGAGAGGTTGACTGAAGATCACGAATGCAGCCAGCTGGGATACAATTTGGCTGGCCGTCTGCAAACTTATGTGTCACTCATATACGAACTCTGACACTTCGTTCAGATGGAGTTTTCTCATTCACAGAGAGCTAGGGCTAGACTAACAACTCATCGCGCATTTGTCGATCACGTGTGGATCTATGTGTATTGCGTTCAGGTCACAGATTGAATGATTGATTCGCGGAGAGACAATTTAAACTCGTGATTTAGGATGCTTGAACTAATTTTTGTTGCGATTTTTGGCGATAGAAAAACTCGATAGTTCATCTCGGACAGTTTTAAAAGGCAAGAAGTATAACTTTGTGTCTTTATTTTGCTGGGAAACCTAATATTCGATGAAACCTGGCAAATTTAACAGCGTGGCGTCGATCCGAATGTGTTAATGCTAGTCTGCAGACAGTCATTAAATCTGATTGTTTGCATACTCATCCGTGCAACAGCTGTCCAGAGTTTGTTGCTGTATGTGTTCGTCTTGCTGTCTGTTCAGCTGTTTCGTACTAATCCGTAGTCGCTGGTGTCAAATCGACCATGCTCTGTCTATTTTATAATGTCTATAACTAGAAATATCTGTTAAAACGATACCAACTATTTTCCTAACATCTTTAGTGAATATACGTTCAATAATTGCAGACTATGTGTGTCAGAGTTTGTAAAACGGGTGAAGTTCGATTACTTTGGATTTTCTCCGGACATCCGCCACAAGTACTGATAGTATTCTATGCTCTAAGACATCTAAGACATGCCTGAAATCTTTGAAATTATTCGCGACCTAGAAAATACCTCAATCCATTGCTAGTCTGGACAGTGGGTTAGAGGATCCATTTGGGCCGTTTGCTGATACTCAACTTAGCGATTTAAGTTTCACTAAACATGTTAAGAAAGGTTTTTCTTGCACGAATCGAAAAATGGATCATAAAAGTCGACTGAATAGTGGATCATAAAGCTTAAGTTGCACCTTAATGCTGGCAGTGGCATGAAATGGGGTACGAATTTTTTGAAGATATTGTTTTTTGAGGAACTTTCGTTTTAAGACTATAAGGGCTAACCATACATGATTGTTTTACAGCAGATTTTCAAATTGAGAATGTCCTTTCCACGGGTTTAATTTCCTAATGCAAATTTTTAATGCACATACTTTTTCAAGGAATAATTCGATTGCACTCATCAATAAACTATTGCCACATTGATGTTTAATGTAATAAGAACTTATTTACAAAGGATTGCATTTGGAAGGAATGCTCGTTTCGAGTGAATCCAATATCGTATAACACATGCAATACAATTACCGTAGCTGTCTCCAGTAGCATATGCCAAGAAATATTTCTTTCGAATAGCCTCGTTGCCATTAGTGATTGACGTCACTTATAGCACCCGCAGTAAAATTCTCATTCACACACCATTACTTACAAAAATAATAAATTTGACATTTGAATTGGAAGTCAAGTTGGTTGCACTTAAATAAGTCGTTTCTTAGCTAAGCCCGACTTAAATATTTTCTTATTTATTTGGTTGAACTTAAGGCTTAAGTGTAACGTGGCTATGAAGTAATTTTGAATGCAGTATCAGCAAACGGCCTTTAATGTGATAAATGAACCACTAGTGCCTAGGGATCGCAAAAACCTGCCTCTACGTATCAAACTAGGGCTAATGAAACCATGAACAAGAATGGTGATTGTTTTAAATGCCGCTGAAGGAGGTTCCATAGAGAAAGGGAAAGTTGTATTAAGTTAAAAATATATCTACCACGGGTAAACCAACGAACGTACCCTTTCGCTATGCAAAGACGATTGCCAATGCATGTCCTCTCTGATTCACCCGATCGTTGGCCACCCTCTCTTTCACTCAAGAGGGTAGTTTATGTTGAGGGTTTAGTTTTTTAGATTGAGAAAAGGGATAATTTTTATTCCTCGTGCAATATCGCTCAACAGTTGGAATGTTTTATGGTCCGTATATGAATAAAGGAAAATGACTTTAATAGTTACATGGCATGAATTCGTTTGGATTGCATCAAATTGTACGCGAAACCAAAGGAATTAATGCTACGTGAAGCAGATTGAAGAGGTGTGGTCGCACCTCCAGCATTTTGAGTGTGAGATAAGCATCAAGGTACACTTCCTCCACAGCCGTTTGGTCAAATTTCTATAATATGGGAGGCGCTGCAGCCCGTAGAGGGCCAGGGACTAGCTTCTAAGCAACCACTTGTGTTGTGTATGCTATTGTTCTCTCACGAGTGGAAGGGTCCTAAGGTTTATAGCCGATCAGCCGGGAATCGAACCTAGGTTAAGTTGCGTAGGGGTCGACGGACATACCCACAACGGCAAGGCCACCCACAGCCATTTGGGAGGTTTCCCTGAAAATCTTGGTGATTTGAGTAAAGAACAAAAGGAAGATATTCGGACTGTTGAAATAAAGTAATAATAATATGGGTGGCGCGACAGTCCGAGGCGGACCTGGGCCTAGCTTCTCAGCAACCCCACTTGTGTTATGTGTGCTATTGTTCTTTCACGAGTGGAAGAGACTTACAGTTTGATTCCGACTCCGAACGGCCAAGTTGAGAAGCTTTTTCGGGACAGGAATACTCTTTGAACATTGTCAGTGACTCGAAAGAGGTGGAGCCGTGAATTATCACAGGTGTTGAAAATTCGGGTCTCGAACCTGGCACCACCATCGAACCCCACACTGAAATGCCCACATAATATCCGACCATCCGACCAACAATGTCAAGAAAGAATCTTCTTAAAGAAAATCTTATAAAGAATATGTAGTTCTTCTGTAATAAAGGATTTTAGCTTGAACTTGTACATATTTTTTAAAATTTTCCCTCCTTTATATCTCAACACTTAGAGCTGTTATTCGGAAAATAACATAAAATTCGAAATCAGCGGGTTAAATGCATTTAGTTTATACTCACTTCATGCAACAAAACCACTATTTACCAGTATTATAAAATTACATATGTATGCTATGCTTTCTTGTTAAAATTAAATTTATTTTTCAACGTAGTTCCTTTCGGAGCAATTCGCTTTTCTTTGCGATATTCGAACTTTCGGAGCAATTCGCTTTTCTTTGCGATATTCGAACTTTGTTTAACGTGGGCTTTTTGGAGCACGTTCGCCTGCAGGAGCTCCCTGTATTGATTGTCCCTTCATTTCTGGTGGTGAAGGATTTTTTTGTAAAGTTTAATATTTCCATTATTTTAATAGCTACAATCATTCTATAGGCCGTAAACGACTGATGTAATTGGTCCACCTAAAAATATGTTTGTGGAATAGATACAAGCTGCAGTCTCCTCCATCTAAGTCGAATCTTAATCTTAATCACTTGATACAAGGTTTGGACTATAAGGTGGATGCATAAGGTTCTCCCAACCAAGCTCCCGGAGCTTCTGGCGAGTCCCTATCGAAGTGTGTGGCCTGGCGTTGTCCTGATGGAACATAATTCCTCTCCTATGGGTCAAAGCTGACAGCGTTTGATCCACAATACAGGACGAATTAAGAGTATTAATGTAGGAGAGCACCTGTTAGTAGTTTTTGTACCATCCCTTGACTATCAATCCTGGCTACCACCACCTGCGCCGGATCACCGGTATTCAATCAACACAATTTTCGCTTGAATTCGTATCGTAAATGATCCACTTTTCGTCACCAGTCACTACCCACTTCAAAAATGGTGGATGCATAAGGCAGTGATTCGCAGATGGAAATTTGTCCCTTGATGTTCCCCGAGTTATGTTACAGAGGAAAACGGTTGAAAATCAAAACAACAAATTACGTTAAAAAACCAAAGTTCACTTCATTCTTGGTTTTCCAAAACTCGAGTAAACTATATTTTCTTAAAACTTAAACTAACAGCGAATACAAACATAAGCAATACCGACAAAAAGAGACAAAAAAGGACGCTTTACAAAAAGGGAGCATGCAGAAAAGTCACGTGACAATAGTTCGTAAGCAACATACATACATGTTTGTACATACTTTTTGCGGCGGCGTCTTTTGTTTGTCAAGCCTGCTTGGCACAAGGTTGCTTGTGCTTGGGTTTGGGCAGACTGTACCCGAACTCTGTGGAGTAGGAGACACATGTTGTCTTCTCCATATGATACATCCACTGAGAGGCATGTGTCTTTGTATGCATGCTTATAAACATATTAGAATGTTTATATGCTGCTACTGGAGAGCATGTCCGTCCTGGCGTTCACTCGTGTAGTACCCAGCCATGTGCCAATGGTTCCAAACTGTTTCAATGTTTTACTCCTGGACAATCGAAATAATGCTTACATGATGGTCAGACTCGTTGATTTCCTTTATTTTATAGACAAACCAATACTTTGACTTCACTGAGCAAGAATAAGGACGGTAAACGGTTTCGGCTCATTGTTGTTCTCAACTTTCATTTGAACTTATACTTAGGGAGCAAGTAAATGGATTCTTGCACTCTTGCTCATTTCTACGCAACACGTGCGCCATTCCGACACGTTTCTTTGTGCGATAAAAGTTGGTCCGTCTTGCAATTTCTATTGAAGGAATAACGCACACGTAGCTATTTTTTCCCGCCATGCTGGTGGTTCTTTCGAATGTTCACACATTTGTCATAAAATGTCAAAAAAAAAAAATTCGCTTTCCTTTTCATGGTTTTCAAATGAAAATTATGCATTTTTTATCGTCTTCGCTAATTGAGTTGATTTATCTGTTGTCGAAAACAAAAATGAAACGCAAAAAGAAACCGAAATAAGATGCACAAAAACTGCGCCGCCGAATGGGAATGAATGAAGTTCCATAACTAAAAATAAACACATTTATCACAGAATGCAAACTGTTAATTCTTAATCTGATCTGACTTTTGTTTCTCCTTTGGATAAGTGGAAAATTTCTCAAATTCAACGCAAATATTTTCACATAAACAAAACTTTAAGATCTCAGTAATATCTGTGGGAATCACTTAAAATAAAAATGAGTTCAACATGCATGCGTGTTTGCTGTATGTTCTCGAATATTTATTTTTATGTCGTTTTCCATTCTGCAACAAAAAGTGCGAGACTCCTTTCAGTTGCCCTAGATTTGTCGGCTATTTCTCAGACTTAACCTAAATAAGTGACAGAATGCGTAGCGTAAATATGGATATATTCCTTTTCATTTTTTATTTGTAGTTGACAATACCGACAGTATCTTTGTGGATAGAGTCCGCTGGCAATTCAAGAAACAGTCCGTCGATTGAGCGCCGTGTTAAGAAGCCATCACAAAGCAATCCAAGACAACGCTACAACGATTTACGAGAGCTGTTTTTTAAGCTGTAGGAACAGAAATGAAGGCAAGATGCCAGGCTTCTTGGGAGAAAAATGAATACAGACGGACATGGAGAGGTGCTATGTCAAGAATGATGCTCGAAAGTTTCGCCAAGGTGCGAAGTATTTATCCAATGTATCTGTAGTTCGGGCAAGAGCTTGTGGGGACAATCATAGGCAACTGGTAGTAGACTCGCTTCTGCAGACCGTGTAACAAACTGTGTGATCGTAATTGAGAACTCCGCTCCCCGGACACGAAGGAGGATAGCCGTATCGAGACAGAAGTTCAACAAAGCCTATAGTCTGAAAGGGCTGTCAGCGGATATGTTGAAGCAGATGGAAACGATTTAATTGGGCGCATGTATAAGTATAGCGCGAGGGATGTGTATTCGAGGGCTGGGATCTCAGCAACGAGAGCCTTTAACTGCTCCACCAAGGGATAAGTCGATGATTAGTGTAAATGCCTTATCAGAGTGGTTTCATGCCAGTGGACTCACACCGCAGTGTTACTGCGTTAGACTCTGACAGTGATCGACACTCACCACCTACTCGTGGATTTCAGTAGCTCGAGGCCGTAATTTATGAAAGTTCCTCATGGCGGGGATTGAACTGAGAACGAAAAAACGTAGGAATGAAAATAACGAAGATGCATCATTTTGTCTGCACATACCAGCGACAATGCACCTATGCACATATTTTGTCAATATTTTACTATTCTTTCGTCCTTCTTTGTCACAGAGTCCTTTCATATTTTTTTCGATGTCAGTCGATAGAGTCGTCGATCTTCGACCACTGAAGAACTCGGATGATTTTTGTTTGAATACATTTTCGTGATTTTGTTTCGGAAATAAAAATATTCATTCCTTTGATCTTAATTTGTTTGGAGTTTTATTGAATTTTCACTCCCAACTCGTAACTGGCTCAAGATCATTTGAGGAACTTGAGGAACTCACATACCAACACGAGAGCCGAGATCTTTTAGTATCCCGTTCACAAAAATGGGTTACATTGACATGATTGACCGAACGCTGATCAGGCCGTGCTAGCTTTACGACCAAAGTCTCTAAAGGGGTGTGGCAGTGAAGGAAAGGAAAGGAAGAAGAAAGGACATACAACGTCGACGTCCTGGATAAGACATGTCCTTGGCAGCCGCAAGTGAGATACTGGAGCCATAGTTCTCTCTCTCTCTCTCTCTCTCTCTCTCTCTCTCTCTCTCTCTCTCTCTCTCTCTCTCTCTCTCTCTCTCTCCTTATTTCTAGAGAATTCCCTGTAAGAGAATTTCAAGATATTTCCAAGAATGAAAGATTGTTCCAGTGACATTAATTGTTCCTCTGATATAAGGTGCTTACCCAGCTAGCTTTATCTTCTCTGGGTAATCCCTCAAAAAATTTGCAGAGATCTTCTTCTGCAGTTCTCTGTCAGGAAGCCTATTAAGATACATTGGTTATTCTAGCTCATCTTGATACATGCCTCAAATCTCTTCCTGTATTGACTCAGGAGTCTCTTGGCATACTTCCATGAGGGTTGTTCCTGACTTCTTTCCAGTTCCTTCTTTCTAGTTACCTGAAACCTAAGGGCATGGTCTCCTAAAGCGTTCAATGGTTCGAGGCTTGTGTAAGGTTCCGATCCTCCTTTCCTAGCTGGTGAGTCGGTCTTGTCATTGCCTTCTATTCCCAAATGGGCAGGTACCCAGCAGAGTTTTTCTGTTTCTCCAGCTCAACTCTATAAGCTTCTCACTAAAGCATAATCTTGGATTTGATGATGTAGGAGTCTAGTGCCAAGATATTTATTATTGCTATCTTGCTATCCGTATATTTCCTGTCAAGATTAATTTAAACGCATCTGTCCATGCCATACATCAGCTTGATGCTGGTACGTTCGCCCATATTTTCGAAGTACTTTGTCCAGGGTTCATATAAACCTGCTCCTGTTCCTTCATCAGCTGAGCCATCTGTACGGCATTTTAATGTATTGCTCCTCAGTCTGCGGGCCAAGTATTGATCCAAGCCTGAGCTTAATGGCTACTTCTTTTGGAACTTGAATTTCATAATCAAGTCATCCTTCGGAATGGCCAAGAGTAGTAGCTTCGTGCCTAGTGCATCGAATTATCTCTATTTAATGCACCTGTGTTTTCTTATCCCTTCTTCTTGACATTGATCATCGCATTCGTGATGTACTGTGTAAAATATGGTCATGGTCCCGTCGAGAGAAAAGTTGAGGACCGTTGTACACCGAGTGTATATAGGTTAGGTTAGGTAGTGGGGCTCTTAGTGAATTCAGAAGGCATTAGAAGGCATGGACTACTTGCCTCCAGGCACAAGAGTCTTTGTTTCTGATTTCGTGGGACAAAGCAGCAGAGGTTCGCCCACACAAAGAGAGGGGAGCACGGAATTAAAAGATACTCGACAAACTTGAACTGGAGCAACTGAAAGCAGCTAAGCAGAGATCATGTCAGCTTGACAAACATATTGGTCGAGGAAAAATTGCGTCACGGACTGGGCCGCAGAAGGAGAAGGAGGAAGAACGATTTCTTGGACAAAAACGTATTCTTCATTTGTCCTCGTTTATGAGTGGGACCTGCACCAAGCTTCGACAGCAACCACTCGTTGTCTCTCGAGTGGTTTGGATCTACAGGATAAGACTGCCTCCAAAGGGCGAAGTTTGAGAAGATCCTCCATAGGTACAGGTACACTGTGTGAGCATCATCAGTAACTCGAGAGTGGTGAAGCGTAAGTTAAGAAAGTTGCTCATGGCGGGAATTGAATCCAGAATCGACGCGCCTATCGACTCGATATCCGCCACGAGAGACACCTCCCTCATATGACTAAAATACTCCCCCCAACGTCAAACATTTAACAATGATATACATTTTTTTATTTTTAAAACATGAAACCTTGGCATAGATGTATGCTCTTGTATTTACTCCCATCACCTCCTCACCTTCCCACACATTTCTTAGCTCTTTCATATGAGTTATAAATTATATATAAAAAAAACCAAATCAAAACTGAAGGCCGCTCCTATGAGTGTTCTTCGGACGAGACACGTTATATACTTCATTCCGTGATTAAAGTATGAATGGGGGTAAAAAGGCAGGTCGCACAGGTCTCAACTGGACTGTGCGACCTGCCTTTTCACCGAAGGATCTTTCCCTTAACATGAGCAAGACAACTACAACAAGCGACTTCAGTGCTTCGCGAGAGAGCCTCAATTAACCCGCCCTCCGCCGTGCTTTCCATTTTAATTTCACTCCTATTCTAAATGAAATCCCATAAGTGCCAAAGCAAAAAATGCCCACTTTTCAAAAATAAATCTCACTTCGGTGAGTCGTCGCCGGTACACGCAGATTTCGAACAGAAAAAGAAAAATTGAGAAGAATAAAACCACGAAATTCCTGAATTGTTGTCAAAAGTCGCGAAGATTGTATTTCAACGCCGTTTCTATTCTTTTATTTTCTGACATTTCCTCTCACTCTCTCTCTCTCCCCCTTGTTGTTGTATTAAATTTATTTGTTTTATTCAAATTATACTCTTGGCACTCACGATGATGCTTGGGCACACACTATGATGTAAGGTTACCCATCACCTCAGCGAAGGAGGCTGTATTCTTTTTTGTATCTCTCTCGCGTGTATTTGGTACACAATCTCCTAAATCAGATACAAATTGTTGTTCGTTCTTTCGGTGGCAGATTCATTTTTGGCAGATTATCCACATTTTTTTCGTGATCTATCGGATCGGCCGAGTATGAGTATGTCTCCATTACATTATCATCGTCAGACTGTGCTTTTTGAATGCATGTAAATCTGTGTAGCTGTCAGGCCATGTTAAGTGCACAAATTCATGCGGCGGAACGGAGGGTGGGAGGGTTATTAAACAGCTTGTTTCCATCGAAAATTAATTTTGAAGGTTTTCAAAAGTCACACTGAGTTAGACAAAGGAATTATCAATTTTTCCTGCGCTTCTCGAAGATTCTCAAGTTCAAAGACATCGAATTAAAACCGCTCTGCATCGCTGAGAGAAGAGAATTTATTTTGGCAACCGCTGCTGCTGGTGCCTGCCTAGACCAGTGTGCTGTGCAAGTATTTGGAGGAATTTTTGACTTAATTGAATTATTTCACACTTGTATGCAGAATTTTGAATATTTTCTGCGCGAGATTCATGTTAATTATTAATAAAATATTTTACATGAGGTGCGATAGTTGACGGGTGGGGTGCACAGTCTGGTTTGGCGTTCTTGCGAACATTTGGAACAGTCATGTTGCTCAGAATAAATGCGTGTATTTTCGTCAAAATGCAAGATTTCGACTAGAATAATAGTTCAGGTAGCCCATGGAGCGTGACATCGGGTGGTCAGCTCAATTTAGAATACTTTCCATCTGCAGTCAGTTCCTCTGGATGCGCATGAGAATCCGATTGATCATCCTCAGATGCGTCGTTTATCTATTCCTGATTTAGATTCCAAAACGCAGTATCTCTGAATACATTTTAATTTCAATGCAAACAAAGCATGTGCGCAGCGAAGAAATGCTTGTTGACGTTGTCTTGTGCCGAAATTTCTTAATTTGGAATTTAGCAATCACTCCACTCGTTTGGCTTCATCTCAATCGTGTTAATATTGGATGTTTGTGGAGCTCTTGTTCGTGAACGGCTGTTCCTATTTGTGGTAAACTAGATGCCTTTGTTTTCTGATTAGACCATGCACATGCATGATGGAACAGCACGTCATTCAAATCGCCACCCTGCTTAGCTGGCAGTGCTGTCAGTCCAATTTTTAATGATTCGGCTGTGGTTTTGTTGGTATGTGTAGCTTTGGCTATTCCAGCAGAAGCTTCTCGAATGTTTGTCACGAGCTCGCCAAAAGTTGTTGGCATTTTAGACTAAGGACTTGACGCAGCCCCTGAGTAAACAATCGAGTGGTCATCTCAAGTCATCCATCTTGTTGTTGGAACCACAGATCGGATGTATGGAATAACGATGTTGTCGTGTTCTGTGCTAGCATCAGAAAGTCAGTTAACATGCGTCATCTTTCTGATTTCCAAGGAAATAAGGTCTGCTGATGCCGACTTGCACCAAACAGTCCTTGTGGATGCAGTGAAGTTTGGTTGAACACTTGTAAATTGTGTTCGCTCCAATTTTGCTTGCTGCCATTGCCCTTGAACCTACAATGAGCCTTGTCCGAGATGATGATGTTTTAGCCAAAACCCGGATTTCCGGGGAAAATTTCCAGCACCGAATCGGCCGGTCGAATGGCTACAATTGCGTTGGCAGAATCCTATAGAGTTGGAATAACTTGCTATAACACATGTAGAACTGTGGTTGCGACTTTCTAATCAAAATTTGTTGGATAGCTCTAGCTAACTAAATAATGTCTTAGGAGTCCAAATACATGCTAAGCTCATTTATTCTAAAAAGTGTTACTTGGATCACTTCTGTTCTAACTAACTATATACAGATGGCGTGTGCAGTTCATGTATTAATAACCATCCAATCTATCATCATTTTGGGAGGATGATCCTCATTTTTGAAGGAAATATCTTCAAAACCTCCAAACTTTCTTTCTCGCCTTAAATCCTTCTTTTAACCTTCAATTATCTTCCTTTCCTATCGGTTATAATACGATTTAGTTCAAGGAAAATCACAAACTTCTTCCAGAAAAATTAGGAAGAAGTGTGATTTATTGCTGATGTTAACCCTAGTTCGAGAATGTACACATGTGCATAGTTCGCTTAGCATGTTCAAAGCATGTATTATAGTTTGGCTAGTATGTGTGTATGTATGTGTTAAAGTGGCGCATCCGGGTGGAGAAGGACCTCAACCAACTTGGCGTGCGACACTGGAGACAGCTATCCAGAGACCGTGCTAGCTGGAGAGGCTTGTTGATTAAGGCCCAGGTCCACCGCGGACTGTAGCGCCAAATAAAGAAAAAGAAGAAGTCTGTATGGAGTACATGACAGTGTGCAGACAATGTATATATTTCGTATTCAGGGACATATTTCACAAATCATACATCACATACATTTCATACAACATACAAAACTGTGACACATCATAGACATCATACAATTTTCTGTTTCACAGATTCTACTGGAAGTATTGTATGATATGTTCTTTGTTGTATGATGTGTCTTATTTTGACGTTTAATTTTGAATGACAAATTTCATTGAAAACTAAGTATTTTATGGACTAACTAAATTATGGAGTTCATCAATAATGAAGAAAAATATAATTTCGAAATTATTGAGATTAATTCTACTATAAGACAATTTTTCCAAATAGTACATGATTTTAAATAAAAATATCTAGACGAACTAGCATTCCTTGTTCGCACATGTCTAATTTAAAAAAAAAAAAGATGAACAATCATTCATTATTCAAAAATCATTTGTCATTTTTCTCATTTGAAAACTCATTTTTGTAGTGACTACAGCAGTTTTCAGTGCTGTATGAAATGTATGTTCAAATTTGAAAGAAACTGCTGTATGATGTGTATGATATTTTTCTGTGAAACAGAATCGTACAACTTTCCCATATTTCCAGTGTAAACTTCAACTGATACACTTTGTATTACAGCGGCTCATACAACAAATCTGAGAAACAGAAATCATACAGCGAAAGTGTCAGAATCATACAATGTATGCGATGTATGTTCTGTGAAATAGGCCCCAGTTCTTTAATAAATTCTTTAAGATTTAATTTAAAAATGTTTCTCATCGTTCAATGTATTAATCCTCCTTTCACCGTCCATTTACATAAAATAATAATGATATGGGTGGCGCGACAGTCCGAAACGGACCTGGGCCTAGCTTCTCAGCAACCACTCGTGTTGTGCGTGCAATTGTTCTCTCACGCATGGAAGGGACCTACAGTTTAATGCCGACTCCGAACGGCGAATTTGAGAAGCTTTTTCTAGACAGGAATACTCTTTGAGCATTGTCAGTGACTCGAAAGAGGTGGAGGCGTGAATTATCAAAGGTGGTGAATTCGGGTATCGAACCTGGCACCCTCTGCGTAGGAGTCGACGCACTTACCCGACACGACCCACTCACCGTCCATTTGGAGAAATAAAAGAACCTCCTTTTTGGCAAAAAAGAGATGGGATGTTATGAATAATGGCTAAAAGAGTAATATCACATTAAAAATTAAGAAAGGGAACCCTCCGCATAGCATAGGTACTCTGGTTTTGTACACAAACACATACACCATTTCATTAGCATCTGCAACACTTCATAAGTGCGTTCGTTTCTGTGAATCAAAATGCGAATGGTACTAAGAAAAATAGCAGTTAAGGCGTGAGTATGTTTTTAAGTTGCGAAATCTAGCATCATTTCGGTTTAAAGTCGTAGTTTAAATGACAGTTGATCACAAACTGATTGCGATTTTTCAATCACTGTGAAAAAGTAGCAGTTGATGGCGTATACGTAACA
Source organism: Eristalis intricaria (assembly GCA_964034865.1). Classification (NCBI taxonomy): domain Eukaryota; kingdom Metazoa; phylum Arthropoda; class Insecta; order Diptera; family Syrphidae; genus Eristalis; species Eristalis intricaria. Next base: position 56,201,426 of record OZ035874.1, read on the forward strand.
TGTTGCTTGGGCGAGGAGGCAGTCTTAGGAGTTGCATGGTCACAGTGGCGTATACGTAACATTTTGCATCGGGCGACGAGGCAGTCTTAAGAGCTGACTTGGACAAATAAAACAAAATAAGTGGAATCTTCGTCTTCGGTCTCCTTTGGCACTGAACGCTGCGGTGGCTTTTTTTTCTTCATGTAGAGGCTTTCACTGGGATTGATGAACAGGCAAAATGAGATGGCCTTAAGATAAATGAGGAAAAAACAAAAAAAAAAAATGGTGCAACCTTACGATCGACTGGTGAGAACTTTCCCACTTACACGGAGGATGTAAAATCTGTTGACTGCACTGCAACTTTCAAACTTACACGGCAGATTTAATTTTTAATCTGTTGACTGCATACAGCATTTCCTCGTTCACATCGAGCGCATGGACGCCAATACCCAAGCTGGGAAGATCTTCTAATCCAAGTCTCATTGTTCGAGAAGTAGAAAAAAACCAAATCAGGAGTAAAAAAAAAGTCGTCGTTGATGTAAGACAGTGTCCACGACCGTCCACGATGGAAGACATCTATAGCTCAGGTCAAACCCTCCATAGGACGTGAACAAAACTTGCCTAAATTTTGCATACCTATACAATTTGATTTTTTTTATAACAAACAACACCATGATTCTACTTTAAAATCCCTTTTAAAAATCCTCTCGCGTAATGCACTCAGCTGCTTGTGGTATTTTGGCATTATTTTTTTATGTGACGATCAATTAGGTGATGCTTAACCGGTTTGGGGCTCCCAGCTTTTATATGCATTGTCTCAACTGTATTTCCTTTTTTGTACCACATTCAGGTACGATGCGACGGCATAGAGTGAATTTCTGTGCTATTTCCCTTGATTAAAGGCATGTTTTCAGACAGAAACACGATGTTGTTCGCAATATTTCTTACATATTTTTTTATATTATTTTTTAAAATCCAAATTGCAAAAATTTGGAAAGTTTTCAACTACTATGTCCTTGCTACCGCTGACTATGACGTCAAATTAAAGTAGCGAAATTCCACAAAATAATTCAAGCCAAGTTTGGACCTAAAATTCAAAAAAACAAAAGAAAAACAAAAATATTGAACAATTTTACTTGAAAATTGAATTTGAAATTACTTGAAAAGTTTCTGTGGTGTGAGATGGACTTTTGAATATTTTGCTTTTATCTGACGTAGATATTATTAATACGTGGGATGCCGTGGCGTAGTGGGTCGACTCCTACGCAGAGGGTGCCTGGTTCGATACCCGAATTTACCACCTTTCATATTTCACGGCTTCACCTCTTTCGAGTCACTGACAATGCTCAAAGAGTATTCCTCTCTAGAAAAAGCTTCTCAAATTCCCCGTTCGGAGTCGGCATTAAACTGTAGGTCCCTTCCATGCGTGAGGGAACAATTGCACGCACAACACGAGTGGTTGCTGAGAAGCTAGGCCCTGGCCCTCTACGGGCTGTAGCGCCACCCATATAATTATTATATTAGATATTATTAATCAACGATTTGCTTGATGATAAACAAGATTTTATATTATATTATTCCTTCTTTGTCGGGCAGGATGTGAGAGATTCGCTGAAACACGCCAAGCAGTTTTATATGCTTCATATGCATATGATTACTACTACGCTTACCAGAAATGAAGTATCCCTCGACGAATTTGAGTGCCTTTTTGACAGATATTCATGAATTTTTGACGGTTGTTCACAAAATAACTTAAATGCCGTCCTCTGATTGGTCAATTTAGTTTATGAACACGTTATAGAAATATGGTTGGCGCGACCATATGGTGTCGGACTGTCGCGCCAACCAACCAAACAGTTGTCTACAATTTTAAGGATAAGAGAGGTAGAAGTCGGGCATCTCTGTAATACTTCAATTCTGACGCTGACCCTATGATACTCCAGCATGCCACACTAATCAAAACTCGACGTGAAGAACTGGATGAGATCATATCACACTCTCAGTACAATAGAGCGATATGTCAAAAAATGACACGTTTGACTTAAGGATAGGGAATTGAAATTGCGTTATTTTAATGTACTTGGCGTTGCCACACTCAAACAAATGTACGAGTTACATATAGTATGCATACTACTTTTTCTATAAAAATGCAAATGTAAAAATGTATTTCTTACGCATTGGAACTGCGTTTTTCTTGAAAGCCATTTATTTTCTTATCTCTCTATTGTACTGAAGATGCGATGTATATATTGTTTGCATTACTTTGGAATAAAAGCAAATCACTATAAATCTGCCACAAACATGTCTTCACGCCCACGCTATTTAATTTAAATTTTTGCTAAACACATCACTCGCAGCGCTTTATGGCTATGCACAGGAATAAAATGTAGTCACTTTGTTTAAAAAAGTTGCATTTTCTACGCATATACCAAGTCCTAAAAAAGATGCCGCAAAATTTCTTTGTTTCAAATCGCCTTCAGTCGCAACTAGCAAAAGATGCTCCTATACACACAGCTGCATTAGGAATATTCTAACGTATTTATGTCGAAAAATAAACAAAATAAAATGCTCTGCAATTAGATCGATAATAGACTGCTCCCAAAACTGAAAGTGGAAATGCTTCGACGCATAAAAACATGCGCCATCTGAATTTATGGGATAACTCAAATATTGCTCATATACAGTCTAATGTAATCACTTTCAGGGAATAAATTATCACTCATCAACTGACCAGAGGGATTGGTTTGAAAAAGAATTTTATGGAATATTTGAAAAGCTACAAATTTGATGAGTCAATTTTGTTTGGTTGTGTTCCATTTTATGAATGTATGAATATCTGCCTGAAATGAAAATGAATGCGATGACTGAGGATGAGTATGCATTTATAACATTTGATAGAAGAAATATACCGAAGCATTTGGAAAGTAAAACTCGAAAGTAAGAATACAAGTAAAAATATGTATTGTTGACATATCTACAATAATTGATTTATGGCAACATTTTTAGCATTTTTAAGACACAATTTCTCAAGAATAAATTTTGAAAAGAAAAAAATATTCATAAAGTATTCAGTATAATAAAAAGAAAACCATTACTTTTTCCAACAGATGGCTTTAGTAATCTGCACCTCGCGATGTATACATCTCATTGTACCTAACTAAAGGCTGTTAGAAAGACAAGATTTCGTGCTAAAAAAAACCATGGACACTAGCAAAGACAAAATACGCTATATTTAATTGTTTGTATATTTATTTATTTCCTCCGATAAAAACGAAAACATGAGTCATGCGTCTGAAAATGTGAATAATGTTCACGGTCCTGCTACTGTAGCATAAAACCATGCGCAGTGTTTGTTCCGTCGAATACATGCCGATATTTACGATGTCAAGGATTCGCAACGCTCTGGAAGGCCAACTGTCGAAAATGTAGATAGAGTCATAGAAATCGTCGAGTTTGACCAGAGTAGGCCCAGGAGCTAAACATTGCACAGACAATCGTTTGGACCGTTTTAAAAAGGCCCAGGACCGTCCACGATGGAAGACATCTATAGCTCTGGATACAAAAAGAAGCTCTATGAATAGGTACCACTCGAGTTAGACTCAAAGATCATGGACCGAGTTTCAATGCTGAAGCCCAACAACATCAACCAATTTCGTCACTTACTAGAACATAAAGCGAAAACAGTCGTGCTCGAATTGGGACGAGTTATGGAAAACGGTGGTCTAACCAGGATTGATGGCCAGAAATCTTTAAACTCTTAATTCGGACCTGTATTGTCAATCGTCTGAGTGAAGCAATCACCATGTTTAAAGCTGCTCGGAAATTTGTTTCATTGCCCTTCGTCACAAGTCTTGTTGTAGTTCGTTGCCATAGTTCTTGTCTCGGGTGGATGTTATCTGAGTCCAAACCAATATAGTCTCAAAAAAATTGCACACAAAGTGTAGAATTTTGGGGGCTTCAAATGACAATTAATGGATGTACACTTTTTACAGTGGCAGGTTAGCATCGTTTGCGACGATATATTTGCAACAGGAGCGGTTGAATTTTATAACAGTGCGCAGTCATTCCCCATAACCTACTTACATCTCAACAAGGTCCTCTGTGATGTCACTCAACCAGAATCACCAACTCCTTGTGCCCCAACCTCAGTAATCGAAGTTCAAAGCTCATATCCACTTCGTTTCATTGATGCATCATATGTAAGTAGAGCAGTTCCTAAGTAGGCGGCTCCTTTCTAGTCGCCATGGAAAATGTTACGTATACGCCACCGTGCCTGTCTTGGGTACTCTTTAGAGGGATCCACGTCCCCATTCAAAATGTTACGTATACGCAACCGCGCCGGTTACTAAGAAACTTTTGAATTTCCATGGTTTTTCTAGACAACACGCTAGACAGTCCGAACCATCTTCCGATGCAAAATGACTCTTGTATAGTTTCCTAGAAGCTTCTTCTTTATTTTTGGCAAATGCGGGGATGAACATCCATCCCTCTTCTTCGCCTGCAGCTGCCACAGAAGTTATCACTTACTTTCATCTTCGCTCACAAGCTGCGAAATGGGATTTAATTTCACCAATGGCTCTAGCATTTTGATTTGTAAATAACAATTGCCCAAGACTCCCGCCACCCAGCAAATTTTGACAATCAACCACCAGCAATTATGCAAATTCTCAGATTCCACAGATCCCACGTCGGACTATATTTAGTGCAAGCGTCTGAGCAGAGCACATTGCACACAATTAAAGGCATTCGACATCTCGATGCCCACATTACAGCGAACGAATTAAATCATTGAGAAGAATGAATCTTATGTCACGGCGGCGTGTTCTTTCCATTTTCCCCATCACCTTGCATTGCATAATGTGATTCGACTCGAGTTCGGGCTCGGAAGGAACCGCAGAGCATGCACTCCTTTCAGCAGTTGTGTCATATGTACTCGCTGAGAGGGAAGTCAATATTTGTTGGCACTTGTCGCCCGCAATTTGGCGCCTTATACCGCCAAGTCATTTCAGTGCTCAAGAGGAAAACTATTCCTGCCCGAGAAAGCTTAAGTATCGCATAACAGACTGTTGCAGGCACACTCTGACACCCAACCCATCAAGAGGTTCGAGCACTGACAACGTGTGAAGATGATTGATGACTTGCCGATTCGCCGATTGAGTGCTTGTGAGTGGGAGCAATTAAAATCGCGCCCACCAATCGAATGACAGATGCCATTTAAATCATCAGGAAATTTCTCAATTTGAATTTCACGGATGCACGGCGACGATATGCATTTGCGATGAAATAAAACCACAAAACTGCCAAGTCGAATAGTTAATTTTTCGGCCAGCCAAGTGGCAGAAGTTGTTGTCCCGCAAATTTAATTTCAGCAATTTGTGAGTCAGGAAATATGAAAAGCGTCATTCTGTCTGAGTAATTGTTGCGGTGGACTTGCATTCGAAAAAGGAACGTTGCAAAATGCACCCGCATCGAATGAGGATTCGTTGCTGGGCGATGACTCAGAACAGGCGACAGCTCAGTTGGTTCTTTCAAAAATTGGCGCATTCAATAAACTCACAGTTTACAGGTCAAATAAATTATTTCGACTTAATATTCTTTTGAGAACAAACGGTTTGTTTTAGGAACAACGCCGTTGACGAAAAAAAAAGAAAATATCTCCTCCGCTTGAATAGTTATATAATTAGATTAGTTCCTCGGCAGTGTCGTTTATGTCGCCGGAGCTCTCAGACAAAATAAATTGTATCGGACGCCATGGCATGAGTAAAATTCTTAATGACTCAAGCGACTTTACATTGAGTGGGGGATTCAGCTTGTAAGCATTTTGATTTTCGAAATAATTTAAGAGGATGTGGTAAGCTCCAGCAATGAAATGTCGTGTGAGTAAAATTTGAAAATATGATGGACAGTTGAAATGAGAAGTGAGAGTGACTGTTGCCGTTCGAGACGAATAGAAATGAAGAAGTTGACATTATCGGGAGGAGATGACACGACATTTTATTGATGGAATTGAAGGTGTACTGAACAGTCCAGTCCACCCAGACTCCAAAAAAAAAACTTTACGTTTAATTAACTTTTGTAAGCAAAAATTGGGCGAACTTGAACTACACAAGGCGATCCGATTTAGAATAGCCTCTGACAACTGATGCTACTTCAGTTTGTCGAAACAACTACGCTCTAAACACCTGACTCGAAGGACCAAGAGCATGCTCTAAGAAACTCTTATTTTGCCAGTCCCGCTGTATGGAGCCGAAAGACGCTAAGCAAAACTGCAGAGCCGATTATTGGTGCCTTCGAAAGAAAAATTCGACGTCGGATATATGGTCCCGTCTGCGAGGGAGGCGAATGGAGGAGAAGACACAACCGCGAACTCTACGAGTTGGTCCAGGTTGTGGGTGTAGTCCGGCAGGCAAAAATTCGTCGACTTCACTGTCTCGGCCACATCTGACGCCTGAACAACAATGCTTAAGCAAAGAGGGCCTTTAAGTACGAGCCTCCTGGTTCGAGAAGGAGAGGAAGACCGAATCTCCGGTATAAGTACCAAATAATCGCGAATGAAAGACAGCTCGGTCTTGATGATTGGAGGCAGCGTCAACGATGGAAGTCAGCTATATCTGAGGCTCGGACCCTCCATGGGTCATATGCCTGATAAGTAAGTAAGTAAGCATCCTCCACTTAGACCACCTGGTCCATTGTGCTGTCGCGTTCGGCTTATTTGTCCGTATACTCCATTGATCTTGCTGTGTTCCTGTTTGGGATCGATTGGTAATATGAGATTTGTTTCAGACCTCTTTCTCAGCTTTAAGATGTTGTACAATGTCCTTCAGGTCTATGTTATTCAGATCTTGGAGCTAGGTAGGTAGTAAGTTGCATTAATCCACTTAGGCCTAAGTAGGCCCATTGTACCGCCCTGTGGTTATTTCAAATTAAAGGCATTTTCCGTGATTTATGACAGCCAGCCAGCTTTCTCAACAAACTTAACTAGTGCGTTGATCGGTATTTTTCCTGAGGTCGCTTGGACTCTCCTAGATGACGGAGCTGTCCTAGTTGAGGAAATAGCGGGATGTTTTCCTCCTTCTCTTCGTCTAGGAAGCTTCTGCAGAAGTCGTTGTACAGTGGTCCAAGTCTTTTGGGCTGGTTGCCTATGAGACAGTACCCAGTTAACACCCCCTTTTACCTTACAGATCACCTTCCTGTCTAACTCCAACGGGGATTCAGTCAGTATTTAGCTTAGTGCAGGATAAATAGATTTCGCTGTCCTCCATGTATCTTAGTCTACACATCTGCAACTTGTATCATTTATTGCGATCGCCAACAGTCGCTATTTTATTGTTTTCAGTGGGGGACGGGACGTCTCTTGATCTGATCTACACACCTCTTTTCTTGCTAATTCATCATTATTACCCAGAATACATTATTGCTGAGTCCCCAATTTGAAAGTAACGGATGGTTGTTTGAAAATGGTATAACTTTGGTTTTGTCAGAATTAAACGTGTGCTCAGAAGAGTCTTCAACTCCCAACCGATGGAGAGTGGATGTGAACATGGTGCGCAAGAACATGGTGCGAAGAGAAGCTTGTTGGCTGAGGCCCAATTTCACTCTGGACTGTAGCGCCACCAGAAGCATAATAAGATAGCAACTCCTTTGCGTTTAGCCGCTTACCGAGTGCCCCACAGCCATCTAATCCCAGTTAGCTGGGTCATTGTCGCGCGAGTTACGTTCCCACACTCTACAAATCGAAGGAAACCATGTTCATTCGATACTCCAGACAAACTGTTGATTGTTGATAACCTACACCGATTGCGACTCAGTCTGGTCGAGCAAATGAACTCGGTGTGTGAAACACCTGAGTAAGCAATTTCCACGAATTGCAGTTTGTCTGAATGAAAAGAAATAGAGAGTTGATAAGTTTTACCTCAAGCTTCGGTCGGGACGGTCGACTTCTCCGAAGAGAAATTAATGAAGTGATTTCTTACTACGTTATTCATTCATTCTATTTTTGGTTTCTAAAGAACACCAAAATACGTAACTCGCGTGGAACTACCTCGGTGGATGGAGGTAGCGTTCGCGTGGAAGATGGCACTCGATGGAATGGCAGAGACGAAGCCAAGAATGTCCTCGACAAAACTAAAGAGGGAATATTTAGAAACACCCTCTAAGGCAGAGTGTTTGAATTAGTGGTCTTGATGTAACCCGTTTCGATAACTACCCGAGTATCCGGGAAAACGCGGGTAATACCCATGTTGCGGGTACCATTGTCGACTACTGGGTAACCGTTACTTTATGGTAACTCAAAAGAAACAAATAAATACTCAATTTCAATAGAAAAATTAATAAATTAAACTTTAATTCGTGAATATTACACCATCGCGCAGTAATGGAAAACCGAGATGATGACATAAATCATTGATGGTGTGCCCAACCAAAAGTAATAGAAGTACAATGTCTTCATTTAGCATGCATCGAGTACGAATTGCATTTGATTTCATTGTAAGTACCTAGTAGATTAATTTCGTCTAAATTTGCGGGTACATGAAATATACAATACGAGCACCCGAGTAATACTTGCAAATAGGGGTACTTGGGTGGGTTCCCGGGTTTATCAAGAGCTCTAGTTTGAATGGTCCACAATTTTGTTGTCGCATTTGACAACCACATTTTGGTTTACTTCCTTAAACATGATGCCTAGCCTTATGAAAAAACCTTGTTTTTATTAATAACTTATTAGTCGATTACATAGGAGGTTGTATTTGAAAATCCAGTGTTTGCATATGACTGCGAAGAATTCTCTCGAAAGTATGAAACTCTCCCCACTTTTAAACTCTTACACGGACTCGAGGAGCTATTGATTTCTGTCCCGTCAGGTGCGGGGTCGAGTCTATCAGATGTCGAATTCGGTGATTTGCACAAAATTGATGGACACTTCATACGAATTATTTCGATCAGCAACAAGTGTGGAATGATAATTATCTCCTAGTTAGCCCATAGAATATAAGGCCTGTTCTTATTCTACTGCAATCCGAGCTATCATACGAGGGAATTATCCCTGTACTATTCGTTGTTTTCCGCAGAGACCGCCAAGAGATTTATCTAAAATATATACCTTCCACAGCCACTGCGAAAAAGTGTTCGCCTGTCACCTGTCAAAACCTCAAAAATCGGAATTTCTCAAAATCCTTACAACTCCGTCGCATGAACGATTTGCACAACCCTTTTTTGAAACGCTTAATGCGCATATTTGTCCACAATGTCAGAAGTGTGCGACATATTTTCATTTGATACACAAATATTTTCATTTAAAATACGAAAAATATTTGAAATTCCTTAAGGGCGCAGACATCGCGACCCATCGAATGAGAAATTTCACGTCAACGACAGCACGTAACATCAATTTCATTCCCATGGTTCCCGCATGTATTCGTTTTCAGGTATATTTTCGAAAATCCCACACAAACAATCGTACATATTTCAACATAAATGTTCCAAAGCAGCAATTTTGACTCGAAACATTTATTTCACTTATTCATAGTTCTATTAAAAGCCCACAAGAATAGCATTATGTTGTACTCACATCTTATCTACTTCACCCCAAAAATAGAATACATACACGTTCGAAGCGTTCGAAGTGAATTGAAAAACAAAAAAAGAAAGAAAAAATAAACCCGACATAGATCCTAAACTATTCTGCTTCAATTGTGACTCAATTTGGCGTAAATGCAACACTAAAAGCCCAACCAAATCACAGCCAATGATGTCTGTTATTAATTTATTCTACAAAGTGCATGCCAAAATTATAAGAAAGAAATATTTAAAGGTTCATTTCCTACATTCCGAGCGGAATTTTACACAGCAATGAAATCGAGAGAATTTTGAAGGACAGCCAAACAGCGGGGGAAAAAAGATACTCTATCCAAAATGTACTCCAAACCTTTTTTTTATGAATTTCATTTTGCAATGTTCTATTTATTTAGTTGGTATACGTGCGAAAAAAAGAATGAAAAGAAATAAGTTGAAGGTGGATAGAGGTTGTATTTTTTTCACATGTATTCTAGGAGAGTATTTTATTTTAAAAATATATCCTCTTGCTGCTCTAGTAGATAAGGACGCACACAAAAACCACACACCTACAAGATCTAAATATATATTGTTCTAAATTTTTATGTGGGATGAAGAGACGAAAATTATGTATAATGCCACCACAAGACGATGAAAACGAGAAAAGAAAAACCCCTCGAAGCATTTTGTCTGATCTCAAAAGACACAAAACTTCAAGCACCAGTCAGCGCATGGATTGTATGGGAATCGTAAATGAATGAGTTTCACCTTTGGGCTACTTTGTTGCGGAATTCGGATGAAATGTTGCAAAAACCTGGTTTTCTTCAGAAACTTCAGAGTTGTGCAAAATGCGACTCCTTCGAATTCTGCCAGGATGATCAAAATTCCACAAGTTTAAATTTCCCTAACCTTGGCAAAAAGCAAAAAAAAAATACAATTTTTACGTAAAAAATAATGCTTAAATTTTGAACTGATGTAATATAACAGGTTTCGAAAAGAAAAGTAAAATAAATGAAAAATGTGTGTACAACCCCATAGACTGTAACCGATAAATCTCAAATGCCAATATTATGACCACCCCAGAACGATGTTTCAAACTGATTATGATGGCCGGCGACAGCGTTTGTGGCAACCTCGAACATTAGAGCAACAAAAAGAGCAACCTAGATGATATCCGTGCAATGTTGCCAGCATTGAAAACCCTGTAAATGATCATTTCACTACCACCTTGCTGCGAAAGAGATTCTGTATCATCTTCAGGGGTGACTAGACCATCTCACGCAGAATTTATTTCAAACAAATACACATGCAACCGAAATGTTCGATTCGAAATGTTCTTTGATAAAACCGAAGTTCTCGTCGATTATTTTCACACACAATGAACACATATCCTGACACGATCAGTGTCGGAAAATTTTCAATGTATGCACCAGATGGCTGTATGAGCGTGCTCTCTTAGTGTGGAGAGTATCTTTTGCATTTTCACGTTTTTTCTTTTTTTTTTTGCTTTTCCTTCGTCTAGATCTTTTTTCAAAAACAGATTTTCTCGTACGATCGTTTGAGTGTTGGTACGCGCAGTCGTATACATCGAAAAATTTCATTGTGTGTACCAAAAAGGGAGCCAAACCCGGGAACGGGTGTCTGTCGATACGATTTTCGATGCCAATTTCGTACAACTGAATGTGGTATCAAATTGCCTCATATAAAAAGGAACATTACCGGCTGTATTGGTCAGAACGGCTTTCGAACGCGTAAGTGCAACATTGACTCTAGGATATTTTGCTCTTCATTCATTGAATTTTTTTTTTATCTGATCTTGCTCCTACTGTTGCTGATACCAGAATTTATTTATTTAATATTTTTTTTTTGATTCAAATCATTTGTTGTTACTAGACTGGTATATCAAATTATTTTTCTGCATCCTTGTTACATTTTACTACCGCAATATTACACCAAATCAAAAAAAAATAAAAAAAAAAATGGAAAAAATATCGCAAAAATAATTGAAAGTCTAAAGTTTGTGGAATACCTGAAAGGAGATACAATATTTGGATTATTACAACTTGGATTATATCTACACTCTCTGGATTAAAGCACGTACAACGGATTTGAAAGTGAAATTAAGAGCTATCATCTGCAGTTAGTGACATTTTTGAAAGCATTCCTTTGGAACTATTAAAGAAAGTGAATAATTTGGAGAAAAAAAAAATCAAAGTTGACAATTGTGAAAGACTACTTGTGTAATAGGCATAACATAACTTAAAAAAAAAAACATAATTTACATCATAAGCCAACAAGTGGATATTTTTCTTAAAAATAAGTTAATATTCCAAAGACCTTATCTAACATGAATTGAAGTGATCTCTCATTGTGATCTTCAAAAGTGCAAGAAAAAAAAAAAAACAAATTAAAACATTTCGTGGAAATAAATAACGAAAGAAAAATGATTTTAATGTTACGCAAATAGCTTAAATACATATTTTCCTGATCCACAACGAAAATAGAACAAAATCTCAAATATGGATCATCGAATTACTCTTTCATGGATAGAAAATAACACAAAGCCTACTGCATTATTATTTCCTTTGTATATTTATTTTTCCTTAAACAGATAAAGGGCTAACATAGGAGCTACTAAAATGCCATCAAATAAGATACACATACACATAAACACACACACACACGTACCCGTCGTACAAAGTTAGAAATCGAATTACATTCACACGTATACCTGTTTTTGTTCGAAAAATCGCGATCGTGATCAAAATAGAAAAGAGGGAAAATACTAATAGTTTCGGTATAAGACGAACAAAAAAAAATCAAAAAAAAAAAGACACTCTCTTACATTTCGCTGTTGTTGTATGAGAAAATTTAAAAATAAACGCGTTTTTGTTGATCGGAATAGATGAACAAACATTTTTTTGTGTCGTGAAAAAAAGCTTCGGTTAAATTCATTGCGATCTCGCAACTCGGTCGTTTTAGATCACAGTTCTCTTTTATTTTATTCATAACGAATTCAAATTTATTTTTTAAATGCTCTGTCGTTTTGCCGAAGGAAAATAAATTATTTGATTTTAGAAAGGATTTCGCGGATATCCTTTTACCCGATTTTCGAATAAAATATTTTTCATTTTATTTAAAGTGAAGTAAGTTGTATTTTTTTCTTGTGATTTGTTTAAAGTGAAATATTTTTTAATTTTCTTAAATAACTTGAGCACTTAAAATATTTTCGTCGGTTTTTAAGGCAAATTAATTTGAAAATTTTCCAATATTTTTTTTTCGAATTGAATTTCATTTTTGTGCGAAAAACTAAATCAAATCAAATGTGATCTTAACACAATTTAATGAATTAGTGTGATTTGATTCAATAAAATCGAAATAATTTAGATTTTTTTTCAAAAATTTTCTCATATAGTATACATCGAATGGTAGTGTAAAAATAATTTTCGCGTACGTTACGTAATTGCCTATTGCCACATACACACTCACATTTGAACGATCATGCATACCAACTACGACGAACACTTGTTCGAGTAAATGCAATTGAAAATTCAAATGAAGAAAATAAAAACAAAATTTAAGAAAAAGTAAAGTTGTATTCACGCAAGCGTATTACCTCACAGTTGCGATACGATACATGTGTTGAAATAATTCTAAAACCGTACATTTTCGAGAGATACTATCGGATTACCAGAGTGAAGTCTACGCATACATATTTGGGAATGAATAGTGAATTGCCTTTTTTTCGAAAAAATGTTCTTCATTCTCCTTCTCCATGCGTTGAGATGGCGAAATAAAATCGATTTTTTTTCTCCAAAAAAAGAAAGAGAGCTATTCTTTTACCTCAAATCTTGTTACATTTTTGATGGTTTAAGTAATTTTTTTTTCTTTTTGAATTCATGAGTTGATTTATAACTTTTTTTTGGAGAATGTATAAAACCGAAAATGGACGAGCATTTTATTTGAACTTTTCTTATTGCCAAAAGAAAGAAGAAATAAATCAAAGCAACATTTTTGGAAATATTCCAGTTGCCGAAAAATACGGTTGACACAATTTTGAAAGTTCTTCCGACATCCGCGGCTGTCATATACGAGACAAATGGCCTTTAAATCAACTGAGGATATGAATTAGAAAATCAAACGAACGACTTAAAGAAAACATCGTTAATCTATAAAATCTGGATTGATAGAGCTCCGCTTTGCCTTGCTTATGCGCCACGCCATTGCTCTAGTCAAGCCAGGTTCGCGAAATTTTATCCTGATTATTTGATAATATTAGTCCCAGTGAGATAAAGAGCCATCTGAATTGATTTGACGGTCTTAAACACGACGTCGGAAATCTTGAACCTTTCTTTTGTTAGTTCGAATATTTTCAAATTAATTTTCGGCATATTACATAAATTGTAAATTACTTTTATTTAAAAAAAAAAAAAAAACCTTACAGACCCAAAATATGTGTGGTAGACAATTTCTCACATAACAGTATGCAACGCAGGGAATGAAACAGAAATGTTTTTTTTTAATTGCTAATTTTTATTTAGTTTTTTTTTTGCATTAATTTACGAAAGTAAAAAACCAAGCCCAGAGGCAGATTTAAGTTTATTTTAAATGAAACTTTCTAATCAACATAGAACCCTTTCAATTTCGTTTCGCACTAAATTATTGCAAATTTGTTAGTTATGAAAGCATTGTAGGGATACCTTATCTTCGGAGTCGACACATGCTGTAAGTCCTTTCCGCCCATTAGAGAGTGATGGGACGCAGAGCACAAGTGGTTGCACAAGGCGGTAGGGTTCAAATTCAGCGGAGATTGTAGAGACTGTTTGATAGATTGTAAAATCACAAGGTTCCACCAGGTTCAAAGTTTGTCTGACAAAAGTCCCTTAAGTCACATTAAATTGGTGTAATATTTGGTACCCGAATAAATTATATAAACAACTGATGTTGATAACAAGGATGCAAAGTTAAAATCGAGGAAGCAACTCCAGATAAATCCCATTCAATTCTCATAACCCAGAAGCTGATGTTATTTTTTTCTCTTTATATTTTTTTTTTCTCTTAGGGAAGCATTTGGGCTAAGAACAAACATAACTTGACTTACTTCCAAATCAATCGCGCAAATTCTAGCCCCAAAATCTCTCAAGTGTTTTTGATTCTTTTCATAAAGTAAAAAACAAAACTAAGAGAAAATGCCGAAACCAGTTGCCAGCCAGGAGGATGAGGATCCAACCCCATACTTGTTCGTATCATTGGAACAACGACGCATCGATCAATCGAAACCTTATGACTCGAAGAAAAATTGCTGGGTACCCGACGAGAAGGAGGGTTACCTGTTGGGAGAGATTAAGGCTACTAAGGGTGACATCGTTACCGTTAATTTGCCTGGTGGAGAGGTAATTTTATTGTTGTTTGTTTGTTTTATTTTTTTACACTTCCAGAGGAAAAAACAAAACAAAACAAAACAAAAAAAAAACACTTTAATTTCACTTTTTAAATTTTTTTTTACACAATTTATACGAAAAACAATATTTACTTGAACAACATAACTTTTGCATACCCGAAGCAAAAAACGTTTAAAGCAGATTTAGTACAAAAACCAAATCCCCCGAAGTACGAAAAAATTGAAGATATGGCAGATATGACTGTCCTAAACGAATCATGTGTGTTACACAATTTGAGACAACGATACTACGCTAAACTTATCTACGTAAGTGTCCAGTGAACGATAACTAATTAAGAATTTTCTTTTTTTTTTTTTTGCGTACATGATAATGATAGAGCAAAGATTTTAAGAAAGATCAGCTCCAACAAGTGAATCCACCAAAATACGAAAAAGCCGAAGATATGTCAAATTTGACATACCTCAACGATGCCTCTGTGTTGCATAACTTGAGGCAGAGATACTACCATAAGTTGATCTACGTAAGTACTGCTTTCTGTGTTACTGTGCGCCTTGCCTTATTGTTTACTGAACATTTTGTGAAAAATGTGAAAAATCAAAACCAATTGAAATTGGCAATAACTAGCTTGCAAAGGCCCTAAACTCTACCCAAAAATTGGGTAGAATATTTTTTGAAAAACCATTTCGACATGAAAGCAAAAAATATAAACAAAAAAAAACCCTTCCCTCATTAACACCGTGTTTTAACTCCCTCCAAATCAGCACTAACAGGGAAATGAACTTCCTTTCAAAATTTGAAAAAAAAGAACATTCAAAAGAATTGTTGCTTCTATATTTGCTTCATATATGCAGCTCTGACGTGACGTGTCCAATAATACAAAAAAAAATCAATCAAACCATTGTTTGCACTAATTGGCTTTCTGTTCAAGCAGACGAATGTTGAAAAACCAAAAGAATGGATCCAACCGAATTGGCAATATGCATGAGACCATACCAATCGATTTACAACGCACCGACATGAGCTGAATACTTTCAAAAACAAAAAATATATATGAATTTAGTATTTAAGGTTTTATATATTTATTTTTGCTTAATTTATGAAAACCCCTTAAAATCACATATACGATGTGAATAAGGGATTATTTCGTGAATTTTCAAGTGAAAAACCCGTTTCAAAAAAATATAAAAAAATATTTAGACGGGTTTTTCAGCTTTTGACAAAATTTGTTTTCACAAAAATTTTCTTTTATTGAATAATTTAACGAAAAAAAAACCACAAAAACGCCTGTCATAGAATCGTTGAACTAATGTGCACCTTAAATCCAACAGACTTACTCTGGTCTTTTCTGCGTTGCCATCAATCCTTACAAGCGTTATCCCGTATATACCAACCGTTGTGCCAAGATGTACCGTGGTAAGCGTCGTAATGAAGTGCCACCACATATTTTCGCTATTTCTGATGGTGCCTACGTCGACATGTTAACCAACCACGTTAATCAATCTATGTTGATTACTGGTGAGTCTGGTGCCGGAAAGACTGAAAACACGAAGAAGGTAATTGCCTACTTCGCCACTGTCGGCGCCTCAACCAAGAAGGATGATACCCAAAAATCTAAGGGTTCACTTGAAGATCAGGTCGTCCAAACTAACCCTGTGCTTGAAGCCTTCGGTAACGCTAAGACCGTCCGTAACGATAACTCTTCTCGTTTCGTAAGTATTTCACTTTATTTAATTTTTTCTACACAAATATAACAATTTTCTTCTCCCCTTCAACACTGAATAGGGTAAATTCATCCGTATTCACTTCGGCCCAACTGGTAAACTTGCTGGTGCTGATATTGAGACTTGTAAGTTTTAACAATCACTCTCGCCCTCATCCATTGGATCTCAAATCAATTTGCATTTTCTCCAATCCTCAGATCTTTTGGAGAAGGCTCGTGTCATTTCCCAACAATCTTTGGAACGTTCTTACCATATCTTCTACCAGATCATGTCTGGTGCCGTTGCTGGTGTCAAAGGTATAAAACTCGTAAACATTCATTACTCATTCACATCAAGTTCATTGACTTTTCTCTCATCTCTCATGTATTCACATAAATCGACTACTTTTTCTTAGTTTAATTCTGAATCTCACTTATAGCGTAGAGTTCTAGATTTAAATGAAATCGTTTGCAAGAAAGTATTTTGCAAGACGAAACAGGACTTTATTTATTATTATTTCTTTTTTTTTATTATCTACAATATTTTCTGGCTGATTTTAATACAACATTTTTTGTTATTATTTAAACCCACTTCCATAGACGCTTGTCTCCTGTCAAATAATATTTACGATTATCATGTCGTATCCCAGGGAAAAATTTCAGTCGCCAGTATCGATGATAACGAAGAAATGCTCCTTACCGATGTAATTTTAAATTTTAATCTACTCGTTGCAAAACAAAAAAAAAAAAAAAACAAAAAGATTTGTTGTATTTTATATATGATATATTTTTTTGGTAGCGCAGATCTTATAACAGCAATAGGGAAAACACATGTTTTTTCTTTTCCTTATTTTTTTTTTTGACACATAACTACATAGATAGTTGAATGGTTTATATTTTTATGGAATGTTTACTCTACTATAGTCTTGATCCACATGAAATGAATGATCATTGGACAAGAATTATAGCCGATCCCATGATACGGATTTGGAGCGATAACCCACACACACATACACACAGAAACAAAAGAGAACCAAAAAAATCCAAAAACCCAAAAATTGTTTACTAAAAAGACACATTCGTTTGGAAAAATGTTGAACTATTTTTGGGTAGAAAATCTCTAAAGTTGACTGAGAGATTGCCAAATCTTAACTAACAATTGTCTTGCAATCCTTGTTATTTTTTTTATTTTTTATAGAGCGCGGCGGCGTAGTTTCAGTTCACCCTTGTTTAGTTTAAGTTACACGACACAAACACCCATAAGGAATGATTTAAGTATAAATAGTGATGTAGAGATTTCGTTCGGCTGACTGCCAGTGGCAGTCAGGCCTGAACAAGCGGTGCTTAAGTTCATCACTTTAAACAACCCTTTTCAAAAGAATCCAAATTAACACGAAAAAATGATTGATATAGATGTTCACAAAATTATATATAAAATAAAAATTATATATAAGAGGATCACTGATCTTCCGTTTGTGAAAAAAGAAATCAATATTTTCTGAATTGAATCCTTAATGGATGATTGGTTCTTGATTCTCTTTCAAAACACCGCCCAATTGGAAAACCTTAAATAAAACAAAAAAAACAATCAAAATATTCAATTTGTAGATGATCTTTAAATCAAATTAAATTTATATCTTATTCTATACTTAAAACCATCCTTTAAACCACATACATTTATGACTAACCCAGAAAACATGAAAATCGAAAACCAAAAATGTTTAAAAACATTTTCAGCATGAGAAATTATGTATTTAAATTTTTTGTTTTTTTACATTCCCAATACACTTAACCAAACGTAGAATATTGCTTGCTGTCCAACAACATCTACGATTACCATATTGTATCCCAAGGAAAAGTTTCAGTTGCTAGTATCGATGATTCCGAAGAATTGCACATTACCGATGTAAGAATCGGAAACTCCATTTTATACACTCACTAAAACAAAAACAATTTTATGTTTGTTTACATGTCGCCGCTTAATTTAATTATTACACTTAAGAAATTACAAATCACTTACAATTCGTAAGGAAATAAAATTGCTTTGTTTCCTTACGAATCGTACAGCACAGCCTTAATGTTTGCTTTATCTTTCAGTTAGTTGTCCTTTATAGTTTAAGAGTAACACAAATGCTTCACCGCAAAACACCGCTTATACGCTACACAAAATTAGCAAATGAAAAACTAACTTTAGTTAAGTTGACTTTTATTCAGGATGGGGGTTTATATACAGTAGTTACATTTTCTCAAACAAACAAAGCATATCCTTAAAACTGAGGAAACAAAAAAAAAACAATATTTGATTAGTTAGTTTTGCTCAGATGCTATAATAATTATTTATTGTTATTATGAATTAGAGATGACATTTCTTTCGCCACGAATTGGTGATTATCCTGGAATTTGTCAGGGTAAAACAAGGATTCCCGGTGTCAACGATGGTGATGAATTTGAATTAACTGATGTAAGTCGGTAACAAAAAATCAAAAAAAAAAAAAAAAACATCCACAGAAAACCTGTACAAAACAACAAATGTTCTCTCTTTCCATCCTACATACATCCCTCCATTCTTTAATCCTTTTATCTCTTCTTCTTTTCTTCTCCTTTTTCTTGATTTTTTTGTTGCCACATACTATCTACCTTCTTCTTATTCTACTTCTTCTTCTTCTTTTTCTTCTCATCAACTATTTATTGTATATAGGTGATATATCTTCTGATATTCCGGAATTTGTCTTTTGTATAAAAGAATACATTTATTTCTCCTACCGAAATCTATCAATCTATAAAAGATATATACATACATAGCTTTTTTGTAGTAAAAAAAAAATGTGTAAATATATACATAAAATATTTTTTTTTTGCTGTTCGAAAAGTTTGTTTTTGAAACTACAAACTTAGCTAGGAGCAGGTCTCCAACATGTTCACAAACAATTGGCAATCACATCGATAACACTGGGAACTTAATTCGAAAAAAAAACAAACGAAAATTAGTACAAATTTTGAATAAGAATTTTTTTTTATATATTTTTGTTTCCTCAAATATGGTTTATAAGGATTTAAATGAAGAAATTATTCCATGAAATATGTATTAAAGCCCGCTCCTGGCTTAGGTAAACAGAGATGAGTTATTGAAACTTTGTATATACATACACACACACAGGAATGGCTTCTAGTGCACACATGTACATATATATTTACTATTTTGAAACATGTATGTACAACATATGTATTTTAATTTTTTTTTTTTTTTTGATGAAATGAAAAATCTGTAAGCAGGCTAGGAAGGGGTGAGAAAATTGATGAATTTCAGATACGAATGAGATTCGTGACAGGCTCGTTTCCATATATTTCATTCAGTCACATCGCTGAAACGTCATGTATGAAACATTTTGATTCGAACAGAAAATGAATCACAGTTTGGGTCTACCACCCATTGAAGAAAAAAAAAATCTCCTGGAGTATTATTTAACCTCAGCAACAATCTCTCATTTAAATTAAAAATAAAAAAAAATCAAATGCACTTCTCTTGATATGCAATTTATTCCAAAACAACAATCGAAATTCAAAATAATTGGCTACAAAAACAGAAAATTGCATACACAAGAGTCAAAGTGACAAGCACTTCACGTAAACTATATACAAAAACTTTAATTTTTGTAAATGCTGAATAATACAAACAAAAAAAAAACATAAATATTCTATAGATATGTGCTTCCTGTCAGACAATATTTACGATTACGTTAACGTATCACAAGGCAAAATCACTGTACCAAATATGGATGACGGTGAGGAATTCACGTTGACAGATGTAAGTTTCAGTAAATGTCTTAGCAGCACCACCATACCGATAGAACCGGAAAAAAAAAACAATCTATATCATTCCAAAAATTATGTATCCACTTATGGCACTTATCCTTCGTTTTTTGTTTTTGTTTATTTTATTGTTACATGTTTCATGTGTTTGGAGCAGAAAATATCCGGAGCGATATCCGATTCCAAACATTCAATTTTTGAGGAATGAACTTTGCATTGCACTCTTTTCGTCCCTCCTCCCCCCACAAGAAATTCAAATTCAAATTCAAATTTTCAAAATATAAATTCGTAGTGTTCGTAGTAGCGACATCAATTCAGTCAGTAAATGAATTGATTAACGGCTATATGAAAAATAGCCTGTTGTGATTCGAAACAAATACACTGTGTATCCCATGAATGTTTAGTTGGTATGCCCATCCATTTATATTTATGTTTATTACTTATTGTCATGTTTTATGTTAGTTCTATGCGAATGCATTTTTATTCTCTATACTCTGTTTGAATCTTTGAATTCCGGAATATGTTATGCTCGAAAAAAAACAACAAAAAAAAAACGTAAAATTTTCAAATTGTTTTCCCGTAAGTTTAGATACTTTTTCTATCTATCTATTGTGTGTGACTATCTTACTCTACTGTTATGGTTAGAATTAAATTTGTTTCTATAGATGTTTAAATGCACCAAGTAGCAACAAAAAAAATCCAAAACAATGGATCAAAGATTTTCAAATTATTTCGTTATAGAAAAAAAATACCTATTTTTTGTTCAAATTTAGGATGCACTACGCTTTGCAATGCAAAATGACAATTTGCTATACGTAGAAGGCTGCAATTTTTTTACGCCAAGCACCTGTGTGTTGATTTCCGTTTTTTGTGTTTTGTGCAAAATGTGTTCCAGTATTTTGTAGAAAAATATATTTTTTCTTTGTTCTGTTTGTTCTCAGTTTTAAGTGCTTCTTGTCTCGTATTCTGGCATGTTTTCCGCTTTTAAAACCTCTTTCATGGCCAAAAATGATTTAAATCAGACTTAGTTCTGTCAATTCCACGAATCTAATATAAACTTCCTTTATTTTCACTTATCAAAAAAAAATACACACAAAATTATAGCAAGCTTTCGATATCTTGGGCTTCACCAAGCAAGAGAAGGAGGATGTCTACAAAATCACCGCCGCTGTCATGCATATGGGTGGTATGAAATTCAAGCAGAGGGGTCGCGAAGAACAGGCTGAACAAGATGGTGAAGAGGAGGGTGGACGTGTTGCCAAACTTTTGGGTTGCGATGTCGCCGATTTGTACAAGAACTTGTTGAAGCCCCGCATCAAGGTCGGTAACGAGTTCGTCACCCAGGGTCGTAATGTCCAACAAGTTACCAACTCAGTTGGTGCCCTTTGCAAGGGTGTCTTCGATCGTCTCTTCAAATGGTTGGTCAAGAAGTGTAACGAAACTTTGGATACAAAGCAAAAACGCCAGCACTTCATTGGTGTCCTGGATATTGCTGGTTTCGAAATTTTCGACGTAAGTATTCAACATTCTAATTATGATTTTGATTTTCACAAAATAGGGGCAAATTGGATGGGATTTGTTGAAAAAAATCAAAAAAAAAAAATCAAATGCAATTCTCATTTGGGGGTTGTATTTGTTGTTGATTTGTTTTTTTTTTTTTTTTTTTTCTTCGAAACCCTCATCATTGTCGGTGAAAAGTTGTATTTGTTGGCTTTTCATCGATTTTGATCCAAATCTAAATTACATACACAAAATCTACATCAAAGTGCTGAGGTAATGCAGCTTACTTTAGAGTAAGACAACAACAGAGTCAGACAAAGGAAGGAGAAATTCAATTTGATTTTACACAAACAGACGAACACTTTATACTTTTTGGCTAGCTTCTTCTTCCTTTAGAAAACGCTCTATCGGATCACAGTTTCATGGACTTCATTTATTCAATTCACATGAAAAAACTCACACAAATTACATACCACACAAGAACACATACATATTTGATTATTTTTTTAAAAAAATGAATTTACACATTTCATGCATGATTTCGACACAAAAAGTATTTAGCTGGATATCCACAGACTGTGTGTGACATAAAATTTTATGAATTTACTTGTCAAAATTTAAAGCAAAATTTTTGTAAACAATATAGTACAACGGTTTCGAACAATTGTGTATCAACTTTACCAATGAGAAATTGCAACAATTCTTCAACCATCACATGTTCGTTCTGGAACAAGAAGAATATAAGAAAGAAGGTATCAATTGGGAGTTTATCGATTTCGGTATGGACTTGCTGGCCTGTATTGATCTCATTGAAAAGGTGTCTATCAAATCGAAAATCGTATTTTCAGTTTTAACCACAAACAAAATATTTGTTAGCCTGTTGTTTTTATTTTTTTTTTTTGCAAAAATTTGTTTAGACGTGTGTGAAGGAAATCGAAAATACTATGATAAGTACGATATGTGTTCTATGTATGTATTTAAACAAAAAACATTTGCATGATAAATTATTCCCACATTCACCGATTAAGATGCAACATGATGTACATTTATTATTTTTTTTTTTTTGAATTGAGCACTCCAGCAGATAATTTCTATTTTATTTTCAAACACACAACATAATCATGTTTAGTTGAATGGTTTCGAACAAATTTGCATTAATTTCACCAATGAAAAATTGCAACAATTCTTCAATCACCACATGTTCATTCTTGAACAAGAAGAATACGTGAAGGAAGGTATCGAATGGACCTTCATCGATTTTGCGATGGATCTTCTAGCCTGTATTAATTTAATTGAGAAGGTATTATCCACAAGATGCTGTAGGCGGATGTGTACAATGTGTACAAAATAACACTTGTTGATGATGATGTTGTCCTCTACGAGTTCTGTACTTGTTTTGTATTGTATATCCATCCACACATAGTGTATGTCTGTCAAATGTGAAATGGCATTGTAATCATGTCGTTTAATTATTATTTCATTTGTCAATTTTTGTTACTTTATGTACGGTTTTGTGTAAGCCCAGCTCCTCAATTCATAAGAAACGATATGAAATGAAATGAAAAAAAAAGAAAAACAATATTTGTTTATGACCTCTATCTATATCATGCTCTTTAATCACTACATTTTTTCTTCAATTCCTATCCTCAAAAATAAATCCTAAATCCCAATGCACCCAAAATACCAAAAAAAAAAATCAAAAAAAATGCTTGGTTCGCTCCACAAATAGTACAACGGATTCGAGCAATTGTGTATCAATTTCACTAACGAAAAATTGCAACAATTCTTCAACCATCATATGTTTGTGCTTGAACAAGAAGAATACCAACGTGAAGGTATTGAATGGACCTTCATTGATTTTGGAATGGATCTGCAACATTGTATTGAGTTGATTGAGAAGGTATAAGGCCCACTTAAAACAGGGTTCAACAAAACAATCTTACATTTAACCACTAACACAATTCCAAGATGACTACAACAAAAAAAAAAAAAAACACAAAAAGACAAAAAAAAATCACTTGGGAGAGCCTTACACGTGTGATCTGTGTGTTGCTTTCTTTATATATTATTATAAAAGTCCATAACTCAAATATAACCAGCTTTCTGCAACCAATTTGAATAATCCGTAGCGTTAAAAATGTCTAACAAATCAAGGTAAGATACATGTAGCATGCATAACAAAACTACTGAATAATGCTTCAGAAAGAACTTGACTGTAATTCAAACTAACTTCCCCGATTCAATCGGACAGAATCTAATGTATTTTATTTAATTTTTCTTTACAAATGCTATAGCCTATGGGTATCTTGTCCATTCTTGAAGAAGAGTCTATGTTCCCCAAGGCCACCGATCAGACATTCGCCGAAAAATTGACCAACACCCATTTGGGTAAATCGGCACCATTCCAGAAGCCAAAACCACCAAAGCCCGGTCAACAAGCTGCTCACTTTGCTATTGGTCATTATGCTGGTGTTGTTGCATACAACATCACCGGTTGGTTGGAGAAGAACAAGGATCCTTTGAACGATACCGTTGTTGATCAATTCAAGAAGTCTGCCAACAAATTGCTGATTGAAATCTTCGCCGATCATCCAGGACAATCTGGTACCGCTGAACAGGCCAAGGGTGGTCGTGGTAAGAAGGGTGGTGGCTTCGCTACTGTCTCTTCAGCCTACAAGGAACAGTTGAACAGCTTGATGACAACATTGCGTTCGACACAACCTCATTTCGTGCGTTGTATCATTCCAAATGAAATGAAACAACCTGGTCTTGTGGATGCTCACTTGGTTATGCATCAATTGACATGTAACGGTGTACTTGAAGGTATCCGTATTTGCCGTAAAGGTTTCCCCAACAGGATGATTTACCCCGATTTCAAGATGCGGTAAGTTCAACATTTACAAATGTCATTACATTTTCAAAAAAAAAAAAAATCATTAGGTTTTTAGGTTCTTATTTTAGGATTTTCTGTAGACTAGGACAAATTTAAAAAAAAAAAACTCATTTTTGTTTGAAGCAGATTATAATGTTTATTTTTCAATTAAAACTTCATAGCTACATGATTTTGGCACCGGCTTTAATGGCTGCTGAAAAACAACCAAAGAACGCCGCCGCTAAGTGCTTGGAAAGCATTGGCTTGGATCCTGACATGTACCGAATTGGTCACACTAAGGCAGGCGATAAATTCCCAGTCGAATAGACTTTTATGTTGATTGATCCGATCCTATATCTAGTTGAAGTTGATTACTTGTTTATGGTTTTTTATTTTTTTTTTGTCATGCTGTGGCAACTGTAAAGCAGTTGCTTGCTGTAGTAGTCTTATGTTGAATCCTCCTATATGTTGAACCTTTTGGATTGTAGCCCCAGTATTTGTAGATTATTCATTTATTTATTTTTTTTTATTTTTTTAGTATTTATTTGAAATCTTATGAAATGTTCATCCTTTTTTGTCATCACTCTTGTATGAAGTTGAAGTTTGATCCATTTGCACAATCCTGAATGGTTATTTGTATCCCTTTTTCAGCATCATAGATACGAAAGCAAGTCACTTTCACTGCATTCCAATAGATAATCAATCACTTTCACTCGAATTATGGGTCACAAGCAACATACACAAACTTAGTCCTTGTCCTTTCAGATTGAAACAGATTCTCTCTCTCTCTCTGTCTGTCTCTTTCTCTCACTGAACTGTTAGATACATCACTTTATTTTTACACCAACTTTTTTTTTTGACACACATCTATATGTTCATTATTTTATTCTATTTTTCCCCCCGACACATTACAGGTACCAAATTCTTTGCCCCGCTGCCATTAAAGAAATTCCCGACACAAAGAAAGCCTCTAAAGTAATCATTGAGTCCACTGAGCTCAATGAAGATATGTACCGTCTCGGACACACTAAGGCACGACTCCAATACCTTACTTTCTCTATATTTTGATTTCTTCGATTTCACGTTTTACGTTTGTTTACTGCACGTTCAATTTGTGTTCGTAAAGCCGCAGCCATCTATCCAAGACTCACCAAACTCTGATCGAAAACTAATGAGACTGTAAATCAATCAGCGTTTAACGGTGTACAACAAAGAAGACATTCTTTCTTGGATAGATATTTGGCAAAGCACACATAGATTTATGTTGCAAAACCCATACATGGAAAGCAACAGAATGTCCCATTGCATGAATTCTATTTTTTTTTTTCTATTCTTTACTTAAACACCTACACTATACACCAACACAAACACACTTTTCGTTGATTCAAATGCTTAAAAAATCCCCTGAAGGATATTTGTTTCACAGATTAGTACACATAAACCCCTTTGACAGAAGTAGAATTCACAACCTCCGAAAGGGGCTCAATAGACAATGCCCACTTTCAGAGTTTCATTTGATCTTGTTTTAGTTTAACCATCGTAGAAATATTGATTTTCATTTTCATTTTATTTTAATTTTCCACTTTGATATGGTTTTCATTAATATCACTAATCATCAATCCTTACATTAGTTACAAAATCATGTGCCCCAAGTTACTGGTGGGTGAAATGAAGGATAGTAAGGCAACCGAAATCATCATTAACTTTATTGACTTGCCTGAAGATCAATACCGTATTGGTAGAACTAAGGTATACACAGAAATCTACTCAAACGTTCTCCAAAAACATCACATTTTGCACGTTCACACCACACACACACACACCACTAACTCATCAAAAAGACATCATTTGTTGATACTAAACATTGTGTTTTTGACTTGCACACCCCCTAGAAAAACCAATTCCCACCCTCTTGCTGAATGGCTGAATGCACCAAATAAGCCAGCAAAAATATAACTAATGCTATTTATAGCCCTCCTCCTCCCCCACTATATATGCGTGTTTCTATTTGAGATCCACTAACCGTCTACAAAAATAAAAGATTAGTAAGTCCAGTCAAAATTATGACATGACTCATGGACTAACTAATCGTGGAAACTTCTAGAGGACAGATTAATCTAACATTTTGAAAAAAAAAAAACACATTCCATTATGGCAATGTATAGGTGTTCTTCCGCGCTGGTGTCCTGGGTCAGATGGAGGAGTTCCGTGATGAACGTCTTGGCAAAATCATGTCATGGATGCAAGGTTGGGCCCGTGGTTACTTGGCTCGCAAGGGCTTCAAGAAACTGCAAGAGCAACGTGTTGCCCTTAAGGTCGTGCAACGTAACTTGCGCAAATACTTGCAATTGCGCACATGGCCATGGTACAAATTGTGGCAGAAGGTCAAGCCCCTCCTCAACGTCAGCCGTATTGAGGATGAGATTGCCGTAAGTATACATGTTTATATTCTCTTTCTTTTTGGTTGATTGCGCGGTCTACTGCTCTAATTTAGATGGAACACTCATGCATACATATGTGGATATGGCTGTTCGAATTGTTTACTTTGGGATTCTTAAAATCGAGAATTCTAAGGGAAGCGATGGGCCAAGACATTTTCGTGTGCAATTATTTACAAGCTCCCGCCTTCATGCAACTATCGAATGACCACACAATTAGAATGGAATTTGTTGAAAAATCTCGTCTACACTCGGTCACAAATGAGCCCACAAATATTCTGCACTTTTTTTTTTTTGTTAAATTTTGTTGCAGTCCCACTGAACACATCCCGGATTGTATCTTGAAATACTTTTATTAGAAGGGTTTTTTTTGAAAATCTGCTTCAGTTTCAGTTTCCTAACTAGTCGTTAAACATTTTTGAATAGAATGCATTTATTTTCTAAACCATCCTTCAGTCTAATTGAACACATCCCGGATTTTTGAATAGAATGCATTTAATTTCCAAACCATCCTTCAGTCTCATTGAACACATCCCGGATTCGGTGTCTTCAAATACTTTTCAAATTTTGCTTCAGTCTTAATTTGAGAGAATGCATTTATTTTCAAACTGAACACATCCCCAAATACTTGCATTTCTATAAAATATGAATGTCACAAAATAATCCACATCAATTTCGATGACAGAGAAGTGCAGAAATTTGCATTTTGATAAGGCGTGGCATTCGTCGCTTCACTGCAATCTGCATCCGAAGCGATTCGAAAGGTGCAATGATTGATGAATAGCTCTGTCCCAGAATACTAACTAGAAATAGATTAGCACCGATCATCGTCATTTGGCCAGGCAACTCAACTCGTCCATCTGAAATAAAATTAATTAGATTCTGATTCAAAAATATTTGAAAACAAATCACGCATACCGAAGAATAGCAAAATTTCTCCTTCAAGACGCGTTCACGCGCAGTCAAAAATGTATGCGGTCACTTGAAACCAATCCAAATTGTGTCGAAAAATGTATAAGTATCTGCATTCGGGCGTGTATCCCAATTATACATATGTCTCATACATTTTGAGAGTGTAAAACAATTTCCACCTGTCCAATTAGTCAGATGACAAAATTTATTAAAAATATGACACATTCCAAAAGAGTTTTTGAAAATATGAAAAGCAAAAAAAAAACATGAAAAAATTCATATTGAAATTTATTTTTAGACCCAAGTGTATCCATTACCTGCCACCACTCTTTCTCCTTCGAAATGCGCGCTTGTGTCTGTGCAGTTACACTAGACTTATTATAATGACTGGCTGAGAATATTTTTACGCTTCGCGATAAACTCTCAATCCATCCGAAATGGAAACATTTAGCTTCCTTCAAGGAACAGAATGAAATGAATTTAAAATAGAAAGACTACTTTGGGTATCGGAAATCGTTTTTCGTTTTGCGAAGGTGTACACCATCACCCATCCTCGGCACTCACTCTGCGAACTCATTAATTACCAACCCGGTAAAGGTGGATATTTTTAGATACTCCAGATCATTCGATACAAGGCGTAGTTTACCTCGTCTTTAACTTATGTTTACAACTGAATGAAAAGCACCGCATTGAAAGTCCGAATATGCAGCATCTGTTGTTAAATATTTCTCCACACACAGTATCAACAACAAGAAACGGGTACATTAAACACATGTGTGCTTTTTATTGAGTATACCTTCAGCTGAGTTCAGCGGTATAAAAATATCTGGAATGGTATAAACTGCAAGATAAACATGTCTCATTCGCTTTAAATTAAATTTAGAAAGATGATGATAAACGATTTATCATCCATCTGACCACCGCCGCGCCATTTGCTGAACAAAGATGGAAAGACACATGTGCACGATTAAGTCCCTCGATCACTTAGTTTTTCTTTTTTCGGAATTCCTTTGAGTACAGATGGTATAAATTTATGTTTCTGTTTGATTTGCACATGCCCAAGAAGTTGAGTGAAATGCAATAAAACATAAAGCAGCATACTCATTGCCAGCCTCCGATTGGTCATCGAGAGTGTTAGAAAATGTTAGCTCAAAATATGATACATATGTGTAAACGATGGCATATTCATCCATCCCCACCTTTTAATCACCCAATTAGAATTATGACTACCACACTTATACAATTCTTCCTTCTTCCTCACCAGTCATATTCAATAAAATTTCATATTAATATGATCCCCATGGGTGGGGATGGGCAAATGTATCCATCTGAAAACGCTCACTCATAGGTGAAGCGCACACATTTTCGAATCCGTACCCCACTCTAATGCCAACACACACACACTCACACACACGCGTGTATATCGATGAGTAATTTGCAATATTTTGGGTGAAGAAGTTCAATCTACCTGAAGCACACTCCGTGAGAGTGTTAATCAGTCTTAGACCCACATACAGGACATACATCGAATTGAAATCGACTAAGCAGCAGCATTCCAGTTGTTGACCAGCTAGCTAATCGGACCTAGTTAACTGAAGATAATTTTTTTTTGTTTTCGAGTAATTCTTCTTTCATTCATATTATTTAACGAACAATAAAAAACAAAAAACCATCAATACGATACAAGTATTAATATTCAATAAGTGCGCGAATTTGAATTCAAAGAAGATTACCTCGGTCCAACGATAAACGGCAAATATTTTACTGAACACAAAATATTTCATCGAAAGGGGATTTTTCGAAATTCTTACAACTGCAACGGTTAAATCGAGTTCTAGTTCTAGTTCCTTCCGTCGAGAGTTTATCGAAGTTCGGGGTCGAAAAATCTAGTGCGATTTAAAAAAATGGAAGCAGCAAGTGAACCATCAGCACAAAGTGCAGTAGATTCGCAATCACCATCAGTGACAGATGAGAAATCTGAATTATCGCCAAATCATACTAATGAATCGAATTTTGAAAAAAATTTACAGAGGCTCGAGGAGAAGGCAAAGAAGGCTGAGGAAGCTCATGCCGCTGAAGTTAAGATCCGCAAGGAATTGGAAGTCCTCAACGCTAAGTTGTTGGCTGAAAAGACCGCTCTGTTGGACTCCTTGTCCGGCGAAAAGGGTGCCCTCCAAGATTTCCAAGAAAGGTGCGCCAAGCTCACTGCCCAAAAGAACGACCTCGAAAATCAATTGCGTGTAAGTATCTAGCTAGATGTGAAGATCTCCGAAAAGATCCTCGAAATCGATTACCAAGTGGAACAAAATGAAATTAATCAAGTGTCGTAAAAAAAAAATGCATATTTTCTATTAATTTTATCTGCGAGTGATATTTTTAAGTGAGCCTAAATTTGCAGAGATTAATTTTGTTCACTCTTAAATCGATTAATCGAGGCCCGTAAATTATTTCCTCAGAGTGGCTGTGAAAATGTGAAAATATCTAAGCGAAATCTATTTTTAACGGCAGAGATTGAAATCCAATTCGTACACACCCGAATGGATTATCAATCATGTAGTTAAAAAAGAAGAAGCGAAGGGAATTCGAAATGAAATTTTTCATATCCACTTAAGAGGTGTCTAAATTTAGCCATGCACAGGGGGAGAATATTTCTGATCGAGATTTGGTATTTTCTTTTTTTTCTTTTTACTTGGCATCACTTAATAGGACATCCAAGAACGTCTGTCCCAAGAGGAAGATGCCCGCAACCAGTTGTTCCAACAAAAGAAGAAGGCCGATCAAGAGATCTCCGGCTTGAAGAAGGATATTGAGGATTTGGAATTGTCCGTCCAAAAGGCCGAACAAGACAAGGCCACCAAGGACCATCAAATCCGCAATTTGAATGACGAGATCGCCCACCAGGATGAGCTCATCAACAAATTGAACAAGGAAAAGAAGATGCAGGGAGAGACCAACCAAAAGACTGGTGAAGAACTCCAAGCCGCCGAAGATAAGATCAATCACTTGAACAAAGTCAAGGCTAAGTTGGAGCAAACCTTGGACGAATTGGAGGACTCACTTGAGCGCGAGAAGAAACTCCGTGGTGATGTTGAGAAGTCCAAGCGCAAGGTTGAGGGCGATTTGAAATTGACCCAAGAGGCTGTATCAGATTTGGAACGCAACAAAAAGGAACTGGAACAAACTATTCAACGCAAGGACAAGGAAATTTCATCATTGAGCGCTAAATTGGAAGATGAACAATCGGTTGTTGGAAAATTGCAAAAACAAATCAAGGAACTACAGGCCCGCATTGAAGAATTGGAAGAAGAAGTCGAAGCCGAACGTCAAGCCCGCGCCAAGGCAGAGAAACAACGCGCTGATTTGGCCCGCGAATTGGAAGAATTGGGTGAACGTCTTGAAGAGGCCGGCGGTGCAACATCAGCTCAAATCGAATTGAACAAGAAGCGTGAAGCTGAATTGAGCAAATTGCGTCGTGACTTGGAAGAGGCTAACATTCAACATGAGTCCACATTGGCTAACTTGCGCAAGAAGCACAACGACTCTGTTGCCGAGATGGCCGAACAAGTTGATCAATTGAACAAATTGAAGGCTAAGTAAGTATGATTTCATTTGTCCACTGAATTCGTTTTCTTTTCTTCTCTTCTAGGGATTAGTGTTGTACTCGTTACAGTGTGTTCGTCATAAATCAAATACGAACACGATTACAAAACTTTTCTGATCTTAACTGATCTCATTCGAATTCTTGGCTTTGACCAAACTCGTTCACTGAATTTGAAAATTTGAAAATTTGACAATTTTGGCCAACTTTTTGGTCAAACTTTCACCCGACATGCTTGTCGAAAGATCGTCTGTATTTTGCAGACGATCAATGATCATGAATGCACTCATCCCACATTTGACATTTTGAACAACCACATCCATGTGAACTGTCAAACATGTGTTATGTGTCAAAAAAAAAATAACCACGACATTCATTAAAATTTCTTAATTTTATTTTAAATTAAAAAAAAAAATAAATAAATTAGGGCCGAACATGATCGCCAGACCTGCCATAACGAATTGAATCAAACTCGTGCCGCATGTGATCAACTTGGTCGCGAAAAGGTAAACCTAAAACAAAAGCAACGAACTGTCAGAATGCACTGCATACGTTTTTACTTGTGTTAATCTATCGGATGTCACATAAACAATTTTTGTTATCCATTCAAACTGTGTCGCATGAGTCCGTCTTGTGCTCAACAGAAAAAGAAACAAAATCACAATAAATAATAAAATAATTGTCACCCCTTTAAAACAGTCCCCAAATTATCCTCCGTCTTGACACAAGAGGATCCAAAAATCTCACGATAAATAAATAAATATATCGATCTTCAGCAAAAAAAAAACAATGGAAATGGACACTTTATCCCAACGAGCATCGAACTGAGTATTTAACACTATTTAACCAACGAAAGGGTTTTGATAATGATTAATTTAAACATTGTGTTCTTTTGTCTTTAACACACTTTTAACCATTGCAACAAACGTTTACTTGTTATTTCCTTAGGGCTGAAAAGGAGAAGGCCCAATACTTCGGTGAATTGAATGACCTCCGCGCCGGTGTTGATCACCTTTCAAACGAGAAGGTAGAGAATAAAAACTTGAGTTTAAAAAAAAAAACAAAAATTGAATTCGCTGCAAATTTGTCTGCAATATATTCGCTGTAAATATTTCGCTAAGCAAAAAAAAAATAGTCGCTGCAATAATTCGCCTAATGTTTTGCCGATCCAAAAAAAATAAAAATGGAGGATATTCCGCCCAGGATAATGGCTCCAGAACTTCAGCTCTAAATGCTAAAACATACCCACCTCCCCCAAAAATGTTCCCCCCAAATCTAATGCACTTTGGTGTCAAAGAAAATAACCTCCCTCTTAATACGGCTAATCATGTTTTGCCTGCTTGTTGTATGTATTCAAAGCACGAATAACATCCCTGTTTGAGAAACATGCTAAATACTTTTTTTGTGTCCTGTAGGCTGCCCAAGAAAAGATCGCCAAGCAATTGCAACACACCCTCAACGAAGTTCAATCGAAATTGGACGAAACCAACAGGACCCTCAACGATTTCGATGCCTCAAAGAAGAAGCTCTCCATCGAGAACTCCGATCTGTTGCGTCAATTGGAAGAGGCCGAATCTCAGGTGTCACAGTTGTCCAAGATCAAGATCTCTTTGACCACACAACTCGAGGATACTAAGCGTCTTGCCGATGAGGAGGGCCGTGAACGTGCCACCCTTCTTGGTAAATTCCGCAACTTGGAACACGACCTGGACAACCTCCGTGAACAAGTTGAGGAGGAAGCCGAAGGCAAGGCTGACTTGCAACGTCAACTCAGCAAGGCTAACGCTGAAGCTCAAGTCTGGCGCAGCAAGTACGAGTCTGATGGTGTTGCCCGCTCCGAAGAATTGGAAGAAGCCAAGAGGAAGCTCCAAGCCCGCTTGGCCGAGGCCGAAGAGACCATCGAGTCACTCAACCAGAAGTGTGTTGCCCTCGAGAAGACCAAGCAACGCCTGTCGACCGAAGTCGAAGATTTGCAATTGGAAGTCGACCGTGCCAATGCCATTGCCAACGCTGCCGAAAAGAAACAGAAGGCATTCGACAAGATCATTGGAGAATGGAAACTCAAGGTCGACGATTTGGCCGCCGAGTTGGATGCTTCCCAGAAGGAATGCCGCAACTACTCCACCGAATTGTTCCGTCTCAAGGGTGCCTACGAAGAAGGCCAGGAACAACTTGAAGCCGTCCGTCGCGAGAACAAGAATCTCGCTGATGAAGTCAAGGATCTGCTCGACCAAATTGGTGAGGGTGGCCGCAACATCCATGAAATCGAGAAGGCACGCAAACGCCTTGAAGCCGAAAAGGATGAACTCCAAGCTGCTCTTGAAGAAGCTGAGGCTGCTTTGGAACAAGAAGAGAACAAGGTTCTCCGTGCTCAACTCGAATTGTCTCAAGTTCGTCAAGAAATCGATCGCCGCATCCAAGAGAAGGAGGAAGAGTTCGAGAACACCCGCAAGAACCACCAACGTGCCCTCGACTCCATGCAAGCATCTTTGGAAGCCGAAGCCAAGGGTAAGGCTGAGGCCCTTCGCATGAAGAAGAAGTTGGAAGCTGACATCAATGAACTTGAAATTGCTTTGGATCATGCCAACAAGGTAAGTTACCGCTGCTGCCCGGAACCCACAGGGACTCATGTCATTTTTTTATTTATTTTAGGCTAATGCCGAGGCCCAAAAGAACATCAAGCGCTACCAACAACAACTCAAGGACATCCAAACCGCCCTTGAGGAAGAACAACGTGCCCGTGACGATGCCCGCGAACAACTTGGCATTTCTGAACGTCGTGCCAACGCCCTCCAGAACGAACTTGAAGAATCTCGTACTCTTCTCGAACAAGCCGACCGCGGCCGCAGACAAGCCGAACAAGAATTGGCCGATGCCCATGAACAACTCAACGAAATTTCAGCCCAAAACGCTTCTATTTCCGCCGCCAAGAGGAAATTGGAATCCGAACTTCAGACACTCCACTCTGACTTGGATGAACTGTTGAACGAAGCCAAGAACTCCGAAGAGAAGGCCAAGAAGGCCATGGTTGATGCTGCCCGTCTTGCTGATGAGCTCCGCGCCGAACAAGATCATGCCCAAACACAAGAGAAACTCAGGAAAGCCCTTGAACAGCAAATCAAGGAATTGCAAGTCCGATTGGATGAGGCTGAAGCTAACGCTCTCAAGGGAGGCAAGAAGGCCATCCAAAAATTGGAGCAACGCGTCCGCGAATTGGAGAACGAATTGGACGGTGAACAGAGGAGACACGCTGATGCCCAAAAGAATCTCCGCAAATCAGAACGCCGCATTAAGGAATTGTCCTTCCAATCTGAAGAGGACCGCAAGAACCACGAACGCATGCAAGACTTGGTAGATAAATTGCAACAGAAGATTAAGACATACAAGAGGCAGATTGAGGAAGCCGAAGAGATCGCCGCCTTGAACTTGGCCAAATTCCGCAAGGCCCAACAAGAATTGGAAGAAGCTGAAGAGCGCGCCGATTTAGCCGAACAAGCAATTAGCAAATTCCGTGCCAAGGGACGTGCTGGTTCAGTCGGTCGTGGTGGCAGCCCAGCGGTAAGTTATTATTATATATTAACCATTATTTAATTTTAATTAAAATTAATTAATTGCTTACAAAATTGATAACAAACAAAAAATTCCACAAATTTATAGGCACAACAATCGGCAATGAAATTAAAAATTGAGAATTTATTGCAAAGAGAATTGTAGACCTAGCCCACCATCTACCATCTAGCACCAAATCTACTACTACTACTACTACTAGTTCTGCAACAACCACAACCACCACCAAATTAAATTCAAAATCCAATTCAGAATCTATTAATCTAAAAACCAGTTCAATTCAAATCTAATCATCATTTAAAATAGCTGTACAAAATCAAAAAAAAAAAAAAACCGAAACCAAGCAATGAAAAATCATAATAGATTCTTAAAATTAATTCTCTAATTTCTTATCTCAGCAAACAACGCCTAAGAGTGGCCGCAAGAGTGCGCTGGAACTGTAAACAACTCACTCTCTGTCTCTCACACAACACACTCTTCTCTCTCTCTCTCTCAATCATTACATTTGTAAGTGCGATATGGCGGGCCGCTACTGTTGATTGACCGTTACCGTTGTGTGTTGGATGTGTTCAAGTGGCGTTTCATTGAAGTCTTTTTTCTTTTTTTCTTTGTTTTGTTTATTTTTGTTAAACCTTTCCTGAAACATTTTATTTTTCATTTCACACTTTTGCACACGTTTTGCACACATTTGTCAGTTGATTTGATGATTTCCACACACATTACTCGACAGTGGAAAGTCTGGATTGGCCAACACAGCCGCAGACTCCCATTAAACCCAAAAAAAAAAAAAACGACAAAGATGCACACCCACAATTGTTAATGTGATCACTGCTGGTCACAGATTTATTTTGAATTGCATTCCACACACGCCTACACACTGTTCACAATGTGAAGCACCACAGAACGTGCCGTTTATCCACCATCTCCAAAGGAGAAACACTGACGTTCAAAAGAAACGATTCACTTTCGATTTGTTATGCATGCTTTTATCTGTTATCTGAACTCAAACTGCACCTGAATTGAATATTCTATTAAACATGTGTATTTATTTTTACAGCCCCGAGCGTCCGTACGGCCACAACTCGACGGATTGGCTTTCCCACCCAGATTCGACCTTGCTCCAGAAAACGAATTCTAAATGCCATTTCATATAATTTATTTATAATTAATTAATTATGTTAATTTAAAACCAAAAACAATAATTTTATGTTCGTTTTTTATTGTTTTAAAGGGAAAAAAATATTCAATTTTTAATTTTTTGTTTTTCGTTTGAATAAAATAAAAGCAAACTTCGAACGACGGGAGAACTTAGCATACAATCTTAATTAAAAACAATGTAAATGCACTTAGATGCGAGGTAAAATAATAAATTTTAAACGACATGAGCCATTCAAAAAACGACAATTTTAAATTTTGTTTTTCAACAGCAACGAAAAGAAACGTATTTTACCAACTTATGTATTTAATTTAAATGAAACCAAGGCCCAGGGTAAAGCCCCGTCAACCTTTGAACCATAAAAGAGGGATTGTCGCCGTCGATGGAAGAGCAACCACCATCAACACACAAAAAAAACACACACATATTATTTATCTTTTTTTTTTTATTTTTATTTAAATGTTAAAGAAAAAAAAACCAAAAAACAACTATGGAGCTTATGTTATGTTATTTTTTTTAATTTAACGAAAATACTTTATTTAATTTATAAATGAAAAAAAAATCTACAAAAAAGGAACAAAATAAATGTAAATCAATAAATGTGAGTTGTTTTTATTTCATCAAGTGGTGGTGCATTGCTATAGATCCTCTCAACAGTTGAACAAGAGATCCTATCTTTCACTCTTCTTAGTCATTATTCAAAAGACTTCAAATACAGTTGATGTAGTGGATTCCTTTGGTTGATTGACAGCAACTTCGCGTTGGTGAAAAATGTGTGAGCTGTCCAGGGATAAATAAGGCACGCACGTGTAAGGACACTTCAGACAAGCCGAGAGCTCATGAGACACAGATGCATCGAGGGATGAGCTGTTGGTGTACACTACGAACAGAAATGAAGGGACGTCACTCGGTTTCTCATGGAGATATAGCTAAGGAGTCGAGCGATCTAGGAAATTGCGAGGTCATATAAAAGCGAGCTGTTACAACTGCAGGACAACTGGGTATAGTATCTCATCACTGAAAAAAATACTGCTAAGCGATGAGGGATCCACAAGCCGTTTTGTGTGAGCGCCTGAAACGATTTGTCAACAAGCTGGTCCTTATCAGTGCGGTTTCAGGCCGGGGAAGTCCACCATCGACCAAATCATCACATTACGGCAGATCCTGAAAAAAACCCAAGAGATGCAGATCGACATCCACCACCTACTCGTTGATTTCAAGGGAGCATATGACAGCGTACATAGAGGAAAGCTATGACACGCCATGTCTAGTTTGTCTAGCTGACCAAGCTAACACAATAAATCCTTGGTCGTCCCCGTCCTGTTGTATGGAGCTGAAGCCTGGACAATCTCTAAAGCAGATGAAGAAGCATTGGTCTTTTCGAGACAAAATTTCGGCGTTCAATCTTGGCATGCGAAATCATAGGCAACTGGAGAATCCAGGTCGAAGAAGAAGTGGAAGCGATGAGGGTACGATGTATTGGAGATTTCCGTTCACCGTATCTAGACGAAATCAAGTTAACAATGAGAAGTCTAAAGGGAAACAAAATTGTTACTTCTCTTGAACCTTCTGTTGTGATAATGAAAGCAACTGGTGATGTTCAAATTATATTCTATTACTTCTTCTTCTTTTTCTGGTGGCGCTAGAGTCCGGGGTGGACCTGGGCCTCAACCAGTAAGTCTCTCCAGACGGCACGATCTTTAGCCAGCTGGCTCCAACTGCGCACACCAAGTCGATTGAGGTCCATCTCCACCTGGGTGCGCCATCGGTTCTGTGGGCGTCCTCTATGGCATTGTCCCACTGGTACGGAGTCAAAGACTCTTCGGGCTGGAGCAGTGGTGTCTATGCGCTCTACATGGCCCAGCCATCTTAGGCGTTGAATCCGTAGACCCTGACTAAGCTCATGCCGCTGTATAATATACATCAACGCAGACAGGACCAAAGATTGAACGCAGGACTTTTCTGTCGAGTCGAGACCAAGTGCTTCTTCATCCACTTTTGAGATTGTCCATGCCTCCGCACCATAGAGCAGGACAGGGATGATCAAGGTGTTATTTAATGGTAGCTTGGTCCTTCGAGAGAGGACTCTGCTACTCAATTGCCTCTTGAGCCCAAAGAAACAGCGATTGGCAAGAGTAATTCTGATTTAAATCTCGGTACTGGTATTGTTCGTACTGTTTACTTGCGAGCCGAGGTAGACGAAGTCCTTCACTACCTCGAAGTTATAGCTGCCTATGGTGACGTTTTGGCCAAGTCGTCGATATTGTGCGTCCTTTCTCGATGACAGCATATACTTCGTTCACCGCTAAACCGCTTTTGGCGGCCTCCGCTTCAATACCAGCAAACGCTTCATTGAAGACTCGCTATGTTCTGCCAATCACGTCAATATCACCCGCATATGCTAGCAGTTGTGCGGACTTTTAGAAGATCGTGCCTCTAGTGTTGGCGTGTGAGTCTTTCACGCTATTCTCAAGGATATTGTTGAAAAAGTAGCATGACAGCGCGTCGCCATGTCTAAAACCTTTTTTGACATTGAAGGTCTCGGTGAGTTCGTTACCGACCTTGATGGAGCAGCGAGAATTCTCCACCGTCATCCTGCACATCCTGACGAGTCTGGTGCATGCACCCAACCAGATCATCTCCAGCTGCCTTAACGATTTCAGCGGACAGTCCATCCGTAACGGCAGATTTTTTAGACTTCAGTCTTGATATTGCTAAGTTGGGGGGACGGAATTCTCATCGATCATCGTCCATATTGAGTGGGACATTCTGCCTGACAGCGATATTGGTGTAATCATCGCCATTTAGCAGTCTGCAGAAATGGTTCTTCCAAGTTCTCAGTATTGACAGTGACTCGACTACTAGTTGTCCATTCTCGTCCCGGCAGGCTTCTGTCCGAACCTTATATCCACTGGATAGCTGTTTCACCCTCTGGCAGCACCTCTCCATCTCCTCGATCGCGCCCTTCTCGTGCTCCTTCTTCTTTCTCCTGAGAAGCCGGGTCTCGTCCCTTCGTCTCTGTTCGTAGAGCTCACGAATAGCTCTCGTTGTTCGTTGCAGCATTGCTTTGTAGGCTTCCAGCTTCGCTGCATGTGCGTTGTCAAACCATGGGTTTTTTCTAGGTGGTGGCGTAAAACCCAGCACATCAGTGGCAGCATCTTTGATCGCTTGTTGACAACGCCTTCAATCTTCTTCGATTGTTTGCGCAGGTGGCGACGAACTTAGAGAGCGATTCCGGGAGACTCGATCGGCAAAGATCCTAGCAGTCCGTTGCGATTGTAGCTTTCCGACGTCAAACCGTGGTGTCCTTTCTCGA
The DNA here is from genome assembly GCA_964034865.1 of Eristalis intricaria. Taxonomy (NCBI): domain Eukaryota; kingdom Metazoa; phylum Arthropoda; class Insecta; order Diptera; family Syrphidae; genus Eristalis; species Eristalis intricaria. Next base: position 56,241,227 of record OZ035874.1, read on the forward strand.
CTCCGTTGATCTCTTGATATCCGAGTTCTTACCTTGGCTACAACAAGGAAATGGTCCGAGTCGATGTTGGCTCCTCGGAACGTTCGGACATCAAGAATGCTGGAGGAGTGTCATGCAATGTGATCAATCTGGTTGACGGCTGATTGATCAGGGGACCGCCTAGTCTCTTTATGGATGTTGAGGTGAGGGAACCGCGTGCTAGCTACAGAGAGATTACGTCCCGTGACCAAGTCCACCAGCCTGAGTCTGTTATCGGATGTGGTGTCGTGCAGGCTGTGTTTCCCGATGACTTTGGCAAAGATGTCTTCCTTACCCAGCTTTGCATTGAAATCTCCTAGAACGATCTTGGTGTCGAAGCTGGTGTCGAAGCCTTTCTAGGAGATCATAGAAGTCATCGTTGCTGTTGTCATCTTTGTCCCTGTCGGGGCGTGGGCGCAAATCAGGCTGATATTCCCGGGTTTAGCCTTGATGCGGATTGTTATGAGGCGTTTGCTTTTACAGACAAAGCTTAAGACTTTTTGCTTAAGTCTGCCTCGAACAACAAATCCACATCCAAATAAGCGCCTCTCCCTGTTGCAATCACCGTAGTAGATGTCGCAGATTCTCATCCTCTTTTTGCACGGCCCAATCCACCGCACTTCCGGGATTGCAGTAATGTCTGCCTTGTAGCAGTCCAGAGCCTCCCCGAGTTCTTCGGCTGCACGTGGTCTGTTAAGGGACCTAATATTTCAAGTGCAGAACCGAAAATCGTTGTCCTTGTACCGTTTGATGGGGTCGACAACATTAATTCCATCCGAGGCATTTGGTTGTCTAACCGTAAACAATGAGAAGTCTAAAGGGGACAAAAATTGTTTATTCCCATGAACCTTCTGTTGTAATAATGATTGCACTGGGAATATCCAATTTATATTCTAGCACTGCGTTCCAAAATAAAACAATGATGCTACTGCATCAAACACCGCATGCAGTTCCCTCCGAGTAACGTATGCTGCTATCTCATCAACTTTCAAGTCGCCTGGACCAGACAGTACTTATCCCGCGAATCGGATCTTGTCAGTCCTTGATCGGTCGCTTTGAAGGGCTAGTGCCCTTCAAAGAACGTGACCCATCAGTCCTCATTCCTTTCTCCAAGAAAAAAAAAAACCTAGAAAACTGATGTGGAACTGTGAGGAAGGATATATGTCTCACAACATGTCTTACCTCCCTTCAATCGGATTGCACATCAGTCGAGTGCACTGATTACTTGATTATTACTGAAAGCTTTGAAAATCCACATCTGTGGACTGGCATCCAAACTTCGGTGTGGTCCAAATTACAAAGACCCGCTTTGGGTGACGGAACTATGTGCTTCATAGATGTGTAGAGCAAATCAAAGTCAAATCCTAAACGAAGCCATCCCATTTATTCTCATATCCATTTAACTACACACAAAATAAGGAAAATAACATTTAAAACAATGTCAACAAACATTAATATTCATTTTCCAGATCCCGGAGGAATCTTGTTCGGCGTGTTCCTCAGCAACTGCTTGTGCTGACCAATGATGTGCTGGATGTGATTCAGTTCCCGCAGATGTCCCTTGAACTCGTCCAGTGTCTCATAGAAAATCGGATAAAGTTGCGGCAACAGTCCGTGATCGAGAGTTGGAAACAGATGATGCAGCGCATGGTCACCAAAATGCGTCAGCGTTAGGAAATGAGATCCTTTCAGATCGCCACGATCAGTTATTGTGTCGACTTGGTAGAGTCCCCAGTCGCGATCCTCCCGGACAGCATCACCATCGTGATAGATTTCCGGTTCGTGATGAGCCGCATTCAATCCAATGAGTCCAAAGCAAAAGCTGGCTAGCATGACGATGAACAACCACTTCTTGATCACCATGAAAAGGGTCAAATCGGAGAAGATCAGCATGGCCAGGGGAATGCTGAGTCCGATTATGTCGTGCCAGTACAATAAATTGGAGATTTTGAAGGAGTGATACAGCCTAAAAGGAGCACTTTGTAAAATGCTTATCAATCGTAAAGGGGTTCTCGTTCTTACCTTAGAAGAATTTCTCCTGGGAAAATCATCATGTACGCAACGGGTGAAATGAAGAGCGAAGCATACCTCTGAAAGTCTGTCTTGTAGTACTTGCTTGGCAGCCAACATAGCATTGGCTCGAACATCGACAGCTCCAGATCGAGCATGGAATTGGGATAGATGTGGTGCGAGAGGGCGTGTGATACGCGCCACGTGCTGAAGTTCAACAGCGACAAGTTTAACGTGTACATCCGCCAGTTGTCCTTCTGATGGAAGAAGTTGTGCGCGACGATTGTTGTCCAGCACAGAGCTACGGCTGACAGGATCCCGAGCAAAAGACTTTGGAAGCAGGCACTTGCCACCGCGAAGACAAACGTGGCAACCAACAGGCCCGTGTGGATTAACTAAATAAACCAAAGTCAGTCGATGGTATATTGTGACTCGAGGAGTTTACTTACATGTGAGTGTTGAACGGGCTCGTAGTTAACCGTTTTCAGTTTCTCGCGAACACGGGATTTGAGGGTTTTGTAGAACCCACCCTCTTGAATGGTCAAGTTATAGATTCTCGGTGTCTTTGCCTCACGAACTCTGTACTTAGGGAGTAGCTTTCCGGGGCCCAACGAAATGTGATGGGCTTCAAACGCCTCTGTGATGTCGCAACCCTGAAATGGAAAAAGATTTATTTTTTATTTTTTTGACTTTAGTTCATCACATCAGACCTGAGTTTCTCTGATCCAAAAAGATCCTCCAGGATGGCGATCGATGAACTCAGTGAAGTCATAGAGCGTGTCATAGATGCGCCATAGTCCTTCGGCACCGTCGTCCTCTTGCTTTCCCAAAAACCAACTGGAGAAATAAAAGAAAGGGTTTGTGTTGAATTGGGCAGTAGATTTAGATTTTTAACGAAATTGTTGGAACAAGATATCAAACTCAGACTGTTGTCCGACATTCAGTAGAATGAAAGCCAGAAACTGTGACTGCTTTGGACATACAGAATTCCCTGCCCAGGCATGGGGAAAGAAAACCGCATAAATAAACACGCGACTGGAAGAAAAATCCATTTTAAGCCCAAGCGCTCTTCGAATGATGTTTGCGTGTGCCGCATTTCATTTCTCACGCTATGAAGATAAATGCGCATCGGGGAAGTAGGCATTCTGACTGAATTTGATAAGCAGTTTCAGACTCAGAAGCGCCTGTCTAGAGGCAACCTCGTATTTGATTGCTTCAACTGAATGCAAGAATATGACGTGAAGGTCGTTAGACATGGAACTGAACAGAAAGCCAATTTGAATAATTGACCTTGCAATTCAGTTCTGTTAACAGTTGACAACATATTGTCCATGCCTAACCATCCTATCTCTAAAAGTAGGGTTTTCCTTTCACGGTTTTTCCTCTTCCAAAGAGGATGTTTTTTAATATATAAAATACTACCTTTTACCCGCTACTTCGTCCGCGTGGAATAATAGAATAGTTACTTTGGCTAGGCTTTTTCATTTTTAGGGCGCAAACTACCGTGATTGACTGTAAATATCTTATTTTAACACATTTTTATAAACTACATTTTTTGTTTTTCCATCCTCTGCTAAAATAAAGATTTTACGGAACGATACCCGTGAGCACCCCACATAGAGTTGTCCATGGGAAAAACAGGTTTTTTCTAAATGTATACCTGCTACTTTAAGCGTTTGTCCTTGAGCTTTATTTATTTTCATTCCAAGTGCTGATTTTAGGGGAAACTGCACTCTTTTAAACTGGAAGGGCAAATCATTTGTCATTTTGTTCTTTTGCTATTCCAGTCATAATTATTGCTTTTATAATATTGCGTCCCAATAGAGTAACTTGTAGCCGTGTACCATTACATAGCCTCCAAACCGCCTCTACCCAATTTTTTACCTCAACTGATGAGAAGGCACTCCTCATAATTTTGAAGACTTCAAAAATTCAAAAATTTACTTGTTCAGTGCCCGTAACATTGTCTATCGAGAGATACTCGACAACAGCCCCCTCCACGTATGACATAATTTGTTCGTTTATCGGCCACACTGTCTCATTTGTCGACGCTCAAACTGCCCTTTCACACAACCATTCTCGATTGCCCATATATATTTGCAGATCGGGACATTATTTTTCAAATCATCTATATCATCGACAATTTGACAGAATTCACGGCTCAGTCTAATCATACCGTTAATGTCTATCGCCATACGATCTTCTCCGATTTTTAGAAAAGTAGTCTCATATTGCCCATCATTGTGCAGTTGAACTCGCATATTTATAGTCAAACGGAATTTTTTTACGTGTATCCATAATATAAACGCTTTCAAACAGACATTTATTTCATCTACTGATGTGCCCCTAGTAATCAATGGCAGGGTCTGTCTAAAGTCACCAGCTAAAAGTATCACCATCCCTCCTATAACACTCTGGTTAATATCCTTCATAGTGCGATCTAGTGCTTCGATTGCTCTTTTATGAGACATCGTACATTCATCCCAAACCAACAGTCTACACTCTTGCAACATTCGTCCACGCTCACTGTTTTTGCTAATGTTACAAACTGGCATTTCCTCATGAGCTAAGTTCAAAGGCAATTTAAGAACTGAGTGCGCCGTTCGTCCCCCATTGAGCAGCGGAGCAACCGTTCCATGCTTTCACAACTAAGTTCCGCGCCGCCGCGCCGGCCACACCACGCAGCAGACTGCCTTGAGTCAACAATCAGTCAGCACTGGCGACCATTGGCATGGTTTGTGTGTGTAGTTTTAAGCACGCAGTAACATGTTCAATTTTAGTATTTCGCAGAAGGGTAGTTTCTGTTTTTGTAACGATTTATAAGAGAGAACACACTGGAATTTCGATTTCGAATATATATACATATGTATATGCTACTGCATGCGTAGAACCACACACACCATGTCAATAGTCGCCACTGCTGGTTGATTGTTGCCGATGGTCTCTAATGATGGAAATCTTTAAATGATAATTAGTTGCATTCTTTTGAGCATTGTTCAGCTTCAGGACCATGCAAAAGGATGGTTGATAGCTCAAATGAATAAGGGAGACATTTTTGCTAAAAAACATATTTTTTTTAGTTTTTCAATCTGATAAACCATTAGCCCTTATACCCGGAATAAGTAGACTAAGTACATCTCCAAAATCAAATCTATCTCCTTACCAAATTGCATCAAAATCGGTTCATTAGTTTAGACGTGAAAGGGTAACAAACAGACAGAGTTACTTTCGCATTTATAATATTAGTAAGGATATACAAGCATTTTTAAATAAAATTTTTATTAACGAACTGAATACGACAAACAGTGGACTCTCTCTCAGTCGTTATGTCAGGGGATATCTTAATTTGTTGGAGGGAGTTGGACTAAGTGAGAGGTTTTTTATAGAAAATTGAGGGAAGTGTATGTAAAATTTGAGTTCGACTTAAAGAGAGGCCACTGTATGTACATTGCCTGTATATTATTTTAAGTCGATTTAACCAAATTCATCTTCTTCAACATCTTCATTTGTTCGTCACTGGGAACAATATATTTTGTTTTCGATGAGATTTGGCGAAGTATATGCGGCTGCGATTTGATGAACGAATAGAATTCCATGCATAACATATTCAGTGGTGATTCCTCTCAGTTAGCTAGTTTAACGTCGCTAAACCAAGAAATTCAATGATAAAATAATCATAAATAACAAATCTACATAGTTGCATACAATACTTGCAAAATTGATAACAAACACACCAAACTCGCTTCAATGTCATGAAGAGAATGTGTTCCTTTACTCACGTGTGTATTTTCAAGGTATTCCCATCTACAACACAAAACTCCCATACAATATGTCTCCCAAGTAACGAACTTTACCGCAAAAACTTGCGTTGCCAAATCCCCATACAATCTGTATATATATGTATGTTTAACTATCTTTATATACAGAAGAGTTAGTGCAAGAAACTGCGATAAACCACGACACATTAGGTCGCATGTAACTTCAAATTAGGGTGGACCGTGGAAGTAATTCTTGAAACACAATATTGCGTTTGCTTTGGCGTTGGCTTTCAACTCATACAATTCAATAGCCAAGCACAAAATACAGCATCGACCTGCGTTAGTGAAAATTGAGAGAGATGAGAGGATTGTAATAAAACGTAAAACGTAGTCCATCGCACGTCATTATTCAACATGTTGGATATTTTTTCACAGAGGGGTGCGCTGTGAGAGAGATTTTCTCCCAGATTGAGAGTTTTCTTGCAAATTCAGAGTACTTTGTGTCAATTGACCGATCAACCTATACCTCTTGCGGATAATTTTGGTACCATGTGTACGTGATGAATTCTGAGCTGTCAGAACTGGGATAGGAATTTACGTACAAATGGTGAAATGTAGTGGGAAATTTACAAAATTAGAAAAAATATTAAATAATTATATTTTATTCTAATAAATGTTTCAATCCCGAGATAAAATGCAGAAGTTTTAATTTAAGCTGTTGTCAAGTGTCTATTTGTGATAGTTTTTGAGGAATGCTGCTTTGAAAAGTGTAAACAAAGCACCAGTTTGACATGAAATTGTTGTTGTTTTATCATTCTTCAACCAAGATACACTGAATGGTGAACAATATTAAGTGTTATTTTGTCATAGTTTGTTACACAAATTAATTTAAACGTATTCAGTGCAGTGTAATCTGCTGAAAATTCACTTTCATACATATGTATGTTTGTATGTACATATCCTCAAATATAGCACAATATTACATTTGCTTTGGGCAAAATGAAAGAATAATACATTATGTTGGTTGCGTTTATTGCTTGAATTAACTATAAGATATTGTTTATATCATAGAATTAAGTTATTGCTTTAAACGGAAACCAATTTCTATGAACTCTTCACGTGCATTACGCAAAGAAAGCGCCTTGGAATTAGTAGGACGTAATATGGAATAATGTATGTAATGTGCCAATTTCAGCTATACTTCACTACTTCAGACATTGTTCTATTTTAATACAATGAATATGCAGTAAATCAACACTTAATATTATTCACTGTTCACATAATGATAAAATGCACAATGAATAGTTACTGGTACATAAGTGGTTTGTTTAAATTTTTCATTATGCGATTCCAAGTAAAATATCACTTCCAAGAACTTGACAAGCACTGATAACAAAACTGGCACACTTTTTTCCCGGTATTCCACCATTAAGATTATTCAAAATTAATTATTTTATATAAGTTTTACCAAATATAGACCTGCACCGAATTTTAAATTCCCATACAAATTGCTTCGGAACGACGGAATTGGGGTTCGCAAAAGAGGTAATAAAAAATGCCAGCAGGGGGTTCTGAAGTCAAATGATGATAGGTCAATTGTCATTTCTGAAATGAAAACAGATGATTAAAAATAATTTAACAGCTAAAGTCATTTCAAATGAGTGTATGCAGAAAGGCGGCAATATTTTTCATCTAGTAGATAAGAGAGAGAGAACAGCTGATAAATTGAGTATTTATATCAACGCAGTGCGTCATCGCACTCTCTCCGTAACATGAAGTCGGCTGTCGCAGCGCACTATTATGTTTCAGGCATAAGCATTTTGTTTGTGTGTTGCTTGATATATGGCGCGTGTGTTGCTTTATATACGGCGCGCCGTTGAATTTCTGGGTAAGTGCGCGCGATGTTTTACTGTTACAAACTTAATCGTTTGATTCTCTTATTTCCGTTGGCAGCTATAAAAATGGGCGTTCGACTGATATGAGAATATAATTCACATAATTTCTTTCGTTGCTTGGGATGCAATGTATTTGTAAGCTCGTAGGTACCCAACCCAATTCTTAGGACCAGGAATTGCCACTGAACATTCGACATTAATTTTAATGGTCAGAATGGCCCTTAGTGTGCTGACTTGTAGTTGAGTCTTGAGCAACAAATCAAACTTATTCCAAAGTTCCGCAGACGTGTTCAACTCAGGCATATCCATGTAACTGCATAGTTCCGCGGGCATGTCTCCGAGAACCAGTTCCGACTGCGAAAAGAATCGTTCCATGTCCGTTCCGTGGTCGGGACTATTTAGTACAACTCTAATGCTTAATTGAATTGATTTTCGTTGAACAAAATCGTATTATAATTTCGATAGGAAGAGAGGATGATTGGAGGTTAAAAGGACTTAAGGCGAGAAAGAAGTTTTGGAGGTTTTGAAGATTTTTGATTCAAAAAGGAGGATCATCCTCCAAAAAGGAGGGTTGATGTGATGGCTATCCATCCGCGATGCAATAAGTATCTAATCCATGTATGCCATTAATGAAAATTAAAAAAAAAAAAACAGTAATTAATCGCCTTAATTATGATATAAATGTTCACCGATACTCCAAAAAAAAAAAAAAAAACGATTGAAAGACTAATTCTCGCCCTTCGTGTACGAGACTTACCCCCTGATGTTCTGTCGTGGAGAGGATCCATTCTACAACTTGTACAGATAAAGTAAATATTATTTAAATGCATAAGTCTTTAGCTTAAATCGAAAGACATGGGATAAGATTAAGTTTAGCTTAGAGTGCCCGCCGAGGGCCAGTAAGTTATATATATAGTAATATTGTTCGTACAACTAGACGTAAGCATTCTTGTGTAGTACGTAATGTCATGTCATGAATTTTGAAATAAAAATGAATTAAAAAAAGAAAAAAATTAATCCATTCTACAACTAAGTTCGAATTCGTATTTCAGGAGAAGAAAATACTAAGAAGGACAGTGAAAAGAATTTGTATCCGTATCGATTAATGATTTTTTGAACCTTAGAACGTGCATCCTGATCTTTAAAATCATTGATAGTAAACAACAAAAAAAAAACTTTTTGTCGATCGAGTCCTAATATCACTTTGAAACCTTTTGTAACATGACTAACATCCCGCAGGCATTTCTTCATTCATGCTGGACACCTGTGGAATCATCTACCTTCACAGGTACGCTCCAAGAGCGAGTGCAGACAATTTTGTTCATCTTTCTTTTATCTGTCCAACATGAACTGAAATACTTTCATAAATCTAATTTTAATTTGGTTGCATGTAAATTTAATTTAAATATTCAAGAATTAAGCTCGACATTACTAAAAATTGGTAAATGAAAAAGTATGTATGTCAATATCATAAAAAAAGTCATATTCTAAGCCCTGAACTTCTAAAAGAATGGAATATTCTTAACGTACAGCGATAACAAGCAATGGATTAAATGAAATTATTCGGCAAGTCATTGAAAATTCTTAATGTACAGCGATAACAAGCAATAAATAAAATTAAATGATTCGGCAAATCATCTGTCATCTGTTGAGATATCGCCGGTTGTTTCAACAATATCGCGTCGATATGTACGCTCATTCGTTTTAATCAGTAGAAGCTACGATCAGACGACAACATCCACGTGCGTGACGCCATCATTAATGAAGATGATGCGGCCAACATCGGTTTTTTGACCATTCTTCGAGCTTCTTATATCGGAAGCTCGCGCCACATTGCGATTGAAAGACTTATTTACATATTAAAACTGCATCCTCATCGAGATTAGTATAAAATACTCGCGATAATAAATCTTGTTCATTGTTCGTTGACTGATCACATCACAATCATTGTACCGCATCTCATTATATATCTTATATGTCATATTATATATTATACATTATTTCGAGTCCCAGCCGACAACAGAGTGTGCATTCCATGAACCTTAAAATCATACGCGTATATTAATCTGTCAAAACGAAATGGGTACTTTGGTATTCTACACGCGAACATCTCGTTGCGTTATTGACGTGACTGATTGATTAAATGAGTTTAATAAGTAAATTGCCAACAAGTTACATAGGAAATTGCGTTTTTAAGAATGAGTAAATACACTTTAACTGCTACACGAAGAACATGATCGCAATTATTTTCGAAGGAACGCTTTGCAAACGTCTTTGAACAACAACGTGACAACAACATCCGAGCAAGTTAAGACTAATAGAGTAACCGTAAACAAGGGCTTATCACTGCGTCTGCACTTTTTGCGGCCACCCCAAGCAGGCATAATATTTGTTATGGCCTTAGGTTAATCTCTTATTTTCACTTATCTTTTTGGGATGCTCAGCGAAAATCAGGAATCTTTTACAGTTCACTGATTTTTCCTTGTCATAGTTAACGCCGAAGTTATTAGTATGAGTAACGCCTTGTGAGCAGAGCTCCCCGAAAGTTCGAAAGATGCACAATGTCAGCAGCCTGTCTGTGAGTTCATCAAAATGTCAACAAGACCACTTCCTGCGTATCCATTGGTAGATTACGATACCTTCATAACCGAGTATTGCTGGCTCGACTGTTTCTTGTAGTCTCGCAAACAACCATGCGCTTAAAATGCACACACTCCCGCGTTTAATTTAACCCACAACGATGGGAACAGTATGCACCAGCAGAAGATCGTACTACCTGGAGAGGCTGCTTGGTTGGGGCCTGATTCAAACCTTACAGCATCCGAAGTCGAAAAAACGATCTGGCCATCGAGAAACAAGTTAATTCGCATGTGCATCTACTGCAATGATGTTGCTAGACACAACAACTTTATGTCTCTGAGTGGGATTACGATGGGCCAAGTGCAGGGCACCCGAGGATAGGCTGTTGTTAAAGAATATATCTTGCCAGTGAGAATCGTGAGAGCAAGATAGAAACGGAGAAATTACATGAAAAGCATTATTTCCCTGTTCATAACTCCTACATAAGTCATTTCGGTAGAGTATTTATTCCTATTAGACGGTGTCCCTAGGCACTAACGTCTCATTGGACAACACTTATTGAACATGCCCTCAGCCCCTAGTTTACAAGTAGCTATATCATTGCTACGTCGGAAGATAGTTTCTTCGGGTACAGTTTCGGGGATATTATGGCCACGACTATCGGTGAAAATACCGCCTTCCCCGTTTCGTAGTAGGTGGCTATGCGCTCCTGAATCAGAATTCATTGCTCAACGTATCTCGACGCGCTGACAACTCCCAGAGAACACATCTGTCCAGGACGAGTTTCTCGAAAATTCGCGGATCGAAGTCGGCATAAATTTGTAAAGCTCTCCACTCATAAGAGCACAATGCACAAAAAAAAATCTGTTCGGTCTTTACTAAAAACTGCACGAATTGACACAATGGGTGGAGTGAATATAAATTTAGTGTAGTGTAATTTAGTTAGTGTAAGTGTTCCCTCAGCTTTTTAGAGAGAACACTCCATCTAGTGTGGATAAAATAAAGGTCGTTCTTGTAAGTTTAACGATAAAACTGCACTGACATATTTTGAAACTTGAATTTTCTCCTCCATTTTAGTGTAAATATAGATCTTATATATTGAATGAACACTGAGAGAATTTGCGTGTGCATTGGAGCAACGTTTTTAAAGAAAATGGAGAGTACTGTTTCGGAAAAGGAATACTTCGACGGATTGTAGGAGAAAATCTTAATGGGATTTAATCTGGAATAGAAGTAAACAATTTCATAAAATGCTTACAATTTTTCTATTCCATATTATTCAATGACATTCCATTACTCTTGTTGTTTAACTTAAAAGAAATAATTAATTTGACAGCTCTACACTCGAGTTTTCAAACTTCAACTTGAGGGAAAGAACCTTCTCTGAAGAAGCCTTTAATTCACACCAAATTGAAATGAAAACACTTTACTTAGATGTGTTTACTCGGATTGTACACTTAATAATAATATAATAATATTAGTGGTTCGACAGTCCGAGGCGGACCTGGGCCTAGCTTCTTAGCAACCACTCATGTTGCGCGTGCTATATTGTGGATTGTTCACTTATTTCTTATTAATAACACCCAATTAATGCCAAAAATGCGCTAAAATGCTCGCAAAAAGATCGGCGAGGCTGATCATTATTCATGCGCACGAACTCTATGCTTTTTGTTTCGATTAAATCACGTATAGACATAATTTTGTAACCGTCCACGTACGAAAAATAGCGCCATCTGGTAGAAACTAAGCGAACGCCAAAAAACGCATACGTGGCTCTGGGGAATGTTGTGTCAAAATTTCATGTAATCGGCCAGGAAATTCAAATCGAAATCATCCACATATTACATAGATATCCTCCAAATAGCCTGTAGTCTCCTTCATCAACGACGAATTTTAAGGTTTTGTTTGTTTAACAGAAACTATGTCTCATTTTGTCCGTTTGTGTCTGCTGTCAGAAATTGTGTACGGGGCAGGAGAGATAGGAGTCGTCTATCTCTAAAATACTTGATTTTCACTTTTTGAATCTAGCAGTACTTGTGAGCGATCAAAGCAGCAAGATCACTAGAACATTTGAAATTAAAACAACATGATGTGTTGATGATATTTAATTCGAAGCTAACGGATAAGCTCAAGCGAGTCAAAACCTAGCACGACGCAGTGAATAGCATGGAACCATGGCACCAATAAGTCGACGCAACATAGCAGAACTGTGAAATGTGCATTATCTACGACTCGCATCTCGACACTTAATTTTAGCACACTTCTTATTACACCAAAAAAAGATTTGCCTAAATGCAACCGCTTGGGATTTTTCTTGCGATTTTGCATGAAAAAGTCTGCGCATCGCGATCTATGAACACGCACCCTATTTCATAGATAAATCTATTCTCGTTTCCATCTTTCGCAAAGTTGGCAAACAAACCTGAAAAACTTGATTGAGCTAATTTCAATAAGCATACAATTTGTTGTGCGTTGCCGTAGAGTGATTAAGTGCATCGGCTGGACTTCATGTCGTCTCTCATAGCGGTATTTAACACGCAAACTTGGTCAAAAGTCTAATTTTAAAACCTATGTGCAAGGTCATGATGAAGGTAGACAATGGAATGGCATACACTGGACCGTAATTATTATCAATTTTAGAGAGAGTCATGAGTGACAAAAAATGGTTGAAGGCGAAGGTCAGAAAAACAGTGGAAATATATTTTTCGCTATCTTTTTTTTTTAATTCGTTCGACGAACAAGCCTTTGTCAATTATGACATAAATTAGTATTCATTTATTAATGGTGGATTATTTAAGAGGTGGTTTGTGTATTGGTACATTAAATGAATATACATCGGGGGTGGTGAGACTTTATCAAAATGACACCGAGAGCCACAAAACGTTACCAATTCGTGCACATTTTTTTGTGGTGCGTTGTTGAATGTTATAAATAGAACCGAAAAAATTGTTGTTGAATGAAAAATGTATTTTTAATGTACTGCTAATAGGACGCCAGGTGTCAGAAGGTTAAAGCGTTTGTTAATAAAATTGTAGTACTTGTGGATGTTTGAGGCAAGTCTTACTTGCATGGTCGGAAAGTACAACCGTCCTAGTTAATTGTACAAAAAGAAAAGTTTGCGGATAGCTGATTCTTGCGGACGGCAGTTTTTCATACATGACAGGCTACATAAATATATTTCAATTGTGTTTAAAATCATTAAGAAGCAAACAAATAGTGTTGGCCAAGTTTTGTCGAATACACCTTTATTCTACTGGCTGTTGATTCTAGGGACGAACGAAAAACATGAATTGTTTTATTACATAGAATCGACTGCATATTATAATGAAAAAAGTTTTTGAAATTTGGTGCCTCCACCTGACAAAACCAACAGAACAAGAGTGGTAGCCGAAGAAAACAAGAGATAGACTTGTGGAACTATACCAGGGTGGTCCGATAAGTCCTTAGCATCACGGCCCGATGACACCATTATCACTATTACTGCCGTGTAGTACATTCTCGTAGACGGCTACTGTCAAAACTTCAGTCGAATCGGACTCGTAGTTGTGTTGTTTGGACCGCGTGTGAATACGGTCGTGCCCGCGGATTTTCTTTTCCTCTATGACAACGCACCGGCTCCGCTGTAGCCACGGCCAAATTGGTCGAATTAGGCTACAAACTACTACCCCATCCACCGCTTTTTCTTGGCACTCGCCGGGCAGAAATTTGAGTCGAATGAGGAGGTTATGGCAGTCACGGAGGCCTACTATGCAGACCTCCAGTAAATGTATTTTTCAGACGGGTTAAGCAAGTAATGCTCGTTTTTCTTTTGTAGACTAAGTACTTATATGGCGATTCTCGTAAATATGTCTATAATAATTGAGTGTTCGAAGTAGCATCCCTTCCTATGATCCATGTGTACTTTTTTACTACTTTTTTACGGGCTGAGCACGGTACTATCATTTATCCATACATTCTTCGCTTTTTAAAATAATAATTCCTTTTTGTAAATATTGTTTTCTTCAACACGACGCTTAAATTATATTTACCTTACATTATTGTTCGCATTTTATGAACACCCCCCAAATTCTCAAAAGTTTCGCGGAACATTCTCTACGTCAAGTGAACGACAACCAATGACACCATCATTCTCATTCTGATTCTGGCCGGTGTTTGTTGTTATTTGTTAAGCATAATATATCCGTTTTAGATCCATTATAAAACGTACTAGCTTTGGATGCATTTGAGTGTAACGTAATGAGTAACCGAAAGAAGGGTAAGGCTAATGCCGAGCCGAGGACAGGCAACAAGTGTTACCTGCGCTTAAGGCGGAGAACACAAGAGGAGAAGGAACTCAACAAATGCATAAGCTAGACAACTAGCCTGAAATGCCCCTTATAGATGCTTGTTGGTTAAAACCAGAACCCTAGTGGAAACCTACAGATGCATCCCCCTTATACATTTTTGTCAATTCCTTTTATAACGTTTCTCAACTTTTACATTCTCAAATTTGCTGTTGGCCAAGGAAGTCCTAAAAACGGTTTTCTGTCTCCGGGTCCAGGTTCACAGTGTAGCGTCACACAAAGAAAAATTTTAATAATTGGGTACCTATCTACACATATTTTTACCTATGGACACATATTTTAAAATCTAACAGTCCTTGTAAACCACTGACAATGTCGCCTGATTATAGCACCCAATGTCCAATCTTTAAACTTTTCCAGACTGAGAATTATTTGATGCACCACTTCCGAGAACTACCCAAAACCAATCTCATTTAAAAGAAAAGTTATCGCCGCAAAAATACGATTCGTCACGCAAAGCAAGGTCGAGATCCCATAAAATCGAGTGGCTGCGGCAAACAATTTGTTTATCAACACAAATTTGACAATACCTTTAACTGCTTCGTTTATTTGTATGCGTACGAGCATTCATTCAGCGATACACAGAAACAATTAAATATCGATTAAGATTTCAACGCTCATACCTGTACGTGGTAACAACTTTAGATTTTCGATAAGTTGGGAACTTGCTCGCTATGCCGGTCACCTGCCAAGGCTTCGATTCGGTCATCTTCGTTTCTTATCTTTACAAGATTGAGTTCCTCTCTTAAAATTCCATCCACACCGTTGGTCTAAAGCGGTGTCTATTTTTTGTTCTTGAAAAAGGTCACGATATCGGGTTTCTTTTAATCAGTCAACTGACCGACTCACTTTTAATTCAATAACCGAACACGAAAACTACAAAACTTATCGAGCGCCCCGAACACGAAACTCTAGGTTTTCATTTTAATCCAACAGCGACATCGGCAGCGACCGCAACGAACTGTACTGAAGTCACTTCAGCTCAAAACTGAACGCACACCGATTGGCGAAGCTGCTTTTGCTGACGATTTAATCGCTGGAACTTATCACCCAAGGGTTCTGATTTTATTGTGACTGTCAATAATGACTAAGCAAGTAGCATAAAACAAAAACACGGGTGTTATCAAAAGTGTGATTGTGAGTGCCTATCGGAGTTCATTTCAGATCAATCTTTAATCACCTTCATATTTTTGGTGCAGAAGGCTAGGAACTGGAACCAACTGGAAAAGTAGTTACATCAATTAATTTGTATTTACGCCCTTCATCTGGCGTGAAGAAATTCTGTTTGTGCATTCAAGCTGATTAAATCCGCCGGGTGATCTGTGTAAAGCGTTATCAAGGCTTGACTTATCAGTGAACTGGGGAAACATTCAAGAACTGGTTTGGTGTGATCCATCTTGTGGATGCTTTTCTGAGGAATGCGCTGCTGTGGAGTATTAAATAGTTATGTTCTTATCATACTTTAATCATAAACAGCTTGTGCACCAATAACACTCTTCACCAAAATTGAACTTTTCTCTTCACTTGGTTCACATTATGATATATCATGATTCGCCACCAATAAACTATTAAAAATACGAAAACTAAATATTTGCAAGGTAAAACCCTCAGCAGCGAGCTATTTGCTCTGTCAAAATGAATTACTGTCCCTAAGTCGAATTGTCACGGGTTACCATAATTTGGTCGAGTTAAAGGGAGTTTGACTTAGAGAGAGGTTTTTGTATGCAAACTGAGGGAAATGTTTGTTAAATATAGCGAAAAGGTTCGAGTTACAGAGAGGTTCGACTTAGGGTGAGTCCACTGTACCTAGATGGAAACAATTTTATGATTAAAGAAAACTTGATGTACCACTATTTGATATACGTAATTAATAACTTTTCGTAAGTACATATAAAACTAGGATTTAATGAAGGTTTTTCGGTAGCTTTTCCTTCTAAAGTCCTAAATAATTTATTAATATATTTTCTTGCAATTTATAATAAGTTTTCAGTAGTAAGGTAGTGTATACCGTATCTCTATAAATTGTGCAATGTAGTTTTAAGATAAATGTACTTTTTAGCTACAATAAAGAATCAATCAATCATATAAAGCTAGGATTTAATAAATTTAAGCATGATTTTTCCAAATTTGGATTAAAAATTTTCCTGACTCAGTATTGGCTCTAGAAACACTTCCCCATCATTAGTTTTTAGTTTAGTCAAATTGCTTATTAATTATACGCTAAAATACATCATGCATTTAGCCATCACAAAATTACCCAAATTTCATTTTTTCATAATATTTATTTGAATATGCTTGTTTATATACATTTAAAGAAACATCTTCTTTTCATGATATTTTAGAAAACAGCTGCTGTCTATGTTCAAGCATAGTACACATTTGCGGCATTTTAAACATGAATTCAAAACTTACACCTCTAACGATCAGTTCCCCAAAATAAATTTATAACTGCACATTTAATGCATCCATGGAATGTGCCTGCTTGACACGTCATGCATTTGAACCGGTAAAATGCCTCCAAGCTGAAATATTGAAATACAGTGGACTCTTCCTAAGTCAAACTCTCCCTAAGTAAAATTCCCTCTAACTCGAACAAATTATGGTAGCCTGTGACATTTCGACTTAGGCAGAGTCCACTGTATTTATGGTTTGTGCCATATATGGAACAATATGCATCTAAGGGTTAAATAAAGTAAAAAATGAGACTTAAACATGTACTGAGCCCCCATCTGTTCCTCATTCCAGCAATTAGTGTTCCAATGACGAGCCCCCCCATATAAATCATAGCATACAAATAAAATCATCTCTATGTTACTGTTAATTTGCTTAAGAGTTAAAACGAAAATATATTACGTATATATAACTTAATATAGAGCCTTCAGATTCATCGGTAAGGGCGGGTGCGTATATGAAGCTGATGTTGTGGAATCTGTCTTGGATGCGGATCACAGCCAATCGATCGCTTATCGGTTTAAAGTCGATGACCCTCGAAATTCACCGTATTCCCCAAAAAAGAATTCGCATCCAAATATGTGAAAGGTTTGTGATAGCTATAATATATGTAGCATTCTTATTTCTTACTCATTCTATCCATCGTATTTCCTGGACCGCAGTAATATCCGCCTTGCACTGTGTGAGGATCTTCTCCAGTTTATGAATGTCTCCTGGGGACTAGAGTGTTCTTACATTCAAGAAGCACACTCGCAAATCCATGTCATTTTTGGAGCCATGTCGTTGCAGTGGGTCCGCGCGTTGTTCCGAGGCTACTCGCTCTTTCGTAACAATTTGGGAGCGATCAACAACTTTGCCCTGTATGCACAGACCCTACCCCCATCCCTAGTCAAAATAAAATCATTAACTAAAACATCCTATTTATTCTCATATCCATTTAACGACACACAAAATAAAGTAAAAAAAAAACGCACAACACATTTAAAACAATGTCAACAGTCCTAACAAGGATAAACATTCATTTTCCAGATCCCGGAGGAATCTTGTTTGGCGTGTTCCTCAGCAACTGCTTGTACTGACCAATGATGTGCTGGATGTGATTCAGTTCCCGCAGATGTCCCTTGAACTCGTCTAGTGTCTCATAGAAAATCGGATAAAGTTGCGGCAACAGTCCATGATCGAGAGTTGGAAAGAGGTGATGCAGTGCATGATCACCAAAATGCGTCATCGTTAGGAAATGAGATCCTTTCAAATCGCCTCGATCAGTTATTGTGTCGACTTGGAAGAGTCCCCAGTCGCGGTCCTCCCGAACAGCATCACCATCGTGATAGATTTCCGGTTCATGATGAGCCGCATTCAGTGCAATAACTCCGAAACAGAAGCTGGCCAGCATGACGATGAACAACCACTTCCTGATCGCCATGAAAAGGGTCAAATCGGAGAAGATCAGCATGGCCAGGGGAATGCTGAGTCCGATTATATCGTGCCAGTACAATAAATTGGAGATTTTGAAGGAGTGATACAGCCTAAAAGAATAACACTGCAAAATGCTTATCAATCGTAAAGGGGTTCTCGTTCTTACCTTTTAAGCATTTCTGCTGGGAAGATCATTATGTACGAAATGGGTGAAATGAGGACCGAAGCATACCTCTGAAAATCTGTCTTGAAGTACTTGCTTGGCAGCCAACATAGCACTGGCTCGAACATCGACAGCTCCAGATCGAGCATGGAATTGGGATAGATGTGGTGCGAGAGTGCGTGTGATACGCGCCACGTGCTGAAGTTCAACAGCGACAAGTTGAACGTGTACATCCGCCAGTTGTCCTTCTGATGGAAGAAGTTGTGCGCGACGATTGTTGTCCAGCACAGAGCTACGGCTGACAGGATCCCGAGCAAAAGACTTTGGAAGCAGGCACTTGCCACCGCGAAGACAAACGTGGCAACCAACAGGCCCGTGTGGATTAACTAAAGAAGTCAATGTCAGTCGACGAGATCGTGTGACTCGAGAAGTTTACTTACATGTGAGTGTTGAACGGGCTCGTAGTTAACCGTTTTCAGTTTCTCGCGAACACGGGATTTGAGAGTTTTGTAGAACCCACCCTCTTGAATGGTCAAGCTGTAGATTCTGGGTTCCTTTGCTTCACGAACTCTGTACTTAGGGAGTAGCTTTTCGGGGCCCAACGAAATGTGATGGGCTTCAAACGCCTCTGTGATGTCGCAACCCTGAAATGGATTAAGATTTATTTTTATGTTTTTGACTTTAGTTCATCCCATCAGACCTGAGTTTCTCTGATCCAAAAAGATCCTCCAGGATGGCGATCGATGAACTCAGTGAAGTCATAGAGCGTGTCATGGATGCGCCATAGTCCTTCGGCGCCGTCGTCTTCTTGCTTTCCCAACAACCAACTGAAGAAATAAAAGAAAGGGTTTATGTTGAATTTGGCAATAGGTTTAGATTATTTCTAAAAAATTGTTGAAATAAAGTCATCACCGGGTGCGAACGAGTAGCGCGATCTTATACTGGCTAACTTTGTTTCCTGAACAGATCTTCATTGAATGATAGCATTATACGACCGTTTAGTGGCCGGCCTGCCCCTACAACTACAACTACGTTTTAAGCAACCCATGCCGTGAGAACGATTTTCAGTCACTTTTCCGATTTTGTCTTGTATCTCCCTAATAACACGTGTGATGTTGTCTTCCAATGGTGCAATTCAAACTGGCATTTAAGGTACCCCGAAAGACTTCGAATTGCGCGATTTCGCCGGCAAATTCAACGACAGATAAATTGGTCACCGAACTCATTTCTCAATTGTTCCATCGTTTCGCATGCATTTTTCGAACATTTTCATTTTCCAACAACTTAACAAAGTCACAACAAGTTGAGCTGCCTGAGACGTATTTCCGTCTTGTTGAAACAAAAAAAAGGTTATATTTGGATATAGCGATGAGATTTGGAGATGGACGGTGTGGTATGGTACAACCAACAAGCATTTCAATTTGACTGGCCATTACACGTAGTCAGAGAATCTGCCACTCTGGAAGTATACACGGATGGATTCAAGATTGAAGAAAGCTAGGAGTATTCGCGCCATCGCAAGAAATAAGAGTTAGAGAAGATGAAGCTATCCAAGAGGTTGGCCGCGTACTGTCAATAAACCTGATAGACGTGGTATCTATTGCTATTCTAGTCTATCCCTAAGAGATAGACGACAAAGTCTTGTCACCTTGGCCTAACGGCCATTAAGGCGTTGGATACACCATCAATTAGAGATAGCGGTCAGATGCAATCTTACCCTGGGCATAGCTATATTCCATGCAACGAAAGGGCCGATGGTTTAGCCAGAACAGGAGTGGGCTTAACACTAGCAGATAATCAGAATACCCCTCACTCCAAGTAAAGCATTGTTACTTACAGATACCATCAATACCGCCAATCGAAGGTGGAACTGGATACTTGCAGGACTTCAATATAATCTCGATTTCAATTAATCCAAAAAAAGAACAAGTACACTCCTAAAACTAAACAGAGAGGAAAATAGCAATCCAAACAAACAAAAGACTTCTGCAGGATCTGCAGGGACGAAGAGGGAGAGAAACTACGCTTCACTTCCTCGGCACCTGCCCAGCACTTGGAATGATAAGGAAAAGCTGCTCATTCAACAGCCTAGAAGAAATGTCAGAAATAAAAATTCTGAACATAGCTATTCAAACACACCTCTGTGATGTTTCACAACTCACAACTGCCTGATTGTGAGGTTTTCGTATTCTTTTCTGAAAAACCTCACAACTTGTGAGCATCACAAGAACTGTCAAAGTAGTGATGGGGGTGCTCAATCCCCCATCACAGCAAATAACACGAAAAATGGTGCAATAGAGGCAAATGTAATAATTTGAGGGTAAAAAATATTTTTTAAGCAGAGACACAGAAATATTCTAATTAATTTACGAAAAAGGTATTCCCCTTTCGCACTGGAGAAAACATCTTTCATCAAATTTTTTTACGAACTTCGATTATTATTTATTTTGTTCCATAGTATTTTCTCCCACATTGAGAGGATAATGTGAAAACAACGAAAAACAAACAAACAATGTTTCTTGTGAGCCTCTTTGCCGAAATACCAAATTGCTCAAACCTTACAAGCGAGGCATCACAGAGATTTGTTAGTTGTGACCACATCACAACCAGAATACGGGCATAAACTTATCAAAAATACTAATTGGCTGTGTTGAAGCCTCAAGTTCACCAATTAATGCCCCTGTTCTGGTTGTGAGGTGGTCACAACTCACAAATGTCTGTGATGCGAAAATCACGATGCCTCGCTTGAGAGGTTTCAACAATTTGGTATTCGAGCAAAAAGCTCACAAGAAAACACGCACCTTGGTGTGGTGAATTTGTTTCGTGTCAAAAATTTAATTTTTCGCTGTATTTTCACATTGTCCTCTCAATGTGGGAGAAGAAAAATCTGAAACAAAATGAATAATAATCGAAATTCGGAAGAATTTGGTGAAACATATTTTCTCCAATGCGAAAGAAGAATTCCTTTTTTCGTAAATTAATGAGAATATTTCTGCGTTGCAATGTAAAAAGTGTTTATTAATAATAATAATAATAAAATGGGTGGCGCGACAGTCCGAGGTGGACCTGGGCCTAAGCTTCTCAGCAACCACTTGTGTTGTGCGTGTTATTGTTCTTTCACGCGTGGAAGGGACCTATCGTTTAATGCCGACTCCGAACGGCGATGTTGAGAAGCTTTTTCTAGACAGGAATACTCTTTGAACATTGTCAGTGACTCGAAAGAGTTGGAGCCGTGAATTATGATAGGTGGTAAATTCGGGTATCGAACCTGGCACCCTCTGCGTAGGAGTCGACGCACTAACCCACTACTCCACGGCAACCACAAGTATTTATTACCCTGAATATACTACCACCCCTATTCTGGCAAACCTCAGTGATGTGTTTTAAGTCACAACTACCTCACAAGAGCATGGATTAGAAATAGAAATCAAGTATTAGTAGACCGCTCAGTAAGAAAAAAAAGCGCGAATATAATAATTGTCAAAAAACAATTCTTGACATGTCACCGAATTCACCTCACCACGGTGACTATTATTGTGTGTTTTCTTATGAGGTTTTCGCCAGAATACCAAATAGCTGAAACCTCACAAGGTAGGCATCATAATTTTCGTCTCACTGACATTCGTGCGTTGTGACCACATCACAACCAGAATAGGGGTGTACATTTGTCTCTATTTCCTCTTTTTTTCATCTTATCTGCTGAATGGCACACCACAACTTTGACAGCGATGCTCACAAGTTACACAAGGCCATAAATTACACTAATTCAACGATCACAAATTATGCACATCTGAACATAATGTAAGAAGAGTATGTGGGAAGTAATTTGCTCTGAAATTACTGGAACATACTTTTAGGCGCTACGCCGTTCTGATTAAAATAAACCGAAGTCACTTCAGTTGGTCTACGCAAAGAAAGCTCTGTTTCATTCACATACGTACATATGTATATTTAAATCTATTTTTAATATTGGCGGTAAATTCATCTCTGTATACAAAAACCAATATTTGCTTGTTTGTCCTTTGTATACTCTTAAAACTTAGGAGTTAGAGCACTTATTTCTTTGGCAACTTTGTTCAGAATTCTGGGGAAATCATTTTGGTACCACATTGGTACAAAAAAGTCCCTTCAACCCACACATCGGGAGAAAAGAGGCTGTAAATCAGCAAAGGAACGTATCATGCAAAATATATCAGTAGATAATTCTCAGGTGCTTTGGCAGTACCCTAAAGGGGAACCGGTGTATAAACTGCCGGCTTGTTATATCGCAATGGATCCAATTAGGATCTTTGTGGGCCACATCTGCTAGAGGAGTGGCAATCACATAAACCTAACCTAACCTCTCTTTGACTGCACTGGAATATAATTGAATATACAAAATTTTTCCGTTAGAATTCGTTTTAGATTTCTTCGTAGTTCTTATGCATATTTTTTGAATTTCCTCTGAAAAGGCATTCATGTCCAAAGCCCTGCAGTTGCACTGTTGCCCACAACTTCAAGTGCAGTTTTTGCTCCCTCAGTTCGGTTTACCCGATTCAAACCGATTATCTTTCGCCTCAATTCAACATTTTCCTCCCTCAGCTCTTGAAAAGATGACAGAAATTCTGTGTTTATTTTCTTTAAACTTTTAATCTCCTCGTAGAGTGATTGAAGAGCGTTCGAATCGGCGTGCTTTGCTAGCGGCAATTGGTTTGATGGAGGTTCGACCGGTCGGCCCAGGAGCGATTGCATTGTTGAATTGTGTTGCTTGTCTTGTTTGAGTTGTTTCGCAGATTCTTGGTGTTCTACATTTGGTTTCTGTTGTTCTGATGCAACTGTGTTAGGCGGCAGTATAAATTGTTGCTGTAGAGACTTGCGTCGAAGAACATTGCACTTGTCACATCGATATTTAATGCTACTTGAGTTCATTCATTCAATGTCAGACATTTCAATATTCACTCACGTCTTTATTTACACAGTGAGGACTATCCGCACGAATAATTTTGAACTTACTAATTCGATATATTTTTTCCTCGCAGGCTAAACAATTTATTGCTTTGCTTACTTTACTGGCGTATGGGGAGAAAAGAATAACAACAAACATGAGTGTGTGGTAATCCGTTTAATGAGCACTGTTTATGAGCTGGCAGATCTTTTATGCACTTTTTATGTACAAATTAGTGGAGAGTTCTCAGGTCGTTCACCTGATCGGATGATCGAACATACATCATTGATTTCATTTGACCGAACTAACCGCCTCAGAATATGAGTTCAACACGTAAAACAGTGGTGTGCAAAAGTGCTAATTGCAAAATCCCCTACCTTACTGAGAGAAGACATTAAATTTAAACAAAAATTCCCACGCCCCTAGTTCAACGCTTCATACCTGGACGTGGTAACAACTTTAGATTTTCGATAAGTTGGGAACTTGCTCGCTATGCCGGTCACCTGCCAAGGCTTCGATTCGGTCATCTTCGTTTCTTATCTTTACAAGATTGAGTTCCTCTCTTAAAATTCCATCCACACCGTTGGTCTAAAGCGGTGTCTATTTTTTGTTCTTGAAAAAGGTCACGATATCGGGTTTCTTTTAATCAGTCAACTGACCGACTCACTTTTAATTCAATAACCGAACACGAAAAATACACAACTAATCGATCGCCCCGGACACGAAACTCTAGGTTTTCATTTTAATCCAACAGCGACGTCGGCAGCGATCGCAACGAACTGTATTGAAGTCACTTCAGCTCAAAACTGAACACATATCGATTGGCGAAGCTGCTTTTACTGACGATTTAATCGCTGCACCTTATCACCCAAGGGTTCTGTTTTGATTATGACAGTGAACAATGCAGAAAACAAGCAGAAAACAAAAACCGGGTGTTATCAAACGTGTGAATGCAAGTGGCTATCGGAGTTCGTTTCAGTGTCAATCTTTAATCACTGGCATATTTTTGGTGCAACACGCAGAGAACACCCGCTGGAAAAGTAGTTACATAAATCAATCAATGTGTATTTACGCCCTTCATCTCGGGCGAAGGAAATTCTGTTTGTGCATCGAAGCTGATTAAATACGCCGGGTGATCTGTGTAAAGCGTTATCAACGCGTGACTTATCAGTGAACTGAACTGAAACCAAAACAAATCGTGCATTTACTGTCAATTGAGTTTGAATCGTTGGAATAAATTTCAGAACTGTCTTGGTGCGCTCCATCTTGTGGATGCTGTTCTTGAGGAATGCGCTGCTGTGGCGTGCTAATTTGTTATTTATTTATTTATTTATTTAGCTTTGTACAAGCATAAGCTTAAATCTAACATTTCGACTACGAGCTAACCTAAATTAATGTTTGTATATATTATGTGAAGGGGGCAGGGATAGTTATAAGGACGTGAATAAGCAAGTTCTAATGGATTGAATGAATGAATGGAATGGATGAAAATCAAGGGAATTGAGATATGTTTGCTAGGCGCAGCGTTCTGCAGATGGGCTCGGACAGGCCGTAGTTGGTAATGGAGGGGTAATCGGAAAAGAGGAACGGACCTAAGACGACGGGGGCTGGAGTTAAGTGAAATCATTTCCAGAATGGCGATCACACCACCATGGACACAAACAAACCAACGCCGACATCATGATTGAACATCGCGTGACATACCCAACAACATCAGAGCATATAACGGGTGCAAGGATGGAAGCTCTAGAGACAGCCAAGAGCTAACAATAGCCAGTAGCGGGTCGACCTTGACAGTGACCAGAAGTGTCCTCTTAATATTAAATAAATAAAATATTATTTATTGTGTTTAATTTGAATTAGTAAGTTAAAATCGTAACTCGGGCGAGTCAATTATTCCAAATAAGACTTGGTACAAAAATAGAATGTAAGTACTTCACGGTGGTCACAAGTCGATCACCTGTAGGCGGTCTATATACGGTGGTAAAGCAAGGCTATCAGACCAAGGGAGACCATGTAATGCAAAACGTAGGAATCTACGTTGGAGAGCGTCAATACGATTTGAATGATTATCGTAGTGTGGAGACCAGATTTGACTGGCACATTCTAGGGGGGGTCCCACATAGGTGATGTAAAGGGATTCAACAGCGTAGGGGTTTGTGAATTCCCTGGCCCAGCGTTTGATGAAGCCAAAGGAAGAATTGGCTTGTAGGATCATATTGTTAATGGGGGATTGGAAATTTAGCTCCCGTATAAGAGAGCTTACGGGTACTTGTTCTTTATGGAGGAAGTAAGTTCTGGGAAGAGCGGGCGAGCGTTTGCGAGAAAAAGTGACGGACTGGCATTTGCCTACGTTAAGTTCAAGACAGTTAATCTCAAACCAAGTGTAGAAGGAATCAAAGCCGCTTTGGAGTGAGCGTGAGTCGCTTGAGTTAGATATTCTTTTGCTTATTTTCATGTCATCCGCGTAAATAAATAGGATACAGATTTTAATGACATGGTCAACATCGTTGATGGTTAAGACAAAGATCAGAGGGCTGCGATGACTCCCTTGGGAACCGCTCAATGAAAATCGCTCAAGGTACGACTTAAGAGATGCGATGATATCGGGCGGGAAACCAAGGGCCTAGATTATTTAGTGGTCGATTTTGTCAAAGGCCTTGCTGAAGTCAGTGGTTACTACGTCCGCTTCGTAACCTTGCTCCAATATTGAAAGGGTATTGGATGTTTGTTATATTTGTTTCATACACAGTTCTTTTAGTCACAAACATCTTTGTTTTGCCATTAACTGAATTGGATTACATTACCAGAAGCATTGTTTGAAGCCTAGTTTAGTTTCATATACAATGCCAGAACTGAATTTTCGATGCAAACCGGTCTAAGTTAGTCTTCGGTGCCCTTATCCATAAATAGAAGCTGTGGCTCAGTTTTGGGCGTACCTTTTTAATTAATAATAATAATAATAATAATAATATGGATGGCGCGACAGTTCGAGGTGGACCTGGGCCTAGCTTCTCAGCAACCACTCGTGTTGTGTGTGCAAATGTTCTCTCAGGGAAGTGGAAGGGATCTACAGTTTAATGCCGACTCCGAACGGCGAATTTGAGAAGCTTTTTCTAGACAAGAGTACTCTTTGAGCATTGTCAGTGACTCGAAAGAAGTGGAGCCGTGAATTATGATAGGTGGTAAATTCGGGTATCGAACCTGGCACCCTCTGCGTAGGAGTCGACGCACTTACCCACCACGCCACGGCGACCCACTAATTTTTTAATCACACAATCTTTTTTTTTAATTCCCTTTTTACTAAATCAAAAAAAATGATTTTGAGTGATTTTTACCTTTACTGATATCGGATGTTTAGTGATATCCGTCAATTAGTGATTGACGTTGTAGCACCTTGTAGCCAGTTATGTAGGTAGCCAGTTACGAAGGTGTAAACTATTTCTTACATCGTTTCAAGAATCCGCATATTTTACGAAGTCGAATACGTTCTCACAATTATTTCAACCTAAGACGAAAGGCTTGCGGTATCTGTAATGAGACGAAATGTACTTCGTGAACAATGACTGAACTTTAAAGCATTAAATTCGATTAATTTTGAAAATCAACGAACTCATAAAAGTAAAAAATTGATCAACGTCATCTCATAAAATTAAATCGAATAACAATTTACATGCAATTTTGAATAAATGTAAATGTTTAATGCTGTAAATTTGTCGCAGTTAATAAACGTTTTCCTTTAATAATCGAATGCTTATTCGTTGATGACAAACAACTTCTGCAATTAAATTTAAATGCGACTTGAGAGTCGCAGGCGAATTATGAATGTAGGTAAATTCGGGGATTGAAACTTGCATACTTGCATGTGCGGCGCGGAGCGTAAATTTGTTTATTTTTCAATTTTGCGGAATCAGTACAGCCTTCAACTCAACGTAAATTTGAGCGTGTTACTCGTATGACTGAAGGCAGACATTGCAATCCACATGTTACCGAACGACTAACAAATGTAAACGCAGCCTTACTCCATTCGACATTCCCTTTGGCTGACATTTATCTGCTCTCTTTGTGGCCATTCGTTTGTGTGCGAATGTCTTAAAGTTTGCGCGGTTGTCCTTTGCCATTTGTAAGCCGGCCAGGAGGAGTAAGACTGCGGTAAGAGTATTATTGTAATAAATTATATTGTACTAAATTAAGCTCATTTTTATAGAAATAAACGTTCATAAATGTATAGACTTGTTAAATTCGTTCCTGCAAGTAACTGGCCGCTAAACCACCAACAACAAAAAAGGTGGCAATTCATTAAAACAAATGTGTATTGCTCCCATAATGCACCTCGTTTGGGTGAACCACAAAGCATAGAGTAAGTGTATACATATGACATATGACCGAAAAGGAAAAAATCAAAAAACGGCGGTCATTCCACAAGCAAATCCTTGGTTTGCGGAAATATTTGCCAACCTAAACATTTGCCAAGCTTATCGACTTGAAGAAAGATTTTGTGTGAAAAACAAGGACGATAGCAAAACCAAACTTATGCCCAAAGAGTCCACACAACTAAGATGCTTAAACGAATGCTATTTGCATTCAACGTTCCAACCGAACAATCACAAGAGACCCCCATAAAGGCTTTTACAAACGATTTCATATTTCAAACAAAACCAAAACTTAAAGTATTGACACTCTCGAAGGGTAGCAGTCCAATCAACTGCTGGAGAGTGTAAGATTTCTGTCTGAAGTCTCCGCTGGCACATCGTCGCGTCCCTTCAATCGAAGCCACTTGTTACCACCGAATAGGAGCACTTCAGCTCACAAAGACCTCACGTGTTTTTCAAAAGATTCCAATTGTTTGTCAAAGAATTACAAAAGTCACACAAATATAACCAGTCAATGTCTTATAAATACCGTCGTCGGTTTAGGAGGGTGAATTTTCGAATGAATGGCAAATGGAAATAGGAGCGGGGATAGTGATAATGTGGACCCTCGTTGGGTAAGAAAGGTAAAAATCAAATTACCCCCAAAATGCTTGTGAGTCTCTTTTTGTTGTCAACCATTCTCCTTCAAATCCTTGAGAGAGTTTTGCATAGTATATGCCAAGTCAGCATACACACACAGCCACACACAATTACAGGATAAAGCATAAACATGCCAATTGCCCAACGGGGACTCCTGCGACCTAAGGTTAGTTGGGTTCTAGTTTCAGCTTTGTATGCTTAGTTGAGAAGGCTCTCGAGGCAGGAAATTGGTGTCGTTGTGTATGAGTTCGAAACATTTAGAGTGATCGAAACGAAGTTACAACCAAATTTGCGATTATGTCCATCGGAAATTTACCTTACGTCTTATCCTCAACTCTTGTTGTATAATCCCCAGTTAGGTGTTTTCTTGGTACACTACAATATCCACCTCAACCTGTCTTAATGACAAAGATTACAATATTTAAAACAGCATGTAACCAAAAAACGATTGTGTTTAAGAATATTTAGCGTTTCAATTTCAAATATCCGAAATAAATAACGAACTGCAAAATGATTCCATGTTTCGGTGGTTGTTGCACCAAATATCACTACGACGCCATCTGTATTTCATGCAACCGATTACTTAGTTCCGACATGATCCAACGATTATCGCAAACTTTCAAATAAAGATGGCACTTGCATAGATAGGGAAAAAAATCAGAGTTCGCATTGCCAAGAATATGCGGTTATACGATTGAACAATTGTGCAATGTTTTTTTTTAATCGATGGTAAGCAGATAATTATTCCTAGCTTTTTAAGTTACTCGAAGAAATATGTACTTACTGTTAATTTTCTCGTTATCAGTTACTTTAGCAGCAGTTGCAGCACGCAAACTATATTATCGATTCACTGCCTTACCGTCCTGCAACTCTTCTTGACTACAATGAAGAACAGATGTCGCCACAAAAGAAATTGTAGTCGTTACTATTCAAATTACTTTTCAAAGCAAACGAGCTAAGATTTTCTAAAAATTATTACGAATTTTCAACTCATGTTCCACATGTTCGACCAAAAAATGTTCAAAACGTACATATTATCAAAATCTCCGGGACATGATCATCCCATGCAATAACAAACAAAAGAAAATGGCTGGATTTTTCAATAGGGTACCAATCAAACTAAAAAGAAACAAATTTTGTCTTATGCCAAATTCCTTGCAAAACAAGAATCTGTAATTCATTCTTCCGGGAAACTAATATTAACTTTAACTAATAAAAGTTATAAGCAATTAATGTTAAGATTCTCAAAATTTTAAAATGCAATTTTCTTTGTATTTGTACATACAAATGTTCGTTCTTCTTTTTGCTTAATGCAACATTATCTGCTTCATATGAAATTAAAGTCATATTCAGAAAATGCAAGTAAATAATGAAATAATGTATTTTAATTTGTTGACTTCTTTTCCAAATGCACTCTGCATTTGAACCTAAGAGTATGCCACATTTCTTATACACAATATTTTTCTCTCAAGACTTGTATACTTCAAGGGAAGTGAACAACAACCCCAAGAGTATTCCACACAAGTGCACAAACAAATAGAACAAATTCAAACTAGAAAGGAAATTTTTGAAAGTCATAAGTCCATAATTCAATACCTCAATGAAAATATAATTCAAATTTAGCCCCAGGCGCCTGCCAGACAATAATTGACATACCCTTAGTGGAGCGACGAAGTCGCGTGAAGGGGTTAAACACTGCGGAAAAAACGGTTAAAATCGTGTTCGCGATCGAAGCGAACCACCAAACACGTACCTTAAATACACCAAACTTTTTTTGTGAATTTTGTGTGTGGATTTCTTTTTAAATTAATTTCTGGAAAAGGTGCTTAAGATGTATTATACTTTCAGGCATGATCCCTTTCGCCGGTAATGTATGCTAAGTCTGTTTCACAAATTGCATGTTTAAAAAGTATTACCTACTTCTAGGTGCAATTGCAGAGTGCATTTGAAATTAAAAGGCATATAATGTGATATTAATCAAAAACCCCAAAAGTACAATACCAAAAAGGGGCATTTTAAAATTTGAGAGTTTAAACTTTAATTGCTGAGCAGTTTTAAGTGAACTTAAGAAAGTAGTAGATCAATTATGAAACAAGTGTGGCGACATGTGCCACCCTCACCAGTTTATCTCCACTGAAACACAGATGCCACTGTCAAGGAGGCTATTTTGAAGTTGCAACGGCGATTCCAGCGAAAAGCAGAAGTAATGGCAAGGTGTTCTAATTCGGGGCGGAGTATAACGTAACCCAGTTTGTTAACTATCCTTTATTTAATTGTCTACGATTTATGTTACGTATTTTTTGAGAATAGATATTAAAATTATAAATCCTCATTATTCAACTAACAAACAAGTATATTATATATTATATTATGACAACTAGAGGCGCAAGTGTAGAACTTCCCCATTTGTAGCGAAACTATCTCATCGCCAAGTATAGTAAGGAATTATTTTGGAAATGTTTTTATTAACATTTCGTTGCCTTCAAACAACTCCCGAATAAATATAAACAACATTTATTCCAACACAACATATAAAATAAAACATAATCAAAATTCACTCCGCTGCAGTTGAGTTTTCACTCGCAACACCACCGTCATATTCCGGTTTCAGTGAAATGGCGCTAGCATCAGCCGCAGATGATCCAAGCTTAACCAAGTCATGTTTAGACTTCGCAGTGCTTCCCGCTCCACAGCTAACAAAACAAGAATTCATCAAAGCTGCCTGGTTTGTTTGAATTTGCTGTTGTAACATTTGTGCATACAACAATCGTTCATGAATGCCTCCACTCAGAAATTGTTGCGGTGGCATAAGTTGAGTCTCCTTCACAAACGCATTTAACGACATGAGCAAGGGATTGGAATATATGAGAGGCTGTACCAGATTCTGCGTTTGAAAGACTGGATAGCTGCAGTAGTTGGTCTGGTTCACAAAGATTTGCTGTTGAGGAGCACTTGTGGCTGTATGTTGTTTCATACATTTGCCATTATGCATTCCGAAACCCGGGGAATGTTGATTTTTTGCAAATGATGAAGCCGTGTTGGTCATGTCATCAAAACAACCGACATCCATGGGTTGAGGAAACTTTATATCAGTTGGAAAGTCTAGGAATTCCTTCCCAAAAAGCGCATAGTTCTCCGCCGCTTGATAATATTCAGGTGTTCCTGTTGGCGGATGTCCAACAGGAGAACTAAATATCAAACGATTCACTTCCAGCATATAGGGGTCCTTGTAGCGGCAGTCTTTTTCAATTTGATTTGCGTGCATTCGATAGCCGTAGAATGAGCCGTTATCCTGCATTTCCAATGATTGAGATCCATTCGCCCCGGGAGGCTCTGGGAATACATTGATGATATGTTTAATCGCCCAGGTAAGAGGGTTCTTCTGTTCGTCGAATTCTTGCAATTTTATTTCTTCGTTTGCATCTATTAAAAGAGAAGTGCCGTCGATAAGGAGGGGTTGAGTATTGCATATCACCTACCGTCAAGAAACGACATCATTTCGTCGATCAACTGCTCCGTCGGTTGATGTTCGCAGATAGCCTCTGAATCCATGATGGTGAGTGTTTTATTTTTGCATTCCACAAACAATTTTATCGCCTGCCCCGATCGAGATGAAATTAAAAAGTGAATCGGTATCCAGGCAATTAACTAAACAAGTGATTAATCCATTTTCTCGGGTCATTCGAAAGAAGGAGAGACGATTCAGAAGAGAGAAACACATTTGCTGGGTATAATCCAATATCACATAAAATTTATTAAAGCGTAACTAAATAAAAATAAACCTGAAACACTATGACGTCCAACTAAGCCGTGCATGCATTCAAAACCACACTCCTTCCTCTAAAATACTTTGATTCCGGTTTACTCCTCACAGACAGCATAACAAAATCCGGCCCCTGTTCCAGAAATCTTACACGGGGACTTCAACTCCACCATCCTTGGTGCATACCTAAAACGAATTGTTAATATTGCACATGATTTTAAACGTGATGACTTACAAATTCTCGGATGATCCATCGCCACAATTACCGTGCTCATTCCAGCCCCAAGTGTACACCCTTCCATCTGTTGAGCATATCAAACCATGCTCAGACCCCATCTGCAAGCACTTGGGCACAACACCCTCGGGTAGTTTTAGCTCGACAGGCGTTCTTATAGCATCACATGCCTCCCGCCCCAACTGGCCATAGCAGTTTCTTCCCCAAAGAAACACCTTATTGTCCTTCGTCAGCACTCCATTGTGCGTCCACCCAGCGACTAATTGCTTGACCTCCCAGTCAAAATCAAAACAATTAGCTTGACCGTACTTATTGTCGCCCAGTGCGAGCACACGCCTCCCGCCATCGGTCAGCATCAAGAGGTGATTCTGCCCACTTGCGATTGCATCGATTTTTTGTTCACATTGCACCCTCACAATGTCCTCCATCTTATTGAATCGCACTTGGGTAACCTGCAACGCCGGATGGGGGTCATTAACTCGCAATCGGCCGAGTATGTAAATACGGTTCTCTTCCGTAAGAACGCAGCAATGCCTCAACCCGAACGTCACCCGGCTTGGGATTTCCCCACGAGGTAATTGCAACTGTAACGGCCGACGTACTGCGGTGAATCCTCGCTGGCACACACCCAATTGTTGAAAAGCATTCGAGCCCCAAACGTACAAGGATCCATCAGATGTTATTGCTCCCGACAAATCCCATCCACATGCGATTCTTTCGATTGTGCAGTCCTTGAAAAATTCACTTGGCACCGGCGTGAATTCGTTGCAATTATCCTCTGTACGTTCTATGCCCAACTGGCCACGATTATTCCACCCACAGGCGTGCAGACGCCTGTTTTGGTCTAGGACGAGAACGTGTCCCCCTCCGCCGCATATCGCACGTATTGCATTGACATTGAATGAAAGCCTTGAAATCAGTTGGGGCAGAGCGCACAGTTCATTTTCTATGCCAAGGCCAAGCTGACCATGGGAGTTGGCGCCCTATACACGTGCAGGAGAAAGAAAACTCATTCGTTACTTAAGTTCCGCAAATGGGTGGTGGGTTGGTCAGACTTACCCACGCGTATACAGCCATTGTTGAACCACTAGTTGAATCCGGTGTGCATTTGAGAAAGTCACAGGAGTAACTGGCACCGTCACCTTTGTGGACAAAACACAAACTGCTCGGATGCTTGATTTGCAAGAATTTTCATGAGGAGTTCGCGATTGCACTTGGATTGGATGAATATTTGAGGTAAATGTCAACAAATGAAACAGGTGATTTCTGACGTTTCGTGGATGTCATTCACCAGTGATGCCAAGTTATTGTTTGCTTGGAATTGGTTTTGTTAAAAAAATGTTAAAAAGGTTTATTTTATTTGTCGTTTTGTGGACAGTATAATGAAATAATATTATTAACAGATAATAATAGCGTATTTGTGTAGGAGAATTATTGTGAAAAAAGAAACATAAGTATCAGGGTTGTTAACTTTTCCTTCGTTTATGTCATTGATGACTGCAAGAAGGGAACATTATTTGTCAAGAGACGGAACTGCTATTTGTTCTTATTTTAAATAAGGTTATGAAATGTATTACATTGCATTTACATTGGCTTGATTGACTTACTGCTCGATAGGCGAATTAATGTCTGAAACAATTTACAGTGTTGTACTATGACTGTGCACAAGAGTTTGCTATAGAATCCCATTAATTATGCATCTTCTTAATAATCTGTCTCTGTACAGTTGAAGAACACCAAGTTAATACATCACCTCTAACCCAGCTAATCTTTTCAATTCATATTCAGTGTCTCTGACCAGACAGACGATAGGCACAACATCATGTGGTGTGAGAATATAGGCGTTAGCTACAAACGATGATGATTATTCTTGAATCATAAATCCCCCGAGGTGTCACCCACGCGATAATGGTTCCCTCCGACATGAAGGTGTGTATCTTCATAGCACTTTGCAATAACTTCCCCCCTGACAACAACCTCAATTGCGTCGCACAGTTCAACGCTACTATTCTAGGCGCATTGATGTCTCAATTGGATCCGAACAATAATGATGCAATCACTCCGTGAGTGTTGACTCGGCTTCACTTGAACTGTGTTCCCATTGTGAGCATCTCAAATCTTCAGAAAGAAAAAAACAACACACATCAATTCAGAACCAGATCAATCCAACGAATTAAAAACGGTAAATCACTCAAAATCATGCTGATTTCCGTGAAGGAAAACACAACCCGACCCGACCAAATAGAATCAGCAATCACGGAAATTCCACAGCGTTTATCAAGGCTCACAAAAAAAAATAAAATAAGAAAAACAACTGAAAAAAGAAAGTCCATAACAACGAATCGCAAATGTAAAATAATAAACCCATTGAACTATTGTTCCGGCACTAGTCCCACACCACCGTTGCCGCCGCCGTCAACTCAAGGGCCCTCCAAATAGCCACTGAGACAGGTTGGAATCGTTTCAGAGTTCGATCTCTATCTTTTGGATTTTCTCTGTTGCTCTTCAGCAGGTTACAAAGGCGATTCCATGCTGCGTTGACTATAATGGCTGCGGCTACGGCTGTGGCCGAGGATGGGAGGGCACATAATCCACAATAGCGAAACAATTCGGTCGATAATTACAATGACACGGCAATTGTGTGCTCCCCTGAGACTGGCGCGACTCGGATTGGATCGGGTCAGGTACATCGTACATCGTACACCGTACGGAGCACATCGCCCAGTTCAGCTCAGTCGATTGTGGATGCTCGAATATTGGGTGCTCTAGGGCAAATCGTTTTCATGATCCTGTCGGCCACGTAAGCTTCACGTTCCCCATTGTGAATAACAACATCAACCTGTTTTAGTTAAAATACTATTATTACCGTTATTGTTACTATTATTGCAGCCATTATTGCCTTGATTACCATCACAATCAACGAGCACGGGGTGAAGATTTCGGAAGGAAATCACTGACTGACTGAGTGACTTGGGATGGGATGGAGTACACTTGCAACACGGCATTTGCTTCGCGAAGATGGAAAAGAAATTTCAACTGCTTTCGTTCGTTGGAGGGTTTTGGTTTTTTTTTTTCCCAAAGGAATCGTGAATTCCTTTAAAGTGAAACTCATTTGAATTTGGCCTGAATTGCATGTAGTGTGTGTGCAACAAGTTTGGTGGTCAGCAATCTGCAATTGGGATTGGTACCAAGGGAAAATTAAATTAAATAATTTTTGGAGAATTGCAATTGTGTCAGTTTGTTGCTGCAAGCGCTCACCCCTTTAAGTTCTATCAAAAAAAATGTACATACGTGTTACAGAAATAATTACGGAAAGCGTTGACATCGTCGACGGGTTTGGAAAGAGAAGCCATTTGCGGGAAAGGAAAGCCATTTGTTTGGAATATCTTTAGCAAGAGATTAGAAGGCAACCGACCACTTTGACACGATCTTCTTCTTCTTTTATTGGCGCTACAGTCCGGGGTGGCCTCAACCAACAAGCATCTCCAGCTAGCACGGTCTCTGGCTAGCTGTCTCCAGTGTCGCACGCCAAGTTGGTTGATGTCCTTCTCCACCTGGGTGCGCCACCTTAAACGCGGGCGTCCTCTGTTGCGTTGTCCCACGGGTTCGGCGTCGAAGACTCTTCGGGCCGGAGCTGAGTTGTCCATATGCTATACATGGCCTAGCCATCTTAGGCGTTGGATCCGAAGACGCCTGACTAGCTTCATGTCGCTGTACAGCCCGCACTGTTCATTGTTGAATCTGCTCCTCCAGAAACCGTGAACGCAAACAGGACCAAAGATCGCACGAAGAACTTTTCTCTGGAAAACACCAAGTGCTGCAGAATGTTCGTACTGTTTACTTGCGAGCCAAGGTAGACGAACTTTTAGCTGCCTATGGTGACGTTTTGGCCGAGTCCTCGATGCTGTGCGTCCTTTCTTGATGACAGCATATACTTCGTTTTGCCCTCATTCACCGCTAGACCCATTTGAGCCGCTTTCGCCTCAATGCCAGCAAACCCCTCATTGACGGCTCGCTGTGTTCTGCCAATCACCTCAATGTCATCCGCGTATGCTAACAGTTGTACGGACTTTTGGAAGATTGTGCCTCTAGTGTCGGCATGTGAGTCTTGCACAATATTCTCCAGAATGATGTTAAAGATGTCACATGACTGCGCGTCGCCTTGTGTAAAACATTTTTTGACATTGAAGATCTCGGTGAGCTCGACCTTGATGTAGCAGCGAGAATTCTCCATCTTCATCCTTCACAACCTGTCGAGTTTGGCAGTAATGTCAAAACATGGCGTTGTATAGCTTCTCCCTATGCACGCTGTCATATGCGGCCATGAAATCAACAAAAAGGTGGTGGGTGTCGATTTGCAGTTCTTGTGTCTTTTCCAGGATCTGCCGTAGTGTGAAAATATGGTCGATAATGGACTTCCTGGCCTGAAGCCACACTGATATGTACACTGTACTCGCTTCAGGCAAGTACACAAAACGGCAGAGAAGATCTTGTATGCGATGTTCAGGAGACTGATCCCTTAATAGTTGGCGCAGTCAAAGGGGTCTCCTTTTAGTTAGTTTGTTTTTATTTAAGAATGTTAAAATATCCACATTTATTGGTTTAATTAGTCAGCATCTTTCGGTAACTATTTGACCACTTACACTGAAAGTCCTTCCAGACTCCACGGAAGATGCTAAAACAATTTAAAACGTCAGCCTAAGGCCCCTTGGTTCCCTGGCTACTAAGCTACTCTATAATTTTAATTGTATTGTAGCTATTAAATAAATAAATAAATACATAAACAACTAAAAACTTTTTGGAGCATTCCTGAGTGCATGAATTGGTATAAATTTCCCTAACTTTTCAGAAGAAAGAATAGCTTGGAATGACGTATTTCGGATCGAGAAGTTGGACTAAACCCCTAAGTCCGTTATTGACAGCCTTGGGTGGTGTGGATAAAAATTGAGAAAACACTCCGAGTAAGTCTAACTGTGGGTATAACAATGGGTCACTATGGTCTACCTAGCTTGACCTGTCTCCTACTTCAGTCTTGTCATGTTAGAGCTAAAATGTTTCTCATCCATCCGATATCCTTATAGAACCTGAAAGGAGATTTTAGAGGGATATTTGTAAGACTCACGTGTCATATCCAACACTGATTTCATTCTTGCCATATCCTAGACTGCCATGACCTCCGCTTGAAAAACACTGTCATAATTAGGGATTCATACTCACGTCATCCATTGCCTTAAACACGGTCGTTCTTTTGCGGTCTGACCCATCAGCTTTGATTTTTATCATGGTTATAATTGACGATGATTGCCACAACCAGAGCCAAAGTCCAAAACTCAACTTTGATAGATCTGTTTTCCTTTTAATAACAATCATTCGATTTCTTTCCTCACATACTGTATCATAGCATAGCATTAGTTCATGGTCACTGTCCACTCTCCAGCAAGTAGTGCAGTTTCATATTGCAATCACCACGAAGCCCACGAACTCCATGAAGATATCAGTCATTGCTGTGATTGAAGGCGTGTATCTGACCTGTCTCGCTAATGCTACTCATTACTGAGTCTCATTCCCAGTCACAGACTAAATGCATGCAACAAGCGGACAATTTAATAGTTAATCGTGCTCGCGTCTCCCCGGTGAAGATTATTCCACCATTGCTGATGCCACCATATCAATCCGGTGGATACTTTAACGAGGTGTAATATGATTAAAATTCATTTACCACTTAACACCTAACACCCGATGCCTGATCATTAGAGAGAGTGTGCAGCAGCACCACTTTCAGCGTCAAGTAGAAAGTGGACCGGCTGAATGGCTGTGACTGCCGGACTTCAGCAAACGAGAACAGTGTGTGGGTCAAGTCCCTTTCGCTGTCCCTTAGCACAACACAATCGAATTAATTAAATGGAAATTTACTCCACTTTACTCCACAACCGCAGCACGAACAGGGGCCAATGCCTTGGCCTCGGGGGAGGAAGCGTGGGCGTCGATTCTCGAGTGTATGAAGTGCAGATCAATGGATGCGTGGCATCGATCAAGACACTTCCGACTGTGAAAAGCCAAAGGTCTTAACAGGTTACAGCCCAACTCCCAGCTCGTTTGAGGCAGTTTGTTCAACCTGGCAGCCAGTCTACCTCTGAAGCACGACTCGAGTCATTTCCCAAATGTATTGGATTAAATAATGAGAGCTCTATGGATGTACGTAGTACCTACGTACACATCCAGACATCGTTCGGTTGCTGTGTATGGCGGTGCTCTGCACTGTGCCCGATTTATTACCACTGATGATCGGCTAATGAAGCATGTGGCTTGGATAACAACATTGCTACCATTTTCAGGCTGGCGGGCAGGGATTATGGTGAATTGTTTTTGCCATTTGTGGAGGCTTACATTTGATTTTGTAATCCCAGTGGTCGGATCGGGATGTGGATGAGCATCGGGATGATTCCAATTATGCCATGTATGGCCTATGGAGTTGCTCTGCATATTCAAATCGGTTGATGGCGATATCGATTACGGCGGAGAATTGGGGATTTTAGGGCAGATTCATAATTCATGGTGTAGACTCGTGTCACGGAGGATTTAAGTAGCTCTAAATCATGAGCGTTGATTTTCAATTGTGAACGTGACTGATTTGTTGCACTCAAGTGAATTAAATTCTGGGTTAACACTTTATCTGGATGGACATGAAGGATGTAAAGAGTGGACATAAAGGAAATTAATAAGGGCTTGTGGTACGCGAGTTACGTGTTACAACACGTTCCACCTGCAACATTGCGATATGTCCCAACCTTAGAAACATATGCACTTAGCAACAATGTCTCTATGCACTTACCGTCTTTTTTGTAGTCCCTCATTCTCCATGTTTCTTTACGGTCAAGTTGAGTAGCGTCCTTTTCTTTTTCACCTGCTTGTTTTTGTCAAGTCTAATGTTAACAGTAATATCTTGCTGTCTTCTCCAGAGTGTATAGATGCTAAGGCAGTGTAGACCACCAACAAAGTCGCTCATTTTAATTTATATTAGTTCGTGTGGTAAATGTTGTGTTTTATTTAATTATAATGTATGTTTTCGCTTCCAAACGCAACTCGCGCACGCAAAGAACGACGACCGAACTGAGCGATTGAGATATCTAGGTATGGGGGACCTTAGGGCTCGCTTAGACCAAAGTGTTGGTTTAATCCTAAAACTATCTCGACTTACATGTGAATCTTAGGAGGCTTCTTAGTTCAACTCCACTTAAGTCCTCCATCTCTAAGAAGTGCTTTCCAAGGAACTGTCTCCTTTTCTTTGCTAGGGCTCGTCATTCGCAAAGCAGACGATGGATAGATTCAAGAGGAAGACCTCATCTCTGCAGCTTTTGGCAAAATCATGCATTGCATGTGTACTTATGACACAATGACCGGTAGGAACTCTTTTATGCATGAAACACAATAGGGCGTTTGCGCTGGCGCTGCACTCACAGCAATACCTACTTTTCCTCAGTGATGTTCTCTGAGAGGTTCACTCAATACTAGCCTGACTTTAATACCTGATATGACATGGCATGAATATGCCACTCGTCATAAGTGCCAACTGCCACAACTGGTACCCACTAGGAAGAACGAATATTGAGCTTCTTAAACTGTCTACCTTCAGTCGAGTTTAAGAGCTTGAAGATCACCAACGTCGATCCCTGACAATACCCCGTGGTTAACACTGTCATGGCAAAGCTTCATCACTCAGGTAGATAAAATCTCTCATATAAGAAAGTCTCCGCGCCATCCTGGCGTTGGCTAAAAATAACCAGCAACATGACCATTCGGGGACATTTGTAATTCACCGACCTAGCATCGTCGGTGTCACATGTAGTACCAGTCACCTTGTCTGACATAACGCATGTTGCACGCAACGTGTCGCCGCGTCATGCCAGCGCGTATCCCTTATTAACTGCGCAACATAATTATACCTCATCAGGAGATCGAAGATTAACTGTTAAATTCATGTTCATTAACCACCGACTGCCTAGATGTCACCACCACCTGACGACATTGCAACACATCGCCAGAGCATGCAGAGGAAACCCAAAAGTAACCCATTGTGCCCAAGTCGATGCGGGTCAGCGCCGAAATCCCATTCGCAAAAGCGAAACTCACAAGGCCATCTCACCATCTTCTGCCTGCCCGCATCGCACTGCGAATACAAACATTGCATCATAACTCAGGCGAATAATTGAAGAATTTCACTTTCCATCGGCAAGGAACACCGGCGGGAAGGACATCCCGCCACGCCTGCGGCTCGCCCATACATCAAGCGGCCAATGAAATATGAAATTAAAGGGATTTTAGGATGATAAACCATCGATGATGATCTTCACCCGCAACTAATTAATTTCGACATGGCTCTGGTGCGAGCATGCGAGCATGAGGCATGCGGCCATCGATGCACGAGTCTCATACTGCACCAAAACCGGCGCGGCATCGTGGGTGAAAGTTCGGCAACGACCCGAAATGCTGACTCCCTCTCTGTCTCGCCCCTGTCCTCTTCACCATTCCACGGTGGACTCATCCGTTCGGTAAATAATTATTCCTTTCGCAGGCAAATTAATAATAATTTCTGCGCTTTGCGTCAAAACGGAATTGAGTACACGACGCGTCGCGGTCGTCGTCGGTCGGTCCATGTGGCCGTCTGTTGTTCCAGTGATGATTATACAATTTAGGCATCTCAACAATCATAATTGTTATTAATTTGTCCGTTGTGGGCGCTTGTTGGGCGCCTCTCCGAAGGCTTCCCTGTTCGGTTCTCAGGTGGATTCCGCCGGGCTCGACACTTGACAATTACAAATTATCATTGATT
Source organism: Eristalis intricaria (assembly GCA_964034865.1). NCBI lineage: Eukaryota > Metazoa > Arthropoda > Insecta > Diptera > Syrphidae > Eristalis > Eristalis intricaria. The sequence continues at coordinate 56,282,625 of OZ035874.1, forward strand.
GTGTGTCATATGGAGTGTGATACTCCTTTCGAGTCTCCCTTATGGCGATCGCGGTATGCGTGCTTCGGAGGTTGTGCAACTTTTTTTTTCCTGCTTTTCACGTTGTTTTCGGTCGCTTGTTGCCGGCCAGTGATATGCAAATAAATAATTTAATGATGCAATTGCAGTTTTGTCGAGTGTCTGGAAAATGAAAGGAAAAGTTATGCGGGTAATTAGTTAACAATACAGCGGAAATCAATCATGCGCGGGATGATGTATGGTGGTGGGAGTGCGCTGGATGCGTTAATGGGTCATTCCGCATGAATGGAAGGGCCATTTGCATGACGCATAGGCGAGCTTCGACCTGACCATTGGCTTAGGGAAACATCAATCCGACGTAAAGGCAATTGAGTGACTCTTTGGGAAAAGCCGCTCGTGACGTTGTGTGTGATGTGCGAGTGGTGCCAAATCGCTTGCCTAATGTGTGTTCGAATTAAGGCTGGGTTTTTGTTATTTTTGATGTCATCGCGACGTGCCTTTGATTTGCCTGATGAAAGAGGACATAGTCAATTTTGTTTTTTAGCCAGCTCCCTCCAAGAAGGAGAGTCTGCATATCTCTTTTTCAAGAATTGAGTTGAAATCAACTCATTTTGTTGCATGTTTAAAATGAGTATCTCAAGTTCAACTGCGTTGGAGCTTTCTGTCGTTTTTTTGCGTCTTAAATTTATGCACGTACATTTACATGAATGTATTAACATGAGAGCAATAATTTGGTCACGAAACGTTGCTTTAATGCCTTCACTTAGGGTTTGTAAATTGAATGTTAAACAGCAATTAACTTCAAGCGTGCTTGCAGATTTCGTTTTATTTATTCGGCGAGATTATCATCTTGAAACAGATGTATATACTGAGGATTTTTGTTTTTTTTTTTAGTTTCAGTGGCCAGTAGTTCAGACACAGTTTGATCTAAAGGTCGTGAGTTATCAAATATTTTTGATCAACTTCGGAGTTGGTATCAACTCGTAATTTAAGCGAACAGTTAAAAATTAGTTTTGCTCGCTGTTTTAACTTACAGTCTGAAATTTAAACTCCAGAAGTTGTCCAACTTTCAGTTTTTAAATTTGCCCTGTGATAGTTTTTGACAATTCACACATACAATGTCATTTTCAACTTCGACTTTACGGTGTATGTTGTTCGTGTACCCTGAGAAGGAGAATTGAGCAAACGTTTTCAGCAGAAATAATGGTTGGATATCTCTGTCCTCCCTTATCATTAGTTTTCAGTTCCTGCCGGCTATGTTATGGAGAACAGCACAATCAATTGTCTACATTTTCACCTTTTGAATTGATCCGAGCGCAAAATATTGTATTACGATTGGTCAGTGTGTAATTACCATAATTCACGGGGTCTGTCAAAAAATGAAGAAAAATCTCAATCAAATATTTCATAATTTCCAAGGGCCAGTGCCTTCTCTCGTTTCATAGCAATGAATCCTCTATTATTCGATCACTATTATTTTTGCCCGCTTTGAGAGACGATAACGAAAAAAGCCTACCTTGTATATACAAAGGCAGGCAAACAGGCAGGCAACTACGATAATGGCAGAAAAGAGAGAAAGATTGATTCATCTCTTAACTTCTGATATTTTGGTGTTGAAGTGAATGGTGAATTTTGGAGTTGAAGAAATGAGGAGTTGATAAGGTCACTAAATTGAAAAAATGAAATTAAAAAAATCGAAATTGAAAGATGAAACCATAAAATTTGAGTGAATGAAAGCACATCCAGAAGTTGAAGAGAAAAAAATACCCAAAGTTGTGTTTAACTATTGATGAACAAAATTACCCTAAGTCTAGTCCAAACTGCCATGCTGGAACTGCAAAGCGTCAATGGACAGCGAAACTTCTTTTTTCCCTTGTTTCGTCCCGACTTGCATGATCGACACCATATTTCAGTGTCATTAAACGATGTATCTGCCGTGAAATCATACGTACTCACCCTTTCAGGTGTTAAGGAACTTACTTACTTATCGGCTGACGACCCATGCAGGGTCCGTGTCTGAGCGATAGCTGCTTTCCATTCTTGACGGTCCTGGACACGCTGCCTCCAGTCATCAAGACCAAGCTGTCTTGCACCCGCGATTACTTGGTCTTTATACCGAAAATTCGGTCTTCCTCTCCTTCTCAAACCAGTAGGCTCGGATTCGAAGACCCTCTTATCTGGAGCCTTGTTGTCCATGCGCTCGATGTGGCCGAGCCAGTGCAGTCGACGGATCTTTGCCTTCCGGACTACATCCACATCCTTGTAGCTCGTAGAGTTCGCGGTTGTGTCTTCTCCTCCATTCGCCTTCCTCGCAGACGGGACCATATATCCGAAGTAGAATATTCCTGTCGAAGGCACCAAGAATCAGCTCAGCAGTTTTGCTTAGGAGTGGAAAAATAAGGGTTTTGTAGAGCATGACCTTATACCTTCGAGTCTGGAGTTTTGACGCCAGTTGTTTTAACAAGCCCAAGTAACACCGGTTGCCAAAGGCGGTTCTACGTCGGACCTCCACAGTGATGTCGTTTGTGGAGTTTAAGTTTGCCCCGAGGTAGGAAAATCGAAATTATAGCTGTCAATTGTAATATTTTGACGGATCGTTTTTTGGTCGACGGCATATTCTTAGTTTTATTCTCGTTGACCTTAAGACCAGCTCGCTTCGGCTCTTCTTCAATTGCCGTAAATGCTTCCACTATGGCACGTTGGGAGCGCGCGACGATGTCGTCTGCATATCGCAACAGTTGGACTGACTTGTAGAAGATAGTGCCGTCCTTGTTTACAGTTGCCCGCCGCACTATCTTCTGCAGTACCAAATTGAAGAAATCACATCTCCTTGCCGAAATTCGGTACAGGTTTCAAACGATTCAGAAGTCCTCGAGTCGAACTGCTCGGTGGATCGCGTATTTGTCAGCGTAGTGCTACACAACCGGATCAGTTTTCCCGGGATCCCGAATTCGGCCATCGCACGAAATAACTCCTTGCGATTAATGCTGTCGTATGCGGTTTTGAAATCGATATAAAGGTGGTGCGTATCGATTTGAAACTCGCTGGTCTTTTCCAGAATTTGCCTTAGTGTGAAGATTTGGTCTATTTGTCGGGCCGGAAGCCGCGAAGTGCGGTGCAAAACGGCCTTAGACGTTCACACAGTACGCTGGACAAGATCTTGTAGGCGACGTTGAGCAGGAATATACCTCTATTGTTGTTGCAAGAGGTAGGATCGGCTTTTTTGTGGTTGGGGCATATGAAGATGATATTCCAGTCGTCAGGTATGCTTTCGTCCTCCCGAATTAACGTAGGTGTTAAGTAAAGGGTGTTTTAATTTTTTTGAAGAATTAAATTGACATGTTCTCTCTGACAGCTGATATAACAGCTATCGGCGGTTTTGAGCTTAGTTTGGTTTGAGATATCAAACTTCCACCTCATTTACCACTTGATTTCATCTGACAAGGTTTTTTATGTGTCTGGGAATACGTGTGAGCTGTTGTGAATCCTGGCCGAAGTTGTATATCCCATTGCTCTCTCTCTTATTGCTGGTTTGGTGGGACACTCGATGAATGAAATTGGTCCGGTGGCATAATTGGCCAATATGTCTTATGATCGTCTAAATGTTGTAGTCTACAATCCTTGGACTCGGAAGCCAACTTGGTTGCTGAAATACAGCCTAATGTAATGTGCAGTAAATTTAAATTTATAATTCCCCAAATGCAATCACTTGACTTTTTTCAAATGTAGGTAGGCGCAAACCTCGCGTTTTGAGTCCAGACCATAATATAATACCAATTATGTGAATATTACAGCTAATAAGTAGGAGTTAAAAACGTTTTGGATCTACAACATCTAGTCGTTATTGATTTTTCATGATACCACCAGTTTTATGGCAATTTCTTAAGGCGCCGTTTGAGAAATTTACGCGACAGTTATGCTCTCGGAGCATAGTCAGTGGCTGGCGAGGTGTGGTTGCACGAAAATGAAAGTGTGTGTGTTGACCTACGTGTTTGACCTGAAATTGAACAACGGACTCTGCGTTGAATGTAATGTGTTGTGATGATCCAATGGTTGTAGAAATATTTTATGTGTAATTTGCGCCACAAAGCGAAGCGGGTGCGAATCGGCTCAATATGCGACGCAACTCTCTTGGTAGGCGGGAGACCAATCGTGGATGTCAACAAATTCTGCTACATCTCTCTCGTATAGACAAGCTCAGCCAGGCTATTTACTCGCTTGGCATCGTCTAGAGGTCTTGACAGCTCTCCACATGGCTCAAGCTGCGGATACTTAATTCCAACGTGAAATCCGTGCTGTTATAAGGATCCGAGACTTGGAAAACGACCACCATCACTATCACCATTTTTCGGAAGCTACATGTCTTCGTCATCAACTGTTTGGGACGAATCCTGAAGGTTTTCTGGTAGGAATGGATCACGAACGAAGAGTTTCACAGAAACCAATCGCATCAGAGATCCGACTTCGAACGAGGACATGGATATGGCAAACCCTGTGGAAGCCGTGAATATTGGGTATTGCAAGGATGGCCCTCTCTTCGAGCGACTGCGTAGTCGCTTAAGTTGCCGGTGGACCGTGGTGAAAGAGCATCCACAGGCTGGCAAATCCTGGTCGAAAGTGACTAGGCTGAGCTAAGTCAGTGTGGCGTGATAATCGATCGTTCTCTGATACCTCTAGGTGCTCCACAGAAGCAACACATCATAACAAGCAAACAAATACGTGCTGCTTTCTGTATTTGTGTATTCTTAGTTATAATATAACAATATTGTTGACGCTACAGCCCGTAAAGGGCCAGGGTCAAGCTTCTCAGCAAGAACTCGTGTCTTACGTGCTATTGCTCATGAGTGGAAGAAAAAGTTCTATTCTCAGGGGTTAACACAATAATTAAATAATGACTAATGATGTCGAATTTATCTGAGAATACTAAGTGGTTAAGAGATAACGATCGACAGCTATAATATCGAGGCGAGGTAGTAAAGGAGTTTGTCTACCTCGGGGCAAAGTTGAACTGCACAAAGGACATCATAGTGGAGATCCGACGTAGCATTGCCATTGGCAACCGCTGCTACTTCGGATTGTCAAAATTATTGGGCTAAAAACTCCTTTTTTGAAGGACCAAGCTCGAACTTTATAAAACTCTTATTTTGACAGTCCTGCTATATGGAGCCGAAAACTGGGCGATAAGCAAAACAGAGGAACCGGTCTTGGTGTCTTCGAAAGAAAAATTCTTCGTCGGTTATCAGGTCCCATTTGCGAGGAAGGTATATGGAAGAGAAGACACAACCGAGAGCTCTGGGAGTTGTACCAGGATGTGAATGTAGTCCCGAAGGCAAAAATATATCGACTGCAAAAGATCGGCCACATCGAGTGCATTTTTTTTTCCGTGTGTAGGTGGAAATCTTCGACAAGACTCTATGGCGAACGTTCGCACATAGAAATGTGAGATTTTTACTCACAAGTACAACTAAGTGAAGCACTTAACCAGTAGTTTGCATTTCATAATTTAGGTACTGATCGGCAGGTTATATCCAATGAAAGTTTCTGCTAACAATGCGTGGGTTTAGACTATCGCACGACATCAAGGGGTCGAATCCTTTGAAGTCGGCACAAGAGTAGTTAGTTTCCTCAAGGATCGGGTGAACTGCAGTGTTTGTGTGCTCTTCTAGACGGCGCTTATGTTTACAAGCCAAGATCTCTGTGGATATCGTCATTTCTGATATACCGTGGTGCATTTACGATGGTTCTAAGCACCTTATTTTGAAAAGTCTGTATTATGCTCATATTACTTGCTTTGGTACAACTCCTAAGTTGTACGCCATACGTCTTAAAAGTGGCTTAGGGTTTACTAGTGTACAAGCAGTTTGTTGTCAATACTTAACTTGGATTGTTTACCAATAAGCCAGTACAGATCTTTATATTTCATGTCAAGTTCTGCACGTTTCTTCTTAACGTGCTCCTTCCACTTGAGTTTTACGTCAACAGTCATCCCGAGGTATTTCGCTTCATTGCCAAAAGGTCACGAGGACACGATTTAAGAACACTGGCAAGTTATTAATTTGCTTATAAGTGAAATTAATGTGGACAGATTTGCTTTCATTAGGGACAATTCGCCAGAAGTTCATCCATTCGTGTATCTGATCTAGTGAACGTTGTAATTTAGTGTAGACTCTTCAATCGTCTTAGCCGTTACCAAAATAGCAGTGTCGTCAGCAAATGTGCCTAAAAAAGTGTGTTTTTCTTATGGTAAATCACTAGTATACAGTAGGTATATCAGAGGGCCAAGAACGCTCCCTTGCGGTACACCAGCATTTATATTTTTAAAAGCAGAGTATTCATTTCCATGCTTCACACGGAAGATCCTAACAGAGAGATAGTTCGCTAAAATACTATACAGTTTCTCCGGTAGAGATCGGCATAGTTTATATTTGAGGCCTTCATGCCAAACTTTGTCAAAGGCATGAGAAACATCGAGAAATGTGGCTGAACAAACGAGTTTCTTTTGTTCAAATGCCTTTTCTATTATGTACATCAATTATACGATGAACTTGGTCAATAGTTGAGTGTTTACTTCTAAAACGTGAGCTGTTTTTCTTTCACAATTGGACTTAAATGTCTAAGCAGAATTTTGGTGATTTTAGTGAGATAAGTCTATGGGACTTTTTATCCGTTGATGGTTTCCCGTGTTTTGGTACCATTATAACTTCTCCCACTTTCCATTGACTAGAGACATGATCAAGTCTATGTGCGGCATTAATTAAGTAGAGTAACTTAAGAACGACTTTCTTATGTAACTCTTTAAGAATTTCTCCTGTAATTACATCGTAACCAGGAGCTTTTTCGGTTTGAGCTTTTTTAGTTCCTCCTTGAGCTCTGCCAAGGTAGCATTTCTCAGAACATAATTGTCGTCGGATACGTCGAATCCTTGTAAGTGACAGGAAGAGTTTGACCATCGAATGGCTTAAACATTTTTTCCAAGTTGTCTGCGAAGAGATTAGCTTTGTCTTTATTTTCTTTAGCCCACTCGTCTCTCTTCTTTCGGATTGGCGCGTTATGTGATTCAGGTTTTTTTAATCCCTTCACCGCCTTTCAGAGTCTCGATGTCTGACTCTATGCATGGAGCCTTGGTCCAACTAAGAAGTTCTTCGAATCCGCGCCTCATGGTGCCAGTAAGAGAGGTGATAAAGACCAAGTAATCGCGGATGCAAGACAGTTTGGTCTTTATGACATCAAAGATAGAAGGCAGCCATAGCTCAGGCTTTGACCCTCGAAGTATCGTTGGGCTGATAAGTATGTAAGAATTAAGAGGCATGAGTGCTCCGTCGTCAAGGAGGTCTTGATAAAAACTAGTTATAGGCGTACACCGAAGCTTCTAAAATAGCCTGCATAGCCCATTCCAACTAACTTTCCGGCTTTCGCATAAGATTTCGACAGTCCGCGTGCATATAATCATAACTTTCCGATAAGATCTTACAATTGTGAGGACACCCACACCGTAAACCACCGAGTCCAGCGCCACCAGCAATCGAAAACAAAACCCAGCTCAACCTCCTCCGAATCCGCGTTACGAGGCATTTTTTCTCTCGCGTCTTTGTTTGCATTTAATAGATACGTGAGCGCCAGAAGAAAAATTGCAAGTCTAAATGCAAGACTCCAAATAAAGTGTTCGACATTTATTACGCTCAAATTGAATGATTCCCGCAAATTACACCCTCCACGCGGTCCATAATGGCAGTGCCGCTACCGCAGTAGGTAGCGTAGGCATATCCAGTATCCACCCGCCCCATTCGGTGTCCCTCGGTCGCCTCACTCGCAGGGAAGCCTTCATTTTCAGCCTCATTCTTCCACGCTTCAACTGCTCCAGACACACTGTCATAATTCGCCATAAGCCTAGGTATATGACCATAAATCAATTGTTATTACCGTCATTACCCTTGCACACAACGCAGAGAGGCATACAGCGACAGGTTCCGCCACACCCCACGTGCAGCGCGATGCAGAATCGCCAATTGGTGGCCGGTTGCGAGTCGGATCTATCGATGCTAGTCAGGCGGAATCGAAGCGGCCAGGCCAGCCAATGAGTAATGAATTGACAGCTATGCAAATGACACTAGTGGTGGTAGTCACGTCGTATCTTAAGTGCACACAACAAAGTATCGCAGCACGAATCAAGCCATTGATTGAATTAAACTGAATGAATCTCTGACTGAGGCCGCAACGGAGTACGATCCCAATCCGTACAGCGCTCCATTTGGCACACGACTTTTGACGAGGTACGAGTATTCTTCGGTTCACCGAAACCGGCTGCGCAACGAGCAAATCGTGCCATCTTCCGATGAGCTGTGGTTCCTCCTTCGACAGTAGCGGCCGGATAATAACCATATCATTACCAGGTGCAATAAAAAAATGTAGATCGATTAATTTCGTCAGTTTATCACAATCGCGCATAAATCTTCTGTCATAAGTGGCGGCTGGTGCAGCACCACCACCACGGAGTTGGTGGCGGCTCCACCGTTGACGGTTGCTTGACGGTAGTCGTTGTGGCGACACGCAAAACAAGCATTTTACGGCACGAATCTGACGTTCGTGTTTACGGGAGGCTAATGCAATTCTCACCTTCTATGTGCAGTGTGTTTGCGATTTGACGTCGCAAGCTTGTGAATTACAGTGCCGGTAAGTGGTGGGCCTAGCCAAAGCTAATTGCCTCCCTGTCGTTGTCGAATCAATATACGACGACTGCGAATGGGAGTACATTATTTGCTCGGAGGGAGAAATTTACTTTGCGCCGCACTGCCCAGCAGATTTGCCAGTGATTGCGGTCTCAATTTATTGGCAAAGTTCAGGAGTTACGAGCACAGGTTCTTGGCGTGACCCTTCTGCGGATGTGGAATGTGTTGTGACCTTTGTTGGTCTTGTTGTGTATCTGGTTTTGAAATTGGCTTGGTGAAGGCGCTCTGGACGATAATTATGAAGTAATAGGTCAGCGGACACGTAAGCCGATTAGCCGCTCCGATTAAGTACTCAATTACGTGTATTATGTAATGGCAGCCGCTGAGTGAAAATGTGGCAGTTTCAACAGGTTGGCTCTGAACCTGGTCTCTGAAAATTACTTGACTGCATTCAATTTGTAAAAGGAGATTGGCTAACGGGTGATATGGGAGTTGTCTTGATTTTGTGAGCTGAACGAATGGCCGCATTCGTTTTGGAATTGCGACTAGTTCGATATTCTGCTGCACAGAGAAGGCTTGGCACACTCATTAACTTTGAGTAATGTTGCAAAAAGCTAAGCGGGTGGATCAGTGTCGAGGAGCAGGGCGGTGGCACGCTTAAGGATGAACGACTCAGCTCGTCGAATGGGACGGTTCTTGTCCTTGTTTTACTACACTACGCGTCTCGTGCAAATCTAAGATTGACGAGGAGAGGAAAATATAGAAAGAGATAGAAAGCCTAATAGCCTAATACAGACCACAGAAGCTGAACTGGCGGCCAAAAATAGGAAAGAGAAGAGAAGGGCCATGAAAGAGAAAGAAGTGTGTTCAAAATTTAACCTACTTAACCTATACCTTAGCTAAGCCTAAGCTGACTTGAACCTATCTTGCTGAGACCTACTTGCTGAGCCAACACCCTTCCAACGTCGTTTGCCGATCCAGGGTCTTAAAGAACCCGAGTGTGCCTGATGTTGTTGGCCAGGATGACCGCCAGCCAGCGCTGTAACTAGGGCATTGCCAGCGGGGCTCGGGCATAGGGCCGAGGCCCACGAGGGCGCAACAAAAACCAGGACCAACTTCAATTACACGCATAAAAGGGCAAAAATATAGAATCTTGCACCGGGCACAATGTTACGGAATTTCCGGAAGGCCACCCCTGAAGTCAATCGAAATGGTCTATGCTATTTCCATCAGAGAACGTTTATGGGAGATAGCCACAGCCTAACGTTCGACCCTGTCAATCATCCCAAAGACAACGGTCTTCCGTCACGCACATCTTGGCAAAAGATGTATCTTATTTCAACTGCTCAATTAAAAATAATATTCATCTTCAATTTTCAAATAAACAATTCATGCTGTTCATCAAAGAAAGGAAAAAAATCTTAAAAGAAACTATTATACTGCGCTTAGGGTACGAACCGAAATACCTACCGTCTACTTGAACTGGATCAACTTTATTTTGTCCAGTAATGTTGTCAATTCGAATCTCAGTATCCAAAAGAAAGGAGGCCCTTTGACTGCGCCAACTACCGAGGGATAAGTCTTCCCAACATCGTCTATAAGATCCTCTCTGCCGTTTTGTGTACTCGCCTGAAGCCGTTTATAAATAACCTGATAGGTTCATATCAGTGTAGCTTCAGGCCAGGGAAGTCCATTATAGACCATACTTTCACACCATACACGGTGGAGAACTCTCGCTGCTCCATCAAGATCGGTAACGAACTCACCGAGACCTTCAATGTCAAAAAAGGTTTTAGATAAGGCGACGCGCTGTCATGTGATTTCTTTAACATCATCCTGGCGAAGATCGTGCAACACTCACACGCCAACACTAGAGGCACGATCTTCCAGAAGTCCGTACAACTGCTAGCATACGCGGATGAAATTGACGTGATTGGCAGAACACAGCAAGCCGTCAATGAGGCGTTGGTGAATGAGGGCAAAACGAAGTATATGCTGTCATCAAGAAAGGACACACAACATTGACGTCTTGGACAGAGCGTCACCATAGGCAGCTATAACTTCGAGGTAGTCAAGGACTTCGTCTACCTTGGCTCCGCAGTAAATAGTACGAACAATCAAACACCAGTATCGAGTTTAAACGCAGAGTTACTCTTGCCAAACGCTGATTCTGTGGGCTCAACAGGCAATTGAGTAGTAGAGTCCTCTCTCGAAGGACCAAGCTAACATTATATAACACCTTGATCATCCCTGTCCTGATCTATAGTCCGGAGGCATGGACAATCTCAAAAGCGGATGAAGAAGCACTTGGTCTTTTCGAGAGAAAAGTTCTGCGTTCAATCTTTGGTCCTGTATGCGTTGATGGTTATTGGAGAAGAACATTCAACCACGAACTGTACGTGCTGTACAGCGGCATGAGCCTAGTCAGACGTCTTCGGATCCAACGTCTAAGATAGCTAGGCCATGTAGAGCGCATGGACAACACAGCCACAGCTCGACTCCAGCTCGAAGAGTCTTCAACTCCGAACCAGTGGGACAACGCAATAGAGGGCGCCCACGGAACCGATGGCGCACCCAGGTGGAGAAGGACCTCAATCAGCTTGGTGTGCGCAGTTGGAGCCAGCTGGCTAAAGATCGTGCCAGCTGGAGAGGCTTACTGGTTGAGGCCCAGGTCCTCCCCGGACTGTAGCGCCACCAGAAGAACAAGAAGAATCTGCCTCGTATCTGCATACTTGTCCGAATTGTTGGTGAATTTGGGCCAAATGTGTAGGGAACTCCATTCCAGACATTCTGCCGTCCTTCTCAGATTTATATCCATACATTGATCTCTTGTTACCAAACCTCAGCTTAGAGAAGAACTCAACCATCATCCCTTCCAGATCCTATTGGACGCCTGACTACCAGACTCTTGAGAGAGAAGATGGGCGAGGGCATCTGTGCTGCCGTCTACTCTAAGGAACAAAATATCCAACTTTTGATTTTGATTGCCTAACGATTGTAAGCGTCTAGATCGGCTTGATAACTGAATGGCGACAATGGCAGTCGACCACCTTATCCTAGCCCTCTTTCAAAGGACGCAAATGATGATTGGGCAGTCTTTCATTGTTGATGACCTTAAGGGTTCTACGTGCGGCCTTTCGTTCAATTTGCATTAGTCGAAAGTGGAGGAAAAGTTCTAACACAGACTCTACAGCAACTTAGGCCTAGAAAGACTGCACTTAACCCATCGTCTGAGGAGACTAAACGTAAATAGCTTATGTACAACTTACCTCTGTTCCGAAAAATCTTCCATTAAGGATCTCTGGGACGTGAAGGTGCAACATATATCGCTGCTTAATGCTCCAATTTATCTGTTACGCATTTTGTACACATTCCTTTATAGCAAGGCATCAGATGTCATCCGTTCCCTTGAATTAATTCAGGATGAGAATCGGTTTTCTCGAACGGCAGTGCAAATCTGTGTCCACTATGCAACACAACCTGTCAGAAGAATGTAAGCTTTCTCTCACACGTCTGCAAGTACATTCTGACAGGATAATGTCGAGAAAGTCCGTTCGGCCTGCTCAAAAAATTAGACCTCACCGATGAGAATTAAACGCATTGCACTCTCAGTCAATTTGTTAACCGCCGTTTCTCCGCCGTGTGCAACTTCAGACCCAGCAATCAATAAGGAATCTCTCTCTCCCGCCCTGTATTCAGAAACAATTAAGAAGACGCCAACAACTTGATAACAGATTCGGCCCTCCCAGCAAGTAGCTGTCACGAGAAAGAGTCCCTCCCTCTCTCTCTCTCTCTGCTGGAATTCAGGTCACAGATTAACCAATCCAAGTCTCGGCAATCGGGTCAATTCAACCACACTCGATCGGATTGAAATATAAATCATCCACGCCAATGTTTATTAGTTAATTTCAGCAATTATACCGAAAGATGATACGAATGATTGCCCTCCATCCTTCCACATTACTCAGGAGTCAAACTTTCAAAGACGTTTGTTTGTTTTCCGTTTTCCCCAGTACGTCCGCCGTGCTCCGAAAATGTCCAACCATTCCCGGCCGTACCTGGAGGAGCGCATCTCTAATTATAGCTTGCGACCACTCACTCCATATACAGAGCCAGGCTCACATAAATTTCACCAAACGTGTGCGTTTCCCCGGCGAACGTCGAACACACGGGAGAGAGAGAAATTCTACGTCCACACCTTGGATGCATCACAAGACGGAGAGATCCAGTGATGCGCCTACAGACAACCGAACAACAACTCCGACCGCGACGGTGTCCTCTTTCGCTGTGTCATTTTTCAACTTAATTACATTTGGATTGGTAACGCGAGAAGGATCACTTACGTTTCGCTGTGAAATTCGGGGTTACGACGCGACACGGACGGCTCATCCTTAAAACACCCACAATCCCGGCCGAAGATTGATGGGGAGGATTATGCTTCATTTGCAATTCATAATCGCGCTGCAGTTGGCGTTTGACAACTGACTCGGCAAGTATCCGCCCAAAGGGGCTGTGTCAAGTCAAGTACCAAGTGCCAGCCAGGCAGGCAGGCAGACAGGGAACCTCTAGGGCCGCCAAGTGGATCTTCAATTTGGGATTCTAATGGGAAATTAGCATTTCTCTCGCTCTCCCGAGTTCTATGCAGATACTTTCGCCTAGGCACACGGGTGAATGGACATGCCTGGAAGTGGAAGAGGTAGACACAAGGAACCAGCCACTGCTGCAGCAGCAGCCGCAGTCGTTGGAGGTGTCTTCGTTTGGTAAGACCGACACCGACAACGAACGGTGGCGGTACCAGGTTACGGTCCATTCATTCACGGTTCATGCGGCCATAATGATAATGCAGATATATAACTGTCGTGCGGACGTTACTTAATTTATACTGTTTGCGGCATTAAGTGACATCCTTCTGGTCTAAAGGCGGTGGCAACGGCGATGGCGATGGCGATGGCGACGTCCACAACGACAACGACGACGACGACCACGACATCGGTACTGCGGTGACAGTTCCAAAAATGATTTTAATTTCCAGACTGTGGGTAGATGGCTGGGTTTTCTGGTCACTCGGACGGTTGGACGGTTGGACCCTTCCAGCAAATTCAGTACAATGCTCATATGGGTAATTGTGCAGAGCGCATTATCTCGGCGCAATGGTGACACCGAGGTAAATGGAGGCACTGCGCCGACGCGCCGCTCGTGTAAGACAATGTACAGTGTGTGCAATTTATTAAGACTGCAGGTAGCAGTCATATGTTACGCGTTGTCGGTTGTCATGTTGCACAGTGTGTATGCGATGGTGTCTTAACATTTTGTAAGGGTTCTCTGTTTTTGGCTGTGACTCTGTGTTTGTCAGTGCGCGCCGTGTGCGAGAAGTGCTCCGTCGTCGTATCTCTGGTTGTAGGTGGATTCAAATTAGGAATGTGTGTGGTTTTTTTCTAAGGACTACTTCATTTGTTGCAGAGCCTCGTTTATCTTGGCACAGTGACGGCGAGTAATATGCTGCTACCACAGATGCATTAGCTGGCCGGGGAAAGCCCTTTGGGATTGAAATTAATTCTAGAAATCTATAGGAACACCCATGGCGTCTTCTCGAAAAACAAAGCTGTACACGCGGTACAAAATGACTACGCCAAGTAGAGTGAGCAGCTTAGGAGCGGAAGGCTTTTTCGTTTGCCTTGGAGTGATGAAGCGACAGGTCAACGTCAATAGATAGCGCAAAGCCTCGGTTCTTAAATTGTGTTCCGCGGAATCCTGAGGTTCAGACGGCGGGTGAGTTTTCAAGGTTCCGCGACTTTCTTGATTTAAGAACAGTACAACACAAAAGCCGTCTTTGTTATAGACGACAGCGTGGTAGACCATGCTTACGCTGGAGAGAGAACAGGACGCCCGAAGTCTTGGGGTGCGATGCTGGATGTCGTCGGAACAGGACGCCCGAAGCCTTGGGGTGCGATGCTGGATGTCGTCGGCTCGCGATCGGGATAGGTTAGTTAGTGGGGCTGCTATTGAATTCACCAGCACACTTAGAGCATATTGGTCCATTATGATACCCCTAATCAGACTACTACCACTGATTGACTACTCCAGTGATAGTGCCATTAATTTGATAGCAACGGCAAATGGTGACTGGACCAGATTAGAAAACTAGATAAAAGCGTATTAACCTTGCATTTACTGGGATTCGTACCGGAGACCCCGCTAATCAGGAGCAGGCACTCTACCAACTGCGCCATCCACTCGTCGATCGGGATAACTGCAGAGAGTTGTTGAGGGAGGCCACGACCGCATCAAATCCGTCCTCCCGCCGATGATAATCTAGTATGAAATTACAAACGTTTTTGCGCAAAATATGTTTGCATTCATATTTTCTTTTCCTTGAACTGTGAGCTACATAGATAATTCAAAACAAGCAAACAAATATTTTACAGTAACGTCCACTTCCCAAAGAAAATTACGAGCAACAACCCGTTGCGTACCAAATTGGAGAAGCCTTGGCAAACAAATATCTGACCACATTGAAGATGAACTCGTTCTCAGATTAAATCCTTGTGAAATGTTTGGAAGGCAAAAAAAAAAATGTTTGATAAAAGCACGGATATTGCTGGTCTTTCAATAAATCTCGTATTCCCTTCGAGACATCCATTCAAGAAGATTTGCTAATCTGCAATCTGCAAAGGTTAAAAGACGATCCTTTTCAAAAATTAAAAACATTGTGCCAGGATGTAACAGCATCACATTGTATTTTGCACCGATGTGCACTTGCGGTAAGACGAATGCCATCTGATTTTATTTGATAAAAGCTCTTGATGAAGCTGGGAAGATTGTAAATTTCGTAAAAAGTCGTCATCTCCAACCGAGATTTTTCTACATGTGTGCAAAGGTATAAAACGATAAGAAATAAGACGGCTTTCTAGAGGAAAGACTTTATTTAGATTATTTAAAGTCTGTGATGAGTTGAACGTTTTCCAACTGGACAAAATATGTCTTCATCTGCAATCCTTTTTGATGCATTTCATGATGAGCAACGGGTGACAAAATTAGCCATTTTTGAAAAGTTAAACGAAACAGCTACTGTTTTACAACAGACTGTTTTGTTTGACGGACCAACTCTCCGCTAAAAAAAAAATTATTTAGGATATTTAGAGTTAAACACGTAATTGAATACTCCGATTTTTAAAGAGATCCGAGCAGGAGTCCCTCAAGGGAGTGTCCAAGGGATGGCCCCACATTGTACCTGTTGGACACCAGGGACATACCTCAAACTGAGGGTACACTTGTGGCTACATTTGCGGATGCCACAGCGATCTTGGCAGATGGAAGTTAAGTTGAGTCCTCCACTGCAACGAGCTTTGGACAAAATAAACGAATGGTCAAAACGCTGGCGCATTGCTCCTAATGAGACCAAATCAACGTACAGACATTTTACCTATAGAAATATTGAAAATCTACCAGTTTTCATTAATTCTGTACAAATACCGTGCTCTAATGAAGCAAAATATCTTGGCATGACACTCGATGCGGAACTCAAGTGGAAGGCCCACGTGAAAAAGAAACGGGCTGAGCTCGAACACCGGTACAGAGAAATGTACTGATTACTTGGAAGGCACTCCAAGTTAAGCATGTAGATCATACAAGCAAGTACTGAAGCCTATATGGACCTACGGCATACAACTATGGGGTTTCACCAAAGCAAATAACAGAGGATTTATGCAGTCCTTTCAAAACAAAACTATACGGGATATTGTGAAAGCTCCCCGGTATGTCAGGAATTGTGATAAGCAAAGGGATCTAGGGATAACTACCGTCGACGAAGAAATAACAAACTCCGCTCGAAAGCTAAGCATTAGTCTTCGTGGTCATTGCAACAATGCCATCCTCCAAACTTTGGACATGAGACGTTTAGTACGCCGACTACAGCGTACGAGACCGCTCGATTTGGCGCAATAGAAATAAACCCTCCTAACGATGGTCATGGCAGGTGATTTTACCGAAGGTCTACCTGCAACACGCGAAAACATCCTTAAATGTATGCTACTAGATAAGGAAACTTAGTTTTTAGTAAAGAAAAACCAAAAGGGAAGGGTGGTTTTAGTCAGTAAAAATCTGACACTACTATGTGGACACGTGTCACATAGTGTCTTGGTGAAGATTTTCACCAACCCAAGTAACAAAAACAAAAAAAAAATTAATTTCTGGCTTATCTGTGTACAAAAAATCAATGTTGAATGATTCCCAGTTTTACAAGAAATCTTGCAAGGAAAAATGCTAGAGCTGAGAGCAGACATTGACAAGTCTAGATAGAAAAAAAAAATCTATAAAATTACTTTCCATCCATTTCCATTTATAATGAAAACCTGGCCTACGACACTAAGCCTTACGGAAACCTAGTCTCTCATATTAGGTCTGCAGTGTTTTTTCTTCATCAATGTACAGTCAACGCTCGATATAGTGAACAATCCAATATATTTTATACAGGCTATTCTATTCTTTATTTTCTTTGAACATTTCGGAATGCAAAAACAAGTATAAAACTCTTTGCGTTGAGAGTTTGTGAGAGTCCTGCACGTTTTGGATTGTTTTTAGTGCAAGTAAATATTAAAAATAAAGTGCGTGTTTGTGTTGTTTTAACTTCAACAGCATGAGACAAATAAGGTGCTTCAGTCATTGCGAAATGCTGAAAAAACGGCCTCTCATTTCAAGAAGACCCAAAAGACGATACCTCTTAGCAACAATTTAACGTCTAATGCTAACACAGTGGCTACGAAAGAAGTGATTAATCTTACTACCAGCAACAACGGCAGAATTTATTTATTTGTATTTGTATTTAGCATTTATTAAATTCTTGATTCACTTCAGATGATATTACTTCTTTTTTATAATGTGAACAAGCTTTTGTATATGTTTTACTAATTAAAGTATAATTCATTTCAAGACAAGGAAAAAGAAAATGATTGAAATGAAAATCAAGTATCTTCAGATATTGAAGCAGACAAAAACGAAGGCGAAAAGGAAGAAGAACCAGGTGTAGATCATTCGATTTGTTCAGTGTCCTCTTGAGATGCTGTTGAATTATAATGGATATTATTATTTTTGTTGTGTTTTACTTTTTTTGTCAGGCGAGTTTTTTTATGAATATGTATTGGCTTTATTTTTAGTAATAATTGCAAAAAATAATGTAATTATATTCTATTTCGATGCAATGTACGTAAAATCACTCACTTTTTGACGACATTTGCTTCACGAAGCCCACGCTTGTTACAGTGAATGGTTCTTACAATAATAATAATAATATAATAATAATATTGTGGCGCGACAGTCCTAGGCGGACCTGGGCCTAGCTTCTCAGCAACCACTCGCGTTTTGCGTTCTATTGTTCCTTCACGAGGGGAAGGGACCTACAGTTTAATGCCGACTCCGAACGGCGATGTTGAGAAGCTTTTTCTAGACAGGAATACTCTTTGAGTATGGTCAGTGACTCGAAAGAGGTGGAGCCGTGAATTCGGGTATCGAACCTGGCACCCTCTGCGTAGGATTCGACGCACTTACCCACTACGCGACGGCTACTCACGGTTCTTATTAGATCCCTTTATCGAGCGTCGACTCTTTTTGATTTTGTATTTTTGACCGAACTTGGGATTGATACTAAGAGTGACTGCCATTAACTTGACAAACAGGCTATATTAAATTTGCTACCTATTGTCACATCGTATCGAAGTGAAGCAGGTATTGAGCGAGAGGGGACACCTTTGAACGTGGTACCTTTTGTATGTGATATTCAATGGCCCCCTCTCCCCTACTTATGCAAAGATTAAATACATATCGATATTGGACACTGCGAACACAGCTTCCGACACTAGAAGTCGATTAAAAAAAATATAAATTAAACACTAAACTTGAAAAAAAAATATTTTGAAATGTTGTCTTTCGAGTTGAGTTGGAGTTCCAAAAATAAATCTGGGCACGGCTTAATAAGCTTGAGAACCACTGGCTATCAAAAGAACCCAGTACATAAAACAAGGAACTGTACCGAAAATAATCATGAATCCCTCTCCAAACGAAGAAAGGAAGTCTTTCCACGTCCATCACAAAAGAAAAGCAACACACAACAAATAATATTAATCATTGCATTTTATTAGATTTTCGAGACAATCCTTTCACCTCCATCCAGTCACGAAACAGTCTTCACGTCACCTGTCAATGCAACACATTCGATCTCCACCAGAGCATCCATTGGCAGTCGAGCGACTTGAACACACGAGCGCGCTGGGAAATCTTTCGTGAAGACTGAAAGAAAGAGAAATGAAAAAAATAATTCAAACAAACATGTTTACGATTAGCGCATAACAATGTCAAGAGTTAGCGGAACTGATAAGCCGAACACAATTCAGTAACCATGCAAATATTGGATCAATCAATTCAGATGCTCCTGTCAATGGATTGAGATAAGCTCGCTAATGTAGCTCCCTCCCCTACCCCAAGCAAGTGAATATTAAAGACTTACTGGTCTTGTAAACGTCATTGACAGTGCCGAAGTCGTTCAAGTCCTTCAGGAAAATGGTGTTCTTTATGATTTTGTCCATTCCCGAGTCGGCAGCTACAAGTA
This sequence comes from Eristalis intricaria, assembly GCA_964034865.1. NCBI lineage: Eukaryota > Metazoa > Arthropoda > Insecta > Diptera > Syrphidae > Eristalis > Eristalis intricaria. The sequence continues at coordinate 56,301,909 of OZ035874.1, forward strand.
CGGCTTCCATGTTTTGTAGTGCCACCTTCGTCTGGGCCTCCACACCGGACACCAGTTGCATGGTTGATTTGTCCAAGCCCAGGCACCCAGACACATAGACAGTGCGGTCAGCGACAACAGCTTGGCTAGAGGTTGACAGATCAAAGGAATGTCTACAAAAAATCTGATTTGTAACTCACTTGTACGGTGCAACGGGCTTGGCCGCGTTTGTTGTGCTTATCAACTTTCTGATTATTGACGACATATTGAAACTTTCGTTTGAAGCGATGCGCAACCTGCCTCTGAACTGAATGCCACGAAAAACGAGTGCAAACTGAGAGCGATTTGTGAAATAGGAAGCGATTCAGTCGAATGTCAGTCTGGCGAGAGACGGCTTGGCTTGGAATGTGCGAACGAGAGCCGAATACAGAGAGAAACTATCGCCAATTAATCAGTGACGTAGAAGTCGCTTAGACTATTGCCTGTACAAGGGGTCGCGGAAGTGCGATAAGCTGAGCAAGTGGCATGGCGAAACAATGCTGCCAAAGCATCTGGAAATAAAGAAACAGAAATAAATTGCTTGTAGCAGTATTCGAGTGATTTAAGTTATGCACTGCGAGTGTCTTGAAATAAGTTGGTTGTATTTTTAGACTTTCATTTTGGAATTGATTTATTTGTGGTGATTCTAGAGATGTTGCTGGGCATCATGCAAGTATGTTGGGCTTACCGTGTGTTTCTATTATCTGCTGCAATATAGTGAAAGATACCACAGTGTGTGTACAGCATTCAAGATGTTGACAGAAAAATATGCTCATTTGTGTATCCTTGTGTATCCTATTACACTCGTATGTAAACAATGGTTTCGTTAAAACACGAGGATGAGGAAGGTCTCCTCCGGTTCAGAACGGCGGTATCCAGGCGGGACATTCGGGATGTTGCTAGAGTGCCCGCCTAGGGCCAGTAAGTTAGAAGTATTAACAATTTTCGTCCAACTAGTTTTAAGCTTTTGGCTAGAATTTAACTCTGTTATGAATTTTTCAAATGAAAATGAATTAAAAAAAAAACAATGGTTTCGTTGCATGAAGTTGTATACTCAATTTTCCAATAGCAGGTCTAATAACTGTGGTATGAAGAAGGGGCATTTTTACAAAAAATATACCGAGCATGGACATAAGTCAACAAGTCATAAGCCCATAATTGAATTTTATGGACTTATGACCCACCTAAGTGGGACAAAATTCCACAAATTGATTGTGGTCAGTAGTCCACAACAAATTTGTGTGGACCTATGTCTCACCTAAGTGGGTCATAAGTTCACAATAGATTTGAACACCTAAATGGGACATAAGTCCATTATGGGCTTATGACTTGTGGACTTTTGTCCGTGCACCAAAATATACCAGTTTTCAGGTTTGAAATATATATTTTTTTATTTTCTTTCTTGATATGGTTGGCATGGGCTGTTTTTAACCCTCCATCGAACACCCAGGTCTGGCCAGGCACATTTCATTTGTAAGCGTTACTTACTAATATTTCGAATGAAGCTATTGACTTGAAATTCTAGGCAGCTTCCTAAAATAACCCCACTCTAATGAGTACCTAGAAAAGGGCAAGAAAATTAAAAGAAAAACCACACCTTCGGACGGACACATGTCGCCTGGCTATACCCCATTAAATTTCGTATGTAAATAAATGGAATATCATGCATTTTGACAATTCTACTTTTTTTTAAAGCCATTAACGCAATTATTCCAATATTACTCTCGTTATCATAAGCAAAAGAAATCAATATGCAAGAGATGCAGCACAAAAATGGAATAAACAGAATGTCGAGTCCAGATCAAGAATGTGGAATGATTTGACGAGAACTCAATTTGATGCATTTTTCGGAATGCTTTTAAACGCTGGCCATCCACAATAATATGCAAAAATCGTGAGTGTCGTAAGAAATTCATAAAACATAAAAATTGGTTTCTAAGTGGCACACTTCTCCATACAAATGTATGTAAATTGGTAGGGCTCTAGCCAGGCACCTTGTGTCCGTTGGATGGTTTTAAAATATATTTCCAACGGGGGTTAATGCTCCATCAATGGTCCGACATCATGTGGGCATTTCAGTGTCGGTACCGCTTGTGGGCCGCTTGTGGGCACCGTTCCCGTTTTTCTTCTTTCAGATCACCAACGATTTCATCGAAATCGTCTAATTGACCGACAACCAAAATGCTGGATGTGTTAAAACATCTCTCCAATGCTCCACGCTACTTTCATCATTTCTGTTTCACAGACAATTTTGTGTAATCCAAACGAATTCATTCCAGACATATTCAATATCAGTCGCAAAACTATTAAAGTCTTCTTCCTGTATTCAGCATTTTATAGTGGATCATCAAAAATTCCGCCTTTCGGTTTCTCTGTACTCAATTACGGAACTACCTAGAGGTGTATTGAAACAATTAACATTCTTGTTCAGAGGATTGACAAATTGTTGCTTGATACGCAAAGACAGTATTATGCGATCCCTACGGACTAGGTTCATGTTTGTCGTTAAATTTTTTTCCGGGGCAAAAGCTTGCCCAAAGAAGCCCAGACTTTTCCAAACTAGTGCTCAGATTAGAGTTTCAAGATTAGATTTGAAATCAGCGACTTCGAATTAGTAAGAAACAGTCGAAAAACATCATGCAACAAAAAAAATCCGATTTGGTTCACTAGTGATATTTAAAGAGGAGAGCAGACCTACAGTTTTATGTTAACCCCGCTCCATGTTTGATAACCTTTTTCTTGAGAGCCGTGACTTGAACACTGCCGGGCGCCGTGAAACAAGAAATTAGTTGGTGAAACTTAAACTTGGCGGATAGGAGCGGTGACGACGCGTAGTCTTATGGCTATATATAAGTAATCGATGTTTAACACATTTCATTTAATGTATAGGCTATCATGATTGTACATAGGTGTAAGGTTTTTAAGAAAGCAGATATAAACCTGTATGAAGGGAAATAGTAATTCGAAAAAGAAGAATAACAAGAGGTTTTTTTTAAAAACAAAAAGAAAACAAGAAAGTTATTCACAGAAAAAAGAAAAAAAAAGCATAGTACTCATCAATTTCTAAATTTCCAATAATAAAGCAAACAGGTGAAGGTGAAGCACAGGCTTAATTTCTGTAATTGAATGGTCATATGGTTTCGAAGGTCTGATATGTACAAGGTCGCATTGAGTAAGGCGAACATTAAGTAGCGTGGCCCAGGACCGAAATTACACAGCTGAGTTTCTGCTGATGGTAGCTTCCACAGCAAAAACTCGTGTTGTACATTCTTTTGTGCTTTCACGAGTGGATGGGACCTACAGTCTTATCTTCTATGGTTTTTCTAGACAGAAGTACTCTTTGAACATTGCCGGTGACTCGAAAGAGGTGGAGCCGCTGAAAGTTGGTATACTCAGGCAGCGAACCTGACACGAGTCGAAGAGCACAATAGTTTGTCTTAATTTAGCTGCGTTTTTTTGCAAGCATATATACGCTTAATTTTCAATTTGCATGTAAAATACATTAACAACGAATCCTATATCCGCTTAAGCTACTCATCATATCTAGCTGCGTTTTTTTGCAAGCGTATGTACGCCTAAATTTCACTTTGCATGTAAAATACACTAACAACGAGTCCTATATCCGCTTAACTTACTCACATATCTATCGCCGCTTAAGGAATAAGCGCGGATAAAAACAATGCTTCCAAACGTTATTTTCTGTGTGTTCATTCCTGCATTTATTCATTCATTGTTTAGGTTGCTGTATGTGGCTTACACCTGCAGGCGTGGTTGATGTATTAGATCATTTTCAATTATTTTGGCATCCATAAGTATGCAATTTTTGGTATACCCAGAGTGTCTCTGCTATACATTCCGTTTTGGCTTCGTAAACGAATCTTTTCATTTGATGAAAATTGTTTTTATTTTATAATTAATAAGTTATTTTCCTTTAACAGTGATAGTCACGCTAAACAGTCACAAAAAAAAATTGTGACCATCAAAGATCAACCATTACCTTCCACAACTACACCCCTGACTGCTTAGCAAATGTCATAAATGTCGTCGGTGCTGCCAAGATTTTATGATGAATAAAGCGCCGATGATCGTTTTTTTTTGTGAAATTCTAAATTAAGCGTATATACGCTTGCAAAAAAACACAGCTTTTTCAAAAAGAATTTGTATCAACAAGGCTGTAAAGTACTGCAGTATTATCGGACTTCAGTACATTTCAAGTACTGATACTTGTACTCCAGTGCGGCGGTACTTGTACTCGAAAAGAATGAAGTCCAGTGGTACTTGTTTTATTTTTTTCTTTATTCGCCGCAAGTATTGATTTTTACGTACTTAAGTACATAAATAATTACTTAAGAACTTAAGACCTTACCAGTACTTACAAATACTTACAAGTACGGAATTACTGGATCATTTGCAAAAGGAAAAAAATAATATTTTCGGAGACTTAATTCCTTCCTTGGCTACATTGCAGACAGAATTAAATTTGCTTACATTACTCGAACATATAATGTGGTTGAAGCCAATCATTTTACAATTAAATGTATGTCTCATCAAAAGATTTAAAGACTACTTCTTTTTAAAATCTGACGCCACTGAGCCTATTCTGGCAGCTGTTCTATGCCCAAAAAAACAAAAAGGTTTAGAGTATTCGCGGATATACGACATTACTTAACATTTATTTATTATTACTAAAGCGGAACAAGATCTATCTGCTTCTGGATATTTAGTTGGAAATGGGGACAAGGAAAATAGTTCACTTCCAAACAATAATAGTCCTAGGAGAGCATATTTCTACGATTTTGATGTTGGTAAAATTATATCACATTATATATTGTGGGTCCCCTTGGTGTAGTGGGTTAGTGTGTCGACTCCTACGAAGAGGGTGCCAGGTTCGATATCCGAATTAATCGTCTTTCATATTTCACGGCTCCACCTCTTTCGAGTCACTGACAAGAAAAAGCTTCTCAACTTTGCCGTTCGGAGTCGGCTTTAAACTGTAGGTCTTTTCCACTCGTGAAAGAACAATAGCACGCACAACACGAGTGGTTGGTGAGAAGCTAGGCCCTGGCCCTCTACGGGCTGTAGCGCCACCCATATTATTATTATTAAAATGATATCACATTATTTTGTTGTTCTTAGTTATATCTTGATATCTCTTGGTTCGTTAATTTCTAATATGACGCTATCCAAGATGATCGAACATCAATATACAATGTACATCAATGATACAAACGTCGAGCCTGGTATGTGTCGTATTAGACGGATATCCGCTGCTAAAGAGCTTAGCGTTAAAATACAATTTCTCTGTACTCAAATTACGGAACTACCTAGAGGTGTATTGAAACAATTAACATTCTTATTCAGAGGATTGACAAATTGTTGCATTAGCCCTAGCTTGATACGCAAAGACAGTATTATGCGATCCCTACGGACTAGGTTCATGTTTCACGTTAAATTTTTTCCCGGGGCAAAAGCTTGCCCAAAGAAGCCCAGTCTTTTCCAACCTAGTGCTCAGATTAGAGTTTCAAGATTAGACCAGATTTGGTACGTGTCGTATTAGGCGGATATCCGCTGCTAAAGAGCTTAGCGTTAAAAAACAACCCACCGCTCACATCGTGTACCCGAGTTGAGAGGTTATTCTCATTTGCGGGATTAGTGAATACCTCGAACCGCAACGCCTTGTCAGATCAAAACTTCGAAAAATAAATCCTCTTAAAAGCGAATTAATTCTTAAGCTTTAGTAATAAACCAGCCTGAAGTGAACAAATTTTGTGTTTAGTTAAATATTACTTTTATTTATTAAGAAATGAATTTCTGAAATATATAAATAAAATAGTATATAATAAAATAATGCATATACAATATTATAATAATGCACACAAAATATTGCTTTTAACTAATACTGCTCGCTTACTTGAAAGTACTGCTCAATTGCTTCCAAGTACTGATCATGTACTTCCAATTATTGTTCAAGTACAATGCCAGGTACTGGTACTGGTTCTTGTACTTGAACTTGTTCTTATACAGCCCTGACTCAAATGTAGGTTAAATAATTTTTGGCTGTAAAAATGTTTCGATTTTATAATAGCCAGATGTAACGTCCAAACTAGAATTGATGCGTACTATTAATAGAATTGGCCCCACGATCAAGTCTTGAGATTTGCCAGATGAAACAGCTTAAATTCAATGCTTGTCTTACATAACACTAATCTTTGAAATTTGTTTTTGAGATAGGACCTAAACCAATTTAGCATTAAGTCGTGGATGCTTTCTTAGACCAGTTTGGTTGTGGTCCACCCTATCAATGACTTTGAGGGAATCAAAAAAAACCATATTACCATACCAATAACACACAAAGGGACTAGGATTTCGAGTCCCGTTGAATTCAGCAAGGCTCTAAATTTAAGGACCAGAGTCCAGAGACGAGAGACCATTCCAAAGTGCTCACTGCACAGAACTGTCACTTAAGGAACCAAGTTCTTGAACAGCTCTTTTTTGCTTCGTCTATTCATATTCTGCGTACTGGATTTAATAGAAATACTTCTGTAAAGTTAAATAAAAGCACAAGTTAAATTTTGATTCAATGACCCCCTTTATTTTCTACCACTGTCACTGTAATCGGGCTGGAGATGACCGGTACACTGTCCTCGAGCAGTTTGTGACTCGGGTTTATATTCCCGTGTGCATTTCACTTCACGATAAAGGTTAACAATTCTCAACCTAACTCTTCATACTTTGCTCCTTCTCTCTCCGCGTCGCAGCCAGTCCATAGCTCATAGCCCCATTCGAATAAAATACACCCAAGTCAAGCGCAGCTGAAGTCTCGCTCAATAATCGTCCCACACACCCAGGTCCAGCTCCAGCTGACATCTGTCATTCAACATGCACCTGTCCCGACGAGTGCCCCGCCCGCAAAAATTAAATTATTACCGTCCAATAACAAACTGACACTGACAAAACATAAATACTTTGCGCAACAGTCTTCCGGCCATCCCCCAGCCCGCCCACCACCTCGTGCATCACCAGATATGATCAACTCCAGCCTGGGTCCTCTCCTCGGCGACATCGCCGACATCCGTGCAGCTCTACGAATGCGTAGAAAATTTTATTTTATATTTATGAACGCAAAGCGGCAAAACCAAATTAACGATCTTGTCCGTCGATCTCCGGCTACAGAGATCTCTCCCTCTCCCTGTGGAGTATTATGTGAGCCGTAATGAATTGCTGACTCCCAACATAAGTTAAGGCATGCCAGTGTATTTGTGGACGGTCGTCCGTGGCTCGTTGTCGGCGGCCGCGACAGCGTCGCGGGTCCTGCATGAGTCCCAAAATGCATATTCCACTTCGTTAGGTAGGAGTAAGTAGCCAGCGATGCAGGACGTGGTGAGGTGGTGGCACATTCCGTATGCCTGGTGGACGGACCAATTTATTTACTCTTGTACCTCGGCATATGTGTACACGACAAGCTCTGCGGGCCGGGCTTGAATTCAATTCGCTCAATTTTTATCGAATTCGCTTGAAATGTCTATGACTGACATTTAAGTGCGTTTGAAGCCTCATGTGGTGCGTTCGGCTCGGGCTGATCCCTCGGACCGATCGCGATGGTTGCAGTCGGTCTGGGTGATGTATCCGAGCGATTGCATACTGTGAGGCTTTGAAATATTGCAGGTTCATAGACGTACGAGTGGTGCGTGGATACTCCTACGAGGCATTGCGATGATTTATTTAGTCGAAGTGGCGCTCAATTTTGATGGAACGCAATTTAATAGGCGACCCTGGGAGATGTGGACGTATGATGAATGACATTGCGTGGGGCTCGATCTGGCAACAAGTGATCATGTTAAGCACTTGACGCGGTCCCGCCTTCCGAGAATTGTGGTTCACCAACCTTGGTCCCTGATCGCCGCTTCAACACAATAGCACATGCGAAGGTGGTCAAACGAATTTATTATATCCCGAGACGGATATCACGGCTTATCGCAATTTTGTTTCGGAAACTTCATCTCGGGTCCCGCGGACATGCCAAGTACCCTCGCAGAGCCTGTGGCAGGCACCACGAGGCAACACCGTTGAAATGTCACACTGTTGCACAGGTTCGCAATTATTCCCCGTAAGGTACTCGTGTAAGAACTCAATTTATATCGGTCGCTCTGACACATCCAGACCGTGCTCCTCTGGGGTACGTGGAATAGTTGGAGTTCTTGTGTCCACAGAAGGCGGGGGTATGCACTGCACTAATGCGAGAGTATTCATATCGACAAGCATGTATGTGCGGCATTGCAAACTGTGGACCCGTGGCATTCGTAGGCCTCAATGCGACCGACGCGACGACGCGATGACGATGAACGTACGCGAGTAGAATACGTACACTATTCAAGAAATGTGTGATAATGGGTTGACAGAAGGAACAGACTGGCGAGTGGCATACACTGAACGAAAATGTTCATTTCATGATGATGGCAAAGTTGGAGTCCACTCGGATCTATTTGAACTTGAGGTATTTACAAAAAAGAATACGTACTCCTTCAAGCGAAGAGTGTATTTTATTATCTTGATCTGAAGTCATTCAGATTCATAATACTTATTGACAAACTGACGCAAATAGGTGCTGAGGGGGCTTGAGATTTGTACCACAATCTTATGTATTTTTATATGTTCCTCATCTCTGCAGCTCCTGCAGAAGTCGCTGTGTGGTTTGATCACTCGAAATGCGTTGGTGTCCTATAAGGACTCCTATCAGCGTTCGCACTTCCATACGACTAAAGCTGATCAGTAATGTTGATCCCTCTTTGCTCAGCGTCAGCCCTTGCTATTGCTCCAATTTCCATACTTAGCCAACTTGCTCTGCCCTATCCAGAGTTTCGTCGTCCTGTTCGTCTTATGGAGCTAAGCAGTGTGAGTTCATAAAGGATTGACCGAGATTCCCCAGTTCAGATCTATTCATCGCTGTCCGCTGTTCGTTGCATTGGATGCCGATGTGCTCTGATGCCCAGCATGGAGTCACCATGTTTGCCAAGGATATTTCATTGACGCTTTGTCTGCAGAACCTGAGAAGTTTCGACGTCAAGATGTCCAATGCTATGGCTTTTATTCTTGCTGAAAAGATGGAAATCGACTTGTTGGTTCTGCTGGTGTCGAACTTTGAGCTGCTTCGTGTATCGCAGCCAATTCGGGTTGGAAAACGCTGCAGTTGTCTCTTAGAGCCGGGGAATTCGTCAATCGGTCACAAAACATCCTCGTGCATGTACCCTTACTCGTTTTTGACCTGCCAGTGTGGAACGTGAAAAGTCTTTCTGCTGCTACCAGTTGTTCTAGTCATTGTTTCCGTTGGGGAAACGTGTGTGGAAGGTCTTCTCCGGGGCTAATGTTGGTGGCAGGTTGTCAGTCTGGCTGTCGGCCAGTCAAACATGCTCAGTTGACATTGCCATTTCATCGGCTGAAGAACAACAACGCTAGCAAATGCTTGAATTGTATTATCATAATTTTTGTTCTGTGGGAATATGTTTCAGTCAGTTCAGTGGCGAAGTGAATTTCGAGTTGGATGGCAATTTTGATAAACAAAATAAGCGTATGTGGTCACACAAGAGCTGACAATATTCCCGGAAAAAGTCACTGTTTAGACCGGTTTATAATCCAGCGGGATCATTGGCGCGTATTTTTTCCAAGATACCCGAGAGTGTAAAGTGGCCATCCATGGTGCCTGCTATCGTTCAATGATTCACACCAGATTTTGTCTAAAAATACAAGACCTGGTCGACTGGTGGACATGTGGTTTCACACAGTATGCGAATCGATGGACGCATTGAAAAATTAGTTCGATGAACAATTTAATAATAATAATATGGGTGGCGCGACAGTCCGAGGTGGACCTGGGCCTAGCTTCTCAACAACCACTCGTGTTGTGCGTGCTATTGTTCTATCACGAGTGGAAGGGACCTACAGTTTAATGCCGATTCCGAACGGCCAAGTTGAGAAGCTTTTTCTAGACAGGAATACTCTTTGCGCATTGTCAGTGACTCGAAAGAGGTGGAGCCGTGAAATATGAAAGGTGGTATATTCGGGTATCGAACCTGGCACCCTCTGCGTAGGAGTCGACGCACTTACCCACTACGCCAGGGCGACCTAAAGTTTAAGTTTTAAGTTGTGAGTTTGCCGGTTGGATAAGCTATTTGACATATTTATGTAATTTTTTCTTAAACAATACGCCGATAAGCCTCCTTTTGCTTCTTGTAGCCATAGACAATAACACTACTTTCTTCCTTTTAAGCCGTCGACACATTGAGTGTCAGAGCCTTAGAAAATCTGCCTTTTATTGCTGATCATGGCCACGCAGTTTCCAATAATACTGAAAGAAAACATTAAAAAGTGAATTAATACAGCACAAGTTGTATTTTAAACAAACATATTAAGGGTGTACCATATTTGCGAGGCTTACTATAAGACTTTGTTTCTTAGTGACTAAAAATCTAACTCTTAACTTAAATTCCAAGACCTTGATCATCCCAGTCCTACTGTACGGCGCGGAGGCATGGACAATCTTTTTCAACAAAGCGCATAAGGAAGTCCTTGGTCTCTTCGAGACAAAATTTCTGCGTGCGATCTTTAGTCCTGTTTGTGTTGACGGTTTCTGGAGGACAGGATTCAACCACGAACCGTACGGGCTGTACAGCGACATGTGTCTAGTCAGGCGTCTTCGGATCCAACGCCTAAGATGACTGGGCCATGTAGAGCATATGGATAACGAAGTCTTCGACTCCGAACCCGTGGGACGACGCAACAGAGGACACCCGCGTTTAAGGTGGCGCACTCAGGTGGAGAAGGACCTCAACCAACTTGGAGTGCGACACTGGAGGCAGCTGGAGAGGCTTGTTGCTTGAGGGTCAGGTCCACCCCGGACTGTAGCGCCACATAAAGAAGAGGAAACTTAAATTATCTAAGAACTAATCCGCAAACATTGGTTAAATATAATAATATGGATGGCCAGCAGCCCGTAGAAGGCCAGGGCTTCTGCAAACATTAGCTTGTCAACCCATAATTATTTTATACACTCGGTGCAATTTGTCAGTTATTTCTGAAACGCCGAAAAATTGTCCAAATTTAAAAGATAAAATTCAGGAAGTGACCAAGATAAATACAGAAGACTCCAAGGCCCTGACAAGGCACTTTTGAAAACAAGACTTATTCTTTGAACTCTCCTCTCTGATTGTGACAAACTTGATCCACAGAGGGGCAGAGGGGCAGATAGTGTCAGCTTCGACACCCGAATTTACCACCTTTCATAATTCACGACCCTACCTCTTTCTAGTCAATGACAATGGGTGGTGTGAATAAATACTGAATGTGAGCATTTCCTTAGCATTTTGGAGTAAATGCTCCATCTGCTGTGAATTAAAAATTATTTCGTTAAGTTCAACGAATCCTCTCCGCTCAGATGTTGTAACAGCTGAGTCTTTCCCCCGTTTTGGTGTGAATAAAGATGGAATGAATGGAGAGTTCACTTGTGGAAGTTCAGTGTTCATAGGAGGTGACTTCAAGAGAGAAAAAACTGAAAACGATTTAAAATAATGGAAAAAACTGCGTCGGAAGAGAAATACTTTGACGGATTAAACCATAATCCTTAAAAATAAACGTAAATCTGAAATGGACTATGACAATTTCATCAAGTGTCATGCCAGACAAACTGTCAAGCCAAACACAAAAGCAATCTGCGTTGAAAGCTATGGAAGAAGAAATAAAAAAAAATCCATGACTTTAATTTTAACATCTCGATTAACAAAGAAAAATTTGATAACATGAAGGCCCGCGATAAATAAAAAGGCCATAAAAAAAAGACAGGCAATCTTCCCATTACATTGAAATACCAAAAACAATCAAAGATATGGCACCACCACCGGTTTCTTCAGGAATATCGGAAAGGAAATGAGTACTAAACGAGTCCATGTTATCAAACTCGAATCTATACACGTTCTTGAAATTATCCCCTGTGTCCCCGAAAGGACATGACTTATAATTCATTGCTGTTCGCGTTTGTATTTTTAAAAACATTATTGGATATACTCTTCACCCATCTTTACCCACTTTGCACTCACCCTTAAACGCCAAGAACTCTAGTTTTCAAACGTCAACTGAAGGGAGGGTACCTACTTTGAGGAAATTTTTTATTCAAACCAAATTGAGTATCTCCCTTAACGAAAATACTCGGCGTATGTGTTCTTACTAGGAGTGTTTGCTCAGTTTTTATCCACACTACCCAATGCTCATAGAGTGTTCCCGTCTAGAAAAAACTTCTCCGTTCGGAGTCGGCATTAAATTGTAGATCTTATCCACTCGTGAAGGAACATGAGGCCCAGGCCGGCCTCGGACTGTAGGGTATATGTACATATTATAATTAAATGGTATATGGGTCAAAAATGCCTAAGTGTCATGTAGACGCATAACTACCTCGAAGGTATAGCTGCCAATTGTGATGCTGAGTCCAAGACGTCGATGTTGTATGTCCTTTCTTGAGGACAACAGATGCTTCGTTTTTCCCCTAGTTCACCGCTAACTCCATTTTAGTCGCTCCCGTGTCAATGCCAGCAAACGCCTCATTGACGACTCGCTGTGTTCGACCAATCACGTCAATGTTTTTCAATCGTACAGATTTTTAAAAGATTTAGTATCTCCTAGAGTCTTGCATGATCTGCTCCAGAATGATGTTGAAGAAGTCACATGGCAGCGCGTCGTCTGATCTAAGACCATATTTTTTTGATATTGAAGGTATCGGTGAGTTTGTTACCGAATTTGATGAAGCCTGAGATCCACAAGAAAGGATACCCCTTCAACTGCGCCAACGACCGAGGGATAAGTCTCCTTAACATCGCCTATAAGATCCTCGCTGCCGTTTTGTGTGAGCGCCTGAAACCACTCGTCAATAACCTGATATGTCCTTATCAGTGCGGTTTCAGGCCGGGGAAGTCCAGCATCGACCAAATCTTTACATTACAGCAGATCCTGGAAAAAACCCAAGAAATGCAGATCGACACCCACCACCTATTCGTCGATTTCAAGGCCGCATATGACAGCCTGCATAGGGACGAGCTATACAACGCCATGTCTAGTTTTGACATTCCTGCCAAACTCGTCAGGTTGTGCAGGATGACGATGGAGAACTCTCGCTGCTCCATCAAGGTCGGTAACGAACTCACCGAGACCTTCAACGTCAAAAAAGGATTTAGACAAGGTGACGCGCTGTCATGTGATTTCTTAAACATCATCCTGGAGAAGATCGTGCAAGACTCACACGCCAACACTAGAGGCACGATCTTCCAGAAGTCCGTACAACTGCTAGCATACGCGGATGACATTGACGTGATTGGCAGAACACAGCAAGCCGTCAATGAGGCGTTTGCTGGCATTGAGGCGGAGGCGGCCAAAATGGGTTTAGCGGTGAACGAGGGCAAAACGAAGCATATGCTGTCATCAAGAAAAGACACACAACATTGACGTCTTGGACAGAGCGTCACCATAGGCAGCTATAACTTCGAGGTAGTCAAGGACTTCGTCTACCTTGGCTCCGCAGTAAATAGTACGAACAATCAAACACCAGTATCGAGTTTAAACGCAGAGTTACTCTTGCCAATCGCTGATTCTGTGGGCTCAACAGGCAATTGAGTAGTAGAGTCCTCTCTCGAAGGACCAAGCTAACATTATATAACACCTTGATCATCCCTGTCCTGATCTATAGTCCGGAGGCATGGACAATCTCAAAAGCGGATAAAGAAGCACTTGGTCTTTTCGAGAGAAAAGTTCTGCGTTCAATCTTTGGTCCTGTATGCGTTGATGGTTATTGGAGAAGAACATTCAACCACGAACTGTACGTGCTGTACAGCGGCATGAGCCTAGTCAGACGTCTTCGGATCCAACGTCTAAGATAGCTAGGCCATGTAGAGCGCATGGACAACACAGCCACAGCCACAGCTCGAAGAGTCTTCGACTCCGAACCAGTGGGACAACGCCATAGAGGACGCCCACAGAACCGATGGCGCACCCAGGTGGAGAAGGACCTCAATCGACTTGGTGTGCGCAGTTGGAGACAGCTGGCTAAAGATCGTGCCGGCTGGAGAGGCTTACTGGTTGAGGCCCAGGTCCACCCAGGACTGTAGCGCCACCAGAAGAAGAAGAAGAGATCCTAACCTAACCTAAAGTACCACCTATAGTGCTTAGACGTACATGTATTTGAAGCTACCACCTTCCTGCAGCTCTAGAAAGCCTTTTGGTGTTGGCTTACAAGTCGACTTTTCAAGCACTCATGTCTATCGCCATGTCGTTTGCCAGCACCCTAAGCGGGCTACAGAGCAGGCAACAAAAGCAGTGGGTAGTTGCGAGAGTTCATAATTGCTGGTGTCCTTTTTCTCCCCAAATCGCAATTTGGGCAAAAAATGAATAATCTATGAACGTTAACCTTCGTCTTCCGTGACAACTCCATTCAGAAGGATTAAATCTCTTCGATTAAGATGTGATATTTCACTTCGGTCCCGATTCGTAGCGCTCAGGGGGAACCCGAGCACCATGTGTGCACAAATTCCAATCTCACATTCACTTAATCAAATCCTTTTGCACCGTGTATCGCAATATTTATGCACAGCCTGAGTGAAATATCACATAAAACATGCTTCAGACATCCAACCGAACAAGTTTATTTGCCTCTAAATGTAACATTTTACTTTTTCGCCAGGCCTCGGCCTCACATCCACCGACACGGGGAAAGAGAGCGAGTGACTGAGTAAGATAGAGAGGGAGAGGTTGCGCCCGGCTGACTAATGTTTACGACCAGAGTCGTACAGGTTGCGATTAAAGCGTTAACGTCCCGCCCTCTGGCTCTCCTTTGAACCTGTCAGCCTCGCCATGAAGTCCCAGTGTTTACGTTTTTGATTTTGTTTTGAGTTGTTTTCTTTTTTTTCGCGTTTTGTTGGAGTTGTGCGCACTCCGAAGCTGGACCACAAATAAGCCAAGATTAATATCCCGTCGTGTTTGCGGCGGACACCAGAAGGAGCCAAGGGGGCAGAAGGACAAATCTCATAGTTAACTCCTATGCCACGTGAATTAGCCTCGCAATTTTACTTCATTTTATGTAATCGCTCCTTTTCTGTCTCCCTCTGTGCGAGTTTGTGGCCTATTGAGATGCATGTATCTAAATATTTACTCAACCTGCCACCCCCTTGTAAGCAAGCCACACGCACAAACGAGCACAGGACGGTGGGTCACCGTGCCGGGGAGGAAGTGAAAAATTAATTTCCTTATCTGCGAAATCACGAGACAGTCAGTCAGTCAGGACAGCCGTGGATGGAAATGGCTCGGACGCGCGCACTGTGTGTGTGGACCGATTTTCAGATAAGGCCATTATTCACCGAATGACAAAACAAATATATTATAAAGGATTTTGACGTCTTGGCAAATGGCTCCATTCCACGTGGGCCGGCGTGGCGCGGCCTGGCTGGGCCGCACAACTTGGGGGAGAAACTAATTACATTCGCTGCTGCGCCGAGATTGCCGACTGTCGCCGTGTTGCTGTGGCTACTGTCCACTAGATGTCAATTGTGATACACCCCGAATGTGCTGTGAGTCGGAATGGAATAGAGCCGAGCCGAGCAGAGCCGAGCCGAACCGAGTTGCGCATGCGCATGCGCACACGGCATATGAGTCACGCTCCACAGAGCTTTTGTCCGACCGGACGTGGCTGAGTCAAAAGAGAATTTTTCCATTCAGCTCACGAATATTAATCGAGTATATTACGGTTAATAGGATCTAATGCGTGTCTAGGAAATAAATATACTTAACAAAGATCAATATCAGCGAGTGAATGTGAATGTGTGCGCGGTAATTGATTATCTGCGGTGTATTGACGGTTGTGTAGCGGTGCGGTGGCTGTGATTTCGTTTCAACACATGCGCAAGCGGTTTGACAACTTCCAGACTTTGAATCATACGCACAGTAGTGGAAGCAGCTCTTCTACTGCTGTACTGCTGCCGGTAGACCGTAGACGGTATACAGCGGCAGAGAGTTTATCAGATCTCTCATCTTTGGGTCAGGATTTGTTAATAATAACTCAGGCGGGCTGCTGTTGCGTCTACGCCAGCGGGGTGCCTTCTTTGCACTTACGTTGGATTGTCAGTGAACTGTGAACTAGACGCTTATGCAATCGACTTGAGATCTTTGCCAAGTTAATAGGGTCTTGCCGTGGCAGTTCCCGGTTCTGTGACGGTGTTTCGGTAGCGCGTACCGTTTCAAGTTGTTCAATTCAAAGCTGTCAGTGCGATTCGATAAGAGAGCGAAAGTGCGGGATAAGATACTAATTGCTACACCACTTGCTATGGTCCTGTCAAGTGTCAGTGTAGGGTGGTGCCTGTTCGATATCCCGTCGATATGCAATTGCGTCAAGTGATAACTTGACAGCACTCGCATACGCAGCTGTCGTGGTATCAGAAAGTTTCAAACATTTTCTGTGTCATAAGTTGGCAATTATTTTCAACTCGGAAGGTATGTGACAATCATTTAGGTGAACTTTGACGGTTTCTGACAGCGAAAACATATATGCGTCGGACACATTTGAGCACTTGAGGGGTATTTAACGTTATGTGACTCATATACACTGTTGATCGAGGGTCAATTGCTGTGGTTTTTATTAATTCACAAAACTGAAAATAGGTTTCTAGTCGAAAGGTGAAGTTGTTGACAAATTTGACAAGATAAGCTTAATGAACGACATCAAAATGTCGTCATATCTTAACAGTGGGCCAGCGCAACCTGAAATACAGCTAGATCAAATCTATTTTTGGAATAGCTTCGTTCTCTTTCTATAGGATGACTTCTCATTTACTTTGGTGTCAAATATCTGACGCGTTATTGCTATTAGGTAATATTAAAAAAGCGCTTACCTTCTATCTTTCATCCGCTTAAAATCATATTTAATCAATCGCTTGTCAGTGGAGAATTCCTCAATGAATGGAAATATTCATTTATTACGCCAATATTTAAGAATGGTTTAAGACAGAAAGTTGAAAACTATCGGCCCATATCAAAGCTTTCTGCAATCCCAAAATTGTTAGAAAGCATCATCTACAAATTTATTTTTATTAACAAACTATATATTTAATTGTTTTGAAAATCGATTATAAATTGATCTACTCTACACTGACTTTTCGAAAGCTTTCGATAGAGTACATCATACCTCACTTTATGCTAAGCTTAAATAATTAGGTTTCCACTCATCTATATTTATATTTTTTATATTTATTAATACAGTATGAGTTTTTAGTTTTACATTGTCGTCGCTATTGCACAATTTACAGAGATTTGGTTTAATAACCTTGCTACTGAGAATTTATATATTTATTAACAATCTACATAAGAATTAATTGTTTATGGCAGAGGAAAACCTGATAACAAAAACCTCTACACAGTAAAAAAAAAAACATAAATATATGAATTCGATTAAAAATGGACTTAGAATGGGAAGGTGGTGGTGTTCTTCCTTGATTTCAAGTTTCACACTTAGTAAAATAAATATATACATTTTTAATAAAATAAATAAATTTTTAATTAATTAAATAAATAAATAAATAAATAAATAAATAAATAAATTACTAAACAAATAAATAAATAAACAGATCAACAAATAAATAAATAAGTAAGTTAATAAATAAATAATAAATAAGTATATATATATATGTTAATAAATAAATAATTAAATAAATAAATTAATAAAAGTATAAATAAAGGCGTATTATGCATCATTATACAAACTTGAAATCAAGTAATTGTCAGATTGATTGCAAGACAATTTTTGTCGTTCGAATAACTTCATCAGTCTTATAGAAACTCTTTCAATATTAGAGACTTCATGAAGCTCATCAGTCGAATAATGCCACGGTAAATTAAGCATCATTTTTAACAGCTTATTCTGTGCGATTTGTAATTTCCTTATGTGGGTCTTTGCACAATGGCCCCATACAGGGGAACCATAAAACATGATGGGTTGAAAAATTGTTTTAAAAATAGTGAGCTTATTTTCTATACTCATCATAGATTTACGACTTATGAAGGGATACAGAATTCGTATTGCTAAGTTGACTTTTTTAATTGTTTCCTGGACATGAATACTGAAGCTTAGTGTTTTATCCAGATGTACCCCAAGATATTTAGTACTTGATTTCCAATCTGATTCAATGTTGTTTAACACTATTCTGTGGCTTGGCAGGAAACAGGCTTTTCTTTTTCTAGTAAAAAAGACAGTTTGAGTCTCATCTATGCTAATGTGGATTACGAATTATTTAATTAATAGGAAACAATTGGTAAAGATCGACAATTTTATATCACTCGCAATAAGGTAACTTCTGGCGTTCCTCAAGGTAGTCATCTCGGCCCGCTGCTGTTTATTTTATTTATGAATGATGTTCATGAAATATTTAGTTCTGAGTTTTAACATTCATGGATGACTTTAAAATATTTGCAAGCATCAAACATTTTAATGATTGTATTCGTTTCCAAATGGATATATGTAAATTATTAGAATGGTCTAAACATAATGGATTGGAACTTAATATTTCTATATGTAAGATATTTACAGCGTACCGTCTTGCTGCGCCGTTTTTATATGATTATTTTATCAATGATCTTCCGCTTCATCGCCTTGAAGAAGCTAAAGATCTAGGGGTCACATTTGACTCAAAATTACATTTTTCACTACATTATGATTATGCCATATCTAAATCTAACTCATTGTTAGCATTACTAAAGTGGAATAGTAAAGACTTCCAAGATGTTTATAGCCTTAAAACTATGTATATACCGCTCGTTGGTCAGGCCTTATTTAGAATATTCCTCCATTATTTGGGACCCCCCATACAGTGTTCAAGAACAAAGATTCGAAAGAGTTCAAAAAAACATTACAAGGCATGCCATCCGTAAATTAAACATGTTTGACGAACTTCCGAAAGATGCAAGATCATTGGCTTGCAAACCTTAAGGAAGGCATCTTCAGTCATGTTTATTCGTGGCATAATTAATTATCGCATAAATTCACCAGAATTGGTTTTGCTTATAAATATATATGCTCCCCAAAGATCTCTTCGGGTTAAATTGGAAATATACTTTTCGATAGAATGCATAGAACAACTTATGGATGCAATGAACCTATGACTAGATGCATAAAAGCATTTAATGAACTTTGCAACGAAATTGATCTGAGCTTATCTCAAGATTCGATTTCTGAAGACGGCTACTTCTTCTATCTCTAACTGTTTCCTATAATAAATTGATGCATGCTGACATCCGACTTACCGCAAACTTGAATATTGGCCAACGTTTTGAAGATTGCTAACTTCTCCTGTGTCCTTAGCCGACTTTCGTCTAATAAACACTCTGCACTGCAGGGTCTTCGAGAAATTAATAGCAGAGCTCAATAACCTGCTGTACACACAACAAATCGGGTTTTAGAGTTAACCACAGCTGTTTCTTGGCCATGGTAAAATTGTTTGAAGTGAAGCTAATCGCTAATCTTTTGACAAAAACAGAATTTCGCTTCTCTGCCTGCTAGGATTCTCGAAGGCCATTATATTTTATGTTCGAAATTAATGAGCAATCTCGGTTTCAGTGAAAGGACGGTTTTCATATTGAGTGTACTTCCTGGTAGGTAGATAAAGGCTAGTTTTGGGAGAGCATTGTTTGTTCTTTTTGGATGTCCACTTAGGCGTTCCAAAGGAAACAACATTATACGACGAATACTGTTCTGCATGCGCATCAATGATCTTCCTTCTGTTTGCAAACACTCCTCGGTATATACAAGTTATTTTCACACACGCCGAAAAATAACACCAGGCATGTGCATCCCAATTGTAGCCGGATATGCTGACCTAAGCGTCTGGCATATCGAACTGGCTGAGTTAGCAATTTAGGGCAATAAATAGGTATAGGAAATAATTGTAAGTTCAGTTCGTAAGTGACTTCAATAAAGGCATGCTGCCCGAATTATATTGTTTTCCGAAACAGAACTTCTTTTAATTTAACTTACATATGCCGATGACATCCAACTAGTTATTTGCAAACCTTTTTCTGATCTTCCTGAACTTGCTTAGCTTATGAATGACGATCGGAAGCGAGTCTACTCTTGGTCTGCTAAACATAACAAAATTCCAATTTATTAAATCCGCGAAACAACAATTTAATCTCGAACTTTTACTCTCAAATTAAGGCTGTCATCTGGTGGTCTCTCTGGCTATAAGCACTCAAACATGGTCATGTGCTGTATTTATGGATGCCTGCAAAAATACATAAGAAGTTAGTACTTTCTTTAATCTTACTACTTGTAACATATGTTGAAATAGTATATAAGGTAGTTCGAAAAAGTCTTTTCGTATTTCCAATTAAACTTGAACTCATTTTTTTGTAAGTTTATAATGAACTTTATTGGAAAAAATATGTATCATTTTGGTTTTTGGTCACCTTTTACCATTTTTCCGCTAGAGACATTATTCCATCAGTGTAAAACTGTTGTGGTTTCTCGGCGACAAATTGCGACAAGTAATTTTCACAGGCTTCTTTTGAAATGGAAGAAACAAATGGAAGTCCGATGGTGCAAGGTCGGGGCTATATGGTGGATGCATTAAAACTTCCCAGCCAAGCTCTCCCAGTTCTTGCCGAGTCATTAAAGATATGTGTGGTCTAGCGTTGTCCTGATGGAAAACTAAGCCCTTTTTGTTGATCAGTTCTGGCTTTTTTTTCGATTGCTTGCTTCAATCTCAACAGTTATTGACAGTAAAGTGAGGAATGGAGCAGCTCATAGTGGATGATTCCTTTCCAATCCCAAGAAACACTCAGCATAACCTTTCGAGGAGTCAATCCTGGCTTTGCGACCATTTGTTGAGCTTCACCACGCTTGCACAATGATCTCTTTCGCAAATTATTGTCGTATTCGATCCACTTTTCGTGTCCTATTACCATTCGCTTCAGAAATGGTTCGATTTCATTTCGTTTCAGCAAATAATCGCAGATATTAATTCGGTCCATTAAATTTTTCACAGACAATTCATGTGTAACCTTAACATCGAGCTTCTTTTTGTAGCCAGCCTTTTTTTAAATGGTTCAAAACCGTTTGATGAAGAATGTTTAGTTCCTTGGCTATGTCATGGCTGCTTGTCCTGGTCAATCTTTTCCATAATTTCATCGACTTTTTCAACGATAGGTCGACCAGATTGAGGTGCATCTTTTACATCGAAATTTCCAGAAGCGAGCGAACCATTGTTGTGCTACACGAACTGATACAGCATCGTCTCCGTAAACTTCAAAAATTTGCATGACATTCTTCCCCTTTTTATACAAAAATTTCAAAATATGGCGAATTTCTTCATTATTTTCACTCATTTTTGAACAGCTGTATCATTTTTCAACTTGTCCGAATTTAATTTTTTAAACTGTCACCTTTCCAACATCATATGGTACGACACAATGTGATTGGTAGAACTAGAGATAGGCGACTCCAACAACATATATTGACAAAATACGGAAAGACTTTTTCGAGACTTGATTCACTATCTACGTTGCAAGTGGCTCTCAATGATGTTGTACATTACTAGTATTTCTCGAACGGAGCATATATCTGTGTACTCTCGTGATTTGCTGGGTTGTAACTTGCAGCAATACATTAACACAAGGAACTTAGGTTTTTACACTGAGTCTAGCTGGTCGTGTAACTCACATGGGCAACACTCCAGCCCGTAGAGGCTTTGACTCCGAATTAGTGAGACAAGAGGAAAACCCCAACGACATCGATGCATCGGTTGGTGCACACAAGTGAAAAAGGACCTCAAACAACTTGCAGTGTGAAATTGAAGGCAGCTGGCTAAAGATCGTGCCAGCTGAAGAGACTTGTTGGCTGAAACCCAGATCCATCCCAGACTGTAGCGCCACCAGAAGAAGAAGAAGAACGAGAAGAAAGCCGCTTTCAAGGGTCTTTCTTCATTTTCGTCTGCTATTTCGATAAGCGGATACAATGATTCTATGGCCGAGAGCTGCAGTGTTTATGTATGCCATCTTATCAAGCCAGCTATGTATAATTATCATACACTTCGTCGTTGGAAGTTCCTTAAGCCAATTCGACCAAAACTACATATTGAACAGTATCTAATCTTGGGTCTACTTCATGAGTCATAACGCAGAAATACCATGAAGGTATATTGAAATAATGAGTTCAGAAAAATAGTCTATTTTACAATTCAGTAATGGGAGCTGACCATACGTCAATTTATAGAAAATGATTATATAGGATATACCATCCATAATAAAACCGCATCCACCTCCAGAGCCTCTCCCATCTCTAAATGACTGTTTTGAATACCAAGCTCAACAAGTTGAAGTGGGTTATGGCTCGCTCTTATTTTTATTATTTAGTTTTTATTGAATTTCCAGGACAACTTATACTAGACAAAAATGACATTTTTATAATCTTTATATCTAACAATTCATGTCCTTAATTCTATCTAACTGATCCTTCACGGGTACTCTAAAATAATATAATCTAACTTACTATTTGCCTTTCGGCATCTAAACTATTAAGTTTCTTTTATTTGTCCTTATGACAGACTTCATTCTTGAAGACTTACTGGCCAACAAAACTAAGAAAAAAACTTGGCGCTCTATACATTCATATTATTACCTAACCTAAATCTAAACCTAAGCCCTATTACGTATTAATTTTAATATAATTATGGCTCGGACTCCTTCGCAGAGGGTGCCAGATTTAATAATTCACGGCTTCACCTCCTTCGAGTCACTGACAATGCTCAAACAATATTTCTATCCAGAAAAGGGTTCTCAAACTTCGGCGTTCGGAGTCGGCATAAAACTGTTGGTCCTATACACTCGTGAGAGAACAATAGTACGCACAACACGAGTGGTTGCTGTAGGCTCTAGGCCCTCTAGTGAGCACAATATTGTAAACCATTCATTCGAAAAGTAGACAGCAGTGAGTGCGGACGTAAAATAACAAACGTAAAATATAAATAAAGTTAGAAAAATAGTAAAGTGGTGCGTTAGTTTTATTTCAAGAATTATTTCTTAGCTTGCTACAGTATTATGATCCTATGATACCAAAAATAGATTAGCGAATGAAGTGCAAAGAAATTTCGATTTCACAGTGGTCAATATCCCAAAGCCAATACTTAACTTTAGAAACAAGTTGATTTAACGTTCTGATGGTTCGAATATCTTCGGTTAGTGAAATGGCTCCTCTATTTCTGTGTGCTAAATTTAACTCGCCATCCTCTGTCATATTGCAGCCAGAACTGATCTGTCAATAAAACCAAGGCCTGTCTTCATACGCTTTAGTTACTTGAATAGGAATAGGGCTGGGATGATCGATGTCTTGGATGAGGCATGTTTTGCATTACGACATCCTCTCTCTATTACTCAATAGAATCATGTGTCCGTTCAGGCAGGCGTTAATGTAAGAGCTTAGGTTTGATCTCAGTACTATTTGCTTTCGAGCCAATGTTTGCAACTAGTAATGGGAACAATGGGATGACTTGAAGAATCGAGACTTTATGCCTGAAACACAATAGTGCGTTTGCGCTGGCGTTGGCTTTCAACACACATAATACAATTGCCAAGCACAAAATACAGCGTCGCCCTGCGTCAGTGAATACTGAGAGAGACTGAGAGGATCGTAATAAAACGTAAAACGTAATCCATCGCACGTCATTATTCAACATGTTGGACAGAGGGGTGCGCTGTGAGAGAGATGTTATCCCTGTTTTAGAGTTTTCTTTCAAATTGAGAGTATTTTCTATCAACTGTCATTTAAGAAACGAATACAGCTGATTAAAAATAATTTAACGACAAAAGTCATTTCAAATGAGTGTATGCAGAAAGGCGGCAATATTTTTCATCTGGTAGATGAGAGAGAGAACAGCTGATAAATTGAGTATTTATTTCAACGCAGTGCGTCATCGTAACATGAAGTCGGCTGACGCATCGCACTATTGTGTTTCAGACATTATAACTCGAGATAATTTTATAAACGAATGAACAAAAAAAGAAACCGTCAATCGTTGTGTAATTCTATCATTCTTCTTATGTTCCTGGTGAGTAGTTCCCGACGAGAACTTTTTGTTACTTATTTTTCGCGCTGAAGTGAGATGTGTCGAGTTCTCTTCTGTTAGTAATTAGAAGGCGATGTTTTGAGAATGAGATGTTCTCGAGATGTTGCATAAATCGATTATCACACGAAAAATTATTTATCACTATTTACGACTTCCATGACTGCCAAATAAGGCCAAAAGTGTAAAGGCTCAAACCCATAGAATCCGTCGGGTGCGTTGCGCTTGGAATCCACAAGAATGGTAGTTGCCGGATTGCAAAGATGTGCAGAATGACTACGTTGCGTGCGCAATCCACTCTTGCATAAATCTAAGAAATTCGAAATTTTAAAGTTCCCGAATTATTAGTAATTGTTCCCAAACGACTTTGTAACAAGCACCAAACTTTGCATTTTATTTTCATATTTCATTTTTATATTCATCTCAAATTTTGTAATTTCTTTCATTTTTGTATTTAAGTTAATTTTGGTTTGGAGCCAAAATGTAATTGCATGTGTAAAAATAATAATTGTTCGACGTGAACAAGATCAATCTCAAAAAAAAACAAAAAAGATGTAACGTGTAGCTCTTTTTCTACGCAAAATTCCACGAAACATAATAAAATAAACTCAACCGTTAGAATTCGATACAATTTTGCGTATAAAAGGACGATGCGAACAAGTGCAAGTCGCACTCAGAGATAACCTTTAATAGAGACATCCAACTTCTATCTCTCTTGCCCCTTGATTTCATCTGACAGCGTTTTTTATACGCTTTTTGTCCCCTGTCTGTGAATACGTGTGAGCTCTTGGAACAACTGTGGAACAGCTGATACCCTTACCCACCTTAGTAATGGAGTGAATTAGAGTTCTTATTTGAAAACTCGCTCGTTATTTGAACGTTTTTTCAAATTTCGGTGTTCAATTTTCAACACAGTATGGAGGGGAAAACGAACGAACAAAGCTTATGTTACTGAAGTCGATTCATTAAAACTGAGCAATTTACAATGTGAAATACATAATTACTGATTGCACAACATAGTGTAAATTTTTTCATATAAATAAGAATTAATAATACATTCACACGTTCAGTTAACCAATAAAAAAAATCTTATTGAAGCCTGAATCACAAATAAGAAGTTTTGACAACCATTCTATAGCATTATTAAAAGTTGCAATATCTTGCCATTGTTCTTATCAAATTGTTTGAATTGAATTCATTAGTTTTTCAGAATTCATAAATTGAGCGTATATAAGGGGATTTAATTTTTTGAGTTAATTTGTCAGGTATGGTTTATGAATAGGCTATATATACAGCTAAGAATAAATTTTAGGTCAAATAGTTCAAGTTAAATGGACATTGCAATACATTGTTATTCACGAAAGTTCATATAACAATGTAAGAAAATTCCCTTAAAAATACTAGTCAACTTTTGAACACCCTCCTCCCTGTTACATGGAAAGTGCATGAATTCCCACTAAATTTATGAATCTGCCACTCTTTCCCACAAAATTCACGAATCCGCCGCCATATTGTGGTGAATTGACGAGCGTTGTAAAAGTATAAGTGAAATACAAGGGATTACCACTACATCTTCGTTGAAGGCTAGGGGTAAAAATGGCCGAAGTTGGATATCTCTATCATCCATTATCTCTGGTCGCAGTCTGTGTCAAGCAAATCTTGAATGCACACAAATAAATATTTGGAGCTTTAAAATCTTTTGTTTGATTGACTGTTTTATAGGGTGTTCAGTAGACAGGTTGAACAATCACTTGGTCACCTGGCTCTGTCTATTTTTTTGTTGGTTTACTTGGAATTTCCTGGAGAAATAAAGAAGCGACGCATCTATCCAGCTTCAATTTTAAATAAAACAAACACCATTCTTTCATTCATAAAATTTCGTAAAAACAATCACTTAGGGAGCATCCGAATGAATTTCCATGGAAACATCCATCAAACGCACAGAAAGTTAAAAGTTGCCCAATTCCATCCGTCGTGGTGAATTTCACTTGTGGGCTGTTTTGCTGTCTCTTCTACCCCTCTTGAGTTGTACATTTTTTAACAGGATCCAACGCACGCGACGTATTCTATATGTTTGGGCCTTAATTAGCCCTTTTACTTCATTGGAACATTTTTATGAACCGAATCGCAAACTGTGCTGCTTTCGTAGAATTCATTCTGAGTGATTAAAAGTCAGCAGATATCCCTCACATCATTGTACTTTCTCTTGCAGCGATATCTTCAATGAAAACTGCACACGCGCGCAAATTTCCATTTGCATACCTCTTCGTTAAATACCTCTCTGTTTTGAATCTGCTTCAGCCACAGGAACGATACTACCAGGAGAACCCTTTAGCAGGTCCAAATCGATGTGAGCCACAAATGGTTTCGCGCTATCAATCACCCTCGTCTTATTGACAGCTTAAGGCCTCAAGTTGCCTTTGCCCACGAAATTTGTTTTCCAGCAACTGTTCTCTCGCAGCAGCGTTTATGATCCACCTTCGAATTTATAATCATCGGCACCAAACACTTGCCGGAGTCTTAATTTTTTTTTAATTTCTTTCGGTCAGCATGAGGGTAAGCGTTAATCCTGAGAGGAATTCCCATTAAGATTATTGTGTAGTTATTGCCAGGGCAACTATTAATACGCGGAGTTTTTTGCAGTTGAACATGGCAGCAACAATAAAATTCGATAACTCCCCGATTCTGTTGAGGTTGAGGTTGAGGTGTCGTAAATTCCACTCCGTCCTCGGGGGTCTCTGGGGCTTTCGTGTGTGATTTGGGACTTGGGCATGGCCGGCCATCTGGTCATAACGGCCACCGATGATGGTGTACTTCCTGAACTAGTGACCAGAAATGATTTGAATGGTAGCTCGTTTGGTAACCGCCACAATCGACCCGGCAGTTACGTGGCTGCCGAGAGAAATTCACAAAAACTTTCGGCATGCTGTGTGAAAACGTTTATCGATGCTCAGTCGTCTTCGTTGATTTATGAGACCCTGTAAAATGTATTTTTTTGTTCCCTCTTAGTTAACCTCACTGAGTCTTGTTTTATGATCTTGTAATCCGGATTCATTCAGGTTGGACTGCGAGGAGATTCGTGTGCTGGGTATGTGTTACGAAAGTGAAGCCGACGAGGATTAGTGTTTCATTAAGAAAGCGAACAGCGAGGGCTGTGTTCGGGAGATCTTCGCGACTGCATCTCATTAGGAACGTAATAAAATTGCAGCTTTTATGGGGAGAAAGATGGAGAAGAAAGACTACTCCAAAATGAGGGCTCCTCGTATGGTCGTCTATTTAAAACGTTTTATGGACCTGAAGTAGGACTCAATTGGACAGAACCTTAAAAAACGGCAACAGAACACCAACAAGAAGGAAGATCAGACCATGCTTGAAATCTCTCCGTCTTGAATCGATACAATTTTTGAAACCAAACTAGTTTTGTAGAATCTTAGAATGCGTGTCAGTAATGGTGAGGCAGTAGAACAGACAGACAGACTCATGGTCCACCAAATCCGAAGATGGCTTGGGGTGGTAGCTCATTACAATCCACATGGTTTCGAAAAATCGAAAATATTTTTGGGAGGCAAGAGCCTATGGAAGTCAGCTTCTATTATTGTTTCCAATTGAAATATATTTTGAATTATGAATTATTAATCGTTTACTTTATGCCTATTGTCAATATTATGTCACACTGAAATATGAATTATTAATCTGTAACTTAATCTCTAGCTACTAATTAACTCGCTGAACGTCCTCACTGTGATGGCTCACCATCCTAGAAAGCCGCTGTACAAACCCATTAGATCGCCGCTGTGCGAATCCATTAATTCGCCAACTTCGCTTTACATTCATGATTTCCGTCATTCGCGCCATTTTGCATTTGATTTGTTGAGCACTAGAGTGATGAGCCACGAGGACCAGGAGAGTAAGCATTTTGTATTATGTTTTGCTTTAAAATGAATTAATATTATAATTTCCAAACAGATTAAATATAACTCCTTTAAACTTAAAAAGGTGTTCATATTTTTTGGTCCGGCCAGCACCAGTGCACAACAATTATTCTTCAAAAACGGAGCGACGAGTCGAAATCTTATCTGTTCCGTTGTCCACCGAAGTAGGGGATTAATGCACGTTACGCGATAAAAATTGACAAAAATGATGGCGAGTGGCTAATGGTTGTCATGACCTGGTGTAGGCCCCGTCGTGAAAATAGACCCCAGAATTGGGCATGCATGAAAAGGGAAGGATGGGTGGTGGGAAAATTAATGATTTGCCTGCTCAAAGTTCAGACCTGAATCCAATAGATAATGTTCTAAACAACGTGGAGTGCCGAGATGGATTGAAAAAAAAACGAATTTAGAAGAGCTTTGCCAATCCGGTAGAGAACGGTGGAATTCGATACCAAGTCACTAACGTTGGTGGAAAGTATTTCGCGGTTATTGCAACCAACTTTAATTCTGTGGCAACCACTCGTGAGCCCTGAAGGACGAACTTACCTTTAACCTTGGTAATTTGAATGAAGGTTTTTAATGGCTTTTCCTTCAAATTACTTCTGTGATATATTATTTAAGAACTTTTATTAATATTTTAGTAGTAAGGTAATAATACCGAATCTCTGTATAGCCATTGTGAAATTGCTGCCACAATAAACAAACTAAACCTTGGTAAGACCCTACCCTGTTGGTTTCTTCAAGTTCGCTAATTCCTCATCCAACACTAAACTTGATAATGCGTTAAGATAATCATATAAAGGAAATCATTGTTTCCCTTGGTCACGTTATAACTTGAGAACGACGTTACCGATAGCGTTCATATTTTTTCTCAAGTTTTCTAATACTTTGTAGAAGGTTCTTAGGGAAAGAAAAATACGCAGAAAGCTTAACGATTACTTTAACTTGCGTGCGTTTGATGAATGTGAATTTAGGAGACGGCTGTTTTTGTCTGCAGTGTTTTTTCATCGTAGTTAGCTTACCGCAATCACACACGGAAAGGATTCAATTTTTATTGACGAAATGAATCAAACGAATTGAATACAGATTTATGGAAACACGTCAATCCCTTAAGTAATTAAATATCAACCTGCGAACCGAATTGCAGAACGACCTACATGTACAAGTTTTTTCTAAGCAATTGATCGATATTAATAAGAATATATAATATTGGTGGGACGCCGTGGCGTAGTGGGTAAGTGCGTCGATTCCTACGCAGAGGGTGCCAGGTTCGATACCCGAATTTACCACCTTTGATAATTCACGGCTCCGCCTCTTTCGGCTCACTGACAATTCTAAAAGAGTATTCCTGTCTAGAAAAAAGCTTCTCAACTTCGCCCTTCGGAGTCGGCATTAAACTGTAGGTCCCTTCCACTCGTGCAAGAACAATAGCACGCACAACACGAGAGGTTGCCGAGAAGCTAGGCCCAGGTCCGCCTCGGACTGTAGCGCCACCCATACCACTATAATGCCCATACCTAGTCAGACTACTACCACTGATTGACTACTGCAGTGATAATGCCGTTAATTTGATCCCGACGGCAAATGGTGACGGGACCAGATTTGAAAACCAGATGAAAGCGTATTAACTTTGCCTTCGCTGGGATTCTAACCGGGGACCCCGCTAACCAGGGGCAGGCACTCTACCAAGTCCGCCATCCAGTCGTTAAGTTGCGTTGGGATCGACGCATATACCCACAACTCCACTTTCGCCACCGTTTTGTATACAAACCCTAAAACTAGAACATGGCCTCAACCAAGCTCATGACTCGTGCTTAAAACTGTATACATATTACGCAGTCGAAAGAAGTAAGCTATGTTTAGAACGTCAGGTACGAACAAAAAAGATACAGAATTTGTCAAGAGTCAAAGTTTCGGATATGGATTCCGGTATTCGTCCCAAGCCGTACAAGTCTATGAAAAAAGACCAAGCGACCCCGTTTCCTACGTTTTTATAAATTCAACGTCACGCATTGGAACACCCTTTTTGAAATAAAATTAAATCTTCTCTGACTAAGCAGAACTGCGCTGGCATACACACCCACAGGATGTGTATCCCATGCAATGACTTTTGTTGAAACTGCACGAAGGAAGAGCAAGTAGAAATCACAAATTAACTGACCTACCTCTGGCTAGCCATACACCTAGGGGGCTGCTGTAACAAAAAAATGTACCGAACTGAATGCAGTCATATAAGTAAGCTATACCGGCTTGTCATAAGGAACAGTCAATCCGCGTATGGGCCTCAATTGGACTGCTTTCTGCAAGTAGCCATTCCCAACCAACCTAACTAAACTAACGCCTTCTCTCGGAACTCGGTGACCAGTGAGAGAAAACATAATCGGCTGGAAATGTTAGTATCTTCATTCCAAAAATATCGAAAGAGTATCAAAACCATGGATCGTCTCAACGCACGTTTCTTGTACAGTATAGAAATAGGTTACATTTCCTGTTCTGTTCTCGATCGCAGCTGTTGAGCCATCAAGCTCCATTTATGCATTCCGCGGACAGCTGGACGATGATAGCGTGCATTTCAATCAGGATAAAGCCTTAGAGATAGCTTGGTCCTTCCGAAGCATATTGTATTATTCCAATGAAATGAATGTCCTCGACGACTTATTAAATTCGCCAGTCTGCAACAGAGCCAGGCTCTACAAATTTGTTTAAAGTGCACTTGGAGTTATGATTCGATGGTTTCGTCACGTAGCACGGATGTCCGCACCATCGCGACTTCCGAGGCAGGCCTTGAGTGCGATTCCATCAGGCAGGCGACCACTTGGCAGACTCAGGATGAGATGGTTGGACCCAGTCCGTAAGCTCGCCTGGTTTCGCTTGGGCATAAGTCCTGATGAGTAAAAGTCGATGGCGGAGGATCAAGTTGCCTGGAGATCTCTCCTGTTTGTTTTACCCCCACGACCCCTTTAGTGGATCATGCGGGTCAGAAGACGATGATGATGTGCACTTGATCACATGTCCGAAATATACCTGATGCAAAATCAATATTTTCTTGTAAATTTCCACTCTTTTAGCACGTTCAACGAATGATCTAGCGATGGTTAGCTTTCCATTTTATAAAGTTTCTAATAAACACATAAAGTCTCGTATCACAGTTCAGTTTGACAACGGGCCACAAATTGGATGAACTTATAAGACTTTCCCCATCGCGCCCAGCTGCGCCACGATCTCAATACAACATTAGTCATCGTCCTGTCGGTGGATTTAGGCTTCACATTCAATCCGCGAGTAACCCATTTGCAATTGCTTTTCATAAATCACCGTTGACCTTCACTGGCCCACAAATCCGAGGAGATCAGCTCTGAGCAAGTGACAGTTGACTTTCGCTGTGCGAGTAGCTGGAATCTGTCACTTTCATCAGTCACGGGTAATTGTAAAATATATTCCTTAAACACAGCCGCAATCGGCAGCTAAACAATCACAACCAACCATCCAGACTCGCAGAACGCATATACACCAACCGCCAAGCGACACACCCCAGGGAGCACAGGCAGCGTACAAGTAAAGTGTCATTTCCGTGTTTTGATCACCAGGCGAGAGCCCAAAAGCCAAAAGGCGAACCCCCCGACCAACATTACGATCTAACTGCACACGCCGAGCAATAAATAAATTCTGGAATTAACTTGCAATATATTTTCATTATGGCGGACACAGAAAGCCATGTTTTATTTCGTCACAAGTGGACCTTGCAAAATGTCTCTCTAATCCTGTCCCGACTCCCGGGTGCCTTTGCGCGTGTGTGTTGCCATAGGAGTGCATCTTACATGTGCACATGCTCAATGTGACGAGGCCTTAGATTTGCTGAGCTGCAGGAGCTACTTGCACAGTTCATGCCAGGCCAGCGCCGGCCGCCGCCGCAGCCGCAGACAGACGGACAGACAGACGGCGGGTGCTCAGTGTCTTGGGCTAATTTAGTGTGCGGGGGGAAATTATTGTTTAAGATCCACATCCTACACCGGCACTTTATCTGCTTCGCTTGGACTTGTCATGATGTCTTCTGAATCTCCGTGCGCCATAACTTTGGGTGAGCGAAGGAAGGTGCATTCTTTGGCAATTGGGAGTTGATTGCAAAATATGTGCGATGCTGATGTCTTGTGAGGCTCCGTGGCTCCCTCGGCAGTGGTACTCCTGCTCGGAGCCATAGAGTATGACAATTTAAATGAAGTTTTCTTTACGAACTCCTTCGCCGCCGGTCCGTCCGACCCATCGCCAGCGGGGACTACAATGTCGTGAGCCGTGT
Source organism: Eristalis intricaria (assembly GCA_964034865.1). Lineage (NCBI taxonomy): Eukaryota > Metazoa > Arthropoda > Insecta > Diptera > Syrphidae > Eristalis > Eristalis intricaria. The sequence goes on from OZ035874.1 coordinate 56,334,281, forward strand.
TTAGGAAGTTGTTCGCGGTGCATGTATCCTGGTTGCAAATGGCATAGTTTCTCGTCGCGCATTCAGGTGACAGTTGACCAGCGATAAGGTCACATGTGTTGAGCATGAGTGATTGGGGTACGGTGCATATGTGCACTGGATTAATGGATGTATCCCGAGAGAAAGTGAATCGCAGACACACTGCTCATGCGGCGGTTACGTGCTGATTGATGGTGGTGAAGATTTTTGTGACAGCGCGCGTTACAGACTTCAAAAGGGAAGCAGTTATCTAGTTCGGTGGGTGGTTAAGAATTGAAATGTCCGCAAATTCAGAGTTTCTGTGACAAGATGCGCGCATAGGTTTGAGAACTTGCTACTATCGGAGAGAGGGGTGTGACTTAGATAGGGAAATGGAGACTAAATGAACGTTATTGTGTTGGACTTTTCAGAGCCTTTTGTTGATTTGCAATTATTCTCTGACAAATGTCTGGAGTGAGATATTTTGAGATGCCTGCTTGGCACTGTGCCCGCTGGTCGATAGTACAGTCTTCACTTGTCAATCGAGTTTCTGGTAATGTCTAGACTATTCCAAAGATCGGGTGTGAATGGGCTACAATTGCGCTATGCGCTATTTTGCGCAAAAACAAACAAACGTGTCTTTCAAAGACAAAAAAACATGAAAAGTTCGAAGAGGTAGATTTTTAATGTACCATTTTAACAAGCATGGGACTGTGCCAAAGTAGCCAACTCGGTACGAAGGCTTGCAAAGACTTTGCAAAGAAGAGCGATCAACAGGCGAGAGTGTAATATTACGTCTATTACATTAAATTAAAAAGTGTAAGCTAATGGATAGTGGTCGCCGTGGCGTAGTGGGTAAGTGCGTCGACTCCTACGCAGAGGGTGCCAGGTTCGATACCCGAATTTACCACCTTTCATATTTCACGGCTCCACCTCTTTCGAGTCACTGACAATGCTCAAAGAGCATTTCCTGTCTAGAAAAAGCTTCTCAACTTTGCCGTTCGGAGTCGGCATTAAACTGTCCCTTCCACGCGTGAGAGAACAATAGCACGCACAACACACGTGGTTGCTGAAAAGCTAGGCCCTGGCCCTCTACGGGCCGTAGCGCCACCCATATTATTATATTATATCCATGAATGGCGCTTGTGTCGATGAAACCGGAAAACGTTCCGTCCTTGGTATGTGTATCAACACAATACTTAGTTGGAACGATCACATATTTGAGGTCGCCAAAAAATGCTGCGAAATGTTTAGGTTTCCTTAATCGATGCAAGAAATATTTCACCCCTTCTGATTTGGCTTTAATTTATAAGGTGTACATCCCCGAAGCTTGAGTATAACGCTGGTCTGGTGCCCCCAAGACCACCCTGCACCTACTTGACAGAATCAAGCGAGCGATAAAACTTATAGGAGACAACAATATCGCAGAGTCATTAGACTCGCTCGAACATCGATGTACAGTCTCTTCTTTGTCCGTGTTCTATCGTTATTTCAACAAACGATGCTCAAGTGAGCTAGCCAACTGCATTCCTCCTCTCCATGAATTCACCCGCAATACTCGTCTCGCCAGGAATGCCAGAATCAGTATACCCTTAAGCCTACCAAGAGGTCTTCGAATCATTATGGAAGAAAAAGTCTGTTGGAATCGACGGGATCTCCAACATTGTGCTAAGACACCTCCCCCTGGAAGTGGTTAATATGTACACAATCCTGTTTAATAATGCTCTGAATAATGCACATTATCCGGAGCATTGGAAAACGGCTATTGTGCAACCCATGTCCAATAGAGGGACATGCAAGCTCCGGCCAATTAGTCTCCTTCCGAACATCAGCAAGGTATTCGAGAAGGTGATCAATAGAACTCTGATCAACTGAACTAAGGACAAAAATATAATTCCGGGTAACTAATAAGCGTCGAAAATGGTGTCGGATATCCAATGGAACAAGAGTCAGAAACAATGTACGGGTGCCTGCTTGATTGACCTGGAGAAGGGCTTCGACACCGTGTGGTTAGAAGGTCTTTTCTACAAGCTCGATCGGCTAGGGATAAGCAAACCACTGCTGTACCTACTGTGTAACATGTTTACCGGTAGACGGTTCGTTGTGAAAAATGGCAACGTGACCTCCAGAGGTATATTTGAGGTAAAAAATGGTCTCCAACAAGGTGCCGTTAATTCGCCGATCCTGTTCTACATTTACTTGAGCGATCTGATAAGTTCTCTTCCTCACGTAATTGCGTATGCCGATGGGCTTGATCGTGTACAGATCAGGCAAAAAGATCGAGGAAATCACTACTCTCACGCAGGGTGACTTCGATTCATTCATGAGAAGTTGCGATGACTGGAAGTTGAGTATCAACTTCCGGAAGTCGGAAACCATTCTGTTCAGGACGCCATTGTATAAGGCCTCGGCGGATACGAAAAAGAATTGGCGAAAGGTCTCAATCGTTGGAAGACACGGGGAACCATTGGCGCAAGAGACTGTATTTAGATACCTGGGGATTTGGCTAGATCAGTATCTATATTTTAACAATTTTTTAACAAAATTTTAACAAATCTATATTAAAACAAAATGTAGATGCTGCTCTGGCCAGGGCCCGAGGCGCTTTTGCCCTTACAAAGAGGCTGTTTAACAACAGCCAACACGATGCGAGGGTGAAGGTTATCTGCTACATGGCCCTCATCCGGCCGATGCTCACCTATGGTTGTCCCGTATGGTTCAACGTGAGTGCAAGCTTGATGGAAAAGATTCGGTTGTTCGAGAGGGCTTGTCTTAGGCCTTGCCTTCGTCTCTATCGAACTCCCGAGTCCCAGTACATACAATTCTATTCCAATGAGGTTTTATACAACAGGGCAAACCTGATATGATGTTGAAAATGATTCGAGGTCATACTGGTAGAGCGATGAACTCGGTCAATAGTTTGATCTCGGGGGCTTACTACCCGAATGCACAATACCACGAAAGGGTACGTCACAACGGCTTTGTCCCCCCAGAAGCCTTTCTCCATTTAGATAAGAACGGACTGTTACAAAATCTAAATGCGGTACCGCTCATCTTCCACATAGCCCGTTGAACTGTGGATGGGCGACTCAACCACGACCGTTCCGTAGCGCAACGAGCTGAGGAGGGTCTCCTCCGGTTCTGTACGGCGGTATCGAGGAGAGATGTTCTGGATGTTGCATTGCAACATCGAAAATTTTGGTTGCTGGGGGACCGAGGGAACTCCCTCGTCGAACCCTTTATACCCGGGGTAGAAAGGGTAGTACGTATCCCCGAATGGGGGACCAGTCGGTCACTGTAGACGCAATTAGACGCAAATCTATAAGCTGCAACCTATGGCCGGCCTACATAGCCTAGGGTAGTTTTTAAGGTAGTTGTAAGATGTAAATACGAAGAAAACAAAAAAAAAAAAGAAACCACATAAAAAAATAATACAGTATTCCCATGCTACACCACTGTGTACCTGTGTGTATTAATTACATCTATATACATATGCGTGTATATTCACATATACATATGTATATGTATGTAATTTAGCTTAAGTTAGCTTAAGTTATTTTTAAGGTAGTGTGTAAGTTAGTATATAAGTTTTAAGTAAATCCAGCTCAGTAATTAAGTTTTCTGTTTAAATTTTCCGTAATATTAAGCTGTACAGATAAAGTAGTAGCATTCTTTAAATGCATGGATTTTTAGTTTAAGTCGAAAGACATAGGATAAGATTAAGTTTAGCTTAGAGTGCCCGCCGAGGGCCAGTAAGTTATATGTATAGTAATACTGTTCGTCCAACTAGTTTTAAGAATTTTTGTCTAGTATGTAAGTTTGCTATGAATTTGAAATAAAAATGAATTAAGAAAAGAAAAGCCCTTAAGCCTACTTTCGGACGCACAGTTAAATTCAGAGGCTCGTTCTTCAGCCGCACTGCACGAACATGGAATGCTCTTCCCAACCTAATATTTCCCACAGACTACAACCCGCAGATATTTAAAACCAATGTGCACAGGTACCTCCTCTCCCTTTCTCCCTCTATACCTTCGGCCCGTGCTGTGTCTTTACCCCTGACACATAAGGGCACATAAGACAATCCCTTGAGCACGCGCAAATTATAAAAAAAAAAAATCGAAAAGTTCAAATTCTTGAATCTTCGCAATCTTGCTCATTTATTATTACGATTCAGCACATTCAGCCTTTTCAGTACTCACCCACGATCTAAGCTCAAGCAATAGATGATTTTATGTCCTAATAGATGGCAGCAAGGATTGCCTGAGACATTTTTACCTCGGATGTTATCTAAGATGTGAATGGGTTTTATCTGGAAATCACCTTTTCCCAGAGATAAACAAACGCCTATGCCCAATTCCACAGTGCATAAACTGACAGGGTCGATCCATCGCTAAACTCAGAAGAGAATCAATAGAAATTTCGTGTTCACTGTGGAAGTTAAGTGATAGATTTCACTTAAATAGTGGTTTCACTTAAGCCACCGAGTGCCATGGCTTAAGTGTCAATCCAGAGAGTACGTAATTTCCATTCGTGTATTTAAATAATATAAATCCCCAAATATATACAGAAAACCTGAAGAGAACAGAAGGCGCACAAATTTATAGATGCAAGCATATTATAACAATATCCTTACCTCCTTGGATGAACATTCGCTTGTTGAGTTGGTGTGCTTTTTTCCTTTTTCAGCAGGGTGCTGTTCGTGTTCAATCACAATTACTATTTCGTTCGTGGTTCACATGGTTGTTCACAATGCCAACCCATGGCTTACCTGAACCACCCTTAAATATTGACTGTGAAAACGGGATCTTCTTAAGTGAAGTTTATGTTCGTTACTACACTTAGCCATACCAACAGATAAGCTTGCACTGTGAAAATGGGCACTAATGTTTTGATGATGGATGTACTTCCCAAGTGGTGTGTGATCCAACGATCCCTGCTCGACAACATATTTGTATTTCGCTTCGATCCTCATTGACCATAAGACCAGTTCCATTCGAGCGTTCTTCAATCGCCGTGAATGCTTTTCACCACAGCACTGTTCAAACCCATAGTCGATCTGCCCAATAGTCGATCTGATTGTAGAAGATGTTAGCCTTCCGTGTTTGCAGCGGCCCGCCCCATTATCTTCTCCAGTACCAGATTCAAGGAATCACAGGACAGCGCTTCAGCTTTACGGTGCGTTCTATTGAAACGACTGGAAAGTATGTTTTTGAAAATCGGAAGTCACACTGGTAAATGTAGAAATGTGCTCATTTATGTACAAGCAGCATAATTCCGATCAAATTCGAATATACAGGAAATTGGAGTTGCTTCCAGCTCACACAAGGACGGGGAGCGGTAGACGATCATCCAGGCCATCTGTCGCACACTTGGCTAGCCTACAATACCCCATCAGTCTACGTGAACTCGAACTCACAATTCGTATTCATTCGCCATTGTACCAACTCAAGTCCCACACTTCGTTCCTCTTGCAACGCCTTCACCGCGCCAACAAGTTGAGGCAGCCCTGCAGATCATTCACCTCATCATCTAGCGGTAAAACACGCCTCTGCCACCGTTGTTGTGTTGAATGCAATTTTTCTGGATTAGACAGATACACCGTCGTCGCCGCCGCAATAAACATGTCGAAAGCACTCAATCTCACAGTCGACACTGCAAAGACATTTCCTGATGAAGTTACCACTCCTAGAGCGAGCTCTCCGCATCCCCAACAGCGTTCACACCGCATAGACACCCAATAAAACACGACTCAATCGTGCAGTGTCATCGCCAGGACAAAAGCCGAAGCCGTCCGAAATGCCACAACTCTCATACGCAATGCAGCGCGCTCGCGCTCGCAAAAGGCCACCACCATTCAACCTGATGCATGGATGATTGGCAACCGTATCCAATAGGACACATCTCGCATAGCACACACGAACATTTGTGCTGCACAGCTCATGGAAAACACCTGAATTCCCTCCGACACTTAACTCATTCTTATCAAGATCCTCCGACTTCGATTGAACCTCCTCCGAGCGTCCGAGAGAGGCACCAACGCCGCCGCCTTGCCTCATTGCCGCATTGCCGCGTTGCCGCACCGAGCTCCAGGCGCAATAAAAACACATGTCTGACGTCCATAATGGTTTCACTCAAAGGCGCTCCATTCCATCGCTGTCGGTGGGGGGTGGCCGGGGGGAGGGAATCATAGACACCCAGCAGCCCCACGGTTCAACCCAAGCCAGCGCGAACGCTTGGAATATTATGAATGCGCCGCAATAAGCAATTGGAAAAATGGAAATGGCTCAATCAATAACACTCCTGTTAAAAGGTGTGAGGCACATGCAGAGAGAAATGGCTGCCCGCTTGCCGATAGTGCCATGTGGCCGCGGATGACGGTTGCGCAACCCAATCCACTGGGTCCAATGAGACAGACGGACACACACACACACCGACGGAGCGACCGGCTTCGATTGTAACCCGTCGCGGTGCTGATTCCCTCGGCCCGACCATTTAATTGATCACTTTGGGGGCTCTATTTGGAGTCGCCACATACCCCGATGCATCGCGCTGTGTTGACAGTTCGACCAAAGGAATGTTCCCGGTGCGCAGCTCTATTCCCCCGATAAATCATCGACGCTGGCAAAATGCTGTAAAATGGACTCTTTGCGTCCTGGCGCACAGGTGAATGCAATCACTGGCAGTAATTCCGAGGGCGAACGATAAATCATGCTCGGCCTGATGGGAATGGGAATTCCTGGGAGAAGGAGGCTGATCGGCTGGTTCGACTCGGTATCATCCCGCGAAGCATGATCGATTCTCGGAGGGCCAGTATTTTATTGACCAGGGATGGACATTAATAATTCATCTATTGGCGTTCACGGCCAGGGTCTGACTCGGTCCCAGCTCCGCGCGAGCAAGGTCAGTGTGCGAACTGGGCACCCGTCCGTCTAATGATGACTAGACCAGACGCAAAGTCAAGTTACGATCATTTTTCACCTCGGCTTCGTTTGATGGTAGGTACACACGCTTGGAATTCCATGCGCACAGGCAGGCCGTTCTGGCGGCGGCCAGGTTTGGTTTCTAAATTGCACTAATGACAGTTCGATGCGCTCGCGCATTATGCTCCTTGTCAGGGGTTTAATTATTAATGGCCGAAACAAGGCTACCCTCATTCGCGGCCAGAGGACGCTGTGCGGCGGCGCACCGACAACGACACGGGATATTTCGCAAATTGCATTTGTCATGGATCCATAAATGGGCATTAGACTTGGCTGGCGGCGAGCGGAGTTGAATTTCCTCGCCTGTGCAACGAGGGACGTGAGTCGTTGTGGACTTTTGGGTGATATATGAACTGGCAGCGACCGGATGGAGTCTGCTGGTATGCTCTACCCAGGGCTGGTGCAGTGGGTACGCATGTGGAGGACGATGCGGAGAAGTCTGTTCATGAGTGTGCCTGACAAATGGAACTGAGGTAATTAGAAGAAAGCGCTGCAAGAGGGTGTATCTTTAAATTGTCTGAAAGTGCACATCCGTATGCATTTGTGTAACTTGCTAATAATGCAGCACTGGTGACCTTAATACTGTGATGTATGCCTGCTTAATGAGAGGTGCAAATATTCTTCTTCTTTATTTGGCGCTACAGTCCGGGGTGGACCTGGGCCTCAACCAACTAGCCTCTCCAGCTAGCACGGTCTCTGGCTAGCTGTCTCCAGTGTCGCACGCCAAGTTGGTTGAGGTCCTTCTCCACCTGGGTGCGCCACCTTAAACACGGGCGTCCTCTGTTGCGTTGTCCCACGGGTTCGAAGTCGAAGACTTCGTTGTCCATACGCTCTACATAGCCTAGTCATCTTAGCCGTTGGATCCGAAGACGCGTGACTAGACTCATGTCGCTGTATAGTCCGTACAGTTCGTGGTTGAATCCTCTCCTCCAGAAACCGTCAACGCAAACAGGACCAAAGATCGCATGCAGAGCTTTTCTCCCGAAGATACCAAGGACTGCCTCATCCGCTTTTGAGATTGTCCATGCCTCCGCGCCGTACAGCAGGACTGGGATTTTCAAGGTCTTGTATAAAGTCAGCTTGGTCCTTGGAGAGATGGCTCTACTACTCAACTGCCCCTTGAGCCCATAGAAACAGCGGCAAGAGTTACTCTGCGTTTGATCTCGGTACTGATGTTGTTTGTACTGCTTACTGCGGAGCCGAGTCAATTACTACCTCGAAGTTATAGCTGCCCATTGTGACCCTCTGTCCAAGACGTCGATGTTGTGTGTCCTCTCTTGATGACAGCATATACTTCGCTTTGCCCTCATTCACCGCTAGACCCAAATAAATATAGACTTGTGTAACTTTCAGACATATTTGTTTGGTGTCTGAAAACGTAAGGAATTTCCAGGATTTTGACCAAATTGAAAATTCAAATAAGACGCGTAATCTACGAGCAGAAGGCCGGAAAAGAACACCGGCTCCTCAGGAGAAGAAGGGTGGGACCGTTAGAATAGAGGGATACTACTGCAAGAATGAGGTGCAGGAACTTGTACCATTTTAGGGTGAAGTTAACCAGTCATGGATGTAAAGCCCAAAACACCAAGCAGGTATGGATGATCAAGGGAAGAAGCAAATACCGCTGTCAGGCAGATCGAACCATTCATGTCGAAAAAAAGGGACGATGATGATCAACAATTCCGTCAACTCGACCCGGATGATGTGACGATAGCCTGAACTAACTGAAATCCCACAATCTTTTGACAGCGACAGGCGATAATTTGGAAAAAAGAGCATGCCCGATCTCTTCTGCCGCATCGGTCTTCTGAACATCGCGCACAAGATCTCATTCACCGTATTGTGTGAAGGCCTAAAGCCGTTCGCCAACAACCTGGTCGGTCCATACCAATGTGGCTTTAGGCCAGGAAAATCCACAACCGATCAAACATTCAGACTACGTTAAGTTTCGGAAAAAAAAACTCCTAGGATCAACAAATCTATACCCACTACCATTTCATAAAATTTAAGGCCGCTTATGACAGCATCTGTAGAGATGAGCTATACAGAGCAATGTCTAGTTTTGGCTCGTCCGTTTGTGTAGGATGACGACGGACAATGTACGCTGTTGCATCAAGGTCGGTAAAGACCTATCAGATACCTTTGATGTCAAAATGGATTCAGACAGGACGGCGAGTTGTCGGGCGACCTCTTGAGCATCATTCTTGAAAGAATAGTCTAAAACTCGCACGCAAACAACAGATTGACAATCTTTCAAGTCCGTCCAACTACTCGCTTCTGTCCGAGGTGGACCTGGGCCTAGCTTCTCAGCAACCACTCGTGTTGTGCGTGCAATTGTTCTCTCACGCGTGGAAGGGACCTACAGTTTAATGCCGACTCCGGACGGTGTAGTTGAGAAGCTTTTTCTTGACAGGAATACTCTTTGAGCATTGTCAGTGACTCGAAAGAGGTGGAGCCATGAAATATGAAATGTGGTAAAATTCGGGTATCGAACCTGGCACCCTCTGCGTAGGAGTCGACGCACTAACCCACTACGCCACGGCGACCCACTACTCGCATATGCCGACTATATTGACATTATTCCAAGAACGTAGCGTCACGTCAAAGGCAACTTTGTGTGCATTGCGACGGAGATCGCGAAGATGACTGTCAACGAGAAGGGATATCTACCGATGACGTCTCAGACAGAATATCACAGTAGCAGAAAAAGCTTTGAGATAGTCAAAGCTATCAACCGAACCGCTATCAACTCAGTCAAAGACAGCAGCGCTGAAATCAAACGAAGAATAACTCTTACCAATCGCTGCTTGTTTGAGCTAAGAAAGCAATTGATAAACGAAGCCAAAAGACCTTAATGTTCCCAGTCCTCCTCTATGGCGCAGAGGCACAAAATTCTTCCCGTGATTTTCGGTCCCCCTCTGCATAGATGGTGAGGAGGAGATATGTACAACGACGAATTGTACGAGCTGTTCAGCGACATCGACCTAACCAGAAGAGTGAAGACCCAAAGATTGAGATGACTAGATCATGTTGAGCGAATGGGGACCAACGGTCCAGCTTGGAATGTCTTCCAATCCATCCTCGAGGGACGGCGCAATAGTGGAAGACCGCGAGTCAGGTGGCACACGCAATTGGAAACGGATCTCAACCGAAACTGCTGGCAGGTAGCTAAAGATCGAGCTGACTGGAGACTCTTGTTGGTTCAGGCCCTGGTCCATCACGGACATCAAGGGCGCAATCCAAGCGTTCCGAGTCACTGTGATCAGGCTGACCATTACACAGAAACCGTTCCGCATCAATGTTGACTCAGTTGGGAGGAACAGCTATATCAACAGGCGAATTAATGGCATATGGAGAAAAAAGTTCCACGACATTAGTCTAGGCAGGCGTCTGCAGGTCTAACACGTATGATGGCTAGGCCATGTAGAGCATATGGTCAACTCAGCTAAGGCTCTTTGAATCTTCGACTCTGAGCCGGTGAGACATGACAACAGAAAACGTACGGCACACACAAATCGAGGGGGACCTCAGCCAGGTTTGGTTCGCGGAACTGGACACAGCTGGCGAAAGATCGTGCCGGCTGGAGAGCGATGTTCGGTGAGAGCCAGGTCCCATCTCAGACTATAGTGTTCTTCCGTAAAAGAGGGCACAGCTGCTGCAGAGAAGATGCACAATATTTCACTCCTATTCCTTGTCTCTACAGCTTCTATGCAGAAGGTGTAGGTTTGCGCCTTTTTTTCAATAAAGTTCAAACAGAGCAAGATCTTCATAAACAATATTTTTAAGAGACAGCCACTTGTTCTTAATCAGTATATCCTTTCCCCGTTAAAATCCGCGCGCCACTCTCCCCGCCAATATCTGAGTATGTATCTTCAAACGTACACCGACCATTACCAAAAAAAAACACTTGATCATTAAATGCTTATGCACAAAATTCTACTTCCTCACGTCCAACGAAGTCGGTCAGTGTCCCACGGTCTTGCCACACAAATCTCGCACATGTAATGCAAACCGCACTCTCTCTCTCTCTGTCCATGAGTCACTGGTCCTTTGACCTCTGCTCACAGCGATTATCGTCACAATAATTCGCATCACCACCTGCAAATCTAATTTGCAAATCCAACCCGAACCGACCGCTCCCCCGCCCGAGGAAGGATTCATTACCACATTAACTGGAAAAAAAATACCCACGCGTCTAACCAAAATAACGGTAATTTTGGTAATAACCTCAAATTAGAATGCAAAACTCGCTGAACAACAGGTAGATTGTAGATACATTTATCTTCGGCAAACCATGAGCTACGACTGCTAATGACTCTCAAGTTCCGACATGGACAATAACGGTTCGTGGGTGGTAAGACAAAAAAGCGGCAAAAACCAAATAAAAACTACATAAAAAAAGTGAAAAAAAAAACACTGTAAAAGAAACCGCGTCGGAAATTAATGACTTTTCGCTTTGAGCACGTGCGCCTTGTACTGGTTTCATTTGTATCTTTCTCCACGGCCGGCCGGCGCGGCGACGGAAAGAGTTTCGTCTGAGCGAGGAATGCCAGCGCGATAAAAGGTTGCTTAGCCCATTTCCCCGGCCTGAGCCGAAACTGGCGATAGTGTGTTAATTTGCCATAATAGTTTGTCAAAGTGAGAGAGAGATTGTAAAGATTGCCGCTGATAACCGCCTACTGTTTCAACAGAGGGTCACCCGGTTCGCCTGTCGCACGTACGGGCTCATGTGCATTTCGCCGACTAATCTTGACCACACGCGACCACGACTAGAACTTGTTGTGCCGCCTAATCGCTATCAATTAATACACGATACCACACGTATGTACTTTTGGCCAAAAATTAATTCACAATTCCCGCCGGCGCGCACCGCGCAAATGAATGCCCTCACTCGAAGCCAGGACGGAAACCCCATCGAGGAGCGAGTCTCCTGGACGTACATGTTAACAAGTCGCTCCTGGGTTTGAAAGTCCTCCGTGCGATAGGGATCTTCCTCTCTCTCTGCAGCCAGCACCGGTGAATGATCAATATTCTTCACGATCGTCGATAATTAAATCCACCCCAGCCCGCCCCGCCGCACAGAGAGTGGACAGAGGGAGAGAGACTCGTCCCCCAGCTCCTCCAGCGTCATTGCATGCGAACGAACGATGACGACCACCTGTGCATGTGGCTTCGCCGTCCGAAAGGGTGTTTTGTGTGGTCTCAGGTATCGCCGGCGATTGAAAAATTAACAGGTCCACAGTGTGTAATTAGGACCATTACTATTATTTTGTCATTTGGATAAACCATACACACACACACAGCGTCAGCAGCATGCACAGCCAACGGTCGGGCCAAGATACCGAGGGGCACCGAGGTGTAATTAATTGTCCGTCTAACAAGCTCGCGAAACAAACAAAGTGCTCCTGGTGGGCTGACAGGCTCAGTAGCAGCGTTGGCGAGGCGGAGACATGTCTAACGCTTAATGCCATACCCCGGGCTAATTAATTTTATTAATTGCCAGCCCAGAGCATGTGGCGTCAGTGGGATACAAATTGGTGCGAGTTTCCCCTGCCGTCCAACGGCCGACCGGTGAAATCACTGACCGGGCGTAATAAAGTTGTACATCCCGGCACCGGACAGTGCTCCATTTTCTCCCCGAGTGGGATTGAGCTGACACCATAGTATCTCTGCCGTAATGCCTGTTGTCAACATGGTTAACTTATTTTAAGCCATAATGTAGTTTAAATCGAAATCGGGTCTCGTAAATATGTTTCGGGCGGGCATGCAATTATAGCCAACTCGTAGGGAAATTATGACGGACGTCCTACGCTGCAGAGCACGACGACGACGACTACGACGACTACTGGGCATCGGACTTCACCGTGACTGAGAGCCACTTAGCCGCTGAGGCAGTGAGAGACTGAAATCCCGAACAGGTTCAGGTTGCAGGCATGTTTATGGTTGCGCCGCGCCGTTGTTTACGACCCTAGAATCCAGTGGCTGCGATGCCATTGTCAGTTCTTTTTATTGCCACTCTCCGGTGTGGTGTAAGTCTTGGGCGTAGCAACAATCAGAAGCCAATCGTTTTATAATCATCGTCAATCGGCAGTTCGAGCCGGGCCGGGCTATCGGCTATCGCATCACGTGGTCTTCATAAAGATGCGGCGGTGTTTGGCGCGAAAATTATTGAGCGATGCCAGTGGGATGTCTTCATTTGGAGCCAGCTCGTAGCCCGAGTGGAAGTGGTTCAGATTATTCCTAGGCGATCCTCCCAGATAATTGCACTGCAAATCGGGCAAAATTACACGGGCCTTAATGGGGGAACAATGAATTGTGACGTAATGAGGGTTGTTTGTGGAATGGCTCTTTAATTGAGATGCCTTTCTGAGTTATCGAGGTTGCAGCATTCTTGGGATTCCACAATCATGTATCTGAAGTTGAAGGAGGTTCTAAAACTAATTTATCGAATTTGGAAATGGAGTCTAGGTGAGAAACAGGCAGTTAAGGGTCGTCATCGCATCATTTCCAGTTCGTGGCACAACTCTGTGCTTGGCTTTAAAACCCGCATCTCAAGGTGGGGACGAGACCGTAGACAAAAAATAATATATCCGGGTCTTATGCGATTAAGGCAGCTGGCACGATCTCTCGCCAGCTGTCCCCAGTTTTGCACACCAAGCCGAACGAGGTGCGCCTCGACTTGTGAGTGCCACCTTGTATGTGACCGTGGCTTGTGCTTCTGAAGCTTATGAAAATTTTAGTGATTCTAAGCTAAGTTTGTAAGTAGACAATGTGAAGGTTTAATGTTGAGTACGGGCCGGACTTACTTACTTACGCTAAATATTTGGGTTTAGCTGTCCTGAAGGGTTAGCTGTAGCGAGAAGGAAAGAATGGCAGGTATCTGCTCAGAGGGATATGTAGCTAGTCTTACCATGTATAGCGAGTTTTCTGACTTCATAATAATCTGGTATCTATTAATAGGTCCCGGCACCCACATGATGTGTTTATTTGATCTCATCAAGATCAGGCTTGTGTGGGAATGCTTGCAGAGTTGATCAGAAGGAACAGAGTAAAATTCTTCCAGATAGCTGGCTAGGCTATACAGGGATAGATGAATGATGGCAATGAAATCGCCGACTCCCTGAAAGGTGCATCGGATCCGATCGCATGTCCTGAACCATTCTGCGCTGTAGACCACAGAGAAGAATTCAGGGAACTTGAAAGAAGGAACCGGACAGAAACCTGAAACAGAGCCCATGGCCAAGAAACTCTGTCAATATAATCGAAAGATATTTGAGGTATGTATCAAGTTGAACAAGAACACCCTCCGTATCCTAACAGGCTTCCTAACAGGACACTGCAAACTCAGGAAGTATCTAAGGAAACTAGGAGAATCTGATGAAAAAAGGATAATCTGATGAAATTCTAGAACATGAACTGGGATTTTTTAGGGCGCTAGCTTGCAAAAGGCAAAGATATCTACGCAAGCACCTTATATGAGAGGAAGGATTGAAGCCACTATAACCTCTCTCATTCTCAGATTCCTAAAGGAAACTGGCTTACCTCAAACCGCACAAAACACTCAATTTTTTTAGTGAATTAATGCTTGGCTCCAATAAGAGTAATTTAGCTTGTTGCCTTAGTCGCTTAGCCAAAAATGGGAATCATCAGAAAAGATGCTGTTTTTTGGCCAACATTTATGCCGGCTAATTAGCGACATCCATGCATTTCCGTCCGACACCAATACTTGCGCCAGCAAAATACGCCAAAAGAGTATTCTCATGCTCGAACTCTTCCACGGTGCAACGAATCACGACGAAAACTCTCATTCCCATCTGGTCACCCCTTCTATATCTAAAAATGTAATGTGCAATAAACTGTGAAGAAATCATGTTCGATCAAAAGACGCAAGCAATTCTAAGAGATTTTAACGGGAGGAATTTTTTTGTTAGCTTTCGATGGTTTTGTGAGAAAAACACAACCTCTAGAAACGGACTTTGTTACGGCGTGCGGCCATTAAGAGACCATTAAGGACAAGAAACCGCTAGATTCATTAATAGACAATGCATTGTCTAGACCGCAGGAACTAGAACCATGCAATTTCAAACAGCAGTTCCATTTACACTGAAAGTGAGCACAAGAAATCCCATTTCAAAGGCAAACGATGGTCCAGAACATGTACTGGAATTTTTTGGGGCACTAGCTCGCAAAAACATAGATATCTACGCAAGCACCTAATATGAGAGGAAGGATTGAAGCGCCTAGAACCTCTCTCATTTGTTGGTCATCAAGGGGGCTAGCTATGTATAACATTTTAATCGAATACTACTGACGACAATTTTCAATTGCCCGCTCCCCATAGCTAGCTCATATGTCTCCCTTGACCAGTCGTTTCACTGAATTTATCGACAGATATACTCTCCCATAATTCAACCCTAAACAGATTCCATTGCCAGTACAAAGCATCTTAAGTACTTTCAATAACAAGTTGGTACACAACTCACCTCCGTGTCACAACAGTATCTGCGCCATAAATAACCCGTCACCTATAAGTCCCGATTAATCAGATAAATTCGAGAGAAACATGACGACCTCACCTACATTCCCCCCCTACGCCCCACCAATTCAATTTAATTCAACCGAACACAAAACGCGCACATAATGTCATCGCATTGAAATTTATTAAACGATAGGTCAAGTGAAAGCCAGCACGTCACCAGCACCCGCCATCGCCACCGCAACTGCCGAGAGAACCTTCAACGATCCCCCACCCCACTTGTCAATAATCCCTACCCACTGCCTGGCCAGCTAAACGGCCGCACCGCGCTGCGGTGTACCAAGTGCCTCGCCGACGAAAACAGGTCAGAAAAGCCCTAAATTACAAATAAAGATACCAGATGGCACTGGAATTTCAGATTTAATTTCCATTCAATGCGGACCCGTTCCCCCGAAAACTTATTGCACAATCAAAAAGCAATCTCACCCCAAGGGTCCCTTGTGCCCATGCCCGTGCCCATGCCCATCCGCAGCCACAATCACATTCGCATTCACATCGACAATTCGACATCCACATGTCGTACAGTACCACCTCTTCTGCAAATGACCACCATCATCGAGGATATCTCTGATGATGCCACGGAGCCTTTTCAATTATCCCCCCATCGCTCACGCGTTCAGCGGCCAGCAGCCAGCGGTCAGCGTTCCGCGTTCCGGCGACTTTCCATTTCGGACACCCAGCATAATTTGTTGTTAACTCTTAAATTGATGTGCGTAAACGCGTTATCGCGACCCAATCGGCTCGTGCGCGTGCGCGTCTCAGCACACCGCAGCCGCAGCACCGCCACTACAAAGTAAAAACAAAACACGGCCATATTTTGACAGGCGTCCACACTGCCTCCAGGGCCTCATCTCGTCCACCAACCATATCACGATGAGACTTCAGCATAAACATGTCCGCTCCCACTTACCTCGGTATGTTGGCCAATGGTTTAGTGCGCACCGAGCATTCCTCAACTGTGAAGTCCTCCACTGTTCCGACGACGGGCCACGACGCGACGCAGCGGACGCAAAAGTAAAAATAAAGAAACACAAAATTAATATTTTAACAAATCGTAAAATAAATTTGATTCCGCCGCCCGATAGTGCAGGTGATGGTGGTGGTGGCGGTGGCGACGGCGGCACGTCCAGGCCCGGGACCAAGGTCCAGCCGTGCTCAGAGTGGTGACACGATCCACTTTCGAATTGCTCAATTGGCCTGAATTGAAGGAGAACCAACAACAAAACGACCTCAGCGAAGATTCCCCCTCGCAAATGGAATTCCACACGAGAGCCAACGACGGACTCACACGCAAGCCTGCGCTGCTGCTCCGTGGATCGGCGGATCTCCGTCCAAAATATGAATATAACGCCTCTGCACGAACGCAGCACGATTGACAGGTGTAATCACACAAAAGCGAAGCAGATACACCCTGCGTGGTCTAAACTGGGCGTGTAAGGTGATTAAATTTTGAAGACTTATAGCGGATTCAGAATCCCACCTACGTGGAGAATCGGTAGCAATCGCATTTAAGAGCACTTCACGACAGTGAAACGCTCGCGGATGCGATGAGATCGAGAATTAAGGTGAAGTGAGTATGATTGCCGATTGTGGGGGCTTGCGTGACGATCAGCGGGGAGCGCGTACTCGTTTATATATTTTTGTTTTGCTCTGCCTTTTGGCTGGCGAAGGAGGGAGATTTTTTCTTTCGTGATGTTCGGTATTTTTTTTCCTCCATTTTTCTCATTTATTTAGGTAATTTAGTGCGGAAAGCAGGGCGTTTCATGCGGAGATTCATTTATCCGAGTGACCACAAGTGTGTCTGCAGTTTTCCGTGGGACAGTTTAAGAGGTTTTGGCTTTAAGGACGGGCTTCGTAACTGGATTATGGAAGTGATTGGAGCAAACAGTTAATCTTGTGAACAAGGCACCCGACAACTTCAAACTACGGAGCGCCATCCATCAAGGGACCGTGAATTAGATTTTGCAGAGTTGTGTTGGTTTAAGATCAAGTGGCGGAGGGTATAATGCAATATAAAGACATTGTGATTCGTGGCTTCTACTCTTAAACTAATTGATTCTCGCTTCAAAGCAATCTATTTACTACATATGGTTTCCTTTAGAGTTTCTGCCGCCGTACATCGGGGGCATTAACAGCTTTTTCCCCAGCTCTCCAGCATATTTGGTTAGGTTAGGTTAGTGCATTCACCAGCTCACCAGCTTAGACCATATCGGTCCATTGTGATACTCATAGTCAGACTACTACCACTGATTGACTACTCCAGTAAGAGTGCCGTTAATTTGAGCCCAACGGCAAATGGTGACTGGACCAGATTTGAAAATCGGATAAAAGCGTCTTACTTTGCTTTCACTGGGATTCGAACCGGGGACCCCGCCAACCAGAGGCAAGCACTCTTTTTTTTTTTTTCTTAACGTAATTTTATTTAATTCATTCTATTTCACTTACTTAAGAATTCATTCTTAAGAATAACCTACTGGCCCTATGCGGGTACTCTAAGCTAATCTAATCTACTTTATAAATGGGGCTTTCGGCTTTATCTACGTTTTTTTAGTCTTTAAGACACTTTTGTTATACATTTGCCAATAAAAATTATAAAAAATTTGGCTAAACTAAATTACCGTTTTGTGTACTCGCCTGAAGCCGTTTATAAGTAACCTGATAGGTCCATATCAGTGTGGCCATGGAAGTCCACCACCGACCAGATTTTCACACTACGGCAGAACCTTGAAAAAACCCAAGAAATGCAGATCGACACCCACCACCTATTCGTCGATTTCAAGGCCGCATGTGACAGCGTGCATAGGGACGAGCTATACAACGCCATGTCTAGTTTTGACATTCCTGCCAAACTCGTCAGGTTGTGCAGGATGACGATGGAGAATTGTCGCTGCTCCATCAAGGTCGGTAATGAACTCACCGAGACCTTCAATGTCAAAGAAGGATTTAGACAAGGCGACGCGCTGTCATGTGATTTCTTTAACATCATCCTGAAGAAGATCGTGCAAGACTCAGACGCCAACACTAGAGGCACAATCTTCCAGAAGTCCGTACAACTGCTAGCATACGCGGATGACATTGACGTGATTGGCAGAACACAGCGAGCCGTCAGGCGGCTAAAATGGGTCCAGCGGTGAATGAGGGCAAAACAAAGTATTTGCTGTACAGAGCGTCGAAATGGGCAGCTATAACTTCGAGGTAGTCAAAGACATCGTCTACCTCGACTCCGCAGTAAATAGTACAAACAACATCAGTACCGAGATCAAACGCAGAGTAACTCTTGCCAACCGCTGTTTCTATGGGCTCAAGGCGAAATTGATTAGTAGAGCCATCTCTCGAAGGACCAAGCTGACTTTATACAAGACCTTGATGATCACCGTCCTGCTGTACGGCGCGGAGGCATGGACAATCTCAAAAGCGGATGAGGAAGTCCTTGGTCTCTTCGAGAGAAAAACTCTGCGTGCGATCTTTGGTCCTTTCTGCGGTGACGGTTTCTGGAGGACAAGATTCAACCACGAACTGTACGGGCTGTACGGCGACATGAGTCAAGTCAGGCGTCTTCGGATCCAACGCCTAAGATGATGACAACGCAACGCAACAGAGGACGCCCGCGTTTAAGGTGGCGCACCCAGGTGGAGAAGGACCTCAACCAACTTGGCGTGCGACACTGGAGACAGCTAGCCAGAGACCGTGCTAGCTGGAGAGGCTTGTTGGTTGAGGCCTAGGTCCACCCCGGACTGTACCGCCAAATAAAGAAGAAGAAACTAACACCCCTATTCTGGTTGTGATGTGGTCATAACGCACGAATGTCAGTGAGGCGAAAATTATGATGCCTACCTTGTGAGGTTTCAGCTATTTGGTATTCTGGCGAAAACCTCACAAGAAGACACACAAGAATAGTCACCATGGTGAGGTGAATACGATGCCATGTCAAAAATTTTTTTTTTTGACAATTATTATATTCGCGCTTTTTTTTTCTTACTGAGCTTATCTACAAAATAAAGTAGAACTTAGCGAACAATTACCTTGTTGTGTATATTAATGAAATATGTATAAGTATTTATTAATAATGAATATTTTGCAGCAACAAGAAAATATCAGCGTACATCCCAGGAGCAGTTGGGCCATTATACGAATTTCTTGCAAATAAACCTGGCCCTTTCTTCTGGGGAAAAATGATCCAACTGACCCGAATAGGATGCAGAATTATTGGGCCGAATTCGCAGATGAGCTAAACGCCAAAATAAAATCAACATCTGTTTATTTTTCCTTGTGTGTGGCAGTTCTTTTGTTGCTATTTTTCCTTGTGATGTGCTCATGAGAACATCACAATTTTGACGGTTCTTGTGATGCTCACAAGCTGTGAGGTTTTGCTCAGAATACGAAAACCTCACAATTTGCGACTCACCATGCTCTTGTGAGGTAGTTGTGACTTATGTGATGAGTTTCACTGAGGTTTGCCAGAACAGGGGTGTAAATTACTTAAGCTACCTTATACTAACTTACCCAAACATAAGACTTAATACTATCTTAATTACGGGTGGATATCTTATGTATAAGCCAAACATATATAAGTTATACGCCGTGCTTAACCGTTTTTGTTTTTGTTTCATATGTATTTTTTTTTTTTTTGGGGATTTTTTTTTGATTTTTTTGATTTATTTTTTACATACATCTCTTTTGTTCTTTTCCTAGCTACCTTAGAGACTATGTAAGCTGGCCACTATGGTCAACAATCTGATCCTGTGGAAAAGCTAGCGGTGGCGGAGGCTGGTTTGGTGTAACCACCAGTAAAATGGCCGTTCTTTGGCAGACTCTTTCCTATATCCAGCGGGGATCGCTCTACTGAACCGGAGGAGATCCTCGTGGGTGCGAACGACATCCGGTTCGTATTGAAGTCGCCTATCCACTGTTCGGCGTACGACATGGAAGATGATATGACATCCTTGTGGATCCTGTATAAGGCCAATTGTGTCTAGATAAACGAATGCTTCAGGAGGAATAAAGCTGTTTAGGCGCACCCTTTCATGGTACATACTATTGGGGTAGTAAGCCCCAAAGATCAGACTGTTGGAAGAGGTCATAGCTCGTGCAGTGTGCCTTCTGATAAGTTCAATAATAAAATTATCTACCCTATTCACGTTTGCCTCGTTGTACAGGACCTCGTTAGGATAGTACTTCTTGTACTCAGACTTGGGTGTGCGATACAGACGGAGACAGCTCCTAAGACACTGCCTCTTGAACACTCTCATCTTTTCCATCTGGGAAGGACTCACGTTGAACCAAAATGGACAACCGTACACCGTACTAGAGCCATGTAGCAGATTACCTTCACTCTGGTATCAAGTTGGCTGCTGAAAAACAACCTTCTTGGCTTTTCTGGCTTTCGTCAGAGCAATATCTATATGTTTGTCAAAATACAGATATTGATCCAGCCAAATGCCTAGATATCTAACTACACTTTTTACAGCTAACGGCCGACCATGCGGATCAACTATGCCGAACTTACGCGAGTTTTGGAGCGTATCCCGTCAACGGGGTCCGGCAAAGACTAGTTTCGCACTTCTGGAAGTTGATGAGCTGCTTGATGAGCGCTGAATTTTCTCGAAGTCACGCTACAACCTTGTTTATTACCTCGATCTTCGGACCTGATTTTTACGCAACTAGGTCGTCGGCGTACGCGATTAAATGCGGCATGGAGCCTATAAGATCTGCAGTGAATATAGAAAACAAGATAGGGGAACCGATGGCTCCCTGTTGCCCCACCCCACCATTTTTCACAACGAACTTTCTACCTCTAATCATGTCATAGACCATGTATAGCAATGGTTTACTTATTCCAAGCCTGACCAGCTTGAGGAAGAGGCCCTCCAACCAAACGGTGTCGAACGCCTTCTCCAAGTCAATCAGACAGGCACCCGTGCACTGATTCTTGTTTTTATTCCATTGTATGTCGAATGTAATGGTATCATGCCCCGCTCGGAATCCGAACTGGTTGTCCGGTATGATTTTCTTTTCATCAACCCATTGCTTCCGAACTAGAATGACTATCTTTTCAAAAACCTGGCTTATGCAAGTAAGAAGACTGATCTACAGAAGATTTGTCGAAATGGACTTATCTTTGTCCCGTTTAAGGATCGGTTGAACAACAGCTGTTTTCCAGGGCATCGGGTAATGTGCATTACTCAGCGCATTGTTGAGGCAAGGACTCTACCAACTGCGCCATCCAGTCGGTTCCAGCTTGTTGGATCTGATGTTATGCATGTTGGACGGACTTACAGTGTTTTTCTGATGCCCATCGATGAGTTTTGAGAGCTTCTCATAACAGTGTCGGTGCTAGTCACTCAAGTGGGGGTGGCACATCGTGGTGGTTCGGTCTTGCCAGAAGTCGAATACATGACTTTGTCTTCATAAAGGGTTTTCCAATAGGGATGGGTAGGCGTTACATTTGAAAACTAGTTGTTTGTTTAATTCAATGAGATTATCTTTGGAATAAGACGTCTTCTAAATGACTGCCAGAGCTTCGTTGGCTTACACGCATTCCAAGGACCAATTGATTCTAGTGTGAATTGATAACCAGTTGATTCGTTATGAATTTGATTGATGACACCGGAATGTCGACCTTGATTTATTGATATTTCCACGTTTTAATGAAATACCACAAGGAAAAGTCAGACGATCTGGGTGGCCAGTGCACGTCGTCACCCCGTCAGCCCCTCAGTATATCTTTTATGCCATCAGCTGTGTTTTATATGGAGTCGAGCGGTTGGAACCGCCTGTCGTGGGGCACAAGAAATTGGCTATCACACCTCAACTGATGGCGAAGAATGCACACTTTCTCCGGACGCATTGTCGTGAACCTTGTGTGGATTGGCATCAACTAGGTTTTTAACGTCTTAAACTCATCTTCATCTCATCATCATCACAAAGTATTGCACGGAGAACTCTTTTTTGCCGGAAAATGATAAGAAATATTCTTGAAATTCTTTGTATGCACCGATACGTTTGGGACTATCAGAAAAATGGTTGTAAATATCTTTTATTATTTTTTCGATAAATGATGGCAACTTTTTGCAGGCTGTCGATGCAAATAATGACATGTGCATCCTATATTAAATAAATCTTTACTCTCATCTTCCAACCTCGCTTTTACACCACTTATGTTGCCCCTCATGACGGAAGCATTATTTGTAGCTAATCCTATTACATTTTTCAAAGGAATATTTTCCGTTTAAAAGAATGCCTTTAAATTCAAAAATATTTCATTCGAATCAGAATCAGTCAGCTCTATAAGCCCAAAATACTTATCAAGACAAAGACTATAACGAGCTACAACTGCCAGACACTTCAAGCTAGATACGTCCGCTGTTTCATCAATAATTATGGAAAACTTTCTTGGGCAAATGGGCCAATTACAGAGTATACCATTGCAGTCGCTTTTATACGCCCACACTTTACTACCTTTGCAATTAAAGAATCCTTACATACAGTACGTATTAGAGCAGGCATTCAATCCATTAAACTAAATGACAAATTATGCCTGACACAATAACTGACGTAATGTATCTCTGCAGTCAACTTGTTAAGATTTTAATTTTGAGAGCTGGCTCCTCACAACATTTCTCTTATGGGAATCGAGCTTGCTGTGTTTTTCATTTTCTCAATGTGCATTTTTGACAAACTGTGCCTTTCAAGATTTGTTTTATTGTTGTCTAAAAGAAATGAACTTAAACCAACAGATCTGATAAAATTTCTTTATTTCAATCAAATTTACTTAGGACTAACTATCACTCACTATGACCAAAACATGACTGCGGAAAAATCTTAAGGATATCTTACACCAGACACTGACTTCATTATCTATTGACCATGCGTCCATTGCGTGGTAGTTTATCTTGTGCACATTGATGCAGGTCAATGTGGATTGCGCAGCATCGAAGTGTCAAATGTCGGATGCGTTTATCGGTTTTTATTTTATGATGGGCATCAAGTGCCAGATATTGCAGCGCCGTGAAAAATAATACCTTATGATTCTATTCTACGCTGAGTGTCAAGTGACAGATATTAATGATGCACTCAGCGTTGTATATCTACATTTTACTTATATGATAATATTTATGGGGTATGTGGCATTCTAGGTTGTAACATCTAAACTCTTGATTAACATGTTTTGCAAAAACTATATCCATCAACAAATTTGAGCCATGAAACTCAGACTCCCAAATTGTTTGTATTTTTGGTGGTATTTTTTTTAATTTTGATGGGTTAGGTCTTGAACTTTCTTGATCCTCAACGTTGTCGTCAACTCTGTCATTAAAAAAAAGTAACCCCATCATTTTTAAACCTAAAAAATGTACACAATGTTAAAAATAATTAATATAAACTTACAAACTTCCGCTGGGACCAGCATCTTGGTCAGCACCACTATTTTCCTCATCGGCAGGCCTTTTTTCTTGTAAATCACTTTTAACAAAAGAAAAAGAAACATAAATATTAAAAATTTCAACCACATACAATAACATTCACATCAGAAAACAAAACACAACACGATTTCAGTCAGCTGTTTACCTGTCACTTCACTTGCCATCCAAACATAGCCGATAGCCGAAAGACATAATTATTGGGTGGATTTCATCAGGAAGAATGGCACTGACTGCATTCAGTGATGGAGTATTGAATGGTTTTTTCGTAAGACCAAAAATGCAGTAGTTCTTATTTAAGGGCAGTAGATTCATTTCAGGAAAAAAATGTAGTAGTTCTACTGTAATTGCAGTAAAGTCGCAACCCAGATTGGAATAGTTCTATATAATAATCATATGAGTGGCGCGACAGTCCGTGGTGGACCTGGGCCTAGCTTCTCAGCAACCACGTGCGTTGTGCGTGCTATCGTTCTTTCTCGCGTGGAAGGGACCTACAGTTTTATGCCGACTCCGACCGGCGAATTTGAGAAGCTTTTTGTAGACAGGAAATACTCTTTGAGCATTGTCAGTGACTCGAAAGAGGTGGAGCCATAAAATATGAAAGGTGGTCATCAATTCGGGTATCGAACCGGGCACCCTCTGCGTAGGAGTCGACGCACTTATGCCTGAAACACAATAGTGCGTTTGAGCTGGCGTTGGCTTTCAACACAAACAATTCAATGGCCAAGCACAAAATACAGCGTCGACCTGCGACAGTGAATAATGAGAGGATCGTAATAAAACGTAAAACATAAAACATAG
Organism: Eristalis intricaria; assembly: GCA_964034865.1. Taxonomy (NCBI): domain Eukaryota; kingdom Metazoa; phylum Arthropoda; class Insecta; order Diptera; family Syrphidae; genus Eristalis; species Eristalis intricaria. The sequence goes on from OZ035874.1 coordinate 56,359,012, forward strand.
TCCATCGCACGTCATTATTCAACATGATGGATATTTTTGGACAGATGGGTTGCGCTGTGAGAGAAATTTTCTCCCAGATTGAGAGTTTTCTTCCAAATTGAGCGTATTTTGTATCAACTGTCATTTAAGAAACGAATACAGCTGATTAAAAATAATTTAACGACAAAAGTCATTTCAAATGAGTGTATGCAGAAAGGCGGCAATATTTTTCATCTGGTAGATGAGAGAGAGAACAGCTGATAAATTGAGTATTTATTTCAACGCAGTGCGTCATCGTAACATGAAGTCGGCTGGCACAGCGCACTGTTGTGTTTCAGCCATTACCCAGTTCTTTCTCTCTCTTTATTATTCGAATGATTTCTGCAGACCTTGCCTGAATACCCAGCATCTCTATTCTCTCTCTCTCTCTCTCTCTTGCGCTGCCCTTCCTTCGACGTGCTCTTAGAACTTAGCTTTTCTGTCAAAAAATGTTCAGTAATTGCTGCGACGACATGCGAATCTCCCTCTGTTACTCACGCTGATTCCAATAATTTGGATTAGTAGGTAAATGCATCCCAGATCCAGATTTGCGTATACACAGATGTGAAAGCTCAATCTAGGTATCCTCTGCCCGCCTCTCTGAACCTCAGCATTGACCCGGAATTCGTGCGACCACACATCTCCGTTTGAAAATTCACATCTTGATGGATAAGACGGTCAGTTCACTGCCATATCTCACTCAGAATGTCTCTATCCTCGAGCCTAACCAGGACGCCTGTGAATTGCGCAGAGCTTCTCTATTCCCAGCCCATATAGAGAACCGCCAGCAAAGGAATTCCTTTCTCCGACTCGTGCATAAACCATTCGAGCCGCATCCCGGCTGACTGGCAGCCATACTTTCTCGTTCAGAAATTTCCCAAAATGATCGATGCCGCATATAAAATTTGATTCTAATCGATGTATTCTCCGCCCGAAATGGCCTTATGACCCTCTTCACTTTCCAACAACTGGTGACAGTGTGCGCCGCCGACGAATACTCACCACAGCCCCTGGTTGTCAAAATTTACGAGCAAGACCATAAACGACCTCAACTTGTCCATCTGTGGATGAAAAAGCCATTTGCCAGCAGCATTTTAAATCGATGACTTAAGGCGCACATCGACCAACACAACCACCAGCAGCTCTGCCCACACTCACACTGGCGTGCGCCCAACCTGCCACTGTCGTCCACCCAGGCAGAGACGCTCCCAACTCGCAGTGCAGCTCTGTCCAATTGAATTGAAACGCGGATCGCGCGACAAGTCGCCATCAGCATTGCGTCCTCCTCGTCCGGTTGGCTCGGGTCTAGTCGCTAGGCCTCGTGTGGCTGGCAAAGCCTGCTCCAGAAATAACTTCAAATCATTGGGATGTAAGTTATGAGCTTAGTGTCATTCCATTATGCGGCTTATACCGGTGAGCATAATGGGAGCAAAGTGGTTTCAGTCCACGCCAGCAGAGCCCCAGCCGCGGCCGCAGATTGGCGACGACGACGCACCGCAGTGGCGGCAGCGGCGGCGACGGCGGCCTCCAATGATCCTGTTTCCGTGTCCCGTTTCGCTTCTCTCCGGCTCCATGGGCGAGGACAAGTCGTTTCATTCCCCCATTCATCCATCTATTGGGGTTCGTTTCTGGGATCTCTTCTGACTTAAATTCCATCATCTTTCGGACTTCTGCGCCCATTTGTATCCGCTGGAGCGCGATGAAAGATACCTGCCGGTTGGCTAATGCGCCATGCGATGTCCACGGACAGTTATCGGTCGATTCCTGCTGCTTCTGCTCTGCTATTTGATAGGTATCCCCATTTGTTGTGGCCATGGTCGTACCCAGAGTGTGGTACCGGCCAGTGGAATCTAACGATTCCTGGTCCACTGTGCACGGTTCATTATGACGACGCGAAGCCGACAGCGACAACGATGATGACGACGACGACGACGCAAATGACGTGGACGACCGCGACGTTCGCCAAGTATTCATCGGCGGGACACGGCTGCTGCCGGTGATGATGACGCGGCGACGCAGAGGGGTGCTGGTGCTCTGCTGCTTTGCCGCTCTGGTGCTGTGCACTGAGAGAGATTAATCGCTGTTTGGTGTTTAAAGACACTTAAATGGTGGAGTATTAATGATTGATTAATCGATTCCTCGGAAGTCGGGCCGCTCGCGCTCGCGGGGTGGTTTGTGGGAGGCTGTGACACGAAAACCCGAAGACGAAGCCGGCGCTGCTGGACTGGGGAGGAGTAAGTCATGGCGTGGCGTTATTAATAATGGTGTATCAACTCCTAAATGAGTTTGCTGCGATGTGTGCCATCAATAATTTTTGGTTCCTCTTCCTCGATTCCTTGTGAGTTTGTTTGGGCAGAAGGTTGTCTCGATTTTTCACTGCGTGCTTTTTGGATGTTTCTCTTTTTGAACGAGGAATTTTGGAAACTCTTTCAGGGCATCCCTTTAAGGCCTTTCAGCTCTCAGGTGAAACTGTCCCGCATTCTTTGGACATGAGGCGGAATGACTGAAATTGATTTGTTCCCTGGTGGATTTTGGTGTAAGAAGGTGTTAATGGGCGGGGTGTGATGATGAAGCACCACAATGCTAGGTGTTGATGGGCTATCAAGTGGGAATATGTGTTGCAGTCGACGAACGGGGTCGGGGGCTGGGCGAATTGATGAGCTGCGCTGTTTACTTTTGTTTTAAGACATGTTGATAATTTATTTGCCTTTCACTTGAAAGAAAGTTGAAAATTAATCGGAAGAGGTTGAAAGAGACACTGGAGAGGGAGGCGCCTGCGGTGAGGGAGTTTCTGTGTGTCGCATGAACATACGCTTCAAGAATGTGTTCTTCGTGATAAAACGTTGACAATTCTGGAGACATTGTGGAACAAATCTTGCAAATGTGATATTTTTTGATATAATAGCGAGATTTTTATAAACGTTGAAGAACTCTAAAGCCTGGAATGGTTATCCCTTGTCCCTTTTCGACAAACACCAGTGTTATTTTGTGTGACTTATTTTTAAGTATTCACCCTGCATGGCTATAAGTCAATTTAATTAATACGCTTATACACAGAGAGCACAGAGAGTCATACACCGCATCATCTTTCAACTTTTTCATACCATTTCTGTAGAAAATATAAATCTTTCTCAGTCTCGACGATTACCTCTAGGATCAGCGGCGGTAAATTTCTTTCTAGATCTGAGAACAGGGAAATATGACTTTGCACAGAGGTTTTGCAAGCCCAAATATTCATGAACGATGTCTCCAAAACTTTTCTGATATCATTAGAGTGTCAGCTATCTCGATCAACTTCACTTTACTGTCATCCAAAAGCATTGTGTTTTTGATGATTTCGTCCATAAGACCCCTCTCTTGGTCCTCATATCGCCTGTACGGAATTTAGGAAACCACTTACGAATGGTTGCCTCGCCTAGCGCAGATCCACAAGAAAGGAGACCCCTTCAACTGCGCCAATGACCGAGGGATAAGTCTCCTTAACATCGCCTATAAGATCCTCTCTGCCGTTTTGTGTGAGTGCCTGAAACCATTCGTCAACAACCTGATAGGTCCTTATCAGTGTGATTTCAGGCCGGGGAAGTCCACCACCGACCAGATTTTCACACTACGGCAGCTCCTTGAAAAAACCCAAGAGATGCAGATCGACACCCACTACCTATTCGTCGATTTCAAGGCCGCGTATGACAGCGTGCATAGGGACGAGCTATACAAGGCCATGTCTAGCTTTGACATTCCTGCCAAACTCGTCAGGTTGTGCAGGATGACGATGGAGAACTCTCGCTGCTCCATCAAGGTCGGTAACGAACTCACCGATACCTTTAATGTCAAAGAAGGATTTAGACAAGGCGACGCGTTGTCATGTGATTTCTTTAACATCATCCTGGAGAAGATCGTGCAAGACTCACACGATCTTCCAGAAGTCCGTACAACTGCTAGCATACGCGAATGACATTGACGTGATTGGCAGAACACAGCGAGCCGTCAATGAGGCGCTTGCTGATATTGAAGCGTAGGCGGCCAAAATGGGTTTAGCGGTGAACGAGGGGAAAACGAAGTATATGCTGTCATCCAGAAAGGACGCACAACATCGACGACTTGGCCAAAACGTCACCATAGGCAGCTATGACTTCGAGGTAGTGAAGGACTTCGTCTGCCTCGGCTCGCAAGTGAACAGTACGAACAACACCAGTACCGAGATTAAGCGCAGAATTACTCTTGCCAACCGCTGCTTCTATGGACTCAAGAGGCAATTGAGTAGTAGAGCCATCTCTCGAAGGACCAAGCTAACATTATATAAAACCTTGATCATCCCTATCCTGCAGAGGCATGGACAATCTCAAAAGCGGATGAAGAGGCACTTGGTCTTTTCGAGAGAAAAGTTCTGCGTTCAATTTTTGGTCCTGTCTGCGTTGTGGTTATTGGAGAAGAAGATTCAACCACGAAACAGCGGCATGAGCCTAGTCAGGCGTCTACGGATTCAACACCTATGATGGCTGGGCCATGTAGAGCGCATGGACAACACTGCTCCAGCCCGAAGAGTCTTCGACTCCGAACCAGTGGGACAACGCAATAGAGGACGTCCATGGAACCGATGGCGCACCCAGGTGGAGAAGGACCTCAATCGACTTGGTCTACGCAGTTGGAGACAGCTGGCTATAGATCGTGCCGGCTGGGGAGGCTTACTGGTTGAGGCCCAGGTCCACCCCGGACTGTAGCGCCACCAGAAGAAGAAGAAGTGCAGAGGTATCAGCAGCATTTTTCTCATAAAAAAAAAGGTTTTTACAGAAAAAAAACTCAAGAAATTTCTATTTTTTTAGGTACTTACTTTTACCAGTATGTTGGTATTTACTAAAAATTATTAAGTTCTAGTGACGCCCCCTCTCTTTGGAACGATTCTTCTTAGTCGACCTCTTATGTCCCTACTCGTAGAGGATAGGGCAGTGGCGAAGGTGGTTAGCAGTGTCGTCTTTTTCCTTTCATCGATTATCATTGGCTAGTCTCAGTTTGGTTTCGTGGTACTTCAGTTAGGTATTGAAGGAGACTGTCGGCTTTTGTACTGCTCCGAGGGCATTTGGTATCTTTAAGTGAATATTTAAAGCAAACTTTGGTTGAAGTAGGGCCTGAATGACTAGGGCACTAATATTGGAAAATACCCTTTGAGATATGCAAATGATGTACTTTTCTATCGAATGCATGTGTTTTCAATTGAGTTCGGTATCATGTTTCATCAGTAATAGATATTCTCACCTTCAATGAAAAAAAAATAATTATGAACCTCAATAAAAGCAGTTAATACAATTTTAATTTGGGCAGTTGCCTTTATTGAGTTTATTGTAATAATTAAGGATACCAAAAGTGACACATCAAAACCAAAACTAATAATTTAATGCACATAAAAATAAGAAAAAAATTAAATTTCAATATTTTGAGAATTAAAACAAATTAGGAGTTTTTTCAAATAATATTCCAGAGCTGACTCTCGTAAGATTTGCAGAGCTAAAGTGTTACTCAGTGAAGGATCATCTTCTTCAGCCCATTGAAGGTAAATGCTTAGTTCTTGGATTACGGTTCTGCTTTAACTTTTGGCAGTGGGAATTACTGTATTTTCGCAATCACTGTTGATTTATCTCGCTTCCGAATTGTTGCAGATTGGTTCATTTTTGGGGAAGACTCCTTTTCGGCAAAAATCCGTTTGTGTCCTCGAAACAGTAAGTAGCTCCCGAAGTTGAAACACATCACTAATCGATCATATTATTTCACTATCTTTAAGGATTGGTCCCTTATGACACATCAAAGAGTTTTAGCACTTTTGTATTGCCGTCGACTGCCATGTATTCGCCAATAGTGGGCGTGACTCAAATCAAAGCCTCAATCAAAAGGCAGGCTCTTATTTTAGTCTTAGTTAATTAGTTTGTTTATTGTGGCAGTAATTTTACAATGGTTATACATTACAATCTTTGTTTACATAGATTCGGTATTATTACCTTACTACTTAAATATTAATAAAAGTTCTTAAAAAAATATATATATCACAGAAGTAATTTGAAGGAAAAGCCACTCAAAACCTTAACTAAAATTACCAAAGTTTTTTTTTATGTATGTTATAAGCTTGTAAGGGATGAAAATAATGTTTCCCATCGCTTTAATTTAAATAATATAATAATAATATTGGTGGCGCGACAGTCCAAGGGGGATTTGGGTCTAGCTTCTCAGCAATCACTCGTGTTGTGCGTCCTATTGTTTTTTCACGAGTGGAAGGGACCTACAGTTTTATGCCGACTCCGAACGGCAAAGTTTGAGAAGATGTTTCTAGACAAGAATACTCTTTGGGCATTGTCAGTGACTTGAAAGAGGTGGAAGCCGTGAATTATGAAAGTTGGTAGATTCGGGATTCGAACCTGGCACCCTCTGCGTAGGAGTTGACGCACTTACCCACTACGCCACGGCGACTCAATTTAAATAAATGTAATAAATGACAATTGAAATAAATGTAAACGGGTATGAACGCTCAGGCAAAACCATTAATTTTCTGACCAACCATCCTTCCATTTTCATGCATGCCCTACTCTGGGGCCTAATTTCCCAATGGGGCCTACACGATGTCATCATCGTCATGCAGCATGAGCCACTCGCCATCATTTTTGTCAATTTTTATCGTGTATCGTGGATTAATCCTCTGCTGCGGAACAGATCGTCGCTTCATTTTTGAAGAAGCAAGAAGCTAGAAGCCTCTTGCCTCTCTAAAATATTTTTGTTTTTTCGAAACCATGTGGATTGTAGTGAGCTGCCACCCCAAGCCTTTCTCGGATTTAATTGACCATGAAGTCTGTCCATCTTAAATCGATTTAAGATTACTGTCTCGATGTAGACATGCATTCTAGGATTCAACAAAACTAGTTTGATTTCAAAAATTGGATCGATTCAAGACGGTGAAACGGTATGGTCTTCATTTTTTGTTGTTTTGCTGCCGTTTTTTAAGATTCTGTCCAATTGAGTCCTACTTCAGGGCTATAACAAGTTTTAAATCGACGACCATACGAGGACCCCTCATTTTGGAGTAGTCTTTCTTCTCCATCTTTCTCCCCATAAAAGCTGTAATTTTATTACGTTCCTAATGAGATGCAGTCGCGAAAATCTCCCGAACACAGCCCCGCTTTCTTAATGAAACACTAATCAAAAAATACAAAAGGCAGGCTTTTATTTTAGTCTCCAAATGTGATATTTAGCTTCCGGCCAAATGTTACAACAGACTGTCTTTGATGCTGCATTTCGCATTGTAATTCGGTTAAACTGTTTGTTTTTTCGAATTAATTTTTCCACCACTGTACACATATGGACATTGTCAGAAAATTCACGAACTTTCCGTCATTTTCGTCGTGGATTGACGAACTTTATGAAAACCAACACAATCTCATGATTTCGATCATCGTCAAGATTTGGGAAAAGATTTGGATTTTTGTCAACCCTTCATGCACTCAGATTTGACAAGCGTCTGTAAAGTTCTTGAGTGAATTGTGCAAGCCAGCGTGGGAATTGGACTGATTGGGAAGACTAGACTAGGAGCGGCTAGGGTGTACTTGTTTGAATCCCCAGACATAGCAGAATTGTTATTTTTTGTGTTAGTATTTCAGGCCATGTTTATATAATGAAATTGCAATGTATGTGTAAAATAAAGGGTATGCATATTTATTTGGGCCACTATACTTACCAAAAATGTCGCCTGTATTTCAGTGTATCGCTAGTCAGCGTGGAATCCTTAATCCCTGTTTTTACAAAGATGTCCATGAACAACGTCCAATGACTTCGAGTTTTGTTTTGTCCAAGTAGCACGAGCTGTTCCTGGACGACATGTGGTTCGAGCAAGTGTTGCCTACATACCACACAGCATCTGAATCGTTGAACCAATTGAGAAATGAGACCAGTGAATTTTCCAGACGGGTCGTGCGACTTGACGCATCCCCGTACTATTCCTTGTGGGGATCCGTCAAATTACCAGTCATGAATGTAAAAAGAGGCCTGAAGCTACACACAAACCAACTGCTTCAATGTTTACCACGTCTTCTTCAAAATCCTTAGCTCCCTTCCGAAGCCAACGATGTGGGTAGCAATTTCTCCACACTTTCACATGCATCAAATAAATTACATCCATGCACCGCATCCAAGTGCATGCCCACGTGAGACAGTTCATATGCACTAATCCACCCACAACCGATTTCACCTAGTTAAGACAATGAGCCTGCCTGCGCCGATGAAAGCCTGTTTTCCACGCAAAGAAGAAATCATCCAAAAATTTGCCTGCGCACACAATAGACAACTTCTCGCATCATCAAGATCAAAGCCGTTCGCGAGTCAATCGTGTTTGGTGTGCGATCTGCGAATTCCCTTTAACGACTGCACGCTGATCACCTCCTCTACACGCCAAATGAGCGCATTCAAATTGCCCCCACCCCACCACACCACTAATCAATGCATCGGAACCGGGCGCGCGCCTCTTTTCGAGGTCATCTGAGGATTTGATGTGTGACCCAAAAATCATCCGCCTACACGGATCGTCCATTTGGAGATTGACAGGCCCATCTATCCCCATTCATGCATCAGTGCACTGCGAGTTCAACCGCTGCCAATCCGAACAAATTCCTCTTAAAGCGGCGAACGAGCAATTGTTCCGTCGCCGCCGCCGCAACTGCCGCCCCGTCGCCACAGAAAGTCGACTATCATGTTCATGTTCCGAACTCATCCAGAACCTCCTCGGTGCCAAGAGAAACTTTTCCCTGCACACACTGCATCTGGGCGAAGAACTTTAGCCGCAGTAACGAACAAGTTCACGTCTAATAAGCCAACTTGATTCTGGAACGTGTGTCGGAGCAGCCGCCACATCCCACCATCCGGCTAGCCCACCACCGCACCGCACCGCCAATAATCATCGACGAATGATCTATCGACGTCAATTTCCATATGAACAAATAATTCTCACTCCGATAGATTCTTATCGCCCACACCTTGGCCGCCTCATGCATATGCGCCCCACAAATCATCCACGTCGGGCTGCAGCGCTTGCATCCCGCTCCGTCGCGCCGCCGCAGCGTCCGCCCGACTAATTCCTGACAGTTTCCGCAATGAGGAAATGAATTCCACGTCGATGGAGTACGTTTGATTGCGGGCCCGTTCAGCCGAACTCAGAGCACTTGTTTCGTTACCTTCGGACCTTCAGGGCCTTCACTCGAAAGGCTGGCGGAACACCTTGTTTCGTGCCTTTATTTTTTGCTTCCACTGCAGGCAGCTTGATTTGTCACGAAATTCATGAGAGTGAAGTGCGCGATCGGCTCTTCGTACCGCTCCGTCCGGGGGTGGTGAGCGGTGGGCGGGGGTACTGAATTCGACAAACAAATTGGTCCGCAGTCAAAAATTGACAAGAATTTCGTGACTTTGTCACCTTTCCGCCGAAGATAGTTTCCAGATACCGGCGAGTGAGTGCCATTGCTGCTGCGGAGTGGTGGCGAAGTCAACGACTGAAGTGAAACCGACGCGGCGCGGCGTCATGACGCGTCAAAGTCAGACGTACATACATATTTGGTCGCGCACCAAAAGGCTGGGCCACGCTAATTATCGAGCACAGGAGTGGATTGTGTCGAGAGTCGAGAGTTGAGAGTAACTACCGTTAAAGTGAAACCATAGTCAATCAGCAGAGACGTTATGTCAGGCCAGTGTGAACTGTATGGGTGGCTCGATGGTAATCAATCAATGGAAAAAGGGAATTCGAATTGTCGCAGGTGCTGCAGGTAACTTTCATAAATCGAATGCACGAGCGCTAAATGAAAGTTTATTCGATTTGACATATATTTTTTTTCTTCTTCTCTCTCACTCTCTCGGATTCCATTTGGTCGTGCCCCTTGTTCGGCAAAAAGGGGAAACAACGAAATTTACGACTTTATGCCGTCGTGTGGGATAATGTGTCGAATTGATCTCACGATTTCTTTTTATTTTTAAACCGAACGACTACGATTGCCAATCTGAGTCGGAGTTCATGGGGTTTTTGTGGTGGATTTACTGAGCCCAAAACGAAGTCAACTGCTGCGCATTGGTATGTCGGGGGAGAGAACTCTGAATTTTAACAATACATTCGTTCTTCTTGGCATTTGCAAAAAAAGCTGTCGACTGTTGACGGATTGAAGGAAATTTTCGAACGTGATTTCTTTTGAATTTTAATGTTGAATTATTTTGCAGGACATTTATAATTGCATTTGCACTTGTCATTGTGTCAGACTTATGAATGCACGCATGGACTTTGGCCTACAAAACCACTCGTATTGTGCTTGCTGTTCTTCTTCACGAGTCGATGGGATCTACAGTTTTTTGCCGACTTCGAGCGGCGAATTTTGAGACTTTTTACTCTTTGTCAGTGACTTAGAAAAGGTTTGGTGAATTCGGGGATCGAACATGTCACCTTCCGCTTTGGAGTCGACGAACAAACCCACTACTCCAGGGCGACCTATTGTTTATTTAAGCACTTTATTTTGTTAACATTTGTGTTCGCTGTCATTTGCAAGGAAGAAATCTCCTTCAGTTTTCCCTCGAATATCAACATTTTCAAAGTAACTCTGAAACTCACAGCTTAACTTACGTAATTTGAGTTCAGTGTAAGAAAACCTTTCCATTTGTGACAAATGCAAGCGGTCTCCACCAACCACAAACTGTGTCTGGAAAAAGTAGCCCCCCGAAGGAGCAAGCTCAAGAGCAACGAGGCTTAGTAAAATCTAAGAGATTCCAGGAAAGAAACAATGAATTCCCTTTTGTCAGAATAAAATGGGTCTTCTCCATTAAGAACTCAAAAAGCTGTAAAATGAAGAAGAAAGAAGAATACAACAACTGAACTCTGTTACGTATTATAACAGAACGCGATTCGCATTTTGTTGCCCTAAGTAACAGAACGATGGGGTTGAACTTGAAACGAATTGAGCATCAAATCGATGAGTGGAGCATGTGGCTATGATGCAGCAGTGAGATTATGACGAAAATTGGTTGCAAGCAATAAATTTAAATACAAATTTAGGAAAGAAATTTATATACTTATTCATTTTTTTTTCTTTATTCAGAATGCGTTATATCAAAAAAAAAATGTCGCATATTTATTTAAAAAATGATTTGGTCTCCCAAAACTTAGGTGAGAATTGAGTAAGAAATAGATTCAAAATCCATAAGTCTTGACGATTTCTGGGTTCTGAATTAATGTCCCTTCTTTCTTGGCCTTCGTCAATTTCTTGATGAGTGCCATTTAATTCGCCTACGCTTAAGACCACGGGAATTAGTCAGTGTAGACTATTTTTAATGCCTTCAATGACTAGATTAATGGCTTACGTGCTTACAGGAATACAACAATTGTCAACGATGTCGATTATATTTGAAGGTAATAACTAGTGACTCAAAAAATAGGTTTTGGATTATTATTATTTTTTTGTTTTAATTTCCACTTTTCTTTACCGATGTTACTAAGAGAGTATATGTACACACATTTTGGAAAAGAGTACTGTGGAGTTATGAGACAAATGCAAAAAGAATTGGGTCAATCTGAAAAAAAAATTGTGCATCGCCCAATAAGTAATATAATAATAATATGGGTCGCGCTACAGTCCGAGGCGTACCTGAGCCTAGCTTCTCAGCAACCACTCGTATTGTGCGTGCTGTTGTTCTTTCACGAGTTGGAGGGACCTACAGTTTAATGCCGACTCCGAACGGCAAAGTTGAGAAGCTTTTTCAAGACAGACTTCTTTGAGCATTGTCAGTGACTCGAAAGAGGTGGAGCCGTGAATTATCAAAGGCGGTAAATTCGGGTATCGAACCTGGCACCCTCTGCGTAGGAGTCGACGCACTTACCCACTACGCCATGGCGACCGACTCGCTCAATAAGTAAAAGCCCAAAAAACGATTTAGCATAAAAGAGGTAACGTCATGGTCTGAGGTACATTTTCCTGGAGCTGGATCTATTGTAAGGATCAATCTTAAGATCGATAAATCCCATATTTAGATATACTGAAAATTGCAATGGAGTTGCGGGTAAGTATCAATAGATTGGCCAAAGTCCCATTTAATGACTTAAATTTGGGCTATAAAATTATAACTTAAAGGAGGAAATAAAATAAGCTTCGGTGGGTGATGTCTTTCTGTGGTTCGAAATTCTGGCTGCATTAAGAGGTACAGATAAGGTAATATTAAAATCAAAAGAATGTAAGGAGTATCATTGAAAAAACTTACCCGCATTATTATTTCGAATTTACTTCCCAAAAGGTTCAACATGGAGTCTGAATTGGATGTAAAAAAAAAATATTACAATTACTGTCACTTAGAACACCTATGGTATAACACATATATGAAAATCGCAAAGGAACTAAAAGTTAATAGGAAAACAGTTGCTACTGCTATTAAGAATTATAAAAAGGGCCTGTCATTTGAAAGAAAAGAAAGGGGTCTGGTAAAAAACGAAATGGATTCGAAATAACGGACAAAACTTTTGCAATCAAATTCCGGTGAGTACATTTTTTCGATGGCACTCCTTGTTCATTTTTCTTCTTGATTACTTGCAGGATAATGTATTTGTGTCAAGTTTTTTTTCCCTGAAACATTTGCTGATTATGAACGAATTCTTTTACTGAAGTACATTTTATTTTTTAGTAGAAGCAAGGATTTGTCACAGACATTTTCGACAGCTACAATTTCGAGGAAGTAAAGGAGTTTGTCCACCTCGGGGCAAACGTAAACTGCACAAACCACATCACTGTGGAGATCCGATATAGAACCGCATTGGCAACCGGTGTTACTTCGGTTTGTCAAAACAACTGGCGTCAAAACTCCTGACTCGAAGGACTAAGATCATGCTCTACAAAACCCTTATTTTGCCAGTCCTGCTATATGGAGCCGAAAGCTGAACGATAAGCAAAGCTGATTCTTGGTGCCTTCGAAAGAAAAATTCTCCGTCGGATATATGGTCCCCTCTGCGAGGAAGAAGACACAACCGCGAACTGTACGAGCTGTACCAGGATCCACATCCGTAGTCCGGAAGGCAAAGATCCACTGAATGCACTGGTTCGGCCACATCGAGCGCATGGACAACAGTGCTCCAGCTAAGAGGGTCTTCGGTATAAAGACCAAGTAATCGCGGATGCTAGACAGGTTGGTCTTGATGACTGTAAGCAACATGCCCAGGAAGGAGACATCGCATGGTCGGTTCAGAGAATTCAGCCTGTTGGACAGATCCTATAGCTGTCGACCGAAACAAACGTTTTTTTGCCAATGAACGGCTACCGATGAGTAGGTTATTGATTTCTTGAAAGCACAGCTCTACAATTGAGAGCAAAGTTCAGCATTCATTCTTTGATTCTATTCCTGATGATGCGAATTATTCACCAACTGTATTGCCATAAACTGATCTTGAACTTAACTGACAACAGAGCAACTCGTCATGATAAAGGCAGTCCAGGCGTAAAGTATGAATGAGATTCAAAAATTCGCTCGGATATCCTTTGTGTTCTTCTAAACGATAAAAGATCTGAAAGAAAATGTTTGAGCATCGCATAGTCCATGTACAGAGAACTTGTAATCTTCTTGTATCAACTTGTAATGTCTGTGCGGAAGGAGGATTCAAGAATTTCTTTCTTTCCTAAGCGATTAAGTGCTTAGATGAGATATCAATTACAAACGTTTGTTACAATTCATAGAGTTATCAACTTGAACATATCGTCTTTAACATTCAATCGAGTCGTTTACAGAGTAACGTACAAAGAACAGTCATCTTTACTCCTTGTAAAATCATTAACAGGACACGTCACAACTCAATGACACAAAAATATGAGTCTTCATTCCATTCATAGCCTTCGTATGAATGCATCGAGTTGCACATACTCTCCATCACGGCAAGGACACTTTTCTCTTTCTCCATTTCTCCCGCCATACACTCAAATATGAATGCAATCGCAATAAAAACGTCGTGTCGCCCCAATTTAATTCCTCCCTATCTCTCATTTATTATCGTGACATCCGCTTTGTCCGGTGGCACCTTTCTTTTCCAAATCTGACACCGATCTGCGTCACCTTTCTAAAGTGCTTGCTAATAATAAAATGAATTCACTCATCCATAGTGATCGGCTGGAAGTGATTTGTTGCCTCACCCATGTGTGCACTGGCTCCTTCCCAGCGGACCATTGGCCATGTCGAATGGGGCTCAGAAACCAACACTTCGTTAATTAATCCGTTTTTCCATGTCACCAAGGTAACTCGAAGCGCGCGCCCGTTTGCATGTACGAGTAACTGCATCTGCATCTCTGCATGCGCCTGCCACTCATTCATTCGCTTGTCTAAAGGCCACGTTCCACTGTGATTCGGCTCATTGAATTATTATCGAATTCATCAGGTTTGTGTGTCACTCTGGGCCCGAAGCCGGTGTGTATGTCTGTTCCAGTGCCAGTGCCATATGGGTAGCGTGTGTCTCATGTGGACGATCGCAGATTCCTTCATAAATGCCAGTCAAGTCCGCAAGGAGTTGCACCGGCAATTGCTTGCAATATGGTCATCATTACAATTGGGAAAGCGCTTCTGTGACTTGCATACGTATCTCGATGAAATATTGAGGAATTAATCGCGTTCGGTCGCAGGGGATCGGTCTTGGGCATCGGTATGGCAGGACGTCGAGGAAAGTTTTTCGATTGCACAAATTCATAATCATCATTTAAAATGCGACATCCGACAGGAGATGATCAGCTTCTGGAGAATTACTTGTCAGTTTTGATTCAAATGTTGACGTTTAGTATTTTAAATTGAATTCATTTGTGGAGGCATGTAAACTCTTGACATGTTATGCAGCATGAAGGGAACGCGAACCCTTGGCGCACCCTTAGCGAAGACCACCGCTCACGGTGAAAGTTGATTTGGCGTTGATCATGTAGTGTTGATTCAGTACCGTTAACTCGAACACTACTGTTTCAGTTTGTGTATGTGAATAAAAACATCGAGTAGTACCCAATTTCAATTTAATAGTAGACGCATCACTATTGACCTCTGCACTCCAAATCAGCTACAAAGAATTTGGTTCGTCCTTTGTTGAACTACCATTATGCAACTATCATTGCAATAAATTCTGATCAGAGTGAGTAGGCCGACTGTCAAGACTCTCCTTGGCCTTATTGCTGGATACTTCGCAATTGTAGCTATCGACTTCAGATTATGGCATTAGTTCGTAGGGACAGGGAACAGGAGGAAACAATTGTGCACCTTCTTTGCACATGCAGGGACCTCTCCACTCTACAATTTTCCGAACTAAACAACATAAGTCTTAGCCATGATACACAGAATACAAGGTAAGCCCTTCGCGAACCTTATTTTTTTCATTCGTTTTTTGTGTGACGTCACGTGTATCCTACAAATCTGTCAGTTGTACATGCAAATTCATTTTCTTGTGTGTAATTTTTTAATATTATCAAAATGGCAATTTGCGCAATATTTGGTTGCAACATAAATAAGGAGAGAGAAACACACAGATACTGAAGTGAAAATTTGTTCCCAACAAAAAAAGGGGTGAGTGGGCACAAAAAGGAAGCCATCAGGTTGTGGCAGGATCCTTGGTCAAACAATCTTACAGTCAGGAAGCCCGATTAATTAATAACGTGGATGAGCCAGATACACAGGAATACTCTCGTGAACAAACAAGGTACGTTTAAACTTTTTACATATACTATTTTATTACCATAACTAATGCCACACTTTTAGGCCAAAGAGTTAGAGTTGCAAGATACAATTTTGAAAATACAACAACTGTTTAATATTTCATTTCGTTATCGCACACGCGAATTGGGTGGAGTGTGGGAATCCAAATTTTCTTGCTAGTTCACGCAGCTCGAATTACGAGTGCAAAAAATTCAGACACTGCGAGACAGTTTTGATTAACACACTCGATAATTTAATGTACAATGGCACTTGGCATTAAGTAGTCGTGAAGTATACCTCACTCGAGCAGGAGTATTATATATTGAATAAATCGAACAACAACAATTTGACGTCCTTAAAAAGGAGAATTAAATACTGCACTCAAAAGTCCTTAAATGGACCCATGAGAACTATAAGCTCCAACAAGAGTGCAGTACAACGAATAACATATTCTTCGCCACACAAAAGAGGAAACTAAGCAGGATAAAGTGAGGTCATTGGATGATATACCCAAATGTACAGCCATACATGCAAGTGTTCAAATACCGTCTACGATCCTATTTAGTCTGTTGGAATGAAGGATTAATGGCGCAAACGTCGAGAGAAACAAAAAATGGATGCTGATCTTCAGGCGGTAAACGACTACGTACATGAAGAAAGTAAAACCATAACTTCAGATCTTCTTTCAGATTTAGTTGCTGACGAGGACCACATATCGGCTGAAGATGATAGCACAGATGTTGCAGTAGATGGGATGGACGACATAAAATACGACGCCCTGGAGTATCTAGCTGGGTTAGTACCCATCGAAAGTGGGTGACCTCTGGACACATACGGGGAAGGGATAGACAAAGAAGCCACTGATCTGACTTGGACAAACGTGCTAACTGAAGGAGGTCTACATAAGCCGAATCAAAAATGTATGGAGTTAGGAAACATAGATAATAGTATAATATGGGGGGCGCTACAGTCCGAGGCGGACCTGGGCCTAGCTTCTCAGCCACCACTCGTGTTGTGCGTGCTATTGTTCTTTCACGAGGGGAAGGGACCTACAGTTTAATGCCGACTCCGAACGGCGAAGGTGAGAAGCTTTTTCTAGACAGGAATACCCTTTGAGCATTGTCAGAGACTCGAAAGAGGCGGGGCCGTGAATTATCAAAGGTGGAAAATTCGGGTATCGAACCGGCACCCTATGCGTTGGAGTCGACGCACTTACTCACTACGCCACGGCGACCACATTAATAATAGTAATAGTTGCAATATCTTGCCATTGTTCTTATCAAATTATGTAAATTGAATTCATGAGTTTTCAGAATTCATGAATTAAGCGCATACAGCGGACTTCATTATTTGAGTTAATTTGTCAGGTATGGTTTATGAGTGGGCTGTATATATACTTAAGGATTAAATTGAAGTCAAATAGAGTAATCCCCGGTTAGTTGCGTTTGCTAAAATTCATGTTTTTAGACGCATTTAACCGAGGCACGCAATTACAAGGAACCCGCTTAATTGCTTTCCAGACGCAATAAAGGAAACCACGCTTTATTTACCTGTAAAACGCAATAAAGCCGATTTTAAAAATTAAAGAAACTGTTTTGAAGAAACTACAGCTCCAGACAACCTTATTTCGTTAAACTAATAATAGCTCCGCCCACTTGGGGAAGAGCTCCACTCCTGAACCGTTTGCTAGTCAGATTAGAAGCCTTCGATTTTTAAAGAATGGTATCTTGATTCTTTATAATCCGATTCAGCGTCGACCTGCAGCATTCATATATGTCACACAATTCACTTTTGTTGTTTTCTGTAACTTCAGCAATTATTCGCAACCTTTGCTTTAAAGAAAGTGAGGCTTTTTTGTTTGTTCATGGTTGCCTGTAAAATATCGAAATGGACATCACGAAATGGATTCAAGCATAATTATTAATCTTGTAAACACACTGTATGACATATGTACATTCCTAAGTATTCATCCAAACAATTGTTATTATTCAGGTCAATCCGCAGCAATCGCAGTACTTTTTGATTCAAATTTGACGATTGACTTAGCAACTCTTCTGGATTTTGTTAAGCCGTAAGCACATGTCACATTGACAATTTTCAACTCTGCTTGATTTCATTTAAGCTATACACACAAACATTTATTTTTTATTGCGTGTGTTCAATTATTCAGGAGATTTAATATGCAGTCAATGAAATTAACCGGGTAGCGCAGTTAAGAGGGTACCCATTTAAACGGGAAAAGTTATGTACAAAAGCCACGATCAGTCACAATCTGTGCAACTGCTCGCATCTGGTGGTGACATTTACAACTGGCTGTCAGTGGGGCGTTTATGAGCATCGAAGGGAGCAGCTATGATGGATCAGACAAAGTATATGATCTCCACGAAAAAGGTCCACCAACACCGACCTCTTGAACAAAACGTTTTTGTGGATAGTTAGAACTTTGAAGTACTGAAAGACTCTGTCTACCTTGATTCCGAAATTAACGCAAGCAATGACACCGTGGAGATAAAACAAAGGATAACCCTTGTCGATGGCTGTGTTCTTGGGCTTGGAAATCAATTGCGGTAAAGAGCCTCTAGTTAAGAACCGAGATATTTCTAGGTAAGTCCTTGATGATCCAAATCCTGTTGTATGGCGCAGGAGCATGGATATTAACCAAAACGGACGAGGACATTCTTGGTCGCTTAGAGATAAATGTTCTTCGTGATGTTTGGAAGAGAAGACTGAACGACGAATTGTCGAGGCTGTACAGCGACATCGATCTGGTCAAACGAGTTCGAGTCTCTCGTCTCAGATGGCTACCCTGTGTAGAGCGAATGGACACCAGTGCCCCGGCCCGAAAAGTCTTCGAATCCAACCCCGGTGGCGAACACAGCTGGAAAGGGATGTCAGTCAGCTGAAAGTGAGTAGCTGAAAGAAACTAGAACAAGACCTAGCTCCAAGGAAAGAATCCACGACTGGATGGCGCAGTTGGTAGAGTGCCTGCCCCTGGTTAGCGAGGACCCCGGTTCGAAAGCAAAGTTAATAGGCTTTTATCTGGATTTCAAATCTGGTCCAGTCACCGTTTGCCGTTGGGATCAAATTAACGACACCATCACTAGAGTGATCAATCAGTGGTAGTAGTCTGACTTTTGGGTATCACAAAGGACCAATGTGGTCGAAGTGTGCTGATGAATGCACTAGTAGCCCGCCTGCCTAACCTAACCTAGCTTTATGGAGGAATGTTGGCTGAAGCCCTGGTCCTCCACGGACTATACTGTCAGCCAAAGAAGAAGACTAATTATTTGACGTCGCTCAAAATTCAATGAACTGCTTAAATGTAAATACGCCCAAAATTGGGCGAAGCATGTACCGAAGACTACATTACACCCGCTCGATGGGATCCAAAAACGTTTAAAGAGACTAGTAGATGACATAAATATTGTGTGCACAGTGAAATCCTTGAAAGATCGTCTCAAGAATTATTCCGCAGGGATTCTGGCAATAAGAGCCTTCAATTTCAATTGCTTGTGAATTAGAAGTGACACGATATTTGTCTTGAGTGTTCTGCAAGGCCAATCCTTCGACTTCTTAGACGAAAACCAGGTGGGCCATGCATCCTCCACGAGTCTCCTGGTAAGCATCGGTTCATGTCAAGCCTTTGCTCGTCCGCTTCCTAAGATGAATCGATTAACATTTGCGCTTAACTTGTTAATGATGTCTGCATCCTACAAGAAATATCCATCTTCCGCGTTGGTGCCGCTTCGACATCCTCCTCCGCCAGGCAGCCAGGCAGCCAGATTGCTGCCCCCGAGTGAAACACATGTTTTCACTGCACTCACCGCGAAGTGCGCAACACACATGTAGCATCAGTCAGCGCGACATCACCATGTCACTAATAGACTCCGCAACAAAGTCTACCCCGGCAGCAACTAAGCCCATGTCGTATCACGACCGCAGCCTCTACACATGACATCCGTGGAGCTGCGCACTTCCAATCAGATATCCGCAGTACGTTTTCCCTCGGATACCTAACAAGCGGAACATTTAATTCCGTCTTAGCCAACAACTCACACTCTAACGAATCTCGACCATTCGACATACAACATCCACGTGACTTATTGCGAAGACCAATTTTGGTCAGAGACACACGAGAGTGCCCAGCCCCCCAGGGTCCATGTTGGCGGCATCGATTGAAATTGGAGACGGCGGGATGGGAGCCGGTTTGCAGTCTGTTTGGGGCTACCAACACCTTGGGGACCGCGATCGATTGATCTTCGACTGATCGATTCGCCATTTAGTCTAATGACAGATGACAAGTGCAGCGGAGGCGCACAACCGCCATCGAAGGGTTGACACCATGGCCGGCAACGAGGCAGCAGCGTGCCTACGTGCCTACTAATCGTGCCCACGATTTTTCGGCACATAAATCCCGCGCGAACTGTGTCGTGCAATGACCATATCGACCAGGTCTCGCAGATTGGTACCGTTCCAGGTGGAGGAATGCCTTAACGGATCTTCACAGCGGCAATATGGATCGAGTGGCGAACGTGGCCGAATGGTGGCGAATAGTGGTATCGGATGGCTGGTCTGTGTCTATATATGACACGGCGGCATGGGGACAGTTTATCGGTTTTGAGGGTCAGACGTGAAGGCGGAAGGCCTAAGGGCGCGCACACTATCCCCATCTACCCGAGGGATAGCTCTCGCTGCCTGCTGCCGTTGCAGTGGAGAGGAGAATCATGCGTTACCAAATATGGGCTACCTGTGCGCGGCCAGTAACGCTCATCCGCCGCCGCGAACCACCGCTCGAGCCGTGCGCCATCGGTTCTGGGAGCTGTCCAGCTTCTGGCGCGCTCGTATAGTGGGTCCGCTTCGAAAATTTATGGCGCATAAAAGATTGGCTAAATGATTTGCGGAACGAGAGAGCGACGACGATTTCGATAGATTTTTGTTTGTTCTTGCGTTTTGTCTCTCTTTTTGCTCCCACTGAACCGGTGTTAGTTCGAGACGCTCCACAGCCAGGGCATCAATATTTCAAATACGCAAGGAGGCTGGGAAGCGGGCGGGGAGGTGCACAAGAAAAACCAACAACAAGTCACAGCGAGCGAGAGAAAAAAAAACAAAATAAATAACTTTTTCTATAAAAGGTTAATTTAAGACACGAATAGCGAGCAAATGCGATAAGTGCACACTTCTGCCACTGCCACTGCCTCAGCAGCACCAGCACCAGCATCAGCCACAGCCACAGCAGCAGGACCAGCAGCACCAACAGCACCAACAGCAGCAGCAGCCGCTTAGCACGTCTCATCTCTCAGTGTTTGGCGTTTGAGTACGGAGTGTGCACTGTGCTGGCAGCATCGGCAGCAGTCGTCTGATCGCTGCTTGCTGGAACGCTCTGTTATCAGGTGTTTAGCTGGGCGCACGAATTGCCAGCTTATTCGCTATTCATTTATACACGGCGTGGTGGAGATTAAGCCAACGCTAGATGTGATAAATGGTGACTTGGAATGCTTCCGCTGGAATTGGTTATGCCTGAGCTTCTATTGTGCCACTGCTGTACACAATCTCTCTCACTCCCTTGGACGTGCATGTGAGGAGAAACCGGAGGGCGGAATATCTTTACAATAATCAACCGGCAAGTGGAGCACTTTGGAGTCTTTGTCGCCACGTAGAAGATACCGGTGGTGAGGCATGTACGACGCGAATGTACGGTAGTGCATTGCAAAGTCGCCGCTGGCGCGAGAGATATTGGTTTTTGGACGTTGCACACATTTGGACATGTGTCCATGTATCGGCAGCAGCGGCTCTGCAGACGCAAGGACAGCATTCGGATCGATACCGTTCAGCAGGTCAGTGAGCATGCTAATTTTAGAGAAAATTAAAGCGGGAGAACTGATAAAAGGAAGTGGTACACACACACACACACACACACATACAGACTGTGCTGAAGATGGAACTTGCTCGAAAGGTGGAGGTGGAGGTGGATATGGATGCCTGGGGGAGTTGACGGTGTTATCGTGGCCAGTCTAGAGTTGTTCTCTAGTTGAGCGGTGGTTGTACTGACCTTAGTGTATCTTTGAAAGGAGGACGTCGCCGGGTGGAATGGAATTTGTGGACAGCCTTCGAGGAGGGTTTGCAGCTGGTGGAGGTACCTCGGACGTATGAAGGTTAAAAGTATTCAGCCCCAAGTGATGATTATTCCAATTTCATTATTTTGTCGGTTGTGTGTGACTGACTTTGTTGTGCACTGAGAAGTGGCAGCTGTGATTTGCTTAGAACAAATTGGATTCTTTTTATTCTTAAATAAAATTTGTTTCATTACGATCCCACAGGAAGGCGACCACTTGGTTGATCAAGGACGATGTAGTTGGACCAAGTCCAAAACCTCGCTTGGTGGCCTTTGGGCATAACTCCTGATGAGTTGAGGGTCGACGGCGGTACAACGTTGGCGTGGTACCTTAATCAAGTTGGTGAACTAGTTAGCTGCAGTACACAAACAGACACGCACTGTACTCCGCAAGAGCGTGGAATAATTGCATCCATTTTTTTAACCAATTATCGGTTGGTGGTATTAGCGAAGCCTGAATTTCGATGTCGATTTCCTGATCGTGTCGCCCCAACTGGGCAAACATTCCGTCGCTTAGCTATCCGCATCGAAAGACTGGGACCACAGGAGACCATGCAGGGCGTGGCCGCCACCAAGCTGCTAACAGTTCTCACCGGAAATCTTGCGGACCGACATGAAAAGGCGATAAATCGGACACAATTGTGTGTTAACACTGGCGGCAGCGGCTTTACGGATATCATCTTTTTCAGCTTACAGACGAATTCTTAAAGCTCCAAATAAAAATGTCCGTAACTCAGGTCATTTTTTTTACTAAGGAAGGACTAGTTACAGGCGTAGTTTTAAAACAAAAATGGATGATTAAAGGTAATTGTATATGCTGCCCAACTTCGGTAGGTGGACAACTTACAAGGGTGGCCAACTTGTCAGGTTTCACTGTACTCTTATTAGGTAGATTTATTGTGTGAAGTGTTATCTAGGTTAAGATATTTCTTTTAAGAAACCCAAATGCCCAACTTTTTGGCTAACATCGAAAGGGTAGAAGACATTTCATCAAATTCAAGTGTTACAAGCATTCTTGTAGTTGACAGCAGTGTGACTTGGTTGGACACAAAGTGTACTAATGTATGTTTCATATTTAACATTAACGTTATCCTACAAATTTAAAATCAATTTTGTTTCTCCTTTCGATAAGTGATGCGGTTCGTACGGCCGTGTTAACAGGATCTGATGGACCCCCAGCACACAAAGAAAATTCGCCAAAAGGTAAAAAAAAAGCTTTGTGACGGCCTCAACTACTGAGACAAAAATTGCTGGAGAATCGATTGAAATAATAGAGGGAAGTACTGTTTCAACGGATGGCGGAACCGAAGTAGATTTTTTTTGTTTGCTTGGGTTGGTGCAAATCTTCAACAAGACACTATGTGACTCGTGTCCACATAGTACTGTCAGATTTTTACTGACTAAAACCACCCTTTCCTTTTGGTTTTTCTTTACTAGTAGCTTACTTTTAACGATGTTTTCGCATGTTGCGGGTAGACCTTCGGTAATGTCATCTGCCATAACCATCGTCAGGGTTGTTTATTACTATTGCGCCAAATCGAGCGGTCTCGTACGCTGGAGTCGGTTTACTAAACGTCTCATGTCCAAAGTTTGGAGGATGGCATTGTTGCAATGACCATGAAGACTAATACGGAAATACTCTTCGTCGACGATAGTTATCCCTAGGTCCCTTTGTATATCACAATTCCTGAGATACCAGTGAGCTTTCACAATATACCGTATAATTTTATGTTGAAAGGACTGAATAAATCCTTTGCTACTTGCTTTGGTGCAACCCCATAGTTGTATGCTGCAGGTCCATATAGGCTTCAGTACTTGCTTGTATAATAGCAGTTTGTTGTACATGCTTAACTTGGAGTATCTTCCAAGTAACCAGTACATTTCTCTATACCAGTGTTCGAGCTCATCCCGTTTCTTTTTCTCGTGGGCCTTCCACTTGAGTTTCGCATCAAGTGTCATACCAAGATATTTTGCTTCATTATAGTACGGTATTTGTACAGAATTAATGCAAACTGGTAGATTTTCAATATTTCTGTAGGTAAAATGTCTGTGCGTTGATTTGGTCTTATTGGGGGCAATGCGCCAGCGTTTTGATCATTCGTTTATTTTATCCAGAGCCCGTTGCAGTTTTTCTGTTGAGGACTCAACTTAACTTCCCGTTGCCAGGATCGCTGTGTCATCCGCAAATGTAGCCACAAGTGTACCGAACTAGATGCAAATAAAAATTATAAGGGCACATTCACAATGGACGTAAGTAGACTGGAGTGAATGGAATGAGCAATGGAATGAAACACTCTGATCATAAAGATCGCTTCCTTCATTTTATGTGGGCGCGAAACGAGAATCTCTCTTTACAAACCAAAATATCAGTTGGCCTTGGAGTTTTGCTTAAGTTCATTAAATGGCTCTGTTGTACTTTATGAATATGGCACTCTGGTCAAAATTTGAAAAATTAATACATCTGAACACACTCCTTCTTAAACATCATCCTGGAGAAGATCATGCAAGACTCACACGCCAACACAAGAGGCACGATCTTCCAGAAGTCCGTACAATTGTTAGCATACGCGGATGACATTGACGTGATTGGCAGAACACAGCGAGCCGTCAATGAGGCATTTGCTGGCATTGAGACGGAAGCGGCTAAAATGGGTCTAGCGGTGAATGAGGGCTGTCATCAAGAAAGGACACACAACATCGACGTCTCGTCACAATATTCAGCTATAACTTCGAAGTAGTCAAGGACTTCGTCTACCTCGGCTGCGCAGTAAACAGTACAAACAACACCAGTACCGAGATCAAACGCAGAGTACCTCTTGCCAACCGCTGCTTCTATGGGCTCAAGAGGCAATTGAGTAGTAGAGCCTTCTCTCGAAGGACCAAGGTGACTTTATACACGACCTTGATCATCCCAGTTCTGCTGTACGGCGCGGAATCATGGACAATCTCAAAAGCGGATGAGGAAGTCCTTGGTCTCTTCGGGAGAAAAACTCTGCATGCGATCTTTGGTCCTGATTGCGTTGACGGTTTCTGGAGGAGAAGATTCAACCACGAACTGTAGGGGCTGAATAGCGACATGAGTCTAGTCAGGCGTCTTCGGATCCAACGCCTAAGATGGCAAGGCCATGTAGAGCGTATGGACAACTCAGCTCCGACCCGAAGAGTTTTCGACTCCGAACCCGTAGGATAACGCAGCAGAGACGCCCGCATTTAAGGTGGCGCACCCAGGTGGAGAAGGACCTCAACCAATTTGACGTGCGACACTGGAGACAGCTAGCCAGAGACCGTGCCAGCTGGAGAGGCTTGTTGGTTGAGACCCAGGTGCACCTCGGATTGTAGCGCCAGATAAAGAAGAAAGAACACTCTCCGAAAGAGTTGGACCCTCGTTAAGTTTTGATGAATGTACAAATGTTTGTCCTTAACTTCACTGAATCCAAGCAACTATCTTCTGTAGGGTAGTATTCTCTCGAGCTTGAGCTTGTGGTTGAGAAACGTCGCTACTAAACGGCTTAATTTTGAATTACAAAAGGTTCGAAGAAGCTTTTTCAGATGCTGATTTCAGACACCGCGGTGGTTTGCCTACTAAGGCTAAACTAAAAGCTTGTCAAAGCAGAGCTAATACACTAGGGGATGATTGAAGGTTAGTAATAATTTTAAAAAATCTTGTGGTAATTTATTTTTGATATTTTAAAAAGTTGATGAAAATACAAAAAACATACTTTTTGGTATATTTCTGCTTGTGGCACCATAGGCCTTGAAATGGAACTCTTTGTGCAGTGGTGGCACTTTGAAAAATACCTTACCGACAACGCTGATTGAGAGTACAGTGAACTCTCTCTCTCTTAAGTGATTTCTGTAGAAGCTGCATAGACGAGGATGAGGAAGAAACCATCGAACACTTGCTATGCCGCTGCAGTACTTTTTCATCCCGTAAATTCAGATTTCTGGGGGCCCTTTCTTTGTTAATCTGGCCGAACTGAGGAGCATCAAAATCAGCCCTCTTCTTCGCTTTATCGAAATCACAAATTGGTTTGTGGAATAGGTAGCCTAAGATCCGCGTGGTAACACAATGGGCCTATGTTTGGCCTAAGTGTGTATGCTGCTTGTATGCGCGGAAGTCAGCCACCTCAATCTAACCTAACCTAACGTAACATCTCTCTTAAGTGGCAGCCACGGGACTGGCACCGGAGATTTTTCCACATAAAAGGGCGTCCGCTCAAGAAAAAAAAAACACAGCCAAATCATATCTACAACAAAATCGTCCATTTAAGAGGGAGTCCACTGTAGATTGGAATTGGATGATGTTTTTGGCTATTTGACATAATCCTATTTTTTAACTGAATATGGGCTGTGCTGTGACACACATGCTTGCTTAAGACAGAATACGTTCATTATAGCTGGCCCCTAAGGCGCGGTTATGTTCGCTTCTAATAAAACGCGGGGTAGCTTTTCACAAGAGTCGACCTAGATATTGTGATTCTAGAACATTTCTTGCTCTTAGCCTCTGTTACCACAAAGGAGGCACACATCTGGGGCCCCTCTGATCCCGCAAGGTTCATCTCAGAGGGAAAGAGACACTCAGAGGCTAAATACAAATATTTCGCATCAGTCATGAGTTCGATTGGATTTGATCGTATTCAGCATCCAACATTGGCAGTTTCACCCTAACTTTCTTTCTACTTGTATTTCCACACTCCGCCCCCCCTACAAGCGAATTATCTTGGAAAGCATACAAGAATCTCAACTCGATGCGGACTTTCATCCGATCACGTTCAACCTCCAGCTTCCCCCTCGCCGCCGCCGTGCCGATGCAAAGTAATTAGCAACTGTAACTGTTAACGAAATGTAGACCAATCTTAAACAGTTTCCCGGACACACACAATTACACATTTGAAAATCTCGACCGCCCAACTAGCGCAGCGGCCGCACCCTCGGTGTCATTAATAAATTCATCCTGGCGCGCATGCGCTCATTCGAAACACAATTTTCGACAATTAACCGTTTAGTCTCGTTCCGACATTCACTGACTGGCTTCATTGGCTTACTCGAACGACGTTGCGTAAGTGGTCCGTCTGCATGCGAACCTGTTGCGGCCAATACCTGCAAGCCACAAACAAAAAAAAAAAAAAAAAAGCGGCGAAAAACGCAAGCGAATTAAACCATAGCTGAAGCGAATAGACCACCTACTGGTAGTGCACTCCATGACTTCTAGAGCGCACATGGAGCCCAGTCAGCCACCCGCCACCAGACACATGCCGTCCCGCCGCTGCGCCGCGCCACCGCCCCACCCTCTGCAGCTGCTGCGGCATTGTGCCGAGCAACAACGGTAATAATGATATAATTAATAGATCCAGCGTTTCGTTTAATTTCACAACAAATTGATTCCGAATTAATCTTCTCAGGTGTGTAAATGGGCTAAACCGCTCGGATCTCCCTCATGTGGAACGGCGACAGCTCTACGACGACGACGACAACGTCGGCGATGACTTCTTGCCGCCGCGGTTCCATGTGCAGAGAGCGCCCAGTTGGCGATGGGAGCCCGAGGAGCGCAATAAGTTTGAGATTTTGTGTGTTTTTTGCTCCGGAAAAGCGATGAAAAGCTTAGTGAGAGGTGTTACTTTATGGTGTCGTTGCCGCAGGTTTAACTCGACGACGGCGGCGTCTGGTGGGTTGTGATGGCCCGCGGTCATTGTTTGGACGTCCACGGTTTCCCCTTCTCACAATTTGCAGCATTGACATCGCGAACAGCGATGACAGGCGCGCTTGGTTAGGACGACGGTATTGAGAAATGAAGCTGTCACAATGACGGTGATTTGAAACGACCGAACTGAACGCCCACCCACCGACGGGTCTTGCGGTAGTTTTGACTGTTTGAATGTGGCGCCTGTGACTGTGTGGGAGGTTCTTTGACAAATCGCTTAGATTTGTCTTGATAACGGAGCGGGCTTGTAGGAAGGAGGATGTGACGTGGTGATAGTGTCACAAGTGAACATCAGTTTCCTCAAGATCAGGCATCTGCCCAGTTGCCAGGAACCTTTAAGTGGTAATTTAGAGGACAGGACAGAGTGCCCTATCCCCCGTCGAACAGTGACGCCTCACTTTCCTTGTCTCTCTCTCTCTTCTTCTGTTCCGCTTCACCGAACGGAAATGGAATTTCTAATTAAGCGACTTCAAAAAGCAATTTCCCATGTTTGCCATTATCGATCGACGTTTATCGCAAGATCTGATTCTCACCGACGATCCGTGGCGTATTGAAGGACTTGACTGTCTGACACACACACAGCATCGCTTAATGATCGCCCGTCAACCGAGCCGCGCGTCTTCAACTCTGTCCACCGTCGCTGCCCGCCCACCCATCGAATACCCATTAAAATTAATCCCCAGAATCTAGCACACCACGCACCGGTCCACAGGGCAGAGAGAGAGAGAGAGAGAGGACCCGTGCGGCATCACCATCGTCATCGTGGTTGTCATCATCTGCTGCTAGACAACTTGTTCGCTTAATGCAATCATTTATCGGGGTACCTCCAAGACGGGGCTGGAGGCGTAGCGGAAGTTTACCGCGCTGCAGTCAGAAGACATTCGTCTCTGGCGAATGGTCTCGACAGTGCAGCAGCGGTGCGACTGCAATGGATTTGCTGAATGGTTGCAAACAGAAGAAAAGTGCGTGATAAGATACGGATTGCCTCAGCAGCCAACACACGTGCATCATGGAAGCCTGCACCAACTCGCGCAACTAGTTTAGGGAATCATTAGGAAGCATTGCACATCGGTAATGCACCACAGCCGCCCTTTGTCGTTGTCTGTCTCGCCGTTGTGGTTGCAGTTGTCATGGTCTAGCTAAGCGCACAGTGGTCTCCGAGATACGGCGCGGTGCAGCGCGGCTTACCTAAAGATAGTGAGCCCGGCTTGGGTCTGCATCAGCGGCAGACTGGCGGGAGATGCATTTAAATAATTAGAGCCAGGTGGCGCGTGGGATGGGCTTGCTAGCTTGCTATTCGCAGCGATGATAAAATAATGATAAATCGATAATTACACTAGGAAAGTCAGTGAGCGAAGATTGGACGGCTCACGGGAGGGTGCCCATGATCTGCGAGTTGGAAAGGCACTTTATTTCGAATAATTGGCGATCACTTTCCGGGAGGGGAGGGGGTGTCGAAAGCGATGTTTAGAGATAGTTTATGCTGTTTGACGAATAAAATTTAATCGAAAAAGTTTTCACCAATCGTCTTGACTTCAAGGAGATTGTGTGTTGTTCTCTAAGAACTTTGGGACGGCATTGGAAACTCACGTGACGGAATTCAGGACTTCTGAGTATTGGGATCCTATAAGAATCTGCTCTGATTATACAAAAGCCTCGGTGAAGAAAATCTGGAGGGACTCGTCCAGACCCTTCTGCGGGAAGAGCGACAAGGTCTTGGAGATATTCTGTCATTTAGACGAAATGACTCCTGGATTACTTCAAACAAGGAAGCCCTTGAACTTCTTCAGCATGCCTACATCTTAGGCAGCCTGGAAAAACCATTAAAGGTTATTTTTTATTTTTATTCTGAGTTGATAGCTCATTGTTTTCATAATTTGGTGAATAAAACGGTTCTGGTTCGCTTTTTTTCATTTTATGTTCGTTAGTGACACTGGAAGGGCCAGGAAGTTATAACTTTGTGTTTCACCCCAAGAACAGGTACCCTTTGAAACATGAAAGTAAATATTTTTTTGGTGTTTTGTCCTTAAAGATAGAATAAACCAACTTCACAGATTTCACTTCTTATATTAGGGAAATAAAAAAAAATACAACATCGACAAATATTTATAAAATGCCACTGTAAAGAAGTATTATGGAGAGAGGGGGAAGACATACTAGACTATGAAGCTTTGGCTAGACCTACAAAAACAAACTGCGCCGATCGCCTGTGAAAGCTTGATATTTTCAGAAGGCTTATAGCAATACCGACCAATTTATTGACAACTGTAGACTGTGCTCAATAAGGCCATAAAAGCAGAAACATTACGAATAAAAAAAGAGAGAGTGTAATGGCGGAACCTATTAACCCGAACAATGAACAAAATGGAAGCCGCAAGTCGAAATGATTAAGAGGACACTTCCTTATTGAACGTGCCTGTCCCTATTACATGAGCTCCATGCATGTTTACTTAATTCTGCGTCAATTATATTAGATTCTATATCAGTCTCCTTTATCGTAAAAATAGTTGACATTGTAAAAAAAAATATTACCAGTGTTTATTTCACAAATAAAATAAATAGTGAAATAGGATTTTTTACGTAAAGCAACATATAACAACCTACTGCCTATCCTTGCCTATAACATGGCTGCTTTTTTTGACAGACAAAATTTAAAGCCACAGGATTATACTTCACTTCACCATCGATAGCGATGAAAAAAACAAGGCTATTGTTTTTCTCACTTTTTTTCATCGTGAATCGAACATGTCTATTCACCATTCGATAGGACTCGTTATCGATATATAGATTTTTGTCTGCTTTTTGGCATTCTGCCGCACTGTTTGGTGGGTCGTTGTTAACATGTCCACCCAAAAGCCATAAGACCCTTTAGTTTGTCATCCCTTCTGCAACATTAAACTCTTCAAGGACTTATCGACGTCCAGCCGTATGCTGATAACAACATGCCGGTTACATGGCACATCCAACATGACAATCAGAAATGAAGTATTACAGAGATAGGCGACTTCACAGCTGATTGCCCCCAAGTCCATCGACGAATTTGAGTGCCTTTTTGACGGATATTCATGAATTTTGGACGGTTATTCACGAAATAACGTAAATGCCGTCCTCTGATTGGTCAATTTGGTTTACGAACACGTCATAAAAAACAGTTGTTGAAAATCGTAAGGGGAAAGAGAGGTAGAAGTCGGGCATCTCTGTAATACTTCATGTTCGATGACAATACGGAGCAGTCCTTGAAGTTAGTGAGGGCTTGATTGAGGGACCATCAAGTGTCGGTGTTACTATAGCCTTTTCAGACCGCCGGAATCCTCAATCGAGAAACTGTTGGCCGGACATATCATGGGCGGCACATACGTTGCAAAATAAAACTTAGCCGCGAACAGCGATTGTCCGCAAATGGCTCGTCGCCATTTTGTATTTTCATTGGTATATGCCTTCTGGTTATAACTCTCTTTCTACGATAAAAAAACAATTAGTACAGATGGTACTTTAATATCATTTAAATAACAAAATAGATTAAATAATCGAATATACATCGTCTGGGTCGCCGTGGCGTAGTGGGTTAGTGCGTCGACTCCTACGAGAGGTGACATACCCGAATTGACCACCATTCATATTTCACGGTTCCACCTCTTTCGAGTTACTGACAATGCTCAAAGAGTATTTCCTGTCCAGAAGCTAAAAGCTTCTCAACTACGCCGTTCGGAGTCGGCATTAAACTGTACGTCACTTCCACGCGTGAGACTATTGTTCTCTCACGCACAACAAGAGTGGTTGCTGAGAAGCTAGGCCCTGGCCCTCTATGGGCTGTAGCGCCACCCATATTATTATTATTATTATATACATCGTCTGCAAAAACACCAGGCTAAGGGCCCCAAACCACACATGACCCATTCGAACTGCGCTATAATATTGAGGCCCCATTTGACATACAGTGTGACGGTATGTTAGCACATTGTGGAAAAAATCACCAGCAGATGCACTAAACGTAATTTTTAATCTAAGTAATAACATTCCGCTAAGCCAACCAAACAACCTCCTCTCCGTATCACAATGGTCCACAACTTATGAGCACTCAAACATAAGGGACGATCAACGTTGAAGATTGCCAGACCCACACTGCCCTCAAGTACTTTAAGAGGTAAGTACAATAAGAGGTTCAAAACTCTGTTCCGCAACAGAGACTTTTGAGTGAGAATTAAAATTTAAGAACTCCTCCTATTCTCCCTTCTCCCTTTAAGAACTCCTCCTATTCTCTCTCCTCCTGTTCTATACGGATGCCTGCAAGACAAAAAATTGTAGTGGGCTTTATTGAAGAGGCCACCAGATCAGTGCAATGTTTTTTAAGCATAGATCATGGTGCGTTTTGTCTCGTCCAAAATTTTCTTGAAGATCTTCACAGTGTCAGACTAAATAAAACGACCGAAACTTTACTTCGATATTTATTACGACACGAACGAACATTGAGTTTAACATGAAGACAAACGACACGATTCGTACGATGGTTCAGCGCGAACTCTCTTGACCTTGTCATCATTGGTGTTAGACCATCGACGTCAGTGTTGCCGTTGACAACAGGAACTTCGCATTTTTATTTCTCCAAACACTGCCCACAGATACATGCAAGGAAACAGTGAAGCAGACGAATTCGGCAAGGATGCCACTCTACCCTGAAGAAGAATTTTCAGCACGTTAAAATGAGTGGCGTGAATAAAAACCGAAGAAACACTCCGAGTGACCAATCGTGAGTGAATTGTTTTCGTTAAAGGGAACACTCAATTCGGTGTATTTTCTTCCACCAAGAACGGATGAACTTTATGAAGTTGTCTTCTTCCATTCACGAATTTCTTTTTTGAAGGTTTCTCGGGTGGTTATGTGCGTCGTCCCCTACGAAACTTATACTCGCAGCGTGAGTTCGATTCCTGGCCGGTACGACCAAGCATCATTTTCGAGGTCTCTCCTCTTTAGAGTCACTGAACTTAACAGTTCGGAGTAAAAAACTGCAGGTCCTTTCCACTTACCATGCACAACCCTAGTTATTGCTGTAGAAGATAGGCCCTGGCTCTCTACAGACTGTAACGCCACCTAGACGAGTTCATAACATTTTAACAATTTCAATTAATTCGTCAATATATTCCCCTACCGCCTACTACATCCGGAATGAGGTGGTTGGACCAAGTCCAAAAACTCGCCTGGTTGCGCTTGGGCATAACTCCTAATGAGTTAGAGACGATGGCGGAGGATCGAGTTGCTTGGAGATCTCTCGTGCTTGCTTTACCCCAGCGAACCGTTTAGGGGACCATGCGGGTCAGAAGATGATGATGATAAAGTGTTCTTCTTCCAAAGCAGTGGGTGGTGTGAATAAAAATTGAATGTGAGCATTTCCTTAGCATTTTGGAGTAAATGCTCCATCTGGTATGAATAAAAATTTATTTCGTTAAGTTTAACGAATCATCTCCGCTTAGATATTTTGACAGCTGAATCTCCTCCGTTTTGGTGTGAATATAGATGGAATGAATGGAGAGCTCACTTGTGGAAGTTGAGTGTGCATAGGAGGTGACTTCAAGAGAGAAAAAAATGAAAACTATTTAAAATAATGGAAAAAACTGTTCGGAAGAGGAATCCTTTGACGGATTAAACCTTAATCCTCAAAAAAAGAAAAGGAAATCTGGAATGGACGATGACGATTTCATCAAGTGTTTGCAATTTTCCGTGCTTGCTGGAAAAAAGCCAAACTCCAGACATGAATAATAAAAAGCAATTTGAGTTGAAAACTATAGAAGAAGAAGTAAAAAAAACCCATGGCTTTAATTTTAACATCTCAATTAATAAAGAAAAAAATTGATAATATGAAGACCCGCGTTACATCAGAAGGCGATAAGAAAAAAATGAACAATCTTCCCTTACATTAAAACACCAAAAACAATCAAAGGTATGGCACCACAATCGGTTTCTACAGGAATATCGGAAAGGAAATGCGTACTAAACGAGTCCATGTTATCAAACTTGCCTCTACACACGTTCTTGGAATTATCCCCCGTGTCCCGAAAGGACATGAGTGATAATTCTTTGTTTTTCACGTTCTTATGTTTAAAAACATTATTGCATATACTTTGCACCCACCTTGACCCGACTTTGCCTTAAATGCCAAGAACTCTTGTTTTCAAACGTCAACTGAGAGGAGGGTACCTGCCTTGAGGCAATTTTTTATTCACACCAAATTAAGTATTTCCTTTAACGAAAATACTCGGCGTATGTGTTCTTACTAGGAGTATTTTCTCAGTTCTTATTCACACCACCCAGTATTTTAAATCTTTTTAAACTTTTTTCTCTCTTGAAGTTACCTTCAATGCACGCTCAACTTCTTCAAGTGTTCACTCAATACATTCCATCTTTATTTATTCACACCGAAATGGGGGCAACACTCAACTGTCAAAAAATGTGAGTGGAGGGTGTTAGATAAACTTAACGAAATTTACTTTTAATCACACCAAATGGAGTGTTGACTACAAAATGCTGCGAAAACACTCAATTTTTATTGACACCAAACATTGTAAAAATATACTCCGAAATACTCCGAAATACTCCGAAATACTCCGAAATAAGAGATTCAAGTTTTTGTTCACCGGCAAAGATTTCTGGATCAGTGACAAGAAGTTCCTTCTTCTCCTCCTACACTCCCTACACTTCTATTCGGATGGCTTCAAAACCAAGACCGGAGTGCAGTGTCTACTCAAACGACTTTAACATTACATTAATAAAGAGGCTTAGAGGTCACACGAGTATTTTTAAGAGGAGATCGTGGCGATCTTTGGGTTAAATGAAATTTAATTTATATCATCAACACATTGTTTGTTTTATATATAATACACTTCGCAAATTGTGCTCAACTCAACTTCCAACTGAACCCCTTCAGTTACTTACCTTGTTGCTTACTGAATCCGCATCCTTTCGCAAGCCACGTCCTGAAGTGTAGGTCCAACCGCAAATGCAACTTTCTTACACCTGAATACGGTTTCAATCCGACTTGTCGACAGTTTTAACAACATCACGTCGAAGCGCACCCAATCGCAGAGCAAAGCGAATCTCCAGCGCAACCATCTGTAGGCCGGGTGCTCGCCATAATGCGAAACGCGTTCTCTTCGACGAATAAAATCGAAACCATATCGACTAGATCCAATAGTTTGATAGATGCGAGTATCCAAACAGCGCCACAGTGCCCACGTGAACCAATTCGCCTTTAATTAACGGGTAGGAAGAACAATGACTCTTCAGCCAGCAAGATCCATAGACGTGCAGACTTGCTAATGACACTGCACAAGCGATAAGATGGATCTACCCAGCCCCACCGCCCTTCGCAATGGCTGCAGCGACGATCATTTACGATCACATTTTACGATCTCTTAATGTTTTAATGTGATCCGGTGTTCAACGGTCGGATGTATTGACGTGTGCGCATGTGTGTGGGGGGCGAGCACAAACGGTTTTATGGGATTTTAAGTCGTGCATCCTTTTGAGGAAACCATGCCAAATGTAGTTCGCCATGGCGCAGTGAAATTTCAATAACTTTCCAACGAACGAAAGTGGGCGTCAGCAGGTTAACATGTGTATACATCTGTCTGGTAACCTCTCGAAATAAAAGGCAACGCTTAATCGGTATCTGGGCCAAATTCGTTGGATGCAGCTGAGGGACGATTGTGGTGCACCTACATACCGACACATGTGCATACAGAACTGGGTACGTCTTTGGTTGTGGCTCCGACAAAATAAAAAAAAAATAAAAACGACAAAAACAGATCCAAAAGCGCAGTTGAACTGGCGATGGACTACTTTGGTTTTGATTTCTTTTTTTTTCCAAGGCATTATGCGGATGTTTTATTGACTGGAATGATCATCGTTTTCAATTGACTTTGGGAAACTTTCTTGCAAAGCGGAACCAGTGAGCCTGGCCGCAGACTTATGGCACGTAAATGAGGCACATCAAGTAACTTGAGGCTGGTGTTGGATTATCATTCGTCCGGTCGATGCCATGGGACCTCAGGGTTGGACTAGGAACCACAGAAACATACCTTTTCAGAACAACAATATGAATCAATGATCACTGAGTTTCTATACACCGATTGAATGGCCTAAGCGGGAGAAACTCCGTCTTCAAGGAGACTAGTAGAAATATCCCTTTAGCCCAAATTTCTAGTCGTCTTATTGCAGGCGTACTACGTACTGGCCATGTTATGGGTTATCACACCTTTGAATTTATTTCATGCTCGGTTTTAGTTTTTGTCTTATGCCATCATACATCCGTTCAAAGCTTGAAATAGTCAATTAAATGATTTACCAACGCCACGTGTTGTTAAATTGTGTGTTTGCTATTCAACCACATCCCAATCTGATGTGCCACATTTGTAAATCGACAACTAAGACTATTTCAATGAAGAATGGCTTCTAATGTTGACACAATTATTTTCCAATTTTTTTAAAACTCCGAAAAAGTAAAATCTTTTGCCTATTTTTTAGCCAGAAGTGCCATGGTTGGTTTGTTCTGTTGGATGAGCTTGTGCGAGTAGTAGAAGTAGAACCTAGGGACAGGTTCAATTCATATTGTACTTACTTATGTCCTGTATCCCCTTGTGGACCCTAGAGCATCCACAATACCTACGCGCCAACGAGTGCGGCTTCTGGAAATGTGCCTCAGCTCTTCCAAATGTTATCCCAGGTGCAGTGCTTCGTTCTCAACTGTTCTGCGCCATTTGCTCCTAGGACCACCGCTTATCCTGCCATCCTTAGTAAGCAGGTTCCATTGCAATTGTTGTACTGGCACTAGATCTGTCACCCTTTCGGAGAGTGTGACCAATCCTGGTTGTGCCTACAGGTTCCTCGCCCGTTCTCTGATAAAGTTGTTGGTATTTTATTATTATTATTTTTTTTTTTTGACATTCGAAAGCTATCGCCCTTTATTCGCAATATAACAGGATTTTACAATAAGAACAAGATACATATTAAATACACAGCAGGGATTAATTATTTTTGGATTTAGTGCGCAAGAAAAAGTTCAAGATTTCCACAACATTTAACTCGGTTTGTAGATTGTGCTCTCCAATGT
Source organism: Eristalis intricaria (assembly GCA_964034865.1). Taxonomy (NCBI): domain Eukaryota; kingdom Metazoa; phylum Arthropoda; class Insecta; order Diptera; family Syrphidae; genus Eristalis; species Eristalis intricaria. The sequence goes on from OZ035874.1 coordinate 56,395,639, forward strand.
GACAAACGTTTGCGACTCCTCTTGATAGTGGTGTTCACCCTCCAAGTACCACATCCTTATAGTAACACGGATTCAATGTTGAAACGGAACAGTCGTATCGTGTTTAAGCTAATTGCATTACTTCACCAAACTGTGGATAGCATCCTAAACACAGATTTTTCTTTGTCCATGCAGTTGGTTATATCAAGTTCGGTTTCGCCATTGGATGTTATTGAGACAATGTATTGGAAACTCTTTACTCTTCTTCCCTCTCCACATTTGCTGTCTTTTCGTGACGGTCCATTATTCTGTGAGACGGAAAGCATACATCGTCGGAGTAGTCAAGGTGTTTGAGTGCAGATGTAAGAGTCCATCGAATCCCATCATTTCCTGTTGAAACAGCCGCATTCCATATAACCCATATAACCCCCCAAATAAGAACGCCTTTATTTTAGGCGTACTTTGTCAGGCTTTGGAACTCGCTTTCAGTACAAGAATAGCACTTGTTTTGATAGAAATTAATTAAAATAGATGTGTTTAGGTTAAATGAGGATATGCGAGCGGCTGTCTGCACACTTAGGCCAAAGTAAACCCATTATGATACCACGCAGATTGACTGCTTTTTGCAGAGATGTGTTTCCAATAGGTTCCAATATCAGCGACTGTACTCAAAATGCGATAAATCTCAATATGGCAGTTGTGCAGAGTTTTTCCGATGACTTCTCCGATTTTTCAGAGTACACGGTCGGACAAAAAGGTCCTGTAATTTTTGTATTACAATAAGCTATTTTTTTCTTTGATTTTATATAATAACTGCTATCGAACTATAGAAGTACGGTTTCTATCAATGTATTAATTTCTGACCAAATGATGCACTTCCAAGGTGGAAAGTAAAAATTGTCCTAAAAAACTTTAGATAATTGTTAATAATAAATGAACTATGCAATATAAAAAAAAATTGTCAATCAATTTCAAGATATGTACATGTATTAAATATTTCAGTAAATCTGTTGAAATTATCTTGGCTTTGAGATACAAGCGTTTGAAGTTTTGAGTAGAAAATCCTGATTAATATTCTTCGAGGCCTTGTGATAAAATTCTAAAACCGAGTTAGAGATTCTTCTCAACTACAACCTTTCGGATATCATTTTTGAGGTTTTAGTTGACAATTTAAGAAAAAAAACCGATTTTTCGAAAATTCAAGAGTGGCCTAAAATAAGATTAACCATAATATTTAAAAAGAAATAATAAAATTTAGTGCACAATTTTAATTAAATAGAAAACACAATTTCTAGTCTTCAGATTGCAAATTTTTATTAAATCGGTAAGTACATAGGATGTTGCACCAACAATTTATCCGCGGAATCGGTCAAATTACCTCTAAGACTTTCCTGGCAAATAAGCACTCTTTTGTGTTTTGACCATTTTGCATGAATGTGAATAAAAAGAAGTCAATTCTCTACCTTACTGCACGGGTGATTGTGGGTCTGTTGACATGGACCTTTGACTTAAAATATACTCACAAAAAGAAATCGAGTGGTGTTTAATCACAAGATGTAGGAGCCAAATTCTGATCACCGAAACGAGAAAAATTTCGAACAGGAAATATTTCATGCAGCAATTGAATTATCTCATGGGCTGTGTGCGTATGGCTTGTGGTGCTGTTTTGTTGAAACAACATACTTGCCACATCAATGTCATCCAATTTCTGAAGAAAGAGCGGTGTTATCATCACGGACTACCAAGCACCTATAACAGTCACTGTTTTAGTAGTCTTATTTTCAAAAAAGTATGGTCCAGTGCTGCCTTCAGCCCACAATCCGCACCAAACAGTGACAATTTGTGGAAGCTAAATTCTTAATAACCCTTAAATATCAGCCGAGAAGTTTTTCTAGACAGGAATACTCTTTCACCATAGTCAGTGACACGAAAGAGGTAGATCCGTGAATTATGAAAGTTGGTAAATTGGGGATTCGAACCTGGCCCCCTCTGCGTAGGAGTCGACGGACAAAGCCACTACGCCACGTTGACCCACGTGGAAGAACAATAGTAAGTACAATACGAGTGTTTGCTGTGAAGCTAGGCCGAGGTCCAACTCCGACTGTATATTATATTAAATATCAACAGCCAATTTTTTCTTTCCAGTATTGTCAACAATTTATGGCACAAATAGGAGGAAACTCAAATCTTGCATTAATTTTTTGGGGCAACCTTTATTTTATGTATGTAGAACAAGACAAGAAATAATTGCATTGCACACATATTCTTAATCCGTTTCCTAGTTTTTCATACGATTCAGCTGTGACTGAGAAAAGTCCTTGAAAAATGCATTCACCACAGTTAGCATTTTATTTTACTTAGACGGTTCGGTTACCCGGTTTAAATATGCCATTCGAACTAATATATAATGCATATGTAATTTTTAAATTCATACAGCGCAAAAAATGTTGGGTAGCTTCTTGGAGCGAATGGAATGGATTCAAAGCAGTTGGTTGGAGTGGCAATGGAGATAGGTATGTGCAGTGGACTCTCCATAAGTCGAAACTCTTCCCAACTCGAACTTTTTTGTCATATTTTACATACATTTCCCTCAATTTTCAGTATAAAAACCTGTCTCGAAGTCAAACGCCCTCTAACTCGAACAAATTACTGTGAAACCACTTCCATTGCCACGCCTTTCAGTGGATGCCGGAGAGATGTAAAGATTTTCTTTAGTAAGCCGTGGCGCCTTAATAGAATTATGTGCAGTAATATCCTGCTCCCTTAGTTTCCGTTTCCATAGAAAAAAGAAAATGGCTGCTTACACGAAAACTCTTAAATTACGGGAAACGTACCCGTAAACAGAAGGCGAACAAAATACACTGTCATTTGCTTCGAGAATGATGAGAAGTTTGAACACTCTTAACCTTGCACCTGACACCGACTGAATTCGAACCAAAAGTGCCAATCGATTATGAGACCAACCGCAATCGCTGAAAGTCAACCTTGTTTCACCACACCACATTCAATTAAACCTCAACATTTCCTGTACATGACTCAGCGCCTGACCCACATTGTGCAACAATTCACAACACTCAACTCGTGAAATATATTTATGCCAACGAAATCCGAAATAAAATGTTCACATAAAACTTAATGAATTACTTAGGCCAGCCACCGAAGTCGCGCTGCCGCGCCATCGCGTAAGCTTCAAGTGCACATTGAGCAACTTAAGCAATTAGCCAAACCACACACAGAGCCATTTGTCTGGCCATCAGCTTGCAAATCGGCAGCAGCTCCGAGCAACGTCTGCATCAGCAACTCCGTGCACCGTGCAACACAGACTCAACCAATCACGCCGGCAACTGTCCAATCAGTCAGTTAATATGTTAACCAAGCCAAGAAACAATGACTCCACTATGCGGACTATGCAGCGCGTACTAACGAGAATTTTATGGAACCGACCAAAAATTATCCCGGCGCAGGCAAAAACATAATCAGCTCGAGGCAAAACGACGACAACAAACAATTACAGTCGCCGCGCCGCCGCCGTCCCAAAGGATTGTGTATCTTTTCAGCCAAAAAGTCTGCGAAGCAAACCAAACGACAATGACAGTCCGGGCATCAGGCATCAGGCATCAAGCACGAGATCGAGACTCCCCCCACGGGTGATGTCAAAATAAATCAATTGATTGATCTCGTTTTATTTATGTCCAATTCAATTGCGATCACTCGTCGGTTAGAGACTCGGTCGGAGTTGTCAACCGAACGTTCCGTGAGCCGGCCGAACAGTTGCTGGCAACAAATTGCGTTTAATTGAAAGAAATAGAGTGGGTCCCGCCACAGCCCCGTGTGCCCTCGGCCGACGCACCGAGAGCGGACGGACTCTTAACATTCCTGAGACTCAAATTTAAAGTTTAGGTTCTGTACGTCTCGTGCGCTGGCTAATCCGAACTGAATGTGTGCGAGTTTGCGGCGACAAGCTCTGAATGGAGCCGGGGAGCTAAGCAAAACGATGATGGGTATACAGTGTGGTCTGCAGGAAGAGGTGCATGGTTTGGATGATGATTTATTTTAAACAGAGCTTTCGATTATTGAGTTAGGACAGAGAGAGAGCGAGTAACTTGCATTGATTGCGACTTAAATCGCAGCATCAGGCTCCTGAGTGCGTGTGTACATACGTGGCAGCGTCTACTCCAAGACTGACCTAGAGGTGATCACTCTTTATGAGCAACTGAGGATCCAATAAAAGCACTTAGAACCATTTAATGTGGACCACACTGTCCCATCCATGCAACGTCACTTGAAGCCGAGGCGAGCAGACGAAGCTCAATCGCATGCGGTACCTACCGGCCTGCAGGGGCGGCCAACACAAGATGATTGTCATGATTACACTCCGACCGAAGCAGTTAACGTCCGCATTTTGCGGTACAAACCACAAACGTGTTGCGTGTGTGTAGTAGATCTGCACTTCAGCAGCTACCGCGTTTACGTGTCTATTTGGCATTCAATAGTATCTATGGGCTTCGTTTATTTTTTGTTTGTGCTCTCGCCATATGAGGCGAAATTACCGTCCGTCTGTCCATCTATCTGTCTCCCCGTGTGCTGAACACTGAACACCGAGCATACGGTCGCTCGGTCCCCAATCGGTCTTGGCCAATGCTTGAAGGAGTATTCTCAGAGAACACGCAAGTCATGCGCGCTTTTGAATCAGGTGAATTATTTAATGGCCAATTCTGGAGGGGTATCTCTTGTGCTCTTGCGCTCTTGTGTTGTGGGATAGTTTGTTGTGTTTGGCTGTGTCCCACTGTCGTCTCCACTCAGCGGAGCTTACCCCCAGAGATGCTGGCCACGATGCGGGAAGCTCGAGTGGCTGGGTACACCATTGATTGCGGCCGCAAGAGGAAACAACGTTCGCCGATGGGATAGGAAATTCATTTGAGTGTGGCGACAGCTGTTGTCCGTTGCCCAAATTGGGCTGTAGCTACGATAGTTTTTTGGCCGATACGCCGCCGCGACGTTCTGAGAGTCAGAGTCGGTTTTAATAAATCTCATTGGACGAGTGATAAATTGATTGGCGCTAATCTTGGGCAAGAGATTAACTCTGGTGAAGGCATTGCTGTTGAGGACGCGATAAGAGTGTGACGGCGGCGGCGGTGGTGATTTTTGGTTTTGATTGAGATTATTGGCCGCTTTGTGCCGCGGTGAACGTGCCGCAATGCCCGGACAAGTGAAATATTTTAACGAGACGCTGAATTAGTTTCGAAATGCGATTGATGTTGTGCTCATTAATTAGTAGCGAGGGGCATTCGATTGGGCAGGTATCTCAGTTTTGCGGCTAATCGGTGTTTCAATTAGGCGGAGAGTAAATATTTTCAATTGGAACGCATGGATGCCTGGGGATAGGAGAGTTGAAAGGCGCAGCGAGCAAGCTTTAGACGAAATCTTAGGGCAGTTGTATGTTTCATATCAATTACGGTTGAAGCTGTGAGCGAATTTGTTGTTTGTTCTGTCATATGGTTCTGTGCCACATGCGATGTGTTGTTTTCTAGATTGCACCGAGCGCAGGATATGGTTGTCAACAGATGATTGCAAGTCAAACTCGAGGGATATCTGTAATTCTCTCTCAGTCATATGGGATCTCTCTCTTCTCTAAAAGAAATTTTCCCCGAATAATTTAAAATTATATTTCTTGCAATGGGTCGCCGTGGCGTAGTGGGTAAGAGCGTCGACTCTAGTTGCGTACAGATCAGGTCCGAAGGTCGAGGTAATAAACATCTTGTTGCAGCGTGACTTCGAGAAAATCCAGAGATTTTGCGACGACTGGAAGCTGCTTATCAACTTCCAGAAGTGCGAAACTAGTCTTTTCCGGACCCCGTTGGACAGGGCATCGCGGGATACGCGCCAAAACTGGCGTAAGTTCGGCATAGTTGACCCGCATGGTCGGCCGTTAGCTGAAAAAAGTGTAGTTAGATATCTAGGCATTTGGCTGGATCAATATCTGTATTTTGACAAACATATAGATATTGCTCAGACGAAAGCCAGAAAAACCTTTGCTGCGGCAAGAAGGTTGTTTTTCAGCAGCCAACTTGATACCAGAGTGAAGGTAATCTGCTACATGGCCCTAGTACGGCCCATTATGGTGTACGGTTGTCCATTGTGGTTCAACGTGAGTCCTTCCCAGATGGAAAAGATGAGGGTGTTCGAAAGGCAGTGTCTTAGGAGCTGTCTCCGTCTGTATCGCACACCCGAGTCTGAGTACAAGAAGTACTACCCTAACGAGGTCTTGTACAACGAGGCAAACGTGAATAGGGTAGATAATTTTATTATTAAACTAATCAGAAGGCACACTGCACGAGCTATGACCTCTTCCAACAGTCTGATCTTTGGGGCTTACTACCCCAATAGTATGTACCATGAAAGGGTGCGCCTAAACGGCTTTATTCCTCCTGAAGCATTCGTTTATCTAGACACAATTCGCCTTATACAGAATCCACAAGGATGTCCTATCATCTTCCATGTCGTACGCCGAACAGTGGATAGGCGACTTCAATACGAACCGGATGTCGTTCGCACCCACGAGGATCTCCTCCGGTTCAGTAGAGCGATCCCCGCTCGAGATAGGAAAGAGTCTGCCAAAGAACGGCAATTTTACTGGTGGTTACACCAAAACCAGCCTCCGCCACCGCTAGCTTTTCCACAGGATCAGATAGTTGACCATAGTGGCCAGCTTACATAGTTTTTAAGGTAGATGTAAGAAAAAAAAAAAATAATAATAATAATAAAACATTAAATCCAAAAAAAATATATATATATATATGAAATAAAAACAAAAAAAAATGTTATGCATATACACAACATATACGCCCTGGTGCACGTGTCCGTACTGTTACGGACATAGTTAAGATAGTATTAAGTCTTATTTTAGGGTAAGTTAGTATAAGGTAGGTTAAGTAGTTAGGTTTAGCCAAGTTTTTTATAAGTTTTCTTGGCAAAGTAATAAATAAATAAAAGATTGTCACTAAAGACTAAAAAAAACGTAGATTAAGCCGAAAGGCACATTTATAACATAGATTAGATTAGCTTAGAGCGGGTAGCATAGGGTCAGTAGGTTAGTATTAAGAACAATTGGAATTCTTAAGTTAGTTAAGCTAGTTTTAAGTAATTTTAACTAGCAAGTAAGAAATATAAATAGAATTAAATAAAATTGCATTAAACAAAAAAAAAAAAAAAAAGAGCGTCGACTCCTACGCAGAGGGTGCCAGGTTCGATACCCGGATTTACCAGCTATCATAATTCACGGCTCCACCTCTTTTGAGTCACGGACAATGCTCAAAGAGTACTCCTGTCTGGAAAAAGCTTCTCAAATTCGCCGTTCGGAGTCGGCATTAAACTGTAGGTCCCTTCCACTCGTGAAAGAACAATAGCACGCAGAACACAAGTGGTTGCTGAGAAGGTAGCCCCAGGCCCACCTCGGACTGTCTCGTTATTATTATTATATTTCGTGCGATTTTTATTTTTTCATGTACATTACATATTCTTATTTGTGACTTGCTACTCTTCTCTGTCATGAGACATGTCCGCGGGACTCTGTTGGAAAAAACTTTATGAATGAGGAAAAGTGTCGTTTTTGCAGATGTGCGGATCTATGTTCGTGATTGATGGACTACATACATACAGATGTGAACTATGTGTGCGAAATTCGCATTGCTTGGCGAATACGGTCGAACATGCCGGATAATACATTTGGACAAGTTCGAAGGTGCAAATCCTGGCAAATGATTTTTTACACTTAATAAAATTTTCGATTTTCAAATCAATTGAACACATCTAAGCGAACTCGTTGTATGGAAAGTTTCCACGCCATCATGGAATGATACAAGCTTCGTACGCACGAGACATGATCACAAAAAAATTATTTTTTCCCAATGAGAAAAAAATCACCATTGAAGAGTGGTTCAATAGAATGATATGATTTATGCTCGATCACCACCACAAATGTCTGAACTGATTCCGAATTTTCAAAAGATATCCAAGTTCTACGTCCCTAGCCCCTTGATTTCATCTGACAGCGTTTTTTTATACGATATTTGTCCCGTGTCTGTGAATACGTGTGAGCTCTTGTGAACGGCTGGAGAACAGCTGATACCCTTCCCCAACCTAAGTAGTTGGGTGAATTAGATCCCTTTTTTGAAAAATCGCTCGTTACTTGAAATGACAAAAAATAGCTACCGAAATTAATTGCAATTTTTGACAACCATTTTCATGCATAAGTTATACTTGCAATATCTTGCCAGTGTTCTTATCAAATTATGTAAATCGAATTCATGAATTAAGAATCAAATTTTGAATACCCTCTGAACAACACATAGTCAGCTGCCGCCTTTTCCCCACTAAATTCTATGTGGATGACCACATAGAGTGCAAAGAAAAAATGTTAGAAGACATGAAAAACGTAAGTAAATGGCTTAAGATGAACCTACTGAAACTTAATGGATGGAAACTTATTTCAACACGAATGACAGTTTTCAGATAAATGGACTTCTTCTTCTTCTGGTGGCGCTACAGTCCGGGGTGGACCTGAGCCTCAACCAGTAAGCTTCTCCAGCACGATCCTTAGCCAGCTGTCTCCAACTGCGTAGTCCAAGTCGATAGAGGTCCTTCTCAACCTGGGTGCGCCATCGGTTCCGTGGCCGTACTCCATTGCTTTGTCCCACTGGTTCGGAGTCGAAGACTCTTCGGGCTGGAGCAGTGTTGTCCATGCGCTCGCCCAGCCATCTTAGGCGTTGAATCCATAGACGCCTGACTAGGCTCATGCCGCTGTACAGTTCGTGGTTTCTCCATTAACCATCAGCGCAAACAGGACCAAAGATTGAACGCAGAACTTTTCTCTCGAAAAGACCAAATCCGCTTTTGAGATAGTACATATCTCCGCACCATAGAGCAGGACAGGGATGACGAAGGTGTTATATAATGTTAGCTAGATCCTTCGAGAGATGGACTCTACTACTCAATTGTCTCTTGAGACCAAAGAAACACCGGTTGGCAAGAGTAATTCTGCGTTTGATCTCGGTACTGGTGTTGTTCGTACTGTTCACTTGCGAGCCGATGTAAACGAAGTAATAACTGCCCATGGTGACGTTTTGGTCAAGTCGTCGATGTTGTGCTTCCTTTCTCGATGACAGCATATACTTCATTTTGCCCTCCTTCACCGCTAAACCCATTTTGGCCGCTTCCACTTCAATACCAGCAAACGCTTCATTGACGGCTCGCTGTGTTCGACCAATCACGTCAATGTCATCCGCGTATGCTAGCAGTTGTACGGACTTCTGGCAAATCGTGCCTCTAGTGTTGGCGTGTGAGTCTTGCACGATCTTCTCCAGGATGATGTTAAAGAAATCACATGACAGCGCGTCACCTTGTCTAAAACCTTATTTGACACTGAAGGTCTCGGTGAGTTCGTTACCGACCTTGATGGAGCAGCGACAATTCTCCATCGTCATCCTGCACAACCTGACGAGTTTGGCAGGAATGTCAAAACAAGACATGGCGTTGTATAGCTCGTCCCTATACACGCTGTCACATGCGGCCTTGAAGTCGACGAATAGATGGTGGGTGTCGATATGCATTTCTTGGGCTTTTTCCAGGATCTGCCGTAATGTGAAGATTCGGTCGATGGTGGACTTCCCCGGCCTGAAACCGCACTGATGAGGACCTATCAGGTTGTTGAGGAATGGCTTCAGGCGCTCACACAAAACCCCAGGGAAGATCTTATAGATAAATGGGCAGGACATTGAAAAAGTGGATCATATTAAATATTTAGGACTCATCATTGATAAAAATGTAAGCTTTAAAAAGCACCAGGATTATTTATTAAGGGAAAATAGGAACCAACTTAGGAAGCTCTAAAAGAATAAGAAATATAGTTGACTGTTTAACTTCTGTGATAATTTATAACGCCATAATTACACCTCATTATGATTACTGCGCCACAATCATGTGCACATGCTGCAATCAAGGGTGTATGAACAGACTACAAAAACCACAAGACAAAGGAATGAGGACAATACTAAAGTGCAATAGAATGATGCCTATTAAACATATGCTTAATACATTACTCTGGCTAAATATTAGACAAAGATTTCAGCTGAACACTTTAGCAGCGGTGTTCAATATTAAAAATGGAACATCACCAATATATCTGACGAACAAGGTAACGAGGGCTGGAGAAGTGCAGCCATAGGACATTTTCAGCAGCAGCGCAGAATACGTTGATGAGTAAAGAACTACGGCTTTGTAAAAAAACTACCATCTGAAATAAAATTGTTAACAGATTATTCAAGACAAAATGTATTGAAGTAATTAAAATAATCAATTTTTGAATTGTATTTTGAAGTATTGTGATACTATAATGTAAACATGATTTGTATTCTTAAAAGTATATCAATATTAATAAAAAAAAAACCCGCGAACATTTGCCACTAAAATCCACGAATCTATGGCGGATCCATGGTTTGTGTAATAGTATTTGTGAAATACAACGGAATACCACTGCTCTTGCATTTTTCGCTGGTGTTGACTAGGGGGAAAATGGCCGAAGTTGGATATCTGCATTATCCCTTACTCTACCATCAAGCCTCTGGGCGGGTTGGTTGCTAATGTGAAGTCCTTAAGCTCTATTTCTGCGAAAAAGCAGCCATATTCTATATATAAGTACGCACCGTACGACGACGAAGACCATGATGTCCACTAGCTTACAAGTCTCATGAACTTTTTGCACAAACTTGCGCAGCAGTCGCGTTGGGTGCTTCATTTCCGCAAAAAGTTATTTTCAAAAAACTCACTGTTGGGGCTACACAGCATTCACGTTGGAAATATATTTACAATAGTAAAGCGAGTCATTTCGTTCCGCGGAGGACTTTCTGTAAAGATTTCTACCGGGAAACAGCGGTCAGTGTCAAAATAAACTACGATTTAAAAAGCAACCACTAGATGGCCCATCTACTTGGCTATGTTTTAAAAACTAAAATAAAATTGATGACAAGACTTAAATCAAATAACTAAATAAATAAGTACTAAATGATACATTTTTTTATTTTATATTTAATTAAAAAAAAATGTTGATGTTGAAAATAATTTAAAATAACTTGTTTGTAGATAACATTCGTTTGATATTCTGCTTATAAATCATAAGAAATGTGTATTTTGTAGGTATACAATTTAAAATTCTCATCAGTGCTCGATTGAGCGAAATCAGGAAGTTCTTAATGGTTATTGCTTTCAGTAAGAAGATAAATATTTTTTTTTAAGCTTGGTGGTATAGAAGCAATAACTATTTTGAAACAAAACAGACCAACCTATGTAGGTACGACTTCTTTGGCGAAAGTTCATTCCACCTCCGGTCAATGAACAAATTAAATCCCAAAGAAATCCCCCCCCAACCCCTACTCCAGCCGTCACGTAAGACATTCCACACATCACAATCGGAATTACGCATGAGAAATCAATTCAAGAAACGTCCTAATTTACTCTGGCCCACCGCACGAGCACATGCACGCAACAAGATACGGTTCTGTTGACGTTCCGTTCGGAACAAAAGTTCAAATACCTCAGAGTGCTGAATAAATATTTAGGTGCTCCTCCGTCGTCGTCGCCGCCGCCACCATCACGCGAAGGCGATGGGGGTGGCAGAGTCGCGGCGGAATGAAATCGAATGGAAACCACCGGCGGCGGCGCGCTGCTGCCACTACTGCCGCTACTGACGTCGAGAACAATTATATCACACCGTGACTGGGTTGACCCAAAAACTGGCTTGTTGCTCCAAAAAGGTTTCCTCAATGTCCCTACGGATGGGATGGTAACCCAATAGCTTATATTCTCGTGATTGTTATCGGAACAGACATCGGGACTGGGCTGGCTATGAACTATGCTTTTGCTGTTCTCCCCCCTTCCATGTTCCCCACAGTCGGATGTGGAGCGATTTCGGTGCGCTACACCAATCGAACAGCAATGAACAATGAATGAGATACTTTTCGAGATGTTACCGGCGCACATGCACTCGCAATGTCTATGCAAATTCCGGGCAGCGAAATTGGACTTAATTCCATGCTTTTCGACTAGACACGCTGGACCTGTAAATGAATCACGTGGCAAAGGTAACGGACTTGTATTCAAATTCGGCCAAGTACCACTACACGTGGTTGCGGATTGATGAACCACGGGTGATGAAACTGCGTCCGGCGTACCGTATGAATTGCTGATTATCGAGCGGTGCTCCGAAACTGCCTGGTTTTGCTTGATGGGCGGAGAATTCGCGTGCGGAGGCATGTTTCCTTCTAGCACCTTCCTGCGCATTCATGCAGCAATCGTGACTCATGCGCTCCGCTTTCCGTAAATCAATTAATCAGCTGTGTAGCATTTGAACCGAAGACTGTCACAATACACCGCACCGTCGCGTCGCGCCGCGCCGTCTTGCGGCCAGATTGACTAACTGACGGGCGATTTGCATACGAGCGCAGTTCATAATATCGGCGCTTTGCATGTCGCCTCCCTCCGCCATTAGGCCCCAGTCGAGCACGAGTTGTCGAACGTAGGCTTTAATTTTATTACCCGAGTTGTATTTGCATTTTAATTGAATATACACGCACCGATTATGTTCGCTGCGGGAGGAGGTGGGGACGGCTTTATGGCGAACGTGGCGATGAAAAAACAAAAGCTGCGGTCGAGGCGGGGTCGCAACTGTTGTGGGGGTGCACACGCAATTTGTTTCCACCGCTCACCACTCCGGCTGGATTGTGGAAGTTTAAAGCGGCGAAGGCAGAGTCAGGTCCCGGCTTGACGGCGGCGTGTGGGTGTGCACCATTACTCACCGGTGCACATGATTGGCGTGTTGTGTGTTTTGATGTTTCAATCACGAGCGGGCTCTTCAAAATGTATTCCACCTATTTTTCTTCGTTTGACGGTAATCACAAGAAGGATGTGGTCAGGGGTCGCAAACCTGTACACTAACTGCGGGCTCTGTCTAGCGAACTTGTACAGTCTTCCGCCGCCAATTGTACACATTTCAATCTGAGTTTGCCTGAGCGGATGAGTGCGTCTGCCAGCACTGAACTCTCGCCGCTAAGATGGATTAGACTATCACTGAGATAATCAATTTCGTTTTATGTTGACTTATGATTGCTTGTTAGGGTTGCAGTCGAGAACAATGTCTTCCTGGTCCAGAGTCGAATCAATTGGTAAAACGTACTGAGAGTGATTTGAGTGATTTCGTTTTTGACGTAAGACTGCGGGCTATAATGCATCAGGTTATTTTTCTTGTCAACGCAGTTCTTTCAAAAGAGTACCTGATTTGCCGGTTAAATGACAGAGACATAGCACAAAGCGTTACATTAGTCATTAGAATGGTCTGATTGTATTACCGGCTGCTCGAATGATTTTCAAATTTTTGATTTAGGCGTCCGATTTAAAAATATTTATTTTCTGTATTACTGAGGGCAAACGGGAGGGAATGTACAGTACCTCACAAAATTGAGCATACACCTATCATTACTTCATATTCGTGCTGTTTTAAGGCCGACGACTTTTTTGTTTTATTTTTTTGGTATACAATCATAACTGAATACATATCTTAAACAAGAGTAAACAAGAGTAAAGAGTTAAATTCACAGACAGGCGACTTCCTACCGGTACTTTTCGCATGAAAAAGGAAACAACCCCTGAAATCGACACACAAAATTGAGCATACAGATGTCATGTGTGCGTTATACACAAGCTTCGCAGAATCGATACATGCAAATTTGTTCAGGAATGAAGCAGCAAATGTCCCTGATGATCATTTCTGCACACGCTTTTGAACTGAAAAGACCGATATTCTCTTCTTTGTACGAAAATATGGAAAACATGCGAAAACAGACTATTTTGTCAACGAGAATGCTAATTAAGCTATTTTTCGAGGGGAAGTCGATGTGAAAAATACAAGTACAAAAAATAATAAACAATTATAGATATGAAGGGACACTAAAAAACAGACCTGGAAGGGGATGAAAAAAAATTGCTCTCAGAACAAAACGAGCGGTATATTGTTCGGACAATCAAGTCCAATCCAAAATCTAGCGTTCCAAAGTTGACGGCTGAGGTGTCATCCGTAATTAATAAGCCTCTTTCAGTGGAAACAAAATTGGGTTTTTGAATATTTTAAAACGAAATTTACGAAGTTCCGCAGTAAAATTAGGTCTACCTTCGGTTTTCTACTTCCAACAAGATAATGATCCGAAGCACACCACCTATTTAGTACGCGAATGGTTGCTTTATAACGCTCCAAAGCAGCTAAAAACACCCCCACAATCGCCGGATCTTAACCCTATTGAACATCTATGGCACGAAATAAAAGTGCGGGTTAAAGAAAGTACCTGCTCCAATAAGCAGGAGCTAAAAGCTAAAATTCAGGCAGCTTGGGAAGGGATTCAGCCATATTTTACTGAAAAACAGGTAAAATCCATGCCACGGCGGTTACAAGCCGTCATAGATGCTGAAGGAGTCGCCACGCGTTACTGAAATCTTATTTGTAACTGTTTTTTTTTGTGTTTTAGTCGTAACTCGAATTTACTTTAAGTGTATGCTGAATTTTGTGTGTTAAAATGAAGTGCCTTTTTTTTATTTTGCTTAGAAATAGCAAGTTTTTTTTTTAATTTTCATATTTTTGTTTATAGTTTTTAGCAATTGAAATATGTCAATTCGAACTGCATTTAAGTTTTATTAATTAACTACTTTTGTAAGGCGGAAAAGATTAAAATATCTTTAAGCTGTGAGTGTATGCGCAATTTTGTGAGGTACTGTATATTTAGATTCGTAAAAAAAATGTGTCGCCCATATAGCTTGGGACACTTACTACGACTATGCGACTACGACTATATACGACTACTAAGAACATACGGTTCAATACAATTCAACCGCAAAAGGAGCCTTCTTGACTCTCCATTCCCAATTCAGCTGATCGCAATCGAGTTGAAACTTCTCGATATTTTTTTTGCCGGGTATATTTTCCTTATTTCGCACCACTCTCTGTCCTGTTGGTTACTTAAAGTTCAAAAGGTGTATTCATGTTCAAACTTTCCTTTTTACATTTAAACTCTCAAAAAACTGCCTGATAAAAGAATAGGTCAGTAGTCAATTGTTGAACTCGAAGTCCATATGTCTAGATAAACTAGCAATTTACGGTCTAACGATTCACGAGAGTGTTCAAACCGTAGCCATACATTGCAAAATTCAAATTAAAAACTTAAATTCTGAGAAACAACTGCCGGTACACTCATTATGAGCAGAATATTTTAAACCAGGCATTCGCAAAGTAGACAGCGGTGAGTGCGGACGTAAACTAATAAACATAGAATATTAAATAAAGTTAGAAAGAGAGTAGAGTTTTATTTAAAAGGACTGTTTCACGACTTGTTACATAACGATTGTATTGTAGCTGAAATGGACACTTATATTCTTGACAGCACTTCCACATCCACTAAGATACTTCCTACGCACTCTAACATCGAGGGTAGTTATGTTATGCAGAAGATCTCCTTGGAGCACTCCGTGACGCCCCACTGGTAACCGGAGCATTATGCAATCCAATGTAACGAAAAACCGGACAGTCTCTCGAAAAAGGAATCGGAGCTGGTGGGACCTCTAGCATTCCGTAAGCGTATACACGTCTTTGCTCCATAGGATACAGTAACCCCGGTTAGTTGCGTTTGCTAAAATTCCTGTTTTTAGACGCATTTAACCGAGGAACGCTATTACAAGAACCCCGCTAAATTGCTTTTCAGACGCAATAAAGGAAACCACGCTTTAAACGCAATAAAGCCTATTTTAAAAATTAAAGAAACTGTTTTGCCTTCTCCAAAACCATGTTTGAAGAAACTACAACTCCAGACAACCTTATTTCGTTAAACTAATAATAGCTCCGCCCACTTGGGGAAGAGCTCCACTCCTGAACCGTTTGCTAGTCAGATTAGAAGCCTTCGATTTTTAAAGAATGGTATCTTGATTCTGTATAATCCGATTCAGCGTCGACCTGCAGCATCCATATCCTCCAATCCACTTTTGTTGTTTGCCCTAACTTCAGCAATTCGCAACCATTGCTTTAAAGAAAGTGAGGCTTTTTTGTTTGTTCATGGTTGCCTATAAAATACCGAAATGGACATCACGAAATGGATTCAAGCATAATTATTAATCTAATAAATGCAATGTATGCCATATGTACATTCCTAATTATTCATCCAAACACTTGTTATTATTCAGGTCAATCCGCAGCAATCGCAAGACTTTTCGAGTCAAATTTGAAAATTGACTTAGCAACTCTTCTGCACAGAAATGAATTATTACTGAGATAGCCGACTTCACAGCTGATTGCCCCCAAGTCAATCGACGAATTTGAGTGCCTTTTTGACAGATATTCATGAATTTTTGACGGTTATTCACGAAATAACGTAAATGTCGTCCTCTGATTGGTCAATTTGGTTTATGTACACGTTATAAAAAACAGTTGTCAAAAATCTTAAGGGGAAAGAGAGGTAGAAGTCGGGCATCTTTGTAATACTTCATTTCTGCTTCTGGATTTTTTTAAGCCGTAACCACATGTCATTTTGACAATTTTCAACTCTTCTTGATTTTATTTAAGCTATACACACAAAAATGTATTTTTTATTGTGTGTTCAATTATCCAGGAGATTTTATATGCAATTTTATGAAAAACTTATTTATTTATTTATTTGGAAGCATAATTTATAATTAAAATTGCAAATTAGCTACGAAAAGCCAGAGCGAAATAGCCTTAGGCTTTGAAAACTTAACCTTATTCAATGCAATTAACCGGGTAGCGCAGTTAAGAGGGTACGCATTAAAACGGGAAAAGTTGTGTACATATCTTATGGAATTCTCTATTTGCTTTTTCGATTGGTTTAAAGGTGAACGTAATTAAGCGAGCGCCTATTATCCGGGGATTATTGTAAAACTATAATACGAACCTTTGGATAGCGCCAGAGCTCGATGCTTTGGCTTGAGTAATGGAGCAACAGCAAGTGGCTCTATGGCCGATGCTGAGTAAAAAGAGATAAACCTTATTGAACGCTCTGGTCGCAATGAAGTACGCCTGCTAATAGGAGTACTTACCGGGCACAGTGCCATAAGTCTTTTGCAGAAGCTGCGGTCATGAGGGAGAACAGAATGTATCCAACTTCTGCTCAGCAATTGCCATTAAAGGAGGCAGTTCCTTAGAAAGCATTAATTCACGCAGCTGTCGGACTTCAGCAGATGCATATGTGGATCATGATGATTTTTAGCCTAAATGTAGGTCATAGGCACAAACGGTCCAACAAGTTGGTATAAGTGAGCCCCAGCCATAAGGCCGTCAGGATACCCTACACGTACCTACACGAGCATCGGCGTAGGAGCAAGTGGCTGTTTGTTTGCATGGTGTGCTATCCCCAAGTTTCCAAAAGGCTTAAAGGCATAGAATCATACGTACATTACGTAAGTGATGACAACCGCGAGGTGTACCCTGACGCTCGTAGCACACCGATGCGAGTGCGAGTTGTTTGTACTTTGCGACACAAAATTTTTGCTCGATGCCAACACTAAGTGTGCCTTGATGCTCTCTCAGCTGTTATTTTTCTTGTCGTAGCCAATTAAGCAAAAGTGAGCCTTGTCTTTACACAACATTCTGAAGTGATTTCCTCGATTATCAGCGTTTCTCCGACTTGAGTATGTTCTCCGCTAACGACTGAAATTTGGTCTAGTCACAATTTGCTGTTGAGATCGGATTTAGGACACTATCACTGGAATAGTCGATCAGTGCTTGTAGTCTGACTGAGGGTATCACAGGGGACCAACAAGGTCTAACCGTACTGGTGAATTCACCTGCAGCCTCTCCCACCCTATCTACCTATATTCTTCGCAAATTTGCAACTACCACAGAACAGAAATCATACCTCTGTCGCCAATTAGACAGCGGTGATCGCCTCAAACTTTCAAGAGTGTCATTCCTTTTAAATCGTGCTTGATCTCCTGAGAACGTACTAAAAATAGATTAGATTAGATTAGAGCGCGACAAAGGAAGTTCATTGACTGATGTCCTCTATCAGTTACTGATGGACCTTGTGACATCAGTCTCCGACAACACCTCCACCACTCAAGTTAAAGCCAATTCGATGCTCTTATCAATCTTATTTGTCAGGCCATCGACCCGATGGTGGGTCCAAACCAGCTATTGAACCCATCTTCACAGCTAAGGAACGACCGCCATCAACTAGTTCACGCTCTTTTCTAGAAAAGTATTCGAATCGAAGTCGAAGTTGAAGCATGGACATTAAAAACAAAATCATGGACGTCCCCATTGGAGTAAACAAATTAAACACATTCCACGCCAACTGTGTTGCAGTTCAACAAACTCCGCTGGCACGATTACACTGTTTTGTCAGACACACCGGAGAGCAGTCAAAGAAAGCGGACCAAGCGGACAGAAAAACAAAAACAAAAAAAAAATAAATACCCAACTCCTCCGGAAGATTTTAACACAAAATCGAAACAAATAAATCGCGACTTCAATTTTGTTTTTTTTTTTTCTGTAGCTGTTGTTGTTGTTGTGTTTTTGCCCTCCGCGAATCGATGAGAGAAGAAGGCCAACATCCGAAAGAGCTAAGCCAATGCATAAAAAGCGACACGAGAAGACCCGCAGACAACACCACACCAACAGAAACAGTGTCTTCCATCAGAGCTGGTGCCGGGAAACATCGCTCTTGCGTGGGCCCCTCTTCATTCGCGCAACATGCGCGACCATTCCCAATGTGAGTGAGATAAACCATAAACCACTTGGATGCATCTCATCCCGGGCCACAGCTCCAGCCCGGTCCAGGCCATACACACAGACCCAACCGACATGGACAGAAACAAGAGGTATTGCACCTGTATCACGGGAGTAATCTAATTTCAGCTACAAGTTGTTTCCACTCACATCGTACCTTCGAATTGATTTAATTCAATTACCGGGTCCCGTGCAGGAAGGAGCACACACCAGAATGAAGAAGAAAAGAACGACAGAGCCGATGCAAAACACCTCACCCTTGGGATGGCCCCGAACAGCGGCTGTGCAGCGGCCGAACAGGCGGCAACGGCGGGTGGCAGTAATGATACAAACACTCGAAGGAACTGTCTCAATCCAGGGGAGAAGCTCTCCGACTGGCCGAACGGCCTGCAGTACTCGGCAGTCGCGCATGATGTTCCCCTTGTGCACCTACGTGGTCGAAGGCAGTAAGTAACACCATCGAACACAACAAGACAACATGGCACGGAGCCACAAAGAAGACGACAGAAGGCAGGAAAAAAAAAAAACCATATCCAGGAATCCTTTCAAGGGACACGGCCAGCTTACACACAAAACCGACACAATTTAGCAAAACACAACTCAACTCACCGAGTCGTCAATTGGACCCGAGGAATAAATCACGATCTGTGATTTCCTCGACTTTTTTGCTACGGATTTACAAGGCTTCACTTGCCCTCCAGCCCTCCAGCCGCCACCGCCACCGCCACACAAACACCATCGTAGTCACTGGCAGCTCCGGCATCGACGACTGCGACGTACAGCGACGACGACGTCTTCGATTCCGAGACTACATCGACGACTTGTTGATGTCAATTTTGCTAGAGTTTTGTAGATCGGTGCTTGTAGATTGGCCATTTGGGGGCAGACCCGCACCAGCACTACCGAACTGCGAGCACTAACTAACAACAGGAGACTGACGCTGTTGCTGCTGCTGCTGCGACTGCGGCTGCTGGCACTGCCGCTGCAGTCAACGCTGAGCCTGATGCTGATGCATATATAAACCGAAATTAGCTGAAAGAGGAGACTTTGTTCCAAAGAACAGTTAGTTGACCAAAAATTCCTGATTTATGTGGCTGGAGGAGCCAGGAGAAGCCAGGAGGAGCGTTTGTCTCGCAATTAATTTCTGCACAGTTCCGTGAGTTCTTCAGCCCGGTAAACCAGGATCGGAGATGGATTCAAATTAATTTGTTGGGGAGTATCTGCATACACCGCCGAAGTGAGGTGAGAATTGTGGATGTTGCCACACATTGATTGCATGCCGCATAAGCAGGCAGTCACCGCTCGCCCTCGTTCCTAATTAAGGCATGAAACCTGCGGATGGCAGTTTGCTGTGGGCCAGAGTTCAAAGGGATGCATGGCATAACAACTTTGTTGCAGTACTCGAGAAACGAACGAGCGAAGTGTGTGTGTGCCAAATCAATGTCGGTTCAAAACAATGGGCTAGGAGATGGAGTGCCTTCGGAGGGTGCTTCTGGATCGGAGTTCTAGTCTGCAGATTCAAGGAAACACCAGAGCTTTTATTCATTCCGACATTTACTTGAACTCATCGAAAGTTGATAATAAGTGCATGGTTTTTCATGACCAACATGTGTTCTCGGGAGTATGTGGCAAACTATTCGATAAGTGGTGGCAATCAAACCCAAAGATGTAAACAGCGATGTTATGACCCATTCTCTGGTAGCCCGGGAGCAAGCAACGTTGGAATTGAACGTTTGCGTGCCACGAGTGTGAAGAGCACCATTCCCCCAGTACTTCACAAGGTACTTACAGATCTTAGTTAAAGTGGCTAGAAGTACTCACCACCAATTTTGCTCTTTTATAAGACATTTTTAAATGTCCCTTTCAGTGGTTTGCGGTTTGTAAGAACATCTAATCGTCCTAAGTTGTTGATGTAGAATATGCATAAGGAAGACTCGGAGCTGAATACTTTTCGGAACTTTATCCCAGACCTTTCATGCAGTCTCGGTCTTCAAAACAGGCCTTGAGTGTGCGGCCAATCTGGAGGCTGGCTGAAGCAAACCCTGGTGGCCATACAATCATAGTCACCGCATTATTGGTTGAAGAGGTACGGCTGATAAGGCAGACATTCTCTGAGTCTCAATCAGACTTCCTGACTTGACAAAAATGATGAAGATATTGACATTCGATATAAGCATCATAATTGACATTCACACGAAAAACTGACTCAAGACGCGATGGGGTAATAAAACAAACCGGTCACTCTTGACTAATCTGCAACAAATTTCATTTGACGGCTATATCGAGTAGTCCAGCTTTTCGTGACATCAGTAAGCGGTGATTTCAAGTTATGCCTTATGCCCTAGAAACCAGCGTAGGACTATCGGATGTTGCATGCATGTCAAGAACTTTGCGGTCTTCGCGATAGCATTTGCAAGCAGTTTGGACTTCAATTTGGTAGTGGTAATTGGAACATACTTTGACTTGGAATCCTTTCGCTTGGGAAACGCTGCCAGTCCGTGAGTCTGATTGGACAGAACATGTTCAACATTTCGGAGAGAATGCTCTTAGCCAATAGTTAGCCATTGCGAAGTAGAAACTTAAGTTCTTTTCAAAATCAACAAACGAAAGTGTGTAGAAACTTTTAAGGGAACACATCTCTTTAGTGATGGGAACTATCGAATAAAAACTATCGAATTAATTTTTATTCGGTTCAGGCCGTTGGGGTCCGTGACTTCGAAAGATCATGACAGCTGGAGAGTGTTGTTGTTAATAAAAACTATCGAATTGTTCGATAGTTGAAAACTGTTCATTTATTCGAAATAGTCGAAAATCGTTCATTCATCCAATCCAATGAAAAAACCATTCAAATGGTTGAATGATTTTTGTGTACTCAATCCGCCGATGGTGCTCTCAGTGAGAATTTTATGTACACATCATGATACACAGAATAGAATGTAACCTCTTCCCGAACCTCATTTTTTTCATTAATTTTTTGTGTAACGTCACGTGTATGCTACAAATCTGTCAGTTGTATATGCACATTCATTTTCTTGTGTGTAATTTTTTCATATTATCAACATGACAATTTGCGCAATATTTGGTTGCAATACAAATTATAAGGAGAGAGAAAACACAGACAGTAAAGTGAACATTTTGCGTTTCTCAGAAGATCCAAGAGTGGTAAATATTTGGACGCACAAATGTTGGCGAAAAGACAAAGTGAATCTGCAAGCAGCTTTCATTTGCTCCAACCGCCTCACAAAGGAATAATATGTGCGCTATTTTAGACAGGAATTGCTTAATTATTGTCCTAAAAATGCAAGGATTTTGAGGGATGAACGCTGCCATGAGCCCACACCTAAACAGAAAGATAAAAAAGGGGTGAAAGAGCACAATAAAAAAACTATGAAGTTGTGGCAGGATCCTTGGTTAAACAATCTCACAGTCAGGAAGCCCGATTAATTTTTTTTTTTGTAATTTGCGCGTGCTCAAGGGACTGTTATACCCTTATGTGTCCATCAGTATACCCTTAAGCCTACTTTCGGACGCACAGTTAAATTCAGAGACTCGTTCTTCAGCCGCACTGCACGATTATGGAATGCTCTTCCCAAACTAATATTTCCCACAGACTACAACCCGCGGATATTTAAAACCAATGTGCACAGGTACCTCCTCTCCCTTTCTCCCTCTATACCTTCGGCCCGATTAATTAATAACGTAAATTGAGTAAAATGAGCTTCCCGAACTAAACAGGTAAGTTTACTTTTAGGCCAAAGAGTTAGAGTTGCAAGAACCAATTTTGAAAATGCAGTAACAGTTTGACTTGAAGAAAGTAAAGCCATAACTTCAGATCTTCTTTCAGATTTAGTTGCTGATGAGAACCACATATCAGCTGAAGATAATAGCACAGATGTTGCAGTAGATGGGATGGACGACATAAAATACGACGCCCTGGAGTATCCTCTGGACACATACGTGGTAGAGATAGACAAAGAAGCCACTGATCTGACTTGGACAAACGTGCTAACTGAAGGAGGTCTACATAAGCCGAATCAAAAATGTATGGCAGAGTTAGGAAACATAGATAATAGTATAATATGGGTGGCGCTACAGTCCGAGGCGGACCTGGGCCTAGCTTCTCAGCAACCACTCGTGTTGTCCGTGCTATTGTTCTCTCACGCGTGGAAGGGAAGGAAACATAGACGAGCTATTTAATAAATGCAATGGAAATGGATATGCTCTAAGACCAGGAACAATTTATATAAATAGTATGTTCAAATAATGTTCTAATTCCACTTTAAGCCCGCAAATTATTAAAACCTTTTTTTTTGTATGTAAAATGTACTTTAGAATAACAATTCAAAATCTAACCATTTCCGAAAATAGAAAACTAAATAAAACTTTTTCATGAATATGTAATAAATGAATATAAATAAATTATAAGATCTTTACACTGAAATTTAATTTCAATATGAGTTTCATTTACTTTCTTATGACCGAGGGATACAGGTGACGTCACACGGTTTGACAGATAAAGAGTATGATACCTTGTATTCTGTATAACTTGTAAACACATATATAAGCACATTGTCAAGATATTTGCATGAACAATTTTTGACTTGTATGGCTGGTTGGACTATCGAGTCAAATGGGTTTGCAGCTGCTCCCAGCGTGAATTTTGTCTACTGATTAATCTCTGAGAGTGAATTTAGTGTGTGTGAACGATTTTTTCTCTTGTATGGACTTTGGTTGGGAAAATGTTATGTGTTAGTGTAAGTTCTCAATCATTTTGCAACCAGAGGCCTATTCCACAAAATATACATCTCATACATTGTATGATTTTGACACTTCTGCTATATGATTTCTGTTTCTCAGATTTGCTGTATGAACCGCTGTAATACACCATGTATCACCTAAAGTTTACACTGGAAATATGGAAAAGTGGTATGGTTGTCATCAGATTTTTTTCAAATTTGAACATACATTTCATACAGCACTTAAAACTGCTGTAGTCACTACAAACAAGAATTTTGAAATGCGAAAATAAACGAAAACGAGCATTTTTGGGCCTATTAATTTTCAAAAATGTATAATTGTTCATCTTTGTTTTTCAAATGAGACATGTAGGAACGAAAAAATGCTAGTTCGTCAGGAAATTTTTATTAAAAATCATGTACTATTTGGAAAAAAATGTCTTATAATAGCTGAATTAATCTCAATAATTTCGAAATAATATTTTTCTTCATTATTGAGGAACTCCATTATTTAGTTTTTTGTTTGTTTGTAATCCACTTATATTGTGTCTGGGTTTAATTTACAAAACTATTTAGTTTTCAATGAAATTTGTCATTCAAATTAAACGTCAAAATAATAGACATCGTACAACAAACAACATACCATACAATTATTCCAGGGGAATCTGTGAAACAGAAAATTGTATGATGTGTATGATGTATGACAGTTGTGTATGTTGTATGAAATGTATGTGATGTATGATCTGTGAAATAGGCCCCAGATGAATAAGTAATGAATGAATGAAACTATTCGACAGTTCAAATCATTCACTATCGATAGTCCAATTCATTCGATTGTTCCCTTCACTGATTCGTTATTAGTGTTTCTTGTTATTCTTTTGGCGCTACAGTTTGGAGTTGACCTGGGCCTCAGACAATAACACTCCCAAGCTTTCACGGTCTGGAATAGTTCTTGAAGTTCTTCGGTTGACAGTTCCAATCCACCCATGACAACCCAACTACGCAAATTTTTGGTTGACTAAAGGCATAAAGGACAATGTTGGGTATTGTTATCAAAGTAAAGCTGAGATCTTGCCATTTACAGATATATCGGATTGTCTATAATAAACTGACCACAATACATGATTTTAGCGCTTGATTTCACGTAGTTTTTGTATAAATTATATTTCCGCATAAAGCTGAGAGACGATATGGACATAATAGGTCTGTTCCCGTACCCAAAATAAACAACACAAAACAGTGTCCGTACGCCAAAAATTTGGGTTTTATGTCAAATGAGCGATTTCTGGAGAGAGTAAAAAATTCCTTCCCCACCCTGCCCATTTTAACACAAGAAATTTCCTTGGGCAGTTTTTTGGTTTTATGTCAAATGAATTGATGTGTCATATACTCAAATAGTTTGCTGTGCATTTGGTTTTGTTTTCGTATGCATGTGAGATTTCAGACGTGACGCTTCATAAATGACATAATTCACACATTTGGTAAAGCTGTGTTCCCGTACTTTCTTGAGATTTTGCTTCTCTTTGAGAGATTTTTCCCCCACTCCTTAAAAAATGACAGTCTTCACAATTTTGTGCAGAAAGTACGGGAACAGACTTAATATTCTAGGTACATTTTGTTTGTTAGAACAACACTCTCCAGCTGTCATGATCTTTCGAAGTCACGGACCCCAACGGCCTGAACCCGTTTGCGGACATAAGCAAAGATGTCGCCCTTTTCTAGGCTTGCGATGAAATCTCCTAGAACTCTCTCTTAATGTCGAAGCTGGGGCAATTGTTGTATAAACTTTCTAGAACATCACAGAACTCAACCATGACATCGTCGATTACCG
Source organism: Eristalis intricaria (assembly GCA_964034865.1). Classification (NCBI taxonomy): domain Eukaryota; kingdom Metazoa; phylum Arthropoda; class Insecta; order Diptera; family Syrphidae; genus Eristalis; species Eristalis intricaria. The sequence goes on from OZ035874.1 coordinate 56,421,014, forward strand.
GTACGACCAAAGTAAAGGCTCAAAACGTACTCCTTTCTAGAAAAAGCTTCTCAAACTTGGCCGTTCCGGAGGGCTCTTCCACTCGTGAGGGAACAATGGCACTCACAACACGAGCGGGTGCTGTAGAAACTAAGTCGTGGCTGTAGCACCTCCCATATTATATTCTATTATTTAATAAAGGTTGTAAATATGCAAAAGTTTAGTTACTTACCTCTTTTTTATGCATAAAAAAATCGTATAATTTAATGAACCGAAAACTGTCATACAAAAACTGTTATACTTATAAAACAATATCACACGATAGTTTGTAAAAATAAAGCATTTTAATAAATCGAACTTACAGTTACGAACAAAACAATAAAACCAGTAGGAAAAACCAAAGAAAGCGACACTTTAATTGAAAAGAAAAAGTGGCAAAATATGCCTTGATGCCGTGCTTTAAAGGTGAATTTGGTGTGGCAAGAGACTTCAATACATCAGCAATACCATCAATAATGGGGAAGAGTTATTATGGTGTGGGAGTGTTTAGTATGATAATGATATATTATTTAAGATCAAGAAGACTATGGATCATAAAAGGAAATAATGAGGCCATGCTTCCGTAAGCTGTATGCTGGGCATCCTACTGAAATCGCAGCTATGGCAGAACTACGACTTGAAATGCACGGCGGGTAAATGTAAGAAGGTACTTTGAAGAAAGAAAATGTATGTCATAGCTTGTCCCGCCCAATCTACCAAACCATTGGAAAATGTTCTGAGACATTGTTTAAAAATCAATTGGAGTCGAGAAACCAAAGAATAAGGAAGACTTTTGGAATAAGATACAAGTGCCTTGCTAGGCCAAACCAGTAAGCCCTTATCATAGACTGGTCGAGCATTTACCGATGACAGTTCGTGTAGTGATAAAAAATAAAGGGTATTCCACAAAATATTAAAAATATTTCGCAATTTTTGGATAATTTTCTACCATTTTCTACAATTCCTATATAATGGTCTTATTGTCTTGTCCCCTTTACAATTGTGTTTTTTAATTCTTTCGTTTCTTATAAAAACAGGAATTTCCCTTTATTTTTTAATAAATTATATTTATTTAAAAATACAAATAATTGTGTAACAGTGTTCCTACCGTTTTGTCCATATCTGTATGTCTCATAGGAAAATGAGGACAGAGACAGGGCATTCGCATGTTTGGGGAATCCGTTCACCCTCGAATTTTTGAACGGCCAATGCAGTCGATATAAGCTAGATCACTTCTGTTTGACTTCACTTCAATTTCAGAGCAACATCACCTCCTCCAGAACCTCTTTATTTCCCCACAAAATTTAAATTGAATTCCAATTCCCTGGACACGAATGCTCGATCGCTTGCCGACATCTTCACCCCATCATCACTGGGAAAAGGGCTTTGAGGTGAAAACTTCCTGCAATAAAAGAAGAGAAAAAATACAATAAAACCAAATCAAAATGAAATGAAAAACAAACGCAGAGTCCAGAGCGTGTGATTGTCAGTCGAGGGAGCACACAGAAAATAATAAAACCTCAGCCATAACAAGCGCGAAATGTAAAATGCAAATTTTGCGCACTCACTCGGCTCGAGTAATTTATTGAACGATTTTACTAGATCAAGAGAGTATTTTCCAATTGGCTCCGATGGACGGCAATGGACGTGGACTCGGATTCGAATTTGTTCCGTATGCCCGTTGCCGACTTGTTATTCATTTCCCATCCCCCCTGGAGTGTATACTAAAGTTGTGCTAATTTATTTTTTGTGAATATTACAGTGGGAAATCTGGTGAAGAACGTGGCTTTTATTAAAGCCGGCTGCAGGAGGGCTTGTTAGCAATTGCATAACGTGCCTTGCCTGTTATAGATTAGTTTGGAATTTTTCCGCTTCCAATTGGCTTCTATTTGGGTGGCGGACTTGAGTGAAACGGTAAAGCTGTCGCTTGTGCCGAGGACCTCGGGTTACCTTTCCTCTTTGTTCCAATGTCAACAAGTTCGGGTGCATTGCGGATTGAGATTTAGTCGAGTGGTGGCGAGGAGATGCTTTGTCTGTTCCTGGAACACTTCCGACAGACGACAGAACCCGAGGTAGGCTGGCGATTGGATGGGCAACGCTGAGCCTATGGAGGCAGTATCAATGTAAGCTATCGCGTACACGTTTCACGAAACAAGAATAAGACCCCGATCAAGATAAGTCATGCTTACATGTGCGGTGCCTACGGACATCACAGCAAGTCACTCCCAACGGAGTAGATGATGGCGGTGATGACGACTGACCACCGGTCCACCAGCAGATGAGACCCATGCCCACTCTAAGGCATCATGAGTATGTTTGCGAACCTAATTGAGTTTATATGGTTGCGTTAAGTACCTGGGGAGGACGACATCACCGTGGACACAACAACAACCGAGGTGAGAGTCAAGTGTCATTTTCGTAAATAATTCAGACATCTGCATGCAGGACAGCGATGCACGTTGTTCCCCGGCAGTGCAGCAGAAGCATCTTGCTTGTGCTGTACACAACGAGTTCTATGGAACGAGAATGGATGGGGATGATGTTGGGTTCCGTGGAAGGAAGTTGTCATTGTCGGTGCTGCTTAGCTAAGGTGACATCATGTATGGTATTAGGGTAATGGCTTAATCATGAGAAACGTGAAGATGCGGAGATAGAATGTACGTAGAATGCAGTAGCTGTGGAAGATGTTGCGGCGAAATGATGACAGTGATGGATTTGAGCGCTGCGTGTTTTCTATGGAAGTTGATGAAGTGATTATAAGCTTTTTCTGTTTACCTAGTAACTGGCTGAATCGGGAAGGTTTTAAAGGGAGTTTGGTTCTAGCAGAGTATTTTGTTTACAAGGGAAAGAGGTATTTATTCTGCAGAAGGGGTTGAGACGTCCCCAAGTGACTTTGAAAGTTTTCCGTCATCCTGAGGAAAAAGTCTCAGAGCCATCACAATTTGCATTTAATTCGCACACTCATTACCATGATATGCTCATGACATGCACATTCATCTCGGAACTTCCAGATTCTAATTTGTCTCCACTGTTCTTGAGGGCTTTGATTCCTTCTAAAGTCCGAGGTGGAAATGGGTGTCAGCCAACAAGCCTCTCCAACTAGCACGATCTCTGGCTAGCCGCCTCCAGGGTCGCACGCCAAGACGTTTGAAATCATCCTCCACCTTAAACGTGGGCGTCCTCTGTTGCGTTTTTTTTTATAATTTACGCGTGCTCAAGGGATTGCTAATACCCTTATGAGTCCGGGGTCAAGACAGAGCACGGTCCGAAGGTATAGAGCGAGAAAGGGAGAGGAGGTACATACGCATTTTGGTCTTAAATATCTGCGGGTTGTAGTCTGTAGGAAATATTAGACTGGGAAGAGCATTCTATATTCGTGCAGTGCGGCTGAAGAACAAGTCTCTGAATTTAACTGTCCGTCCAAAAGTAGACTTAAGGGTATACTGATGGGCATTCCTGGCGAGACAGGTGTTGCGGACAAAGAAGAGACGGTACATCGATGTTCGAGCGATTTTAATGACTGCGATATTATTGCCTCTTATAAGTTTTTTTCGCCCGCATTTGGATTCTATCAAGTAGGTGCAGGGTGGCCTTGGGGGCACCCGACCAGATATGAGCGTTAAACTCAAGCTTGGGGCGGATGTACGCCTTATAAATTAAAGCTAAATCAGAAGGGGTGGAATATTTCTTGATTAAGGAAACCTAAACATTTCGCAGCATTTTTTGGCGACCTCAAATATGTGATCGTTCCAACTAAGTGTTTTCACCGCAGATCTCCTAAGGTCTATGCCGCACCTAATCACGTACGCCGATGACTTAGTGGCGTACAGATCTGGTCCGAAGGTAGAAGTCATTAATACCTTGTTGCAACGTGACTTTGACAATACTTTGACATATTGCGATGACTGGAAGCTGTGATCAACTTCCAGAAGTGTGAAACTGTCCTTTTCCGTACCCCGCTGGCCATGGCCTCAAGGGATACGCGCGTAAAGTGGAAGAAGTTCGGCATAGTTGACCCCCAGGTTCAGCCGTTAGCCGTGAAAACTGTAGTTAGATATCTTGGCATTCGGTTGGATCATTTTCTGTATTTTAACAAACATATAGAGAAGGCCTTGACCAATGCTAGAAAAGCCTTTGCTGTGGCAAGTAAGCTGTTTTACAGCAGCCAACTCGATACCAGGGTGAAGGTAATCTGCTACATGGCCCTCATAAGGCCAGTCATGGTATATGGTTGTCCCCTGTGGTTCAACGTGAGTCCTTCCCAGATGGAAAAGATGAGGGTGTTCGAGAGACGGTGTCTTAGGACTTGTCTCCGGTTGTATCGAACACCCGAGTCTGAGTACAAGAAGTACTATCCTAACGAGGTCCTGTACAACAGGGCAAACGTGAAGAGGATAGACAATTTTATCATTAAATTAATAAGAAGTCACACTGCAAGAAGTATGACTTCTACCAACAGTCTGATCTTCGGGGCTTACTATCCCAATTATATGTACCATGAGAGGGTGCGCCACAACGGCTTTGTCCCACCTGAAGCGTTCCTCTATTTCGATTCGATCGGTTTGATCCAGGCCACGGAAGGATGTTCTGTAATCTACCACGCGATGCGCCGAATAGTTGACAGGCGACTCCTCTACGAATCGGATGTCATCCGCGAACACGAAGATCTTCTCCGGAGCGATCCCTGGTCTTGACAGGAGAGAGAGTGATAAGGAGCGGCACTTCTTTTTGTGGTTACACCAGAACCAGTCTCCGCCTTCGCCGCCCCGATATGATATTAATGGTTTAGTTGGTATAACGGCCCAATTACCTAGTTGTAAGGTAGATTAGAAAAAAAAAATAAAAATAAATAAATAAATAAAAAAAAGGTCCACGTGGATGTGGGTGTGTGGATTATATATGTTACGCATATACATAACATACACGCCCTTGTGTACACGTCCGTAGTATTACGGACATAGATTAAGTTAGATTAAGTTTTTTTTTACGTTTTTTTAATAGGTAATAGGGTTTAGGTTTAGATTTAGGTTAGGTAATAATAAGAATGTATAGAGCGCCAAGTTTTTCTTAGTTTTCTTGGCCAGTAAGTATTAAACAATAAAGTCTGCCCAAACGCAATAAAAACAATAGTTTAGACGCCGAAAGGCAAATAGTTAGTTAGATTAGAATATTTTAGAGTACCCGCGAAGGGTCAGTAATATAGAATTAACTACATGAATTGTTGGATATTATGATGTTTATGTCATTTTTGTCTAGTATAAGTTGTCCTGAGAATTAAATAAAAATGAAATTATAAAAAAAAATGTTGTGTTGTTACACCTACCAAGGATGGAAAGTTTTCCGGTTTCATCGACACAAGCGCCATTCATGGATAATGGCTGATTATCACGGTTCGCTTGAGCAACAGCAAAAAGCATTCAGTTTTTGAAGCATTGAATTCCACTCTATTGTTCTATGCTGACAAGATCGGAATTCAATGTGCTTAACATACGCTGCCGTTCCAGTTCCACTGCCGAAGGGAGGGGTCGTGGGTCTTCGAACGAATATGAAAAGCTGAGGGTGCTGTCATCAGCGAGGGAATGGATTGGATTAGAAGTACCAGACAAGAGAGCATTTATAAAAATAAGAAAGAGTGTCGGAGACAGAACTCTGTTGCGTTGTCCCACGGGTTCGTTGATTCCACCATGGGCCAAATCCACTTTTGCAATCGAAGAGTACGTTCACAAATCTGCTGGCCCGGATGGTATTCCCCCAATATTTCCAGCTTTTTCATCTATCCTACACTTGAGGTCTATTGCCGAGAAGATGGAAAGCAGCAATTGCTTAGCCCGACAGTGCGCGAGGAACTCGGCGTTGAGCAGCTGCCTCTTCGAACGGAAAGAGCTATGCCTCGTTGCTTTGGTCACGTAGCAAGTATGTTCCCAACTATCACGACTCCCGAGGCGAGCATTGAATGCGATTCCATCAGGTAGGCGACCACTTGGCAGACCCAGGATGAGATGGTTGGACCAAGTCCATAAGCTCGCCTGGTTACGCTTGAGTTTCTCTCTCTTGAGTTAGAGTCCATGGCGGATGATCGAGTTGCCGGGAGATCTCTCGTGCGTGGTTTACCCCCGCGACACCTTTAGTGAATCATGCGGGTCAGAAGATGATGATGATAAATAAGCATTTGGATTTGCCTCCATTCAGACACAAATCGGTTGTTCATAGGATTCTGTTAAGATCAGAAAAACATCTTATAAACACCATCTTCACCATTTCTAGCTTCTACTTAGTTGAGCTTGCGCATCGGATCAAAATTATGCAGTTAGTTCTGAACGAGATTCGCGATCAGATACGCAGTGCTATTTGTTCTGAACTAACAACTACGAAATATACATTTTTATGACTTGTCCGTCTGTTCGTTTGAAAAATCGTCTATATATCGAAAACGGTGCGTTTTATTTCGCTTTATAGAGAATGCATTACCAGAACGCTTCTTTTGAGTCCTAAACCGTGCTGCTGCGCCCAATAAAAGGTAGAAAAAAGTGTCGGCAAAAGTGACTTATAGGATCTTACCATGAAAAATCGCCCATGTATCGAAAACGGTACGATGGCTTCTAGGCATTCCTTTTGGACATCGATAGAGGATCCAATGACTTAAGGCACTCGCGAGTTCTCTTCATGAACATCGTTATGAAACCTTGAAAAGACCATACTATACCCAAGAGAATACTGTGCTGAGCTAGACATTTCAATTGCAGGGCGGCCAGGCAAAAAGACTGAAGATGCTGGTTTGCTGTTGGAAAAGGCAACACTACAATCCATGTTAGAATGTCAGGACTCATTTTACAATGAACTTATTCATCGGTCTAAGGCCATGGAAGACAGTTTTAAGACAGACAGTTTTAAACCCACAATATTGTTTTATCCAGCGAAAGAAGAACTGTTGTTCGAATGCTGACCTCGGCCAAGATTCTTCCGATGACCCGCACGGTATCTCCCCCAGGTCATGACTTCATCCACATGCAATGTCCAATGATAAACATCAATCCAACTTGTGAATGTGGAAATCACCATACTTCCTAGCAAGCGTTAAATGCATCCGCAAAATTTACTTCACTCAAACCATCACCACGATGCCAGCGAATATAGAAATAATAAACAGCATCGCCGAGTAAAGACGCATCATTACATATGCCCACAGGTCATTGCCTGGGGGGAGCCAAGCCATGTAAATCACTTACATAATACAGTAAGCTCCTGCAGGCTGGTGTGCACCCGACGAGCGACTGCCGCTCCCATTGGTCCGCCAACCCTGGTGCACAGAGCCTGAAAGTTAGGTAACTGCATCCAACAGGAATTTCAATGAATTTCACACCCGAACTGAAGTAACTGTGACAATAGAATTGCAAATACAAGGTGGACTGAATAGCCGTGCATTCACCCTCAGCCCAGTGTTGAGACAGACGTCGGCACCCACTTACGCTTGCACCCTTTCTGTGAGGCGTCAACGAACGCATGCGCATGCAAATCAGTAATCAGTCCACCAGGACAATACACGTTCGACCGAAAGGGAGAGTGAAAGAGAGAAGCAAAGCAGCTCTAGGCGGACGTTGCTCCTTGGCCAGTGAACCGACCTGATTGAATTTTCAGGAAGGATACAGACTGCGATGACAGGAAGAATATTCGCGCCGCCAGAGGGCATCGAACTCCCGTTTATGCCGTCCCACTACAATGCGACCAGTGTACAGTTGCAATGAACTTTTTCCTTGCGCGAGGCTTTTAACGAGGCCGCAAACAACGGCGCGGCACGGGTTGCTCGACAGATCTTGTGGGTTATGCCGCCGACAGGGCGGTCAGACGGGCGGAGACTTTTGCATATTTGGGAAATGCTTGCTTGCTTGATTCTGTTTGTGTTGCGTGCCTGCTGCAAGTATTACTATGGATCGAGATGTTCAATTTGAATGCCTAACCAGATGCAGTGACGGTTAACATAGTTCTGTGCGGTCTGTGCTCCGTGTGGATGTTTTCGAATGGAGACGTTCTGGCAACTTGGAATTGCAAAGTGATCATTGTAGTCTTCAAATGTGATGAAATGAGTGAGGTTATGGACTTAAGTATTCCTTCCTGTAAAAAGGGTGATCTGTCGACATTCTGAGGGAGGGCCTGTACTGAGAGGGAAATGGTGAACAATTAAAATTCACCAAGAGTCTGTATTTTTAAGTGGATGGGAGATGGATTTAATTCTATTCTTTGGATATGGATACACGTGCTTCATTGATGAAAATTTGCTGTCTGTTGATGACACAGAGCTTAATTTGTTCCCTTAACGAGTGAGTGATTGTGGGTTTATGCCGACTACCAGCGGTGAAGTTTGAAACGAATAAAAGTACATCATTGTCAGTGACTCAAGAGAAACGGTTCAATTAATACGAAAGTTAGTGTGTCACGAGTTGTCGACTCTTTCCGGTCCCAGGACACGTTATGAGAAGTAAATTAAAATACACTACTTTCCTAATTTTAAATTAAGAAACAACACACCTATTTCATTCTTGTCTTCATGAATTTATACAGAAATATGAACGAAACATTTACTTTAAGAAGAAAGAGAGTTAAGAAAATAAATGTGTATGAAGGTTATAGGATAATTTCAAATCTAGAATAGAAGGCTAATGGAATAGCCTATCCATTAGCCTTCGACAGTGAGAAACTACAACCAAGTCCTTCCAAAAGATTCCATAGCCACAGTGGGGTTCTTAGGTGAAGGTCCCCAAGATTTGAGCACAAATGAAGTGTTCAATAACATCGAACCATTTGAAAAAGTCTAGATTAACTTTCTATGCTATCTAACTATCTAGGATCTTTGCCGATCGAGTCTCCGGGAATCTCTCTCTAAGTTCGTCGCCAACTGCGAAGACAGTCGGTCGAAGAAGATTGGGGACGTTGTCAAGAAGCCATCAAAGATGCTGCCACTGATGTGCTGGGTTTTACGGCACCACCTAGAAAAAACCCCATGGTTTGACAACGAGTGCAGGCAAGCACATGCAGCGAAGCTTGAAGCCTACAGGGCAATGCTACAACGAACAACGACAGCTGTTAGTGAGCGCTACGAACAGAGACGAAGGACCGAGACCTTCTTCTCTTCTCAGGAGAAGCTTTTCACACTTCGGCAGATCCTGGAAGAGGCCCAAGAGATGACAGCGAGCAGCAGTTTTGATATTCCTGCCAAACTCGTCAGGTTGTGCAGGATGACGAAGGAGAATTCTCGCTGCTTCTCATTCTTCACTGTCAAAAAAGGTTTTAGAAAAGGCGACGCGATGTCATGTGATTTACTTAACATCATCCTGGAGAAGATCGTGCAAGACTCACACGCCAACACTAGAGGCACGATCTGCCAGAAGTCCGTACAACTGCTAGCATACGCGGATGACATTGACGTGATTGGCAGAACACAGCGAGCCGTCAATGAACCGTTTGCTGGTATTGAAGCGGAGACGCCAAAATGGGTTTAGCGGTGAACGAGGGTAAAACGAAATATATGCTGTCATCGAGAAAGGACGCACAACATCGATGACTTGGCCAAAACGTCACCATAGGCAGCTATAACTTCGAGGTAGTGAAGGACTTCGTCTACCTCGGCTCGCAAGTGAACAGTACGAACAACACCAGTACCGAGATTAAACGCAGAATTACTCTTGCCAATCGCTGTTTCTCTGGGCTCAAGAGGCAATTGAGTAGTAGAGTCAACGCAATAAAGGACGCCCACGGAACCGATGGCACACCCAGGTAGAGAAGGACCTCAATCGACTTGGACGGCGCAGTTGGAGACAGCTGGCTAAGGATTGTGCCGGCTGGACAGGCTTTCTGGTTGAGGCCCAGGTCCACCCCGGACTGTAGCGCCACCAGAAGAAGAAGAAGAAGAACTAAATTATCCTATATATACCCCAGCCACCTTAGGCGCTGGATCCGTAAACGCATGGCTAAGCTCAAGAACGTGTTTGGATCTTTATCCGAAAGATCGCAAGCAGAACTTTTCTCTGTCTTGACTTTTCATGTCTTGTAAAACAACGGGCCTACTCTGGATTAAGTGTGACTGCAACTCATGTCAGTCAGCACCACTAAACTATCCTTAGCTTTGATTTATAGCAAGACATATTGATCCTTCGAGAGAGAGCTCTATTACGCAATTGCCTTCTGAACTCAAAGGAGCATCGGTTGGCAAGAGTTATTGTGCGTTTGATTTTTGTCCAGACAGAGAGCATATTCTTCATTTACCGCCATTTACTGCCTTGTGCATTTTAACCGCTTACCAGTGTTAGTCGTGACTGCCAGGTGGACGAACTTCTGCAAGCTTGGGCCTCCAGTGTTGAGGTGCTAGTTGCATGTGTTCAGAAGGATCATTGTGTCAAGCCTATCGCATTCAAGTAGATGCTTCCTTTGGGAAGAATTAAGCAGTTAAACCGAAGTTTTTTTTTCTTTCTTTGCAGGAGCCCTGTGGCCGACGCTGACAAAAAGAGATAAACATTATTGAACAGCTTTAGTCGCAAGGAAGTGCGGACGCTAATATGAATCCTTACCGGGCACTATGTCATTGGTACGATTACATCTCGACTGGAAATACCGTACAACGACTTCGGCAGAAGCTTCAGTGATGAGGAAGAAATGGGAACTAACCAGCATTTGATCAGCGAATGCCCAGCCCTAGCAAAGAAAAGAAAGCAGTTCTTGGGACAACACTACTTTGTAGACCTGGAGGACTTGAACGGTGTAGAAGTGAAATGGTTTTAGTAGTAAAAGAAGGTCTCATGGTAATACTGTGAAAGCTCCCATAACCGGACAGCGATGGTCGCACTTGTGTCCGCCAAAGAGAGTTGTCCATCCATGGGAATATATGGAACTTCCCTTCAAGATCCATAATAATAATAATACAATATGGGTGGCGCTACAGTCCGAGGCGGACCTGGGCCTAGCTTCTCAGCAACCACTTCTCTCACGCGTGGAAGGGACCTACAGTTTAATGCCGACTCCGAACGGCCAAGTTTGAGAAGCTTTTTCTAGACAGGAAATACTCTTTGAGCATTGTCAGTGACTCGAAAGAGGTAGAGCCGTGAATTATGATAGGTGGTAAATTCGGGTATCGAACCTGGCACCCTCTGCGTAGGAGTCGACGCACTAACCCACTACGCCACGGCGACCCACATCAACATCCATAGTTGTTAGAAATTGTCCGCCTAACTTAGTTGTCCGTAGTAAGAGCTCTCACTGCATAGTATTATCCATCAAGAGCACAATGGACCCAACTTGTTGGTCTAAGTGAGCCAAGACGGTAAGCCTGTATTGGAATCGATATACCTAACGACCTAAGGCGTTAGACTGGATGGCGCAGTTGAAAGAGTGCCTGCCCCTAGTTAGCGAGGTTCGAATCCCAGTGAAAGCAAAGTTAATACGTTTTTATCTGGTTTTCAAATCTGGTCCTGTCACCATTTGCCGTTGGGATCAAATTAACGACACTGCCACTGGAGTAGTCAATCAGTGGTAGTAGTCTGACTAGGGGTATCACAATGGACAAATATGGTCTAAGTGTGCTGGTGAATTGACTAGCAGCCGCACTACATAGCCCTACCTACCCTAACGACCTGAGGCATACTCTCACATTGTTTACCTAATTCAGACCTGATATCAGATCGTTATTGGAAGACAAAGCTTACACGTTGTAACTTCGAACGATCTTTAAGATAAAACTATCCATCCCGGGGAAAGATTAGGCCGTTGTACGAAACATCATAAAGCTGGAACTTCTTGTGGTCAGATCAAGGTGAAGGGACAACCGTAAGTATGTCCGAAGACACTGGCTCTTCTTCGTCATCTACGTAGGAAGGCTCCCGTTGCACCACACTAGCTTGTTTGAGACCTTTAAGCAGAATACCCTTTATTTTAGACGCGTTAATAGGTTATTATTAGGCTGGCAGTTCTGTGTTTCTCGATTGCGTTGGATGCTTGCGGTGTCTTTAAACATTGCCTGTTTTTAAAGACGAGCGTCCAGTGTGATGGAGCTGATCAGCCCTGGTATTAAGATGGCTGCTGTAATGGAACCCCCTTGCTACCAAAACAGCGTTCTCTGTCGTTATGCTCATATTGATCTATTCAAATGCAAGATCAGCCAGTTTCTGTTCATATCCTTTGCAACCACGTGCAGCCCTTGGATGGGCAACATGTAAGAGTTACTCGTTGAGTTTCATTCGAAGTCACGTTCCAAAAAGACACCGGTTACTTCTTCCTTCGAATGTGCCCGAAATCAAACGCTACAAAATGCGGCATGTTACCTCTAGGAACCTACAGCAGTCAGTCGGAAGGCTTCCGTGTCTAATCACACATCAAACGACCAACTGGTAAATCTCTTTCACGGTACTTGCCTTGACGTATCAACGTCAACAAAATTGCTGATGGCACTTGCTCGGCTTTCGTTCGTCACTTCCTCACTCGTCGAAGATCTCACTTTTACATTATCACAAGCCCCAAAATTCCAAATTGACCATAAAACATGCGATTAGTCTTATGCTCGTAAGCCCCGAGTGATCCCAAGAATAGCTATCAAATCTCACGTCTTATTTATGCCCGTCGTGCGGACCCGAAAAGGGCTTAGGAAACTTTGAAGACCGTAGAAAGCTGGGCAAATCTCTCATCTCATAATTAATTCAAATGATTGAGCACATGATCCGCACAAGGCTGCGGCACGCGGGAGGAGAGAAACTTCAAAAGCCCGTCTGAGTAGCTAATACACCTCATCCACTTTGGGTGTCGAATAAATCATTTCACCGCTTCAGCGGTGGCTCAACAGCAGGAGAAACCTCCCGACAGCACCGTGAGTGCTGGCAGAGTGCAGACAAGCCGACACAGAGAGGGGGAGGGTGTCGCACTGTTGATTGGCGGTCGGGATCCTCGATGATCCTCATTAGCCCGCTGCGCACGTTTGTGATTATTATAAATTCTTCCAACTTCATATTTTGGATATCTATTTGCGGCTAAGGTTGCGGTAACCCCCGCCTCAACTTTCCCAACGAGTTGCATATCAATGAAGAGGAAACCGAAGATTTCATTGAGAGGCAAGCGATGTCACAATAAATCAGCGCCACAACGCGATGTTGACGAAGATGACGATGATGGCGGTGATCGTGCCTCCCCACTCGGCGGCGAGCACCAGACTTCCCTGCGCATCCATAATAGCGCACATGTGCGACCAATCAAACGATAACATTCATCATCTCTAGGGGCGCATGCATGTGAAGACGAACGGTGTCTTTGCCGCGGAGGAGCTGCCAGGAGATAGATGGATCTCAAGCATGTGCTCGGTGGCACGGAGTGCTCCGGCTGCGGAGCAGTTTTCCCGGAAAAGGGATTCCATGGAAGAAATGGAAATATTCAATTTATTAGTGCACCGTGCTTGGTCTCCCTCCTGTGCGGCGGAGTTATGATTATGAAATCCTACGATTGTCATAACTCACGATTTTCCCCGTGTACGAGAGCGGATAGATTTCTCTGGCTGCCGTGGCCGGAGGGCCCATAACTTACGGTGCGCGCGGGATAATTAAATGCGAAGGGATTTTGTGATCGCTCGCTATGTAGGATTGCTCGCTTTCTTGCATGGGGATTTGGTTTCCCTGCAGACGACTGGTCTCACCTAAAAGGAGGTGTATTTGTTTATACACGTACGATGTGCTCCCGCTGTGGCTGAGGAGGTGATTGGTGATAACTACCGGGTCGGACTTGTGACGACGCGACGTTCCCAGGAATGTCAACTTTGCCCGAATTGATTGGAATTATTCTGCTGTCTGTGCACTCTTCACAGGGATGTCCCTTCGTGTGAAGCCAATTGCAGTTGGATGTGTGATTTCTAATTGGAACGAAGATGGGAATAGATTCGTGGGAATCTTGGATTTTAGATAATTGTCCTAATTTTAGTCTCTGTTTGGGTTGGTGTTCACTGTTCAGATCGGTCACAACTGATTGATCTGATTGATGAATGTCAGTCATTCAACTTTGAGGCTAAATGCTCTTGAAGCATGTGGTTCCATCTTGGGGGCCATATTTTTTAGTACTCTTCAACAAGCTCATCGCTTAAAGCATTTGTACAGACTTTGATCATTAGAATTCTTATATTCAATGAATTAGCTTAATCTTTTAGTTTTGATGTCACCCTTGCCACCCACAGGGTTCCATCTTAAGCTATCTACCTTTTGTAGTTTTTAAACACTTGTGGCTTTAGCACAAAAGTTAATAATTGAAAATTAAAAATTATATTCAGTGCATGAATCTGGCTCAATCAGATTCATGGCTAGTTCCTCGCAAACCTCAGGGTTCGATCTTGGGGTCCCTATTTTTTAGTACTCTTCAATAGGCTCTACTCTTAAGGCATTTGTACAGACTCGGATCAATGGAGTTATTATATTCAGTGCATTAACTAATCCTTTTTGCTCTGGAGTCCAACCCTTGTCACCCACAAGGTTCCATCTTAGGGTACCTAACTTTTGTAATTTTTAAACGCTTTTAGATTTGTCAGAAAATTTTATAACTGAGACTATTCAATGCTACATTCACTATATGAAAAATGAAATGTTTGCGGGTAAATGCTCACTTATCACAAGGTTCCACTTTGGGCCCACTATTTTTTGTATTTTTAAACAAGTTCTACACTTGTACTACTATTAGATACTTTGATAACAGAAAATATTCAATATTACGAGGGTGGTCCGATAATTAGTAAGCCTCACAGCCCAATGGCGCCACTATCGCACAGTACATTCTCATAAACGAATGGGAGCTGAATCGGGCTATTTTAGAAATTTTAGAAAGGTGGAAAAATAGCAGTGTCTTTCGCTGATTCGATTATGGGTTTTGGAAGAGTAATCGCTCATCGAAATAGAAGTTGGATTGGATGCTATGTACAGTAACTCTTCTCCTTCCATGGCGACTGTCAAAAATTGGTTTAACGAGTTTCAACGTGGTCGCACGTCGGTTTTTGATCAGCCACCCCCAGGGGCCACGAAAACGGCTAACACGGAAGATGACAGACAAAAAAGATGACGTGACAAAAATCCTCGATCTCGTATTGGCCAACCGCCTCAAACTTTTTTCGGTACTCTGCCTCACTGTGCTCCGGTTGGAGGTGCCTGAGTTAGCTGAGAGAGTGAGCATCTCAAAAACCACGTGGGTCATAACCTGCATGAAATATTGGGCATAAGAAAGCTGTCTGGACGATGAGTGCCGCATTTCCTCCGAACAACAAAACCTCCGCTGTTGCCACGGCCTAGTTGGTCGCATTTTGCTACAAACTACTGCGACATCCACCGTATTCTCCAGATTTGTTCTAAATTTAAAAGAATCACTCGCCGGGCAGAGTCCAATAAGGAGATTATCGCCGCCAAGGAGGCCTACTTTCCAGACCTCCGGAAAACCTCAAGTGTATCGAGCAAAAATGAGACTATTTTGAGAAAAAAATCGCCACTATCTCAAAATATTCGTTTTTCTTTTGCAGCCTGAGTACTTATCGGACCACCCTCGTATAATCAGTGCATGAACTTTGGCCATTCAGATTTAAGTCTATTTCCTTGCAAACCACAGGGTTCCATCTTGGGTTCCTTACATACAAGCTAATCCTACGCCCTTCTCTGTTTTTCCAAAGGCAATTGAAGTGTTGTGTTGCAAAATAAGGAAAGATCCCAACGATGTCTAAGTTGGTCTGTTGATGACGTTTTCGTATCCAAGACTCAAACCAAAATTATCAAGGACATCAAGGACACATAAACACAATATCCCATATTCCTCATAAACCCAGTCTGTGAATAGTTTCGGAGACCACGGATTCACTCAAGTCGTCATATCTAGAGCTTCCCAAGCCTTTGGCTTGGCTCTTGGGACTCAATCATAGCCAATCTCAGGAATAATTGCATTCACAAGAAGCAACCTCTTGCAAACCCCTCAAACAAAGCCACAGTCTTTAACAGGAACAGTCATACAAGTCTTGCTCAATTGAAAGCAAACAAGATCTCATTAATGAAGACATAAACACCAGTCAAGCCCTGTTATCCGCACCAAAAATAGGCTCACCGGCACAACGAAAAGCCAATCGGTGACCCCAATTCGGGCACACATTCACCCACTATTTCGCAAGTGCAGAGCTCTAATTCCACATAATTGGACCGCGGCGGGTACATTCGATTTGGTTTTTGTCAATTGTAAATGTTAATTTGTTTATTGCCGCTCGGCTCTCGGTGCATCCGCGCCGAACAGATGTTTAGCGACCTGTTTGCCATTGTTAGAGGTTCACCGCACAGCGGTTCGGTGTATTTGGTTGCGAAATACATATCAGGAGCATACAACTTTTCCTTTTAGTCTCTCTCTCTCTCGCGCGCACTGACTTATTGCAAGGTTTTGCGACAAAGTCGCTCTCAGCAGCTCGCGATGTTCACTCGCTTTCCCATTGTTAATTTGTGACATATGCGCTCGGCATGTATGGCGTTGTTCAGCTACACCTGCACATTAGCATAGTGCTGCCGCGATGCTGCTTCTGGTGGCTACCCTAATTTGGCCAAAGAGCTACATACACAGATCAGTGCACTCCTTGGTTGGTGTTATGTCACAATGAGAGAAACCACTGTGCAATCTTCGTTGGCGGTACATGGATGAGTGGCTCAGTTCAACATGCCGAGACATGTGTAGCTGGGTTAACGAAAGGGAATCGCTCGTTACTTTTCGATCGGTGAGATGAGGTATGAAGACATCGTCGTCCCTGCATCCAACCGTGACGAGCACCATCCTGCTCAGTGCTGGGTTAAATGTTTCCCAATTGGAGGTGGTATTTCTACGAGCTCTCTTGCAGGTGGAATTTTTGTGGTTTTCCAATTGGGAAATTGTCATTGCAAGGGGAATGGTTTGGAGACGAGCTATAGTGGAGATTCAGTACAGTCCATGTGCGCGAGATGGTGCTGGAAGTCATTTTAGTTGTGATGACTTCCGCAAGGAGTTTGAATGTTTCCCGCCCTAGAAAAATAAAAACCATGGCGAGACTGTAGTGCATGGCAGCCTATGCTCTAAACAGCTCGTAATCCAAGAAAATCATACCGGACAACCAGTTCGGATTCCGAGCGGGGCATGATACCATTAATGCCGCGTCAAAACTGGTGTCCGACATACAATGGAATAAAAACAAAAATCAGTGCACGGGTGCCTGCCTGATTGACTTAGAGAAGGCGTTCGACACCGTTTGGTTAGAGGGCCTCTTCCTCAAGTTGGTCAGGCTTGGCATAAGTAAACCATTGCTATACATGATCTATGACATGATAACAGGTAGAAAGTTCGTTGTGAAAAATGGTGACGTAACTTCCACTACGGTCTTTAACATTAAAAACGGTCTGCAACAGGGGGCCATTGGTTCCCCGATCCTGTTTTCCATATTCACTGCAGATCTTATAGGTTCCATGCCGCACTTAATTGCGTACGCCGACGACCTAGTTGCGTACAGATCAGGTCCGAAGGTCGAGGTAATAAACATCTTGTTGCAGCGTGACTTCGAGAAAATCCAGCAATTTTGCGACGACTGGAAGTTGCTTATCAACTTCCAGAAATGCGAAACTAGTCTTTTTCGAACCCCGTTGGACAGGGCATCGCGGGATACGCGCCAAAACTGGCGTAAGTTCGGCATAGTTGACCCGCATGGTCGGCCGTTAGCTGTAAAAAGTGTAGTTAGATACCTAGGCATTTGGCTGGATCAATATCTGTATTTTGACAAACATATAGATATTGCTCTGACGAAAGCCAGAAAAGCCTTTGCTGCGGCAAGAAGGTTGTTTTTCAGCAGCCAACTTGATACCAGAGTAAAGGTAATCTGCTACATGGCCCTAGTACGGCCTATTATGGTGTACGGTTGTCCATTGTGGTTCAACGTGAGTCCTTCCCAGATGGAAAAGATGAGGGTGTTCGAAAGGCAGTGTCTTAGGAGCTGTCTCCGTCTGTATCGCACACCCGAGTCTGAGTACAAGAAGTACTACCCTAACGAGGTCTTGTACAACGAGGCAAACGTGAATAGGGTAGATAATTTTATTATTAAACTAATCAGAAGGCACACTGCACGAGCTATGACCTCGTCCAACAGTCTGATCTTTGGGGCTTACTACCCCAATAGTATGTACCATGAAAGGGTGCGCCTTAACGGCTTTATTCCTCCCGAAGCATTCCTCTATCTAGACACAATTGGCCTAATACAGGATCCACAAGGATGTCCTATCATCTTCCATGTCGTACGCCGAACAGGGGATAGGCGACTTCAATACGAACCGGATGTCGTTCGCACCCACGAGGATCTCCTCCGGTTCAGTAGAGCGATCCCCGCTCGAGATAGGAAAGAGTCTGCCAAAGAACGGCAATTTTACTGGTGGTTACACCAAAACCAGCCTCCGACACCGCTAGCTTTTCAAGAGGATCAGATAGCTGACCATAGTGGCCAGCTTACATAGTTTCTAAGGTAGATATTAAGAAAAAAAAAAAAAAAAGGTGCATCACGGCGTATAAATTATATATGTTATGCATATACACGACATATACGCCCTGGTGCACGTGTCCGTACTGTTACGGACATAGTTAAGATAGTATTAAGTTTTATTTTAGGGTAAGTTATTATAAGTTAGGTTAAGTAGTTAGGTTTAGCCAAGTTTTTTATAAGTTTTCTTGGCAAAGTAATAAATAAATAAAAGATTGTCACAAAAGACTAAAAAAAACGTAGATTAAGCCGAAAGGCACATTTATAACATAGATTAGATTAGCTTAGAGTACCCGCATGGGGTCAGTAGGTTAGTATTAAGAACATTTGTAATTCTTAAGATTGTTAAGCTAGTTTTAAGTAATTTTGTCTAGCAGGTAAGAAATAGAAAATTGAAGTAAATAAAATTGCGTTAAAAAAAAAAAAAAAAAAAAAAAAAAAAAAAAAAAAAAAAAAAAAAAACAGCTCGTAATCCATTCGGTCGTTTGTACCAGCTCGAGGAATGAAGAGACTCCATGCAATCTCCGGTTGATGCGAACGTATCAAACCGTTCTTTAACATCGTGATGTCCATCTCGCTGAGGCTTCAAAGACAGAGAAGTTCATTACCGACGAGATCTTCACACCATTTGAAGTCATTAAAGCGAACCGTAAATTGTGGGTCAGCACGTACCACATCTTTTGTCCGTTTCAAGATCTTTGTCACTCTGTACCGCGTTGTTTGCTTCCGGCGTCCCCCTCACCAGTCTCAAGTAAGTCCGAAGTACAGATTTTATTATGTGAATGTCTGACAGGCGTAGAAATAGCGACTGATGAATGAATGATGTAGGGAATGAGGTGTTCCCTAGCGGCTCTGAACCTAAGCTAACAAGTCTCTCCAGCTATCACATTGCCTGGCTAACTGCCTCCAGCTTCGCACACCAAGCTGCGGTTAGTGTTTACTTTCTGTGTCCTACAATGTCCAGTGCTTAAATGGGGTTGTGCAAGTCCGTGAGTCCATGTTAGGTTCGGATTGGGTGGTGTCGTAGTCTCCATGGTGATTGCTTTCGCTGTACTGATAGGAGGCATGCATCTCGTTGGGAAGTTTGGCCCTCTCATCAGATATAGCGCGTCAGCGTTGCTCCGGGAATTGTGTTCCGCAGGTTCTTGATGGCGTCGTTAGGATGGGTGTTCATACAAGAGAATGATTCGTGCTTGGTCGTACGCTGTCCGCGAATAAATGTGATGGAAGCCTAAGTTGGCTGTCGTAAGATTCAGTTTCGAGTGGCTGTTGAACTTCAACCATTCCGTGAAGTTTACTCCAAGATTCTTGACCTGCTAGTCCCTTAATATTTCTGTACCATAAGGCAGCACTATCTTTATTCTTGTTGGCTGCTGGTCTGCACCCACCTCGGGATGGTCTCCTTTAACACATAATTCACAGGGTTTCACAGCATTGATACGAAAACCCGAATTGGTATGGTAATCAAATTTGTTCGCTATCGGAACTTTGGACCTTCTCCCGGCGACCAGTGGTGACATCGAGCTGACATCATCAACTAGACAATAGTTCATAGTGTTGGTGTGATGCGATTAGTCTGCCGGATAAAAGATGAAGAGCCACTCCTGCAGCTTTCATCCTTGTGCAACTCCGGCTCCGCTCAGTTGATTTCCTGCCTTCAATTTGGATCTTCTAGAATGCAGAAAGCTTTGTGGTAAGCCCATATGATTCAGCTTGTAGATGAGTCCCTCAATCCAGACCCCTATCGAAGACCTCCCCCCATTCAAGAAAGTGCTTGTTCAGATCAGCTACAACCGGAATCCGTATGCTATACGGAATCAATTTGTTTGAGCTCCTCCTTCACTTCTTAGACGCCGGGCTCACTGTTGGCAGAGCTACGTCGTCCGTGCGTCCTATATCACACCGCCATCTTGGACGTTGGATCCGTAGACGCTTGGCTAAGCATCCATCTCTTCCTCTAAAAATCGACTATAGACCTAATATTCACGCGAAGGAAAATCCAGCGAGTTACAAATTGATACTCACCATCGATTTAAAATCCACATACGACCGAATTCATCGCATGGATCTATTGGATGCGATTGCCGAATACAGGATCCCGGTTGTGTCGCACCATGCTAACACCGTGCAGTTCGGCTGAAGGACTTCCGAGTCGTCAGACACCTGAACCGGATTTCTTCAATCTGGTACTAGAGAAGATAGTGCTGCGGGCAGATGTAAACACGGAAGGCACTATCTTCCACAAGTCAGTCCAACTGTTGGGATATGCAGACGACATTGACATCGTCGCGCGTTCCCAACGTGCCGTAGTGGCAGCTTTTACGGCAATTGAGGGACAGGCGAAGAGAACTGGTTCCAAGATCAATGGATCGCATGGACACACCCTGCCTACCAAGAAATATTCCGTCGCACACCACCTTGGGCAAAATATCAGGAAGTTTGTCTTCCTCGGGGCAAACGTGAACTCCACTCCACAAACATCCTTGACAATCGCTTTCTATTCGGTTTGTCAAAACAACTGGGCTCTAAGGACCAAAATTATGCTCTAAACACTCCACCGAAGGCTGGACCGATAAGCAAAAATGCCGAGCTGATTTTTGGTGCCTTTGAAAGAAAAATGCTACGTCGAATCTACAAGGTACCGTGTGGAGGACAGAAGACACAACCGCGAACTCTAGAAGCTGTATCAGCATGTGGATGTAGGACGGCAGGTAAAAATAAATCGACTACACGGGCTCCGCCACATCGAGCGCATGGACACCAACTCTCCAGCTAAGACGGTCTTCGAATCTGGGACTCCTGGTTTGAGAAAACGAACCGAATCTCCGGTATAAGGACGCGGAGTCATCGCGGATTCAGGAAAGCTTGGTCTTGGCTCTGAGTCGAGGCTCTGAGCCTCCAAAGGTCGTTGGCCGCTTTTCAGACAATCTTTCTCTGTGATTTCCTTGATTACCTCGAAACAATAGATGCCCATTGTTACTTTTCTGTATTTCACGTGGTGATCGCTTCGACTGGCACTGAATTCCACAGCCGACGTGCTAGTTCCGCTAACGAACGTGCATTTTGTGGTTCTGTGTTCGGTTCGTATTTCGGATCCTTGAGATCTGAAGCCTGCTCAGATTTCTAGAAAGGCCATGGTTTAGCTAGGCATTGACTAATCGGCTGTACTGAAGGTTACTGGATCGATGTATCAGCGATTCATGCTCTCCGTGGAAAGAGGACTGAATTACATGAATCTCTGATCAATATAACTCTAAATAGACACCAGATTTCCGAAACACATGCTCGAAAATCATTCCTCAGTCAATCTCAGTACTCCGAGGAACCTGCAGGGGACAAGACATCAAAGCATCTGACTCACAACACATCTCGGGATGCAGGCGGCTTCCGTGGTCGTTTGTCAAGCCTTATCCATCCAAAGGGAGACACATTTACGCACATTTAACTTCCCCACACGACTTGACCATAAACCCAAATATTCCAATTGGAATCCACACTGTGACTGCAGTGGTCTATGGGAACAAACAACTAGAACTTCCTCTCCCGATGTACATCAATGAAATGAGGCCGAGTTTAATGCTCATTCATTCGTTCGGCGAGTTGTGACTCCGAGCCAGCCCATTGACTGCACTGAGTCCACTCGAGTGGAAGTCAGTGTATGCTTCTCAATGAAACGCTATCGTTCCCATCATGCATTTCGCTTCCCACTCATCAAACTATTACCAAATAATTCACCAGAAAAGTAATTAACCAAATTGAGTCACGTCCTATTCATAAAGCGAGAAGAGAGACCAACCGAACCGCCGGACGAAGCCCTCGATGTGATTATACCCGTGAAATGGAACCATTAAAGGTAACTGAGAGCTCTGGCAATAAAGATACCAACTATCTGCGAGAGAAACAAAGGAAACAACAAAAACGCAACATAACACAAAAACTCATATCTTCATCTGGTCTGTTGTAATAATCCCACAGAAGCAGCAGCGGCAGCAGCAGCTCAGCTCGAACAGTAGCATCTTCATCTTGGTCATTATGAGAGTACCGGGAACATGATGGGCATCGTCGCGTCGCCGTGAACATCATCATCGTCAGCATCGGCACCGTCATCATTTGCCACCATCATCAATCGCCGGTGGTTATTGCCACCGCATCTTGATGTGTCTTACGCTCGTCGTTCGCGGTCATCAACGGCCTGTGAAGTGGTCTGCTGCGACAAGTGGCCGTCTCTCGATTGGACATTTTGTCAGCCATCTCACGAAGCAGGTGAGATATGGGATGTCACTAGCCTTGCCTCACTGCCGCGGGGTAACGGGGGCGATTCTCTCATCAGATGCCGGACGAAAATTCGGCCGCGGTAAGCACTTTACGTGGAACCTGAAATGATTTTTTGTGTTGTTGTCCACCGAATTTGTCTTCAACGCGTCCACTTGTTGTCGGCTGCGGTACCGGAGGTACGTGGAACTCGGAGACGAGTCTCTGTCATTATATTTTCATCTTTTATTGTTGCTCATGGAATGGAGCAGATACCTGTTGAGGAGGTGATCCTCTAAGTTCGTTAGAACAACGCTGGCGAACAAACCCCCCACGACACTGACCGACACGAGACGGTGTCTTCCTCGGCCCGCAAGTTGTTAAGGCTGTATGACACTAATGGCTTTCCTTGGTGTGCCTTGACTGGCAATTTGTTATATAATTAAATTTAAATTTGTCCATGTTGCCGACGGCCCGTGGTTACGAGGTTTTTATGCTCTTTACCTAATTAGGTGGTGTGTACTGTGTAGCACCTGAAAGGTGGTTTGGGGTCGCCAGCACATTAAAACAGCAATGGCTCTAGGGCTTGGATTCTGCTCAGTCGGAGTCACAAGTGAGCATTCGACGACGCCGGTAATGGGTATTTTTTTTTTTTTAAGATTCAATTAGCAAAACAGCATCAAGGTTAGTGTCCTAAATTTTGAAAAGACTTGGTGGGTCAATGAAGTGCTCACAAAAAACGGCGAGAAAGAAAAACAATAATACTCGCATCTACTTGTCGAGGCAGAAAGTTTTAAGCAGGTACTTTGTGTTGGCTCGGGGCAAGAAGATACGCTGGTTCGAATCTGAATTAATCGCGGGAACAAAGAGCCATTGTGGTTGTGGTCGAGGTTGGTTATTGGAAGTGAGTCAGTTAGAGACGGAGATGATTAGCTGATACTGTGTGGTTGACCTGTATACCTGGGCTGTATAGAGATGCTGGTTTAATTTATGTCCTTAGACTTCCTGTAACTGGGTACGATTCATTACCCTGATGGAAAACATTTTGCGACATGCGTCAAGAAGATACGAGACGAAAAGTTTCAGAACTTTTAAAAATCAAAATGCGCCTGTTCCTAGAATTAGTAAAAGTGGGAAGATCCTTGCCGATACGTTACAATCCTTGTTCATGGGGTGGAATCGACTGATTGTCGTTTGAAGCACGATGAAGCACTCAATGTCGCTGAGTGACCACATTTAGCAGGCTAAAGTAGGCACATTGTAAGTATTACCATGTGGGCCTTGTCCACGCTATTGAATTAAACATCAGCAGGTACTTTTAATAAAGCGATGAAGATGGCTGACACTAATGTAGCTTAGTTCGTAGCTAATGTAGCAAGTTTGGAACTTGTGCCCTTTCCATCATCATCATCATCATCTTCTGACCCGCATGATCCACTAAAGGGGTCGCGGTCGTAAGCCACGCACGATAGATCTCCAAGCAACTCCTCCGCCATCGACTCTAACTCTTCAGGGGTTATGCCCAAGCGTAACCAGGCGACCTTATGGACTTGGTCCAACCATCTCATCCTGGGTCTGCCAAGTGGTCGACTACCTGATGGAATCGCATTCAAGGCCCGCCTCGGAAGTCGTGATGTTCGAAGAAGCAGCTGCTCAACATTGTTTCTGTGTTTCTCACCCTATCCGGACGAGTAATTCCCACACAGAACGAAGAAATCTTATCTCAGCAGCTTGCATTCGCGATCTTATTCTATCTGTCATTACCCAAATTTCATGACCATGGTCGGAGAGTTGGAACAAATACTGAGTTGAAAACTGCTAACTTGGCTTTCACACTAAGCTCGGCCTTCCTGATTACAGATCTCCCAAGTTGTGCCAAAACTGACCCAGCTTGACCAATCCTACAGGAAGGTTCAGTATTACTCCTCCCATCACTCGTGATGAAGACCCCGAGATACTTAAACTTCACCTGCTTCACTGGGACTCCACTAACATGTAGAGTGCACTGAACAGGAATTCTTGAAATTACCATAAACTCTGATTTGTCCTGAATCAGCACATGCGACCACAAACCTATCGAGTGCGCGCTGGAATTCAGTCTGACTCCAGATTAGGTGCATACAGCTGCACCAGAGTCAAAGTTGACCTTTCAAGCCTGAGCTTGAAGATCCCGACTCTCCCTCCTTACGGAATCCAATCCAATACTCTGTCTGCCAGCCTGGTATTTGTGTGGGGATACTCCCGCCTGTGCAGACAGTTGAGGTGCAACTCCCGACAGGAAAAGTTCCCACTCGTCCGAAAGGTCCACCGTTCTAGATCTCCTTTGCTTCTTTAAAGAGATACCCACGATATCCAAACGATACCTGGCAGCTTCCTCAACTAGCTCGAGATTCTTTCCTGTGAGCGATGAGACGTTCCATGTGCCTATCCTAAATCGATGACGTTGTCCGTTGCCATTTGATCCCCCGCCCCCCCCGTAATGGTGCACGAGGCCATCGACAGGTTGCTCGTAGTGCCTTCGGGCTAAGCCCGACCAGCTGCCGAGCAGGACAGTCCAGCCACCAGACGCTCGCATACTGTCACCAGTCAGACCTGGCTCCAAATGGGGCACACCAGGGTAGCCAATATCCGAGGCCAATCGTCTTCTTTTTGGCATTATGGGGGGTTGCACTGCGTTAGCCAGGTTTGGGCTGAAAATAAATTCCAAACTTGTTGCCCCCACGAGGGTTTCACCTTCCTTTTTTTTTTAGGAATCTCATAGAGTCCCATCACGCTCGGACGCCTATGTAAAGAGGTATGCAGCAGTTCAATGAAGTCTACAAATTAAAACTGACACCATTCAGAGCCACCTACCTATCACAACATATGATCTATCTATCTGTCTTCAAAATCATTTTGTTCTCCAACCAAGGCAAAACATGATTGCTATAGTTTCTGACTGATAGACGTTACAGTGCTTTGGCCATCGAAATGATAATTGATGGATCGTTGAGTACACGCCTGCCTTTCGCCATCTTCACAGAGGACCATCCGGAGTCTGCTATTCAGACCTCCAATAGGATCTGTAAAGTTGGAAGTTCTCCTTGAGGAGTTTTGTTGGTAGCAGGAGGTCGGGGTTTCTATGTATCCACCTAAATCTCAATGTAAAGGATGAGAGAGTGTCGAGAGCAAAGTCCCTTGCAGTAATTCCTGTCCATCATCTATGCTAGCCGCTATCTGCCAATCGATTATGTCTATCGGGAGAAGATTTTAGAACTTACCGCTGCGACATACAGCACTTACAAATCCGTTCCGAATAAATTCTTTTGGGTTTGCAACAATCGATTGCATTGCTTACGTGCCTATCTATAAGTAGTGTGATGTTGGCTTAGATCACAGAAGCAGTTATCGGTGCTTTCACCATACATTGATCCACTCTTCATTTGATTTTGGCGTACGCTTCAATTTGGCGGCTGTGGCATTGTGAGTATGCGCGTCGATACATACTCAATTGAACCTAGCTGCCCAAAATAATTTTCTACGACTGCACTTGTTCCGAGTCGCTGATAATTCTCAAAGAGTACTAGCTGGCTAAAACAAGCTTCTCATACTTGGCCGTTGGGAGTCGGCATAAGACTGGACGCACGTGTTAAGGGTTACTGCAGAAACTAGATCCTGGCCCTCTAGGAGCTGTAGTGCCAGCCAAATATTATAATGAAACCCATAATGGTTGGCACTTCCGATTTAAAAAAACAAGTAAAGCTCCACGAAAGCTGCAACATCACATCGAGAAACCATTTAAAAAAAATCAAGTTTGTGATGAAAAATCAAAACAAAAATAATAATTGGAGTTACATTGTACACAATGTAATGTTTTTGTAATAAAATTCAAGTTTGTAATCAGAAAATGTTTCAAATTCATATTCTTAACAAATAAGTTTGGTCGTTCGAATCCCAGTGAAAGCAAAGTTAATACGCTTTTATCTGGTTTTCAAATCTGGTCCAGTCACCATTTGCCGTTGGCATCAAATTAACGGCACTATCGCTGGAGTAGTCAATAAGTGGTAGTAGTCTGACTAGGGGTATCACAATGGACCAATATGGTCTAAGTGTGCTGGTGAATTCACTAGCAGCGCCAATACCTAACCTAACTTAACAAATAAGTTGGAATTTTTCTTCTCCGACAATGGCTTTTGATTTAGTAATGATGCTGAAAAGCGGGAGGTGAAATGAAGGTGCTCCTAATTGTACCTGAGGTGGTGTGCTCCAAGCTAGGCATTGTACTCTTCTTTTTACATTCTTCATCAACAGCGAAACTTCTTTCAAGGCAGCAAAAGTACCCTCTGCTGTCAGTTTCATTGAGCCCCTTTAGGAGTGGACAACCATTCCGTCGGTTTGTGCCGGGGGTAGTAGCGCCATTTCTTCATCAGATTGGTCGTTGAGGAGTTCGCAGAGTTTTAAACTTCGTTCACCTCCGCTTCCCTTTATTTCCCCTACTTCCTTGGTTAGCGGTTGGGAAGCTAGACCTTTGCTCCCGCTTACCCTGTTGGTGCCTTTAGGGTTTTTACAGCTTTCCGGCTGTCGCTGGATTACGCTTACGGCTGTCGCCGTCACTCCCAAGGTCAGTCCCAATTTTAGTTTTTTTTTTTTGTCCAGCCCATGGCCAAATGCACCCATGCAAGAGTCACTGCAACAGGTGACAGACCCGAACTTTTCTTAGTTCAGCCTTCATTGTGGTTTTTGTGTCTTTGTACTAACAGGATTAAAATGGAATGTTATACCAGGAGGGTGGGTCGCCGTGGCTAGTGGGTAAGTGCGTCGAATCCTACACAGGGGCTGCCAGGTACGATACCCGTATTTACCACCTAACATAATTCACGGCTCCACCTCTTTCGAGTCACTGACAATGCTCAGTATTCCTGTCTAGAAAAAGCTTCTCAAATTCGCCGTTCGGAGTCGGCATTAAACTGTAGGTCCCTTCCACGCGTGAGAGAACGATAGCACGCAGAACACAAGTGGTTGCTGAGAAACTAGGCCCAGGTCCACCTCGAACTGTCGCGCCACCCATCTTCTTATTCTTCATTTGGCGCTACAGTCCGGGGTGGACCTGGGCCTCAAGCAACAAGCCTCTCCAGCTAGCACGGTCTCTGGCTAGCTGTCTCCAGTGTCGCACGCCAAGTTGGTTGAGGTCCTTCTCCACCTGGGTGCGCCACCTTAAACGCGGGCGTCCTCTGTTGCGTTGTCCCACGGGTTCGGAGTCGAAGACTCTCCGGGCCGGAGCTGAGTTGTCCATACGCTCTACATGGCCTAGCCATCTTAGGCGTTGGATCCGAAGACGCCTGACTAGACTCATGTCGCTGTACAGCCCGTACGGTGTAATGAGGATCAATGGAGTAATAGAGTGTCCATGTCTATCGACATTCAAATTCGCTGGGACCATCTATTTTTCGTGCTCATTAGGCCATCATACAACTTATCCAAAAACAAATAAAATAAGAATCATTGTACAAGCTTTGTGAGTACATCTACATTCGGTCGACTTTGTGCACATCGGCAGTACCATGGTACTGTCCTCCACTCCCAGGCTCACTAGCCTCCAATGTAAAGCCGTGAGAAAAAGTCGTCTTAACACATAATGCAATGTGGTCCAAAATAATATGAGAATAAGCATGAAATGGTCTACCCAACAATTGTTCTAACGCGTAGCTAGCGGTATCTACAGTTTTAAATCGGCTTTCGTCGAAAATTCATAAGCCTCCAATTGACGAAAAATGTTAATCTTTTGAGAGTTCATAGACACCCGCCACAATGAGAAGAAAGGATTTATTAGGCCACCCAACCAATCAACCAATCATTAAAAACCAACAAAATAGAAAACAAATTATACTTGCTTCTCGTCTTAAGCCGAAAACTGTCTTGAAAGGCCTCCACCATGTTGCACATAAATAATCGTATCACAAAATTGTCTTATGTTTATTAACGATTTCGAATAGATTTGTCCATTCCCTTGCTACTAGGTATTTACCAAAAGAAGGTAGCAGTTTGGCCAGCATGTTCTTCGGTCAACACAACCTACGACGATTTGACAAAATCGATAATACCTCATCTGATTGCGGCCCAAGCCCCAAACAAAAAAAAACATCATAACCAAGCAAAAAATAAATTACAAATCTATCTAGATACTTACAAAATAAACATCTGTTCAACTCAAAATGATACAAAACTCTTGCCGCCCCAAAAAGAGAAAAAGAAAAACACCGTCAGATGCAAAGTATTTATGCAGATTAAATGACAACCGCAATAAATTTCGAAACTAGAAACTCTAAATTACAGTTAATTGTCACTTTTCGAGAAATCGAAAAGCATTTTTCATGTTTCATATACGAGTGGAGGACGGTCCCAAAAAAGGCAACAAGATACAATAATTATAACCCATCGCCATAATTAGATGCATGGCAACGTATCGTTTTTGGAAATGTTTTATATTTTCCTTTTTTCTCGGATTTCGCTACAAACGACCACTTAAAGTGACAATAAATTTTGAAAACCTTCAAAAAAACAAAAAAAAAAAAAACGAATCTCTCTCGTTTGCCAATAAGACGAAGCAGATACAAATCTGCACAAGATCCTCAAGCACACATTTTCCCACAGCAGATACAAACGCCGCGAGTGTTTGCCCCGCCGAGAAAATAAGAGGAACAGCAAAAACAACAAAAACAACAAAAAATTCGCATCAACAGGTAAATTTAATAAAAATCACCACAAACAATAAAATATCTTTGTTCGGGAGATGTCGTTTTTTTGCGTGCTAAATAGCACCAACAGAACCCCTCCCCAGATGGAACACACTCTCGCATGGACAGTTAGGTAGGAGGTGCTCTCGAGGAACTCCCAACATGCGAATTATCGGAATCCATAAACAAAACAAAGATTTCACTCACAGTTCTGGCGAAAGGATATCTCACACACCGCACCGAACCTATCTGCGAGCAAAATGAGAAGAGTGAAAAAAAACGCACACGAAAAGATTAAAGAACGAGTCTACAACGTCCAAATCCCAAAAAACAGGTTCACACGACATTATAAGCTCCTGCTGATGCAGCAGCAAAAAAAAAAATTTCACAGATACCCAACAAAGGAGTGTGGAAAAAATTGTATCTTCCAAACAACAAACATCTATCTACCTGCTGCCGATGTTGTTGTTGTTGCCGTTGTCGTTGTCGTTGCTTTGATTGCAACTTGTCCAGTTATCGGATTCGCTTGTTTCGCTACCTGTGTGCGCCCGGGCCAGCCACCTGTGCGTGTGAATGATGAATTTTCCCGTCGACATTTTGGCAGAGTCTCATCTCTCGTCTCTCCACTAATTTTTCTGTTTCCCACTGAACCAGTCCATTCATGAAAAATCACTCGCCACCGGCGGATGCCCTCGAGTCGAATGCATGCATATCTCACGGATACCTGCCTTGACATACCTGTTGCGATTCTGTGTGATGAATTTCATTTAGCCTGCGGTGGGAGTTTGAATAATCTCAAGTAATTCAACTCTTGAGAGCGACATGGACTAACAAAGCCCAGGAACTGGATTGAATTCGTACTCGGAAAATCCCTCATTCATCGGCATCCATTGTTTCGGTCGAGAACACCTTAACTGTTTGACTGTGTGTTGCGTCTTCATCGCTGCGCCAGACTGAACGACAACGATTCAGGTGGTCTCTCACCGGCCGAGTAATGATGGGAAAATTAATGGGAAATCCATATCGGAGGAGGGAGAACGGTCGCACCGACCAGTGTCGGTGAGGTGAAAGTATCTTAGTATCTAATCCTATTACCATTATTATTTTAATTCCACTTAACGATCAGATGCTGCGTCGAGTGTGTGCTGTTGGGGGTTACATCATTGTTGTCGAGGAGGAGGGATCCTACATGTGGGCACATTGTACTGGCCACCTCCACCGCGGCCATCGCCTGGCTGGAAAGGCTTGTTTCCCTATTGTGACTCAATCATTAAACATTTTTCATCTCTTGATAGGGTTATCTCCATTTTATGAGGCCGCATCGAGTGTGGGGGGTTGTCGTGGTGCATCGAGATAAATTCTGGTTCTGGATGTTTGTTGTGATAGCCACGAGCACGCTTGATAGTGTCCCGATGTTGTCACCTGATTAAGAGGTTTGAGGAATGATGTTTTGATTGCACCGTTGGCGAGGAACTATTCCACGATTGTACAGGCGAGAGAAGCGAGAAATGTGAGCAGGGAGAGATAGGGTCAGGTGCGTGCTTGGAGTAATAATTTATTTTTAACGGCTTGGGTCCATGAAGGTGTCTTGTTACTGAGGAACAGTTGCAGGCAGATGACCGAAAGGGATTGTACAACACACCCATTCCATGTTTCAAAGCTGTTCAGCTGCTTATGGTTTTCTTAAGTTAATGCAGGGATTCGTATGACGTTTCGATTAGGAAGCTGAGGTGTTCCAAGTTAAACAACACATGCTCCGAAGATTAGTCGAAAACGTAGGCCCAAGCGAAACTTGAAACTCATACAAGATTGGTGACACGAAAAAAAACACAAAAAACAGGCAAATTGGCAACGTTCTGCGAACAATCTTTTATATCAAAACTAGCTGACCCGGCAAACGTTGTTTTGCCACATAAATTGTTTCCTGAGTATATTTTGGTAGAAAAAAGTAACTGATTTATTGCGAGTGTGTGAGGATGTTTTTATATGAGTGAGAGGCATGGAGCGCTGTGATCGATGACGGATAGAGAAAAATATTAAACGCTTAAAATTTAATTTATAAATTTATTGTAATTGGTTCCTTAACCTTTCTAATCGGGGTTTAAAGGATTCGAGGAGGGAGTTCCCTCGCTTCCTAGCCACCAGAACTTATGGTGCTGCTTTGCAACTTCTCGGATGTCCCGCCTGGATAACGCCGTACTGAAACGGAGGAGACCCTCCTCAGCTTGTTGTGCGACGGAACGGTCGCGCTTGAGTCGCCCATCCACAGTTGATCTGGCAATGTGGTGGATGAGCGGCACCGCATTTTCGTCTTGTATCAGACTGTGCTTGTCTAGATGGAGAGATAGTAGAGACATGTTGACCTCGAATCAACTTCAACAGGAATTTGTCGACTCTTATCAGGTTTGCCCTGTTGTATAAGTCCTCATTGGAATAGAATTTTATGTACTGGGACTCTGGAGTTCTATAAAGGCGAAGGCAAGACCTAAGAGAAACCCTCTCGAACAACCGCATCTATTCCATTAAGCTTGCACTCACGTTGAATCACACGGGACAGCCATAGGTTAGCATTGGCCGAATGAGATCCATGTAGCAGATAACCTTCACCCTCGCATCGAGTTGGCTGCTGTAAAACAGTCTGTTTGTAAGGGCAAAAGCGCCTCGGGCCCTGGCCAGAGCAGCATCCACATGTTTGTTAAAATACAGATACTGATCTCGCCAGATCCCCAGGTATCTGACTACAGTCTTTTGCGCCAGTGGTTCCCCGTGTCTTCCAACGATTGAGAACTTTCGCCAATATCAATCTCTTAATGCAATAGAGTGTACAAGTGTACGGTTGTCCATTGTGGTTCAACGTGAGTCCTTCCCAGATGGAAAAGATGAGGGTGTTCGAGAGGCAGTGTCTTAGGAGCTGTCTCCGTCTGTATCGCACACCTGAGTCTGAGTACAAGAAGTACTACCCTAACGAGGTCTTGTACAACGAGGCAAACGTGAATAGGGTAGATAATTTTATTATTAAACTTATCAGAAGGCACACTGCACGAGCTATGACCTCTTCCAACAGTCTGATCTTTGGGGCTTACTACCCCAATAGTATGTACCATGAAAGGGTGCGCCTTAATGCCTTTATTCCTCCTGAAGCATTCCTTTATCTGGACACAATAGGCCTTATACAGGATCCACAAGGATGTCCTATTATCTTCCATGTCGTACGCCGAAAAGTGGATAGGCGACTCCAATACGAACCGGATGTCGTTCGCACCCACGAGGATCTCCTTCGGTTCAGTAGAGCGATCCCCGCTCGATATAGAAAAGAGTCTGCCAAAGAACGGCAATTTTACTGGTGGTTACACCAAAACAAGCCTCCGCCACCGCTAGCTTTTCAAGAGGATCAGATAGCTGACCATAGTGGCCAGCTTACATAGTTTCTAAGGTAGATATTAAGAAAAAAAAATTAAAAACAAAAAATCCAAAAAAAAATTAATAAAACAATAAAACCAAAAAAAAAACAATACATGAATCAAAAACAAAAAAAAGGTGCATCACGGCGTATAAATTATATATGTTATGCATATAGTATTAAGTTTTATCTTAGGGTAAGTTAGTATTAGGTAGTGTAAGTAGTTAAGTTTAGCCAAGTTTTTTAAAAGTTTTCTTGGCAAAGAAAAATGTAATAACAGATTGTCATAAAGACTAAAAAAAAACGCAGATTAAGCCGAAAGGCACATTTATAACATCTAATCTATGTTATAAATGTGCCTTTCGGCACATTTCGCTTAGAGTACCCGCATAGGGTCGGTAGGTTAGTATTAAGAACAATTGTAATTCTTAAGATAGTTAAGCTTGTTTTAAGTAATTTTGTCTAGCAACTAAGAAATATAGAATGAAGTAAATAAAATTACATTAAAAAAAAAATAGTGTGTACAATAATTGTAATCCCATCTTTAGCTAACACAAACAAACTGGATGGTTTACCTGCTGGAGAGCACGCTACGTATAAATGTCGGTGTGAAAAACATGGTGTATTCAAATCCAAGCCACAAACAGACATTGTTCGGCCTTGAGACTTATTGACGGTCATTGCAAATGCCAATCTAATTGGAAATTGAAGCCGCTTGAATTGAATTGGGACATCTGGTATAATAGGAATCTGCGGTAGTAATATATTTTCACCTCTAAATTTGCCATTTTAAATGATGACTCATCAAGTTTTCAATGACTAATCGCGTGCCGTTCCGCAGCCGCGGTGGTTTCAAATTACGAAGCAACTAGGAACTTACCGGAGATCCAACCTTCAGTTGTAAATTATGCGGTGGCATGCCTGGTAAATCCAGTGAGTTCAAAAACGCTGTCGGATAATTCACAGTTTCGGTGGTATCGCAGACTGTTTCAAAAGATTTGTATGACACTAAGTCTTCTGGCAACAACTGTTGAATCTTGAAGTTCAATTCGTTAACGTTCACATTTTTTGTTGCTAAAATTGCTCTTTCAGCCAGCCACTCATGATTAGTTTATTGTGCGTGTACGTCAGGAAATATCTGGTCAATGTGAGCATCCTGCGAATTAGCGATTGTGCAGAAATCCGCCGGTAATTGAATGCACCCAGTTTCATCCGTAGCAACTTTTCCATCGCCGATATGTAACAGTTGTTTTGAGAATGTTTCAGCCGATGAACCGTGAAGCATTTGAACGCGCAAATTTACTGTCAGTTCTAATTTTTCAACATTGCGCCACAGTGGCGATAATTTTAAAAACGCGTTGATCTCATCAGCGTATGTTGAACACGGAATGACTGGGAGTGTCGGTCTGAAATCAACTGAAAGGAGTATCAGAGTGCCGGCAAGTAGTGTCCTATTCACCGCTTCAAGCGAATGTTTGTGTGCCATAGTGCATTCATCGCAGACAATAATTTTACACTGTTTCAGCACTGTGGCCATGGACGATTGTTTTTTGATGTTGCACACTGCGTCTAGGTTATTTTGAATATTTAGTGGCAACTTAAGCTGCGTTTTTTTGCAACCGTAAATACGCTTAATTTGTAAGTGCACAAAAAAACGATCATCGTAGATTTTATGATTCATCATAAAATCTTGGCAGCACCGACGACATTTATGACATTTGCTAAGCAGTCAGGGGTGTACTCTTGGAAGACGATGGTTGATCTTTGATGGTCACAATCTTCGTTTTGTGACTGTGTAGCGTGACCATCACTTTAAAAGCAAAAGCAATTAATAATTATAAAATAAAAACAATTTTCATCAAATGAAAATAATCGATTACGAAACCTAAACGGAATGTATTGCAGAGACTCTCTCGGTATACCAAAAGTTGCATACTTATGGATGCAAAAACATTGAAAAATGATCTAATACATCAACCACACCTACAAATGTAAGCCACATACAGCAACCTAAGCAATGAATGAATTAATTTAGGAATAAACACACAGACAATAATGATTGGAAGCATTGTTTTTATCCGCGCTTATATCATTAGCTTCGATAGATATGATGAGTAACTTAAGCGGATATATGATTTATTGTTAGTGTCTTGTACATGCAAATTCACAATTAAGCGTATATTCGCTTGGAAAAAAAACACAGCTTTAAATACTGAATGAGCAGTTCTGCCTCCATCCAATAAAGTTGGCGCAATGCCAGATGATGCAACAGCCAGTGCGAGATGTAAGGAATGTTTTGCCAGTTACACCTGGGGTATCTGAAAAAAAGAGTCCACCTTGTCCTGCTGAAACTGAGAGCATAATGCGGTCGTTACTGGGTGAGCAACGACACCTGGTAGGTGGTTCGGGATAATTAAGTTGAAAATTAATAAATTAGTATTATTTATTAAACAATTGCACTTATGAATATAAAAAATGGATAAAAACCTATTCTCAAGCCTAACGAATGTATATGGGAAATTTCATTCAAGTCGGTTCAGCCGCTTTGGAGCAGTTCGACCACAAACAACACTGTGACAGGAGAATTTTATATATTAGATGGACGAATCCCATTTCTGATTTAATGGGTGCTCTTATGAACAAATTTACCATATTTCGCCCGAAGTGCAACACATGCAATTCGGAAGATGCACTCCTTGGTCAGATTTATCGTCCATCGATATAAATTACACGTACTTTTTCAAAGAAGTGAGGGTACCGTCAATGGTGCAATCGTTCAATTATCTCGAACCTTTTCTTTTAACCTGGTCAATATGTCGTTCCTGCAAGACGGGGCTAAAGCCACCCAGTCAGCGAATCGATGGATCAATTGAGAAATGAGTTCGGTGAGCAATTTATATCTGTTTGTGATTCCAGATTTTACGCAAAATTAAGTCAAATCACTCGTCTTTCCCGATAAGCCAGACGGCTTTACTCATGTTCTGTGCAACATATAATTTAATAATATGGGTGGTGCTACAGTCCGAGGCGAACCTGGGCCTAGCTTCTCAGCAACCACTCGTATTGTGCGTGCTATTGTTCTTTCACAAGTGGAAGGGACCTACAGTTTAATGCCGACTCCGAACGACGAAGTTGAGAAGCTTTTTCTAGACAGGAATACTCTTTGAGTATTGTCAGTGACTCGAAAGAGGTGGAGCCGTGAATTATCAAAGGTGGTAAATTCGGGTATCGAACCCGGCACTCTCTGCGTAGGAGTTTTATTTGCAACATACCAGCCACTAATTTCCAGAAATTCACCTAAAATTTTACTAAACTTTAAAAAATCTCCCTTTATAGGGACCAGTCATAAATATGACCATCAACAAAGATCAAATTCAGTTACGAGTCGTATTCTTACTTACTTATTTGCTTAAGTTGGCGCTGCAGTCCTGGGCGGGCCTAGGTTTCGTCGACAAGCGCCTTCAGTTTCGCACGCATAATTGCTTGATGTCCCTTTTCATTTGCATGCACCACCTGAGTCGCAATCTTCCTCTTCCCACTGAAGAATTTTCCTCTTAAACTAGCCAAAAGCAACCTAGTCCGCTTTTGACAAGGTCTATGCATCTGCGCCATTTATCAGGATTGGGACGATTAGGGTCTCTGTTTATCAATTGTTTTCTTCTTCTTCGTCTTTATTTGACGCTGCAGTCCGTGGAGGACCTGGGTTTCAACCGACAAGCGTCTCCAGTCAGCTGAAGCTTTAGCAAGATGCCACCGGTTTCGCACGCATAGTTGGTTGTGATCCCTTTCCACTTGCGTGCACCACCTGAGTCGGTCTACTCCACCGTTCTCCAGTGCGGATTCGAAGACTTTCAGGGTCTGAGCATTCTCGCATTTTTCATTTTCATTCGTTCTACATTACTTAGTTATCCCAATTGGTGGACCTTCACGCTTCTGGCTAAGTCGATGTCGTCTCCCTTCTTCTCCCCTTCTCACTATTTATGGTACTATTCCTCTCAAGACAACTAAGAGCAAGCTAGTCATCTTTTGACGAAATCTATGCATCTGCTCTATATAGAAAGACTGGGATGAATAAGACCGTTGGGCTTTATTTAAAAATTGCTTTCTTAGTCCAAGAAGGCAGCGAGCTTGAGATGTTGGACGTTGTACCTAGTGCACATCTGTGGTCGGCTATTCGAGTTGCAAGTGGTTATAAAAGAAGCAAGCGTTCAATAGCGTCGTTGGCAATGTACTTCCAAGCTTGGTGTGTTTATCCGCTTCGCAGTTTGCTGGAAAGTATCTATGGGATGGTAAAGCTATTCAGCCATTTTCTCTAGATATGAGCACGATCTATGTTTACGATGATCGATGTTTACGGAGACTCGGTTACCGCCTGACTATCCGACGAGCGGACTAAGGTGGGAGTGCATGTAGGGGCATATCTGCGAACATTATTACTGTGAAAGCAAGGGGTAGTCACTCACGGTCATGCGACTTGACACAACTCATTTATTTTTTCTAATTCCTTAGCTTGCGCTAATAAGCCAACCACTTTGGACGTTTACGAGGCCAACATTCGAGACGTTATTCCCGGAATAGCACCGCACATACCGGGACGACTCATCAAAAATTAGACCGACCAATTGAAGAACTATTTGCATTGTATATGAAATAAGACGATTTTTTTTTAGTATTTCCCTGCCGCCTTTCTCACGAAAGTAAAGCATTTTTTTTTTATTTTCCGAGAATGGGAGAGAAATAAAGTATTGAGTGAGTGGTGAATAAAAACGAGGCAAAAAACCGATTTTGCCCTCGCATTCCTTTTCATGAGTATGTATGGAATTGAGTGAAGAACTTGTGCGAAGTATTGTATTGCGAGTGTTTAACCACGAGTATACTAAAATGGATAATTCTTCTTATCAACGAAATTGCCTGAAGTGTGTTTGGTGTGATAAAGAGGATTTTTTGGTATAAATTGTTTCTTTTTTCATTGCACGTGAGTCTTACATTCATATTAAACGACTGGATGGTGCAGTTGGTAGAGTGCCTGCCCCTGGTTAGCGGGGTCCTCGGTTCGAATCCCAGTGGAAGCAAAGTTAATACGCTTTTATCTGGTTTTCAAAACAGGTCCAGTCATCATTTGCCGTTGGGATCAAAGCAACGGCACTATCACTGGAGTGGTCAATCAGTCGTAGTAGTCTGACTAGGGCTGTCAAAATGGGCCAATATGGTCTGGTGGATGCACTAGCAGCCCTAGTACCTAACCTAACCTACATTCATATTATCCAATTGAAATTAAACTCCATTTAATGATATAGAAAGTGCAGATTGATGAAGATAATAGAAAATCTTCTTCTTTTTACTGACTTAGTTATTCTCACATCCAGACGGAACTGCAGCACGTAGTCGATAGGTTTGTGGCCGTATGTGCTGCTGCTGGATTGAAGGTTATCGTTGGCAAATCAGAGATTAAGGTAATTTCCAGAACGCCTGTTCAATACACTCTACATGTTAGTGGAGTCCCATTAAAGCAGGTGGAGAGGTTTAAGTATCTTGGGACCTTCTTCACGAGTGATGGGATGAGTAATGCTTTCCTGAAAGATTGGTCAAGCTGTGTCATTTTTAACTTGGGAGATCTTGTAATCAGGAAGGTCGAGTTTAGTGTGAAAGTCAAGTTACAAGTTTTCACCTCAGTGTTTGTTGCGACTCTCACCTATGGTCATGTCATTTGGGTAATGACCGAAAGAATAAGACCGTGAATGCAAGCTGCTGAGATGAGATTTCTTCGTGTTGTTGTGGGAATTACTCGCCGGAATAGGGTGAGGAACACGACAGTACGCAAGGAACTCATTGAGCAGCTGATTCATCGTTGGTTTGGTCACGTAGCCAGAATGTCCCCACCATCACGTCTTCAACCACTTCAGACACGCATTCAATTGACATGGTATTAGATACTGTTCGAAATATCTATTCCCATAAGATTATCCTCTAAGGGGCTTCAATGCAGCATTCTTCATCATCGTCACATTTAAGATCATCGCAGTCTGCTTCGACTAACGAGGATTCAGCCACAGAATTTTCATAACTTGCATTTTCTGACGATTTTATATTTTTGAAAAAGATTTGTTTCACATTTCTCGTATCTAAATCTATAAGCTGAGGGATTTCGCTTATATGAACTTATATTTGATCGAAAAAATTCTTTATTTTTCAAATTATTTATATTTCTAGTCCTATTAGTTTCATATACAATGCTATTAGTGATTGATTGGTATTGGTTTCATCGAACACACAAACCGAGACTTTGGTGTTATTATAATAATTATATGGGTGGCGGGACAGTCAGAGGTGGACCTGGGCCTAGCTTCTCAGCAACCACGTGTGTTGTGCGTGCTATTGTTCTTTCACGCGTGGTAGGGACCTACAGTTTAATGCCGACTCCGAACGGCGAATTTGAGAAGCTTTTTCTAGACAGGAGTATGCTTTGAGCATTGTCCGTGACTCGAAAGAGGTGGAGCCGTGAATTATGATAGATGGTAAATACGTTTATCGAACCTGGCACCCTCTGCGTGGGAGTCGACGCACTTACCCACTACGCCACGGCGACTACGGTGTTATTATAGTTTGATTAAATTAAATTTTTTTTTCCATCGTTTTGCCATGCATTTTTGTTATTTATGCTTTTTAAGACTTAAGGTAAATTAATTTTGAAGACTATTAAATAAATACATACAGTGGACCAAATAAATATACATATATGATAATATATGTCTCTTCCACGAACAATAGCACGCACAACACGAGTGGTTGCTGAGAAGTTAGGCCATGGCCGTCTACGGGCTGTAGCGCCACCCATAAATAAATAAACATACTCCCTTACAATTGTTTTCATTTTTTGCCGCACATACTCTAGTGCCTGAACAACTTTAGTGGGTCTTCCGTTCTTCAGACATTGTGTTGACACTTTGGACCTTCAAGGTTGAGCAACGGGTGCCACTCAGACATTTTAAAAGAGCGATCAGAGGTTGATAATACACCCCCAGAAAGATTTAAACTACTTATTCTTCCGCACTGGGCCAAGCCGAACACTGATCTCAATCAATTACCCTTGCCAGCTTAAACGATCTCGTTACCTTTAAGATCGGTATCCAAAAACAGATCCCCTCCGATCTGTTATAAATCCGCCAAACCCATTCAACTGTGAACAGGCTTCAGCAGTGCAACCTAATCCACGGTGCGAATCCGAGGAATCAGCAGTGCAACCTAATTCACGGTGATATACATTCCTTCGAAGCGGACTAATTGATCTCCATCTGTACATTATAGAAGATCTTGTCCACTTGTCCATCTCCACATCAAAAGAGCCCACATGCTGCTCGTTGATCCTTAACCGCTTAACGGTAGCATTTAACGCACAAAAAATAACAACATGCTCGCCGATATTTGCAATTGAATTCCACTTACATTCAGCTCCCAGTTGACCCATCTGAAGTGTGCCCAATTAAACTTCACACACACAGAAGCGATTCCTTTCGAAACTCCTCCCGTGTCCGAGTCGACTTCTAGGTCACTGCCGTCAAGAGCAACAAATAGCTTTCAGACGTCTTCCGTGATATGCTCTCGAATATGTCTAGTGACATTCCACAGGAATAGCCTCTAACCAATACCGTCACCTAACTGCTGATCTCCGTCCTGCTCCATCCGCACTACTTCGACTTCGACTTCGACTTCGTTTTTGATTCATACCTGACTGCGTCGCCGCAATCTCCGATTCATCGGCGAAAAAGGAAGCGGAGAGCAGAGACCACAGCAACAACAAAAAAGAATGCAGATACAAGTTCTGCATTTGCGCCATTAAATAAATAAACACCCACTTGTTGCTCCGGCACAGACACAACACTTGATGCCCCATACCTCCTGCCACAGCAGCTGCGGGCCCGATCAGTTTCCAATACCGTTCAGGCATGAGGTACGGCCGAGCGATTCCATGCGTTGCGTGGCACGTGAGATGAGATGAACGAGAGTCCTCGCTCTCTCTCTCTCTCTCCTCCTCATCAGCACTCTATGCGGCGGCGGTGGCGGCGGAGGGGGGAGAACCTCTCCCTGCTCGAATGCGCAGTGGATATGTCAAGAACTGCACCGCAACCGTTGGATCAAGTTATTATTAATTTCCAGGCGTCAGGCCGGCCACTTTATGACAAGAAATTGTTTCTGGCTTCGGCTTTGCCTCTGACTCTGACTGCGACTGTGGCCCGATGGTTCGGTGGCTCAGTGGCTTTGGCCGGGCCTATGGCATGGCGCAAAGCGAAACACAAGCGAAGCGTGTGTGGAGGAGTTCTTTTTAAGGTGCCACTACAGCGCCGCGCCGATGTGTGTATCTGGTTGCCAATCCCATTCGTGGAAGTGATCTGCAAGTCCACGTTCAAGGTGAATGCTCTGACATCGAATGTTTGCTGCCGCAACTTAACTGGTGACCGACTGGCGTTGTGGGTGTTTCCACCGAGACAACCACGAGAGAGAAACACACATTCGATTGAAGCATCGCGAGAGGTATGCAGCGTAGCATGGCCCGGAAAGTCGGAAAGAGAATGGAATCCAGTTCCATTCAGTTAACCTGTCCACGGTTCAATTTTGTTTAATGAAAATTTATTTGGATTCAGGGAGCCAGCCTGTTAGGGAGTCCTGTGCGCACAAAGACGGGTGGTACTTGTGATCTCCTTATAAGGCACCGTATGGTCGATTCTGTTTCCATTATCATTTTAATGAAAACCCACTGCTGCGGCCGCCGGCAGATTAATCATTTTCCACGAGACCAATTCATTACGATTATTTATACCACACCGACTGACTTGGTCACATTCCTGGCATCATCCACGCCTGATGTCGGCTTAAATGAATTTAACACAGTTTTCTGTTATCTCCCCGCGGACGTTCGTTTTTTTGGCTGCAGTCACGGTGGCACAGGGAATTTTGGAATGAAAGTGCTGGCCGCGGACACATGACACGAGTGGATGACTCAATCTAGTCGGGACTAGTGGGCAATGTACCCCTGCGGTGAAAGGAAGCAAAAGAAAAAAGTGTATCAAATGATTTGTCGACAGCTCAGAACTAACTGCAACTTGTTAGGGAAAGGAAAACTGTCCTAGAATGGTACTCAACTAAGTCCCAATGCGGTTCGACTAGTCATCTATACGATTCCCGCTACTGTGTTCCACATTACTTAAAAAAGAAAGTAACGACTGTCGCGAACAGCGGTTGGTTGGTGATCGAAATTTGGACAAGAGTGTCGTCGAGCTGAATATCGAAGTAAGTTATTGGCTAGCTTTAGAAACCACGTTTTACTCTAGATAGAAGACTTCTAGTCGAAAATGGCCAAGGCGCTGTCAGTTTTCTGACTGTGCAAGGGAATCCTCAGCATGTCTTTGGCTACTCTACGACCTTATATTTCATTTGACCCCAGTTTTGTGGATATGCTGTCTGACGCACGGGCACTTCAATTTCAAGGTACCTACAATGTCGACTTTCAATGTAATCAGGACTGGCTCTGGCTAGAACCTGAGCCAGGAAAGAAAATGTACTCGAATCTTTGCAAATGGCTCCAAGACCAATGAAGGGTCAGCGCTGGCGCCTTCGTGGATGGCTACAAAATTATACAGCACGCCGCGTTAGGCACATTTGGGTCGGATTTCTAAATGGAAATCTATGCGATCCTAATGGCCTAGTTGTCAAGAACAGATACAAGGGGCAAAGTAGCGACAGCCAAGCTGTGCTTAATGCCTTACTCAACAAGCAAGGCCAAGCTGTTTCTAACGCCTTCCAGGATAGTTCAGGAATGCAAATCTTCTCTAAAAGTCCCTGAAGACTTGGCTGGGCCCTGGTCACCACGGGATTATGGAAAATGAGATCGCCGATGAACTAGCTAGGCAAGGATTAGAGGAGACATTCTAAGGACCTTAACCTGTCTTTACCTGGAGGTTGCGTCCTTGGTTAGGGCTTCCATCGATGGTTGGGCCTCTCGAGAACATAACTGGAGGTTGCTTGAGTCTCTAGGTTGCCGACAAACCAAGCGCATACTCTCAAACGTCGTCCAACGAAATAGATCCGTGTTATTCTTGTCATCTCTTGGCATAAAAGACTGCAGGCGACTTACCGGCGTAAAGGGGCACTATAGGACGAAACCCTCTGCGACGCCTGTGGAGAAAACGAAGACACTGCAGAGAACCTCCTCTGTGACTGTCCAGCCTTTGTTCGGCTGAGGTAGCAGGTATTCGGTGCTGATGTGGTGAGAGGTGATGATGTAGGCTCTCCATCGCAGAAGTGACTGCTGGTCTTCCTTCGCAAGACCAAGAAATTGCGGAAAATGTTAGTTGGTGCCTGGTAGTTCAATGGACCAGCCCTATTCTCTATAAATTAAAACGTTTCTTATGCACAGGTCATTTATCTATATTCGGCTTCAACGTCGGTTTAAAGGACTTCTTCATACGCTTTTGAGATTGTCCATGCATCCGCGACGTACAGCAGGACTGGGATGATTAAGTTTTTAGAGATATGGCTCTATAATCAATTGCCTCTTGAACCCAGCGGATGGCAAGAGTTACTCTGCAATCGATCTCTATATTGATGTTGTTTGGAGGTAGGTAGACGAAGTCCTTGACTACCTCGAAGTTATAGCTGCCCATTGTGACACTTTGTCCAAGACGTCGATGTTGTATGTTCCTTTCTTGAGAACATCATTTGCTTCGTTTTGCCCTCGTTTACCGCCTGACCCCACTTTTGCCGTTTCCATTTCATTGTCAACAAATACATCTGCCATCTGGACATCTGGAGCATGTCACTGGATCATGCATGAATTTGGATTCGAATTGGTTCTGCATCCACTGTATTCTCCAGAAGAAGCTCCCAGCGACTTTTGCCTGTTCTCAAATTTATCGCCGATGAAGACTAGAGGGACTCACCAACTGCGCATCTACCTTGGACAGCATGAACAAAAGTACAGTCATCAAAAAGAATTATGGCACAACAATGCAAACTCAATAAACAATGATAGTTGATGAAGTATAAAACTCGTCAAATAAGCACTTTAACAGCTCTCTCTCTCTCTCTCTCTCTTTCCCTCTTTCTCTCTCTCTCTCTATCTCTCTCTGAAAAGTTGCAGCATGCACCTAAATTTGGGATACACAAAGAATTTAAATTCTACTCTCTTTTGAAGATTCCTTAAAAAAAAACAAAAACAATGAATACCCAAGACCAAATAAATTCACTCCCCTCAGCAATTTAAATTAAAATTCATAACGACCCCTGCTCCAGAACCAAAACAGCAGGTTGCACTTCCTCAACATACTGGTCTCGTGGCAAGCGCAATTGTGACACATTGCCCAAGCCCGCACCAGCACCACACTGCACCGTGTCCCGACACACGATGCCATCCTAATCATTTCATTACCCTCCACCCAAGCACAACAAGTCAACCCTAGCCGAGTACAGCAATTCTAACGAAACAAATTACAACATAAAGTCAAAAGGACACTCAAATTCCGTGTCCACAGTCTTTCGACTTTGTTTTAGAATGCGCTTCACGTATGGTACCTGTACGTTGGGATCAGCACCACCGCCACCACCTTGCAGTGCTACCATTCAATTACATTAGGACGGCACCTTATCACCGGTTACACTGGCATAATTTACGTACCCTGCACCCCTAACTAGCGATACACGCGCTCCGGAGGAAGAGGCAGCAGCACAGGCACGCTTAGAAATGACACCGCGCACTGCACCCCTATCTGCACACCAGTCACGGACCGCTGACCAGAGAGGTGTGTGCATGACAGTGAGA
This sequence comes from Eristalis intricaria, assembly GCA_964034865.1. Classification (NCBI taxonomy): domain Eukaryota; kingdom Metazoa; phylum Arthropoda; class Insecta; order Diptera; family Syrphidae; genus Eristalis; species Eristalis intricaria. The sequence goes on from OZ035874.1 coordinate 56,465,722, forward strand.
CGACTTGGTCAGAACCTGCACCACTATTCCATCACGCCGGAATAATTATTTGAATAATGAGACGCGCTCGTGCCATCCACGAGTGCGGTGTCCTGTTTTCTTGGTCAAATGCACACACACACACGGGGCCCCACAGCGGATTTGGTCTATGACCACCACTCGACCGGTACAGCACATATGTCAGCAACAAGTCCATCGCCAGTCTGCACCTGAGCGCAAAGTTGTCGTCTTTTTGAATTTCCCCTGCCCGTTGAACCGCTGTTGGGGCGAGGACGCCGCGTCGGTCGACCGCGTCGCCGACGCCGTCTGGGATGTGCGAGTATGAGCCACGATTTGAATAGAACCCTCATCCTTGGCGCACTCATTAGTTCGACGAACTTCCTTTCGTTACGAGTGAAGGCATCTATCAGGATATCCTCAGTCGAACAGGTGTAACCTTCCTCCAGACGGGATGCAGGAATGTTGCGTCCTTTTTATTCTCATCTTCCCTGCATCCTCTGTCTGAATGTGGACTTCCGGTTGAGTTGTGAGTCGGCTGAGATTTGAATACAGCGAAGGGCTGTGCACCGGCTTAATTGCGTGCTTTCGGGTGTTGTCTATCGGTTCTGTTATGCAAATACCTGCGAACCTGATCGGCTACCTACAGGAACCGGATATCCTTTGCGAACTGTAGCACATCGCTTTGCACAATTGCAACGACTGTGCGCTGAGAGAAAATGATCGGTTTTCGTACACCCATCCATCGTCCTGTGAAGGGATTCCTGGCCTTTTGAATCATGTGATGGAAGATTGTAAAAAAAATGTAATTTGCTTCCGCCTCCTTGTTATTAGACTCATTGTGTCCAGTGTTGCGATATCTATTCACTTCGGATTCTTAGGAAATGAACCAATGCAGTGAATAAACATTGCATCAGTGAGGGAAGAGACGAGGAGGGAAGGGACTTCCGTAAATGAGTTCCGAGAAGAGTTTCAATCAGTTGCAGGGTTATCCTTCGTTCAAACGTGTCATTCGATAATCTATTGGGATTCTTTTCTACCTGCTCACTGGTCCCTGGTCGCAGTGTAAAGAGTGCACCCGGATGGTAGTCTGAAGCAAGTGCAATTTTGAATTTGAGTCTAAGAGATGATCAACTTATGGAGAGTGACCAGTACGTCCTGAAATATCAGAGATTGCGTTCACTTGATGTACTCAGGGTAGATCGGATCAATTAAATCAAATGGCACTTGTCATATGAACAGAGACATCGGAGAGGGAACGTTTTCAAGAATTGTTCATCTGGGGTAAATCCGAATAAATGAGGAAACAGCTGACTTTACGATGTGTGAATTATGCAAGTAGATGAATGAATTCCAAGGGAGTACATTCGAGAATCATACTGTTTCAGTCGGTCTATTGAAAAAGTAGCAAAATTGAATTTGGCTGGTGGAAACTTTATTGTGGCCTGAGTCAGTGTCAAACATTTACTTTTTGAATATTATTTTTTCTCGCGACTAAAGGTCCAAGCCCATAGAATCCGTTGCATTTGGAATCCACAAAAATCGTAGTTGTCGGATTCAAAGAGGTGCCAAACGTCTACGTTGTGTGCTCAATCCACTCTTGCATAAGTCTAAGAAATTCGAAATTTTAAAGTTCCACAATTATTAGGAATTATTCAAAAACAATTTTAAATGGAACTAAAAGTCTGAATCACAGCAAGTAATTATCTTGCTGTGATGTAATAATCGACGGTAATCCCCAACATTTAAGGACTTGCTTTTAAATTTCGCTTAAGAATATCAATGTTCACGAACAGGTTCTTCATTTCATTCGATTAGTGCCAGATTTCCGAATCTTGACGAACTATTGCTCTTCTTATTTTTTATGGATGTGGTAGGTGTTGCTAACTTATTCAAGATAAGCGCTCACTTTAATAGTCATTATAAATAGTTTTTGGACCACCATTCGAATGATGACACGGTATTCTCTTGGAATGAGTTTCGATGGTCGACCTATCAAGGCTTTGATTCGACCTGTTCATCATACCTTAAGCGATCTATCGTTCCTCGGCGACGTCAAGGCTCGAATAAACAAGCAATCAGTGTGAAGAAACTATCTACCGTTGCAATTACAGTGTAAAATGAAAGAGTATTTTCCCTTGTACGCAAACTTTTGTTGAGTTAATTTTGCGACTTTTTTGGTTTTTGTTATTGTATTTTTTTTAACGAATAACAATATTTAATTTATTTTGATTAAAACTGAAGCCTTTCATCTTGTTTTATTGGAGTATACCTTTCAAAAATATTTTTATCTTATACTCTGTGGATAAAAGCCATTTTGTTCCAATTTTCATCGTTGTACCCAGACTTTTGTGGAGCACTGTACACCACATGTTGCTCGAAGTGCATGAAGAATATTATTTGCAGAAGGCTGTTCTTCGTGACACATCTGAATAATTTCGATACGTGGCTGAGAAGTGAGTCTTTTCATGATGATTTCTCAAACAATACCAAATAAGAATATCAGCGGGATTTGCCAAATAAAAGCTATTGGGGAAAGCAAGTCCAAATGAATAAACCATTAACCTCGCCTATAAAATCCTGTCCTGCTTTCAATTTGCAAGGAAAAATGAAATACTCAATGAAGTAATTAATGTTTAATGTATACACCTTAATCAATATTGTTCCATATCTTGTTTCCTTATGTGGATATTTTTGTATAATTTTATATATGTGCATGCCTTCAAAATAAAATATTTGCCTAAATAATAATTCAATTATAAATTGAACACAAAATTTTTACTAAAGGACGATATATGTCATAATAACTAAAATTAAAGTTTTTTTGTTCATAGCATTTCCTTCACGCATTTATTCAAGAATCCAATTTCATATCCTTTCAATTTAAATACAAAAGTAGGAGTAGAATATTAATACAACTAAATTATCTCTGAGCAACCTGCGACTGTAACAAAAATGTATACTGTTTCTGTTGTCAATGAGAAATAAATGGTCATGCTTTACGATTTGGTTTACTACGAAGACTTGTCTGATTTCGTCCCGGCGTATTAGGGGCAGATCTGCTTTATGTACTAAGTATCCATATAGCAAACAGCCAAAATTTATTTTCTTCTGCGGTCCAAAAAATGGAGTTTGAATATTGCTATGCTAAGCTTAAACTTAGGACTTTCATCTGGGTGGCACCTGACGACATTCTTAAGCTTAAGTACATCGATCCTTAGTTGCCCACATTCTTTTGTTCCTTCCTTCTTTTCCTTGTTCCTTCCTTCTTTTCTTCTGAAATTAAAAATACTTTTTTAAAATTGCTCCAAAGGGATTTCATAATGAACTCTAGAATATGACAAACATTCATCTGAGCAGGCGATTTCCTCATTTAAGTTTAAGCCAGGTTAGCAATTAACTTTTTATATACAGCCTTGCCTATTAATTAACAGCTCATTAATATTTCATCCAGCAAAAGTTGCTGCTGGTTTACATAGAACGTCGTTTTGTCTTTATACGCCGTTGGAGTCGGGAGCAACAACTCATTGCACTGAAATACAAAATCTTTGAATCATGCTGAATCAAACTGATTCTCGAAAATAAGTCACATTATTTTAAATCAAATAAAAAATTCAAATAAATGGGCCATCAGAGAAAACCTAGAGCTTTGGCTAGGAAAGTAGCAACAAGAATGTCAGAAGGCACGGTCTAAATAAGTGAAAGGTAAGTAGCCAGAACATTACCAGTTCCAGGACCGACACTCAACTGGTTGTCGTTGTCCTAAAATACTTAAATTTCTTAAAAATTCAACAAGATTTCCTATTTCCTATTGTACACCCCCATCTCTTGTGACCAAGGTATGGAAATTAAAACATTTACTTGTTTTCGATATTAAAAAAAAATAAACTAATTTTTATTACTGATTCGTTGGGCAGAGCTTCCCTTACAAAACCGATAATACAACCCAACTCTATTTTTCTTACACTACCTTAAGTACTAATAATACTGCTGACATATCTCCTGTTTGCAGTCTGCGGATGTTCCCTCAGGTGTATCGGGTGGCTGCCTGTGGCTGCGCGTGCATGATGGAATGCGGGCATCTCCGGTATCGCCTGTGCACGAAGTCACACATTTTGCTGATGTTGTAAATCGCGGGACCGAATGCAATTTGTTACATTATCTTGTTTATGAATGCGGCCTACATTCGCAGTTTATTTGGACCACCGATTAGTTGATCCATTGTGCCCTTGACGGGACCCTTGATTTCGGCCGTGAGATTTTCGTTCTCCAAAACCAACCAAATTTGAATATGAATCGCAGAAGGTTTTTGCTGCTCGATCCTATTGAAATTGGATTTAAGTAAGGGTTTGGCCAGAAATGGTGCTCTCCTCGTTCGTAGAGCTTGACGTTCGCAGCACTGTTGTAGAACCCGGCCACATTTCTTCTTCGTCCCTATAAATGTCACTCTAAAGGACGCCAAGATGTCCAATTGGGGTCGCCGTGGCGTAGTGGGTAAGTGCGTCAACTCCTACGCAGAGGGTGCCAGGTTCGATACCCGAATTTACCACCTATCCATAATTCACGGCTCCACCTCTTTCGAGTCACTGAAAACTTAAACAGACTGCGAGTGATGATCACTTCTGGTTTAAAGTCGCCGTTGGTCCGATATCCTGATTCAGCCACTGTTTGTGTGCCTAAAACTGTATACTCTTCCATTTCCTTGGACCCCAGTAGATACCGGTATGCAGCGTATTGCCAGGGTTCTTGTGACTTCAAGCCGCTGAGTGCCTTTTTAACGACTTTCCATAAGTCCTGAAGTATATTAGCGGTCGTTATCAACGTCCATGTTATTTAAACACTTAAAACAAATCCACTTATGAACGTCCTTTTGCCCGTTTCTCAATTTGTTCCTTTGTCAGAAGTGCTAAGCCCCCACAGACCAAACAAAACTTCCATAAGTGCTCTACTTTCACCACCTGCAGGTGCACACCGGGAACTTATGCATAATTCAAGTGCGGATGGGCACCGCACCCGAAATGCTGATGCACTTACTTCGTTCCGTTCTATGATTCCCTGAAATGCTCACATGTCTGCGCTGCTATTAGCACAGCTGTGCTGCGCCGAGTATCCTCCCATCGCACCGAACAATAAGGAAGCATCGCATTCCATCGTCTATCAAGCATACCCATCCCTCCCATGTGCCCAACCACCGCGATCCCTATCGACCGAGGGATGGAACACGTCCACTGCACCGGGAAAGGTGAAGGAACTGGAACTATATTGTGCTTCGAGACATGAAAAGGCACTTCAGAAGGACATCGGAAGAGGGTGATCGTCCTTCCGCATAGGGGAGAGCGTCCTAGGGCAATTCAACAATTCGACTGCATACGCAACCGCAACTGCACTCGAACAGATGTCGTACACACTCATGCGAGCATGTGGGGCTTCCTAATGGATACCCGCTACGGATTATGGCCAACTACTGCGCTTTATTGCACCATTCCGGGCATCACAAGGTGATAAATCATATCGGCCAGCCTCGAAACGAACGGCCAACTAAGATCTCACGGCGGTGACAAGAGCACAGATTGAAACCAATAAATTATTCCCGGCCACGTCGCGTCGTGAGTGTGAGTATGCTGATCCTCCGTCGCTGATGATACTCTGCACACGGCGCGACCGCAGCGGCCAGTGGAACTCTCCTTGCTACACTTGTGTCCGCACAATTAGAGACGTGGTAGCTGTAAAGATTGGACAGTCCGGCGACCAGCAGCGTCTCACCGAGAGCCCCGGCAATTAAAGCGGAAGGCAAATTGACTTTGGACATAATAAGGGAATTCATCTGTTCGCTTCGTTTGTCGTAATGGCTTCTGGTGCTACGTTCCACGTCGTTCATTAATTAAACACTCCATCCAGCCAACCATCCGACCGTCCAACCATCCAATCGCCAAGCCATCCAAGTGGCACAGAGGATCTGCTCCCCAGAGATCTCCGCTGTGGGATTTGATGTGCGGGAAATTGTGATCTGCACATAAATCCATGTCACTTCGTGCCGCAAATAAATAAAAACAAAATGCCACATCGTCGTCAGTCGCCTTATGCGGCGTGGACCTGCGCGGCGACCATTGCAGCACCGTTGCTGCAGGTGAAGGCGCAGGACTGATTACACGGCTTCTTCAGGACCAACACAAAAAGTCAAGAAAAAAAACCACACAACAGCAGAAATAAACGATGGAACAGTGGGGCACTGATGACGATTCATGATGCAGTGCATCGAGACGAAATTGAAGAGTCATTTGAAGGCCCGGAGGCACTTCACGAATGCTCCAGTAATAGGCACACCGTCACAGTCACAGCCTCGGCCACAGCCTTGGTTGAGAATTTTTTTCGAGGTGCTATCAATTTCATGTGCAATTAATTAACTGACACTTCACTTGACGCCAGGAGTGGTAGAAGATGTAGTTATGCTCTACACTCGTTCATAATGTTTGCGCCCGGTGTGATGTGTCAGTGGCTGGCATGCTGCACTTAATTACTTGCCAGGAGTCGTCCTGCTTTCCTTTTGTTCTTGGCTCGACATTTAAACAGCGAATGATGAATGAGATCTGTAAAACCATTAACTGTAGTTAGACAACAACCGTAAACATGGATTACATGGCCTTTATGAGGCGAAAAATAGCTGCCGTGGCGTGGCCATGCAGTGAAAGGAGGCATGTCGAGATGGGGAAAGCTTGCTGGGCAACTTGGCAACGGAATGGGGAAATAGTTCAAACTGCATGGACTTGGGCGTGACCAATTTTGTGGGGAGGTGATGGCAGTAAGTTTCCTTAACACAACTCATTAGAGATTTCTTTTATTTCTTTTATAAATATTTTTGGTTTTTTTTTTTCTTTTTTCTTGTAAAGGGCCCTTAGTTCACAGATTCATCAGGAAGTCGCAAGGAGACTTAAATCAGTGTTAGACTTGAAATTAGACTTGATCTAAAAACATTTTTCGTAACTTGATTCTACAGATTGGTTACGATCTCGATCTAGTCGTAATTCTGATTAAATGCTGGATCATCTATTTTTTGCAAATTAAATTAGAATTTAACACATTTATAAATTACATTTTGATCACGTTTTAATTTTAACGTGATCGTGCCATTATAAATGGGAAAAAAATGGAACACCATTTAAGTGTCCTCCACTAGAGTTCCAAGACTCCACTGTAATCTCTATATATTAAAACAAGTGTTTGTTTGTTTGTCCTTTATAGCCTCTTAAATGGTAAGAGATAGAGCACTGATGTCCTTGGCAGCTTTGTTCAGAATTCTGTGAAAAAGGGTTTGCTATAATTTTTTTTCATGCAAAACAAACTATAAAATATATCACAATAAACATAATTAATAAAATGTACCATTTTTTATAATGTATAGAAATTTGTAAAATTTAAACAATTACTTTTAAGTAAGTCTTAAGTTCAGTTCAGTTTGTTGAACGAATTATTTTATATTTAGATTAAAACCATAATTTTTCTGAATTTCGTGCTCAGAAATCCTTCACGTTCCTTAATTCATACTGTTGATCGTGGTTTACTTATCATACTTCACTTGTTAGATACTCTAGCGTGTCCTCCAGCTTTATTCTCAAAACCGTCAATAGGGTCTTATATTCTAATTTTTGTTTCACGTTCATCCACCTGAGCATCTCTAACATAAACTTGATGGAAGTGTATCGAAAGCATCTAAGTATACACATCATCGCTTTATCATGTAGCTTCTGTAACCTTTCTGTTTGACTTTGCTTGGAACACGAATGTAAAAATGTTGCACCAAAGTCAAAATGTGGTTTCCCCATTGCGTTGTATACTGTTATTGCTGTCATATCATCCATTTTTATTTCTTATTTTTCTTATTTTTCTAGAAATCCAATAAAGGTAACATGTATGAAAGGAACATGTATGTTTCCCATCTGCGATAATTTATTTTTTGTTAAAGTATCTGCCGGCTGAAAATGGCTTGATCGCTGAAGAAAATATGTGAATACTGGTCATTCAAGCCGAAAATGTTCTATTGCCCAGTCAGCTTGTGCTCAAAGTCTCGAGCAGTCTCCTGGCGCAATTCTTAAATTTTTGCTGTCTACAGATTTGACACCAACCCACAACTCAGACTCTTCAGGTCGAAGCTTCTGTTGATCACGAGAATATTACAACATGAGCTTCTGGTTTTTAAATCAAATATGTCAAGAGACATTTATAGGCTTTGTAGATTTGATCATAAATGTCAACCTGTCATCATCTTACCTTGGACATACGTTAAGGAACTTCTAGTGCTGCATTTAGATTGTTATTTTAGGTTTCTTTTTATTATTTACATTTCCCAATCAGACAGGACTTATCGCTCTTCTTCCGCTCATTTTGCGCCTATGGAACTCTCCACGAGTGTTGCCGCTGAACAATTACAGAAAGTCGCAAAAAAAAAAATGCCATGGACCAGAAATGTCAAAAAAAACCAACAAAAAGAAAAGTGTCCAATTTGCCTAGGTCTTCACCAAAGGTTACCTAAAGACTTCCAACTATGAACCTCATAAGTACTTAAATTGTAACTGAAGGGACATAGGAATCGAACCCCATCAACTATTTAAACAAATTACCTATTTTCAAGTGACAGTGATGGTCAGAGATTTATCACACAGTGTTTTAATTTTAGAGTACTAAATGCAAATGGTTACTTTGGCTTCTAAGTAATTGTTTACATACGTTACAGAATGTTCACTTTGTAATCGAAATACACACTACTAACGAAATACACTATACCCTTGCGCCAAGTTTTTCCTAAGTTTTCTTGGCCAGTAAGCAAAAACAAGAACAAGAGAGACAAGAGACAAGAGACAAGAGATTGTCCATATAGATTGCAAAAAAACAATATTAGTAGTAGCCGCCGAAAGGCAAATAGATAAATAAGTTTAGGTTATTTTAGAGCACCTGCGAAGGGTTAGTAAGATACATTTTAAGAACATGAATTGTTTAGATAGTAAGATAGATTTAATCATTTTTGTCTAGTTTTAAGAATCATGAATTTAAAAAATAAAAATTAATTCTAAAGTTAAAAAAATACACTACATCCTCTTTAATTTCTTGCATTAAGACTTGGCCTTTCAACATCAAATTATTCAGTATTGGAATTTGAATAGAATCAAGATCACTTATTTCTAAAAGTCGTGTCATGCTCATCTTGCCGACAAAAAAGCAACTAAGGTCATATATAGCGGCAACCCTGCTCCCTTAAAGTCTGATATTCTACCCTGCTTTTAGAAACACCTTTAAACTAATGCCATACTATGTCTGCTGACAGTTCGGTTTGACTTATGCAAGAGATTGAAACAGGGATGTCAAATTCGGACCACGAATGGTATGAAACTGTATTTTCTTGATGTCATTTTAACTTGATTTTTTTTTGGCAATACGTTACTAATTTTAAATCGAAAAATGCAGGAGACAATCTGCACCTAATCTCATACACAAGAAGCGCATATATGTTATGAATGACATTTTCAATTTTCAATTAATGTTGATTCATTAAATTCTTCCATTTGATGTTGACTTATGTCATAGATCTAGTTATATTTTTCTGTGTGATTTAGAAGACAGTATATTCTCTGAAATCTGTATTGGATTTTGAAATGAAAGCAAAGAAACCAAATGTCAGTTGTCTGACCCTTATGGAAATCCAAAATCCAATATTTTTCGGTAGCTACTTAAATTTGGTGGCAGCAGTTTGTCAAAACACCATCCACTAGCCATGAATGACCCACCATCCCCTCTCCACCTTTTTAATCAGAAATGACAGTGGAATAAATCAAATTTTCATGTTCTTCAACATCACAAATCACAAATCACCTAAGAGTCACAACTAATCTCGAAACACCCAGCACAGGAAGTGAATTCAACCACAACCACCTGCACAAATTGCAACTTAACGATGACTCTCATTTGAATACCCAACCCAGCCGAGTAAGGAAACAAATTCGCTCTTTATACGGCATCCTTAATGGGCAGCCGGTTGGCCCCTATTTAGAAATTCCCTCCTGTCGTCGTTTTCTAATTAGACCCCAGCCAGGGCAGAGGAGAGCTCACCCACCTCACCTCACATAGACGTCAACTCCATCGACAGTTGGAATTAATTTCAATCAAACGATTACAGTGAAATGTTGCAGTCATAAAAGCCGAGCGATTCTTAAGGCCACCAGTCGCTAGTCACCAGGCACCAGGCACCAGCTCCTCCTCCTCCTCATCCTCAATCTGAGAATGTCATCCCACAGCAAGCACCGGCTTATGCATGCAAAATGGTCCATTTGTCCATTTAGAAGCTTAAATTTAACTGCACCCCACCCAGTGACGACCAGCCACGACAATGGCGACTCCACTGTGCGGGAAGACAAATAGCCGTCCATAAAACAATTCGCCATAGGAATACGGGCTGTGGAGCAACAAAACCCCAAGAAAACAACTGATCATCCCGGCAACAGGTAGTTCGGCCGCCCGCCAACGCCGCGCCGCCATCACCACCGCGCGCCGCCTTCTAGGATAACCTCAATCAATTGGAGAGCGCTGCCGTTGCCTGGCTCCCACCGGCTCTGTGTACGGTGGTGACCTGTTAACTCCATTCCGAACCGACAACCTTCTGCCGATGATGATGCTGCCGGACGTAACCAACAGATACACAGCTACATGGATACATGGATACACTATATATTTTTTATGACCACCATATTCGCTCCGACTGCCGCTGCTTCGGCTTCTGCTGCTGCTGTTTCCTTCGCCTAATCCACATCTGGACACAGACACCGTACTGCCAGTAATCACAATCAATTTCCATATGATAATATTTTTGCAGGAGCGACGGAGGAGATGGAACGGCCCGCCATCGAGTGCCGGCCGGCCGGCCAACTGGGCATCAGTTGAGTAGCTCCTGTCGTACACTTGGGACGGGCGAGTGAGTGTGTTGCGTGGGTGGTCGATGGTCTCCGACGCTGCACTGTGCGCGGCGGACGCGCAATTTCAACAGAAATTGTACCACAGTTTGAAGTATTAAAATTTTATTCGCGATATTTATCACCCCGACTGCTGGTGGCTACTAGCTGGTGGCTGGTGGCTGGTGGCCGTTGGCTGACTCAGATCCAAGTGTCTGGCTGCTGTTGCCCGTCAGTGGAGATTTCACTTCGAGTGGCTTCCCAATCCCGAATGCAGCCAAGAGAGAGAGATGATTGTGTTGTCTTCGAGAAGTTAATGGAATTCCGTTTTAGGTGCAGGCATTCTGATTGTCTGATCGATCGTAAGCCAGGAAGTTGCCTACCACATGCACACAGTGTGTGTCTGCTCTTACCATCTACGCGACGACGTTAGGGATGTTTCGTTATTCTGCGGGCTTCAATTTATGCTTTTGTGGGTTTCTATTGCAACTGCAACTGGGTGACCTTTGCTTTGGATGAGCTGTGGATGGAAAGGATTGAGATAGAGAGTGTTAAAATTGCTTTTCACTTCAGGTGATAGCAGATGTGGTTCAGATTGAGATGCGGACGAAGTGCTGTACTCTAGTCGAATAGAAAGTGCTCCCAAGGCTCAGAAACACAAGGCGAACTCCTCAAAAGAAGTCGGTTGAAATAATATTTTACTCCGGCCTTCGGGAGATTCGATTCGTTGGCGTAGCTTTTCAACGAATTTTCTTTACTTGAGATGCAGCTGTGCATGCAATTAAACATTTCAGCAGTAATGAGTTAGTGCGCGGTTCTCTTGTCTGGATTAAGGCAGTCGAACGCCAGTTGAGCTGGCAATGTTTCGGTGGGAGATATACACCAAACCATCTCCCGAAGTTAGGACGGCGAAAGAATGTCCTTGAGAAGGTGATTCTCCCTCCTCATTATCGGGATAACTCCCCTTTAAGTAAAATCCTATCCAGCACACTGGATTTACACAAAGTCTGCTTTCAACGCACTAATCGGCATATACCTTCCGGGCAAGCACCGTGCCTAGGTTTTTATGCGCTCGGTGAGAACCTCTATATTTTCGTCCTCGTATGCGTGTTATTGAAGGTGCTGGTCATCCCTGCCTCCTCCTGAGATCAAACATTCTTCTTGTCCTTTTAGTGGCGCTACAGTCAGGGCAAGTCCACCCCGGCCTCAACCAACAAGCCTCTCCAGTTGGCACGATACTTATCCAGCTGTCTCCAATCGCGCACTCCAAGCTGGTTGAGGTCCTTCTCGACCTGCGTGCGCCATTGGTTCTGTAGTAGTCCTCTATTATGTTGTATCACAGGTTCGGAATCGAACACTCTTCGGGCTGAAGCTGAGTTGTCCATAGACTCTACATGGCCTAGCCATCCGAAGCGTTAGATCCGTAGACCCCTGACTAGGCTCACGACGATGTAGAGCCCGTGCAGTTCATAGTTGAATCTTCTTCTCCAAAAACCATCAACAGGGCAAAATATTAAACGCAACTTCTCTCTCGAAGAGACTACTTCATCTACTTTTGGCATTGTCCAGGCTTCCGCACCATAGAGGAGGATAGGGATGATCATGGACTTACATAGCGTTAGCTTGGTCCTTCTACAAAGGGTCAAACAATCACATTTAGGTAATTACTGGAAAAAGTGTTGGGCGGTGCTGAGGTCCAATGTAGTTTTAGAATTAGCTTCTACACCCACCACTTGTGATGTTCGTACTATTGTTGGCCTTGGGTATATTGATAAAGAAGCATCTAATATCGATCTAGCAGTGAATGAGGGCAAAGCGCAATACGATGTCCTCAAGAAAGGAAATACTACATCGACGTCCAACATCACAATGGGCTATAATTTTGCTATAACTTCGAGATAGTTAAGGACTTCGTCTATCTCGGCTCCTCAGTAAGTACTACGAACAAAACCAGTACCGATATCAAACGCTGAGTAACTCTTGCGAACGACTGGATGGCGCAGTTGGTAAAGTACCTGCCCCTAGTTAGCGGGGTCTCCGGTTCGAATCCCAGTGAAAGCAAAGTTAATGCGCTTTTATTTGGTTTTCAAATCTGGTCCAGTCACCTTTTGCGGTTGGGATCAAATTAACGGCGCTATCACTGGCGTAGTCAATCAGTGGTAGTAGTCTGACTATGTATCACAATGGACCAACATGGTCTAAGTGTAGCTCCCTCTACCTAACACACGGAGTGATTGAATTGCATGGAAAATATAAACCAAAAAAAAACTTTAAGCAAAAAAAGAAGCTTCATCGACTGTCAACTCCTTCTCCAATTAAGTTCACACAATTCTTTTGCCATCAAATCCTGCCCAAGGGTTGGTTTATGTTTAGTGGTTCCCTCCAGATCGCCATGCGATCGTCGTATCGGAACTTCGCAAATTTACACTTCACCTTCCGCCAATATCCTTCCTAGGCCACAACATATGATCACCATCAAGTGGAAAATACGTCCGACCAGAGGACATAGAGCACGCTGCCCAACTCGACCCTCTTCAAAACACACCTCTCACCTATCGTCGTCCTTCGGCGACCGTGCCACTATCTCTACCCACTTGAGAGGCTACAAAATAAAACACACAATTCCGTCACTGTTGACCGTCCACCATCAGAGCGAAGCAAATTCGCTCTCTAACAACATGCCACCTGTAATCGCTGGCAAAAGGTATACCCACGACCCGAACCCAAATCGAACTATCGGCACATAAACACCAGCCAAGAGCAAACACACCAGAGCACGCAAACACAATGCATGACAAACGACATCACAAAACAACTCCAAACAGCGCACTGATGTTTACTTGTGGTGCAACAGAGCAAACAAGCAGTTTCAGGTGCCCGTGTTAAAACCGCATCGCGCATCATCAACCGGGTGAGTGTTTGTCTTATCGACACGGGAAAATATTTGACATTCCTTGAGTATCATCGCATCTATTGGGTTTCTTTTTATTGCCCTTTCACTTTCTCCGCCCGTCCTTGCTGATAGCGCACCGATACCCACAAAAAAGGACTAATCACTGTCTCTGCGCAGCAGGTCGCACCACGCACAGGCTTCGCCGTTCGCCAATCGCGACATATTGACATAGAATCGCCGCCAGATAAGGGAGACCAGCGCGTAGCTTATCGCTGGGAACTTCGAGGAACGCTGAGAATCCCCGCCAGTGGTTATCAATTTTACTGCCCCCGCTAATCCGGAAGATAGCGATAGAGCGCGTACATCGTAGCGCAGTGTCGTGAGTACCTCTCGGGTGAAATTATTTTTATCTGCGGCCACAGTGATTGTATCTGGGGAGAATTCTCGTGGGACCTTCACCCAGATCGGATTCGTGGCAGTATTTGGGAACAGCTCGCAGCACCAATTCACACCTCCAAAGGATACGACGACAAATTCACATTTCTTGTTCAAACTGCTGGCTCTGGCTACGTCCCCAATTGAGTGATTATGGAATTTTATGGCAGACAAACACATGCGAGAGCCAGGCGTTGTATATCACGAATTGGACAGATGTCTGCTTGGCTCTGGCTAGACCTGTGCGAGCGAGCGTTGCTCCGTGACAAAGGAGAGGACGAAAAGAGATTTGCGCTGAGTGGCAGGAGATTTGCTCAGGGATGCAGAATGAGTGGATTGACAGCGCTGTGTGTGCCAAAATGGAATCCCTTTTGCAGGGAAGGACACCTGTTCGCAGGGTTATTAGAAAGCAATTGCACTCCTTGTTCCTTTCATTCGGTGCGGCACTGTGGTGTAGGAGTCATTGTTTCCCCTCGCAGGAGGTGGGCTCTGTGGACAAAAGGACTCTCTGCCTCCTTTGAGCACTCATTTAAACTAGTTTGCATCCCTTTCTGGGTGAAGTAATCAGCAGGAGACTGGCGGTCAGGTGTCTGCAAATATTTCTTGGGTGAACATCTGACTTTGAAGTGACTCGACGCATGTCTCTTAAGGCGATGGACAACCTCCGTGTTGTGCAACTGGGATTGAGAAGATGATGGGATCTTCCTTTGCAACACCTTAACTAAGTTGGATGCTATTCACTGCTGTAGCAACTGATGTACAAAACCATACATGGACAGATAAGAACGGGATGTGAAAGCCAACTTGTCCAATGGGCCCCAGCTCTTGTCGAGTTTTCTTGGATTGGAATTGTGGCGTCTTTCAGTAGATGTGGGCAGATGACACAATATTTTATTCGACAAATGAAACCTTAAGTACCGTCTGCCCCTTCTTTATGGAAGATGGTCAATATTGACGAAATAGTGTGTTTTATTCCGCAGCTCTTCTAGTGGGTCCGGTAGATAGACCGTCAGCGAAGATCGTTCGTTGATTTTTTGAAGAGGGGCACCGAGCAGCGGACGTTTATACAAGGTGACGCAAAATTAACTATCCAATCTGGAAGAACTTTCTTAATAAATAAAAAAAATGATTTTGAATAACAGAAATCTTTTAATCTGGAAGAGACTATATCCGTCAAATAGCTGCCGATAGTATTGATTATGGCCTTTTGCAGAATATTCCGCAAGATTTCCGTGTGGGTCGCCGTGGCGTAGTGGGTAAGTGCGTCGACTCCTACGAAGAAGGTGCCAGGTTCGATACCCGAATTTAACACCCGAATTTACCAGTGACTCTTTCGAGTCACTGACAATGCTCAAAGAGTATTCATGTCCAGAAAAAGCTTCTCAAATTCGCCGTTCGGAGTCGGCATTAAACTGTAGGTCCCTTCCACTCGTGAAAGAACAATAGCACGCACAACACGAGTGGTTACTGAGGAGCTAGGCCCAAATCCTTAAGGGCTGCGATTGTCTCAAGCTTGTTGGCATAAACCCGCGAATTCAAGTAGCTCCCCATTGGGACGATTAAACTGGCGATCCTGCTGTCCATGCCAAATCCCAAAAACGAGAGATTACGCGACCAGAAAACGCTTCCTTCACAATCACCATTGTAGCTCGTGATGTGTGCGCGGTTGCACCATCTTGTTGAAACCACATGTTAACCAAGCCCTGCTCATCCAATTACTCCTCCCTCGTGAACGTTGGAACCTACAGTGGCTTTGAGTGGATGTAATGGATCTACGTGCATCACTCGCGGATTTCCAGTGCACGAGAAACAATGATTTTGCTTATTGACCTTAAGTGGAAATCCGCCTCGTCGCTCATGATGATTTTCGACACAAAATCTTCGTTGTTGATGGCTTGACAGTAGTTCACAGACGACTCATGGTCAGGAGGCATTAGTTGTTTGTATTCTGGAGCTGCATAGTTCCAAAATTTCAAATATAATTGATGTACGTCACCATTTGCAATGATTATAATATCTTCCTTTAGGATGATTCATTTTGCTCCTCCTTGTAGATGGCTACTTTATGTTGTTACATCAGTGGCTGTGAGAAGGGGTGGCTTATCCAATGTAGAGTTATTTCGGAGTCTGTCCAAAATATCGTTTGCTCTACCTGGAGATTAAACTTCACCGATACTCTCATCCACAATTTGGAGAGAGTATGCGCTGCGCAAAGTTCCAATCGAGGAAGTGACTTTATTTTTAGAGGGGCCACTTTTGACTTTGCCGTTAATTGCGTCGACTTGATACCGTTTTGTGTTTGGCTGCGTATGTAAATACAACACCCATAGCATCAGCGAACCCGTGAACTTCGAGCTTAGCATTGGAACCACTTTCTACAAACCATCGGCATCTGCATAACGCAGTATGATAGATACGGTCTCTGCAATTTATGACTCCCTTTTGTCATTAGGTGATGAAAAGAACATCACAAATGCCATCATCATTCATTTGGTGATGTTAAAGGTTGATGCAGTCACGAGGTCGAAGTGGGAAGACCAGTTAGATTATAGTACAGTTCCTCTATGGAGTGATTGTGAAGCTGCTCTCAATGAAGAGTCTTCAACTTCAAGATCCAAACTTACTGACAGATAATCAAATATTAAAAAAGACCTGAATCGGCCCAAAGGCCAAAAGTCATCGTTTTCATGTGTCAACACACAACAGCAACAAAATAAACCGAAATGTTTATTCTGCAAGTCGGACGATCACTACCTAACTGCATGCCAATCGTTTACAGCACTCCCGATACTGCAAGGATTCGAGTTGCAAAAGGTGTTCCAGTTTGCATAAATTGCCTTCGAAAAGGAAACACAGTTTCAAAGTGCAAATTAAGCCGGTGTAGTGTTTGCAATCGGGCGCATCATTCGTTGTTGCATCAGTACGCAACAGCTTTTAATGGTGTTCAGCCTTCGACCTTCCAAGCCATGCATGCCTCTGTACCAACAGATCAAGTTATTCTTGCAACTGCAATCGGGCGCCATGAAGAAAATTGCAATATTTTTTGCAATTTTTAATAAAAAACGTACTAACTTATTTAAAAGAAGCGGCTTTTCGAAAAAAGAAATAAAACGCGTGCGCTTCGTTCGGTGAATCGTTAACAAGTGGTTTATTTGTCTTTGCGAATATTATATACAGATCTTGTTTTTATTCATTAAATTATATAATAAAATTTGGCCGCTTAGGTGCGCAGTTCAAATCTTAGACCAATTCGCTTATTGGATAATTCACAATTACAATTACAATTATTATTATTATTTTCTTAATTCATATTTTATTTTTATTTTTTAAAACCATTTATACCAAATTCAGCAATTATTTGTGCTGACGAAACAGGGATCACAATGACGTGATAGTGCAAACATACCGAGCTGCCAATAAGGATTTCTCTGTCATTGAGTTCGAAACCAACTGAAATGGGTCTGTCGGGAAGGGAGCGACCAAACTGTAGGTTAGGTTAGGTAGACGGGCTGCTAGTGCATTCACCAGCACACTTAGAAGATATTCTTCCATTGTGATACCCATACATAGTCAGACTACTACTACTGATTGACTACTCCAGTTAATTTGATCCCAACGGCAAATGCTGACTGGACCAGATATGAAAACCAGATAAAAGCGTATTTACTTTACTTTCACTGGGATTCGAACCGGGGACCCCGCTAACCAGGGACAGGCACTCTACCAACTGTGCCATCCAGTGGTCCAAACCAAACTGTATATGCAGATAATTTGTTTAGAATCGAAAACAAGCCTCATAGTGGGCAGCTATAACTTTGAGTTCGTCAGGAACTTGGTCTATGCCGGATGCGCAATAAGCTGTACAAACAATATCATTAGCGAAGTCCAACGCAGAACAACTGGCCTCAAGAGGAAGTGAGTTCAGGTTGAGTTAGGTTAGGGTGATTGCCACGACAGCATCAATAGTGACCTACTTAGATACTCTTTTGATCCTTTGTGCTATCACTACCCGGTGCTTTCCACCGGCTCCTTTTAAAGGGACTACACTTATGAAAACGAAGTAAACCTAGAGACTACCTAATGATATCCTAGTGGCCTACTTTGGCAAGTCCACTCCTGTGCTGATTTACAGCCAATTCATCTTTCGGATAAACTTAGCTATATCTTGTATCTTTCAGTGTGACATTTCCTCTAGGTTACTGAAAAAGTAGTTGCCTAGGTCGAGGAAGTTAAATATAAAAGCTCTCGAAATGTAAAGCTGACCTTAAGAGACCAGTAATCTCTTCGAGGGAAAAAGTTCATTCGTTCCGCCACGAGCCCAGCGAGACATCTGCGCTTATTTCAACAATGCCTATTTTCGACAACTTCTAATCTGAGTCTGTGGTTGAACTCAATTCAATTGTAAAGGTCAAAGTGGAGTGAGGCGGCTAAGGATGAATCATGCAGGATTACATATTAAAATCCACTTTCAGTGGAGTCTGCCTAAGTCGAACTCTCCCCAAGTCGAAACTGTCTCTAACTCGAACTTTTTCGCCATATTTTAAATATATTTCTCTCAATTTTCCATACAAACTCTCTCTAACTCGAACAAAATTTGGTATCCCGTGACAATTCGACTTAGGGAGAGTCTACAGTATATAGTGCCACGCAAGAGAAGCTCCTGGATGAATAAAATCAATGTAAAGTTAGACATTTTAGGCAATCCTGCAATTAGGTCATCTAGGAGTATGTGAACTCAATCACCGATTGCTTGTCAGATTCTACAGAATTTGTATCACAGACCCGCTCTTACGCTGTGTAAAAAAAGGGACCAGACTAGTGAAACACTGTAAACACCACAACTAGACCAGTCCTTCTTCCGTTCTTCTGATGATGCTACAGTCCCGAATTGACCACGGCCTCAACCGACAAACCTCTTCAGCTGACACGATACTAAGCCAGACGAAAACTTAATTTGCTGAGGTCCTCTTCCACTTGAGACTGACATTAGTTTCGTGGGCGTTAGTTTCGTCAGGCTGGAGCAGTATTGCCCATGAACTCAACATGTCCTAGACTAGCCAAATAAATTCTACTGTCCAATTACACCAACGACGAACGCAATTTTTGAACGGTTCGGAAGGTCTCAGTGACAATGAAGATCCACAGCAAAATGCTTGAAAGAACTCAAGCAAAATGTTAGACGGAGATTGGGCCACAGCATTCAGTTCTTTTTTATCCCCAGATCCAAGTCTAGACTTCTCGGTTCCTGGAGACACGCGCCTCATCATCCCATGGTTGTGTTGGGATACAGTGCCTTCTCCACTTCGATCAAAACGAGTTTCTTTAAAGAACTGCCAATATGGTACGTTATTCACACCGTTGCAATGAGAAACATGGCGATTACCTTGATTACCATAAACTAAGCAGAGGACACCAACAACTGGGATGATGAAGAAAACAAGGACAGCCATTACAACCAACTTAGTCAACGCTTCGTGTTGGCTGGTGAGGCCGAAATACAGGTTCACGTGGGACAGCATTTGAGGTTCTGTTTTATTTGAAAATTTCGATCACTGCGGGAGCAAGGAAGCTACTGACAACACCTTAGAATATTAAGAGACAGTAGATGGCCCCGGACGACTAGCTTCTAGAACCACTCGTGTTGTGCGTGCTACTCTTTTTTCTAAGTCCCTTAGAACACTCCACCAAATTCCCATTCATTGTCAGCAAGTAAGTTTTTTCGAAAATTATTCAATGATTAGCTCTAAGATTGCGATTTCTTACTGAATTTTTTTTCAAACAATTCTTAGAGAAACAGAAACAACAGGCAAAACGAAAAATATCAGTAGATTGCTCAAGATGCTCGAAATCGTCGGCAGCACCTCAGCACAACGCTTCAATACGTCTAGACTTCCGTACTTCTGTACTGACTCAGGACACGTTGGTCTGAAAAAATTGCCACCATGTCGAAACACGAAGGGGAAGGGATAGACCTCTGCCAACTGCCACTGGCATTTTTCATACGAGAATGCTGTTTGCAATTGACTGCAAATTAAATATTTGCACCTAGAGTTTTAGGACTGCCTGCGACACATCAGGCAACAGACACATAACCGGTTCGTACTCAAATAGATCACAAAACACGTCCGTCGGGTCAGCAGCCCTACTCGATCGAGTTCACCGCATCATTTTCATTCAAGTTTTCTGCAGATGCCCTTGCCAATCGGCGAACTTGTACAAAACCCACCCGTGCTTGTCGCCTTAAAACATACAAAAAACAGAAATTCCTCATCTGCTCTTCCAGATGGCACCTGGACCAGTTGAATATACCACTTGGGCATGTGCATTACTCGTCCTCGTTGCCATTGTCTCTCGCTTCAATTGCATAAGCAGTGGAGGGTGAAAAAATCGTCGTCATCATCATCATCATCATCCGACGACACACAGGCTCGTCGTACATACCTTTCTCGTCTCGTCTGTCGTTCGAGACACCTCGGCGGCGGCGCGCCTAAAGTCATTTCGTTTCCTAAACTCATCTCCGATACCTAGAATCCCTAAAATAGACCATCCCTCTCGCTCCGTCCTCCGGCGCGATGGTGTTTCCTAAGAAACACCAGAAGACGACACACAGCCAACAACAGTAGAAGAAAAGCCGAATACATAATGTCCTCCATTGAGGGCCAGCAAGGGAGTCTAGTTGGGAACATTAAAGGTGAATCCGCTCTTTGTGCCCATTGTGTAGCTAGTAGCCTTTTATGTCGACACACACTCTCTGAGCGGTGTGTGGGGTGGGGATACGAAAAAAGAGGGAATCCAATGTTTGATTGCGTGTCGGACAATCGGACACGGGATGGATGATGCCCGGGCGACATCGTGCAGTGCGCGTCCGTTTCAATTTCATGTCCATTCTATCAAACACAGACAGTGGGCTCTCGCACCTCGTTCAGCGTTTGTGTTCCACTTCTCTCCAGGTTGTCGTTACAATTAACATCCAGCCACACAACACTGAGCACATGCACACACTCACCGAACAGCAACAGCAGCAGCAACAAGAAGACAATCAGAAGCGAAAAAAAGTGTGTAGCTTGAATGTATCTCCCCACCAGGTCGGGGGAAATGAAACGAGTTCCCTTGGAGATTTATTCGGCATTATGCCGCTTAATAAATATAACTTTTATGACACCTGACAAAATACGTATGCAACTGGGTCTTTATTAGGCATGAGTAATGGCCTCTGGCTCTTTATTGTGCTGCCCCTGGATTTCTCGGATTCCCCGGGTTCGAGCATCGCAGACAACACGGTGGTGTTGTCCACGTTTTACGTGCTACACAATGGGACTCGTCTAGCTTGCCCATCACCATGGGAGGCTTTTCATGTACATATTCAGTTCTTTTCTTCTTTTTCGCTTGTCTACTGTCTACTGGACCACTTAGATGCATAGCCTCTAGAGTTAAGAGATACGGATGCGCTTGATGAATGCACATGTGCATTCCGATTCACATCCATCAAATGGGGGGTTCGGTCGTAAACAACAGATTAAGACGCAGTGCTGGAACGAATAAGATTCAAATTTTGGAAGCCGACCGACAATTTTATGTCACTTCGTTGGAAAGGTCCCGGGGCCAGGCAACACGGGAACACGGTTGTAAAGTGAGATTCGGTTCACAGCTTCGTAGCAAATTAGTTAAGTCAACAGGTTTTTACTCATCGATTATGCCGGTGGATACGTGCGCTGATGGATCTCCGGTGGAATGCGCAAGGTGACTACCGTGAAATGGGAGGGAATTAAAATTCTTAAGAGGCTACTCATAGTTGATTTCAATTGGACGATAATGTCTTGATGGCTTGACGATGTTGGGCGGAGGACGGTGCTAAGATTCTCAGAATTTAAATCGAATTTATGGGTTATGGTGTGCACGACCAGGAATGATGACTCATGCGTCGTTTGACTTGATTGCAGTCGGTGGAGGCGATCACAATTGGGTTACTGGACAGATGAGGGTGGTAAAGACGATATGGTCTATGCTGACGGGTGGTGAACCAGTTCCCAGTCTACTTCCTTTCAATTGGCAAAGAATCAGATGCCAGTCTGTATGCGAAAAAATAAAATACCACAGCATGAACCACCCTTTCAACCCAACGATGTTCAAAGACAAGAATCGGATTCTGAGTGTCTACCTAACTGCACGTGATCACGTGACACGTAAGAACGAACCAAGGGATGTACACGATTGACCCACGATCTCATACTTTCAAAGGAGAGACTCAGACTCTGAGTCAGTGCCGTAACTAGGTTTTTATGTGCCCGGTGCGAACTTCTATATTTGCGCCCTCCTGTACGTGTACTTGAATTTGGTCCTGGTAATTTTTGCCTCCTGGGCCTAAGCCCTACCGCTGGCTCCGCTTTATTGACGATACTGTTCTGAGCATATTCACAAGTACACGTGATCGACATTCACGTGCGTGCGCACGAAATTCACAATTCACGTGATCACGTGTATGTCCCAAATATACGTGAAGTTTTCAATTCACCAGATCGGATGTCCGGCCTAAAAGTTCGTGAAATGAATTCACGTCGATCAAATGAACGTCAACAAAAATTCACGTGATCACGTGTGTGACCCAAATATACGTGAAGTTAATGCACCAGATCGGATGCCCGGCCTAAAAGTTCGTGAAATGAATTCACGTCGATCAAATGAACGTCAACAAACACGTGTGTGTCCTAAGTATACATAAAATTAATTTACCATACCGGACGTCCGTCCTAAATATTCGTGAAATAAATTCACGTTGATCACATGAACTTCTCAAAATTCATAAAACAAGTTTACCAGAACGGGCGTCCGTCCTAAATATTCTAATATGGCTATCACGTGTACATCTGCGACTACGTGAAAAGGCACGTGGTATGTGGTTTGCAGATTGTACTTAGAATGACGCAAATTTGTTTCGACTTTCGTTAAATGACTTATATTTTAGAAAAGTTGAAATCTGATGAAAATGTTAAGTTCACGTGTAATAAACTTCACGTGAAGTTAAGGAACAGATAACGTGTCACGTCTTATTTCACGTTCATTACTTCGCAGACTACAGCTCAAAGTAACCACCCGCGTGACCCGTCCATAGTGGCCCGTTTCACGGAGTTCGTGTCACGTGCCATTTCACCGATATTCTAACTTCAAATACAATGCATAGCACGGTCCAGCTCAATGTCAACTCCCACATGACCCACCCCATGACCCGTCCATCATCACAGTTGCCCGTGTCTGCCCGTGTCGCGGTCCATTTCCCCCCTTGTGAGTGACCAACTCTCCTTGATTCATAAATTAACGCGACGCTTTCTCCATGAATTGACGTCCATTATGCAGCTAACCAAAAAGGTATTCCATCCATTCATGCTTTCCCCGCGTCAATGCCCAACAAACCACAGGATCAAATTTCTGTGTACTGTCCTGAATGTCGAATGCCACTGTTACGATGAGCTCTCATCAACTTTCACTCAAAAAGGATGAAATTTCCTCAAAGGAAAACAAACACCAACCCAAGGTCCCGCATTATGCCGCACGAAACATTAATGGCACGATCTGCCGCCGTCATCGTCATCGTCAGGCCATATCATTGTCCTCGATCATCAATAAAATGATATAAAAATCAACATGCATCAGTCACCGCTATAAATGTCCTGACAATCAAAAGCCGATACCCAGCGGCCAAGGCACAAGGTGTGCATACCCTTACACACACGCACACCAGATTCAATTGAAATCCTCCACACAATGGACCATTGTCCTTTCGGCATCAGGACAGGACTTCAAGACGCAGGATCAACACAAAAAAAAAGAAAAAAAAACCGAACACGAAGGAATTCATATTGTTCGAGTTAAATCGAAGAACAAAAAGCCAGGAGACGGAGAAACAGCAACGCACCTGGTACATGGAGTGTCCTTATGGAATTATTTCTTTTTCAATTTGGCCAAGGAGTAAAAAAAAACATGAAGTCCTTTCTGGAGGGAATGACGTACGACGACAGAAGACGAAGAACAAAAAAAATCCAGTTTTTCATCTCGGAAGACCGACTGTTCCAGTGGCCCGGTGCATGTTTTGGTTTTCTTTTCGACGAGCGAGAGAGAGTGAGAGGCTGTGTGGGCATGCTTGGGCGACCTACCCCCAAGGAACTCAGTGTGAGTATTCAAATTGGAAGAAGTTCGTTACAAAGTCCCTTGGCCAGGATTTGATTCAAACGAGCACTCAACCTGCAGATGCAGCGGCATGTGCGTTACTTGCTCAAGGATTTACCGATTTTTTTTTGCACAGGTTCCTGCTTCCTTTATGCTGTGACGGGGGATTTCAATATCAGGAGGGGTGCGTGCGCACATTTCGTATTTAGTTCCGCGCATTAGAATCATACGCGTGCTACCGCCATACGGCCCGGGAGGCAAGCTGCCAAAGAGAGAGAGAGAGAGCGAGCAGCCAGTGCGCGAGGATTAGAGTGAAGAGGATTTCAATGGGCCTCGGTGAATGCGCTTCCCCTAGTTCGTGCAGCATTGGCGAGGGGTGATTTATTGGGCATCGATGGTGCATGTGCCGCAGCAGCGAAGACACATCTGCTCAGCTGTTGGCCGTTATGAAAATTCATATTGAATTGTAAGCGTCCTATCGGCCCGTTCTATGTACACACAGACGCATGCCACGATGTTTGCATTTCATTGGGATTAACGATGGAAATTTTCCTTTACCACATGGGTCCTACGTGTGGTAACCTCTTTCGAAAGGTGGACTGGTGGTGGTGGGTTGATGTCGGTGCATACCTGGAGAAGGTTCAATGTCAAGCGACGTTGAGTGGATTTTGGCATGTGTTCCAGTGGTTCCGGGGGTTGAAGGCACTGAATTTGCGCAACATTCAAATAGTCAGAGCAGCTGACAACTCGTCGGGTTAGGGAAGAGCTATGGTCTGGGATTTGCGATTCAATTAATCCATTCTGTTGGATTAGCGACACTAATGCGTAGGTTACTAGTTCCTGTTTACTCCGCTGCTTGTGACAATCTAAACCAGTTTCATTAAATGAGGGAGGGGGACGTTTATGCCAATGGGTTGCAATTGTGAAGGCGAGAACATTCGTATTAATTGAAATGTTCGGTGGATGGTGAACGATCTTCATTGAATGAAGCTACAGTCAGGCATCAGTGAATATAGTTTGTCTGACAACTCTGATCTGTCTCCACCACAGGTGCTCATTCCCCCTTATCAAGGCCTAAACTCGCCTAAGCTAGGACGGCATGTACGCTCGGATCTATCACCTATAGACAGTCGCCACAAAAAGCATGTCTTCATGATCAAAAAATCGAGTTATAACACAAATAATGTACATCCAGGCAAAGTGAGCCTGACTTTTGTTAACCTTTCGCAAAAGTAACAGCAGTACAGTAAATGATCGACTTTCAAGTTTTGGAATAAAGGCATCTTTGTTGTCAGACGTGCAGAAATGTACGTTTAGATGCTGCTCTGGCCAGAGCCCGAGACGCTTTTGCCCTTACAAAGAGACTGTTTTACAACAGTCAACTCGATGCGAGGATGAAGTTTATCTGCTACATGGCCCTCATGCGGCCAATGCTCACCTATGGCTGTCCCGTGTGGTTTAACGTGAGTGCAAGTTAAATGGAAGAGATTCGGTTGTTTGAGAGGACTTGTCTTAGGGCTTGCCTTCGCCTTTATAGAATTGCAGAGTCCTAGTACATAAAATTCTATTCCCATAAGGTCTTATACAATAGGGCAAACCTGATAAGAGTGGACAATTTCCTGGTGAAGTTGACTCGAAGTCATACTGCTAGAGCGATGAACTCGGTCAATAATCTGATCTCTGGGGCTTATTACCCCAATCCAGAATACCATGAAAGGGTACGTCACAGTGGCTTTGTCCCCCCAGAAGCATTCCTCTATTTTGACATGAACGGTCTGATACAAGACATAAATGCTGTACCGCTCCTCTTTCACACCCCCCGGCCTCCTCCTCCAGTTCAGTTTAGCTGTCTCAAGGCGGGATATACGGGATGTTGCAACGCAGCATCGAAAATTCTGGTTGCCGAGGGAGCGAAGGAACTCCCTCGTCAAACCCTTTACAGCGTGGGTAGAAAGGGTATTGTGGATCTACGGTCACTGTCTTGCAGCGAATTAGATGCAAATCTAGTAGCAGCAACCTACGGCCGACCTACATAGTCTAGTGTAGTGTAAGGTAGATTTTAAGATAAAATATAAAAAAAAATAAAAACAAAACGTGCAGAAATGCAAGGGAAAACGTCGGTGTAGACTTTTAAAATTTAATTTAACCTTCTATTCGCGACATTTTGCAACACGAGTCGTGCTACAACCCTTAGAGGCCCAGGACCTAGACTCTATAGCAACCACTCCTGTTGTGCGTGCTATTTTTTTCTCACGAGTGGATGGCACCGAAAGCTTTATGTTTCCTCCGAACGGTCGCCAAGTTTGTGATGCTTTTTTCAGACAATTCTTACTCTCTGAGTATTGTCAGTAACTCAAAAGAGGTGTGGCCGTGAAAATTATTTTTGTTGTTATTTTTGTTCGCGTTTCTTTTATTATCATCGGCGCGACAACCGGGATTCCGTCCTGGTCTCCATCAACAAGCCTTTCTACCCTTCTCGTTCGCGAGCCGACTTCATCCAGCATCGCACCATCGCCATCGCGTAACTTTTCAGACGACTATCGTCCTTTTGATTCACTTCGATAATTTGCTTCATGTAAGACACTCACTATCGTCTCGCCTATCGTTAGAGTCTGAGTGCTCTGAAAATTATATCTCTCACGAAAAATTACATCTGTGATCTAATTCCCAGAAAAGAAGTATTACAGAGATGCCAGAATTCTAAATTTCTTTCCCCTTAAGATTTTGGACAATTGTTTTCATAAGCCAAATTGACCAATCAGAGGACTGCATTTTCGCTATTTCGTGAATAACCGCCAAAAATTCATGAATATCTGTCAAAAAGGCACTCAAATTCGTCGATGGACTAGGAGGCAATCAGCTGTGAAGTCGACTATCTCTGTAATACTTCATTTCTGATAATTCCTCCCAAATTTGACTAACACATTCTCATTTCAGTTAGCGAACAAGATTAGTACAAATGCGACCTATCACTCCAAAAATGTCTCAAAAGTGTAAAACAAGATATGTATTCTTTCTCATTTAATAGAAGACGACTGAAGACTGAAATAGGTACCGCCAAAAATCAATCGTCGAGACGATAGTTACTGACAGTTTTAAGCTCATGCGAAGCAGGCAAAACGATATCTCTCAGACGCTATCGTTTTTGTATGCGTACATGAAGCGAGACTATCGTCTAAACGATACCGCGAGACGATTATCGCCTTACGCGATTAGAGCCCTGATATACGCCATCTCTTCAGGTCTACCACGCTCTTGTCTAGCATATAAAGGACTACAAAAAATATTCGAGCCAGTTCCTCTTCGCTCATGCCAGCTAGGTGTCACCGGAATCTATCGAGCTTATTTTTTGTGACAATATCAGCTTCAAGGCCGCTTACAGTTCGCGACCGTAGCATCTCCGGACTCGTCCTTCCTCATATAAGGGGCCAACAAGTCTTCGTGAAAGTTGTATCTCGGACGCGCCTAAGGGATCAGAGTGCCTTTTACTAATCACCTAAGTTTCGAGTCCACAGCCACCAAACCAAAAACCTAACCACCTGTGAGGCCACTCGGATGTTGTCCAAGTGCAACAGCAAAAGTTGCTACGGATGGTAGTTTGGACGATAACTAACCATAATCACCTGAAGGACTAACTCATGACATATGCAGAGGGTGTGGTGATTAAGGGGGTACTTCTCACTACCTTTGCCATGGGGGCAGTCTGTGCTACTTGAGATACAGAGCACTGGAGAAGCCTTCTTTCAGAACCTCCCTCTATCTAGTTCCAGTTTGGTTAGACAACATACGGACATGACGCTTACGAGGAATAGAAGGTTTGAAGAAGAAAAAAATACACCTATTGGGTCCAGTCCAGCAGGACCTAAGCGAGATTCAAATGGCATGCGTCTTTACCCTCCAACATAGCCTAACCTAACCTAAGCAACATATATGAGTGTGAATGGTTTCAGGATTGAAAATAGGTAACCCGGCAGTAAACCATCCCCTGGCAAGGACACATTGAACCTGAAACGTTGGTCTAAATGATGATAAGGCCCTCAGGGCACCCATTTACCTACTTTCCTTGACTGTATAAACGATTGTCTTTTAAAAATCGGCACCAATATTAAATTCTGGAAGATCATACTTATTCACTCTGTCCCTGCAATGACAGCAGCTCTATCAGTGCGCCGGATAGGACACCAAAATAGCTCCTTTTAGGAAATCTTTATGCTAAGCCGAGTAAGGACAGTCTTCCTAGAGTCAGAGAAACACACCCGAAAACCGATATTTTCCATATTCCGCTTTATGGCACAGAGGTATGGGCAATATCAAAATCGGATGAAAGTAAGTCCTTGGCCTTTTGGGGGAAAAGTCCAGCTTTCGTTAATACAGCGACATGAAACTGAAGGGGCATCTACGGACTCAAAGCCTATGGTGGCTCATGTAGCCGGGGATTTCAATGCCCCAGCTAAAAGGAGGAGGGTTCGAGGAGAGGAAAGTTAAACCTAAGGACCAAGTCATTACGGTGACAGTGTGCTCGAGACCGATATGGGGCTTGAGCACGGGTTCAGGCCCTCCATGGATCACCGACGTCACGTCAGCTAAGTATGATTACTGAAAACCTCCAAGAGAACATGGAAATCACACCAGGAGACTAGACATTAAAGCAAACGATTTCTGCATGAGCTGCAGTAATGAAGAGGAGATAGGAACAGAAAGTCCTCAAAACCTCCTTCTTTGAAGGAATGTAGCCGCAACTATTTATTATCATTATTATTAGACTTATGCATTTTAGTTGGAATCCTCACAGAAATCTGTGACACGCCGCAAGACTAGAATTACCATACAACGACTTCTGTAGCAGATGCTTGGATGAGGAAAAAGAGGAAAACCCCTCACATCTACTCTGCAACTGCCCTGCACTGATCTCGATTAGGAAAGAAAACATGGGAAAATCCTACATAAATGAACTAATGGATATATAATATCTAATAATATAAATCAATCTGGGCAATCGTCCAAAAAACAAAATGGTTCCAGGACTAACGGATGGTAACCAGCTCCGTGGCAACACAATGGACCCCTGGGTCTGAGTGAATCCATGACTTTCGATGGAAGCCACATTACCTAACCTAACCTAACCAAACCTAACCTAAAATACTAATTTTAGTTCAGTACAGAGAGCGTTCAATTGAACTAGTTCGTTCATCTAGTTCATTTAATAAGTAGTTCAATGTAGTTCACTGCTCAGAAAATTAAGTAAAGATAACCTGAGTTTGTTGAACTAGTGAACTAAATGAACTAAGATAAAATGACATTGTGAACTAGTTCACTTAGTTCACTTTTTAGAGCGTTTTTTTGAACCAGGTCGTTCGTGAACTACAAGCCTAATTATTGTTATATTAAATCGCGAGCCTTCTCCGCTTAATTCTCAGCTCCGAAAGTTTCATCACCAGTGATTAAAGGATAACACCGACGTGATCCGAGTGGCACTAGTACAATTGACCACACGATCGATGCCCCATGTCCAGCAACAAAATTGTTAAGTCTATCTATGCATTCAATCAGCCGCATGAGGGAGCAAAACTCCGACTCAGAGAATCCTGCGATCGTGTCTAAAGAAGCGCCTCGAATAAGATCAGCAAACAAAAAACCATTCCATGACTTCTAGGTAAACTTATCTCATCTGGCATCTGCCCCACGACGCAGTCATAATCATTCATTGCGCAATTTCCACCGCACACAGCCATTGCAGGCCAAATCAATTTCATAGGCCACCAGTGAAAAAACACGAGACCCGAGCCGACTTGCACAAACTCAGTAAAAGTGCGAAACCACTCCGATCACCGGCATCTGATCGAGAATCTCACCTGCTCCAAGGAAATCTATTATCCATTGTCACCCTCATGCTGCATACACCGCCACCGAAGCAGATTCCAGTTGGCCTCACCAGTCACCACCATGAATCGATTTCCAGGAATCATTACAGCACTTCCCTGCAATCCATCCGTCCACCAGCACCATGGTGATGTCGATCATCGCCCAAAATAGCAAAAGGTGCAAGTCTTGGGCTGAGGCTGAGCCCTCAGACGATTGTGATCGATTCTTCAAAAATTCGAAGGTTCTCCCTCGCTCTCGCACTCTCTTTCTCTCTCTCTCTGTCTGTCTACTTTGACCTTCCTGTATCTATTCCATCCTTGGTTACATCATTTCTGCACACAACAATACAGCACCAGCACCAGCAGCAGTCGACCAGGAATGGAATCCCCCGGGATGACAAGATCCGAATTTGTACCGAACACCAGCCAGTCAGAACACACCAGTGCCAGTGCCAGTGCTGGTGGTGGTGGTGGAGGAGGCGATGGTGTTTCGTAACAATGGCTGGAGAGACTTGGCTCACCACAAAAGAATCTCCAGAAGACGGGGCAGATGACGTGCATGATGACGATGATGGGATGATGAAAGATGGAAAAAGTTCAAAGGTTCAGTGTTTTGTATCACATTACTGTATCTGGAATAAGAATACCGAATGCAGAACTGCCACTACCACCGACGCTGATGCCAACGCCGCCCGCCACCGAAGCCGCCGCGGTTCTTTTCCTCTGTCGTTTGTTTGTGGACAGAAGACACAAAGACGACGACGACAACGCCGACGACCAAGTGGTGGTTCCTTTTGTTTAGTCGTAAAAAGCGGGATCGACTTGCTGCGGCGGGTTAGCAAAGCTCGTTCCGTCACTGACGAGCGATTCCAACTACCTGTGCGCGGAGACACACCGCAAAGTTAAAGGTGAGCAGGTTGCACACTTTGTCGTCGTCGTCGTCGACGACATCAACAAAAATTAAACAAGGAAATTATATTTTTTTTTGTTCGTTTAATTCTTCATTTTGTAACAATTTAATGTGCAGACACAATCGCAGCCGGTGGAATGGCAGCGGCTCAAGCCAGAGTGCCAGCGGACCGGAGGGACATGTCAGTTGAGAGTGAGTGAACTTCTGGCACGGGGAAGACGTGTTTTAGCGTGAAGTGCAGTGGTTCTTGCTTCTTGGCTGTTCTTAACTCTCGACACTCGGCTCTCGGTGAGGCAAGAGTTCTTTATCGTTTGGGGAAGTCGACAATTTCGTAATGCCCGGGCGTAGGGTTTATCTCTACCCTGCCGCATCGCATGGTCAGTCAGTACTGTGGAATTGACTGGTTTGCGTTTGTTCGTGGATTCTTACGAAAGACGTGGAACCTGTTGCTTTTGAAACATGCTTGTGGTCGAGGTCGCCGCGAGTTCACAAAGACTTTTTGTCGACGATGCCATGTGCAAGGGTATTTGTGGGTGATTTTGAGAAGATCTTAACCCAGAGACCTATTTTATGAGTTATCAGATTAAGTCGAGCTGGTCTAGCGGCTAGTTGTGTTTCGGGAGAATATCAGCGAGCTGCTGATGTGGAATACCAAGAATGGTGTGAGTGGACTCAGATGCGGCGCGTATTCGGTTTAGAAACGGCGACTCACCGCAGCATTGTTTTGCTTTTGTCAGTGGAATGCATTTAAATTTTGTTGCAAATATGGGCAAAATTTGAGGAGAAACATCACGAAGAACAGGAAACATCAGGATCTACGGCTGCAATTTTGAGGTAGGAAAGGAGTTTGTCCATGGCGGGCAAACATTAACTTCACGAACGACATTCTAGTGGAGATCCGACATAGAATCGCTCTTGACAACCGGTGCTGCTTAGGTGATTCAAGCTTGACTCGAAAGACCAAAATCGTGTTCTACCAAACTCTAAATGTTGCCAGTTCTGCTACATGGAGTCGAAAACTGGACGATAAGCAAAAAAGATGAAGAGAGCCTATTCTTGGTGCCTTCGGTATATGGGCCCGTCTGGGAGGAAGGATCTGGTCAAGGATGTGGAACTAGTCCGAAAGAAAAACATTCGCAGTCTGCACTGGCTTGGCAACATCGCTTATGCTCCAGCGTAGAGGGTCTTCGAATCCGAGGCTCCTGGGTCGAGGAGGAGAGGAAGACCACATGGTCTTGTTACCTGGAAGCAGTGTGCCTATGACCGGCAGCGATGGAAGGCAGCAGGCTGAGACTCTCCATGGCTCGATGGCTTGAGCCTAACTATGTGAACCACAGGATGTTTCACAAAGAGGGACTTACTGGGGACTTTCTCGTCTAATAAATCCTGAAAATGGAGATCACCAAATCAGAAATGAAGCATTATAGAGATCCAGCTTCTACCTCTCTTGCCCCTTCTAATGTTTGACAACTGTTTTTATATCACTTTCTCTAACCAAATTCACCAATCAGAGAACGGTATTCACATTATTTCGTGAATAAATGTCAAAAAGCGACTCAAATTCGTGGGCAAGGGGACAATCAGCTGTGAAGTTGGGCATCTCTACAGTACTTCATTTCTGATACAAACATATAAGCAATGCAGCTTGAAGAGCTTGAATAATGATGGCGATGTTTTCAACCAGTAATCGGCCGTTGGTGTGAATTTCGACGTACGTCGATTTCCTAATCGTCTCACGCCAACTGATCAAAAATCCCTCGCTACTCGAGGCGACCAGACTGAAACTAAGCAGGGAGTGGCCTCCACAACTCGAGATCCATCCATCGGTCTCACTCGTTCAACCCCTTCAGCACACACGAACCTTAACCAGTTGATTCCAATTCCGCACACAAAATTGGCTAATGTCCTTCTTTACGTAGAACAGTGGTTTCTCCTATTGGCCAAAAGTCAAAATCTTGTGTTCAAACCAATTCGTTTTCTTTAATGCAATTATTATCTATGATAACGGGAGAACAAAGTTCCAAAAAGGTTTCTCCTCTAAAATTAGTTTTGGGCTATCAGTCGCGTCACTCAACTTCGTGAGTGATTTTTTCGCTCACACAACATTCTTTTTTTTCAAGAAAGGACACACAACATCGACGTCTTGGACAGAGCATCACAATGGGCAGCTATAACTTCGAGGTAGTCAAGGACTACGTCTACCTCGGCTCCGCAGTAAACAGTACAAACAACATCAGTACCGAGATCAAACGCAGAGTAACTCTTGCCAACCGCTGTTTCTATGGGCTCAAGAGGCAATTGAGTAGTAGAGCCATCTCTTCCAGGACCAAGCTGACCTTATACAAGACCTTGATCAACCCAGTCCTGCTGTATGGCGCGGAGGCATGGACAATCTCAAAAGCGGATGAGGAAGTCCTTGGTATTTTCGAGAGAAAAGCTCTGCGTGCGATCTTTGGTCATGTTTGCGTTGACGGTTTCTGGAGGAGAAGATTCAACCACGAACTGTACGGGCTGTACAGCGACATGAGTCTAGTCAGGCGTCTTCGGATCCAACGCCTAAGATGGCTAGGCCATGTAGAGCGTATGGACAACTCAGCTCCGGCCCGGAGAGTCTTCGACTCCGAACCCGTGGGACAACGCAACAGAGGACGCCCGCGTTTAAAGTGGCGCACCCAGGTGGAGAAGGACCTCAACCAACTTGGCGTGCGACACTGGAGACAGCTAGCCAGAGACCGTGCTAGCTGGAGAGGCTTGTTGGTTGAGGCCCAGGTCCACCCCGGACTGTAGCGCCAAATGAAGAAGAAGAAGAAAAATACGACATTGTTGTTTAACCATTTTTGGTCTGTTTTTTAAAGTTTATTTTGGAAAAAGGGTGATGTTAATAAATAAATAATGTTTAACGACAGATTTTGAATAAATTTCCTAAAAGAAAACAAATTTGATTATTTTGACCCTTATTGATTATGGTGCATAATTTTTTTTTTCATATTTCGTGCCTTTTCTGATGTGCCGAACCATCAAATTCCCATAAAATCTTTAAGAATGTGCTCATAAAAAAGCTAGAGATGATTGGTTTTCATTCTAAAATCTTGAAATGGATAACTAGCTACCTTACAAATCGCAGACAGATTGTAAAAATAGGTAATGATCTGTCACGAGTAATTTTCAATTTCTCTGGGGTACCTCAAGGTAGTCACCTCGGCCCTCTTCTGTTTCTTCTTTTTATTAACGATTTGCCTTCCTATGTAACATTTCGGCTGCCTTTTATACGCTGACGATTTAAAAAATTTTAAATCCAGTCCGATCATTGGCCGATGCAATGGAGTTGCAAAATGATATCTCATCAGTACAGAATTGGTGCGATTTGAATGGACTACCTTTCAATATTAGTAAATGCTCAGTTATGACATTTTTTAGAATTTTATCTCCTATAATCTATAATTATAAGATTGATAATACAATCTTAACAAGAGTATGTTCGCATAAAGATCTAGGGGTTATATTCGACGTTCAACTGACTTTTTCTATGCACATAGACTATATTATTTCAAAGGCCAATTCCATGCTAGGATTCTTGTTTCGAAATTCAAAAGATTTTCAAGACCCTTACACTCTTAAGTCTGTGTATGTTTCGTTAATTCGCTCTATATTAGAATACTGTTGTTTAATATGGAATCCTTTATATAACAATAGTGCTATTCGTATTGAGAGAATACAAAAAAGATTTACTAGGTTTGCTTCGAAAGATGTCGTGGAATTCAAATATGCCGGATTATAATGCTAGATGTCAGCTTATCGATCTAAAGCAACTGCATGTAAGAAGGACTTATTATTCAGTTCTTTTCGCTCATGACGTCATTACTGCTCACATTGATTGTCCGGTGCTGCTTTCCATGTTCAGTGTTTACACCCCGTCTCGTTATCTGAGGCCTAGAGATTTCTTTTATGTTTCGAGGCATAGTACAAACTATGGGCAAAATGATCCTAGAACTAATGCTTGCATAAAATTCAAATTAGTTGCAAATGTTATAAACTTAAATATGAGTAGAGATAAATGTAAAAATGAAATCTTAAATTTTTTGAGTAGCAATTTACTCTAAATTACATTATAATTGTATGTTAAATTCTGCTTATACTAGGCATTATTATTAATAAGAAATGAAATGTTATTAATATTATCAGTAGTCTTAAAAAAGCTCTGTACTTGAAAGACAGAAGAATAAATAAATAAATATAAACGAGTTTTAGCTTAAATTTGAAATAAACACTATTTTCCTCATTTTTTTCAAATTCAAGCAATATATACTGCTATCACCAGATCCCTGCTTACGGACATTCAAATACAAAAGATTCACTTCCAATAATATAAAATGTCTTTGACTCCGAACAAGTGGGACAGCGCAATAGAGGACATCCACGGAACCAATGGCGCACCCAGGTGGAGAAGGACCTCAAACGACTAGGTATGCGCAGTTGGAGACAGCTGGCTAAAGAACGTGCGGGCTGGAGAGGCTTACTGGTTGAGGCCCAGGTCCACCCTGGACTGTAGCGCCACCAGAAGAAGAAGAAGAATATAAAATGTAAATCAGCTCCATATCCCCCATCCACAAAAAAAGCCATCCTACCTCTTGCACTAGAGGTACATATATCCCTACTCAACGTCGCCTACAAGATCCTGTCCAGCGTACTATGTGAACGTCTAAAGCCCTTTTGCACCGCACAAATCGGCACGTACCAGTGCGGCTTCAGGCGCGGCAAATCGACAACAGACCAAATCTTCACACTAAGGCAAATCCTAGAAAATACCAGCGAGTTTCAAATCGATACGCACCACCTCTTCTGTTTTCGACCTTAAAGCCGCACACGACAGCATTCATCGATCCGGTTGTGTCGCACTACGCTAACAAACACGCGATGAACGGTGCAGTTCGGCTCGAGGACTTCCGAGCCGTTTGAGACCTGCACCGGATTTCGGCAAGGAGATGCGCTGTCGTGTGATTTCTTCAATTTGGTACTGGAGATGATAGTGCGGCGGGCAGCTGTAAGCACGGAAGGCACTATCTTCTACAAGTCAGTCCAACTGCTGGGACATGCAGACTACATCGACATCGTCGTGCGTTCCCAAAGTGCCGTAGTGGAAGCATTTACGGCAATTGAAGAAGAGGTGAAGCGAGCTGGTCTTAAGGTCAACGAGGATGAAACTAAGTATATGCTGTCGGCCAAAAAACGATCCGTCACACACCACCTAGTACAAAATATCACAATCTAACGCTATAATTTCGAGGTAATAAAGGAGTTTGTCTACCTCGGGGCAAACGTAAACTACACAAACGACATCACTGTGGAGATCCGACGTAGAAACCCAACCGGTGTTACTTCGATTTGTCAAAACAGCTGGCATTAAAACTCCTGACTCGAAGGACTAAGATCATGCTCTGCAAAACCCTTATTTTGCCAGGCCTGCTATATGGAGCCGAAAGCTGGACGATAAGCAAAGCTGCGAAGCTGATACTTGGTGTCTTCGAAAGAAAAATTCTAGGCCGGATATATGGTCCCGTCTGGGAGGAAGGCGAATGGAGGAGAAGACACAACCGCGAACTCTACGAGCTTTACCAGTATGTGGATGCAGTCCAGAAGGCAAAGATCCGTCTGCTGCACTGGCTCGGCCACATCAAGCGCATGGACAACAATTCTCCATCCGAGAGGGTCTTCGAATCCGAGCCTCCTGGTTCGAGAAGGAGAGGAAGACCGAATCTACGGTACAAAGACCAAGTAAGTCTCGGATGCAAGACAGCTTGGTCTTGATGACTGGAAGCAGCGTGCCCAGGGCCGTCCGGAATGGAAAGCAGCTGTCGCTTAGCCTTGGACCTTTCATGGGTCGTCAGCCTGATAAGTAAGTAATATAAAATATATATAAAATAATTTTATTGAAAAATAAATACACAATGTATCTAAAATGCAGATTATGTATTTACTTTTATCATTTTAAAGACTTAGTTTGATTATTAAAAATATTGTCTTATTTATTTTGTACCCTAATTTTTTAACTACCTTCACAAATGTTAGTTGATCGAGCTCCTCCTATTCGTACTATGTTGTAAATTTTATTAAAATTGGTATAGTGGTTCTGATTTTACAGATTTATTACCGGTTTTTACCACTGTATCGAGTCAAAATTCTATGGGTTGGAGACAATTGGTAAAAGTGCTTAAAATATTCCATCCAGCCTAGGCCAGTAGACGCCTGACGAGACTCCTGTCGCTCTACAGCCCATACAATTCGTGCTTGAATCTTCTCCTCTAGATGACCTCAACACAAACTTTCCCGTCAAAAAATTCAATGACTTCATTTCATCCACTGTCGAAACTTTGAGTGACCCTTCGCCAAAGAGCAAGACTGGGATGGTCGATGGCTTGTATTTATAAAGTGAGATTGATCTTTTCGAGTAAGGTCTCCATCACCTGCTACTTGCGCTTGGCAAGAGTTTTCTGCTTTTATCGGTACTTGTCTTGTTAGTACCTTGTCAACTTCGGAACCTAGGCAAATGAAATCATGGACGAAGTCATAGCTTTTCTTAACAAGATTCTGCCTAAGACGTCGATGTTGTGCGACATTTCTCGAAAAACAAAATATGCCTTTTCGTTTACCTCCAGGCCCACCCGTCTCATTGCCATCAATTGCATTATTGACTGCTCACTGCGTTCTTCAGATGAAGTCACGACAATGGCAAGAGGTGAATCGTGCCCAAAGTGGTGGTCTTTAAGTTGTCCACGACCTTCTCACAAGCGATTTGAATACGTCACATGACAGCGCCTCTCCTTGCCAGTGGAGGCGTCAGTGAGATCCTTACGCACCTTGATGGAGCAGCGAGCATCATTGTTCGCCGCAACGAATGTGTTTTCTCCTTAAAACAGACTACCTTTTATTTGTAATATATATCTGTCTCTGTCTATTTCTGACAAGAAAAATGGAGCACTTCCTTGGCCGATGCCGAATTGCAAGCACGCGTCTTTCATTTTTCATTCGTTTTCGGAATTTTTCAAAAGGAAGCTTTTTCGATCGAATATACAGTCCATACGCATACAATCATCGTGACGAGTCTTGGCAGAAATATCAACTTGACGGTAGCTCTCCTCTATGCCCGCAGTCATATGCGGCTTTGAAAACGGCGAGTAGGTGGTGGATGTCAATGTGCACTTCTTGGGTCTTTATCTTCAGGCGAATCCTTAGCTTTGTGAAAATGTAGTCTATTGTGGACTTCCCTGAACTGAATCCAGATTGCCAGGGTGTTTGAGCCTTCATAGCTCGTCTTGTATCTGATGTTAAGGAGACCTTTTGCCCATTCAGAAGCTCCCCTTTATTCAAACGTGTACCTTCCACCAAATTCTCGAACAGGCAGCTGTAGCTTTACACGTAGTTCGACATGAATCCCATTCTCGTCCACCAACCAGCCTTTAATCAAATACCTTCGCTCACGACACAATGCTGCACACGCGGCGCAATCAACCACACACTTCATCAGTAACAAGCCTGTCGTCCCTTATTGACGCCGCCGTCATCCCCCTAATCGGAAACCATTAATCCACCCAAAGTATCCCCACCCTCTATTTAAGTTAATATAATCAAATTACAAGCGCAACTGCTCAACAGCATGATTAAAGAGTTCGACGTGCTGCATGCCTCCATTCCACGAAGAGACAGACAGACGGACAGCCAGCAAAAAAAAACAGGGATAGGCCATCGCGCCGATCCTTGATGTTTGCTTGTTTTGACTTAACCACGCACGAAATCTCATCAAACGACCACAACCACCACCATTACCGCCACCACCGTCTGCACCGGTGCTTGTAGAAAATTGATGAAGGCGGTATAGTGCCGCAGCCCTTTTGTCATGACCATGACTGGCCCAAAAGTAAACTGAAAGGTGTTAACACACAGACACCGCCAATCGCCAGACACTTTAACCAGCTCACGGCACGACGTCGCTCGCACATCGTCTCCGCCCCCCCACCACCGTCATAGATACGGACACACTCCATCGGATTATCGTTTGATTAATCGGCCAGGCAGGTGGCTTACCCGCTCCGGTGTCCTGTGTACCTTACTGCAACGTGTTTCCATATGGAATCCTGCACAGGGACTTGTGTTGGCGCCTTCCTTTCATCGCGCGAACGATATAATTACGTCCTAATGATGATTGGAGTGCCCAAAGAAAGGCTTGGAATGTTGTGAACATTATCCACAAGGTGGAAGCCAACGGTTCCGTCTGCTCCCATGGCAACAAAAACGACAAGCGCGCTCCGCCGCACCGCCGAGCCGCTATGCTACCAATTTAAATTAAGAGAACTGAATTTCGTGCGCCGAAAATTGGTGAAACACCAAAGCACATCGTCGCGCAGGCGCGCAGTCGGCCTTTCCGGCTCGGCTCGACCGCAGCCAGGTCTTCTTTGTCCGCTTTAATGACCGAGGCCTTATTACTTCATCGAGATTTATTACAATTAATAACAGGGCTCGGAGGAGATGAACTTTCGACGGGGTGCGCTTGCCTCGTAAACGGATCGTAACCATGAAATGGATAATTGTTCGACGGGGCTGTTGGAGCGCGTCGTTCGTCGTTCGCCGTCCATCGCATTGATGACCGACAAACTCTTCCGTTGGCCCAGATTTCTTTTCCTTTACGATCTCGACGCTGAACTTTGGACTGATTTGAAAGGAAATCGGAATTTCTCTGAATTATTCATGGACATGGCTGTGACTGTTCCTAGAGGACGATCGGAGCCCGAATTGAGTGCGGGCCTGGTGAAAATGTTATCTGGGAGGGAGTAAGCAAGTTAATTGTTGGGGGATTCGGTACAGATCGGTATGTCGCCGCTGACCAGTCCTAATTAATCAGCGATCGGAAAGCACCGATGCTGTGGGGACAGTGTGTGCCACAAATTGAGGGTTCTAGTGCCTCACTGATGCTCAAAAATGCTTCTGCGTGTCTATGTGAACCTCTGACTTTCGAGGAAGATGACTGCAATTACAAGTGAACAGTCCTTTCAATAATTTCCTTAATCGACAAATGCTGTGAATCCTAATTTGGAAGATATTAGAAAAAGAAAACTCTTGTTCTTCCAGTAATCTATACATCTTGAGTAAAATGTATACGCACATCGGACCAAACTAAATGCCGTTGGATACATAAGATTTGTACTAAAAAAAACTTGCAGACTGTTGATGGACTTAGTTTTGATTCAGTGCGCATCAAAGATGGAGACCTTCTCCTTATTCTCCATATGGCACTACAGTCCGGGGTGGACCTGGATCTCAACCAACAAGCCTCCCAAATTAACCCGATCTCTCGCTGGCTGCCTCCAGTTTCGCACTCGAAGTTGGTTGAGGTCCTTATCCAGCTGGGTGCGCGACCACCTCAAATGCGGGCGTCCTCTGTTGCGTTGTCCCACGGGTGCGGATTCAATGAGTCTTCGGGCCTTAGCTGATTTGTTCATACACTATACATGGTCTAGTCACCTTAGGAGTTGATGGGTGTCGATTTGACCTTGTTGGGTCTTTTCCAGGATCTGTCGTAGATGGTGAACTTCCCTGACCTGAAGCGACACTGATATGGACTTATCAGATTATTTATAAACGGCTTCAGGCGGGCATACAAAACTGCGGGCAAGATCTTGTAGGCGATGTTAAGGAGATGTTAGCGCAGTCAAAAGGGGTCTCCTATCTTGTGCCTCGAGCAAACCATACTAAGATTCCACTCATCGGGCACGCTTTCCTTCGACCATATTTTACAGATGAGCTGGTGCAAGCGCCCAACCAAATTGTCTCCAGATGCTCTGAAAATTCCAGGGGACAGACCGCAACAGCAGCTTTAGTCTTGATATTGAACTCTTGACTACGTGGAACGTTCTGCCTGACAGCGGTATTTAGCAGCTTAACAGTCTACAGAATTGATTTTCTATATTCTCGGTATCGACAGCGAGTCCAAGTTCTCCGTTCTCGTCCAGGCAGACTTCTGTCGGAACCTTATATCCATTCGATAAGTATTTTACCATTTGGGAAGACTTTCGGTCATCATTCCTAACGTATCTTCTCCATCTCCATGCGCTTCTCGTGCTCTTTCTTTTTCTCCTGTGAAGCCGGTTCTCTTCCCTTCATCCCTGATCGTAAAGCTTACACAAAGCTCTCGTTGTTCGGTGCAGCATTGCCCTGAAGGCTCCTAGCTTCGCTGCATGTGCTTTCCTGCACTCATTGCCAAGCCATGTGTTTCTCCTTGGTGGTGTCTTGCAACCCAACACACAAGTGGCAGCTTCTTTGATGGCTTCTTTACAACGCCTCAAATCTTCTTCAATTGTATTCGCAGGCGATGACGAAATTAAAGAATGAATTTAATGATGGATACCAGAAAAGAGAAAATACGCCATATTCTACAGGTATTCCTCGATAAAGACAGGTGGCTAGAAGTATTTATGGTTCTCATAGTGTGTGAACCACTTACGAGAAGGCGCTAGTGGCCGAATAGCAGTGAGTCGGCACAAACGATGGCACAGCCGGGATTTAATGCCAGGAAGGTCTTGATGAGTGTTTGGTGGACCTTCTAAAGGAAGCAATCACTCAGAAGCGAGGAAGGAACTGTGTTCCATGAGGACAACGTTACGCCAATGGAATCGAAATAGGCTCGCCAGAATGTCCTGGAGCTTCGTCTTTGAGGTCCTTACGCATCCACCTTATAGACGGAACTAGAACTATGTTATTATCACCTGCTTCTGTCGCCTCAAGAGGGGCTTGTGAAACAAAACTGTCTCAGTATTTCGCTAGGAGGAAATAGAGCTTTTACAAGCATTACATTGACGAGAGACAACAAAATGTCAGATTCCCATATTCCCAACTGCCATACGACACATCCCGGGAAAGAGTTTATCAGATCAGATGGAGCCCCGGGGGAATGGAAAGTATGAGCTTCATCGGGTGTCTTCTTGTTGCTTCTTACCGAAATCAGAATTTTCTGGAACAATTTCTGGTACTCATCAAGCTTGAGTCTTACCTGAATGACAGCCAAGAATGGAGGGAATAAATTATATCAAGGCATAAAATTAAGATCACGTCACGCGACTCGCGGTGAATGTGGTCCCTGGCTTGAAGACACTAGGGCCATTTTAAAAGGCCAGTGTTGTTAATATCCGCTGTGACCATGTCGATTCAATGATGACGACTGTATGGCGCAGTTGGTAGAGTGCCTGTCCCTGGTAAGACGGGTCCCCGGTTCGAATCCCAGTGAAAGCGAAGTCAATGCGCTTTAACTGGTTTTCAAATCTGGTCCAGTCACCATTTGCCGTTGGGATCAAATTAACGGCACTATCACTGGCGTATCAGTGGTAGTAGTCTGACTAGGGGTATCACAATGGACCAATATGGTCTAAGTGTGCTGGTGAATGCACTAGCAGCCTGCCTAACTAACC
Source organism: Eristalis intricaria (assembly GCA_964034865.1). Classification (NCBI taxonomy): domain Eukaryota; kingdom Metazoa; phylum Arthropoda; class Insecta; order Diptera; family Syrphidae; genus Eristalis; species Eristalis intricaria. The sequence continues at coordinate 56,508,366 of OZ035874.1, forward strand.
TATGTCGATTCAATATTCATTCGACTTTTGAAGGCCGTACAGTGCCGACATTTTTTTACATTCATAAACAGTTTGCTACTCTCTCTAACAACACGGGTAATGTTGCTGACTTATTAAAATGAGTCTTCTCACGTTTCTCCATTTAAAACAGTCTAAAGGAGTCTAAATTACTGAACATCCTAAATGAGAGATAAATTGCTGATTCTCATGAAGCACACATGTCGATCAAGATGCGCTCGTACATTTAAGGCAAAATTGGTGAAATCACAGAACGACAGCAGGCGCCACTGACGATAACGTTGTTCTCGGGGTCATCTTTGAAAGCATACCGGCCAATGGGTGGTGTGAATAAAAACTGAGTGTGAGCATTTCCTAAGCATTTCGGAGTAAATGCTCCATCTGGTGTGAACTAAAATTTATTTCGTTAAGTTTAACAAATCCTCTCCGCTCAGATATTTTGACAGCTGAGTCTTTCCTCCGTTTTGTTGTGAAAAAAGATGGAATAAATGGAGAACTCTCTTCTGGAAGTGGAGTATGCATTGGAGGTGACCTCAAGAGCGATGGAAAACAATGGAAAATACTGCATCGGAAGAGGTATACTATGACGTATTAAGCCTTAATCTTTAAAAAAAGAAAAGGAAATCTCGAATGGACGATAACGATTTCATCAAGGTGTCAATTTCATCCGTGCTTGCTGGTAAAAGCCAAACTCCAGGCATGAAAAATAAAAATAAATCTGAGTTGAAAGCTATGGAAGAAGAAATAAAAAAAGCCGTAATTTCAACATCTCGATTAATGAAGAAAACAAATTGATAACAAGAACGCCCGCGGAAGATCAAAAGGCGATAAGAAAAAGACGGGCAATCTTCCCATTGCATTAAAAGATCAAAAACAATCAAAGGTATCAACACCGTTTGAAATGAGTACTTAACCATTCCATGTTATTAAACTCGAATCTATACGCGTTCTTGAAATCATCCCGTGTCCCGGAAAGGACATGAGTTATAATTCTTTATTTTTCGCGTTTGAAAGGATAAAAACATTTTTGCATATACTTTGCACCCACCTTTACCCGACTTTGAACTCACCCTTAAAAGCCAAGAACTCTAGTTTTCACACGTCAACTGAGAGGTGGGTACCAGAAATGAAGATGGCCGACTTCTTCCTCTCTCTCCCCTAAAGATTTTGGACAACTGTTTTTTATAACGTGTTCATAAACCAAATTGACCAAATACACGACGGATGCCAAAAATTGATGAATATCTGTCAAAAAGGTACTCAAATTCGTCGATAGACTAGGGGGCAATCAGCTGTGAAGTCGCCTATCTCTGTAATACTTAATTTCTGGTAACCTCCTCTTCTTCACCTGGGTACCCAGTTTGAGGCAATTATTTATTCACACCAAATTGAGTATTTCCTTTAACGAAATTACTCGACTCATGTGTTCTTGGGTGGGTCGCCGTGGCGCAGTGGGTCGAAGTGTCGAATCGAATCCCCAATCTACCAACACTCATAATTCACGGCTTCCACCTTTTTCGAGTCACTGACAATGCTCAAAGAGTATTCCTGTCTAGAAAAAGGTTCTCAACTTCGCCGTTCGGAGTCGGTATTATTATTATTATATACAACATAGGAAAATACCATAATGTGCAGTGAATTGTTGCAGAACCTGTAATGAGTAGGAAAATGTTTAAAAGTAAATCCGTGTATGAAAAATGTTTAGTATAGTGTTACCTCCTTTAAGCTTCTATTGACATACAATTTCCGGCGACGCTATCAAGCAGGATCTCAACAAAATTGTCCAACACACCTTATAATCCTTACAGTTGGTTAAGTGCCTGACCTTGGTGGAACCTTGTCTCGATTCCCAGCGAATGCGAAGTAAATACGCTTTTATTTGGTTTTCAAACCTGGTCCAGGCACCATTCGCCGTTGGGATAACAAAAAAACGTCACTATCACTGGAGTGGTCAATCAGTGGTAGTAGTCTGACTATGGGTATCACAAGCGACCAATATGACCTAAGTGTGTTGGTGAATGCACTAGCAGCCCGCCTACCTAACCTAACCCACACCATGGTTCCTTCATAACTCTCAATTGTCCGAGAATTCAAGTGCGGCAATCTGCGGGAGGATAAAAAGATGTAGGATTGGACACTGGAAACTAGAGGCTAAGAGTCCAACCAATGTCTTGCTGGAGAGACTTGTTTGTTGCGGCTCAGTTCCATCTCGGAGTGTAGCGCTCTAGAGCGTATTCATTTCTAGAGATTCTCCCCAGTAGGCAAAACTTGATAACTACTTACGGTTTGAGTAACGTTTCTTAACAATAATTGGCACTTTATTTTGGCAGTGTGGGTATGTGCGTCGACCTCTACTCAACTTAACCTCTCTACCTGGGTTCGATTCTCGGGTGGTAGGACCAAAATAATATTCACGGTCTCACCCTTTTCAGTCACCGGCAATGCTCAAAGAGTTATATCTGTCTAGAAAAAGCTTTGCTCACAACTTGGCCGTTCGGAGTCGGCATAAAACTGTAGGTCCCTTCCACTCGTGAGAGAACAATAGCACGTACAACACGAGTGGTTGCTAGGCCCAGGTCCGCATCGGACTGGCGCGCCACCAATATTATATTATTCATGTGTTCTTACTCGGAGTGTTTTCTCAGTTTTTATTCACACCACCCAATGATTCTGCTGAAAAATAAACCGTATCAAAGAGGATATTTTTCTGGGTCCATTTGCAGGTCTTGTATTGCAGCCATGGCACGAAATACGCCCGTTTTGATTATTAGTATTCGTTTAGTACTCGAAAAGCTTTTATCATTTGATGATAAAATTCAATAATTTGTATACGTTGTTCGGAAATAGGTCTTGCCACAAAGAAATGGCAGTGCCAATTTAGGGTCTTTGACTTTGGCGCATGTCACGAATCATAAGCGATCTGTCAAATATAGAAGTCTGAAAAACCAACCAGGAAGAAAATCAGACCAAATTTTTTAATAAGTTCTGCTTCTTTTGTTCGTCGTTCAGCAGTCGATGCCATAAACGGACTCTTTGAGACTACAGTCTTGTAAAATAAGGAAGAATTGTTGATATTCTTGTCTTGACAAACCGGCGTAGCATCGGTTGTCTAAATCAGCTGGAATTCGTTATGGATATGGATGAGCCTTGGAGATCGATTACTCCAATTCCCATTCCATTTGGCTTAATTATCGACACTCCAACACGGCTTGACTTATTTTAAGTCACTGAAGAAGCTCCTCAAACCCATGTGAAAAAGTTTCCACTCACAGGACCTGGGCCAAGGACCTCTTTCAACTTTAATGAGAAAGAAACTTCGCCCATCACTACCGTGTTGGTTCTTGCAGTAGCCACTGTTTGCCGTTGGAATGCTAGAACCGCAGTAATTACAACAGCCAATGACCATCATCGCGATAAGATTGTTTACCAGAACGGGACATTGCACCGCACACGGAATGACCGAGCTAACGTCCATCTAATTATCATTCTCGCTCGAACCGCTGAGAGAACAGCAACAAAGATCATGTCGAGATGCAGTGCATGCCAGCGGCCCCATAGTGAGTTATACGGCTCTTATCTTATCAGCATTCTGTTGGATGTCTTCGGAGAAGAACAGAGTCTATTAGAAGAAGCCCCACCATGTTGGTGTTTGTGTGTGACTGGGTATATGGGCTCATTGCAAGACCACCCGCGCATTCATCTTCGGAGGCGCACTCCGGCCGGTGAGCACCTCCTCAATCGACCACCAAATCGACTCCCATTTGGAGGAGATAAATTTGATTTCTCGTTCCTGGTGGATTCGAACCTGCCGCGCGGTTCCAAATGGACATCATCTAGTCACCACCACCGCCCCACGATGATGGCACCAACTAGGCACACGAGTCCAAGGGAAAGGCGCTTCTGAAATGCAAAAATTGTACGAAGACCAGCGCATGCAGGCTACACGACGGATGCTTCTGCGGCGGATGGTTGCAATGTTGAGGCCAATGCATGACAGGCGTATAAGCACTGAGAGCGCGCAGAGTGTGCCTGCCTGCCTGCTGTGTCAATGCGATAGACGCGCTGGGATGCTGCTGCGGGTCCCAGCGTAATCCTTCCTGGCAATGATCAACCTCAACCGGAGGCAAGCAGATCGGCGCAAGCGGCACGGCGCACTTAAGTGCTGTGCGCTCAAGTGGATGCGCATGTTTCTGTGTCGACATGGTCGCGTGATTTAAGATTCCGAGTGTTAATTGAGATAAGTTCAAAATAGAAACTGGAATTTTCGGTGTGCTCACAGTTGGCGGAGTAGGGTCCTGCCAGGGATAGCCCGGGAAGACGCACGACTACTGCAGCGCATTTGCTCTGATGACAAGTTTATGTGTACTCGAATTCGGGATGGGAAGTGCTGCTAAGTGCAGGGCGAGTGAGTAACTAGGTGCAACCCCCGGCCTGCACTTGAGATAGCAGCACGGTTTGAGGTCGAGGATTGGGTTGAATCCGAAACCGCCGAGAGGGCTGTGCCACGGATGACAGTTAACAAATTTTTCACATCACGCACTTTGGGTGGGCAAGAAGTGATGTTGTCGTGTTTGACACGAATAATCAATTCAGAAACGAGACACAACACTTGGAAGGGTTCTGAATTGCACCGAAGGGAGTACCTTCCTGCATTTGTATCGATCTGTTCACGCGTTGTTTTTCGGTAATTCGATGCCAATAGTGTTCGTGTCATTGACAAGGTCGGGCATTTGTTTTCCGAAGTATCTGTCAATCTTGAGTATCCGTACGAGTCATGTTCATGTCATCGTGATGCCGTGATCTCCATTGTTCTCAAGTGGATATTTTTAACAAGACAGTGCAAGAGTAGCAGTGGACACTATGCAACAAGGACTTGCTTGGACTCTTGGCTTGGAAACTTGAGCTGTCCTGAGATATGACCACTTCACGGCACCTTTATTTGAAAAGTCTTCAAAGTCAAGCCACAAAAACCGACGGGAGGCAGATGACATGCAACAATTTCTGCACCTTCTACTGTCAGACATTTTGTCCAGTCCATCTCAAGTCTGGCGACGGTCACTGGCAATGAAAGCAGGTTACAGTGAACTCTCCCTAAGTCAAAACTCTCTCTATCTCGAACTCTTTCGCAATATTTTACATACACTTTCTTCAATTTTCCATAAAAAACCTCTCTCTAACTCGAAAAAAATAAGGTATCTCGTGACAATTCGGCTTAAGGGGAGTCCACAGTATATACAAATTCAATGCAAATCAAAAGTCGACGAGCAAGACTTTTCGTGTTTGATGTTTGGAGTATTGACCAAGAAATTTGTTGCTCCCGCCTCTGATCCCTAGGCTTTTAGGCACTTCACTTAGGCGCATACTTAAAAGTCGATTCTTATATGTGTGCACTTAGTTGTGAGTACTTTTTAAGCAGACAGTACACATCCTACTTAAACTTTGTTGCTCATATGCCGGAGGCGCCGGCTTCGATCCCCGAATTTACCAACTTTCATTATTCACGACACCACAATGAGTCCAACCGGACCCAAGTGAAACGTGTCACGTCCACCCGCCGACCTAACGGCGAGATTGAAAAAATAACTTTTTTATATGAAAAAAATATTGCAGACATTCTGCAGCGCGTGTGTGTTCAAAAACGCATGAGAAGAGAAATGCGACTGTTCACTTCCGACGTTTATGAAAACATCCAAAACTTCCCCGGAGTCCTTATTCTTTTAAACGAAGTGACAGCTTTTCGCCCCACATTTTTCTGTCAAGTCACATCAATTTCTGAATTCTTGAATTCAAGTTTTTTGACACGCCAATAAAATTCTAATCTCATCTTAAAAACGTTCAATTTGTTGTCAACACATACTGCAGATTGTCTCCAAGTAAAATCAATATCCATTTGGTGCTTTTACCTGCTAATCTTTGTAATTTAAGAATGCCTTTGTTGCAGAACTGGGGTTAGTAATGGGTTAGTACGTGTCAAGTTCAATCGAATTTACCAACATTCAAAATTCGGGGCTCCACCTCTTTCGAGTCACTGACAATCCTCAAAGGGTACTCCCGTCTAGAAAAAGGCTTCTCAAACTTTGGCGTTCGGAGTCGGCATAAAACTGTAGGTCCCACCCTAACCCACAACACGAGTAGTTGCTGTAGAAGCTATGCCCAGCTCGACCTCGGACTATTGCGCCAGCTATAATATTATTACAGTCTCTTAGGCGGGCAATACCCTTGAGCGGACAATTTCTCAAGATCGTGGATCTTAAATTGAAGTTCCATATATTCCCATGGACGGACAGCTCCCTTGGCCGGACTCTTTCACTCTATCTTTCTTCTTCTAACCCTTGAAAGCCCTGTCAATCGTCCAGAGTGGTTTCATGCTTTTGGCAGAGTCTGTATTAAAATCTGTCCGGAGCTTTTAGGCAGACACTTTGTGTTTGATTTGAATAAATACACATTCCATATTCTGTTTTCCGAAGTCTTCTATTTGCAATGACTATAATCTATAACTATATAATCTATAAACTATAATGTGGTCGCCGTGGCGCAGATGGTTAGTGCGTCGACTCCTACGCAGAGGGTGCCAGGTTCGATACCCGAATTTACCACCTATCATAGTTCACGGCTCCACCTCTTTCGAGTCACTGACAATGCTCAAGGAGTATTCCTGTCTAGAAAAAACTTCTCAAATTCGCCGTTCGGAGTCGGCATTAAACTGTAGGTCCCTTCCACTCGTGAAAGAACAATAGCAAGCACAACACGAGTGGTTGCTGAGAAGCTAGGCCCAGGCCCACCTCGGACTGTCGCGCCACCCATATTATTATTATTATTATTATAATCAAAATTGTAATTTATAAGATAGATATTATTTAATAAAATTGATTACAAAATTGCATATGACATTCCCCTTCCTGTCATCCGACAGGGCTCTGTACTAGTTATAAACAAAAATCGTGCGTTGATTTATAAAGATCCTTCTTTTTTCTTTATTTTGCGCTACAGTCCGGGGTAGACCTGGGCTTCAACCAACAAGCCTCTCCAGCTAGAACGGTATCTGGCTAGCTGCCTCTAGTGTCGCACGCCGAGTAAGTTAAGGGCCTTCTCCACCTGGATGCGCCACCTTAAACGCGGGCGTCCACTGTTACGTTGTCACACGGGTTAGGAATCAAAGACTCTTCGGGTCGGAGCTGAGTTGTCCATACGCTCTACATGGCCTTGCCATCGTAGGCGTTGCATCCGAAAAAGTCTGACTAGTCTCATGTCGCTGTACAGCCCGTACTGTTCGTGGTTGAATCTTTTCCTCCAGAAACCGTCAACGCAAATAGGCCCAAAGATCGCACTTTGGCTTTTCCCTCGAAGAGCCCAGGGACTTCCTCATCCGCTTTTGAGATTGCCCATGCCTCCGCGCCGTACGGCAGGACTGGGATGATCAAGGTCTTGTATATGGCTCTACTACTCAATTGCCTCTTGAGCCCATAGAAACAGCAAGAGTTACTCTGAGTTTGATCTCGATACTGATGTTGTTTGTACTATTTGCTGCGGAGCCGAGGTAGACGAAGTCATTGACTACCTCGAAGTTATAGCTTCCCATTGTGACGCTCTGTCCAAGATGTCGATGTTGTGTGTCCTTTCGAACTTTCGTTTTGCCCTCATTCACCGCTAGACCCATTTTAGCCGCTTCCGCCTCAATGCCAGCAAACGCCTCATTGACGGCTCGCTGTGTTCTGCCAATCACGTCAATGTCATCCGCGTATGCTAACAGTTGTACGGACTTCTGGAAGATCGTTCCTCTAGTGTTGGTGAGTTTTGCACGACCTACTCCAGGATGATGTTAAGGAAGTCACATGACAGCGCGTCGCCTTGTCTAAAACCTATTTTGACATTGAATGTCTCGGTGAGTTCGTTGATGGAGCAGTGATAACTCTCCATCGTCACCCTGTACAACCTGACGAATTTGGCAGGAATGTCAAAACTAGACTTGGCGTTGTATAGCTCGTCCCTATGCACGCTATCACATGCGGTCTTGAAATCGACAAAAAGGTGGAGGGTATCGATTTGCATTTCTTGTGTCCTTACTAGGATCTGCTGTAGTGTGAAAATCTAGTCGATGTTGGACTTCCCTTTGCAAAGTTCCTGACCGATTGAAATTTTGACACAATATTCCCCAAAGACACGGTATCGCTGTTGTCTTGCGTTGACCATGGACAGGTGCATTGGATGCGATGAGTAAACCAAAACGCTTGCTTGGCTCGGGTAGCGTTGTGTGGCAAAATTTGAAGTCAATCGAACAATTTCTCATTGTTTGAGATGAATGGACAATGGCACACAAGAAGTCACTCTGTTCTCTTGATCGTTCATTGTAGGTTTTACGCGATGACAGTCAACCATTTGGGAAATTTTAACAACATTAATATTACTCCCTGCAGATTTTAGAAAAACACTACCAGTCATTCCTCGATCAACGCAAGTGGACGAGAACAGTTCTTGCATAAAATACTCATCGTTGTGTGTGTGCGTATGGACTGTATATGATCGAAAAAGCCTCCCTTTGAAAAGACTCGTGCTTGCAATTCGGCATAGGCCAAGGAAGTACTCCATTTTTATTGTCAGGAAATAGACAGAGACAGACATATATTACAAATAAATGGTATTCTGTTTTTAGGCGAAAACGCATTCGTTGTGTTTAAACGCTGCATTTAACTACCAATATGCACGTGTCCATCGGCAAAAGGATCCATCGGCCGATCCAGTTACAGGAAATGGCGAACTGTGAAATGCCAATTGATAAGACTTCAGGACGGATTTCATTGCCCGATAACTTCTGTAATATAATTTAATTATTTTTTTTTATTAATTTAAACAATTAATATTAATTTTGCCTACATTTTTGTAGTACTCAGATCATGGCTGGTCTCCTGGAAGATCTGCTGGAGTTGCTTGTCAGAGCAGAAAGTTAGAAAAAAAATTATGAGTTTTTGTCGTTAACTTTCTGTCTCTGACTGCTTCAAAATTAACAAACTTTTTAGTCACTATCGCAACTAGAAAATTGTCAGCTGATCTTAACAGACGAGGAGGAGACGACCTTTTTTTAATTCATTTTTATTTAATTTCCAGGACAACTTATACTAGACAAAAATCAAATAAAAATCTATCTTAATATCTAACAATTTATGTCCTTGATTCTATCTTACTGACCCTTCGCGGGTACTCTAAAATAATCTAATCTAACTTACTATTTGTCTTTCGGCATCTAAGCTATTAAGTTTTTTCTAGTCCTTAGGACAGACTTTATTACTGAAAAAAAAACTGAGAAAAAACTTGGCGCTCTATACATTCTTATTAAGAGAAGGCCCTTTCACATGGCGGATGGGGAATTAGGTGTGCTGGACTGGTTGTCAAAACTGGCATCTTTTTGATTTGTGACGTTTACTCGGGTTCCGTTCCAAGTTTGATTATAGTCATTGCGTCACTTCCTACGCAGAGGGTACCAGAATTGACCATATCCGAATTGACCACCTTTGACAATTCATGGTTCCACCTCTTTCGAGTCACTGACAATGCTCAAAGAGTATTCCTGTCTAGAAAAAGCTTCTCAACTTTGCCGTTCGGAGTCGGCATTAAACTGTAGGTCCGTTCCACTCGTGAAAGAACAATAGCACGCACAACACGAGTGGGTGCTGAGAAGCTAGGCCCAGGTCCACCTCGGACTGTCGCGCCCACCCATATTATTATTATTATTATTATTATTATTACATAGGAATATATAACATAGGAAAACGCCATAATGTGCAGTGAATTGTTGCAGAACCTGTAATGAGTAGGAAAATGTTTAAAAGTAAATCCGTGCATGAAAAATGTTTAGTATAGTGTTACCTCCTTTAAGCTTCTATTGACATACACTTTCCGGCGACGCTATCAAGCAGGATCTCAACAAAATTGTCCAGCACACCTTATAATCCTTACAGTTGGTTAAGTGCCTGACCTTGGTGGAACCCCGTTTCGATTCCCAGCGAATGCGAAGTAAATATGCTTTTATTTGGTTTTCAAATCTGGTCCAATCACCATTCCCCGTTGGGATAACAAAAAAACGTCACTATCACTGGAGTGGTCAATCAGTGGTAGTAGTCTGACTATGGGTATCACAAGCGACCTATATGATCTAAGTGTGCTGGTGAATGCACTAGCAGCCCGCCTACCTAACCTAACTCACACCATGATTCCTTCACATCTCTCAATTGTCCGAGAATTCAAGTGCGGCAATCTGCGGGGGAATAAAAAGACTAGAGGCTAAAAGTCCAACCAATGTCCTCCTGTAGAGACTTGTTTGTTGCGGCTCAGTTCCATCTCGGAGTGCAGCGCTCTAGAGCGTATTCATAGAGATTCTCCCCAGTAGGCATAACTTGATAACTACTTACGGTTTGAGTAACGTTTCTTAACGATAATTGGCACTTTATTTTCGCGTTCTGGGTATGTGCGTCGACCTGTACTCAACTTAACCTCTCTACCTGGGTTCGATTCTCGGGCGGTATATATATTCACGGTCTCACCCTTTTCAGTCATCGACAATGCTCAAAGCGTTATATTTGTGTAGAAAACGCTTTGCTCACAACTTGGCCGTTCGGAGTCGGCATAAAACTGTAGGTTCCTTCCACTCGTGAGAGAACATTAGCACGCACAACACAAGTGGTTGTCGAGAAGCTGGAGACTGGCCCTTTTTGGACTGTAGCGCCACCAATATTATTATTATTATTAATGCCATATGGACAAACGTCTTTATTCTTGCTGTCTGCGCCATTATACTGCATCTCCCACCGATATTCTCAGATCGACCAATTTTATAATTCTCGGCCTTCTTTGGAGAAAGCCAACGGGAATGAGATCAGAGGGGCAGAGATCAGAGTACTTTCCTATGACATTTTTTGAGCCGCTTTTGAATCCTCTATACAAGCCCGCACACATGACAGCACACTCCCGCCCAAACGAGAAAAACAATCCGACATCGAAGAAGATCTCGAGTCTATCCATTAAGACGATCTTCGATGATCTCTTCATTGGCATCCCCTCCATTTCGTTCCATTTATCCGCATCGCTGACAGCCACCAATTAAACGTTTATCCGGTTAATTTGATCCCGCACTACTGAGCACTGTCTGGCGTCTGGTGAAAGCTCCCAACCCAACCGCCATGGAGCCGAAGAAGCCCCTCACAGAAACAAAAGCAACACGACTACGAAACACCGCCTCGCCGGTCAAGTGAAACCAGCCACGAAATTGTGTTCCCCCTCCCAGTCTCGCGATCTGTTTTTTTTTTACGATTTTTCCCCCAAAAAAACACCGTCGAAGAACCGAGACCGAGACGAAGAAGAAGCGAATAAAAAAACGAAAAGAAAACGTTTTATGACATGTTCACATCACAAATCGAAATGTCGAAAACAACAAATTAAATCTGACGGTACTTGCAACGCCTGGTGGACTCCTTACCACGGGAAGGACCCGTGCGCGAGGAAGGACCCCAAAGACTCGCCAAAAATTAAATTAAAAAACCATGGACTTGCTGGGTTGCAGGGGGAGAAGGGGAGCAGTAAGCCAACACGACGAGGAAAAGGAGTAATAACATGTCCCGGCGAAATTACTTTTGGACATATTTTATTGATTTTGTGTCCATGATGCATTTAAGACCTCTGCGGTCATGTCTCGGTGCGGATGGGCCCGAACCGTGTGTCCGGTGTGTTTCCTTGTAAATAAGTGTGTTATTGGAACTTTTTCGTTTTTGTTCCGCCCAGCCTCCTGCTCCAGTGGTGATCTTTTGACATTAATTGTTGGAACACAAGTCGAAAATGAATGAGGACAAATCGAATTTGAGGGAAGAAAAATGAGCGGAACAATTGCATGTGCGAGGCGTGTCGTGGCGTGTGTGTGCGTCGACCGAGAGGGGGTGTGGTTGGGGGGGGGGATCGACTGCCATCGGTGGGATACGCTTTTAGTGAAAATTGGGCGCGCAGTTCAAATGCAATGTTCGGGGATTTTACAATGCCCCCAGGACTTGAGCAGGTCAGTGTGTGGTTTTCAATGTTCTCTGTAAATTCGTCAAGGGGGCTTAAGACTTTTCATCACCACTGGGAGGCTATTTAGGACGGCCAATTGTTTGCGGTTGGTGCTGAGTTTTCAAGTGCGGCAAAGTGGTGATTGTTCGGCGGATGACGTGGGAAAAAAAAGGTTCGAACGCCGCTTGAGGGGAGGGAAGAAGTTGGCAAATCGAGAAGGCTGATGGATTTATGTTTGCTCATTAGACTGTTCTTCTCTCGCCGTGGAAACTTCTACAAAAACAGACTGAGGATTTCGATTGATGTGAAGTAGAGAGTGCCCCTTGCTTTGGTTCCTGACCGCTGCGATTTTCGATAATTTGAACTAATTACAAAAATGGCCAGTTCACATTTTAGAGAGGTTCACATTATAGCATAAAAAAAATTGTTTGGTTGAGAAATAAATTAAACAAAATCAAAGCACATAGTTTTGAGGTTAGCATAAACCTTTACTAAACTATTATGAAAGCTGTCTAGCAAAATGTCTGTTGTCATCTAGGCATTTTTCTTGACTTGCACACTGAATCTAGAATACGCTCTGGGAATTTTAGACTTTCCTGGATGAGAGGTTTTAATTTGTGTGTTCCAGACGCATTTGATGATCCCAAAATGGCTGCAAGTTTCTTGCTAATTTCTTTGCCTGATGCAGTTGCCTCTTTGGACAACACAAGAGTTCCAATGCAGAGTAGTCTCATTGGCATTATAAATCTGCTCTGTAGAAACAGAATTTTCCCTGACGTAGGCATGATATTCTTCCAGAAAGGCGAGCTTCTAGCTTCATGGCTTGAAGACAGTTTTTCATTTTCGCACATGACGTTCTCGAAACTTTTGAAGCCACCCAATTGACTGTTATTGATTTGCTTGATTTCATAGTAACTTAGTCGAAATTGGCACATTTTTTTCCCAGCTGGTTCTTGAGCCACTCAAGGAGGACAGTTTCCATTTGAGGCATCACTAGGGTTCTTAAGGTCTTCTCTTTTCGATTCCTGATTCCGTTTTTTCATAAACTGGACCTTTTTTTTTATAATTTGCGCGTGTTCAAGGGATTGATTGCTAATACCCTTATGTGTCTAGGGTCAAGACACAGCACGGGCCAAAGGTATAGAGGGAGAAAGGGAGAGGAGGAGCCTGTGCACATTAGGAAATATTAAATTGGGAAGAGCATTCCATATTCGTGCAGTGCGGCTGAAGAACGAGTCTCTGAATTTAACTGTGCGTCCGAAAGTAGGCTTAAGGGTACCCTGATGGGCATACCTGGCGAGACGGGTATTGCAGGTGAATTCATGGAGAGGAGGAATGCAGTTGGCTAGCTCATTTGAGCATCGTTTGTTGAAATAACAATAAAACACGGACAAAGAAGAGACGGTACGTCGCTGTTCGAGCGAGTCTAATGACTCTGCGATATTGTTGTCTCCTTTAAGTTTTATCGCTCGCTTTTGGATTCTATCAAGTAGGTGCAGGGTGGTCTTGGGGCACCAGACCAGATATGAGTGTTATACTCAAGCTTGGGGCGGATGTACGCCTTATAAATTAAAGCCAAATCAGAAGGGGTGAAATATTTCTTGCATCGATTAAGGAAACCTAAGCATTGCAGCATCTAAACTGCAACTATTGTGGTCGCCGTGGCGTAGTGGGTAAGTGCGTCGACTCCTACGCAGAGGGTGCCAGGTTCGATACCCGAATTTTACCACCTATCATAATTCACGGCTCCACCTCTTTCGAGTCACAGACAATGCTCAAAGAGTATTCCTGTCTAGAAAAAGCTTCTCAAATTCGCCGTTCGGAGTCGGCATTAAACTGTAGGTCCCTTCCACTCGTGGAAGAACAGCAAACAGCATTGAGTTTTTGAAGCATTGAATTCCACTGTATTGTTTTTTCCCCAGTTAATTATGCTGTTAAGATCGGAATTCAATGTGCTTAACATACGCTGCCGTTCCAATTCTACAACCGAAGGGCGGCGTCGTGAGTCTTGGAACGAATATGAAAAGCTAAGGGTGCTGTCATCAGCGAAGGAATGGATTGGATTAGAACCTTTTTTTCTTTCTTTTGTTTTGTATATGACTATTATTGTGGATTTTGTGAGCCCATACTTCTGCTATAGATCTAATCCTAGATACCTAGCCAGTGTCAAATTTTCTCAAAATCGCAGATTCTTCCCGGATTGTAAGGAATCTGGGTTGCTTTTGCACTACCACCACTTACAACAACCTCCACAAGCTCCAAACTAACAGAAGTAATCACGTTCGCTCTGGGACGGCGCCATATTTACTTTTTGCCCTCCCTTCCCAAAAAAAAACAAAGGCGAGATAAAAAATATTCACATTAGCGAGGAGCAAGAAATGGTCAGAAGTTCACATTTTAGAGTAGGTAATGCATTGCTTTCCTAGTTCACATTATCGGAGCTTACATTATCTAGATTCTTTAGTAGGCTTCTAAAACAGCGGGCAAAAATGATTTTACCGAGACACACTAAACGAGTTCTCTTGTCTTACGATTAAGTAATTGGATAGCAGTCATTCGAATAATTTTGAGCCCATCTACTCTGATCTGTTGTTCGTGCCTTTCTTGTTGACTTCTGTCCGCCATCCCCGAAGTCGCTTAACAGCGCACCTTGCCGATATCCGTTGCATGAGTTCAGTGATGCGTAAAGGCCTTCAGCCAAATTCCACAATGCTTCGCTGACTATTTGAAGCTGAAACGAAAACAGAACTCAGAAGGCGGGTTTTCTGAGTTCGAAAGAAAAGAACTCTGATTTGAAGATGAGAGGCTACATTGGGAAATTTTCCCTCCTTGAACTCAACTACACACATTTATCCAGAAGCTTCCTATATCACCCCACTGAATGCATCGTGTAAGATCAAAAAAGTCGCTAGTCATCGAAACACAGTCCACTTCCAATTAAAACCGCGTCCCCTTCCTGTAACCCTATCCCATTCCTATCCAAAAGGTGAGACGTCAAAGTGTTCAATCAAATTCAAACTGACAACTCTAACAAGTATCTAGTTGTTGCCCATCCCACCCTGCCCCAGCCAACCCCGTTCTTCGCCCAAATTAACCCATCTCTTCTCTCGCAGTTTCGTTACAACCCTCGCGAACGATGAAGACGACCAGTATCTGTCTCATGAAGCGTCGGACAACCGCCTAGGATCAGACAAACCGCCAATTTGCATTAGCATCCATATTGGTGGAATACTTCAGCATCATCGCTTAATGACGCACAAATTACTCAGCAACATTTCGCCATAAATCACATCTGCCCGGCGGCACCATGCCCGGAACCGTTGCCGGTACCGGAATACACCATGCGATGGCATAAAGTGCATCGGTTTCTCGCACACACATGACCGACCGACCCAAAAATGATGGACGACTGATGTGCGCACGCACGCATAGTTCACCCTTATTTCCGTGCATGGCATGTGCACACACGGGCGCAGCCATTCGCCCATGTTTTGTCCTGTCAACCCGTCATCGTTATCCTCGGAATCCTTTTGGGACATGCGAAACCATATCCAGCCGACGCGCGTCCATGGTTATTTTTATCTTTTCATTCAACGAAGTTGCGTCGCGTCGACTCGGCACGAATACGCTGCCCGTGATCCATGTACATCCTTCCGTCCTGTGCGACAATGTGCCGAGTCGATATCGGACGCGGCGAGGACATCTGTCGTGTGCCGATGCACACTCTCGTGCGCTGTTGTTTGTCATTACGCTCGAAGGGGGAAATTCCTTTAAATGGTGTGCGGTGCTCTAACGGCCAAATAGACACCAAGGATGCACCCGGAACACGGAAGGAATAAGTGAGCGTTCCACACCAGTGCGGCAGTGCCACACACTGACACAGGCTTCCATCGCAAGGTGAATATCCTCGCCGGAGTGGTGGTGGTGGAGTGTGTTTACATTCGATTCCTCGAGGGATTGGGATCCCTCGGTCGTCCTTTGCAGCTCCTCCAATTCCGGATTTGATGATGGCATGAGTTATCCTCAAGCGTCCTCGATTTACGGTTATTATGCAAAGACGACGAAAGCCGAAATCTGGTTTGGGGTGCAGATCCTTATTTCGAGTTTCTTTTTCTTTCGTTCTCCTGTGCCCTCTTCGGTTTCGTTGGACGGAGGTAAGGATTTCCTTGCTCCTTGCAAGGAATAAGTCACACCGGTTCCTCTTCGGCAGCTGCGACAAGTTTCGTTTTTCATTCTCCGTTATAGGGAAACCCTCAGACCGACGAACGAACACAGGAACATAATAGTGAAATCGTTTTTGATCCCTAGCGGACTATTATCGATGCGGTACCAATCAGAATCCCTATTGTATAGCGCAGGGTGTTGTGCCTGTGTTTTGCAAGACGACGCTAACGAAGTGACGGCTGCTACTGGTGGATAGGGACGGGCGGGTGTACAATTTTGGATGCTTGTCAACTGGAGAGTTAAAGGTGTCAGAGGTTGTGCGGCGGAAGACGCCAATGCACCGGTCGGTAGAGATGATCTTTTCGTTGTTTTTGATGGAAATATTGAACGTAGTTTACCTGAGGGAATCTGTGTAACATTAAATAACTCCGATGTGGCAGTCGCGACGACGAAGTTCGTAAAGAACTGTGTTGTCCAAGTTGAACAACGTCATCAGACCTGTAAACCGTCTTCAAAATTGACTCAAAAAGGCGCCTTGTTCTGAACTACGAACAGCAACTCTGTCATCAGATCGTCCTTCGTCAAAATCAACTCAAAAAATCAGGCTTAATGGCGCCCGATGCTGAGCCAGGGACAGCAACTATGTTACCAGACCGTTCTTCTTTCAAATTGACTAAAACAAATTCGAAGTGCTATAGGCCCCCGATGCAGGGTCGCGAACAGCAGCTCTGTCCTCAGATCCTCCTTATTCAAAATAAACTAAAAAATATCGTGTAAAATGGCGCCCGATGCTGAGCCAGGGACAGCAACTATGTTACCAGACCGTTCTTCTTTCAAATTGACTAAAACAAATTCGAAGTACTATAGGCCCCCGATGCAGGGTCGCGAACAGCAGCTCTGTCCTCAGATCCTCCTTCTTCAAAATAAACTAAAAAATATCGTGTAAAATGGCGCCCGATGCTGAGCCAGGGACAGCAACTATGTTACCAGACCGTTCTTCTTTCAAATTGACTAAAACAAATTCGAAGTACTATAGGCCCCCGATGCAGGGTCGCGAACAGCAGCTCTGTCCTCAGATCCTCCTTCTTCAAAATAAACTAAAAAATATCGCGTAAAATGGCGCCCGATGTTGTGCCAGGGAATGCAGCACTGTCACCGTACCGTCCTTCCTACAAAATTGACTCAAAAAATTCGAGGTACAATACGCGCCCGATGAAGGGCCAAGCTACAGGAACTCTGTCACCAAGCCGAACTTCTTCAAAATTTCGAAAAAAAGCAGTATCTGGCGTCCGGTGTAGGACAAGGAATATCGATTTGTCTCCAGGTCGGTTTTAGGTGTACTGCCATCGAGCTGTTGAACGAACTATTCTATGGTCTCCAAAAATGTGGAGCAGAGTCCATAACTTCAACCTTTACGTTCGGACGTTAAAAAGTCCCAAACTTCAGACCACTGCATGAATAGAATGCCTCAGATACCCCGCAAAAGGGTCCAGATGGTACATTCGACTCATGTCATTCCATCTACGTGTCAAGGAGTCACAGAACGATCGTTAAAAATTCATTTTCCATTAAAGCCGACAGTGCTCACTGTCCAGTGTCTGTGTCCCCTCTAATGTCAGTCATCCTTCCAGCAAATCACTCAACCAAGGGAAATTGTCATCACTTTGAGTGCTCGTCTCGACATAAAATCTCACAAAAGTAAGTCTATCTAACCTGACGAACGTGGCTTCACTTAATTGATTAACCACCACAGCGAGACTGTCCTAAGTGAAGGCCCCACTAGCAACGCGCCAAATCAGGCGTAAAGCTCTCAGTTCCATTCATTCTCCTCCCAACCAGATGGCCATGTCCAAATGCGATTCAGTTTCTTGCATCAGAGAGATTTCCTCGTTCTAACAAGCCTCGAACTTGGCGTCTCGTTGCTTCCCTCGGGTGGCTTGTCGAAGCATCAAAAAAAGACGCTCACATCTTCATTGATCAGGTGTCAGGGTTTGTAATTAATTTTAACGAGCACTGCACGTAGCTGGTGTTGCGAATCGACTTTACTGCTGAGCCAAGGAGGTGATCGGCTGCTGCTGGTAGCTATCGGAATTGGTCTCAAGGAAGTCCCATGCGAGGCAGGCGAAACTTGATAAGTTAATTACTCTAGCAGGAGGCTGTTTAATTAAATCGCCGCACAGTGGGATGCGGCGAGGTGGTAACATTGTCCAATTGAATTGAGAATCTGTGAGCTATTAATTTACGGTTTTCGATTTGTTGTTAGTTAAGTGGCTACCGGAGTTTGGAGCATGATAGGCACGCAGTGAGTGAGACGTTAATGCTTGTGTTAGGAGTTTACTGCATGCAACTTCTAATGGGCGGACTGAAGAGGATTAGTTCTTGTTCTTTTCATGATTTAGGTGCCCAGGGACCATGTCTTGTTGAGCTAAATTGAGGCGGAGTTCATGTAAGTAACGCATCTCTACTGTGAATCGATTCCGGTCGGTCTTTGTTCTTCTGTAAGGAATAATGCCTTTTTCGAGAATCCTTGGTGGACTATGAAAGTGCACAAGGACTGCTAGTAGGAAAATTAGAAAGCACGTAGTTAGTGTTTCCAAGCCTAGTTTTGTGAATATTCTAAAGTTAACAATTAATTAGTTCTGAGGAAGGTGAGAAGAACATATCCGCCACCGCCTTTTGCAAATCAGTCCAATTACTGGGCTACGCAGAATATAGTCGGCGCAGTAGAACCTTTCAGTACGGTTGAATAGCAAGTTAAGCGAGTTAGTCTTAAGTTAAATGAGGAAAAGGCAATTAAGTGATGTCCAGCAAGAATCGACCCTTCGCTCGGTCTGAAGTATTTCAGGAGTTAATCTACCTTAAGGCAAACGTGACGTTCACAAGTGGCACCCTACTGCAGGTCTGATACACTCGCCGAAGAATCTCACTCGAAGGACGAAAATCATGCTCTACATAACACTTGTGTACGTTAACAGTACGTTATCAGTCCTCTTACGCAACGCAGTGACTGGATGGCGCAGTTGGTTAAGTGCCCGCCCTTGGTTAGTGGAGCTTCGAATCTCAGTGAAAGCAAAGTTAATACGCTTTTAACCCGTTTTCAAATCTGGTCCAGTCACCATTCATTTCCAAATCAAATTAACGACACTGTCACTGGTCAGTGGTAGTAGCCCGACTGTGGGTATCACAAGGGACGAACATGATCTAAGACTGGTGAATTGACTGGCAGCCCTTCCCCACTGTCCAACCTATCTACTCAGCATGCAGAAAAGCAGAACTGATTATTCATGCAATCGAAAGAAAAATTCTGCATCGGATATTCGATCTCATCTGCAAAGAATGTGAATGGGGGAGAAGACGGAACCAGGAACTCTCTTCGCTTCTGCTCAGAAATGTAGGTTTAGTCCGTTAATCAAAGATCCGTTGAGTTAATAGCTGGAATGAATAAACACCAAGACTTCAGTTAAAAGGGTCTTTGAATCCGAGAATCCTGGTTCAAGAAGAAGAGAAGGACTGATCATCCAGTACAAAGGCCATGTGCTAGTTGAAGCAAGACAACTTGACGTCGATGGCTGTCCGGGGTAACCGTGAATGGAATGCAAGGCAGATTTACCCTCCAAGTGTGGTTGGCCTGAAGAGTAAGACGAGCCAAGAAACAATTTTAATTAATTGAATCGTGTAACAATCCACAGTGTTGGTCAACAATAAAGCAAAAAATGTCACATTGGAAAATGCTACAGAACAATGATGGCATGCGCACGGGGTAGATCCATCCAATATCGCTTTAAGTTGTACAGTGGTTTCCGCTTTATTGGTACATCATTTTATAGGATAGTCGCTTAGCTGGGACAAATGAAACATAACGGAAACTTACTCCGCCTTTCTCTTCGTTCTTTCTTAACTTTTTCTTTATTAGGACAGCAGCCTAATTGGGACAGACAAATGTGTCCCAATAAAGCGGAATCCATTGTATTTTGATTTGCAAGAAAGTGGATAGTTTCCCATTTTGCCACAGTTCAGTTTAGGAGTGCCTTGCCAAAATTTAGTCTTGCGCATCGATTTTTTTTTAGGAAAATAAATGGCATTTTGATATGATTCAAGCCACGATCAGGCTCTCCTCGTCGTACCGTCCTTTTTGAGATCTCAATGCCCAATCCTTCTTGTACATTGTTTGAGGAGATAGAGGTGTATTATTTAAACCGCCTGATATTTTTTTTTATCTCGATCGGGACTGCTGGTTTTTCTGCTTCTACCCTAAAACTAAACTAGCTGAGTGCATACAAAGGATGGCTTAAATTGGCTTAACGAACAGATATAATTGTTATTATGTGGCTAACCTTGACGATAGAGATTCTATGGGAAATTGTAAATCTGATGATGACATTAACAAGCTCCAATCTCCACGCAAATAATTTATCTATGAATGGTCGAATTGGATTGGACATAATAATATCTACAATAATATGTGGGCGATTCCGTCCGAATTTGACCAGGCTACTACACCAATTACTAGTTTCGTCGGTTCTCTTACTAATGGTGGAGACTTTAAATTTATTTGCCGATTCCGAATGGCGAAGTTGGTAAAGATTCATCATTAGGCTACCCACAACTCCATTTGAATAAGCTTAAAATTACAATATTACATCTGAACAGCGTCGAGCATTTTCCAAAAAAATAAATAAATTATTTGTTTTTATTAGAAAACACATGTTTTTTAAGTCAGTACACAAAACAGGTTAATCCATAACTTGGACTCCGTTCATAAACAGAAAGAGGCAAAACTGTCTCGATGTTTTGCACTTCTATGATTATGTTATCAAAATGTGTAAACTAATTAATTAATTTGACTAATATTTTTTTTTATTTTTATTGATATATATCTGAAAACTAAGTACAGTGGACTCTCCCTAAGTCGAACTGTCCTTAAGTCGAAACTCTCCCTTACTCGAACTTTTTCGCCATATTTTACATACATTTCCCTCAACTATCCATACGAAAACCTCTCTCTCTAACTCGAAGAAATTTTGGTATCCCGTGACAATTCGACTTAGGGGGAGTCCACTGTATACCTAACATAAACTTAAAAAAATGTTCTTAAGAAAATTAACAAAAAATTTCCCTTTGCACATTGTTTACTTTTCTGGTTACAGCTGTACAATCGCCATGATTTTTGATTGCTTGAGTACCTACCTATGTACATTGTCCACAGTCCTTAATTATTTAAAATGGATCTCGGACGATTTCTTTTGACATAGTTACCTACTTTTTCAGCTTTCATTCATGGTTTCAAGGATGATTAATAAATCATTATTCTTTTGTTCTTAATTTTTCATAGTACCGCGAATTCTCACCAACCGTGTTTCATATTTTTCCGTTAACTGATACTACTAGATCAGCTTATGAGGTCCCGTTCTTTGCCATCAAATTGATTTTGTTTCATCGAATCAAATAAGCTTTTTTCACTCATCGTCACACACATAGTCTACTTTTTGTACTCCTTACGTCGTTGCATACAGTGGAGTCTTCCTAAGTCGAACTCTCCATAATTCGAAACTCTCTCTAACTCGAACTTGTTCGCCATATTTTACATACATTTCCCTCAACTTTCCATACGAAAACCTGTCTCTAAGTCAAACTCTCTCTAACTCGAACAAATTATGGTATCCTCTGACAATTCGACTTAGGGGGAGTCTACTGTATTAGGTATCATAGAAGTGCAAAACATTTTATTTCGTTTCCCGCTGTACTCTCTGAACATTGTTCGTACCGGATATTGAACTTCGACATCTTGGCTACGTGTACAATTTCATTAGTTGCATAAAAACGTCACTGAGAAGTTGCATATACATATTGGCATAAAATGCCATGAATTGTCACAGACTGGGAAAGCCTGGCAGCAAGAAAATGTTACTAGAAAAGTTGTTTTAAGAAAATTTTCATATATTTTCCGTGGATCAAATCTAGATTTTTTTAAATGATCTCAGATCAACGAGCAGAATTCTTCAATAATTCGAATCACATCCTAAACGCAGTTTCCAGGCTATCACTCCAATCCAAGACTCAAGACCTGGTCTACAAAAAAAATCACACACCAGGTGAAGCTTGCCATGGAGTACTCATGGCATGTTAGGAGCCAAGACTGGATCTTGAATACACCCAACTATGCCAAAGCTACACTCCCAGGGATCGTGTGTCCCAAAGGATCCAACAAAAATAAAAGTTTAATTTTGACTCAAGACGTCCAAGAAAATGAATTTGAAGAACACATAATATTTTAGAGTCGCCAGAGAAAATCCTCTAAGAGAACTAAAGTACGGCCATCAACTGTTCGAAGATGCTACCAAGGAGTTTATTCTGCACTCTATTTCCATGCTGTTCTGTTGCTCGTTAACAATCGAATGGGAAATACATATCATGTGCTTATGAGGAACTAGTCAAGTTGGAAACATCAGTTACCTTCTCGAAAAACACTACTTTCCTCAAGTTGAACCACCGCAGTCCCATGAAATTTCAACTTCTGGGAAGTTTCACCAAACGACGAGAGAAACGCAATTCCTGGAATACATCGCCCCGTCAAAATTCAGGAAGCCGAACATATCCAACCGATCTTTTAGAAAATATTATGCAAATTTTATTTCAACATTCCTGAGTAGAAAATGAGCCAAGCCCTGGCGCTGACCTGAATTTCTATTTCGAAAAAAAAAATAACGCGCAAAACACCCATATTATCAGCAATCCATAAAGATTCAACATGGGTTCATCTCGTTATCCCGGCTCCATAATTTCCAGCCCAGCGAGCGAAAGATAATCCGAACCGATCGACAGTTCAATATTTATTCACCTTTTCTCCAATTCTATCTGCAGGATCACTTCTTATTAAAACCGAATCCCATATCGAGTCGCATCGCACAGGTAGACGAGCAGCGAGACCCCGATTGGGATGAATCAGTTCATCGAGAGGAATATGTCCGCATCAGGTTCATGTCGAATGAACCGTCCAACTGTAATAACACGAAGAACCAGCGGCAAAAGGGAAACAAAAATAAACTCCACATTTCACAAGGACCATACGGCACCGTCGTCGAACGGAGTACACCAGGCCACCAATACCACCACTAGGGCACCAGCCTGAACGAGAAACCCAAACAAAGTCACGGAATCGAGGGGAAATTGCTGTGCAAACGGCAACGGCACCGGGCCGTAAACAACCACCGCACCAGCAGCAGGCACTGCGACGAGTCTTGCTGCGTCGCCAGTGAATCGTCCACGACAGGCAGCAACAGTCGAGCACCACTCTCAACATCCACCATTCACCGAGTCCATCGAGGAGAACGATACGAATCGGAACGGGAACACGGTGAACATGTTCCACAGCAGAATTCATCGTGCAGACGATCTCTCCAAGAAACAACCACGGCGGAAAATGTTCATCCTCGCCGGAGAAACGAGAGAGAATCCAACTGAGAGCACACCTGTCCATGTTCACCAGTAGCAGGCAACACCGCAACGGTTCACGGCGGGCCGATACGACACGATACACAAGGGATAAGCACAAGCAACAACGAACACACAGCTACATGCACTGTACACACCACCACAGCAGACGACCGCCTCGGTTCACTGGCTCATGGAATTGGGTATTCTCGGCTGCGATTGGTCCGGCGGCACGCGTCGATGAACACATGAAGACTGCAAGGAGGGGGCCGCTATAAAAGCAGCCGGGTCGGCTGAAGCACTCACAGTTCTGTGTTGACTCTTCTTGTGCGCTCATTAAAAACGTGCCCGTCTGCGCTCAGAGAGAGTGTGAGAGTAAAACAACTGAGAATCATCCTAAGTTCGGTTTCTGAGATACAATCTCGTGCCCGCAGATACGAATATACCGATCGCGATCGAGTTCTTGTGAAAGAAAAAAAAAAAATTAAAAATAAACATTCAAAATGCATCTAGAAATGATCGTGGAAAAAAACTATAGCAAGTGTCCGCTGAAAAAGCGTCCGGTGAACTATCAGTTCGAGGATAATGAAAATGACATTGACGTTGATAGTAGTGATTCGCCGCCGTTGGTCCTCACAAAGGACGAACCGGAAAATTTAAGTGTGAAAAAGGAAGAAGATTGTTGCAGTGATGAGTCCTCGTCCACCATCGACGTGATGGTCTCGGCGACCTGCTCGAACAGCAGCCAGGACAATACCAGTGTTTGTGTGAAAGAAGAGAAATCCTCGTCAGTGATCGTGCCAACTCCAACCTATCCAAATGGATACGGAAATGGCCTACAGCCATGGAATTTCCACGTCTCCCCGTACACCGCCGAATTCTACAGGACTATCAACAACCCACACCTGAACCACACACAGATCTCGCCGCTGCGCGGTGAACTCCTCTCGCCCAGTTCCCCATCAGAGGCAGGATCCCTGTCGCCGCCACCGCACTATTTGAATGGACGTGCCAGCTCCGTGTCGCCCCCGATGCGATCAGAGATCATCCATCGGCCCATCGGCGTCCGACACCACCACCCGCACTCACACCATCATCACCCAGCCGCCATGAGCCACCGCTTCATGCCATACCAGATCCCGAGCACGCCATTCCCCCCGTTTGGATTAAACCTAGCTCATGCCCCCATCTCCCCGGCCTACAGCGACTCTTCGTACTTCTCCATGCGAGCCCTCACCCCGGAGTCCAACTGCTCGTCCCTGCCAGAGGACCTCTCGCTGAAGCAACTCTCATCACCTTCCGGATCGTCAGTGCTCCTATCGCCAACATCTCCAGTTCTCTCCTCGCCCGGCTCAACCAGCTCCCAAATGTCGCCCAGCGAGATGTCCACAAAGAAGGAAAAGTCGTCGCCACCACGGTACCAGTGTCCTGACTGCAACAAGTCCTACTCAACCTTCTCCGGCCTGACCAAGCATCAGCAGTTCCACTGCCCCGCGGCCGAGGGCAACCAAGTGAAAAAATCGTTCAGCTGCAAGGATTGCGATAAGACCTACGTCTCCCTGGGAGCGCTCAAAATGCACATCCGCACCCACACGCTGCCCTGCAAGTGCTCGATCTGCGGCAAAGCATTCTCGCGGCCGTGGCTCCTGCAGGGTCACATCCGCACCCACACCGGCGAGAAGCCCTTCAGCTGCCAGCATTGCCATCGGGCGTTCGCCGACCGCTCCAACCTGCGCGCTCATCTGCAAACCCATTCCGACGTGAAGAAGTACTCCTGCACCTCCTGCAGCAAGACCTTCTCCCGCATGTCCTTGCTGACCAAGCACACCGAAGGCGGCTGCCCCGGAGGCAACAGCTCATCCTCATCCTACCTGAACTCCTACGCGGACCACTAAGCTGGCCGCATCATCTCCTCGAACAATTTTGGAATGAACACCACGTCGAATTATCACACCAAAAATTAGTTCCTAAACTCCACCAGAAGAGACCACCAGCCCCAGTTATTTGTTAGTTATACACGCCCCCTTCAGCCATGAAGTTTATTTATTTTTTTTTTTTTTGCACTCTCCCCTTTCCTTGTACATCCCAAAACCACTCTCACAATCACACCTCTAGTCACACGTTGTTGTAAAAATGAAGTTAACCAAGACACCGGGACATTCGAACTCGTAATCCTTGCAAATGAGAAGTGCCTATATTTATTATTATTATTTTATATTTCAACTCTTCTTCTTTCTCAAGCCCTTTGGAAAAAAATGTACAAAACAAATTCGTGTAAATACTGTATTTTGTAAATTAACGCTATAAGGACCTTTGTAAAATAGTTCTCTACTCTAAGGCAAAACAAACAAATCGCGTAGCCATTAAGTTTAAACATAGTCTTGCGGGCTATTTATTGAATTGATCTAAGGAAGGACATACTTTTTTTTTATTTTTGTAGTTTTTAGTTTTTGTAAGACAGTTGCTGCTAGTGCTTAAGGAAATTATTTATGAAGAAAAACAAACGATATGAATTAAATGAAAATATTTTTCACAAACAAATTTGCCTGAGTTTTTGCATTTCCTCATTTCATTTTTCAGCGGTTTTCTTTTTGGTTGGCTCTTGCAGGTGTTCCTTTTCTAGACGAAGTCGGATGATGTTTGTCAAAAATTCTGTTCTAATTTGAATGAAGTCAGCAAAACAGGAAGTCTCCACTCGAGGATTATTGACTGTTTTCTGACTGAGTCTTGGATCTGAGGAAGTCCGTCAGTTAAAATGGTAATTCATTGCTATCTCAAATCTCTCAACTCAATCCTCAAACAAACAGAGGCGTCGAGAGCTAACCGGATGAGAGACTACCGGAAAGTGTTTCTTATCGCATTTTTTTTTTAGTAAAATAAATACTCGCTCCATTCAGAGACGCCTGCCAATCGTTCGATATGTTTGCGCACTTTGAGTCTTATCTCTCGGAGATCGATCGATCGTGATTTTGAGCGATTGCCATCACACTTCACCTAGTTTAGTTTAAAAATGTGTTCTGTCATGATTTGAGTGTGAAGAGAAGAACAAAGAGATGATGTTTTCATAAACGCCAGACTAACAAAGGACTGCGTTGGACATGCTCATTAATGTAGATCGACGATCGACGATCTTAAACACTTAGGTGAACTGCAACATCGACTGATCACAAAGGTGTGCATTCATTACTTTACGACTGCGCTAAGGGCACGATTCACCACAATGGGTGCAACTGGACCTAACTGTGACATGGACCCGCCACGTCCACCCACCGACCTAAGGGCGCCATTTAAAATCAAACTTTTTTATATGCGAAAAATATTGCAGACATTCTGCATCGTGTGTGTCTGCTCAGAAACGAATGAGAAAAGAAATGCGTTTGTACAAGTGCAGCTTTCCGACGTTTAGGAATACATCCAAAATTTCACCATAGTCCCCCTTATTCTCTTATACGAGTGACAACTTGTCGACCGACATTTTTCTGACACCACACGTCAGTGTCTGTATTCTTGAATTTAAGAGTTTTTTTGTGAAAAAACCAATGAAGCTAGCTAACATGTTCCAGATTGTCTTAAAGTGGGATCAATATCCATTTGGTGGTGATATTTGCTAATTTTTGTAATTTAACCTCTAATGCCTATATTTCGATTAGATTCAAATTTGTTTCAAAAAATAGTAGATGCACACAAAATCAAAGAATCTGCAAAACCAATTTCAAAAAAAATCAATTTTGTACCTTTTACAGGTAAATATAGGTCAAAATCCTAAAATTGTCATGAGGTCGCCCTTAGTTGTTACGGGCCAAAGGACATACACCCGTGTGAAATTTGAAAAAAAAATCCAAGTATTCCTGATAGTAAACATTGCCGTCTATCTCTCAGATAGCTGTTAGATGTAACCTAACCCCATGCTGGGTATCCGGGCATAGTGGTTTTTCAACCAACGAATGAGCCGCCGAGTTAGCAAGATTAGGGGTGGAACTGGCAATAATCAGGACAACCCACTCAATCCGAGTAATAAACACCATGTTACTTACAAATGCAAATGCAAATGTTCCTTACGGAGATGGATGGAATTAGATACTTGTAGGACTTCGAGATTTATTTGAACCTCATTAAATACAAACAAAACAAATACACTCTTTAAACTAAACAGGAATACAATAAGGAACGTAGTGGGCGTTATCACCGGCCACACTTCTCGGTATCCATGCCAGAAGAATGGGAGCCCCTACAACGACTAATGCAGAAGCTGTAGAGACGAGGAGGAGGAAGAAAATACCCTTCGATAAGATTTACTAGGCAACTACTACTTTTTCAGTAACCTAGAGGAAATGTCACACTTAAAGATACAAGACAAAGCTAAGTTTATCGGGAAAATCAATTTGGCTGGCACAGGAGTGGACTTGTCAAAATAGGCCACTAAAATACCATTAGGTAGTCTCTAGGTTTATTTCGTTTTCGTTAGTGTAGTCCCTTTTCTTAAAAGGAGCCGGTGGAAAGCACCGGGTGGTGACAGCACAAAGGATCCAACCAGGATCTAAGTGGGCCACAACTGCTACAGTGGTGGCAATCGCCCTAACCTAACCTAATTCCTGAGAATACTCTATCATTTTTCTATTAATTATTTTTTTACTTCGAATTGTACAAAATTGTTCATTTTGTTTGGAAACAAAACATCAGAAAGTTCATTCTTTAATCTAGAGGTGGAGCTCATATGTAAAGCTTGTAAATGTATACCCCGCCTAGGCATTAGAGGGTTAAGGAAGCATTTGTTCCAAGACTGGTTCGTCTTAGTGGGTGAGTGTGTCGACTCCTACGCACATCGTAGACAAATTTGATAGAAAATTTTGCCACATTAAAAAGTGACTCCGATATTGTGTCAATTGTTAAAATCACAAGGCAAAAATAAATAGGCCAGAAAATACGACATCCGCCAATTCGATTCAAGATTCAAAAAGTTCTTCTCTTCTTCAATCGAGAGCGAAAATGCACACAAGACAATTTTTGAACGTGTAATTAAATTATTCTTAGCGCATTTTCACATTTAGATCGTTAAAGTGGTAAGACTTAGAACCAGAGAACCAATCTCCTTTGCCCCTTAAAATGTTTGACAACTGTTTTTTAAAAAGTGTTCTCTTAAACCAAATTGACCATTCAGAGGACGGCATTTGTGTACATTATTTCGTGTATAACCGTCAAAAATTCATGAATATCTGTCAAAATGGCACTCGAATTCGTCGATGGACTCTCTGTAATGCCTGAAACACAATAGTGCGCTGCGCCAGCCGACTTTATGTTACGATGACGCACTGCGTTGAAATAAATACTCTATTTATCAGCTGTTCTCTCTCTCATCTAAGAGATGAAAAATATTGCCGCCTTTCTGCACACACTCATTTGAAATGACTTTTGTCGTTAAGTTATTTTTAATCAGCTGTTTTCGTTTCTTAAATGACAGTTGACACAAAATACTCTCAATTTGAAAGAAAACTCTCAATCTGAGAGAAAATCTCTCTCACAGCGCACCTCTCTGTCAAAAAATATCCAACATGTTGAATAATGACGTGCGATGGACTACGTTTTACGTTTTATTATGATCCTCTCAATCTCTCTCATTATTCACTGATCATCGCTGTACTTTGTCGACGTCGACGCTGTATAAACCAACGCCAGCGTAAATGCACTATTGTGCTTCAGTCATAATACTTCATTTCTGCTTAGAACCCTGCCACCTGGCAATTTTGTCAGTCACTTGTCAACCGATTCCAACTCTGCTTACATCCCACATTTACATATCTTCATTTGTGTACGCATATTGAAAGAAAATCTAACAATTTTGTATGTATTTATAATTGCTGTAAGGTTATAAAACGTGCAATGTGCGCCGTAAACAAAAAACAAACTGATGACGCATCACTACAGCATCGAAGACATTACAACTAAGAACAAATACTTTTATTGGAGACGGAACAAAAATATTGTGCTTAGTCCCCCACAAGGCGTTTTGTTCACTTATTATTTAAGGCATTAAACCTTGTCTGGATGAAATAGAAACTTTATTGGATTGATTATATGAACCATTTGTCTGACCAGTGGTAGGCGATAAGAATTTCAGTTTCTTTTATTTCACCAAACTCCTTCTTTGTTGCCAGTCCAGAGTGGACCTTTGCCTCAACCAACAGGACTCTCCAGCTAGTGCGATATCTGACTAGCATCTTTCAGTTATGTTTCAGGTCCTTCTTCACTTGTAGGAGATTAGCCAAGGACGTCCTCCGTTGTCCTGTCGCACAGGCTAGAAATCGAAGAATATTCAAGTGCGGTAAAAGCCAACTCCAGCGCAGCCGCAATATTGTGTTTCAGGCATTATACGTACACATATTAACACTATTTGTTTTATTCAAAGATTTGCGTGAGAGAGTGCATTCTGTAATCTGTTGCCCCTTACTTTTTGAGTCGGAACAAGTCACATGTTCTCTTCTAGGTCCGTGGAGTAGCAGTTAAATATGGTCCATATTCAATACAATCCGATGCGTCTTTAAAAAAAAAACCGAGAACTCAGGCTTCTACGCAGGCTACCTTTTTTTGAATTAAGTTGGTCATTGTTTTTTAGTGCATTCACAGATGAGATACATAACTAAAAACAAAACATCTTCTTACTTGCCGTGATGACGCATACAAGTGCGTCAGGGGACTTCACCAATTTTTGGGGAAACGCAACCAACTGACATACAGACGCACGTGCCCAAGCTGGATTAGTTTTCTCAGTAACCCGATCGAAAATCACCTCGCAGAATTTCCAACAATGAGTGAAGAGTTGTATTGAGACGTACATATTTACACATGTTTGTACATAAGTAATTGCCTTGAAATGGTTCGGAAAAAACAATCGATTCCTGGAATTGCTTTCCTCTTGTTGTCGTGCCTTTTTCGGTCAAAAGCACGGTTCAGCTGTTGAAGAAATTGGTGTGACGCGTTTTTATCACAGTTTTCAGAAAGACAAGACGGGAGATTTAGTTTGAGTGTTTTAAATTCGTGCATAGAGGACAAAGGATTGTTCCAATATTTGACATATCATGTGCGACTCACACACGCGTTACGATCTTAGGTTGGATTCACAGTCAAATTGAATTGATCTGCGTTTGCAATTTGATGTCGACATGAAGGTATGTAGGTACCTAGGTATTCTGAAGTCGGAATCTGAAGTCATTCGTGAGTCATGCGAATGACTGGGGCATGAAGTTACTACCAACATGGCTGTCCTGTTATAGCGAAGCTGCATCAAGTTTTGAATTCGGGATAAATTGGGAGAGTTGTAGGTGAGGCGTCGACTTCGTCTAAATGTCTACTGACCGACAGTGTTGCCAGGTTTTTGCAGAGCAAATTCCCTTATTTTGTATACAAAAACATTTTTATCCCCTTTCCTTCGTTTTCCCCGTTTTTTTTTGTACGTACACAGGAAAAAATAGTAACAATTTATTTCAAATAGAACTAATTTGTTGTTAAATTACACTTTTGAATCTTGAGGAACATTTCGTTTCCATCATCAGACAAAAGTTCACTCGAAAACTGTCACGTTTTCTAAAGATATATATTTAATTCTGAGCGATAAAAAATGCTGGTTAGTACATTTATAATAATAATAATATGGGTGGCGCTACAGCCCGTAGAGGGCCAGGGCCTAGCTTCTCAGCAACCACTCGTGTTGTGCGTGCTATTGTTCTTTCACGAGTGGAAGGGACCTACAGTTTAATGCCGACTCCGAACGGCGTAGTTGAGAAGCTTTATCTAGACAGGAATACTCTTTGAGCATTGTCAGTGACTCGAAAGAGGTGAAGCCGTGAAATATGAAACTTGGTAAATTCGAGTATCGAACCTGGCATCCTCTGCGTAGGAGTCGACGCACTAACTCACGACGCCACGACGGTTAGTACATTTTTACGAGAATATTTTATTATTAATACTACCTACACATAGTCAAACAAATTTCCGTACACCAGTTAATATCGTTCTCAATTTTGGGATAACTCTTTAATTCGGTTTGAAAACATACAAAACAAATGAAAATAAATACACAATCTAGCCTTTTAATTTTAATGCAGGATTAAGTTAAGCTTAGTAACACTGTTCGTCCAACTAGTTTTAAGCATTTTTGTCTAGTACGTAAGTCTGTTATGATTTTGAAATAAAAATGAATTAAAAAAAAAGTTGAATGCAAAGCAAGAAATATGTCTTTGAAAAAAAAGAACTTAAACTTATTCACAGCACAAAAGTTGAAAAAAAACCTAGCAAAATATGTAAGTCTCCATACAGTTGCTGTTTTTTTTTTTGATTTTCTTAAAACTAAAAGTAATAATAACAACAAAACAGTAGTAAGAACATCAAAGAGGAAGAGAGATCTGAACAAAATCAATATTTGGTCTGGTCTCCTTTGTTCCGTATAACTTCTTTCAATCTGTTTTGCATGGAATGCACCAGTTTGGAAGTCGTGGCTGGAGAAATCTTGTTCCATTCATAAAGCAATAGGGTCCTCAAGTCAGTTTTGTTTGATATTGTGCGTTCCCGGATTTTTTTCTAAATGGTCCCACAAATGCTCAATTGGGTTTAATTTGTGTTTTAACGTTGTAAAGTAACCATTCTTTCACCAGAAACGATGTGTGATTTGGGTCATTCTCCTGTTGGAATATGAAATTATTGCCGAGACTCAGTATTTGAGCACTTGAATGAGGGTTTTCTTTGAGTATGTTCAAGAGCCAATATTTGTACATCGTTGAATCAAAAAATATAAGATTTCCAACGCCGGGAGAGGCCATGCATCCCCACACCATAACAGTGCCTCCGCCATGCTTTACTTTGGGGGTTCAGTTTTCAGATTAAGAACAGTGTCTCCAGACCATGCGTCGTCAATCTGAAACAAAAGCTTTAAATTTCCTCTCATCTGTAAGTATAACTTGATCCCAGAAAGAATTATTCTACTCTAAATGTTCAGTAGCATACTACAGCCTCGCCTTCATATTTACTTTCCGTATATATTTCTTCTTCCGCCTCACTCGACCATTGCATCCATTTCTTTTGAGGGCATTTCTTATCGTCTGAGGAGTCACATCTATTCAATCAGTAGTTCTTAATTTACCGGAAATTACAGGGGCACTTTGCCACGGATCTTCTTTGACACTGCTTACCAATCGCCTCTCCATACGACTACCAATCTTTCTTGGACCGCCTGATCTTGGCTTGTTGGTAATGGTTTTTGTTTCTCCAAATGTTTTCCGATACGTACTGAATAGAAGAACGGGGTCTCTTAATAATTTTCGCTATTGCTCCCAGCAACTTTCCTTCTTTTCTCAAGTCAATAATAATCTTCTTGCTGGCCAAAGGAATTTGCTTATTTTTGCACTCCATTCTATTTTATTTAGAAAAAAAACGAAATATTTGCTGAAATACAAGTAAAAACATATGAACTTACCAAAAAACAAAATAATCCTGGATCACACAGTTTACCCTGCCAAATGAAGCACAAGAATGACATCTGTAGGGAAGCTTTTTTGTCTCTACTAACTGATCGCAGAGAATGATCCTTTTCATAACGGTACTCATAGGCGACGCCAAAATATATGTAATTTGGCGCAATTTGGAAGGAAGGGAAAACATAGTCCCTTTCGGTATTTCCCTTTAAGGATTCATATTAAACCTTACCAAAATAAGCAAATTTTTTAAGCAAAAATATACAATTAGTCCGTTGTACGGAGACTACGGATTGGAAACTTCGTCAGTTTTTTTAAAGTAATTTATTTCTTGCCATTTAAGAATGGCACTAAATAAAGATCATTAAGTGGGTAGAAATTGTTAATGTAATGCAAATTGGTGTCAAAAATATTTCCAAGATTCCGACTTCATTTGTAGATTTAATTCAGTGGAAAGTGGTAAGAAGAAAAAGTCGATTGTGGAGTGTTTCTGAAGCAGTTACACATTTTGTACAATGATTTTTGCATTTCAGCTGTTCATGTGTTATTATTTTAGTTCGTTTCATTTTCCTCGTTTTCGAGAGTTAGAATTTAAAGGCCATCACCCCTTTCGCGTGACTGACAATATTCAGAAAGGATACGTTAAATAAAAAACACGTCAAACTTCACCGCTTAGAGTGGGCACACAAATTTAAGTCTCCTCCAATACCACATACAAGACTGATCGTAGCTGTAGACACCAGTCCACCTCGGATGGTTGCAGTACCCGAAGAAAAACAACGATAAAACACCGTATGCATAGGCAGACTATTTCTTTTTAATGAGGACAAGGTCCTCCAATAACCCTGAAGAAGACAAGAAGACAACCACCACACACGGTAGGTTTCTTTACCGCATCTCTCAGTATCGCTGACTCGCCCCACTTACAACACTCCACCAGATAGAAATTCTTTCTCCAGGCATCACTTGCAAATGCACCATGAAACTAGATTCATCTCGAATGCCACGGATTCACCAAACGGTAAACGATACAAATAAGTTTTCCAATCTGCCAAGTGACACTATCGCAATATGGATTACTTACTGCGGGCCTTCTGCAGCAGCACCAACAGCACCACCAGAAGTCTCCCGCTGTTCTCCGCTTTGAATCGATCCGATCATCTCATTAGTGTGTGCTGTTAGAGACCAACAAAGTGTTCCTCCTTCTTCACCTTGTGCATCGCAGCAGTCTCAGTTTATGAACCGAACAGATACACCACCAACAAGAGAATTGTCATGACATACAGCAGCAAAGCACTGCAGAGTGCAGATCCACCTAAAACCTATTGAATATCGTTCTCCGGTGGTGGAGGCACAGATCCTCCTCGTCGTAACAGGAGACGAAGGAAAGTTTAACCCTGGCAATGCACAGGCACTCTTTAGTGCGCCGCGCCGCAATATGATTCGCTGCACGCATAACCAAACCACAAATAGGCGACATTGAGAAGAGAAACAACGGTCCTCAAGCATTCAACCAGCAGCAGAAACCGATCGCAGAATAGTGCAGAGCATTTTGGGGCGAAATTTTTTTCCCATGACGGCCGCGGCGGTTGAAGCTCCTCCACCAGCCAGCCAACTAATGAAAGATGAACTTGAGACACCACGACGACAAAATAGTTCACACAGCGCACGTAAAATTGAATGCCCACCAAACCAATACGGCCGTGTCGCCATGGAATGGTTATCGACGACAGCAGGCAGCCCATGTAGTCGAGCCTCATCGCGGATCAGATTTTTCACATTTTGTGCGTGGATCCGATACACGAGCCTGTGTGCATTTGTTGCCAGCAGCGGGCATCAGGTACACACCGGGAGTCGGTCGCCAGGAGGAGGCTGTGCAGTGTGATGATATGAAATTTAATGGTAGCAATCAGCGGACGTATTAACAGAGCTCCCCAGCGAAGCGCGCTCTCTCTCTCTAATAAGGTGCCTCTTCATGACGCATTAATAACGCATGCGCTGGTGGCGGTGATATCGATGATAATGGCAAGGATGATGAACGGTGCGGCTGGTGGAGGAACGAGGACGGTGGCCAGCAGCCAATTTGCAGGTTTTTCGACGATTTCGCGGTTGATACGGTGTAGGCGACGACAATGACTGGCACTAATGAGGTTAACACCGGAAATTCGTTGCGCTCCTGAGGGGCAAGCGGGCAGGAGGATCTGAATCGCGTGAGTGTTTGTCATGCGATGCTCTGGATTTGATTTCGGAATGGCCCCACCAGGGAAGTTTTATGTGGCATGGCAAGTTTGCAGGTGACACGCATCGGGAAGCGGTGGGGACGTGGAAACTGAGCGGAGGCGTTCAGGTCAATGATCGGTTGAAGGACTAACGACTGAAGGGCTGATGACTCAAGGACTGACGACTGAGAGACTATTGAAGACTGATTGCTCACAGAAGACTGACTAATGATTTAAAACTGACTACCGACTGAAAACTGACTACGGAATGAAGACTGACTACCGAATGAAGACTGACTACCAAATAAAGCCTCACTACTGACTGAAGAGTGACTACCGACTGATGTCTGAGTACTAACTGAAATCTGACTACTGACTGAAGACTGACTAACGACTGACAACTGACTGAAGGCTGAGAACTGACCGAAGATTGCCTACTAACAGAAGACTGACAACTCACTGAAGACTGAGCACTGACTTTAGACCGACGACTGGCTGAAGGCTGACTGCCGAATAAAGACTGACTACTGACTGAAGAGTGACTACTGACTGATGTCTGGGTACTGACTGACTACCAAATAAAAACTGACTTCTGACTGAAGAGTGACTACTGACTGATGTCTGAATACTGACTGAAAACTCATTACTGACTGAAGACTGACTAACGACTGACTACCGAATGAAGACTGACTACTGACAGAAGACTGAGAACTGACTGAAGACTGACTACGGAATGAAGACTGACTACTGAATTAAAACTGACTACCGAATGAAGACTGACTACCGAATGAAGCCTGACTACTGACTGAAGAGTGACTAACGACTAACGACTAACGACTGACTACTGACTGAAGGCTGACAACTGACAGAAGTTTGCCTACTAACAGAAGACTGACAACTCACTGAAGACTGAGCACTGACTTTGGACCGACGACTGGCTGAAGGCTGACTGCCGAATAAAGACTGACTACTGACTGAAGAGTGACTACTGACTGATGTCTGGGTACTGACTGAAAACTGACTACTGACTGAAGACTGACTAAGGACTAACGACTGGCTACTGACTGATGGCTGACAAATGACAGAAGATTGCCTACAGATAGAAGACTGACTACTGACTGAAGAGTGACTACTGACAGAAGACTGACAATTCACTGAAGAATGATTAACGACTGACGACTGACTGAAGGCTGACGACTGACGGAAGATTGCCTATTGACAGAAGACTGACTACTGATTTAAGACTAACTACCGACTGAATACTGACTACTGCCTGAAGATTGACTACCAAATGAAAACTGACTTCTGACTGAGGAGTGACTACTGACTGATGTCTGAGTACTGACTGAAAACTGACAACTCACTGAATACTGACTAAAGACTAACGATTGACGACTGACTGAATACTGCCTGAAGATTGACTACCAAATGAAGATTGACTACCAAATGAAGACCGACTTCTGACTGAAGAGTGACTACTGACTGATGTCTGAATACTGACTTAAAACTCATTACTGACTGAAGACTGACTAACGACTGACTACCGAATGAAGACTGACTACTGACTGAAGACTAAGTACTGGCTGAAGACCGACGACTGACTGAAGAATTTACTCCATTTTGTGTTCCCCATCCGCTCGACCTCCTTTCAGAGTAATTTAAAATTGCGTCAGAATACATCACCCACACAATTTACCGTGTGGGTGATTGACCCTTGCTCGTCACAGAGTCTCCCAGTGCGATCATCAAAAAGAGATCCACCTCAGTGGCCCTGCCATCACACCATTAATCATCATCCAACGGTCTGTCTTCTTGTTATTTTCATAAGCTCGTCCGAAGTGTACCTGCGCATGAGATGGGTCGATTAAATCGCATCCCAATGTTCTCAGAACGGAGCAACGGAGCACCGAGCCCCCACTTCCCGTTCCCGTCGTGTTCACCCCGCCCTATTCAAATTAAACCAAGCACCTTGTAGACAAAGATTCAATAGAGAACATCTACATAAGTACTTCCCCCACGTAGTAATGGGCTCTGTGGCACAATAGATCGCCCGCCAAGGGGAGCGAAGAGAGATGGGAACAACAACTGCAAGGGAACCAGTGCGGAGGATCAACCTGGGCAAAGGAGTAAAATGTGCGTAAACACGGACGCATTACCATACACGAAGCCATCCCACATCCTCGAGTGCTCAGCGCAGACGCAGACGCAGAGTGCCAGCACGTTTGAACAATGCCATCCGAGTGGCAGGTGTATTTCTTCATGATATCGAGTTTCGAAATCCAAGTACGGCTGGGTACCTGCACCTTTACGGCCCCGTCGAATGGAATCCATAACTCCTTCTGCGCTTTGTCGTCATCGTCATCGTCATCATCAGCACCAGCACCAGCACCACCTAGACCATCATCGGCACTTGGCATTGGCATTGGTACAATATGCTGGAACTGATGTACGTCTGTCTGTCTGTCTGTCTACCTGTCTGTCTCTCAGCTCGCTGCTCACTGCGTGCCATAGAATTCAAATATCGATGTAATGGATGATGATCTGGAGAAGTTCCTCAGATGGAGGTGGGGTTGCAGTCCATTGAACTGCGCTGTCTATTCGATGGCCTATATATGTAAATTCAAGTGCACCGCAGCGCTCTTTCTCTTACCGCGCTCCCGCTCATGCTCACCATGGCATGGCGATGGTGAGTTATGAGATTTTGATTTCAAGTCTTCGAAGTCCTGCCATATCTGGCCCCTCTCAACCCCGTCCCTCCCACTCTGACAGGAGGACATAAATCTTCGGAACAACGCCTGAAACTATCCCAAGTCGCTTTCATAATTTCTGTGCGCGTTTTTATGTTCATAGATAGATTTTGCATGCTGCATCCTTTGGACGGCACAGATCGATCCGGCCGGAGTACCAGCACCAGGACCAGGACCACCACCGGGACGACTGTGCGAGGGGGGCGGCCAGATGCCAATTGGATGGCAACTGGGCGTACAAGTGTGTGCGAGGCCATCTATCAAAAAAACCAAGAAAGAGTGCCCTGTTGTAGTTGTTAGTGATGGTTCTTGTCCATGGAACAAATTTGCATTTGCTGTGTACGAGTGTGTTCGCTGTGTTCGAGAACCGTCAATAGGTTGCTGTTGGCCAGCGTTTCATCGAGCCGTACGCCTTGGCTGCTTGGGGTTTTTGATGGACTCTGTGCCAGAAGTACAGAGAGGAACACACAAAGTCAGATTTATTGAATTGTTGAACTTGGCCTGCGTTTGAAGTGGATCTATGGCCTGATGAAGCTGGAAACGTGTTCTCGACAGAGCGACAGGCTATGCGCGCCGCGGCACAGCGCACTAAGCCGACATGCCGATCGCTAGCCGAGGCGCTGCCATGGGGCACAATGTGTGTGCGCATTGTGCGCCTGCGCGCATTTCACATTTATTGTGCTAATTTTGAATTATCTCGCATTGATTTATATGTGGATCGGTGAATTATGATCTTAGCTGGCTGGTGGTGGACGGTGGTGGATGGCGGAGTTGCTCTTACGTTTTATGGCCGATCCAGCACGAGGAATAAATACCCAACAAATTAAATCTAATGACTGAGTGAATCGATCGGTCGGTGCTTGAGTTAAGTGAATGCATGTGGTTCGGTCGGTCGCCCGTCCATCAGTTGAGTGCAGTGACAGGTGAAGTGAAGGTTCGTAAACGTTGCCATGTACTCTGGATACAATCAACTCATCGGAGGTGGAAATAGTTGCGCGGGTCGGTCAAGTGAAAAGTGATACGACTTGACGAAAGAAGGAGTCACAGCGTCTTGTTGCGACACAACATCTTGGGGTCCGTCTTCCGTGGCAGCTGCTTGATAGTGCTGTACCAGCGGTGTGCAAAAATCAGCAGGACCAACGTCCATTACATATAAGGGACTAGGGCGGTACTAGCGGTGCCCAAGTTTAGGCTTAGGAGGGCGCAAAAATCGCCAGGACCAATTTCAATTACACGCACACGGCTACGCAAATGTAGAAGCTCGAACGGGGAGCAGAAAAGCCTGGTTACGGCACTGATCATAGCATTCCAAGCCCTTCGATGACTCAGAAGAGGCATGCCCCTCGCCACAGTCGCGCCGGCCGTCCGTTCAAGGCCCATCAAGGAAATACACACAAGCAAAGTGACTTCCTTAACAGGCCGCCAATTTAAGTCGTATCTTCACCATCTACGTATGCAATTATGTCCGAGCATCCAATCGACCAGTGTCCATTTGCTGCAAAGCACTAAATTAGATAACCTGCCTCGGGACCGGCAAACCGCGCACGGCACGAACCGACTCCAGCTCCAAATTGATACCCAAGGGTATTAAAAGCGGGACTCAATTACATTGTTATGATCCATAAATGTCATCGATGATGCGGTCCATATCGGACCGGTGCGGCGGCTCGACGCGGCGTGCACGCTCTCGCATGTGTGCACTTGATTTAGCTGCGTTGCCGTATAGCTCAGATCGAGCGTATGTGGCCACGAAAGGAGTTTCAGACGCAGACGCAGACCGGAGTCGCAAGCAGCGATCAAGTGGGAAGTGTATCCCTTCGGCTGTGATGTATGATTCCAGAGTTCATTTGCCAACGAAGACCACCACTCGGCGTTCGTGCAGCGACGAACGCAAATCACACTTACACACCGCGATACACCCCGCAGACCCGAACGTATAGAAATTATGCGCCAGGAAATAAGCGCACTCCCACAGGAGACTTCGCAGTTCGCACAGGCACTGTCAGCGAAACCCATCAGCCCATCAGCCTCCCATCGCTCGTCCTGAGCGGGGAGCCACAAAACTTGTGCAATTGATATTATTACGAAATTGAATTATTTATGAATTCGAAGAAAGACGGAAACTCTGGGGTTCTTCAGCTGGCCGCTCCGCCCTGTGCGGTGCTGTCCCCTGGATGGTGGGCTAAATTCGTAGGTCTATCTCGAGCCTTCATCGCGTGCGAGTGTGCCTGTGTGTCTTGCATCGGGTTGCCGTCGTTGGGGCACTGTTGCTCATTCTTCTTCGTCTTTCGGTTCGTCTTAATTTGTTTTGGTATTCTGCGTGAAATTGGCAGAGAGCGACTTAAGTAGACACTTGATGCGCCTACTTCGACTGTGAAGTGTTCAAGTGGATTTGGTTTTTACGAGTGATTTCTATCGTTGGCACACACTGTTGCGAGGTGAAACGGCAGACGGCGGTGCGGCGCTGAGGCGGGTAAGTTTAACGACCCACAAGTGTAACTTCCAGATTAAGCTGTTCAATTGATTGGACATTTGATGAAGCACATTCACTGATTCCATCTCCGTCAAGCAATCAATCCCCGATGACAAGGTGCCATTGAAATTCACTGGGTTTGAGACAAATTTGATTTGACTTGTGCTTGACCAAGTTATGTCGCTTTTTTGAGAGCGGGCGTAGGAAACGGAATTTCCAGCGTGAGTGGTTTGTAAGCGGACAAGTGCTGAACAGAGGCAACGTCGTGGATAGTCGTAAAATTGCTGAACAAACAGATGAGCAAGTATCTACGCCACTTTCTACGAAGAAATATTTTCGGGTGCGAGGGAGTGAGTACGACCATTGACCATGTCCGTTTTAGAACTTCAGTTTACAGTCTTCAGTCTTCAGTCTTCAGTCTTCAGTCTTCAGTCTTCAGTCTTCAGTCTTCAGTCTTCAGTCTTCAGTCTTCAGTCTTCAGTCTTCAGTCTTCAGTCTTCAGTCTTCAGTCTTCAGTCTTCAGTCTTCAGTCTTCAGTCTTCAGTCTTCAGTCTTCAGTCTTCAGTCTTCAGCCTTCAGTCTTCAGTCTTCAGTCTTCAGTCTTCAGTCTTCAGTCTTCAGTCTTCAGTCTTCAGTCTTCAGTCTTCAGTCTTCAGTCTTCAGTCTTCAGTCTTCAGTCTTCAATCTTTAGTCTTCAATCTTCAGTCTTCAGTCTTCAGTCTTCAGTCTTCAATCTTCAGTCTTCAGTCTTCAGTCTTCAGTCTTCAGTCTTCGGTCTTCAGTCTTCAGTCTTCAGTCTTCAGTTTTCAGTCTTCAGGCTTCAGTCTTTAGACTTCATTTCACGTAACTCCGTGTCCGGTTGCCTCGTATCGACTATGAAACTCGTTCCAAAACGTCTTCCAATTCAAGTGCTCCCTCATTTACATTGTCTTGAATTCAATCCAAAGTACACACCTCAATGGAAAACATGTGTACAACCCCGCTGTCAAGATGGGAAACACACCTTAGTTCCAGCGAGGTGCTAGGTCGCATTACCGGATACGTCTAAATAAAAGCCTTTTGTCCTCCTCTCCTTTGTCACAATAAAAATCGTTCTCCTCCTCTTCGTCCGCTCGCCCCTTCACGCCATATAGTGCGGAGAAGCAGCGCTTGCCTTGCCCGGAGAGAGCATCCGCTTCATGCGCTCGAAGGTGTGCCGCGCTACCACTGTCACATGATCCAAAAACTCAATGGGTCCAGGCACACAGCACCGCTCGCATGAGTGCAGAGCTCAGAGCGCAGAGCGCAGAGAGCTCCCCAAAAAAGGAAATGATAACCGCGGCTGAATCCAAAACGGAGATTATAATCCCGAATTCGTATTCATGAACGAGTCCACATCATGACCACCACCACCAGCCAGCAACACGATCATCATCTTCGGGGCAATGATGATCACGATGATCTGCATATAGGGACCGCTGCTCCGTAAGCAACCACCTACCTGCCTACGCAGTACACCATTCTTCCTGTGGGCCCAGCCCCAGTGGTGTACCTGTCTATCTGTCTGTCTGTGCGCATTTGAATCTTTCGTGCATGTTTTCTTTTTGCTGGCTGTCTCACGATCACAGCTCGATCACATGGATTTGCCAACCTGTAATGATTTCCCGGGGATAGACTGGACTGCACACATCGCCGGGGTGCACAGCGCTTGTGGGAGCGAACACGCAAGTGGAATGAATTCACAAAAGGGATCCGAATGCACCTGCAGGCATCGATGCGAGATCGGCTTTATTTTTGGTTTTGCTGCGTTCGTTTTTTTTTTTGCTGCTTCTCACACGATGGAATTCGGAGCACAACGTACGGAACTCGGAAGTCGATGCGGCGAGAGGGACAAATTTGGAAGAGCAAGGCACGGCGCGGCGATGGCCAAATTTAGAAACAGTTTGTGACAGGAGCAGAGCTGCTGCATGGCATCCTGTTGCGTACATCCTGGGAGTTTGCTAGATGAGCGAGTAGGTGCGCTGAGAATTCCTCATCTTCGTTGGCGCGAGGACAATGAACCCGCCTCGGTTTTCGTCCTCGTTTATCGTGAGAAATGTTCTCATCTGCAAGAGGTGTTCTTTTTTTTCTCAGTTTTTTTGTTTTGCTCGCGCACAAGGACTCCGCCAGCAACCTGTTTGTGTGGCTCCTGTGATTTTGATTTTACTTGTCGTGTCTCGTTCGGTGAGCATCTGATGTGGCAGAGAGAGAGAGGAAGAGGAGATGGAGAAAGGACAAATTGAAATGAATTCCCACAGGAATGCCGAGGCAAATGGGGTCATGGGAAACACGGAGTTCCATTTGTGGAATTAATTTTCGTTCACCGTCCGCTTAGGGGAAGGACTCTCAGTGTGCATGTGAAATAGATTAATTCGGAAGTAACGATTTTGTGGTTACCTTGGCATTGAAATGCGGTTTCCCTGCGATTAATTTCCGGGTACCGTGCTCGAACAAAAATCCACTCGAGCGGCGTCTGTTTTGAGAGATCGCCCATCTGGGATGGAGACTCGGATCGGTATTCGTTTGCTCTTGCCTCTGACTGCCTGGGGGGAGCATTGTGCTTAGATGTAATTAAAGTGACGGGAGAACCTCATAACTCGGGCCTTGTTGCCAGCCGGCAGATTGGAGATCAAATTGTTGATGAGGTAATCTTTAGCTGCCTCAGATTGTTGGGTGGGAGGAATGTTTTGAAAAATTAATTGGAGTTCACGTGGGAATGTTGGCTCGCCACAATATGCATAATGTCTTGACGAATGCTCTCAACAAGCGTCTCAGCGCAGTAAGTTGTCTGTGTCGGGTTTGAACAAATGACGGATGGGCCAAGTGTGCAAGTTTAAGTGTAGAAGCAGTTTTGATTTTGCTTCACTCATCGTCTTTCATCCAAAATTGTTAAAAATTAAGAGGTAGTTAATGCCGTCAATCCAATGCTGGTCACAGTAACTTAAATTGGTTTGTGTTCGCAAACAGATAGTGCCTGGTTGCAGGACGGAAACAGCTATCATGCCATTCAGAGAGTGCTTGGGATGACTTTGAGGCACATTCAGAATTAGAAGTGAACACATGAGGTAAGGTAGGTACTAAAGAGCCCCAACAAATGCCATTAGCCGTGTTTTTTTTTTCATAGTGATAGTGAAGTAAGATGCAAAAAAACGATTCGCAGTAGCATATATTTTTATCTGTCAAAATATTTGAAGAAAACAATTTATATGTTCGGATTGCTGTCAATATATATGAAAAAAAAACTCGAATTTGTATAGGCAGTCGCTTTTTACTGGCGATATTGTAGGCAGTTAAAGGCAGTAGGCTTGTGCTTTACGTGCAAAATCTCACTTCATTATTTAAAGATTTTTCAAAAAAACACGGCTATTATCTCTAAAACGACCAAGTATTGGCTTCCAAATCGACATTAACCAGGCAAATTTTGTTTTTTGATGTCGGAACGCTATTGGTTAAGTGTAGAAAGTTTGTCTTTTCGTCATATCAACAATAGCTAATCAGCTAATCTTAAAAACATTATAAGCTTTAAAATATTGTTTCTAGATCATGACAGAATTAACTATCTGAATTAAAGTTAACGGAATATTAAAACCTAAGGCAAAACATGCAATAAAAGTTCCAAGCAATGTACGAATAATTAAGATAACTTAACCCTCATCTCATCCTCAATTGTGCGTAGATTTCTACGGATGTGGAATTTTAGTGTGTTTTCCATGATTTTTATATTTTTTTTACCTTTTTTAGAATTCTACGGCAGAGGAAGAATGCGTAAAATAAGGATTGTAATAAAGTCTGAAAATTTCGGAAGTTTCCAATATGTGATT
Organism: Eristalis intricaria; assembly: GCA_964034865.1. NCBI lineage: Eukaryota > Metazoa > Arthropoda > Insecta > Diptera > Syrphidae > Eristalis > Eristalis intricaria. The sequence goes on from OZ035874.1 coordinate 56,552,748, forward strand.
TTTGAAAAATTAAATAAGACATAAAGTAGCTCTTGTGTAGTTTTCTTCGCTAGGATGAGATGAGGGTTAAATTGTAACGCTTTTAAAGATAATTATAAAGAATAAACAGCTTCTGATGGCACTTGTTGGCTAACATAGTTTAATAACATAACTAACTCTGAACGCGGAAGTTGAAAAGGTTTTTTCTAGGCAGGAATACGCTTTGAACATTGTCAGAGACTCCAAATAGGGGGTGCCGTGAGTAATGAAAGTTTGTAAATTGGGGATTCGAACGCGGGACATCCTGTGACTCTCTGAGTCAACGAAAACGTAATTCGGAAATTGTTGTTTAAAGCCCGACCATCCAATGGATTTTCACGGAGTCGGATCCCAGGTGTCCTCAAGAACACCCAAAGCTCATCTTGTGTTCCAGTTTCGGTCACTTGGCTTGTGATGGTCACTCCAAAGGTTGAAATCATCATCATCATATATCTATCTTTATATATCTTCATTTGAACTGTCTAAATCCAATTCTATTTGCTTTTTATTAAGGAGGTCAAGGTTTTATCAAGGAGCTCATCCTTGCGACCTTTTTGATGTATCTCGGGATGGTAAATTTAAATACATATTTTTTAGATTTTATTAAATCAATTTTTCTAAATCCGAGGATTTGTGAATGTTCTTTATGTGACCCATTGAATTCGTTGTTTCCAGCCGTTTTTCTTCTTCTTAATCTGGCGCTACAGTCCGTGGTGGACCTGGGCCTCAACCAACAAGCCTCTCCAACTAGCACGGTTCCAGCCGTTCTTAGCCGTACTTAAACTGTTTTGATAAATCTTACACTTAAATTCTTTATCTTTTTTCTTGTTAAAAATACGGTCGAACTCCGATCCGACCTCTTGCCACAATAGAAAAATTCGAGCTATCAACACTTAGAGTTATCTAGTAAAATACAAAATTGATGGAGATATTTGTTTATAAGCATAATTATAATTTAAAATAGTTCGTTACACATGTCTGAAGAGTGGATTTTTTTGTTTTTTTAAAAAAATCTTTAATGGAATTTAATCCATTGTATGTTATTAATATATAGTGTATATATACTGTCCTTATATAATCTTAATAATGTCCCTGTTACATCATTGCCGCTGTCATTCTTGTCGAGCTGAGAAGATTCGGATTCTCATCCAAGTATCTCGATAATATCTTCGGAAATTCCTAAGTGGCAATATAGCCATTCTCCTGCAGAAAATCATCGTTCGTAACAATTGGTATATTTCTAGTATTTTTTCATGCTTCAAATTCCTTCTGCAGTTGAATTTCTCTCTCATTTCTTTCCTTTGGGCGTTCAGTTCTGAAAATCAAAGGAATTTCATCCTCTTCACTTTCATCCTACTGGGTCAAAGGAACGTGCAAACTCAGTGGCCGAAAGCGATTCCCTATAAGACGAACTTGTAGAATACGCAGAATTTGGAATATCTCTTTAGAATTCGACTTATTGAAGGTGACGCCAAATAATTTTTGCGAGTTATCTAGACATTCGAGTAATCGAAGTTCGAGTTAACGAAGTCAAATTACATGTAAATTTCATTTGAGTTATCGAAGCTCGACTGTAATTCCAAACTTGTCTTTTTCTTTGGCGCCATAATTAAATAACTTCAAGACAAATGTATGTATTAATAAAAAAAAAACTAGGCTAAACATATTTCAAAAGAGAATGGAAAGACGCTTTTTTTTTGGGCCCTAAGCCATGCCGCTGTGGGTCGCCGATGCGTAGTGGGTAAGTGCGTCGACTCCTACGCAGAGGGTGCCAGGTTCGATACCCGAATTTACCGCCTATCATTATTCACGGCTCCACCTCTTTCGAGTCACTGACAATGCTCAAAGAGTATTCCTGTCTAGAAAAACCTTCTCAAACTTGGCCGTTCGGAGTCGGAATTAAACTGTAGGTAACTTCCACTCGTGAGAGAACAATAGCACGCACAACACAAGTGGTTGCTGAGAAGCTAGGCCCAGGTCCACCTCGGACTGTCGCGCCCACCCATATATATATATTATAAGCCATGCCGCTGCGACCAGTAAAAGGTAGGAAGAAGTGTCGGCAAATGTGGCTTCTTGCAGTTGACCATTGAAAAGTCTGTAATCTAGTATGGCCAGTTAAAGTCAATACTTCTGACCAAACAGCCACCATATATTTCTCAATACTGTGGATTCCGGATTCTCAATACTGGGACACCTCGGGATAAATTGCTTAGTAGGCGACTGTCTGAGTAATGAGAAGTGGAGAAATAACGAAGAGAAAGGCGGAGTAAGTTTTCGTTCTTTTTTCCAGTTAAGCGGCAGTCCGGATAAAGCGATGTCCCAATAAGGAGGAATCCACTGTAATAGAGTCAAAACTTTGTTCAGCATCAGGGACTTTTGGAAAGACCTGTCATTGACACTGGTGCCAAAAAATAATTATTCACTGTATTTTTGAAGCATTTGAAGCTCCGCTATGGAGAAGTACTTAAGTGCGTAGACTTTGAGTCTCGAGATGGTGGCTATGACATGTTGGCTTCGATCTTTAAAACCACATTCCCAAATTGACCGTCTCACTGACGTATCGTTGCTCACGCCGTTGTTATTCTATTCTGCTTGTGGGTGCCCAAAGAAAAGTCAACAAACTTCAACAGGCCGGCTACCGTCAGACTCTTGACTTCTTACTTGCGCTAGAACGGTCTCCTTTGCATATGCCACCACTTCGCTACATGACGCACCTCTCAGGCAGCAAACTCGCCTTTCGAATGCAGAATCTAGAACACCACTGCCAGGCACACACACACACACAATTCGATCTGCTCCAAAATGTCACACACGGCACCATTATCGGCAACCTTCTCCGGTCACTCATCGTAAAACTATTTACTCCACTTTCCAAAAGCACTCGAAAGACCTGTCAAAGCACCCGAACCACAAAAAAAAAAAAACCTCGCACGCGCACACAAAGCCGAGAAATCCCGACTACCAGACTAAGTCCACAAAAGACGAAGACAACAGCACGAACAAAAAACAAATTCTCTCAAATGCTGGCTGTCTTTGGCGGTACACCAGCAACGCCACGGTAACACCACTTGAATGCGTCCCAAGAACACATTGTGTCCTCCCCCGCCCCCAAAGTCTGAAGGATCCGCCACCATCTAGGGCCAATTATACTTGGCTCCATTAAAAGCCCTCTTCAGCGCCCAAAGCACAGGTCCAATGACACACAATGACACAGCCACCGATTCAGTCTGAATAGGCGAGATGTCCAGTGGCCAGATGATGGATGAAAGTGCTGGCCGCAGAGCTGTGGATTGTGGCGAGGGGATCGGATCCGAATTAATAACAACATCTCTCGCGAGCGAAAGCGCCAAATACTGTCCACTTTCAATTCCAATACAGTATCCACTTCCATTGTTGTTGCTCGATCTTAGCTTCGATGTCAGCTTCGGTGTCAGCTTCGATCCCCTGGCAAGGGGACATTGTGCCGCACTTCAAATTATGTGGCATTTGACTGCCGTATAATGAAAACATCGCACAACAATGCGTGGCCCGGGTACTACCTGTACGTGAGTTGCCTCGCCGCCGCCGACGCCGGACGCGGACGTGGACACGGTCTTGGACGTCACGTCGGTGCCGATATCGACGTCGACGTGGACGTGAATGCGGACGTTGGTCGCGGCGCAGCGGTCGGGCTATCATCTCAGAGATATGCGCGAGCGATTGATTTGAATGGACCGTTAGAAGTTTTCGGTTTTGATTGAGTACTTTGGCCTAGAATTCGGTTCCGAGTAAGCACACAAGTGTCTGTGCGTTCTTGGCTAGGCACAGAAAGCTCAGCTCGATCTGGAGCAGAAAGAAAGTTTTCTCTCAGTTTTTTGAATACATTTCAGCCACCTGAGTCGATCGTGAAATTCACCCCCCGAGGTGCCAGTTGGGTTATGAAATTTTTTGACAACCACGAGAGCGGGCGTAAGGCACGCAGAAATTCCGAACAAGAATCCCGAAGTGTGTAAGGAGAGGGGGAGGGGTTTGGCAATTATCGAGATACGTGGTACTTGGAGAGCAATCAAGGCCATTGCCACTGCCACTGGTTTTGGTTTTGGCCGCTGCCAAGAGTCATTGGTGGTGGAGAAGCACCGCGCCGCCACCACGGCACGGCGCACACACAACAGATGAAGAGCCAACTGATTGGACCTGAAGTGGATGGTTAAATGATGGAAGAATGGCCATAGAGAGCGGCAGCCAAACTAGCGCACTTGAGAGGCACACTTCGGCCGCAAGAACGCTGAAGTATCTGGTCCAGCAGGCTGTACACATAGCCGATGTCAAATTCACCGACCGTCCGCGTCCGACCGAGCGGCCAAGACGTTTGCGATGAGGATGAGGATGACTGCGTGATGATGATGATGATGATGTTGGCGGCGGCGTTCGGTTCGCTTGTCTTAATTAGAATTCATATTGGTAATTGGAGTGCAAAATAGTTCAGGTGAAATTATTTCATGTGATGAGGTGACTTGACAAATTATCGGCTCACGGTGGATCTTGGTCACAGGGGGCGGGCGCCATCATGGTGCGCCGCAGAGGGGTGTTGTGTGGCTTTTTTTCACTTGGCGCTCACTTTGGAGCCACGTTAGACGCGTTAGACGCCGCCAGATCTACGCCATCTACGCCGGCGAGCGATGTCCATTCGATTGGTCAAGTAGTTCAGATGGAAAGTGCATTTGGCGGAGAGGTTTGTTTGTTTGGTGGTTGTTGCTTTGTTGGAGTGCATAGAGTCCTGTTATGTAGCGAAAGTGATGGAGAGCTTGGCTTGGCGTTCCTTCAGCCGTCGATGACACTTGAGGTTGTGGTGAAATTTTTGCCATCGAATTACTTCCACTGCGGTGGGCTTAAGGGAGAGTGTGTCCGTCGATGAGTTGCTGCCTGCTTGCCTGGTCGATGGTCGGAGTAGGAGGAGGAATGGGAATCATCTGAGTGAGCCTTGAGGAGTCATCGAGGGCTTTTATCGGCTTGTAACGGCCGATGAGTTGAATGTCGGCCAACATTGGCATGATGCTCACTTGGGGATAACGTCTGCCTGCCATCGAATGGAGGACCCCCGCGAGACCTGTGCGGAATATGGTTTTGAGCACGTGGATGGAAATCAGCCTTGGGGCATATTTCACCTTTGTTTAGAATTCAGTTGAGTTTGACTTGTGTTTGAGTTCACGACGACAGGAGGGTCATGATCGTTTGTTGGAATTGACTTGTCTGTGTTGACGTGTAATTGCCTAGGGCCGCAAGATCTTGGGGAGCTCTTTTAATGTTCTCGGTGAACATTTAAGATTCTTTTTTTTTTGTTTCTGTCACGCACTCGATCGGGTATGTATGTCCATATGCGCAGCTGGAAGAGAGTGAGGGCCTCGTTTTTTTGGAAATTTCCATAAGCTTGAGTGTGTTGGACTAAGGACGTGGAAGCACAAGCGTTTGCATGCATTTGCGAAGAGCGGAATTCTCGTGGGTGACTCTTAAGTGTCAGCAGCATGAAGTGGGACAGCGTTAAGAAGATCGCGTAACTTCTGAGAAATTTGTTCATCGGATGGGTAAGGTAGCGCTGGCTTAACGACTCTCCTTGAGCCTATTGGTCGAATGTTCTGCCATACAAGATTATTTCGTCCAGCAAAGTAAAGTTGGAAAGCCGGTTCATTTTAGAGATACATAGTTTTCCACAGGAATGTTACTTTGATCATTGCAAATATAGGCTCTTCGTGGCCAATCGTCGACAAAGCCAGTCATTGTCATGGAAGATGTAAGATACTATGAAGTTCTAACACATCGAGTCCAAATTTGGGAAGGTACTTTAGGCAGTGTAAGGGAATTATTGCAAAGTCTTGGGGTGCACCACCAAAGGGAAACAAGGCCTTCTCTCCTATGGCCATCGGTCGTTTGGTAGAAAACCTTTCGCTTTCAAAGCCCTGCTCTGCATGCAATGTTGTCCCTCCCCCTCCCTATGAACCCCTTTTATATTCACATCATACGGTGCACTCACAGGGCCGTCTTCCGCTTAAAAAGAAGTGGTATTTGGTACACCTCCGACTGCAGCTTCGATGACCTTATGGTTAATCCGTCTGATGCACGGACAAGAATACTCCATCTGCGACATACACACACATTGCCTGAACAAAGGACTGCCTCTGGGCAGATTCTGAGCCTGAAGAAATGTAGTCGAATCCTCCCGGATGGCTCAAATACCAATGTAGGATCTGGCGCTGGCCAATTTACATCGCGACATCATAAGACTCGTTTGGTTAATTTGCGAGAGTTTTACTAGTGGAAACCTATGCGATGCTAATGGCCACGAACTATTTTATAAATAGCAGGTGGAAGGGGCGAAGTTATAGGACCTTGCTCAACCCTCTTAGAACTCCCAAGACACTTAATCAGTAGTCTAAATTCTGGGTCCCGGGTCACAACGAGATCAAGGTGTATGAGATGGGGTTACTTGCAGTTTTCACCTCATCTTCATCCATGCAGCTTCTGTACAAATTATTGTTTGGGATACCCATCCTTCGGACGTGTATGACTATTGCGCAGTATTCGCTAATGACACTATTGAGTGTCCTGAGTATAGGTTTGCTTAATCTGAGCAGAAAGTGTGGTCGTTTGAGATTTAGTGCATATCTAGGCCTAGCCATCTTAGGCGGTCGATCCTGAGTAAGGGTCTGGTAAGACTCACATCACTTTTGTGAGTCGCGGGCCTGATAAGTAAGTAGTAAGTAAGTTAGGTAGTGGGGCTTCTAGTGAATTCACCAGCACACTTAGACCATGTTGGTCCATTGTGATACCCACAGTCAGACAACTACCACTGATTGACTTCTCCAATGAAAGTGCCGTTAATTTGAGCCCAACGGCAAAAGGTGACTGGAGCAGATTTGAAAACCAGATAAAAGCGATTCGAACCGGGGACCCCGCTAACCAGTGGCAGGCACTCTACCAACTGCGCCTTCAAGTCGTCTAAGCAGTAAGTAAGTATCTTAAGAAAATGGTAGGCTGTAGCGACCGGCATACAGGGTGGATCTCCTCCTGATGTCAGAGAAGAGGTTGTACAATACCTAACGAGTTCATCGGCCTTGAAAATATCCCGATACGTCACAGTGCCCCAGCACCCACATGAGATATGTGTTCAAAAATGTTTAGCAATCTCGTTAAGAGACAGCTAGGCATAAAGAGATATTTTTCAGTTGAAAGTGACAAGAGACTTAATTGACTTCCCCGTGCTCACAGGCGTACCGCAAGGATCTGTTTTAGGCCCACTACTGTTTGTTTTATTCATAAACGATATCTCTCAAAGCATAAAACACTGCGAGCATCATATATACGCTGATGATGTACAGCTTTATAAAGTTTTCAAACTCTCCACTCAGGCAAGCGCACTTCGTGATCTCAATACATATCTAAACTCCTTATTTATTTGGTCCCAAATGAATCATTTATCCCTGAATCCTTCCAAAACTAAGGCTCTCCAAATAAGCAGAGGAAATCTGTGCAATGCTCTTGACCCAGTTTGTATTAACAACAGCACTATCGAATGCGTCTCTAAAATAAAAAATGATCAAATAAATGGTATTGTTCGCAAAATCTATTGTGTGTTACGAGGTCTCAGTCCAACCAAACTTTTTTTTCCCCTTGAAGTCGAACTAAAACTTGTAAAGTCATTCGTAGTTCCTCCCATATTAAACGGTTGTGAAATTTTTTCAAACATGGACTTTGAATGTTCTCACAAGTTAAACGTTGCTTTGAACAATTGTGCACGATATATTTTCAATCTAGATCGGTACGCCAACGTTTCAGATTTCGCTAAAAGAATTATTGGCTGCCCACTTAATGTATTTCTTAAATATCGTACAGTTCTTGCTTTACAAAAAATTATAAACCGCCAGGCACCAGAATATTTGTACACAAAATTACAATTTGCGCGTTCTCAAAGAACATTGAATTTAATACCACCTAAACATAAGTTTTTGAACACCGAAAGGCAATTTTTTGTTAGCGCAATTCATTTATGGAATTCACTCCCTCCGGAAATTAAAAAGGTAGGTACAGGGACCTGTGAGTCGCCGTGGCGTAGTGGGTAAGTGCGTCGACTCCTACGCAGAGGGTGCCAGGTTCGATACCCGAATTTACCACCTATCATAATTCGCGGCTCCACCTCTTTCGAGTCACTGACAATACTCAAAGAGTATTCCTGTCTAGAAAAAGCTTCTCAAATTCGCCGTTCGGAGTCGGCATTAAACTGTAGGTCCCTTCCACTCGTGAAAGAACAATAGCACGCACAACACAAGTGGTTGCTGAGAAGCTAGGCCCAGGTCCACCTCGGACTGTCGCGCCACCCATATTATTATTATATTATTATTATTAGGTACAGGCAACTATTTTGGAAAAATACCTTTTTGAATTTTATAAAACGAATTAACCACTTTGGAGTAAATAACAATGATTTCAGTATATGCTTTCTTTACTTTTTTACTTTCTCTATCTTCATCTTTCTCTTCTTATTAATTTTACTCCTTTCCCCCACCTTATTTCCTTTCCTAATCTTTCCTTAGAATTAAGTTAGGTTAAGATAAGTAAAAATTTGTTATTTTAAGAAAAAATCATTCCTGTACAAGCTTATAAGTTTATGCTTAATTGTGCAGAGTTACCTGAATAAATAAATGAAATGACTGACTGAACAGATAGTCATCTCCCTTTATTACCTTTCCCTATCGCAATGGATTCCACCCGGTTTTTCGGGAGTTTCAAAAAGAGGCCAATATTGAAACCTTTGAAACAGACTGCTTCACCCACTCCTTCGTCCGTCTTTGATTCGTTCTTCCGATCCGAAAGGAGTGTAACTCGAGAATTTCTTCTCGGATCTGGCCTGGTGTAGCAGACAACCGGTGTGGTTGGGAGGGAAGTTGATTCCTTAAGAATAGTTGAGTGGCCGATGTTGGATTGTTGTTTGCCAAATAGGTCCAGTGGGGGTTAAGTGCATATCACTGTAGCGTCTTTCAGGCAGAAACTATATCGATTAAGGAAGCTCTGTCATGGCTATAAAAACAATGTAATATTAGGCGCAGATATTGCCATCTCTTCGGGCAGCCAGCAGGTCTCTGAGTTCAGTCACATTTAATTCCAAAACGCCCCTTATTTACCGCCTGTCTCTTGGCTAAATGGCTAACTATTTCAACACCCTGCTTATGTGGGTGCCGGGACACAGCGATATCCCAGAGAGCTGCGAAGCAGACGAACCCGCTAGAAAAGTCACTCCCTCAACACTCCCGCCGTCCATGCACTGCAAACATCTACTAAAGCTAGAAATTTCTTATTCAAACCAAACGTAGATGGTCTACTGTCACTGGGTGCCTTATCAAAAAACTATTATGACATATTCTTTATCCAATGAGAAGGACGAATCTCAAATATAAGTCGTAAGTCTTCTCAATACAGCTATTGAATTTGTTTGCCCTTAAGAAAATCATATGTTGGTATACAAGAAAAAGAGTGGGTCGCCGTGGAGTAGTAGGAGTAGTAGTAGGGTGCCAGTTTAGACACCCGAATTTACCACCTTTGATAATTCACAGATCCACCTCCACCACAATGATCAAAGACTATTCCTGTCTAGAAAAAGCTTCATAACTTCGCAGTTCGGAGTCGTAAAGTCGTAAGTCCCATCCCATCCCATCGTGAAAGAACAATAGTACGCACAGCACAATTGGTTGCTGTAGAAGCTAGACCAAAGTCCATCTCGTATTGTCGCGCCACCCATACTATAATTTTTATTATAGAACAATAAGAACAGTAACAGTAGCCCCAGTGACTAAGAATAAGGGCATATATTCAAATTAGTTAGAGTAAAGTTTTAATCGAATTGTTTTTTTTGTAGTGATTGCCTATTCTGGATGATTCTGAGTTATTTGAATAATTAACAACTTCATTTATAACGAAATACTACATATTGAAAACGAATAAAGAATAAATTGAATTTTTTACCTCCCACCACCCCACCCCACATTTTAGGAGCCATAAACAGGTGCCCAGCTCAAACTGGAGGTTAAAACCATGTTTTGCGATCAGCACTTTGCGCCGGCCACATGACGGCAATGTTAATCGAATGCGTTATTTAATACACTCTGCTTTATTTTCGGCAGATCCATTTTAACCATTTTAAACGAGTGACAATGTTTCAGATTCCTAGAAGGATATGCTTCCGCCGCCCGTGTTTTCCGGTAGAAGGGAATGCTGAAGAGTCATGCAATAGCAGCAGAAACCGCCACGATGATTCTTCTCACAATCACAGCCTCTCCATGATAAACCTCTTCCCTTTTACTCGGCAAATTAAGAAAACGACTGTCCCATAAGACTACTTTATTTTTGCAAGCATTAGAAAGGTTAGGCCAGTTTTTTAAAGGAACTGATGCGGCCCTGCGCAAGAAGCGCTTTAATGTTGACCGGTGAAACCGTTCTTCAGTCAATATCACCATTTGAGTCTTTGCATTCCATAAGCTCTCCTATGACTGCACTAGCTACAATCGTCCTCAAATGACGTTCTACAAATCGTCATAAAGCAATGAGATGCGAAGCGTTGAAGCGTAAGCTGAAGCCTGTCTATCTACGAAGCTCTACTAGACAAATGCTTGAAGTTCGGAAAATGTCCTTTTCCCACTCGTCCGTCAAATAAAAGTCTTCATTAGCGTGATGTACGACCCAGAAGTTCTGATAATCTGAAAGAAACAACAAAAAAGGTTACGTCGACAGCACTAGGCAACCACACCCACAGCGGAGAAGAGGGGTAGCGATGGTGAGAAGAAAGGCACTCTGAACAAGTCCTTCCTCTGCGACTTCATCATGACGATGAGGACCAGCCGCTTCACCTTCAGATCACACAGATACCACTCGCAGAAGTACAGGGTGTCGGAGATTCGTAAAAACTGCAAAAGGAGCAGACTCAGTCAGGGCTACAAGGGCAAGTGCAACTCACATTCTCCTCCAGGTGCTCAACGGCGTAGCAGTAAAAGTAAATCTCTGTTACGAGTCCGACAGCGAAGACTCCAAAAATGATTTTTGCCAAACCCGGCGCCTGTAATGAGATCGGTAAGGTCGATCGGCCACTCGAGGCTGTGTGGACTCACCAGGATGAGTTCGAATAGAACGATTCCCAGAGTGATGCTTGCGAGCAGAAAGTCCATGAGGATGATGTCGTTGTAGGCCTCGTTGAAGCGACTGCACATCCCGATGACTTCCTGCTGCCGCTTCACCAGACGCGACAGCTCCACGTAGAGCAGGTCGGAGTTGCACAACTTCAGGCCTGGACAACTGGAGATGTCATCGACGGACTTAGCTAGGATTCTAGGGTGACTTACCTCGTCCAGTGTGTTTCTTGAAGGCGACTTCAAAGTCATGCTGCAGACACTGCAGGCACACCGATGTGTACATGCCACAGTACAGGAACATGCAGTCGACAATGGAGTTTGCGAAGACCGACACGTAGCCGGCTTGAAACGAGACGCAGAACAGCAGCGTGTACAAGCCCTTGTGGCCCACCTGCGTCATGTCCTCGTATGGCAACCTGGAAGACAAACGATGTTGAAGGCCATCAAGGCGGAAATAAGAGCCTGGGTCGACTCACGCAACTTCAAACGGTAAGCTGACCCATGTGTCGTTGATTCCATTGAAGCGCTGATAAGCCCAAGCTATGATCGGTTTCGCGGCGTACGTCAGGTTGGTGGAGTTCGAGAAGAAGTGAAAGAACATCGAGCAGGCGGTGGCGAAAAACGAAATCTTCGCAATCATCGCTGCCTTCCGCGAGTCCCCCGAGTCTGTGGGGAGAAATAAAAGCAGTGTTCACAGCCGCGGAAGTACTCACCTTTTTTCAGATGCTCGAAGAGCTCATCCATGAGCTGGACAATCTTCCTGCGTTGGATGATGAACCCGATCAGCTTCAACCACGTGACCAGCTTCGCAAGAGTCGGACAGAAGACGGCCAGCATTTGGACCGGGTTACCGCGCTGTAGCCAAATGAAACGAATCTCGCCGACCATAATCAGCAAAAGAATGCCCAGATTGAGCGCAACTACGAACGCAGACAGCGGTCGGATGTGCTTCAGAGGCCAAAGCCCAATGTACCAAAGAAACCACTTGGCCGCACGAAAGAAAGCCACTTCGAAGGGATCCGACCGTGAGATGAGCATTCTGCCGCGAGTGCCTTCGAATTCTATGTCAAGCCAGTGGTCTAGGGCGGTCATTTTATAGAGAAGGAGGTGCCGCTTGGTGCGGGAAATCAATATTTCGTCAACTGAATAATCGGTTGTGGTTTGGCTAGATTGGGAGCCGGATAAGTACCAACGTAAACAGGTATTAAGTCATTAGCTGGGTGGTGAATAATGCATCGTGGGCCGCGTAGTTTGTGGGAATGAAGGGATGTCCGTTCACCGCAAAACCACTTGACGTGCTTGACCTTGCGTTGCGTTCGATGAAGGAGCCAGTTAGCAAATGCCAGGTGTTGAAATTGGGAATTATTTGCATGGAATGGAAGCTGGCAAAGAATGACGTGCATTCATGCAGCGAATGTGAACCGCGAAGTGAGGTGGACATGCGACGAAGGTGATACACAGAGATTTTGTGACATAGGGATTCGAGAATTCTTTTGAGGGCGAAAGTTGAGCTCACGCTCTAAGATAACATCTAAGTCGCGTAGAGGTGACTGACTGAGGGCACTAGTTCGTTCTAGAAGAAGTGTTTGTAAGCGATTCTGGTGGATTCCCGGGATTCTACGGGAGTATGTAATGGATGGGCATTTACTAAAGATGAGTTCAAGATCGTTTTTCTGACTCCAAACAAGATTTAGATTTAGGTCATTTTGAAGGGTATAGCAGTCGGAGAGAGAGGAAAAGGATTAACAGATTGTCATGCTTGTTCTTATTTATTTGGCGCTACAGTCCGGGGTGGACCTAGGCCTCAACCAACAAGCCTCTCCAGCTAGCACGGTCTCTGGCTAGCTGCCGCCAAGTTGGAGCAAAACAGGCGCTGGTTAGCTTGGGCCTCCAGGGTTGTGAAAAAACACCCATGGGCGGAGACTACCAAGGATAGTGTATTCAAACACGTCAGAGCTCTGGACCCGTCCCTCTCGGAGCTCAAAATGCTGAATCTGTATGTAGTAGGCTCAATAGGCCGTATAATGCACGTGCTTACGTCACTTATAACGTATTTGCCACGCTGACTGCAGTATCTTTCCATCTTTTCGCCATCTTTGAGCCTGTTTTGCTGGAAAACGTAGGCTTGGGACCTGTCGTGTCGGTTGGAGGACAATGGGTGGATGGCACCAGGATCACTTTTTTCACTTTAAACTAACATATGGAAATTATAGCTCACATTATACAGAAAAACTTCTCTTTACGGACACCCCTCTAAAAGGGACACCTCTCATTACGGACAATTCATCATGGTCCCGTCATGAGGGTATTCGTATATTTCAACACCTCTAGAACGGACGTCCCTGCATAACGTAGAATCATTATGGTCCCGCTGTTGTCCGCTATAGAGAAGTTTCACTGTATTTCAACCTCATTTCTAGCCAACTATAACCTCCACAAACTTCCAATCCTCGCAATTTCTGAGACTGTACTACATTCTGACACTCAGCATACATATTATTGGCTTACAAGTGAGAAATCTGATTATTTTTTTTCTTTCAGAGCTCATCAGTCTTAAACATGCTGATCTAGCGGTCTGACCTCGCATTGACTGACTTCGCATTCTTTCGCACATCTAAGTGGTTTCTGTGGTTTTTCGGCCTTTGGCCTTTGGCCACTGAACCCCACCAAGCCGCTGTCTGCTGTGGCCATTTTCCTGCACATAAGCATCCTTTTCACGGCCCTCTCTGCAGAGTACCGCTTCACCTGGCTCATTCGGAGTCAACCGCTTGAGGTGCTTGGGCTGATCTGCCCAATTCTGACGAAGTCCGTAACCTGGATGAAGGTGGTTTTGATTGTGACTCAGCGCAAGCAAGTGGCCAAGCTTATGTCCGCGCTGTTCAGAGTAGCACTGGTCTCAGTTTGGACGGGTGTCAAGTCCCATTTGCATGCAGAATCCAAGGACGAAGAAAAGAACGCAATGATCTCGAAGGTAACGTTCTTTGCCGCTGTTTGAACTGTGGTTGTGTTTGTCCTGTCATTGGCCACGAACGGCAGCTATGCGGCGAAGCCACTGATAATTTGGACGTATCATCGCTTCTCTGGAGGGACCAATGGATCCTGGGTCAGTCTACCTTTCCAAATCGCCTAAGTTACTGTCAGACTGTAGACGGTTAGAGGTGCATGTAACTCCCACCTCACAGGCTACCGTACGAGGACATGACGCGGGTGCGGAGTAAGACGCTGTACGCCTTCATTTACTGCGCCCTGTTCCACTCGGGAAATGTGTCGGTGGTTGGGAACTCTGCCATCGACGGTGTGTTTATGTACTGCTGCATGTACATTTCAATCTCGTACCGGTGCCTCGAGAAGGACTTCAGAAGATTGTTTCGGAAGCACACTGGCGACGGCAAGATCGGATGAAGAATTGCTCTCTCTTGTCACCTGTCACCTCGTCCCGTAGATTCCCTCGTCCAAGACTCCGAGGCGCTCTACTCGGAACTGGCCTTGCTTGTGGGACGTGAGCAGAACATATCTGTGATGTTTCTACTCCTCAACGGCGTTTACAAATCCATCATTTTCGCAGATATCGTCTTCGCGGGCATTACGCTGGGAGTTGTCCTGTTCGAGCTGTTGTCGCAAGCGAAGCGGGTTCGAGGAAAAGTCAGCCTTCATGGTCTTGCGACGATTTCAGGTTCATGGGATGACGAAATTAATCTTCCTCCCCTTCGCTATGAGCATCGTGGTGCAGATGTACTTGTACTGCTATGGATGTGAGCAGGATCTTGAATGTGAGATGAATTGTGGATTTTCAAAGGCTTTCTTTTCAGCGTTTGCAAGTGGCGGCTGCGTTGTACGGCGCAATTGGTACGTGTGCAACCCGCAGGTGAGGAGATTGCTGCTGTTTGTCATGAAGAACACTCAGGAAGGGAATCTGTTGAAGTTGCCGTTCTTTACACCATCCTTTGCGCTGTTTGCTGCGGAAGAGGGGTTTTGTGGAAAATATGCACCTCGACTGAACGTTTTTCTTTGCAGATCATAAGGACGTCTGGGTCGTATATTGCTCTTATGAAATCTTTTATCTAGAGCTTGAAAGCTTGCAGGCCAGGGACTGAGAATTTGGATTGTTTGAGTAGTCTGTTCGGGAAAATTTAATCCAATCTTGGCTGTGTACAAACAAGATGTTTCCTTGTGGAGAAAGGACGATGGAACTTTAAAATTAATAAACGTATGAATATAACCCATCTTAAGAGTCACACAGCTTTGATAATTAAGTTGAAGCACTGGGCAGCCCTGGTCGTAGGGACCGCCAATTTTAAAATTTTTTTTCCTTCACCTCTCCAGCTGCCACGATCATTGGTCAGCAGACTCCAATTTTGGACGCCTATTTGGTTGAGGTGCTTCTCCACTTCTATTCGTCATCCGTTTCGTGGGCGTCGTCTACTTCGTTGTCCCTTCCCACATGGCATGCATGGCTAGACTAGCAACGGGCAATTGCGAATAAAAACAATCGAATAATTCGCACGTACGTGAACAAACTATTTTGTTTGATTCATGGAATGTTTTACTAATGGAGTGTGACATATGGGAAGAAACTTAAGTTTAAGAATTTTCGACTTACAGAGGTTTGACTTTATTTCCATTGCTAATGTTCCCGTTTTGGTAGTTTTCACAATTCCATTATTATTCGATTGTTTTCGAATGAAACCGAATAAATCGACAATCGAATTAAATGTTTAACTATTGGCAACTTATTCGATTGTGAGATTCATTTGCAATCAGCCATTGCTAGCGCTGGACTCATGCTGCTGTACTGAAGAAGAAGAAGGAGATCCGACCATGCACAGTACTTCCCAGTGCGTGGATGGAACTACATTTCAAATGATTACAATTAAAAAGTCAAATCCGCAGTGCCTTGCTGAATAGACTTATAAGTATGTTGTGCTTCTTTGTTTAAGCCTTTGAAAATATACTGGCTTCTCAAATGCAGAGTTTTCAGGACGAAAATAATTTACTCTTGAAATGGCAATCCGTAAAAGTTTCTTCTGACATTAGATCTGCTTTAGATAGAAATGATATGTGTGTCGCAGTCCTACTAGACTTAGACTGAATTGACCATTTTCTGCTTCTTTTGAAAAAGAAAAATAACTCAAATGATTCAAATTCATCCCTTCAATTGTTTAGTGAATATCTGCGAAATAGGGAACAAACGGTCATCACTGAACTTGGTTACTCAAATCCTAAACCTATTCGACTAGGACTAGGACCTCCGTTATTCTATCTGTTTCGTTCAACGATATTCGAGGGATTGTTGAAAACCGCCAAATCCACATGTATGCCCCAGAGTAACACCGAGTCCGAACGACGATGTTTGACTAGCTATTTTTAGACAAGAAATATTTTTGATGTATGTCGATGAAGTGATTAAATACCGCTCGCGTCATATTGGCTTAATGGAACGAAGATCTTGATAGCATTGGTCTAAGGACAATAAATTGAAGCTAAACCCCATTCAGACTGTTTCTATTGTATTTTCATTCCACGATCTTTGTCTTGATGATTTGTCACCTCTAGTACTTTATGGCAACACCATCAAAGCGATCAGCTCTGTAAAATATCTTGGGTTTCACATTTACACTCCCCAACCTTACATGCTGTGGCAGAGTTAAGTATTCTTTAAGGAAAGTTTATTGCGGACTCCACAGATTGCGATATTCAGCATACTATCTCAGTCATATTGTCAAAATAAGATTGAAGACTTTTAAGATGAACTCTTTTAATGCCCCATATTTTGTTTAATTGTTCTGTCTATCCGTACTTAGATTCTGTTTGTAAACATAGGCTTAATGTTGCGTTTAATGATTGTGTTCATTTTATTTACGATATTCCCCGGTCGGGCAGTATGTCCAATTTGGTATCGTATATATTTGACATTATAATATAAGTATATATTTTAACATTCGAATATCTTAAGGCTTTAAAGCCATTAAAAGTAAATCTCCTAGTTATCTCTTTGAAATGATAAAATTCGCACAATCTAGTAGAGGTAAAAATATTATAATATACTCTTTCACACATGGTGAACGATCCGAGCAGATACGAGATCTGCAATTCGTGACTGGAACAATCTTTCGTATGGATTGCAGATACTCAATCCTTATACCGCCCTTCAGAAAAAACTTTTCTCTCAATTCTTATTGGATAATCCATCATAAATTGACCTGAATTCATTTAAAATTATATGATTTGACATTTTCCTATTGTGTGTAGAATATAAGTAGAATATTAATTCTACTTAATGACACTGTAATGTAAAATAAAAAAATAATAAATATATAAATATATAATAAAATAATATAAATGTAAACAAATTATTAAAATTAAAATGCATAAATCCAAAAGACAGTAGTTGTAGTATTGTATTGCTTATTTCATTAAATAAGTAAATAAATAAAATAAATAAAAAATCCAGAATTCGAAAAAAAAGCATTTTGAATGCATAAAGCTGCCAGATTTTGCTTTTTGCATTTATCGGCTGGACCCCTTTCGATTCGTATATAGCATAATCTTCGGTCCAAAAATCTGCTGTGGGATCTTAGACTATAACCTCTTAAGGCAGGTGTCAATGTAACCACCAAGAAAGTTCCAACGATTTCATTCTCATCCAAGTGAGCATGTGATCAAATTATTGCACATGCTTCACAACGAAAACCAACTGAAAACATAAATAATTTACAACATGCAAAGTTTGGGCTAGCACGTTATTTACGAGACCCATTAACCATCCCACCGGACAGCCATCTAATCCACGCTCTCAGCCGCTGACATAATCCAACATCTCGATCAAATTGATGACAAATCGCTTTATCTTAACCACTTCAGGCTACCCACGATCAATCATAATCTATTCGGTAGCGCATTAAGCCCAACCAGATAGAGTGCGATGACTTTTCTATGAGGCGATAGCCAGGTCCAGTCATCCTGTTCGCTGTCCACTTGGACCACAGACTGCCGACGCCGCTGCCGCTGCCACTGCCACTGCCGCTGTCAACTCCATCGCTGACCATTAATTATGGGAAAAGGCGCATTTTTTCGTTTAAAAATTTGTCACAGTTTCTGTCATGAGCCGTTGCGTGTCCACAATAATGGCTTATGAGCACTTTCCCGGCCGTATCATAAATTAAACGACAACGCTTTCGATATGCCGGTGGACCTCTGTGGACCCTGGGACTCACTTTGCGGCTGAGGTCCTGCACCGGCTGCGAAGAGTTCAAACTCTTCCATGCAGCGCCCATCCAATGGGCCGCACTGTGATATGGGATCCATTCGGGTCTTTGAGATAACAACTGGCTGCGGCAGCGTCGGCGGCGACGGTCTCATAAGTTTGCATGCGATTCCATGCGGCCAGGAATCATTTGTCCAGTGCAACACCGACCGAGTACCAATCACGTCATTACAGATCGTCGGCGGATACCCAGGCTGGCCGTTGCGCCCTCGTTGCACGTCTCCGCTCGTGCTCCCGAACACAGATTGAGCGCACACACTGCCGGTATCGGCCATGAATAAATTAATAAGACCACACAATGTTGAACATGGTTTATTAATTCAATTTAGATAAATTAACTGCAGTCTCACTCAGAGAAGCCGAGTTGCGGCGGGATGCTGCGTCTACTCTGTGCGCACACGAGGCCTCGGATTAGATATCGCTGGACGGACGGTGGTGCTGGGGTGCATTGCGTGTGTGGCTGCGGCTATTTGATTCCTAGCATGCGCCAGTGTCACAAGTTTCGAGTGGAAAATGTGCTCCTGTCCAATAAAAATGTGATTAGACTCGATACGGTGGAATTTTTGAATTGCCCGAGAGAGAGAGGGAGATCTGCGACGTGGCATGCATGCGATCTGCGATGGAGTGGGCAGGTATTGGATTTTCCAATTGAAAACGTTGGATATTTGCCAGAGATAACCTCTGGATATGCACAATCTGGTGTCGAATCGGGATTTGTATTGAGTTTCAGTTTGATGGCTGAGGAAGCGATGCTGAAGGTTTTTGATAGGTTTAGTGGGTTGGTGGTCTGCCTTGGCATCCGGGTGTTGCAAGTCATCCTAGCTGTTGAAGAGCGGCGAAGCCGCTAAAGGGTACTTATTATTTTATAACGAAAAGGGACACGTTGTTGGATACGGTCCAGATCAACTTTAATTCTACTTTTCGGGTTCCGAAAGCAGAATCTACGCTTCATTGATTCACTCCTTTTCTTGATATAAAATTGTGTTAGAACTGGCATACCCTATGCCGAGTATGTCCGAATATGACAGAACGATAGTTTCGGTTGGGCATTTAGACAGGTTGAGGTGGCTTGAGAATGACTCGGAAGTTGAGCTTCGAAGGTTGGAAACAAGTTTGGAAAACAAGTCCAATTTCTTTCGTTTTCTTCGATTTCTTCGTTCTCTTCTATTCGTTCGATCAAATTCTGAAGTAGCTTAAGATCCCACTTAGACCATACCCGATCCATTGTTCCGACGTGTTGCCTCAGAGTAACACCGACTCCTGGTGTGCGACTGGATGGCGCAGTTGGTAGAGTGCCTGCCCCTAGTTATCGGGGTCCCCGGTTCGAATCCCAGTGAAGGCAAAGTTAATACGCTTTTATCTGGTTATCAAATTTGGTCCAGTCACCATTTGCCATTGGGACCAAGTTTACGGGACTGTCACTGGAGTAGTCGATCAGTGGTAGTCGCCTGACTGTGGATATCACAATTGACCAATATGGTCTAAGTGTGCTGGGGAATGCACTACCAGCCTCCTCCTACCTAATCTAACCTAACAACGAGTCCAAACTACGATGTTTTGAGAAGCTTTTTCTAGCCAAGAAATATTCTTTGAGCATTGTCAGTAACTCCAAAGAGGTTGAGCCGTGAAGTTGGGGGTTGAACCTGGCACCAACGGCGTCGGGGTATATGCACCAACCCACTACGTCACGATAACTCACTTTTTCCTCTCCTGCTCCTGCTGAAGTCATTGGTAAAGGTTTGTTTGTTTATATTGTGTCAAGCTATGATTGGTATTGGACCAAGCATTTGAAGTCCTTATCCAAAAAGTGGTTAGGTGTTGTGTG
This sequence comes from Eristalis intricaria, assembly GCA_964034865.1. NCBI lineage: Eukaryota > Metazoa > Arthropoda > Insecta > Diptera > Syrphidae > Eristalis > Eristalis intricaria. Next base: position 56,573,008 of record OZ035874.1, read on the forward strand.
TTCGACGTCTTTGCTGAGTAGACCCAGTTGACCCTAGTTGAGAGGAAGAAAGGTTAATGCAGTGTTCGCTGTCAGTTGTGAATGAGTTAATCAAGGCGAGTTAAATCTAAACCAAAGTCAAGAAACTCCGAAGGTCTAAGGATTATGTATTTTCAATTGAGTATCTTAGAAAAAATCAGGCTTGAGGTGGGCTTTCCTTAATACTTTGTAGTGTTTTCAATATAAAAGATAAGCCCACCCACACTATTTTATTGGGTAATCGGAAAAGTCTTTTCGTATTTTGTCAATAGATGTCGTTGAAGTCGTGCTACCAATCATATTATGTCATACCATATAGTGTTGGAAAGGTGACATTTTAACCAAAAAAAAATTAAATTCGGAGAAGTTGAAAAAAAAAAATTACAACTGTTCAAAAATGACTGAAAATAATGACGAAATTCGCTATATTTTGAAGTTTTAGTATAAAAAAGGGAAGAATGCCACGCAAGCCACCAATGAAATTTGTGAAGTTTATGGAGACGATGCTGTATTAGTTCGTGTAGTACAACAATGGATCGTTCGCTACCCTTCTGGAAATCTCGATGTGAAAGATGCACCTCGCTCTTGTCGACCTATCGTTGAAAAAGTCGATGAAATTATGGAAAAGATTGACCAGGACCGTCACATAAGCAGCCATGACCTAGCCAAGGAACTAAACATTCATCATACAAACGGTTTTCAACCATTTTAAAAAAGGCTGGCTACAAAAAGAATGTTGAATGATGTTTGGGTACCACATGAATTGTCTGTAAAAAAAAGTTTGATTAGAAATACGAAAAGAATTTTTCGACTACCCATTATAAAGAGTTTAGTTTGCCAAGCTTTTTATTTTGTTTGTTTGTAAGAAGTGGGTCGCCGTGGCGTAGTGGGTTAGTGCGTGGACTCCTACGCAGAGGGTGCCAGGTTCGATACCCGAATTTACCACCTTTCATATTTCACCGCCTCACCTCTTTCGAGTCACAGGCAATGCTCAAAGAGTACTCCTGTCTAGAAAAAGCTTCGCAACTTCGCTGTTCGGAGTCGGCATTAAAATGTAGGTCCCTTCCACTCGTGAAAGAACAATAGCACGCACAAAACGAGTGGTTGCTGAGAAGCTAGTCCCAGGTCAGCCACGGACGCTGGGTGGCGCTATAACCCATATTATTATTATATTATTGAAAGCGACCTTAGAGGAAAAATTGAAAACAAAAATCTTTGTCCGTTCCGATTAACCGAAATATACACAAGAAAATTAGTTCTTATCGCTTTTTTGGATAGTTTGTAATAAAATTTATACTTAAGAATTGACTTTATTTTCACTTTCCGAACCCATTTACCAATTAATTTTGAATTGACTGCTTAGGAATGTTACGAGTGAAAATACATAACAAAGAATCAGAGTACTATATCTACCGAGCCAGAGCAACGCGTGGCAGGGTCAGCTTGTAGATACTGTTAAGGATTATCACTACACATATCAAATACTTGTTTATTAAGTTGTTACAAAGAAGGCGCCTTATGTCATTTTTGTATTAGCGCAATGAGTACAGGCCGCTACAAACGGTTCCAGCAGGTGACTTTATCGAAAATCTACCTGCCTCACGTGTAAAAATAATGAAGTTAAGACTACTGGATAGGAAACCTAGTTGTAGTAAACAACAAAAACAATGGGTAGGGTGTGTTTAGTCAGTAAAATCCTGACACTACTATGAATACACGAGTATCACAGTGTCTTACTGAAGATTCACACCAAACCACGAAAAAAAAATCAATCAAATAACTGTGAATATTTATAAAGTTTTGTATGAAAAAAAGTGATACCATGTTGTTGCGAGTCCATTCTTAAAGGCGGAAATTATTTCCTTTTTTATCACTTACCTGCTAGATTCATTTAAGCACACAATACAATAATTTTAGTAGAATTTTAGAAGATATGATCTGTGTCCGGTGGCAAAGAGTGGCGTACTTTCTTGTAGAACAGTATCAAATGGCTTAGAAAACGCAGGTGCTCCACAGTACCGGTACGGGCTGAATTCTTAACAGCATCGCATGTCCCATCAGCCTCTTGACAAGGCCAAACCCACGGCTCACCATCCTCGGTAACTTTACCACTTTCCACGATTCTTGTAATATGCTTGGTTTCTTTCTCCCAGTCCGAGCTGTCCCAAACCCAAAGTCTGCTCAATTTGTTAGCAGCATGCGCTGCGATCAGTAAGACACAGTTGAAAAAAAAATCAGTGCAAGACATTAGCAACACACTAAATGAAGTAGAAAAAACATTAACTGCGTGTACAGTTTTTTTTTTTTTTTTTTCAACGCTGAGCGTTCCAGGCCACCAGATAACCCAGCTCCCCATGTGCCGTGTCCACTTAGCCAGAGCACACCACTCTCCACGCAGTCCTCACCACCATTCAGTCCACCGTCCGGTCGCATTTACTCTAGAAAACCCCACGGAACGAGGCCATTCCAATCCAAACCAGAGCACCTTCCGCACCACAAGCCCAGCGCGCGCACACATCCCTTCGTGTGTCTGATTCATAGATCGAAAATTATGTTGTGACATTTCTCTTGCATGTCAAAATTTTATTACTCATATTTGTCCGGACACACATAGAACCAAATTAACATTAAATTGGACCTTTTGTCGGTGCGGGCTCCGACAACGACAGCGACAGCGACAACGATGACGATGACGACAACGACACACATTGAGCGGGGGTATTCGAGGGACTGGTGGATGGATGTCCAGGGGAACGGGCCTGCAACATATGCGTGTTGCACCGATGTTGGAGGTTATGTAAAGGCAAAACGCTGAACCGCAGCCGACCACAGCCCAGGATAGGTTGCGATCCGCGAAAGCGTGCCCCTCCAGAACGAGAGAAGTGTGTATGATCGGTCCTAGGTCTGTGGTGGGACACCGCAGCGTGCAGTGCGGCATGTGCAGAGCTGGCTTGGGCGGCATTCGGAACTCATAACAATTTGCATCGACAATATCGATGCATGGAGCGCTGACGCTGACGGTGACGGTATGTAGCCTGCACTCGATAGGCCTCTGCACACATGGGTGTTTTGGGCCATTTGTGCAAGGATCACTCACGGAGCAACCTGTTCAACTTGATTTGTGTTATGGAATAGATTTGTTGCCGAGATGTGGAGTAAATGCACTGTGGTGGGGTGGGGCGGGGCGAGCCCGGGCGGGAGGACATGCGACTGGGTATCGTGTTCCGGGAGGTTTGTCGCGTTCTTCAAATGAAGTGCTTTACTGGTGACTGGTGTTCGTTTGATGGGTCTCTCAGTCTCGCTGTCTGGAACCAGGAAAAGATCGAAATACCTCGCGGATTTTATCGAAATGGTTTATGGCATTCTCGCAGATACAGGATATCTGCTACAGGGGTCAAATTACTGAAAGATGCTACTGAGTGGAGTTGGCTTAGTTTTGGCTTTGCGGATCTACGGGTACATCGGTGAAGTGCTTATGAAGTTGCAGTTCTTGGGAGGAGCTGGCTGATGTGTGTTTGTCGCGCGATGCACTCATTCTGGGTGGGTTGGAAGAATGGAAATCGTCAGTTAGCGTAACTATTCTCAAAATTTTAATTACTCTTTATTTTAAGGCTTACCTTGCTAAGGCACGCAGGCTCTTAGAAACTGTGAGGGTAACCTGGTTACTGACCCGCAGGGAATAGTGGATGTGTTTAAGCAGCACTTCCAACAGCTTCTTAACGGGCTTGACCAGGAGAGAGTGGTAGGGAATCAAGAAATCCCAACTCCAGTCGATGCAGTAGTCCTCCCACCTAGCTTTGGAGAAGTCGGCACAGACATCAAAAGGCAGAAGAACAACAAAGCCTCAGGCTCATATGGCCTAGCATCAGAGCTCTTCAAGGCCGGTGGCTATGTTCTGGTAAGGACCATGCACCAGATCATCTGTAGAATTTGGGAGGCCAACAGTAGATCCGACCACTGGAATAGCAGCTCCATAACCCCTTTCCAGCCCCATCCGGTGTTACCTCGGTTTGTCAAAACAACTGGCGTCAAAACTCCTGACTCGAAGGACTAAGATCATGCTCTACAAAACCCTTATTTGGAGCCGCTATATGGAGCCGAAAGCTGGACGCTAAGCAAAACTGCTGAGCTGATACTTGGTGCCTTCGAAAGAAAAATTCTACGTCAGATATATGATCCCGTCTGCGAGGAAGGCGAATGGAGGAGAAGACACAACCGCGAGCTCTACGAGCTGTACCAGGATGTGGATGTAGTCCGGAAGGAAATGATCCATCGACTGTACTGGCTCAGCCACATCGAGCGCATCAACAACAATGCTCCAACTAAGAGGGTCTTCGAATCCGAGCCTCCTGGTTGGAGAAGGAGAGGAAGACCGAATCTCCGGTACAAAGACCAAGTAATCGCGGATGCAAGACAGCTTGGTCTTGATGACTGGAAGCAGCGTGCCTAGGACCGTCAGGAATGGGAAGCAGCTATCGCTCAGGCTCGGACCCTGCATGGGTCGTCACCCTGATAAGTAAGTAAATAAGTTTCTAAGCAGAAAGTGAGATATGTGCTGAAGGAGAAGATCTTGGGCCTGCCATAGGGTAATTTTTTTAATGATTTCAAAAGTAAATTTAAGTAAAGTACCCTTTTAGGTTGAGACAAATTTGGCTGAGATTAACCTCACTGTAGCTGTTGACATGGACATGGTTTAGATGAAGTAATTTTCGATTATGAGGTGATTACGGTTGAAAAATAAGCGTTTTCGTAGCCCGTTTTACTTGACCACGAATTTTGTTTATCATATCTCATGTCATCTTCAGTGAACCCCATGATCGATCAAAGATCCGCGAGGATAAAGCACCGCCGAGAGACCACCAGGCCACTCGATCCTCCGCCATCGACACTAACTCGCCAGGAGCTTTGTCCTATTGGTTGTGTTACTAAACAATTTGCCTCCGGGTCTTTTACGTTTGGATAATAGCACGTTCAAGTCTTTGCAGCTCAAGGGCTACGTTAGGTGTAATTGGAAACCAGATGGGGAACCCATAAACCAATACCGGGCGGATTAGGGTTTGTAGATGAGAAGTTTCGTTCTACACTCAACAAGCCTAGAGTTGATTAGGGTTTCTTAGACTTGTTTAGAGCCGTTCTGGCATGGGGGTTCATTTTTAAGCGTTCATTGAGATGAATGCCCAAGTACTTAATAGATGTTTTTACAGGTATCTGGTAACCCTCAGTATTAAGTTTTAGTCCCCTACTTTCAGGGACTGCTAAGTAATGGCCTCTGCTAGAGGCGTTTCTGAAGCAAATCAAATCACTCTTCCTAATGTTGAGATTGACTCCCTCTCTTTTATAGTAGGTCATGATGGAATTGAGGTGACGATGAGTTGCCCTAAACGCTGTTTGCGGTCTTTCGTGATGACTTAATAAGAGGGTGTCATCCGCGTATAAAATAGCCTCTCAGTCCTCCAGTTGATGAGGGAAATCAGAGACGAAGTAATTGAAGAGAGGGGGCCAGGAATGGAGCCTTGAGGAACCCCTGCCTTTGATAAAAGTTCCAAAAGACTGCACCAAAGGCATTTTAAAAATACAAAGTATAGCAAATTCATCAAAAATCCAATAAGAATTGTAGCAAATACACGCACCAACAAATTTTGCCATTTTTTTTTTTTTTACCGCTTTACACAAACAATGTTCAACTGAACTGAAAGATCTAGTAAAATCAAACAGCTAAGCTCGGTTTAAGGTTCAGCTGATCTTAAGTTTAAGCCTCGGTTTAAGGTTCAGTTGGTCTTAAGTTTAAGCCTTCACTGCGAAACTGGGCACCCATGTGCAAAAAGGAGATGACTTTGCTTCAACTCTCCCAATGTACAACATTTTTAGCTTCGGCTGTGCTTCACCATACAGTGCATACATATTCTGAATAGGAGATGTAACAAGGCGAACCCTTGGTGAAGTCCAACGTCCACTGTGAAAATATTTGCGCACACTCAACCCGAACGCAGCTGATACAGTTTGAGTATATAGACAAGACCAATGGACAAACAATTCCGTACTCCAGAATTTACCTCGGGGACCAAACACAGTCGTATGACTTTTCCAAATCTACGAAACAGCTATAGATCGATTTAGCATACTCCTAAGTCTGCGAGTACCATTCTTAGAGTTGGTTGTACTTGCGCCGCACTGTTCTCCTGAAATGGACTATATATCCAGAATGCACTCCTATACCTTAGCGTTGGCTTTCCCGCTAGATCGGACATTTCGATGTCAATTGAAACTGGTCAGGTTATACAGACAAAGCGCCAGTAACACATTATTAGTGAACACGCCGACCAGGCATTCAAGGAAACCAAGAATCGGACAGTAAAGCGAATAAAGGTATCTGAGTTCGTTATTAGCAATACCTTAAGCATTCATTGCGTATAGTTCCATAAGATTAACACTGAAAGACGAAGCTCTGGACAGAGCCAGAACTCAGTGGCTTGTTCTGGGAGTAACAGTAAGTGCTTTGTGGCAGATGCTGAGCGAAAATAGATCATCACCAGTTTTAGTCGCAAGGAAGTGCGAATGCTAAGGAGTCTTTACTGGCCATTGTTCCATTGATGCACATACATTGCGAAGAGAAGAGCTTCCACACACCGACTTTCACAGAATCTGCAGAGAGAAGGATGAGATATACAGTGGGGAGTTGAATTGTCACGGGATACCATAATTTGTTCGAGTTAGAGAGAGTTTGACTTAGAGAGAGATTTTTGTATGGGAAATTGGGGGAAATGTATGTAAAATATGGCGAAAAAGTTCGAGTTAGAGAGAGTTCGAGTTAGGGAGAGTCCACTGTAATATATTCAATATCTGCTCTGTGAAAGTCCAGCAAAGAAAATAAGGCGGCTCTTCGGAAAGCACATAAAGTAGGAGGACGGCGAAGATGCAAGGTAGTAGAGGATCCTAGTAAGGGCACAATAGACCCAACGCGTTGGAGTAGGTTAGGTTAGGTTGAAGTGGCTGAATGCCGCGCATACGAGCAGCAGACTCACTTAGGCCAAACATAAGCTGTGTTTTCTTGCAAGCGTATATACGCTTAATTTTCAATTTGCATGTAAAATACACTAACAACGAATCCTATATCCGCTTAAGTTACTCATCATATCTATCGCCGCTTAAGAAATAAGCGCAGATTAAAAACAATGCTTCCAAACATTATTTTCTGTGTGTTCATTCCTCAATTTATTCATTTATTGTTTAGGTTGCTGTATTTGGCTTACATCTGCAGGAGTGGTTGATGTATTAGATCATTTTTAATTCTTTTGGTGCAATTTTTGGTATACCCAGAGTGTCTGCTAATCATACCGTTTAGGTTTCGTAATCGATTCTTTTCATTTGATAAACATTTTTTCTTATTTTATAATTATTAACAGTCACAAAACGAAGATTGTGAGCATAAAAGATCAACGATCACTTTCCACTACTACACCCCTGACTGCTTAGCAAGTGTCATAAATGTCGTCGGTGCTGCCAAGATTTTATGATGAATCATTAAGCGCCGATGATCGTTTTTTGTGCACTTATAAATTAAGCGTATATAATAATAATAATAATAATATGGGTGGCGCGACAGTCCGAGGTGGACCTGGGCCTTGCTTCTGAGCAACCACTCCTGTTGTGCGTGCTATTGTTCTTTCACGAGTGGAAGGGACCTACAGTTTTAATGCCGACTCCAAACGGCGAAGTTGAGAAGACTGGAATACTTTTTGAGCATTGTCAGTGACTCGAAAGAGGTGGAGCCGTGAAATATGAAAGGTGGTAAATTCGGGTATCGAACCTGTCACCCTCTGCGTAGGAGTCGACGCACTTACCCACTACGCCACGGCGACCCACTTTAACCACCACCCATTAAGCGTATATACGCATGCAAAAAAAACACAGCTATAGGCACATTGTATTACCATGCGTATCTTAGGCTACCTTTTCCACAAGCCAATCTGTGCTTTTGATGAAGCGAAGAAGAGGGCTGATTTTGATGCTGCTCAGTTCAGCCAGATTAACAAAGAAACGTTGACTACAGTGAGCCACGGCCGTAAGGTCGTCAGGGCACCCATCCGTATATAACCAACCTACCTTCCTTAGTCACGACATTTTGAAAGAATTCGCCTGACGTTAGTCCGAATTGTATACTGTGTATATAGCCCGTAAATGATACAGTTTCTTTTTCACTTGTGACAATGTCATATCTAGCTGTCTAAGGCTACTGTACTTCACTGCTTCATAATTAACAAAACGCATGAAAAGCAAATCCAAAATCAACTGAGCAATTAAACTCCAAACGAATCAATAACTTGTCAACCATCGATGCACCTCCATTCGCCTCTCACTCAAAGCTGAAATCAAAACCAAAGCATGCATCTATTCTCACCCCCGCCCGGTAGGTGGTCACTTTACTATTGCACCATCAAGAAGAATGAAGAGAAAACAAAAGTCCCTCGTCAATGTTCCATGAACAATCCGCCTCTAAATCGATCTTTTTTGTGGTTGCACGCCAATCAAATCGCTTCGTAAGGATAATTCAAACGTCAAAACGATTTCTCAACAATCACCTCTAATCCAACGTTTAATCATTCCTGGAAAAACCACACCGGTACGGTAACTCAACCCAGCACACCATCAATCGAATACAAAGAGACAACCAAGACCGCATCGAACAATCTCAAAAATTCCCATGTTCTCGAATGCCCTAAACAATCCAAATAACCCATCCGCGCATCCCATTATCACATTCCGAACAAAACGCACACACATAGCCCGCGTTCGGAATAAATCGCTCGTTTACCGTCCCATCCAAGTCAGCTCGGCACTCTGTTGTCCGCTTTTTCGCCGTTGCGTTCCCTGCAACCGCGCCGCGTCGACACGGTACGTTTGAGAACTACTACCAGGCGATCTTAAGCACTTCTGACGGATTCCTCATCGATCACCGGATCGGCCAGTGTGTGCGCAGAACAATCAACGCTGGGAACGGAATCCACCTGTTTGTTCGTGTGCGGATCGTGGTCAGCGTAAATTGCCCCGCTGGACCCGAACCCAATGGTGCTGATGTTGGTGATGCTGGTGCATCGCATTCCGATAAAGGACGCCGCAAGCATCCCAATTCTCAGTGCGATCGTCAACGGCAGCAGCACCGCCAGTCAGTCCACCATCACACGATCGCCGAGGACAGCAGTCTGCGGGAATTCCTGAGCCGTGTGCTCCTCAAGCATATATAATGGGATCGTAATAACACTTTGTTGGAACAATAACATACCTGCCAATCATGGATGAAGCGTTCGAGATGGACGCGCTATTTGTTTAATTGGTTCCGAAAGAAAAAAAAAACCACGAACGAGACGAAGTGAACGGAGACGATTGGAGAATGTGGGCTGCCCGGCGAGGGGGGGGGGGGACGGTCGAGACGATGGGTGTAATCATCATTTTTCTTCCCGGCAACAACGATAAAGAACGTCAGCGCACAAGTACGTCTCCGCAAGAGGAGACCAACAGCACAACAGCGATCCGAATGATCCGAATGATTGAAGGTGGAACCTAGAAGAGGGCCACGGGTCGTAGAACAAAAGACACACTCTTCGGTGCTCCTCCGCGCCGTATATGGCTAAAATCATAATCAAGCACATGCAGCCGACGACGGTGATGACGACGCGACAGTGTGGACGCACCGAGATGCGTGTGCACCCACCACTGCACCGCCGCCGACCGGATTCAAGTATCCCCAGAGTCGGTCTCCTTCTCTCGAGCACAGCATTTCCTGGGTACGGTGTTATGCTTTAGTTACCGCTTTGACGAGATCGAGGGAGTTGGGTGATTTTTGTTATTCTTTTTTTCCGTTTTGTTGTCTACCGCGACAGAGGAGGCTATTGTTTACCCAAGACCTCATCATCAATTGGAGGTCTCTCCTCTTGAATCTCGTTAAAGTGTATTATGAGATCATTAGGGAGTCAGTGCGGACCGCGGCTGGGCGAGAGCGGGAGAGACTGCTGTTGAATGGGAAAATTGGTTGGATAAGGCGTGGGTTCTTCATTATGCGATGCCATGAGCCGCGCTGTGCATGGTTGACGTGTAGTGGAGCGCATTAGTTGGCCAGATCAGGTGATTGCGCATGATTGTCAAGAGGAAGATGGCACTCAAGTGCACCTGTTATGGTGAGGGGGAGGCTATAAAATTGTATTCGACTTGAGGTTGGCGAAGGTTTTCAAATCGACCGATGTTCATGATGCGGCTTGTGCCTGTGGAGGGAAGAGCGCGTCTTTATTGTGCAGTGGGTGGATGAACTTTATTGCGCCGACGGATGTGGGTGATGCGAAGCAGTCGATACTCAAGATTGAAGATTTTTCGTGCGATAAGATTGGAAATCTCCGATGGTGCGGAATACGAAACCATAAATTGAGTTTCTTCATTTTTTTTCTTTTTTTTTTTTGCTTTTCAAATAAACATTCGCTTTTGCAGCGAATAGATCATTGCAAGATATTCTAGAAAGCTGAATAAATTTGAATTCAAATCAGTGGCAGCACACGACAAGGTGATACATTGTCAGAGCGAGATGAATTGAATCGCAAGTTGATAACAGCTCCTCAGTTCGAGGCTCTGTTTCCTGGAATTCGACCTCCATTCAGTGGCAGGCATGATCAGTCCATATGAGGCATTCTATGCACATTTTTTCATTTTCGGATACAGCCGCGAACTCTTTGAGCTTGACAAAGATGTGCAGTCTGCAGACAAGAGGGCCGTTGATCGAACTGGATCGGGCACATTGGTCGTTGAATTCGACGCTCCTCTTAAGCCCACTGACCACGGACAGTTGAGAGAGTACTACTGAATGCAGTGTAGGTACTCCATAACGTCAAAGACAGAAGGCAGGCTTAGCTGAACAGAGGTTTTTATCTTTTGGCTGCTTACAACGCAGATTAGAAGCTTAACAGTACAAGTCCTCACCAAGAACGGGCAATATTTTCATCGGTAGCCTAATTTTATCCAAATGTGACTCATCTTTCAAATTGTCCCAAGAGCAGTAAAACAGAAAGAGTAGAATATTTTAATTAAAATATGTCACCTTAGACCGAGCGCATGAAGTCACCGAAAGGGAAGAACAGAGATCATAAGAGACAGCCATTGAGATGCTGATGGGAAGGAAGATGCTCAAGGAAATTTTTGTTGATTTTCTTAAAGCAAACATTTTTAACCGAATTCTCTGAAAATTTTAGGCCGATCGGCGATAAGCAACCCTGAGTGGAGCATAGCTTTTAACATGCAGAGTTTCAGGGCATCGACTGTTTTCCGTCCCCATCGGTCATCGTCGTATCATGTTTCGAAGCTTCTCCAATTTCGAAACACACTGTTGCTTCATTAGTTAATGAGCGCCAGTTCGAATGTGCCGAACTGAAAGATCAGCAACTGCGCTCCAACCTGAATGTAGATCGATATACGAATAACCGACCCGGATAAATAATATTGCTAGTCAAAAAGGAAAATCCATTGCGAGGTTTGGTGTAGGCAAAATTAAGTGTAGAATTTAGTCTTAAGATAGACTCAATAAAGGAATAACCGAGAAAGATTCCGTGTATTATTTCTTTTTTATAATCCAAATAATTTTGATTGAAGCTGTTTACCTGAGCGGCAACCAACATGCCTCTCCAACTCTAGCGATCTCTGGCTAGCTGCGTTCAACGTCGCATGCCAAATTGGTTGGTCTTTCTCTCAGCCGGGTGCGCCTAAAACGCAGGTGTCCTCTGTTTCGTTGTCCCACTAACGCGGAGTCGAAAGTCTTGGGATCTTGTTATCCTCACCTCAGGTGTTGGATCCATAGACGCCTGCCTACAGTCCAATACAACACAATGCGAAAAGTACCAAAAATCGAAAGCATAACTTTTCTCTCAAACTTCTTCATCCGCTTTTGAGATTTTCCATACCTCCGCTCCGCACAGCAGGACTGGGTCATTTATAAAGTTGGACCTTGGAGCGAGTACTCTATTATTCATTTGAATCTTGAGGCTATAAAAACAGGGTAAAAAGCATTTGTCAGAGTTTTTCTCTTTTCAAAACCCATTTCTTCAAGTTCCTGTTCTCAAACCAGAAATTTAGTATTACAGAGATAGCCGACTTCACAGCTGATGGACCTCCCTAGTCTATCGACGAATTTGATTGCCTTTTTGACAGATATTCATGAATTTTGGACGGATATTCACGCAAAAACGTAAATACCGGCCTCTGATTGGTCAATTTGGATTATGAACGCGTTATAAAAAACAGTTGTCAACAATTTTAAGGCGCAAGAGAGGTAGAAGTCGGGCATCTCTGTAATACTTCATTTCTGGCCCAAATATAGAAAATGTCTCCCTGCTGGCGATACTAGTCAACATATTAAATTCATTTAAAATAAATCAATTCAGAATGTACTAAAATATAACAAAACAAAAACTCATCTCATTGAACGTATACAGCGACTGCGGTACAAATTTTAAAGGTGCAGAAAGTGAATTGGGTCGCCGTGGCGTAGTAGTCGACTCCTACGCAGAGGGTGCCAGGTTCGATATCCGAATTTACCTTTCATATTTCACGGCTCCGCCTCTTTCGAGTCACTGACAATGCTCAAAGAGTATTTCCCGTCTAGAAAAAGCTTCTCAACTTCGCCGTTCGGAGTCGGCATTAAACTGTAGGTCCCTTCCACGCGTGAGAGAACAATAGCACACACAACACAAGTGGTTGCTGAGAAGCAAGGCCCAGGTCCGCCTCGAACTGTAGCGCCACCCATATTATTATTATATAGAAAGTGAACTTCAACGTCTGCTGGAAAGGGCCAGTTTTGTTGACGAAGCCAGAGAATTTGCATGATTAATTTGGCTTTGGTAAGACATGGATTTAACCACGCGCAATAGTGGATAATATGGTTCTTTTTGTAACAGCTGACTCAGTTGAAGGTATACAATGGAATACAAAATTTGTCGGTTAAAGTTTGCCATTGGATCCCCAATGTCTTTACTCGGCTAGAAACCTCGAAAGGCAGCGAGAACGATGATTCACGTCCGTGTTCGGGAATCCATGCGATCACTTCCCTATTGTTCCACGTCCACTCCCTGTCTATTGCATGTTCTTAACGACTGGACGGAAGAGTGGGTTAAGTGCCTGCCCTTGGTAAGTGGGTTGGAATCCCAGTAAAAGCAAAGTTAATACGATTTTATCTGGTTTTCAAATTTGGTCCAGTCACCATTTGCCGTTGGGATCAAGTTAAAGGGACTATCACTGGAGTAGTCGATCAGTGATAGTAGTCTGACTGAGGGTATCACATGGTCTCAGTGTGCTAGTGAATGCGCTATCAGACCCTAAGTTAACCTATTGTAAGGTCTTCCAAAAACCTGCCTTTTTGTCCAAATAAAGCGTTTTCCAATTGGGACAACAGTTGCATGGTAATAATTGATCGTTTGATCGACTTATGTGTTCGAATCGACTTATTCAAAACTCAATTCGATGAACGAGAAAAAGATCGAGAGTTGATCTTGTCGATTGGCCACCTAGATCGTGCGGTTTATAACCTCTAGACATTTTCATGGAGATGCAAATTAGTCTGCGTTTTTATGAGATAATGCCCGTTTCCGTCAACATGCGTAGCCGAGTCATAGAAAAATGCAAGTGTTGCAAGTGTACCTGTGAACAGACTTATGAACAACGTCAAATTTGTGTTTTGATTGTATCAAATGATTTGCCTTTTATTAAAGAAAAAACTATTGTCAAGTCTCTTTTGGAAAATCTATCAAATTCTATTCTTAATGGGAGAACTCGAAAAAAAATTATGAACCTCAAAATCCTATTCGAGCCGTGATGGTCTGCGAGGGATTACCTTCTGTAGAGGTGAGTAAAGCCTCTGATCGAGTAAATGCACACGGTGTCATTTGGGAGGACTGCATCATAAAAGCCTGGTGTATCAGTTACGGGTGGCGACAGTAACTTGGGACAGTGGCTCTTGAACTGTCTACAATCTACATGGGGCCTCAACAAGTCGGTGCTACATAGCAAACAATACCCTCTACCACGCTGATATCCTAATAGCCTTCCTTATTATGGCACTACAAACTATTCAGAGTTTTAAGCATTCTCTGACACTACGAATCAGGCGATTTCTTCTCACAGACGATGGCGTAAACAACAAATATAACAGCAATCGACTGAAATTCCATCCGCAGCTGAAATCCCTTCAGCGACTATTCCAAATTAAAATTCGACAAGCTTCCTCATCCCGTGAACATCGAAATCCATTCCATCCAGCCAGCCACCAGTTGGCTGAATCCATTAGATTCATGCAACGCGGGCACTCTCCTTCATCTCTCCTTGCTCGTAACAATGTTCCCACCTGACGGCGAGCCGCCTCAAAGATCCCTCTTCCTAATGGACATCACTTGCGCACTTTTTGTTGTGCTCACGTTTCACTTTTTTTAATTTGCTTGCGATTTTCCAAGTCGGATAGTCGAACAGTCGAACAGTTGGACAGTACCCCGATCAGGGCTCTTATGATTTATTTCAAGCCCTGGCCGCTTCCCAGGGCAGAACTGTGTTTTTGCCCTGCGAACTACTTTCGCCACCTAGTAGCATCGACGGAAAGCAATAAAACACACTTTACGAGCTACCGTTCATGGGCCGGCCGCGGCTGCCTGTGCACCACCGCCCGAATGGAACAATCCATTTATCTTCAGGCACGACCTCTGCGGAGCTGATAATTGAATTGAACACCGTGCATCGGTCTCACGGTGTAAACGAGGTCATTAAGCGACGGCTTACAACCTTGTTCCAGCTTCTGGTAACAAATACCCCCTATTAACGTCCACCTTGTGCGGCTAACCTTTCCCTTTGGAGCGGTTGAGTTTCTCCAATTTCACGCCACTTGCTTCACTCTTGCGAGTCTGGCATCCGATACGATCGCTCGCTCAATGAACGCGCCTCTATGCGTCAAAAATGAAAGGCGGCAGCAGCAGAAAGCCCGGCTCGCCTCCTTATCCCGACGACCGATTAAGCAAATCTCCTCCACAGAATCGCACAAAATCATCTTTCGGTGGCTATAAGAATGCAATTACGGCGATAAATCAGCACGCGCTCGGATTGCATTTCGCGAGGCGATAAAGTATCTGCTGTCCCATCCGTCTGAGCTCGTTCACGCACAGGTGAGTGCCAAGTCGGTGACACCGCCGGATTGCGGACACATTCGCGAAGCGACTTTAATTCGTGTAATTAAGTAATTTCTCAAGTGTGATATCTCTGGGGGGATCAACAGCTGCAGTTTCGGATGCATATTGTCAACAGGACGGCATCCGGGCCGCACTGGGGGCTGTCCTGCTCTCGACTCTGGCTCTGCATGCGGCCGGCAGTGAAACGCGCGGCGGGCGACCGTGTAAGAAGGTCAAACGCATGGCAAAAGTTTTGCTTGTCGGGACAACGTTTTTGTTTTGTTTTTTTTTTCGTTTGTCTTCCGTTCGATTTTGAGAGCACTAAGGCTCACGAGCGGCGACCAGAGCACAAATGCCTTTACGTCGCAGAATCCGTTATGTCGGACACTGGCGCAAGTTCTGTGCACTCTGTATCTTATTTATGGTTTAGACAATTGACAAAAAAGTCGGTTGCTTTCCTCATTGCCGATGGAAGAGGCAGAAGCAGGGAGGCGTGCGATGGCCGAGACCGTCCGCGAAGTCCGAGCCTCCCGAGAGTCAAGAGATTCTGACCCAGAGACAAGCTGAAGGTTTTTGGTTTTCTTTAAGTCAGCGCGCGGACGGTTCTGTTTTGACTGGTACTCTGCGCTGCACTTGGCCCAAGCAATTTATTGTCCGAGAGGTCTCGTAATGCTTGCGAACCGTTTTTTTCTCCTTTTTTTCCTTGGGTTCTTCGCGGCTGAGTTATCTTTATTTTTGGACTGCTGCGGGATTTGTTTTTTTGGGAATTTTTCGGATTATGGTAGGCTGGGCAGTGGGACGATTGCGCATCGATTAACAAATCCGTCGGACATGAAGACTCACTTCTCAATATCGCCGAAAAAGCAAAGAGGGAGAAGTCCTTTGATTGGCGAAGCACAAGTTGTGAATGCAAAAATTTTGCGAAGATTAATGTCACGCTATTCTTTGACCGTTTGCAACTTGCACGTAGTCATTTTCAGAACATACTGGGGGTATTTAACAGCGCGAGACTTGGTGATAGGTTAGCAGATGATCCAATTCTGATGCGTCGTCGATTTTGAAGTCAGTCAATGGCCTCGTTATGGGGCTTGTTATTTGCATGGAATATGGAATACATGCCTTCGATTGGGATCCGGTGAATGCGATGAAATATAATGCTTCCCGTTGTGATTCGTTCTGATCGTAGTGCTAGGAAATTGTTGATCGAACTGGAATATACTGGGGCAATGCCATTTCATTTTAATTCATTTTTATTATGTAATTCATGCCAACTTAAATGCTAGACAAAAATGCTTAAAGCTGGTTGGACGAACGGTGTTAGTTACTTATTTTAACTTACGGGTACTCTAGGCTAAACTTAGACTTATTCTATGTCTTTCGACTTAAGCTAACATTATTTTGTAAAAAGAAAACTTTAACATGACTAATGTATATTAAGAAAAAATTTAAAAACTTAATGAGTACATTTTTTTTTAAATGTTACAAGCTAACATACATTCCACCTTAAAATTAAACTTGCAAACTATATTAACTTATTCCACGCATATATACGTATACACATTTGTATAGCTATAACAACATGCGTATAAGCATATGCATATGCATATATACAGCGCTTTGTATATACATATACATTCTTCCTTTTAATTTTTTTCTTATTTTTATTTATTTATTTTTTTTTTAATAATAAATAGTTACAGCTTACTTACTACCTGACAACTACTCTAAAATATGTAAGTCGACCATAGGTGACATGTATAAAATCCGCTGCAAGACGTGGACCGACTACTCCCCATGAGCGGGTCTGCATTACCCTTTCTAACCAGGGTCTAATGGGTTCGACGCTGGACTTCTCTCGCTCCCCAGTCACCAGATCTTTCGATGTTGCATAGGAACATCCCGCACATCCCGCCTACATACCGCCGTACTGAACCGGAGGAGACCCTCCTCAGCTCGTTGTGGGACGGAACAGTCGTGGCTGAGTCGCCCATCCGCAGTTGATCTGGCGATGTGGTAGATGAGCCGTACCGCATTAATATTTTGTATTAGTCCGTTTCTGTCTAGGCGCAGAAAAGCTTCTGGGGGGACGAAGCCACTGCAACGTACCCTTTCGTGGTATATAGGGTTGGGGTAGTAAGCCCCTGAGATCAGAATGTTGGCCGAGTTCATCGCTCTGGCAGTATGGTCTCGAATCAACTTCAACAGGAAATTGTCCACTTTTATCAGGTTTGCCCTGTTGTATAATATCGCATTGGAATAGAATTTTATGTACTGGGACTCTGGAGTTCTTTAAAGGCGAAGGCAAGCCCTAAGACAAGCCCTCTCGAACAACCCAATCTTTTCCATTAAACTTGCACTCACGTTGAACCACACGGGACAGCCATAGGTGAGCCGAATGAGGGCCTTGTGACAGATAACCTTCACCCTCGGATCGAGTTTGCTGTTGTCTCTTTGTAAGGGCAACAACGCCTCTGGCCCTGGCCAGTCCAGCATCTACATATTTATTTAAATATAGATACTGATCTAGCCAGATCCCCAGGTATCTGACTACAGTCCTCTCCGCCAGTGATTGCCCGTGTCGCCCAACAATTGAGAACTTTCGCTAATTCCTTTTCGTATCCGCCGAGGTCTTATACAACGGCGTCCTGAACAGAATGGTTTCCGTTGATACTCAACTTCCAGTCATCGCAACTTCTTATGAATGAATCCAAGTCAATCTGCGTGAGAGTAGTGACTTCCTCGATCTTTTTGCCTGATCTGTACACGATCAAGTCATCGGCTTACGCAATTACGTGAGAAGGAGAACTTATACTGGGGCAATGCCAAATCTTGTTGTATTCTTTTTTCGTCTACGTCGCCGCTGCCTCTACGTATGTACTCTATAAACATTTTTATAGGAAAAAAAAATGTATTGTCAAAATCCCAAAACAAACTTCAATTATAATTCAATAATAATTATTTGCCATAAAAACAAAATAAAATTATTTTGCACAAGTTGGAGACATTTTATTTTGGTACTTCTACTGATTGGTTGGAGTTTTAAAAAAGGCTGCAATACGAGTGCGTCCCAAATCGTATACCAGGGTTAAAAAACCTGCATTTTCAACTGTGTTGTGCTGAAAAATTCTATACACCTAATTCTGTTTCTACACGGTTTTGATATAACACGGTTTGAAAATAAAATATTTTTATTTTTTTTAGCACGATTTAAAATTTTGTGTGCCTACATTTTTTTGTCAAATTTAATTTTTGCGAGTACAAGCAAATGTAAAAGCACAAATTTAGGGGAATTCGATTTCGAAGCAAGCGAACGCGAATAACTGATGATGACTGCAATGAAATTTATGATCCTGTATTTATGATTTTTTTACCATTAAAATTGAATAACCTATTCTTTTTGTTAACAACATACAATAATATAATATAATATGGGTGGCGCGACAGTCCGAGGTGGACCTGGGCCTAGCTTCTCAGCAACCACTCGTGTTGTGCGTGCCATTTTTCTTTCAGGAGTGGAAGGGACCTACAGTTTAATGCCGACTCCGAACGGCGAAGTTGTAAAGCTTTTTCTAGACAGGAATACTCTTTGAGCATTGTCAGCGACTCGAAAGAGGTCGAGCCGTGAATTATGGTAGGTGGTGAATTCGGGTATTGAACCTGGCCACGCCATGGCGACCACACTACATATAACAACATCTTAAAAAATCCTTGTTTTTCACTAATTTTAATAGGTTTTAGAGATTAGGAACCAATCACCTATTTTTGCATACGATCAATATCTTTTTTACACGGTTTTTTCTGGAACCAATCTACCGTGTAAAAACAGAATTAGGTGTATTTCGTTTCCCGGTTGGTGCAGGGCCCGAATTGTTTTTCTTTTCACCGAATTTTTCTAGTAACCGGAGAAGGAATATAAGCTAAACCTTTCTTTTAAAAAAAAGTGTATACAAGAAAAATCTTTCTTTCGCGAAAAGAAACGTCAGTACTGGCAATGAAGCTGAAAATGTCTAACTGAACTGACATTTTTGCGCTTTCTACAACAATATCCGACACTGTATCAATCATCATCCCGAATTACTTGCTTGTGACTTCGTCAAGCTTTTTCTATGTTCCATCTCTTTTTCTCTTTTTATCCACCTTTCAACATTTATTTTTGGCTTAAAGGCTTTTTGTTTTTACTATTAACTCGTGTAATTTTATATTTTCCGAATTTGATAAATATTCCCATCTGCTTCTGATGCAGACATTGTTATGTAAATTTCGAAATTCGAATTCAATTTAAATAAGCTTCAAAATAAACATTAACTGAACTTCCCGATAAATATCAAACTAGCTAGCTTTTTCTCTATCAACTATTATTTTAAAAGCTCGTTAACACAATTTGCATTTACAGAACTTGAAAATATTTTTTTTATATTTATCAAACTTTTTATGGTGACATTACAACGGTTTTTTATTGGTGACATTACAACGGTTTATTTTATTCGTGTTCTTCTTATAAACGTTTTTTTTTACCTACAGGATATATTTATATTTTGCATTGGTATATATTGGCGTTTCTTTTAAACCAGTTTTTCCTATAAGCGTGTTTCTTATAAGCGTAAGGTACTCTCGTTTTGAAATGAACACATGTGTAATAAGTTAAACGCTGGCATTAGGGCCGGGGTCTAGTTTCTACAGCAATCACTCGTGTTGTGCGTGTTCATAAATGGATGGGACATAGAGTTTTCTACCGACTACCATGTGCCAATTTTAAGAAGCATTTTCTGGTCAGGAATACTCTTGAAGCATTGTCCGTGACTCGAAAGAGATTGGGCATTTTTTTTTGTCGCGCCGGGAATCGTACATCCGCGAAAACAGAGGGTTCTCCCCTGTAGCAAGGGTGCAAAAATTGTACCAGCTAACATGTGTGGGAAAGAAAATTGTCAGCTATCGATTACTTCATATAAATGGCGGTATTTATTGCGACGAAATTTGATCGTATAGTAGCGGCCTATGTAATCGTCTCTCTACAGTGAAAGCTTCCATATCTAAACAGCGAAGACGGTCGCCAAACTTTTGTCCGGCTAAGGGAGTTCTCCGTCCATGGGATGGATTGCTCGGAACTTCAATTCAAAATACACGGTCGTGAGAAATTGTCCACTCAAGCTGATTGTCCGCCTAAGGGAGGTCCGTAATAGGAGCTTTCAGTTTAACAATTTACTTGGCTAAAATTGATCCCTTTCCTCCTTTTAACGGTTCGTAGAAGCACTAGTTCCTAATACTCTTTTCCTGTATGACCTCGTCACTGCATTTACCTTCATATTGCAGCTGATCACGTACTTCAAACGATTCTCCCTGTTGTTCCCAATTGATTCAGTAGCTATTTACAAGTCGAGCCCACCCTCACTACAAGTTCAGCTTCAAAGTGCAACTTCTTCCAAAAGGTCAATTATTCCCCAGTGATAAACTTAAATATCGCTTGCTTGGATCTTTTCATTTCTTTCATTCGGCAATTTTGTTCGTTCTCGTGATATGATAAAACCGTAAGAACAACAACCTTAAAGATGACAATCGCTAATAAATTGTCGCTTTTTCAGCACACTGTCCGCGTGCCCATTTTTGGCTTGTCGGACAACAAGTGAACAGAATGACCAGTGCGTAATCTCCCATCCCGGGGTTATGCTTCAGCATCGGATTCATCTCCCCAGGGCTACCAGAGCGGCATGTCTTCCCAGGAAATGCCAGCCACACAGCACACCAGTGACCAGTTACCAAGCGATGGTGGCGCGCTGGGGTGGCGAGGAGTTTTGGGGGAAACTCTTTGAGGGTTCAAATAAATCTGCATGATCACGGTCGCACAAATGTCCGCGGTTATTCAAAAATCGAGAATCATTTGGTCATTGCACACCATTGCACCCGACGACCGACTGTCGTGGGCCGGCATGCGCTATTCCCGGTGCGTCGCTCGACAAAGGAAAAGTGTTCGCCGCAGGAACACGGGAATCGTGACTCGTAATATTTTTTTGCCCAAAATCCGTACTGTAGCATAAATTGTTATTGTTTTTCGGGGAACGGAAGACGTTGCTCTCATCGATGAAGAAGGAATAAATATTCAAAGAATATTGGACATGAACTAGGTCATCAGAGCGAGGTGGACAGTTGCCTGGATTCATGGAATTTCGAATATGAGTACTCGTATGGTTTATAGAGCAAGACTGTGTAACTGTACTCTCAGCAGGGATCGCAAGGAATTTCATGCACGGATACGTTCGAGAATCGAGACTACGCTCCGTCGTAAACATCACAGTGGTCGTTGGTTATGACACTTATTCGATAAATGTCGGCCATGTCCAGTGCGGTAAAGAAAGGAGGATCGAGTGGTTTATTGATGTTTGCCTTCACACTTGAAAATTTGTTCATTTCTTTAAGCGAACGCTTGCACACACATCCGTGTTGATTTAAGGTTTTATTGAAACTCTGGTCTGGTGCTGATGGTGGAGCGATAACCTTGAGGTGAAAGATTGAAAGCAAAAATGCTTTCGCTTGTGAGCAAATATTCCACGTCATTTTTCAAAATATGTTCGAGTGAGAGTGCTCTTGCTTGCAGCTTTATGATGAAAGCTCGGCTTTGAATCGGTATGGACGTTGAATGGAAGAACTAACCTCTATTGTCTTTCGCATGAGCAATGTGGTCTTTTTCCTTATGAGAGCGATTAGTATAGTGTAAGCAACATAGCCGCTGTAACAGCCAGAACCGAGGTAGACCCTGAAATGTCGATTCGCCGCCAATCAGCATAATTGCGCACCGTCACCGGGAGTCAACCGGGCTTGTTAGATCATGTTAACGCAAGAATTGAAACAGGGTGACAATAGACAACACCTACATTGGGCGCTGGGAATTTTCGGCAGGGACACGGTTTCTGACAAAAAATAATCAACCTATTCGCACGAGACTCATAACCCGTTCAGGGGTTATGTCAATTAAAAACTTGTCGTGGCGTCATCGGACTTTAAAGAAAACACCGCCCTTGGTTTCAGACAGGGTTGCCGCTATCCGACTTTCGTCGCAATTTGACATTTTGACTTTTTTGGTACCAATAGACCTTGGTACGTATTTTTAGAAAAATCTCATTTTTCACACTTCACATGTATTTCCTTGTAACTTTTTGAGGTTATTTTATACGAAACGCGAGACCTACGTAAAATCCAAGTGCAAAATCCCAAAAACGCAAAAATTCCCGTCATTTGAAAAATACACGATTTTATAATCCCCAAGTACAAACTCCCCAAATCCAACATCTCCAAACAATATTCCAGTGCAGGGTCATAAGTCCACAGGCCATAAATCCACAATGGACAATAACACTTGGGTGGGTTATAAGTCCATAATTCAATACTCTAGATTAAATATAATAACCCTCTAGCTCCAGGCGCCTGCCTAACAGTGGTTAAGCCCTGCGAAAAAAAGGGATGGAATCCTGTTAGCGAGCGAAGCAACCCACCTGCCACATACTTTAAATACCCAGACATTCTTTTTGGCCTTATTTCGATTTGGAAATGGAAATAATACTAATGCCAAATTCAATTTCTGTGATAGACTCGAACTATAGAGGGTTTTAAATATTGTGAATGTCGAAGTCAACCCAAATTTATTTGTACAGTCATTTTTCCCACAAAACATTCCTTTAAATTTTCTTTGAGTTCCTTTGAGTTACCGTTCATCAATTGGGTGCCTCAATTATGCGAGGACACGCTTATTTTCTCTGCGGCTACGTTAGGTCCTTAGACCAACAATTCCAAAAGCCACTCTAGACCAGCTCGAAGCCGAAATTCAACATGATATTGCCTGATTAACGCCACACACGTTGGACCAAGTCATCAACAATTGGACCAACCGCTTGAAGCACTGCCAGATAAGTAGAGCCCGTGTGATACCACGCGGACAACTCCTAAGCTTGGAACCAGATGGTGGTAGTGGAAAAGCTGACTTAGGCACGAGTACGATAACTTTGGAACCAAAAATTGATAACTATGTTTTTTGGTGGGGTTAAAAACAAAAATTGTGTACTATATGGAGGGGGGGGGGGTGAGGGGGGGGGCGTGTCCATCTCTTCAGGAAGTGGAGGCAAATTAAGAAAAAAAAAATACTTAAAACGGAAAAAAAATTTCAAAAAGTATGGTAATACTTACTATGAAGTACTATACCGAATTTGAAAGCCAGAAATATAAACTAAATAATAATTCAAATATAAATCAAATTTTTGATGTCAATAGTTCTTGAAAAATCGAAATATGTCGAATATTTGATAAAAAGTGAAAAATTATCTTGTTATTAAAAATGATTACGATACAGAGTCCTCGGAATGCGATCAGCATTATTTGTACTCTCTTGAGAAAGTTTTCTTTTATGAAAGACTGTGAAATTCTGTGGAATATGAAACAGGAATTTTGGACTTTTGCTATAAACGTCTCTTTGGGTGGGTCACCTTGGCGTAGTCGTTAGTGCATCGACTTCTACACAGACAGTGCCAGGTTCGATACCAGAATTTGCCACCTCTTATAAGATTCACCTCTTTCGAGTCACTGACAATGCTCAAAGAGTATTCCTGTCTATAAAAAGCTTCTCAACTTCGCCGTTCGGAGTGAACTGTAGCATTAAATTGTAAGTCCCTTTCAATCGTGAAAGAACAATAGCACGCACCACACGAGTGGTTGCTGAGAAGCTAGGTCCAGGCCCGCCTCGGACTGTAGCGCCACCCATATTATTATTACTTATAAATTTGTACGTTTTGGGATAGATACGGGAATCCATATCCGACACTTTGGCTCTTGACAAATTCAGTACAGTTCAGTATCTTTTTTTTTTTATAATTTGCGCTTGCTCAAGGGATTGCTAATACCCTTATGTGTCCGGGGTCAAGACACAGCACGGGCCGAAGGTATAGAGGGAGAAAGGGAGAGGAGGTACCTGTGCACATTGGTCTTAAATATCTGCGGGTTGTAGTCTGTGGGAAATATTAGTTTGGGAAGAGCATTCCATATTCGTGCAGTGCGGCTGAAGAACGAGTCTCTGAATTTAACTGTGCGTCCGAAAGTAGGCTTAAGGGTATACTGATGGGCATTCCTGGCGAGACACTGGCGAGTATTGCGGGTGAATTCATGGAGAGGAGGAATGCAGTTGGCTAGCTCAGACTAATCCCAGACACATAAACGGTTCTATTAGATAAAAAATTCGAAAAGTTGAACGAATGTGTAAGGCAGCTTTCTCTGGAGTAGTCGTTTAAGAAACACATCTAAAAGAGTATGTTTTTATAACTTTATTGTTTATACGGTATATTTTAAAATTATTTTTACTGTTTTTTGTTTGTTTTATAAATAAAATTAAATGTTTTTTGTTTCGCTTTTTAATTTGGCTCTCAAAAAAGGATGAAACATTTGAAAAGTTGAACGGAGCATGTTTTATGTGTATTTGTTTGTTCTTACTGGACCTTTCAAATTTGACTAACGTCTATTGACTACGAACTATTTTATTAAGAGCTGTATACACGAACCACGAGTGTGTTGTATCCACGTTGCCGTTTCAGGGATATTATGCAAATTGGTGGCGATCGTGGCGTTGTGGGTCTGTGTGTCGACTCTTACCCTACACAATTGAACCCCGCTGCCTGGGTTGATTTCCGGTACGACTAATGTAAATTATATATTCTAATATAAATTTTCGCAGGCCCTCTTCTTTCGATGCACTGACAAGTAGTAGAGTTTTACTTGTGTGGTAAAAGCTTCTCAAAATGGACCGTTTGGGGTCAGCATAAAACTGAAAGTCTCGTCCACTCGTGAGAGAGCACACCACGAGTGGTTGGTGTACAAGCTAGACCCTAGACCTTTTAGTGTTCTAGCGCCACCCATATACCGGGGACCAGGGCAAATATGCCGCAAGTCAGCAGTCATTGTGACCCTGACTCAGCTCGGCGCTGTCAATTCGACATCAACTTCATCCATCTTATTCCAAACTAAAGCTAATCAATTCCCCCACACATTTCAATACAAAATTTTCTCCGTCACCGAAATATCTACTGACATGCCTTCAATGCGCAGACTCTGCAACTAGAACTGGGTCCGCTTCTACATCAGGAACTCGCTTCCTCCTTCATGACCCCACTCATAACCATCTCAATCAATTCACTCGCAATCCGTGATCACACTTTCAGGAATGTCCACCTCACCATCTCTGGATAACCTTCGGTTTCGTCGGGATATCGCATTTCCAATGAATCCGCCGCAAGTCCCAGCTATGCCCACATTCTAGACTTAATCACCCTCATTCAGCTAAATCAGTTACGTTTGATAATCCGTCGCTGATAATCTTTATCGCTGCGATAAATTAATTTACCCCAAAACCGAAGCGGCCCATAAACAAAACGCGCTCTTAAGCCCGGGAATGTGACAATAACGTTAACACTTAGCCCGCACCACAAAATTAATGACACCCCGTGCAAAGCAAACTTTCAACTATTTTCAGTACCCGTCCCATATGTCATTCTCCGTCATACATTATCGCTGAATTGGTTCGAAAAGCGGGCAAAAAAAAAACTAAAACCAGAGCACATCCAGCAAAAAACGATCCCGGTCCCACCATATAGCCATCACTTTAGGCCATTTGTGCATGAGGTGCAAACTCGTTCACGCCCGATCCCCTTTGCATCACAGAATCACCCTCCGGTGTCTGGCCAAACTAGTTTACCCAAAGATAGATGATTGCTCTCCGCACACCCAGCGTCCCGGCGCGACGCGTCGTGCATGTGTCTGAGAGTCCTGCCTGTCCTCCTGGACCGCTCCGAGGCACTGCGTCGAGTCCGAGAGCAGAAGATGACGACAGGGCAGTCGCGACCGGGACAAACCGACCGCAGAGCAACGCGCGGGTATCAGGAATTATTATTATTATTTAATGGGCACTCGCGCGACTCGCATATCAATCGATATTGGCTTATAAAGTGCGGCCATTGATTAATTTTATCGGCGAATTTTAAATGATTTATTAAGATCTGAGATAAATCATTTAGCGGCGATTGCTGGGGCGCGAGGCGAATGCAAAAAAGACCCGCGTGCTGATTACACCGCTGGATGCTGGACTGTGAATTGTGGCGGGACATGTGGACGGCGCGGCGGCGGTTTTATTTTTTGCTTACGAGACACCTCGCTTGTGTGACGACGTCACTTGCGGATAACGCAGTTGCAACCGTCGTTGCGACGGCAGCGGTGGCGACTTTTTTTGGCCGCGTAATTGGGTGCAGGGTGGTTTTTGTGTGCAGTTGACAATTACGAGGTCGCCACAAATGGAAACTGCCTGCGATTGGACGCTGCTGTTATGATTATTTCATTCATTTGGAGCTGTGACTCGGACTCCTGTTATGGGACTCGAAGGTTTCAATTAAATTCACACTTTGAGCCAGTGGCGCTTTGACTGCGTAATGGGCGTAGATCAGACGTGTCTGTGCGACTTGTAGGCGTTCGCGAATTGTTGGCGAACATGTGAGCTATTAGGCAATTAGCTCGTGAATGATTTTTGGTTTTTGCGCGACCACGGAAAAGAGACTGGTCACTGTGTGGACTTGATGTTATTGCATAACGAGCTAAGCAAGCTCGGCGGCCTGCTGAACACAACATCTTCTTGAGTGACGCATTGGTCAAGCTTGGAGTTTGACAAAACGAAGAAAAAACGAAGGTCTTTTTCGATTCCTCTGAAAATAGACGTCGTATGAATCGAAGTCACCGTGTGTGAGAGTAGTGATTTCCTCGACCCTTTTGCCTGATCTGTACACGATCAAGTCATCGGCATACGCAATTGCATGAGCAAGAGAACTTAACAGATCGCTGAAGTAAATGTTGAACAGGATCGGGGAATTAACGGCACCCTGTTGGAGACCATTTTTTACTTCATACATGCCTGTGGAGTTCACGTTGCCTTTCTTGACAACGAATCGTCTACCGGTAAGCATGTTACACAGTAGGTACAGTAGTGGTTTGCTAATGCCTAGCCTATCGAGCTTGTAGAAAAGACCTTCTAGTCATACGGTGTCAAAGGCCTATACAACCTATCCATTGCAATAAAAGTGTGCAACCACGAAGGGATTAAGCTGCTGCCAAGCTGAAAACTTACTACAGTGAAACTTCTCTTTGCAGACACCGCTCTATAAGGGACACCTCACCTCCATATGCGGACAATTCCCCAAGTCAGCACGGACACCCCTATATAATGGACGTTTATGATGGTCCCGCTACTGTCCGCTGTAGAGAAGTGCCACTGAACTTACATCGAGTACATTAATGGCAAAGGAAAGCTCTTCCACATAAGTAACGTTATCCGTTAGCAATAAGGTGGTTTAGTTATTATTTATATGTTATTCCTATGAAGGACACTCTTCACCGCCTCAGTGGCTCTGCGGATTTAATACAGTAAACTCCCTCTTAATGGACACCCTCTTAAGTGGACGAATTTCTTAAGCGGACAACATGTACTGTAATATTTGGGCGGTAAAAATGATTTTTGTCAAAGGTTTACGTGGTCATGTGAAATCATTGCATTTAAAATTTTTTGTTCTTGCCGTTTGAAGTTAGTAAGTTTTTACTCACTTTTCGGACTGAGTATGTAGTTAGGACGAACGTTCGTGATACGTGGTCATGTGTAGCTAAATTTGTGACACCAGAGCACCTACATAAGCGATCGACATCAAATCGCTAAGCATGGATCATCACACCTCCATCTTCAGTCGGACAGCTGAGGCTGTCTCATCAAACATCATTCAGTTCAGATTTAGCTGGAGAACGCTGTCAAGAGCCCATGATGAAATTTCCTGCCCGCTGCCATACAAGATTACCGCAGCCTCATGTCCTCCCTAAAGCTGTGAAAATTCGTTCCACACCCGCACCGCGGGCCATAAATTAGCTTCAAGTGAACTCGAAACAAAACGAACGCAGCCGCAGTGGCTCTCATAATTTACCAACGCTTTGCCTTCGGTCAACCGTGGAGCACTTTGCAACCGAAAATAAGTCTCTTCTAAGCCTCACCACCCGCGCACACAGTACGACGCCCCCGAACACAGGCGCACATACTCGAATCCATTTGGCGCCACTTCATTCATTTCCACCTCAGTCGAAAGTTTATTGCTGACACCAATCAACTCTGAACCGTCGACTGTCGTAGATCTAGACACCGTGTTCCGTGTCCCTTATATGTCCCCCTCCTCCCAGGTACCACTGTACCACCGTACCACCACGACACCATCTA
Organism: Eristalis intricaria; assembly: GCA_964034865.1. Lineage (NCBI taxonomy): Eukaryota > Metazoa > Arthropoda > Insecta > Diptera > Syrphidae > Eristalis > Eristalis intricaria. Next base: position 56,601,472 of record OZ035874.1, read on the forward strand.
AGCCTAATATCGAAATTTATCACCATTGCCTGGCCGAACCCATACACGTACCTCCGCGCGTCTCGATTACATTGCGGGCCGCAAGTAGGGATAAGCCAAGTCGAGTCGCGCGATTGTCGCCCTTTTTTTCGAGCGCGTTTCTTGGCAAAGTCCTACGCACAATTGTCTTTGCGCAGCAGCCAAAGGATGGGGGAATGGTCGGCTTTTTAATTTGGCGCACTCGGTGCACGAGCGGTGGAGCGAAGGAGCGAAGGAGCCTTTGTTTGGATCTCCGTACTGCCGTCATCATATTGTCTCGCACTTTAATTTCATTTTATGGCCTTTTCACGTTCTTCAGCATCCAGTACGTCACAGCACAATACACCGCAACCACCAGCAACAGCAACAACAACAACGGCGAAAAAGTAATTTAAGTATCCAAAGATCTGTGGCGATTTTTCTCCACCCACCAGCGCAGACACGATGCCATTCCGGCTCGTTCGGAGGGCTCCATTGTGGACGTGTTGGCGTCGCGACGCTGCCTTGCAACTAGGAATCCAAACTGGGCCATCAATCTGGCAGACAATACCTACTTACGGTCGGATACACATTTCGCCACGACAGCCGAACTTTCGCCCTGACTGCGACGGCTGTGACGATGAACGGGAACGAGACAAGTTTCTGACAAGTTACGAGGATAAATCAAAACAAGGCGAACGGCACGCGCCTGCCACCACCCCATGGGTTAATGTATTCCGGAAGACGGAAGTACAGGCACGGGGAGAGAGTGCGTGTACCACTTCAAGGATGCAGCGCTGTTGGTATCTTTCGATTTCAACCGGAAGGACGAGCGCACTTGCACGCATGCGACTGGCAGATCGTTACGAATCGGCAACAATGTGTCACGTGACGATGAGATATCGATGATGGCGATGTCCCATGGTGACGATAGTGCGCATCTTCCGCCCCTCGGATGAGGGTCATTAAGTACACGGATGCATATGCTTTCATAGCCATTCGCTGGGTGAGCATATTGTGCACGTTTAACAATTAATTCTCAAGCATCCCACCCTGCGGCACACTTATCGCTTAAAGTGGATGAGTGCGGGTTGTACGACCTTCCAACCCCAGTTGTCTGGTCGTAATGGTCATGGGAAGGGATCATCCACGCATTTGCAGTGCACAGGTTCAAGGGATGGCGCAGAACTGAATGTTCTCACGGGTGGATGGTTGGCTACGGTAGCGATAAGTGCTTTCGGCCACTGAAGGGTGGGAATTGTGGTTTGGATACGACACAGTGTAAATAGTGAATGCGTCTGCTTTGCGCAGACTTCGAGTGCGCTGTCAATGGCATATTTGGTTGGAAACATTCGAAAGGCGTTTCAACGGAAATTCAATTAAAGTGTTTGATTAATTGAAGTGGAACACGGCATGACGAATCTATTTGATCTGATGAGGAGAAGACAATATTGCTTCCCAAAGTAAACTGTCAGTTCAGCAGATACTGATGATAGTATTCATCATGGAAGGAGGAGGGTGATCTACCATGGCGTGGTGCTTAATTTCGCCGTGAAGTGCTTGCTAAGAGGTTGTCGCACGCTATCTCTTGCCAATCTTATTTTGGAACTAACTGCTTTTAGTATATTTTCCAAAACATTTTTTTTCTTGCGAGGGTAGCTGAAAGTCGTCGAAAGACACTATGGGGACCGTACCCACATAGCGAAAGGAATTTTTACCCAGTATATAAATTAAGTTTTCCTATTAAGAAAACTTCAAAAAAATATTTTTTGAGGCTTCGCCTCTTTATTCAACCGATTCGTTTAGAAGTTACTTAAAAAACTAAACACAAAATGTTCTTAAAACTAACTTAACACCTATGCGGCGGAAATGTGGGAACAAAGGAAAGATAGGAGAGTGAAATTGAAGATCTTTGTTTGTCTCTCCAGACGCAAAGTCAGCGAAATACACTGGGAGCGTGTTGGATCTTCTATTTGAAATGTGGGAAAGTGTCGGATGCTTGATGCTAGGAATGTAGAATGGTGTCAGGTGTTTTCCACTGTTGTACTGGTGGAAGCAATCTTGTTAGGAATGTGGGATATTATGATGTGTTAACAATGTTGTTCGTTAACTTATACACCTCCCTTCAATTAAAATATATTTCGACTACAACTAAGTTTTACATTTATCCAGCAGTTTTGCTTTCTTGGTTTAGACGAATTTGGCAAGAGATTCTCCATTGAGAGTTCTTGCTAACACCGCAGCTAAGCGCGTGTTGAATTCATCGCGCTAGTTCAAGGGGCTTAGGACTTTGAAGACGGCGAAAAGAGTTTCTTTCGTCGAGAATTGGAAGGACAGCAGAGCTTATGTGCTCTTCCAGGCGACGCTTATGCTTACGAGCAAAATTCGTAACTTCATCTTGAACTGATAAAATTCCAAGATCTCTGTGGATATCTTTGTTTCGTTTAAACCAGGGTGCGTTGACGATGGCCCTTAGCACTTTATTTTGAAAAGTTTGTAGTTTTTGGTACAACCCCATAGTTGTATACCATACGTCCAGACGGGTTTTAGCACGTGCTTGTATATAAGCAATTTGTTGACAGTACTTAGCTGGGAATATTTTCCAATAAGCTTGTTCATGTCTTTGTATCTTAATTGGAGCTCCTCACGTTCCTTTTTGACGTGCTCCTTCCATTTAAGCTTTACATCGAGAGTCATTCCGAGGTATTTCGCTTCATTGCCGAAGGGTATTTGAACATTATTTATAAAAACGGGCAAGTTATTCACGATAAAAATTTAAAATGAACGGATTTAGCTTCGTTAAGCTCTATTCGCTGAGTGTTCGTCCATTCGTGTATCCGGTCTAAAGCTCATTACAATTTTCTAGTTGATTCTTCGAGCGTTACCAAAATGGCGGTGTCGTCAGAAAATGTGCCTAGCATTGTGCCTACGTCCTGAGGTATATCGCTGCTATACAATAAGTAAAGGAGGGGACCAAGAACACTTCCTTGTGGTACTCCATCTTGTATAGATTTAAATAGGGAGTATAATAATAATAATAATAATATGGGTAGGAATTCTAGACAGGAATATTCTTTGAGCATTGTCAGTGACTTGAAAAGGTGGTAATTTCGGGTATCGAACCTGTCACCATCTGCGAAGGAGTCGACGCACTTACCCACTACGCCACGGCTTTTTTTTAGGGAGTATTCTCTCCCATATTTCACATGGAAGATTCTATCCGATAGATAGTTCGATAAAATTGTGCAAATTTTTCAAAACATGTACAGAAGTCAAAGGAGATATATCGTACTTCAGAATATTCATGAAAAGCGTCGCTTGCCAGGAATGGGTGCATAGAGTGCGTGCCTCTTTCAGGATTCTTAAAGGCTTTTACGTGGGTTGTTGTTTTTTTTTAAATCTGAACACAGTTTAACTAAGCTCGTTATTCATGAGCATCCTGCCGAGTTGGACGGGCTTTGGTTGTTTCCCGATTGCAATTCTCAGCCGTCTCCGAGTGGTGGATATAAGAAAGGCCTTCTTTACTCTAATGAACACTGATTGTTGTCAGGGACCGAGAGAGAGACATCGCCGTGAATATGGTAGTTTTTATTTTTTTATATCTTCTTCTATATATATTTCGAGATACGCAACACCGAATTTTATGATTTTCATTTTGCCGGAAAGGTATTCTTTTGTAGCAGGTTAGTATGTAAAATAACTCTCCAGGCAAAAGTAGGAGTTGCAAAAATTGAGTTAAAAGTCGATATGTCGCTTCTCGTATACCAAATACACGCCAATCAGTTTGAGATAGAATCTGATTAAGGCTACAATGACGTACTATGAGTAGGAAATATAAAGGGGAGGACATTTTAATTCCCAGAATTCCAATGATTGCATCTGATTCGTCATTTGATTTTAAACGTCTTTAATATCACTTTTGTCATGGCTTTAGATTCATTGCAAGGTCAGTCTTTGAAAATTTCCTGTATAGATTTAGAATATCCGCTCTTTTCTCATGGTCAACTGAATGTTGGGTGTTCTGCAGTAGGGAAACCAACCGGGCTTATTATTTACGTAAAAGATAAGTAATAGTAATAGTTTTAGAATAAATTGTTAAATATTTTAAAAGTGAGTTTTATTCAGAAATTTCTTTCTGCTCTCTTCAGTCTCAACAGTTCTCAAGCCTGGCGAATTGAAAGACTTTTACGCCTATTAAGGCCGCTTTCACACTCGCTAAAATACGTCGGCGATTTTTTCAAATTCCTCTTTGTGATCTCAAGCCACTTTCACACAGGAAATCTTTCCGTCTCTGCAATTGAGATCTCAATTCTGAACTTTTTCTGTTTCCTACCCTCTCTCACACATGCATCATCTCTTTCTCACTCTGTACAGCATGCTTCCAATACCCAACATTGAAAACATAAGAATAAAGCAACTCAAAGAAAAAACGAAGAGAGATAAGAGAGAATAGAAATTCCAAAAGTAAGCCCCGAGCACAACAGACACGGGCTACCCCTAGCGTTGCATACAAGATGGAAAAATCGCCGACAAAAGTTTCCTGTGTGTACGCGGCCTAACCCTCAGTCAGACACCCGGAGTTACGAGTTGGGAGCGACTCGCACAATAAATAAAACACTAAACATTGTATTTGAAGAAATTAACATTTTTATTCATTTGATAAAAAGCAAAAACTTAATAAAAGAAGAACCATCCGAGTTCTTCGGTGGTCTAAGATCAACTACCCATTCCATCCACTACACAACAACAACACAATATAGGAACAGGAGGAGACAAAAGAGGTAAAAGGACGCTCATACAAACGAGTAAACAAATGAAGGGTGTGACTAATTTGGAAAAGACGCTAAGACGCTAAGGCAAATGAGAGGTGAAACATAATTGGAAAGAATGTTGCCAGCACATGTTTCCAAAGTTGGGACGTGTTGCGAGACGTAACTCCGGGTCGGGCCAGGAACATTTAATTTTTAAGTGTGTCTTACTGATATTTCATATGCAGCTATCGAATTGAAATTCCAACCCAAAAAACCCCATTCTAATGAATTCCTAGAAGAGGGCAAGAAAAACGACACTTTCGGACGGCCACATGGTGTCTGGCTAGACCCCATTATATTTTGTGTGTAAATAAATGGAATTTCGTGTATCTTGCGGATTCTACTTATTTTGAACGGAATTAGGCTAATATTACTTTCGTTATCATAAGCGAAACAATTCGGTATGCAAGAGATGCAGCACAAAAATGAAATGAATAAAATACCGAATCACTACCAAGAATGTGGAATGACTTGACGAGAACTGAATGTAATGCATTTGGTTGAGTTATTATTGGTCGCTGGTTCATCACACAAGAGATTCTTAAAAAGTGGCACGTATCTGCGTACATCATGTAAATTGGTAAGGGTCTGACCAGGCATATGTCCGTTAGAAGGTTTTAAAATAAGTGTACGACCGAGGGTTAACTAAACTGCATTTTTTTAAATTTTCTAAACAAAGCTGGCATCGGTACACAATACATATTCGCTTATCTTAGGGTATTTACCTAAGTTACCCTTATTGTTTTTATTATTATATTTCATCCTACGCTGATTTTGTGTTTAAAATGTGATTATTAGAAGTAATAAAGGACATACAATTAAAATCCATTAAATGATCCTTTAACATTTGTGCATCACGAAAACATTTTTGCGACGACATGGTCGTAAACGTGAACAGTGGACTTTCGGGAAATTGGACCAATTTCAACCAACGGTGGCAAAATTAAAGATAACGAATGAAGTTCTACTTATAGGCCAACCAATGAAGTCGTAAGTTGTATTCTGCGTCGGAGAATCTACTTATAAAAAAATAAGATCATTTGCTGACACCATTTACACCTAGACCACCTACACCACAAATGAAGCCAACAGATTGAAGACATGATTTCTGTAAAGGATCTAATAAAAATGTTGGGGTGTATTCCAGTAGGCCTTGATTCAAAAGACGAAGTATCCGGTTGTAAAAAGCAAACTGTCCACTCTAAAGAAAAGCGTGGAGTGCAAAGACATTTTGTGAGAAATATTGCTACCATTATTTGTCCCAATTGCCCTTTAATGGAGGCCTTCAATATTTGTTAAATGCAACCATAATGAACATAAGGTGACTTAAATCAACATAAGGTGACTTAAATCAACATAAGTGATCGAATGTATACACAGAAATAGTACACTGTGGTCTTAACGAGTTTCGTTTAGTTTCAAAGGTAGAATTTGCCCTAGACCACCCGATTTATCTCGCTGCATATGGCGTAACCGTCTGAAGTGGACATGGGTCTTAGCTAATCAACAGGAGACCAAGCAGTTTGCTAAGGCTTGTCACTGATTGGTCAACAATTAATTCGAGATCAAAAGACGACTGGATGGCGCAGTTGGTAGAGTGCCTGCCCCTGGTTAGCGAGGTCCCCGGTTCGAATCCCAGTGGAAGCTTTTATCTGGTTTTCAAATCTCGTTCAGTCACCATTTTCCGGAGGGATCAAATGAGTCTTCGACTTTGAACCCGTGGGACAACGCAACAGAGGACGCCCGCGTTTAAGGTGGCGCACCCAGGTGGAGAAGGACCTCATCCAACTTGGCGTGCGACACTGGAGACAGCTAGCCAGAGACCGTGCTAGTTGGAGAGGCTTGTTGGTTGAGGCCATATAAAGAAGATCAAATTAACGGCACTATCACTGGAGTAGTCGATCAGTCGTAGTAGTCTGACTGTGCGTATCACAACGAACCAACATGGTCTAGGCGTGCTGATGAATGTACTAGCAGGCCCCCTACCTAATCTAACCTAACCTAATCCGAGATCACATGTGCTCTGTCATGACTCATGGGATGCCATTATTAGGTCCCTGGATTTAATTAGATATTTCACACTCTGGATATGCATAACCTCACGACACCACATCATACGAAGACTGGACATCATCTAGACGGGGTCTCTTTGGGAAAATAACTCCTGTTGTAGTTTTAGAGATGAAGGAATGGAGGGAACAACTAAGCACACTTAATCGCGACCTAAAAACATCCATCCACTCAACTCACCAATTGTTTAGTCGCAAGCTCCATTTGAATTTCATTTGAATTTAAGAGAAGATTTGAGCCACGTGCATTGCCAGAGTCCACTCATACTCACGAATACTGTACTCTACCATAGTCACCCGTTTCAATTGGCAAGAAGAAGAAACAATTTCCATAATTGCCTAGTCAGCTTCATAAGTTCGAGGGGAATGCCACACTTTCAATGTCGAACCACTTTGCAAGTTGTCACCTTGCTGATGGGCCGTTGGCGTTCCTTGCCCTGATTGTAAAATTAGCAAAATAATAACCGCATCGAAGTGACCACCTCGACTCACAAGTCCATTGACCACGTTCCAGTGCTTAAAAATAAACGAACCCCACCTGCTATTCAGTGCTTCCACAAAGGATCCACTTTATTTATGCACAGACACACACGTACGAGAATACGGAATTATTATTAAATCTGGATCGACAAATTAAGGCGAGCAACGAAACAAGTCCTATCCGATTTAGCAGAAGTAATTACCGATTCCCTTATACAGATCCAAAGTGGCCCCAGTCCATTCGACTGCGTTCGGCTATCCGCACCCTCCACACACCCCCTCACGGTGCCCAGGTGATGACTTATCACCGCAAAACAATCTCGCTCAACAGGTGAATATAACGAACGTGAAAACTCCTCCGGCTACTGCTATCTGTCTGTCTGTCTACTGCTTACCTGCCTGACTGCCTGAGTCGGCTGGCTGTGGTATGGTGTGTGCCTGCCTGCCTGGCTCGCTGCCTGGTTGCCAGCATCAAGTCTCCTTCTCGTTCGCGTTCGCGTTCTCGTTCTGATTGTTATTCCTATTTATGGCCAGTTAAGCATTCTATCCTGAGCATCCCCGCACAGAATACCTGTCGCAACCGAATCTGCATACCGAACGATTCTCGGGGCAGGAGCAAAAAATAAGAAGCCGTAGTAATCACAGCAACAACAAAAGACCCATCGACTACGTCGAACCATATTCGCAGCGGCAGAATAAGCAGCCTGGCCTGCCCGCCTGGGAAAGACCTTGATCTTCAGAGCAACCTGGTCAAGATCACATGAGGAATATGCATACCAGCCAATTCTGCGGGACCAAGCGAAACGAGAATCTCGGCGAATTATTTTATGCAAAACAGGATGAGGGATACAGGTTGCTCAACTCGTTGTTACACGCCGCAGATGACATTGTTTGGGCAGAAATTTCGTTGCTCCCGATGTGGGCTGCGGCCAAATTAGTGGATTTACATGTCTAACAATGCTCGGACCATTGCCAATAGTGTGCACACACGGCTAGGGAGGTAGTCGCATAGGCGGGCACCTGGACGCGCTGCGGCAGTGTGTGGTAACGAAGGGCACGCTGCCAGCTCTTGTGCTCTGTGGCCTGCTCTGAGTGTTTGTCCAACAAAGGGCTGGCTTAGGATGGGTTTTGCATAATGCATGGATTTTTTGATTCTTAAGGAACTGGCTGCCTTAAAATGTAAATTAAATTAAGGCCTTTCCGTCAAGATCGCTGGCGAGCTGGCCATCGCCATATACGCACAACAAAGGAGCGCAGGCAAATGAGCGAATTTGCATCCATCATCAGATAACGTGCCGGTGATATCCTTATCGGTTGGGGATGGGGTCAAGAACATGATAACGGACGTAATTGGATCGTGATGGGTCGTGTGATGTCTGCAGTCTGACAGTGGACAAGTTGGAAGCTGCTTGAGATGTTGGGCCTCCACGACCATGACAGGAGCGATGTTCCGGGCGAGTAGATAATGAGGTTTAGAGAAACAGAAAATGCTTCTGTTTTGGAGTTCTATGGATTCCCAGGAAAAGTTTCTGAATTGGTGATCTCCGTTTGGTTGTATCTGCGCTAGCAATCTGTTAACGTCCTTTTTCCGTGTGCAATTATTCTGTGACCATTCGAATTTGTTTGTGTTGAAGCAGCCCTTAACCCCACCGGATCGGCAACTGCAATGACCTGCGCGTTGGCCAACATAGTAACCCGATAAGTGTATTTTTGTCTGCGCTTGGGGTTTGGAAAAGATAGATCTTCTTTTGTACACAGTCGATTTAAATTTAAATCTTCTCGCTTTATAAGATCACCTGTAATAAGGTTTATAGATACCACTACTTTTGCACTTCAGTGGCTGTTGGGTTCTGCAGCAGTACTGTAGTCCATTTTACCACTTATTGTTCTTGGCCAAAATTTAAGATTGGGCGGTAGGTATACCTTCTACGGAAGGTGTAGACTGTTCGATGCTAGGCAGTCAGGGAAGTCCAACAATGACGAAAATCTTTACACTTCGGCAGATCCTGCAAAAGACCCAAGAAGGTCCACCACCTATTCCTCGAATTCAAGGCCGCAAGTGCCAGCATGCATATAAACGAGCTATACAACTTCTAGTTGTGACATTCCTACTAAACTTGTCAGGCTGTGTAGGATGACCGTGCATAACTCTCGTTGCTCCATCAAGGTCGTTACCGAACTCAAGAGACCTTCAATGAAAAACAAGGGTTTAGACAAGGCGACGGGCTGTCATGTGACTTAACTTTTGCTAGAGAAGATCGTGCAAGAAGTACACGCCATCACTAAAGACACAATATTCTAGAAGTCCGTACAACTGTTAGCAGCCAGAGCACAACTATCCGTCAATCAGACTCGGCTCCGTAATAAATAGTACGACCAACATGAGTACCGATATCAAACGCAGTGTTACTCTTGCCAACCGCTGTTTCTATGGACTCAAGAGGCTTTTCATAAATACAGCCATCTCTCGAAGGACAAGAAGTATATGCAACTTAAGAATCACTAAAAGGCAGAAAATTAGTGCAGTGACATGCCTCAGTCTCACCAAAGTTTCCTCACATTCTATTCGAAGGGATGTACCCTCTTACTGGTGTGCTTTTTGATTAATGATGATATCCGGAGAAGTGGAACAGAGAGTGGAAATGGATGTTCTATTCCTTGTCACGCAGTGTTTCTTTGCATGAGTTAATCCTGAGACTTGTATTACTCGTCAGAAGATTGAAATGTTGTCGGACATTGTATGTTTGTTTATCAAATACCATTAGAGAAGGCTTACATTTGCAAACACTACCAATAAGGTTGTCTGGCGTGGTTAGTGACTAGGCTAGGTGCTTGGACTCTTATGCTCTGGGTTCAATCCCCCGCACGAGCAACTCTCATATTTCACGGCTCAGTGGCGTGCTGCGCCATCTCTGTTATTATTATTACTATTTCTAAAAGGTATGAACTTGTTCAGGTTGTGAACTGCTAACAAGTTCAGATTCCCCACTCTCAATTTGTTATGGGATGTGACTTAAAGTGAACAAGAGCCCACTAGACAAAGTACTAGTAAGAGTTATGCAATCGACGTACTAGATTATATGCCAAACTTACAAGGTTCGATCCAGCTGACACATACTTTCAGTTTCATGGCACCAACATCTTAGAGTTGCCTGTCGAATTCATCGTCACTCGTCACTCACTAATATGAAATACCCGAGAGACTCCAAAACGAGATGTATCCCGGACTGTACAAAGTCTTGAAGAAAGATGTCTTAACTCTGCACACGTGCTGTTGTATGCTACTCTAGCTAATTGGCTAATTAGCTTGTTACATCAGCCGATAATAATAAGCGGAGCGACAATCCAGGGCGGACCTGGGCCTAGCTTCTACAGAACCAACTCCTGTTGTGCGTGTGACCCAGAGTCTTATTCCGATTCCGACGAGGGAAGCTTAAGAAGCTTTTTTCTAGACAGGAATACTCTTTAAGTATTGTCAGTGACTCGAGAAAGGTGAAGGCGTAATTTATGAAAGATGGCAAATTAGGTGATCGAACATGGCACATTTTGCATAAGAATCGAAGCACCAATCCCGTACGCGACGGCGCAATATGGGTCCCCAATAATGCTTATCATCTTAAAAAAGATCAAAAGATTATTAGCTTTTAATTTCAAATTTATTGTCTTCCGTTATACCAAATGAATATAATAATAATATAATATTGGTGGCGCGACAATCCGAGGTGGACCTGGGCCAAGCTTCTCAGCAACCACACGTGCTATGCGTGCTGTTGTTCTTTCACGAGTGGATGGGACCTACAGTTTAATGCCGACTCCGAACGGCGAAGTTGAGAAGCTTTTTAGTTTATCTTAGTTTGTTTATTGTGGCAGTAATTTTACAATGGTTATACATTACATTCTTTGATTACAGGGACTCGGTGTTATTACCTTACTACTAAAATATTAATATAAGTTCTTAAATAATATATCACAGAAGTAATTTGAAGGAAAAGCCACTAAGAACCTTAATTAAATGTGCGTGTGACCTACAGTTTTATGCTGATTCCGACGAGGCAAGTTTGAGCATTGTCAGTGACTCGAAAGAGGTGGATGCCGCGAATTATGAAAGTTGATAGAATGGGGATTCGAACCTGAAACCCTCTGCGTAGGTGTCGACGCAGAATATGCCTAAGGGTTTTAGGAGAAATTAGAAATTAAATAGTTGTGGGAAGTTAATTTTTAACATCGTCATTCTCTATAACTGCGAGTGTACTGCATGCGTATTATATATTTTTGAAATGCTTATGGAGTTTGGTTTCTAATTTAAAATCTTATTCGGCATGTTCATTTCATCCATAGAGAAACAAAAATTGTTTTCTTAAGATATATAGACAGGCAGATATTTATTTCGTTATAAAATGTTTACATTGATTTTAGCTTTCGCACAGTTTCTAATACAGAGATTTGATATATCATATATCTTACTTGTGAAAGAAGTGTTAACATTATTGTGAAATCTATAAAAATAAGTATGATTTGGAACAAACTAATTTGAAGGAAAATACGACGAATGACCTTCAATAGAAGAGAGGAAAAAATAATGTGATAATAGATATGTACAACTATATGTGTAGTATGTCAATGAACATAAGTAAATTAAAGTTTGATACCAGTAGATATATAAATAATTATATCACAATATAGACGTTACTACTAAGTAAATAAATAAATAAATAAACAATTAGTTAAATGAAAAAAATAAAGAAATACATAAATAAATAAGTAAGTAAATAAATAAATAGAGGGTGTCAGGTTCGATACCCGAATCTACCACCTTTCATATTTCACGGCTCCGCCTCTTTCGAGTCAGTGACAATACTCAAAGAGTATTTCCTGTCTAGACAAAGCTTCTCAAACTTTGCCGTTCGTGGTCGGCATTAAACTGTAGGTCCCTTCCACTCTTGAAAGAAGAATAGCACGCACAACACGAGTGGTTGCTGAGAAGCTAGGCCCAGGTCCGCCTCGGACTGTAGCGCCACCCATGTATTATTATATATAAATAAATAAATAAATAGATAAATAAAGGACCAAAAAACTAACAATATTGTTGTTTAACAAATAAAACGTGTAGATAACTAAATATAAACATGTAATAATATTTATTCATCTCGGGCAATCTGGACCACCCCCACAGCGGTCTTGGAGGTGCTACTGGATCTTATTCTAATCGACATCTATACACAGATGACTGCCGCCAATGGCCCCCTTCATTGGTATCTCACAATCCAACAACTGGTGCTCAAGCCCCTATGGTCATGCATGAATTCTTGATAGACTTCACTTCGAACAAATAGAAAGCGAGTACTCTCTCCCACCTAAATACCCCAACAAGGGAGGAGTGGATCTCAAATGAACCCATCACGGACTCGAGTTCCATCCATGTTTATACGGACGGGTGAAAGATGGAGAGAGGAACAGACGTGGGCATCTTCTCCGAATTGTTAAATAAGCACTGCTCTAACAGACGACCTGATTACGGCAGCGTTTTTCAAGCGGAGGTCCTTGCGGTCAAAGAAGCGGCCAAATTGATATCATTGTTGGAAATACCAGCAGCTTTTTAATTGACAAGCGGCCATTAAAGCAATTTCGGCTATCGAAATCAAGTCGAAGCTAGTCGCAAGCTGTCGCGAAGAGCTCAAGGTTTTTGGCACACAGCATTCGATCACTTTGTGCTGGGTCCCAAGTCACAGGGACATAACCGGTAACGAGGTATCAGATGAACTTGCCAGGAAAGGGGCCAAATCCGACCCATCCCAGGCAACCCCGCGGCTTTCCTCACCTCTGTCTGAAATCAAGAAAAAGGTGGACAGGAGAATCATGGAGCTAGCTAATGAAAGGTGGAGTTCCATCCCCACATGTGAGACCACTCGCACGATATGGCCTAGGTTCAACAGCACTAAGACCAATTCCCTCCTCCAATGTAGCAGGAAACTGCTGAGGATGATGGTCGGATAATCATCTGAAGTATCATAAACACAAAATGGGACTTACCCATCACACCATTTGCGGAGGCTGCGGTAACGAGGAGGAGATTGAGGATACATCCCGCTATCTTTGTCAAGGCCGCAGTCTATGCAAACTGAGACGAAGGACCCTGGGAGAATTTTTCTTCCATGACCTCCATGACATATGAGATATCCTAAAATCTCTTTACAGGTTTATTACGATCTCTGGATGGCTGGATGGAGGAAGAAGATAGCCAACACCCTTTGAAGACAGGAGGTTTTTATCATCATCCGGCGAGTGAGACGATAGGAAGAATTTTTTTTTAGGGTAGTGGGTTGACGCGGCACACTGCGGTCCTGTGCCGCGTCAACCCACTACCCTAACCTAAACTAGTTCATTGACTAGTGGATTGTCAGCAAAAACACATGAGTAATTAAACTTATCTGTCAGTTTAAATATTCTTTTAAAGATCAGCTTAACACCCGCTCTTCTTTGAACTTTTAAGGTGGAATAATCCCGTGGTAGGTCTAACATCATTTTTAAAACTTTGTTTTGGGCTATTCGCAATCTTTTAATGTGACACTGTGCGGATTTTCCCCATACTGGGCAACCTTAAAGTATTATGGCTTGAAATATAGCCTTAAGTTTGATTGCTTTGTTGCAGGAAGACAAAAAGATCTTCTATTAATAAAGACTTTGGTTGATGTGCTAATGAAAAGTTAATTTGATATCAGGTACCTAACGGAGTTCTTCTACTCAACGTTGAATCCATTCACCCGAAAGCTGTTTTCTTAAATGCCTTAAAATGTTCGGTTGTTTAATGTTTACATAAGCTACCTACCACCTCCGACGAGGAACTCGTGGCGTGTGTGCAGAAGAAACATGCAACTTACGAGGTGTACCAAAAGGCGCTGCAACGAAAAACTAGGGCAGCGCAGGAGAGCAGGAGCTTCTACGACTGAAGAAAAGGTCTCTCGCAACCTCCCAGCTCAAGGATATCGAAGAGTCTAGGGACAAACACAAAATACGGGCCTTCTACAAAAAAAGCCAAAAGCCTTCCTGCTGGCTTTAAGAAAGGCACCTAGACTCTTCGAAACTGTGAGGGTAACTTGGCTATTGACCCGCAGGGAATAGTGGATGGGTTTAAGCATCACTTCCAACAGCTGCTTAATGGGCTTGACCAGGAGAGAGTGATAGGGAATCAAGAAATCCCAACTCCAGTCGATGAAGTAGTCCTCCCACCTAGCTTTGAAGAAGTCGGCACAGCCATTAAAATGCTGAAGAACAACATAGCCGCAGGCTCAGATGGCTTACCATCAGAGCTATTCAAGGCCGGTGGCGGAGCATGCTCTAGATCGTCTGTAGAATTTGGGAGAACGAAAGCATAGCCGACTATTGGAATATCAGCATCATATACGCCATCCACAAAAAGGGCGATCCTACCTCTCTCTCTACAACATCCTGCTCCTGCTATATCCCTACTCAACGTCGCCTACAAGATCCTGTCCAGCATACTGTGTGAACGTCTTAAGCCGAGCCGAGCTTTTTAAATTGATATGCACCAAATCTTTATCGATTTTAAAGCCGCATACGACAGCATTCATCGCAAGGAGTTATTTGGTGCGATGCCCGAATACGGGATCCCGGGAAAAGTGATCCGGTTGTGTCGCACTACGCGCGATTCACCGTACAGTTCGGCTCGAGGATTTCCGAGCCGTTTCAGACCTGCACCGGATTTCGGCAAGGAGATGCGCTGTCGTGTGATTTCTTCAATTTGGTACTGGAGAAGATAGAGTGGCGGGCAGCTGTAAGCACGGAAGGCCCTATCTTCTACAAATCAGTCCAACTGCTGGGATATGCAGACGACATCGACAGCGTGCCGTAGTGGAAGCATTTACGGCAATTGAAGAAGAGGCGAAACAAGCTGTTCTTAAGGTCAACGAGGGTGAAACTAAGTATATACTGTCGACCAAAAAACGATCTGTCACACATCACCTAGGATAAAATATCACAAATATCAAATAAAATAATCAATTTGGTACTGGAGAAGATAGTGCGGCGGGCAGCTGTAAACACGGAAGGCACTATCTTCTACAAGTCAGTCCAACTGCTGGGACATGCAGACTACATCGACATCGTCGCGTGTTCCCAGCGTGCCGTAGTGGAAGCATTTACGGCAATTGAAGAAGAGGCGAAGCAAGCTGGTCTTAAGGTCAACGAGAGTGAAACTAAGTATATACTGTCGACCAAAAAACGATCTGTCACACACCAACTAGGACAAAATATCACAATCGACAGCTACAATTTCGAGGTAGTAAAGGAGTTTGTCTACCTCGGGGCAAACGCTAACTCCACAAAAGACATCGCTGTGGAGATCCGACGTAGTACCGCCTTTGGCAACCGTTGTTACTTCCGTTTGTCAAAACTCCTGACTCGAAGGACTAATATCATGCTCTACAAAACCCTTATTTTGCCAGTTCCGCTATATGGAGCCGAAAGCTGGACGATAAGCAAGACTACTGAGCTGATACTTGGTGCCTTCCAAAGAAAAATTCTACGTTGGATATGTGATCCCGTTTGCGAGGAAGGCGAATGGAGGAGAAGACACAACCGCGAACTCTACGAGCTGTACCAGGATGTGGATGTCGTCTGGAAGGAAATGATCCATCGACTGCACTGGCTCGGCCATATCGAGCGCATGGACAACAATGCTCCAGCTAAGAGGGTCTTCGAATCCGAGCCTCCTGGTTCGAGAAGGAGAGGAAGACCGAATCTCCGGTACAAAGACCAAGTAATCGCGGATGCAAGACAGCTTGGTCTTGATGACTGAAGGCAGCGTGCCCAGGACCGTCAGGGATGGAAAGCAGCTATCGCTCAGGCTCAAAATGTATATTGCCGTCTTCATTCTAGAAAAAGAAGACAAAAACAACAAAAATAAAATTAAAACAAAAAAATATATTATTTCAAAGCCTAAGTATTCAAAATGATTTATATCAAGTTTCAACCCTTTTTATCACTAAAAATGGAAAAAAGTTATGTACTTTTGAGACGAACATTTTTGAAACACTGGTTGGTACAATAGCGTGGCGACCCACATCAGTTGTTGACAGCGTTTTATTTGTCTGACGCCATTGTTATTATTGCTAGGGTTCGGCTCAATGCCAGTAAATGCTAATCGCAATACATGGCATCGAGTCTTTGTAGCAAAATGCTGTGTTCAAGTAGGCAGCGATCGAGATTGTTTTGAAGCTAAGCCAAGTTATCGACTAATTAAATTTTATAAAGTCTCGGAAACTGGAGGGACAAGAGAAGGAGACGAAGTGTAGGTGATCGTTGTGTTTAAGCCACTTTATAACTTGCCTCATCTAATTTATCCAAGGTGGACTGGGTTCACAACCACATGCCTGTCGATCTAGTACGATCTCTGGCTGGAGGCAGAGTTACGCACATCAAGTTCGTCTTCGACTTTAGTGCGTCGCCACAGGCTCAGAGTCGAAGATTCTTCAGGCCGGAATTAAGTTTTGAATGTACTCTGCATGACCTAGCTATCTTAGGGCGTACAGATCCCGATCGAATATTTTCCTTTCAGAGACTATCAACGCAAGCATGACCAAAGATCGCACGCAGGACTTTTTCTCTCAAAGATACCAAGGACTTCTTAATCCGATTTGAGATTGTCATTGCCTCGAGTAGGGCTGGTAAATATATAAAGTTAGCTTGATCCTTCGAGAGAGAGGAGCCTTTTCATCAATTGCCCCTTGCGCCCAAAAAAACAGCCTTAAGCAAGAGTTGTTTTGCGTTTGTTATCACCCTTCACCGCAAAGTCAAGATGGACTAAGTTCCGGACAACCTCGACGCTTAAGCTGCACACTCTGGCACTCCGTCTAAGACTCCGATACTGCAAGTCCTTTCTTGAGCATACTCCTTCATCGCTAGACTCATTCTTGCCGCCTCCCACTCATCCCTCGCTCCGTTCTGTCATCATCGTTATCTGCGTTTGCTAACAGTTGTACGGACTTCTGGAAGATGGCGTCTCTAGTGTTGGCGTGTGGTTTTGTGCAGAGGCAAGCCTCGGCTATGGCCGGACATTCTCATTAGCTGCTGCAGTAAATAACACCTCGGTAGTCCCACGGGGAAACACAATTTCCGCTGGACAACAATATTAGCATACACATGTCGACCAAAGGTGAGTGGTCATCTATTAGCCGAGGAAAACAGCAGTATCCTCCTTAATTGGTTATACCTTCCCGCGAGCAGATGAACATCTCCCGTGGCTGCACCTCGGAAGTCGCGTAGCATGCCGCCGCCACCGTGGATCGCCTGTGACCAAAACAATTGTCGTCGACATATACGGTCGCTGGGTATTAATAACCAGGATCATATCGCCCCATGGAAACTCAGTGGTGCGGAAAATATCACCTAAATGACCATTAGCGAACTGCTTTAACAAATCATCTGATAATTTCCCGGCAAAGCAGCCGTCCAACGGCTGGTGCTGGTGCTTGTGCTAGTGCTGGTGCACACTCGCCACCGAGGCGAGCTGTGGCCTTCGACAAAGTGTGCGATATGATCCCATGTGAGTTCATAGCTGCGGTGTGGACCATCTGTGTGTGGCAACGGCAGCACCGCCACCATCACCATTCAGCCATTCAACCATTCAGGTGTTCTAAGCCCACTTCCTCGGCTGGTAACTTCTTGATCTTGAAACTTATCGAAGCCAATTAAGGAATTGACCACCTTGTTGCTGAGTGTGTGGAGAATTCCTCGTTCTTGTCGGGCATGACATCTTGCACCTGATTAGGCGACGTGTTGGAAACGGCGGAGAAGGAATCTTCACACTCCCAGAGGAATTCATCATCTGACAAGTCCTCGGGGAGGCAACAAATTGCCGGGACATAATTTTTCCCATTCCTCTGAAGGTTTTTGCACCTTTTCCAGAACTGGGACAGAGGACGAGACAAAATCTGCATAATCCAGCGACAGTCACCGCAAGAAGGAAGATTTGTCGTGGAGCGGGTGACGGGCCGAAGGGGGCAACAGGAGAACTCGATGCCAATTGAATTGAACTTGGTTCTGATTCTTATCAAGAATCACGAATATTTGTTCCGCCAGCTTGTGGAGCCAGGCATTGAGTTCTGGAGGACAAGTCTCTGGCGAACAACGCGCTGCACTGCGGCGATGGGGTGGCGGAGACAACAGCGCAACGGCGGCGGATGGCGGGTGGCGGCTCAGTGATTGGTGTAAGGTTGACTCACGGTTCAGGCACTTGGTGTTGTGCTAGAAGCTGTTCAGTGGTTCAGTGGTTGTGTTAACATTTTTCTCCTTTTTATCGTGTACTCACTCGGCCGAATGCCGGAAGACGACAATTTGATTTGGTCAAATGGCACAAATCCTAAATCACAGGGGGTGCCAATAATGGTGAGATATTTGTCCCGCGAGTGTGTCACACCGCGTGTTCTGGTGGCGGGTATGTGCACGGTTTTGCTGCCCAGTGGCAGTGAAGAATGCAATGAGTGCCGACATTTGGATGCAATTTGTTTGAATGCACTGTCAGGCAAAAGATGCAATAATGTTGCACTGTGTAGCGGTTCACTTGAGTGTTTTCTAATGGGGACTGAAGGGATCTTGACCGATGGGTGAGTGCTGTACGTGACGTATGCTTGTGGGTCTGGGAAGGTTCATCAAAGTCGAGATTCACTTAATCATTAGCGCTGGGAACAGATTTCAGTCAGAATCCAGTCGCTGTTTAAAACTAACAGAGATTACTGCTTGACTGTGCTCGTATTTGAAGTGCGTTAGGTACTGACAGTCGAGAATATTGAGATTATAAGGAGGGTTCCAACAGTTAATGTGATGTCAACAATTCTTGTAATTTTATTTGAGGGGCCTGTCAATGACATTTTGCTTGAGAATGGGCGTAGGTTCTGCTTTGCTGGGTTCCACGCATGCGCCATGCTCAATGTTGGTTGACTTTGACCATAGATCAGGCTGAAGTTGAGCGATGGACAAGTGACAGACAAGTCTGACAAGGAAATTGGCACGATCTCGGATCACAAATCTTCATGATAAAACCATGCCCTCAATTGTAGGTGTGGTCTGCCATACGTTGTGTAGCCGTGGCCTTGCAGTCTCGTTGGATTCACATGTCGTTCGATCCTATGTCATTAAATTTGGCCCAAAAGAGTTTCGCTCCTACGTCAATTAAAGAGTTTACTTGTCACCGATCGATTAGAGTTCTGCCGTGATGGTGATCGCATTGCCAAGGTCGTTCCCTAAGAAGTGCGGACCGATGATGTTAATATAATATAGTATACGTGGCTTTTCAGACCGTAGAGGGAGTAGCTAATCAGCAACCACTCGTGTTGTGCGTGCCACTGTTCTCTCACGAGTGAAAGCGACCTACAGCTTTATGCCAACTCCGGGCGGCCAAGTTTGAGAAGGTTTTCCTAGACAGTTACTACCCTTTAAGCATTGTCAGTGATTTGAAAGAGGTAGTGACTGAAAGAGGTGACATGAAAGAGGGGGTTAAGTTACAAAACGCCTCGGCCAACATATGATGTTGCCAACCGATCATCACTGAATCAACGATCGAACGACCGAATCAGTGACTGTCGGCGAACTTATTCACATGCAAAATAATAAGAGATTTTGAACTGAATATTGTACACATAACGGACATAATGGATAATGGAATAACGACCCAATCTGTTGCGTGAACAGTTGAAGAATTTAAGTGTCCATTGGAGGTAACTACAAGAAATAAAAAAATTTAAAAAAATGGAAAATACTGTTTCGGAAAATGAGTAATTTGATGGATTAGGTTAGGTTAGGTTAGGTAGGGGGGCTGCTAGTGAATTTAACAGCACACTTAGACCATATTGGTTAATTGTGATACCCACAGTCAGACTACAACCACTGATCGACCACTGCAGTGATAGTTTCGTTTATTTTTTCCCAACGGCAAATGGTGTCTGGACCAGATTAGAAAAGCAGAGAAAAGAGTATTTACTTTGCTCTCTCTGGGATTTGAACCGGGGATCCTACTAACCAAGGGCTTGCATTTAACCCAATGCGCCATCCTGTCGTGTATGGATTAAGTGAAAGACCGAAAAAATAAGAAATCTGAAATGAAACAAGACGTTTTCAAAAATATAAATTTTAAAAAGCAAGTTGCGTATTTGGACACCTATTTTTAATGAGATTTAATGACTATTCATTTCAGAAAGTGAGGTGCTACAATGTCCCACGTCATCTGAGGTGTAAAATTTGTCACATAACCTTGAATCTCATACTTCATTATTTGGATCGCGTTGCAAGTGTTACCACAAAAGTAAGTGACAATTTAAATAAATTGCGATTTCCTTAAGCTTTAAGATTTCCTTGCTTTATCTGTATGTAAACAATTTGTAACGCAAAACGAAAACAACAAGCAAACAATTGGCAACACTTAAGAAGAGAGAGAGAGAAGTAGAAGGGGAGAATGAAGAAGGCATTCTGATGAGATCTGTGAGGATAGTCGAAGTCAGGAAATTATAAGAAGAAAGAGAAATAAAGATAAATTAATTTTACAATTGAAAAACCAAATTGTTTAAAAATTGTATTGTCCTGCGAGTGTCCAATACATGACTACAGAAAAACTAAAAACCAATATGACAGTTAATGAACCAACACACACTTTGACTTTTGCTGATTTGCGTCCCATAAATTACGAAAGAAAAGAAAATGTCCCAACGATTTCCAAACCAGTATGACAGTTGTAGTCAATGATCCAGCACACGCTTTGATTTTTGCTGATACTTGGCCTATTCAATGGAACAAAGTATCATACTCAGACACAAACTGAAGTGGGACAAATATTTCTTTAAGGTGTTGCGACATTTCTCCATTTTGTATGAGTAACACAACACTATCCTTGGGATTCTAGTGTTGACAAATGAATTTTACGACTCTCCACTCTAGTTTCCAAACGTCAGCTTGAAGGAAAGATCCTACTTTAAGGACATTTTTTATTCACTCCAAACTGAGTGTTCCTACTTACTTATATACATGATAACAGGTGGCAGTCCGAGGTGGACCTGGGCTTCAACCAACAAGCGTCTCCAGCCAGCTCGATCTTTAGCGGGCTGACTCCAATTTCGCACACATAACATATTTTTTGAGGTCCCTTTCTTCCCTTTCCCTTTCTTGCGGGCGCCAACTGAGTCGCTGTTTTCCTCTACTGCGCCATCCCTTTGGCGTGGGTTCGAATACTTTCCGGGCCGGAGCATTGGTTCCCATGCGCTCCATATGACCTAGCCTTATGAATCGTTGGATTTTCACTCTTCTGACTAAGTCGATGTTGCTGAACAGCTCGTTGAATTCCTCCACTCACCATCTATGCAGATGGGACCGAACAATTTTCCTCAAAGAGCATCCGCTTTTGACAAAGTCTATGCCTCTGGGCCATAAAGCAGGACTCGTTCTTGTAGAGGGTTCTTTTTATTCGAGTGAGGGCTGTGTTCATCAATTGCTCTCTTAGCCCAAAGAAGCACCGATTGGCAAGTATTATTCTTCGTTCGATTTCAGCGCTGGCGTCGTTGTGTGAATTAATAGCGGTTCCTAGGCAGACAAAGTCTTTGACTAAAAAAATATTTATCTGTGTATTATGACGCTCTGTCCGAGATGTCGGTGTTGGGAGTAATTTCTGGTTGGTCTTGCTTTTAGTTACCATTCAACCCATCTTCACAGCCTCCTCTGCAATACTCACAAAAGTGTCATTCTTCTGAAGTTTTTACCGAACTTGATGGAGAAGCGTGCATTCTCCACCAGCATCCTACATAAACGGACGGGTTTGGTGTGGTTTGGCCTCTAACTAGATTAGTGGCCAAGTCACTTTGGACAAGCATCCTACATAAACGGACGGATTTTGTGTGGTTTAGCCACTTGCAAGAGCATATCGCGTCTAACTAGATTAGTGGTCAGGTCACTTAGGACAAGGTTACACCGAGCAATGGAATATCTTTGCTCTTCTTTTTTTCTCTTACAGTGGGATCATGGTAGATATCTCGCTACTTAATTTTCAAAGCTGCCCATTCTGACTCTAGGAAATACGTTGTGCGTATTTTCATGAAGAAAGATTTTATTATATTCAATATCATCCGCATTTGCAATTTCTACGAATTGGAAGATCTTGTCCCATGAATAATTTTGAAGACGTCACCAATATAATAATAATATGGGTGGCGCAACAGTCCGAGGCGGACCAGGGCCTAGCTTCTCAGCAACCACTCGTGTTGTGCGTGCTATTGTTCTCTCACGCGTCGAAGGGACCTACAGTTTAATGCCGACTCCGAACGGCGAAGTTGAGAAGCTTTTTCTAGACAGGACTACTCTTTGAGCATTGTCAGTGACTCGAAAGAGGCGGAGCCCTGAATTATCAAAGGTGGTAAATTCGGGTATCGAATCTGGCACCCTCTGCATAGGAGTCGACGCAGTTACTCACTACGCCACAGCGACCCACAGACGTCACCAATAGTGACCAATAATATCCTTTTCCCGAGTTCCATTTCGATATTACTCTTCAAAATGGAGTGCTGGAGCGCTACGAGTAAAAGCGTGTTCATCTCAAATCATAGTGCCTAAAAATCTGAAAGAAGATCCTTGAGAAAGCACTTACTTCCTTATCAGCTCAGGGACCCTAGGAGGGTCTGAGTCTGAGCAAAAGGTGCATTCCATCGCTGACGGTTCTGGACACGCTGATTCCAGCCATCAATACCATAACTTGGGCTGAAGACTGAGCAGCTACAGAGTGTTTGCGCGGTCTGTCTTTGACAAGCTTTGGTACGCGCATTATCAAGTTTAAGAGAGGTTGTGGCAGCCGCACCCTCTGTTTTCGTTATAGAGCTCTTTTGACAAGTCAACTGTTCTGACACACAATTTCCAAGAAAAAATATGACATTGCTGTAGAAGAGAGTGAGAAGACCAATTTGTGCTCATGCTTACGATATTGCGGTCTGTGAAATTCCAACACGCGCCAGCCCCATTACGACTTAATTAAATAATTTACGTGTATCCTACTTAAAATGTCAAAGCCCGACCAGGCGAGTCGCTCCTTGCTGCCTGAGTTTTAATTTTTGGAATGTTTACACGGTACGAAACCCCCGACCTTCACCAGTCTTGTGACATGACAAAATAGATTCATGCATTTTTTTTATCTCCCACAACACACAACCGATTGACAGCCAAAAGATCCAGCACTGACGGTCGCTCCAAGGAGACGAATCTCCAATCCATGCTAAACCGCAACAAAGAGCAGTCACAGTCATAGTCACTCCATTGTCAAGTCCTATGCCCCAGTGACTTGAAATATCTTCCCGTGACCCTAAACGTGATCAATGCTGCATGCCGATGAAACTAGAACAAAGAGTTTCACTCAAGCAAGCTGCCCTCCTTTGTCCGGCGCCCAACAAGAGCCCGTGACCAACTGTCCATATGGCAGACCCCTGTGTACCTGTTTCGTACTTTTGAAATCTCTATTCCATTTTGAGGCAACAGGTTGACAAAGCACAGGGCCGCCAGTTATTAATGTCCACACGACTTATTCTGTCGGATTATTCCCATTCTCGGCCACCTTACTGCTCTGTCTGTGCACAAGCACATTTGGCGATACAATCGCTCCAAATGCGGAAACCACATCCAAAATCCAAAACAACTTAATGCCAGCCACAATACATCAAAGGGAAATTGTATTATTATTAACTGGTGTATCATTTGGTAATAATAATAATAAAGTCAAGCCCGGTGGAGGAGCGCAACGCAGAGCATTCGAGCACTGTGCAGCGACGACCATCCAACGATACACCGACGAGTCGACAAAAGCGAGCTGCGCGGCGCGGCGTCATCGTAGTCGTCGAGATTTCTGTGAATCGTGACTCCCACATTTTAACCCTTAACCTGGTCCCATTGAAAGTCAAAGCTTCAGAGAGTACGCGCGAGTATCGAAACCAAAAAAAGCGTTCGGCACACCAGCAGCCCCGATGCAACCAACTTCCAGTACGTCTTTGTCGTCGTCGTTCGACGTCCGTCGTCTGTTGTCGCTCGTCGCACGCGGTGTTGCCGGGTAGACGACACTTCTTCTTCTTCGACTTTGTCGAGCCCAGTGAGCCAGCTCAATTATTTATTATCCATGACAGTAAATTCTTGACTGTCCATACGTCGATAAATCAAACATTTTGAATTCAATGAAAATCACTGAGCGGTACAAAACTTTATTACGAGAGTGTTTTGTTTTGTGTTCGATGTCTGGTTGGCTGCCTGCCGGGGAGAAGGCTTTGTGTACTTTTTTTTTTTGGGGATTTGGGAGAACCCACACGACCTAACCGTTGCCATGATGGACGAAATTCGTGTACGAATTCGCGGTTCCCTTTTGGCAACCAAGCAAGGAAAAAAAATACGCTTTTGTCGTCTTGAAGGTAGATTTAGCGGTAAAAAGTGAAAGGCCCTGTGAATGAAGGTGGATTTCCTTTCCCTTGATCGCAGGCATTGAGATCGCTTCTGACGGCAGCGTTGTTATGACAGGCGATAGAATGATTTCCATATTGAACTCTAAACCGCTGGCGCATTTGTTTTGACACCTTGAAGTGTGAGCTCTGAAGAAGACGTTCTTTGATGCTGAAGTACATAAATTGGGAGGCTATTGTGCGGTTGATGCAAGGTCAACTTCACCCATATAATACCCTCAAATATTTCCACGATTCTTGTGCCATTAATCAGCTTACTTTCCCATCCGTCCATTCGGTGCATTCACGGCTGCCGATGGAGCTGATGTGCAGTCGGAGTCGTAGGCCATGGGAAACCTCTGAGAATTTCGTCAGATTCACAATGTTCAACAATAACGACTGAACAGACAGTTATTACAAGCTCGGTTCAAGGCGAGGTATTAAATCGTATGAGGGTCGATCCTTGCAATCAAATCCTGTTCAAATAGGTGGCCAAACGGGAACTCCATTTGAAGGATGGATAGACTATGTTGTGACCGACTTCGCGTTACGGGGGAAGTCCGTCAAGGCTGCGTTAGAATTCAACTGCTGAAATGTCAGTCGACACAAAATTCTCAATTTGTAAGAGAATTGTCTGCTGATCGCAGCTCTCTCTCAAATCTTTCCGACAAATTACAATACTAGACTACTTTCCTCTTACTTTAGACATTTTGTTACAATCCGCTTATTACTCTCAGTTTTCAACAAACAACTGTGCTCAGTTATTATTATGCCTTTTACCACGCCTCTCACCCCTCCCATAACGCGCGCGGGGAGACTCATCTGCTTTTTTTTCGCTTATCACGACTTTTTTACTTATGAGTTTTAAATTTTGTTATTCCTCTTCTTTTAACGCAATGGGAGTTAAAGAGTACGCGACTCTTTATTTGGTGTTAATCATTTTAAGTATTATACTTATTGTTATTAGTTAAACATTTGACTTTAGTTACTCAATCTTAAAAATTTTATAGCTTCTCTTTTGAATTCTTTTATATTGGTAATTGTTTTCATATTGTTTGGCAGGCTGTTAAAAAACTTCAGTCCCTTGAACATCACGGTGTTCTGTGCTTTTGTTGAAGATTTGAATTTAATTCTGAAATCATTTCCACATCTAAGATTATGTGGTTGACTATCATCCGCAACATACAAAGTTTACTATATTTGTTGTATTCGTTGATATATAGTAGGAATAGAAAAACACCCAAGACTGAACCCTGTGGCACTCCCATTTTGGCTTCTATGGCTTCTGACATACTATCATTTATAGATGTACGTTGAGAGCGATTTGTTAAATAAGATATAAACCAACTTAACTCTTTGTCCCTTATACCATATTTTTCCAATTTCTTTACGAGGATTTCTCTATCTACCGTTTCAAAAGCTCTCTTTAAGTCCAGAAATACCGCCACTATCACTTTTTTTCCATCCATTTGACTTGTCCAGTGCTCTATTATCCAATTTAAGGCGGTTTCGCATGAATATCCTTTCCGAAATCCTGATTGTTGTTCCATTATATAATTGTTATCCTCTATATATTTCCTCAGTTGACCCTCTATTAATTTTTCAAAACATTTTCTCACAAAGCGGCAACATGTTGATTGGCCTGAATTCATCATATAGGATTGTATTAGGTACCTTCGGGATTGGTCTAATCATTGATTCCTTCCAGTTATTAGGAAAATGTCCTGATTTCATTGATTTATCATATATTGCTCTTAGTAATGGTCTCCTTTCATGAGAGCATCACGCTCCCCAAACATCACACTCATCTTGATAGATGAGTAATTATTATAACGATCGGACAAATCAACGGATATCGTTTTTTCCGCAAATTGAGTCCTAAGAGTAATATACTTATCCACTTATATGTTATTTATTGTTTTAAATTTTTATTATATACTCAAACGAGAAATAATAAATGAAAATATGCTCCGAAGACTTTCGTATCAAGACGGGTATAAGTTCCCGGGTAATATTTTTTAAAGATTTAAATAGTAACCGTCTCAGTTAAGCACGTCTGTTCTCCATAAAAACACACTCAATATGCCAGTGCTCCATTTCTCAATAATCTCCATTTTGAGTGCAGCTCTCTCTCAAAAATACCCGACATGTTCGATAATGACGTGCGTTCGACTTACGTTTTACGCATTAGCACTTCATCTGGAATTAGCACGACGCAGTATTTTGTTCATTGCTTACGTTTAAATACGACTGTAGCAGCAGAAAAGTCTCCCCAAACTTTGCCGTTTGGAGTGAACAATAAACTGTGGAAAGGAACACTTGCTTGTAGCAACATCATCCTCACAATCAATAACAAGAGAACAACATTCAACCGTGAAGTGTACAGTGACAGGAACCTACCTAGTCGTCTACGGACTCAACACAGCTCCATCACGATGAGTATTCGACTCTGAAAAAGTGAGACATTCAATTGTGGACGCCCACAGAACCGATAGCTCACCCAGGTGGAGAGGGACCTCAACCACAACCTTGGCGTACGCAATGGGGGAGAGCTGGCTAAAGATGGTGGAAGTCCATTATTTTTCCAACAGATCTCGATATCGTAACAAACCAAATGCTTTTAGAAAAAATATTTAATAAAAGAGAAACTATCTCGATAGATTTGGAATGATGGTTGATTGGTGATTGGTTTCTCAGTTCTGTTTAAGTGCTATTATAAAGGTGGACACCAGCAAAGGGAAAATGTGCCATATTTTACGGTTTTTTTTTTTCGAAAATGCGAAAACAATCCAGGCGGTCAAAATGTCATGTTTATAGTCCTGATAATGTAACAATTAAGCACAACTTTGGTCACGTCGATTCACTTTTAGTAATTTCGATTTCAAAGATGCACCCGGCTCGAAAGGATCTTTTTGTCGAAAATGTCGATAAAGTCATGGAAACTGCAGAGTCGATGTGTGTTTACGACACGAGTTAACGTCAAATAGCCTCATGGATCGAATTTTCATGACGAATCACTTCCGAATCGAAACCGAACTTCGTGACTAGCCACGAATATTAAACCACTTACGACAATGTCAAGCTAAAGCACGAATAGTAGGCGCCAATAATGGCGCTTTTTTTAAGGAGGTACTTCAGGCCGCAAGACCAGTAAAAAGCAGAGGCTTTCCTTGTATGAATGAGTACTGATTAATCAATTGGAGTGGCTAAGACCATGCCCATTGTTCTAGGCGAAATTTGTTTTCTCATTCATCATGATTGTGTCGGCTGTCTAATTAACACCGCAATATGTTCCATTCTGTCCATTAGGCCAGCTGAGACTGGTCGTGTCTTTTTCTGCCAAGGCATTATAGTGCATCGTAGGAGCATTTAAACATTTTGGTCCCTTAGGTTGGACAAAAATGGTTGTCTGAAAACATTTGTGTCTTGCTGCCCTTAATAGTGTATGGTGCAGAGATTAATGGCGTGGATTTTAGTTTGAAACACGGAAAGACTCAACGACTCATACAAATATGCTTGTGTTGGATCCAAAGACTCGAGCTCGTCGTCCGTGAATGAATTTAAATCCAATCTCAAATAACCAGCCAAACATCATGCTGGCTATTGTCTTTTAGGAATTGAGTTCGATATTCCAAGGTGACTCGTTAGATCGCTTAGCTTATACTTCTAATCCGTCTGTAGCTTGACGGCAATTCTGGAAGCTTTCATCCTATTGCTGTTAAGCGAGATTCCATTGAAGGCCACCTCGATTACATACGAATGCTGTAAGGGCTTACTCATTGTGTTCGTGGGATTTTCTTCCAATGGCCCCTAATAGCGAGTGAAGAGCTATCACCATATTCCATAAATACACGCAAGCAGGCTTCTACCGACAAGCTTGTATGATATGTAAGATAATATAATATAAATAAGGACC
Organism: Eristalis intricaria; assembly: GCA_964034865.1. Taxonomy (NCBI): domain Eukaryota; kingdom Metazoa; phylum Arthropoda; class Insecta; order Diptera; family Syrphidae; genus Eristalis; species Eristalis intricaria. Next base: position 56,630,207 of record OZ035874.1, read on the forward strand.
TAGCTTCTCAGCAACCACTCGTGTTGTGCGTGCTATTGTTCTTTCACGCGTGGAAGGGACCTACAGTTTAATGCCGACTCCGAACGGCGAAGTTGAGAAACTTTCTCTAGACAGGAATACTTTTTGAGCATTGTCAGTGACTCGAAAGAGGTGGAGCCGTGAATTATCAAAGGTGGTGCATTCGGGTATCAAACCTGGCACCCTCTGCGTAGGAGTCGACGCACTTACCCACTACGACACGGCGACCCACAACTTGTATAAGATACTAGCACCTAATTTCAATAACAGGATATTTAGAGTTAAACACGGAACTGAATACTACGATTTTAAGGTGATCCGAGCAGGAGTCCTACATTGTACCTGTTGTACACTAGAGACATACCTCAAACTGAGGGTACACTTGTGGCTACATTTGCGGATGACACAGCGATCCTGGCAACGGAAAGTTCAGTTGAGTCCTCAACTGAAAAACTGCAACGAGCTCTGGACAAAATAAGCGAATGGTCAAAACGCTGGCGCATTGCTCCCAATGAGACCATCAATTAACGTACAGACATTTTACCTACAGAAATATTGAAAATCTACCAGTTTTCATTAATTCTGTACAAATACCGTACGCTGTTGAAGCAAAATACCTTAGTATGACACTTGATGCGAAACTCAAGTGGAAGGCCCACGTGAAAACGAAACGGGATGAGCTCGAACACCGGATAGAGAAATGTACTGGTTACTTGGAATGCACTCCAAGTTGAGCATGTACAACAAACTGCTATTCTGGACTTACGGCATACAACTATAGGGTTGCACCAAAGCAAATAGCAGAGGATTTATTCAGTCCTTTCAAAATAAAATTATACGGGATATTGTGAAAGCTCTCTGGTATCTCAGAAATTGTGATATACAAAGGGACCTAGGGATAATTACCGTGGACGAAGAAATAACAAACTCCGCTCAAAAGCTAAGTATCAGACTTCGCGGTCATTGTAACAATGCCATCCTCCAAACTTTGGACATGAGACGTTTTGTACACCAGCTACTACCAACTACTACTTTGGCGCAATAGTAATAAACCATACTAACGATGGTCATGACAGGTGATTTTACCGAAGGTCTAAGCGAAAAAATCCTTAAATGTAAGCTACTAGATCAGGAAACTTAGTTGTAGTAAAGAATAACCAAAACGGAAGGGTGTTTTTAGTCAGTAAAAATCTGACAGTATTATGTGGTCACGGGTCACATAGTGTCTTGTTGAAGATTTTCACCAATCCAAGTAACAAAATAATCTCCATATTCAGGCACAACAATTTGGTGAGGTTATCAAGTGAAAATGCTTTGTCTACCGCAACACGTTTTGTTGTAACGAGCGTTCACATTGACGATTTTGCCTATCAGTCACGGTTTTCAAACCAATTGTCGCCACAAATCATTGTTGAGTGCAAACGCTGCTAATTGTAGAGAAGTTAATTTGAATGAAATTATGCGGCGAGGAAAGTATTAAGCTATAGAGGCTATTCCACTGTAGAAGAAGCCACCGATGTGAAAATGAAAACCTCCCTGTTTGCGTGCTCAAAACAAAGACCGTCAATGCATCGGGCCTCCTCTCATGGCTCTTCTTGACTGCATGCTGCTCTCATGCATCCTCCCATATCTAATCTCCACGAAAAATCTATTAATTTCCGCTGTGGCAAAATTGGATAAAATCCAAGACCCACACCACCATCCTACCGGCACACGCCACAAGTCAATTTAAGTCAGCTGCACGTCAAAGGAAAGGGATACGAGCACCCGCCTTTGCACCTTTCCCCTCTCCAATTCCATAACAGCACTGCGAATGGTAGGATAAATTTAGCCTCATTTATTAGTCGGCGACGTCACCAGACCACCGACAGCAGTTGGTGCCAGCCGTTTGTCGAACCGCAAAGCTACGACGACGTACCGGGTGTTTACACAGTGAAAAGCTCGCCAAATCAAAATTCAAAATCTACAAATCAGAGACAGTCGACCACGAAATAAACGACCACCGAAACAAAAAGAAGAAAACGAACGAACCCAGAGAACACCGGCCAACAACTGCTGGTCTAGCAACAACAACACCCCAACTCTGGTGGCAGCAGCACCGACAGCAACAGCAACACAGCCACAACAAGTCAACATGTTACAATTGCGGAAAAGCAAAAATCCAACATGAGTCGACAAGCCCAGACAGCTTTGTTAATCCAATTGGCAACACAGGTAATAATAAGTAACCCACCTGTGCCCGAGTGTATGTGCTGTTTTCAATTAATCGACGACATAAGCACCATGACCGAATCGATAGCTTAAGATCTGCCTACCCTCTGGTTTGCCCCTCCTCCTCCTTCTCAGTCCGTCGCGTCGCGGTCGTGGCCAAGCGCAAAACCCGGATCGACAAAATCGTCGCTCAGGAGCCGCCTTCGCTAAACAGAATTCGCCCAATAAATCGTAATTAATTAATGTCTCGGAATCAGCAGCAGTGTCGGCCGCCGAGATTTGGCCTAATCACAGATTTAGAGACACACCGCGTGGAAAATGTATCTCCGGAGCGGAGCTGTGCCACAACCTGTTGAACTGATATCGCATCGCACCAATCAGTAACACAGAACCCCTCGCACGGGGCCGAGCTGAGTGTAGCAGAGCACCCTGTGCCAGGATAAGCTTCACAGCGAATGTGTCTGGTCCTCTGTCTGTCTGTCTGTCTGTACGTCCGCACTGATACAGATACGGACAACACAACTCATGTTGCAATCGAATGTCTTGAGGTCCGTGTCGCGGCGGCGACGCGAGACGACGACTGCGACGGTTGGTTCGACGGCATACGACGTCGCGCTCGCAATCATCGTGTGGCGTTGTGATTTGTTGTGTGTGGGGTTTTTGGGCAGATCTTAACACAGCGATTAGTGTCGCGCTTCGAAATCTAGACGCTTACGCGGGTGTTTACGGCCACCACTCCGCACTCGTAGCCCGCCTCGCATGTGTCCCGCAGGTGGATGTGGTAATTATTTCGCATTTTAATTAATTTCTTTATCTTATAACAGAGCTGGGAGGGTTCGGCAACTGCTGAAGGCGCCGCGCCGCACCGCCGCTGGCGTCGGGTCAGCGGATTTTAACACTCCACTTCAGGGCGGGAGATCAACCGTTTCAGGGTTGCAAAATCTGTTTGCTGAACAACAATCGTGATTTTGAAAGTTGAATTCGCCGCTTTGCCTCACCAGCTTCACAAGACCGCTGCTAATCACGAGACAGAGGTGTTATTCGTGTGTTGAGAGTGTTGAGAGGTTGCCGAAAAGAATTCAAGCTAGGAGAAGCAGTGTTAACACGGCAGTCTTCTGATTGCTTGGATATGACCTGAACTCTGCGTGGTGTGAATTGGGAGCGGGTGCGAGAGTTTGGGTCCTTAATTAACAGGTTCGCTGAAAAGCAACTGCCACCAGATAAGGGTCAGAGCTCCAAGGAGTGGAACGGCAACACGGTGCAATTAAGCAGTTGCAGATCTTTCGATGGGAGTTCCAATAAAATAAACACATTGTCGAGACCTCAGATTGCGGTCGGCTTTATCTGTAAGTCATTCTGTGCCGAGCATAATGCCATTTACTGACTTTGTGGTCTCGTTACCGACTGAAGGTGGGGTTACATTTCTCATCAGGAAGATAATGTCGGAATATTAGGGTGGACCATTTTCCATGACCTGTTTAAAGCCATTTAGAACGAGTATTTGGATGCGTGTCGTCGAATAATAAAAAAATACTTTAGACAATATGACAATATTTATTTATTATTAAAAATGCATACAATTAAATTTTCTAGTCTTACGACTGATAAGTGGCAAGTGAACGCATCGACGGCCAGAACGAGAAGACAAGGCCCGATCGGCAAAAAGTGCAAGAAATGCTAGGGAACTTAAACGCCCTCTTATGATCGGTCCATGTAGACGATGTAAATTAGTTTATTGTCTAGTAGAATTGGCTTGGACCCGTGAAGCTTATACAATTGTTGGAAACACTTATGTCCTTTTGATGATTTCGTCTCGTGATGTCCCTAACCTCGGTTCCTCGTGATTTCTGATCTATTCTGTTGAACAGTATAAGACATCGGCACAGAATCTATGATATATACACTAAGCCTGCTATTTGACGACGTGGACTGTAGAGACGGTTAAATAATGTTTTGTTAGAGGAAATGGTTCAGTGGAGCCACATGAAGCAGTAAAACTGCATACATATTGCAATCCGTGCCTTTTCCGAAGCAGAATGATCGAGAGGCATTCAGATTTTTCAAAGAAAAAATTATCCTAACGTTGGTGACGCAGTGTTCCATAATCTCGTTGCGATTCAATGTAAGTGCGGTCGAGGCCGAGATCACAAGCATGACAGACCACGAAGCAATGCCCCTTCAGTCTAGTCATTCATAGTAAGCAAATTACCTTGGGACATCAGCATAACTTATTCCTTTTCCAAAAATTTTTAAGTATTCTAAAACCTCCAGCATCGGATTCGTAGTTGGATTGTAGGTGCGATATTTATATCTTTGGTATTGGGAGAGAGAGCCATTCAATGTCAAGAAAGGTCTTAGACAAGGCGACGCGCTGTCATGTGATTATTTCAACATTATTCTTGAGAAGGTCGCGCTGAACTCACGTTAACACAAGAGCCAATATCTTCGTACAATTGCTAGCATACGCAGATGACCTGAAGCCTCAATGAAGCGTTTCCTGGTATTGAAACGGAGACGGCCAAAACGGGTTTAGCAGTGACAGAGAGCCAAACGAAGTATATGCTGTCATCGAGAAAGGACGCACAACATCGACGACTTGGCCAAAACGCCACCATAGACAGCTATAAGTTCGAGGTAGTGAAGGACTTCGTCTTCTTTCGCTCGCAAGTAAACAGTACGAACAACACCAGTACCGAGATTAAACGCAGAATTACTCTTGCCAATCGCTGTTTCTTTGGGCTCAAGAGGCAATTGAGTAGTAGGACCAAGCTAACATTATGTAACACCTTCATCATCCCTGCCCTGCTCTATGGTGCGGATATATGAACAATCTCAAAAACGGATTTGGTCTTTTCGAGAGAAAAGATCTGTATTCAATCTGTGGTCCTGTTGGCGTTGATGGTTATTGGAGAAGAAGGTTCAACCATAAACTGTACAGTGGCAAGAGCCTAGTCAGGCGTCTTTGGATATAACGCCTAACATGGCTAGGGCATGAAGAACGCATGATCAACACTGCTCCGAAGAGTCTTCGACTCCGAACCAGTGAGACAACGCAATAGACGACGCCCACGGAACCAGTGTACCCAATTGGAGAATGACCTCAATCAACTTGGTGTACGCTGTTGGATCGTGCCGGCTGGAGAGGCTTGTTGGACTGTAGCGCCACCAGAAGAAGAAGAAGAAGATGAAGTATTGGGATAAGGATTCCTCACTTAGCTAGTCTATCCGTCGGACTGCATCATGTCCAGAAAATCAGCGCATGTTGTGATGGCATGTAATGTCAGCCCCCCTCAGCAGTCAGCCACTTCGTTATAAATTCCAGAAAAAATAGTAAGTGCATAAGTTTATTTTCCATGAGTTTTTTTTATACTCAAAAGCCTAACGGTTTTTTTTTCGTGGAATTTTATTTTATTCATATTGATTTTTCTTATTTGCTAGACAAAAATACTTAAAACGAGCTTAACAATTAACAATTGCTCTTAATGCTTACTTACTGACCCTAAGCGGGTACTCTAAGACACTCAAATGTTTGTATAAATGTTCCTTTCGGCCTAATCCTCTGTTTTTTTTAGTCCTTCAAGACGAACTTTTATTAATTTTTCGTTTACCAAGAAAGCTTACGAAAACTTGGCCAACCTGACCTAACTGTTCTTCCTTCTGGATCCATAATTCTGTGGCGATGCAGCTGGTGGGTATATTTTGTTAAATATTAAAGTTTGGTTAAAGTTTTTGCAAGCGTTGGTTATATGAGTTTTCAGTAAAAAAATGTGTTTGTTTTGGCAAACCAGCTAAAACATAGATGCATTGTATAATTACTTATATGCCATTTATACGAGCCATTTATAACTACAAATAAAATGCATCATTGAGGCTGAATACTGGATAATCAAGTGGCTGTCAACTGCATCTGAAGGGGCTGACAACTACAAAATCAATTCTTTATCGCTATTATTGTAATGATTATTATAATTGTATGAACTTAAATGAATACAGTTATGCTTTGCTAGTCCCGACACACAAAGTTTCGGTTGTGTCCGGAGTAGATAAATGTCCGGACTTTAAAAAAGGAGTGGACACCTTTTCACACATCTATAGAAATGTATATGTATGCGTGATTATAATGTACGCACTTCAAGAATCTTTAAAGAACAGGAAAGTATGTCTTTATTTTGGGCTGGAATGCTTTTTCTATAAAACATGTATTCGGCTTTTTGGCGTAACCTCTTTAACAGAAAGATATCCACTTGAGATGCATTATCTTGTTCTCCCCACTGTATGACAGTATGGTCCTGGCAAAAAATTTTCTTGCTTAATTGCTTGAAATTTTCGCAACACTCGTAACCTTGCAAATCGCAGCGTCACAATGTCTGAACGTAAGAGCCGACTACAAGCGACACAACTTGAAGAGGACTTCCCATAATTGTATGAACATACAAATGTGCATGGAATGGAGTTAAAATATGTACGCATTTTAAAACTTTGTCCGGACTGTAGAGATGAGATTTTGATAGTATCCGACACATAGATGTGTCAGGACTACTAAAGTGTAATGTCTAGCGAATGTCCGAATTAGAGAGGCTGTACTGTAATGTCTAAAATTTATAATCTAGATATTTCCACTAATCAGATAATCCAAGTTCTCTATTCAAAACTTGAATATTTGATTTTTTAAGGACCACAGGAACATAAAAAACTAGTTAAAGGGCTGACTACTAGTGCTATCATTCTATGCATTAGCGATGAAGCGCTGACTTGACAAGTTGTCAGTGCTTCCTGTGAGTCCATATAGACGAGTGTCTTGTAGTGGGAGTACCCTTCGTATTAATAATAATATGAGTGGTGCTACAGTCCGAGGCGGACCTGGGCCTAGTTTCTCAGCAACCACTCGTGCTGTGCGTGCTTTTGTTGTCTCTCGACTCCGAACGGCGAATTTGAGAAGCTTTTTCTATACAGGACTACTCTTTGAGCATTGTCAGTGACTCGAAAGAGGTGGGGCCGTGAATTATGATAGGTGGTAAATTCGGGTAAGGAACCTGGAACCCTCAGCGTAGGAGTCGACGCACCTATCCACTACGCCACGGCGACCCACCCTTCGTATTGATTGCTAAGAAACGAAGATGGCTCATTTTCTCTGTAATTTTGGTTACTTGCTAAGTTGTGCGATTGATTTCAAGCTTTCCTAACCATCTTCGGAGTTTTTGATTGACCCTTAACCTAGATACAGCATTAATGCATGTTGGGTCGCATTAGTAAGTGCAATTGCAGTTAAAACCTTAGTTAACATTGGAACCACATTTCAGTTGGAATTCTTAACCTTGCGCTTCTATGCTATTGTATCCCTGCTAATAACGGGGGAAAAGATTTTTGGTTTATTGAAATCGTCCGCCAGTAGAGTTTTAGGACATTCTCTCACTACATTGAAAAATACATAAAGTTGAAACTGAACGATACAAACCATGAATTTGAACTCGGTTTAAGGTTCGGCCAAACCAAAGTCTTCACGTTGAAACTCGGCTAATGCGAATTTTGACATCCACTGGATGATATCCATTCGCTTTTCATTAAAGTTAATAATTTATTTATGAGTGGCGGGCACACTGTGGCGTTGTGGGTTGGTGCGTTTAATCGAGACCAACGGTGTCTAGGTTCGATTTCTGGTAGGACAAAAATAATTCTCAGGCCCCACCTCTTTCGAGACACGGACAATGTTGGAAGAGAATATTTCTGTGTAGAAAAAAAAAACTTCTAAAATGTCGGAGTCGGTGGAGAGAGTCGCTCGTGAGAGAACAATATCACGCACAGCACCAGCAGTTACTGTAGAAGCTAGCCCTGAACCACGGCGGGCTGCAGCGCAACCCAAAAAATTATCTATGACAGTGTACTCATTTTCGGTGTAGTTCACCTAAATTTCAATGACGAACGGCAGTTGAAAGCTGCCGAAAACCACTTCACACTACATTTTCAGGTCCATTCAAGATGGCAAGAATTACCAACTTTCAAGGCCAAATGCATAATGTCGTCAAAAAGAAGAAACATCTTAAACCTTCTGACTCGGAATGCAGTTTATTTAAGTGTTCCTACATCATCATAAATTTCGTCTGCAAAATTTGGAGCGCAACATAATTTTTGAAAAAATATGGTGTCATCCTCTCAGAAGTGACAGTCGTTGTGGAAGGAAAATTTGTCTCCTCACTTCTTTGATTTTTTCGTTGTTCGTGAACTTTATTCATCTCTACCGACAGAGTATCAATAATAATACAACGATGAGTGTTGATTGCTTGCCAGGAACGTTTAAATTAATCGACCAGCTGTGCGAGAAGGTACTTTACAAGGACCAAAAGGCATCACGAAAATACGCACCATTTTGCTTTCGATTGAACTACTCTTCGTCACAAATCTTCCTCAATGACTGGCGCAATCTTCCTCAAAAGAAGAACATTTCAAGAATTCCCAACCCGCAATCGAGTCACTTACCCGAATCTCTCCCCGGCAATCGCCAGGGTGCATATCATGACCTCCTACAGTCGAGCGGTTGCCTGACAAGCCGCTCATGTTTTCACTCACCCACTTTCCCAATTTCACAAGGAACAGCAAAGCCGAAGCCAAAATCATCAGGAGAACCCAAAAACTTTCCCCTCACGCATTCGAAAACATTTACCAGATCGGCGATCACTTGTCATTGATTTCCATGTCATTACCACAATCCAATCAGCCTTAGAATAACCCGAAAGGCCAACACATTCCTCATGGCGGCCATAAAGAAAAATGCGTTCCACACGACGCAATGGAGCTGTCGGAGCAGACCCCAAGCCGATGCCCAGATGCAAAACACTCAAAAGTCACGAGTTTCCAGCGCTGCACTCGTCTTCGGCGACATGAACTGACATTATGTCATAATATCCCCGCGCGCTCGCAGGAACCGTATGTGTGACGGTTCCAACATTCCGCCGAACATGTTTTTATGCCTACGAAATGACACTAATAAAAAATACGTGGAACACGAAAGAAATATCATTTCGGCGACACGTTTTCCTTAAATTGAATTCATAAAGCATCGGCGCGGACCGTGGGGGCTGCAGTTGAGGACGACACTGGCCGCGAACGAGATTATGGATCCCTTTTTGCATGTACACAGTCACACAGGTACTCTGCGCGCTGCTGGCAGTGACGCGACGGTGGCGTAGATACCCCGCCATTGGCATCGCCACTACCACACTCACTGCGACAGGTAGGCAAAGACAAAGCCAAGCCACCTCCGCGGCGGCGGAGTGCCCTCCTTCATCACGCTGCGCAGTGCTGGGGAGCCCCGTCTCTAGCTGCACATGCCTGGACATTGTTATTTTCACTTTGAGAGCTCTCTGTCCCACAGTCACAGCTGAAAGTTTATAATGTCATCCTGGCCGTGGCAGTGATACTGCCACTTCATGGCCTCTGAATGACAATACAGTTTGCATGCGCATCTCGGGCCACTGGCGTGGGGCATCGAGCATCAGGCATCAGGCATCGGGTATCCGGCACCGGGCATCGGGCATCGGAAGGGGCCAGCAACCTTCTCGCAATCTGTTGAGTGCGCATCTCCCTTGGATGTGCTGGACTCGTTTTATTTCTCGCTTATGACCATGTTAAGCACCGTGTTAAAATTTGTAAAATGACAACTTCACGACGCGATTATCATATTCAAATATTCCCGTGGAGCCGAAGCCGTGTGGCAGCGGCAGCGTCAGCGGCTGTGGCGGCGGCGCAACAACTGAGTGAGATGCCCTGTCGGCTAACCGATCGACCCATGTGCAGAGCGTGTTTCTTTGCATACTCAGGCCATACCCATGCTCATGCCCATGCCCAAGCCCACAGACGTCCCGGTGCTGTGAGCCGAGGAAGCTGAAGCTTTTGGCGCGCTGGACATTATCGAATATCTTAATAGGGGGTAGTTAGACCTAGGCGAAGTCCCCTTGAATCGGATCAGCCGTCGGAGGCGGTGGATAGTGACGGCAACTGCGATGGTGTGTTGCTTGGTTCACCGTCTCCTCGACCGAATGTCGAAGGATGCTCCTCGTCCGACAATAAAGCTATTACCCTTGAAGTTGAAGCTGCGACGATTGAGATTTTCCGTGGGATGAGTGCTGAACCTGTTGGCTCGTACACCCGGCGGCGGCGGCGGCATCTCGACGGCTGCTTATCCGTTCTTCCAAGGTGGAGGTGAATTATTCCGAAATGAAATGGAATTTATGTTGTGCGCAATCAGGTTGAATGGACTTGACATCGTGCAGGAGAAGGTGGGGTCCCCAGCTCGTGTTGTGCGAGGGAAGCTTTTGTAATTGACATCCGCTGCTGTCCCCCATCGAAGGAGATATGATAAATTAATTTTGTGACCAATGACGCATCGTTTCTGGATGCGGCCAGTTGAATTGAGACTCAGATTTGAATGGAATTCGTTCAGCGATTTCAAAAGAATCGCCGAGTATTGCGAATGAGTCAGGCTTGGCAGCAAGTGTGGAGCGAACTCGGCGTTGAAATCTAATTCCAAGAAGCGAATCACTCAGGCGGCCGATTTTGTGGGAACTAACAATAGCGTCGCGTCGGTGTGCCTCTAACCTGTGGGACATACGAAATAAGCGAGATTACTTGATGTCGGTGTTGTCAGCTCAGATTTATCGAAATCATTCGTAACGGGGTGTAAGGTCTTTTAGCGTGTTCTGTCAACAGGCAAATGTCTTGTAATGATGCAACCAGAAAAGAAAGATTGGCAAAGAATCTTAAACAGAACAACATTGATTTTGCAGCCATTTACATATATGTTACGTACATACGCACCACCATCTATCAGGCAGAAGTGTATGCCGTAGACAGTTGCGTTCAAATCAATCTTGACAGGAACCATACCAACTCCGACAGACCAATTAAGTCCGACTAGACTCCTACATCATCAAATCAGAGCTGTGAAAGAATGCCTACAGAAGATTAATCCCAGACCGTCATCCTTCGTCGACGACCTTCGAAACGACGACGCAAATTTGCCTCGCCTAGTCCGGACACATAAAGTTTCGCTGAAAAGTCCGGACTACAGAGAAAAAATAAAATGAACTGGACAGCAGACAAGTTGTCAAACACATTTTATTACGGATTGTATTCAAAATGTACGCACTTCGAAAATCTTTAAAGAGCAGGACAGTACGTGTTTGTTTATGGCTTCAGCACTTTTCTCTGAAAACATCTTTTCGGCTTTTTCGCGTAAACTCTTTAGTGGAAGGATATCCATTTGAGATGCATTACAGTAGTGTCTGGATAGCGTGAACCACTGATTCCGCGAACACTCGGTTGGCGTGAATAACCATATTTTTATAAACAGTACTCTATAACGTGAACAATGGGAACCTCTATAACGTGAACCAAAAAGTATATTCATTCGTGCGCTTGATGGGTTGTTAGTGAAGTGCAGATAAGCGTTTCTTTGCAAAAATGTCTTTTAATAATAATAATATGGGTGGCGCTACAGCCCGTAGTGGGCCAGGGCCTAGCTTCTCAGCAACCTCTCGTGTTGTGCGTGCTATTGTTCTCTCACGCTTGGAAGGGACCTACAGTTTAATACCGACTCCGAACGGCGAAGTTGAGAAGCTTTTTCTAGACGGGAATACTCTTTGAGCATTGTCAGTGACTCGAAAGAGGTGGAGCCGTGAAATATTAAAGGTGCTAAATTCGGGTATCGAACCTGGCACCCTCTGCGTAGTAGTCGACGCACTAACCCACTACGCCACGGCGACCCACTCATGTCTTTCCACAATGTCTTTTAAAAACGGAAAATTTTCACATTGAAAGAAAAAAAAAGGAAATTGTAAAATGGTTAAGGCGCATTGAGTTTGTCTTGTAGCCCAATCCATAATTTCAACGAGAATAAAATTAAGATTAAAATCTTAAAAGTAGTGACCACTAGCCAGATTAGTTTGTTAAAAAGAAAAACCTAGAAGCAAGGCGAGTATCCTCGTATGGAACGAGTGTTATATAAATGGTTTTTGAAGCAGCGTTGGCTACCAGTTGGCTGAGAAATGTTGTAAGAAAAAATTAAACTATTGCATACTCAACTAAAGGAAAAAGAAAGGGCCTTTTAAGCCAGTTCTGGTTGTGTAAGTGGGCGCAAACTACGTTATGGAGCTCGGCTTTTTAAAAACCTGTGGGAAAAAACTTTCATCCAACCGTGGCCCAGTTGCACATTTCAAAAATAATTTTATAATTTTTGGTTTCGAAGAACCAAATTTATGAAGTCGATGAGTAGGGCTTTTTTTGGGTTGATGTTGCCTGAAAAAACACAACTTGCCGGTGGTGAAAAAAATTACGTAGAGAAGGGCACGATTAGGTTCAAATGCTACTGGTCTCCTCAAAGTAAAGCCAGTGATTGTTGGCAAGGCAAAAAAAAACCTCGTTGAATTGTTGGAAGAATATATCACTCGGCGACAATAGCTGCTAAAACTATTCCAGTTTTTGATAGAGCAAAAAAAGGGGCTGAAGCTAATACCGGAAATACTTTTACACCCTTTTTTGAAACAAATTCAAAAAAAAAAGCTGCTTAGAAAGAAAAACAGAAAAGTATTAACAATTTTTTGAATGGAAATTAAATCTTAATAAATATCATTGAATAACGTGAACAATCTTGTTTGCGTGAACGGCCTGTGCAATAATTAGTTCACACTATCCAGACAGCACTGCATTTTGTTCTTTCCACCGAATGCCCCTGGCAAACAGTTACCGTGCTTCTTCTTCTTCTTCATTTGGTGCTACAGTCCGGGGTGGACCTGGGCCTCAACCAACAAGCCTCTCCAGCTAGCACGGTCTCTGACTAGCTGTCTCCAGTGTCGCACGCCAAGTTGGTTGAGGTCCTTCTCCACCTGGGTGCGCCACCTTAAACGCGGGCGTCCTCTGTTGCGTTGTCCCACGGGTTCGGAGTCGAAGACTCTCCGGGCCGGAGCTGAGTTGTCCATACGCTCTACATGGTCTAGCCAGTTTCCGTGCTTCACTGCTTGAAATTTTCGCAGCTTCGTCGTTTATTCCTGAAACACAATGGTGCGCTGCGCCAGCCGACTTTATGTTACGATGACGCACTGAGTTGAAATAAATACTCAATTTATTAGCTGTTCTCTCTCTCATCTACTAAATGAAAGATATTGCCGCCTTTCTGCATACACTCATTTGAAATGACTTTTATCGTTAAGTTATTTTTAATCAGCTGTTTTCGTTCCTTAAATGACAGTTGATACAAAATACTCTCAATTTGGAAGAAAACTCTCAATCTGGGAGAAAATCTCTCTCACAGCGCACCCCTCTGTCAAAAAAATGTCCAACATGTTGAAAAATGACGGGCGATTGACTACGTTTTACGTTTTATTACGATCCTCTCAATCTCTCTCATTATTCACTAACGCAGGTTGACGCTGTATTTTGTGCTTGGCCATTGAATTGCGTGCGTTGAAAGCCAACGCCAGCGCAAACGCACTATTGTGTTTTAGTCATTATAGAGGACAGTGAAAAAGTCTTATTCATCACCTTCCTAAACATTTTGTTGGATTGGTAAAGCAGACTTAAAAAAAACTTCATCATATCTCAACTATCATCTTATATCAACTATCGACGAAGACAAAACGACCATACTAACCTTACTCGACTTCTCGAAAGCATTTGACTGCGTAGACCCAACAATACTTTGTCAAAAACTGTCCACCCAATTCAATTTCTGTAATCCTACTAATAAATTAATTCTCTCGTATCTTACTAACCGAGTCCAAGCAGTTTTTCATAACTCTAAACTGTCATCCTTTTGTGACGTACGTTATGGTGTTTCTCAAGGTTCCATTCTCGGTCCTTTATTATTTTCAATGTTTATCAATGACCTTCCACTAGTTTTATCCTATTGTAAATTCCATATCTATGCAGACGATGTGCAAATCTACCTAAGTTTCCCTCTTGGTATGGTTGAAGACTCAGTTGCTAAAATAAACGAGGATTTGGGCTCTATTGCAAACTGGGCTACACAAAATGGTCTAATACTCAATCCTAACAAAACCAAAGCCATCCCGTTCTCGAAACAACCGCCTTCCTTGTCAAATTTCCCGCTAATAGAACTGAACTCGACCGCAATTGAATATTTTACATGTGTAAAAAACCTTGGAATAATGTGCAATAGTGAACTGACGTGGACTGACCACATTGATAGCGTAGTATCAAAGGTGTATACATCCCTAAGAGGCTTATCAATCAGCAAATACATTCTCCCTGTGAACATCAAATTAAAACTTGCCAGAGCACTCATAGTGCCAATCTTGACATATGGATCTGAGTTGTTCGCTGACTGTGATTATTCTTCCTCCCTAAAATTGACAAAAGCAATTAACGCGACTGCACGGTATGTTTTTAACCTTCGCAGATTTGATCACGTCTCGGAATAACGTCGCATTCTCCTAGGATGCGAACTGGACGCATTCTTATGCTACCGGTCGTGCTTATTACTCTTCAAAATTATTCACAAGAAACAGCCAAAATATTTATATGAAAAGATCACCTTCTGTCGATCAAGTCGTAATATTACCTTGAAACCCTCCAATCATACCTGTTTAATGTCACGTAGGCACTTTTTCATTCATGCTGTTCATTTATGGAATCACCTACCTTCACAGGTACGGTCTAAGACCAAGTACAGACAATTTTGTAACGCTTGTTTCTCATATTTCTCCCGCTCGAACTGAAATAATTCCTAGTAACTTCAGTCTTAACGCTTTCTCTACACATATGTATTCTAATAACATTAAATCTTAAAATCAGAAATCTACACTCTTAAATTATAATTGAAATAACTTGAAATCACTAATCTCAATCATGTCACACAAAATAATATTTTATGTTATAATGTTCCTGTACTAGTAAAAGAACATATGATTCTTGAAGTACAGCGATAGATATTAAAAATAAATAAATGAAATGAAATGAAATGAAAATGAAATAAGAGTCGCAGAAGATTTCTTTTTGAATTTTTTCATCATTTTGTGAACAGAGAACTGAGTCAAAATATGTCCGCGTCTTAATACTCTGCCCGGACTGTATATTTAACATTTTGATGGTGTTCGAAATTTAGAGGTCCCCGGACTATGGGAGTGTCGGGCTAGCGAGTGTCCGGACTTCTCTTCTGTATATAAAGCTCTTCTGTATATAATAAATAAAATCAATTACAGACTTTCTTGTACTCAAGAGCTATAAGATAAAGACATAAAATCTATCGTCGTCAAAAAGACGAAGACTGGCGTTAATGTACAAAAAATAAGGATGACATTCCAGGGTTAATGAGCTCAGGAGAAGCAACAGAGTAAGACACTGCTGGCTTCCTGGCCATACTGCGATAAATGACAATGAAATGGCCGACTCCCAAGCTAGGAAAGGAACTGAACAATTTTGCTCTGCACGAGACCATGTCCCCAGAGAAGAATTTTGGGAACTAGGAAAAATGACCGAGATCCGGGCACTGCAAATGGGCACTGGAGATTCAGGGAGCATTTATGAAAACTAAGGATACCAGAAGAAGGTCTTTGTAGAATTAAATTCCAAAGCACGTACTGCCACTAGCCCACAAAAGACAAAGCAGTCTGGAGAAGCAACTAATATCAGAGCAAGGATTCTTCTCATAAACTTAGAGAGAATACCTTCGAACGAATCTCTTCCGCCTTCGCGCTACAAGACTCCATAACCCTCAATACAGCTCTGGAAAAAACTGCATGTGAGGTGAACTCGGAGCAAATGTATGAAAATGGAGCACAATAGATCTACAGGTTGCGGTGCAATATATCTTCAATAATAATAATAATCATACAGGTCATTATGTGCGGAAACCGATGCGATTACAATCAAATTGCCGCAGTAGCTTCGATGGCAGTGCTTCAAGTGGTACGCTCCATTCCGTTGACTCCCAATGTCCAAAATATGCGGCGCTACTCCAGTCCTCGAGGCCATTCAAAGTCCTTGGCTTGTTAGGCTAAGGATTGGACGGAACACCAGAGAAAATATGAGAGTGCTGTCAAATTGGAGAAGGCTCGTCGTGAGATGGTGTAGTTGCCAAATTTCTCAAGTCAATCCATTTGGATGGATTTATCCCTGGTTGAATTCAACATTCTTATGTGAAACACATATTGGCGCACCTTGAAAGTAAGACCGACTCGTATGCCGTGACGGTAAACGGCCTGACGCTGTCACGCCTCTATGTCCAATGTACCGAAAGGGAGTCGAACCACCGCTCTCGATATTACGAGCGGTCTGTATCCCATTCCCACCAAATATCTTCATCGACGCATATTGATTTTGAAATTTTAGAAGTTATTCCTCTTCAAGGCAGTTAAAGCTGACGCCTTGAAATAACACCAAATTTATGTGATTTAAAAAGTCAACAAAAGAATCAACAAGTCTACGGCCCAGCGCGACGACGCAACCGATGGCGTCTCCGTTTAAGGTGGTGCACAGGAGTGGAAAATGACCTCAATACTTTTCGTGTGCGTAACTTCAGGCAACATGGTCAACCACCCCTTCCCCCCACCACCCCCTCCGCAGCACCACCTCGATTGTAGCTTCATACAAAGAAGGCGAAGAAGTCACAGGACCGGAGTTTTTCGTCCACATAAAAGAGAGTCCACTTCTGAACAAAACCAAAATCATATCTACATCCTGTCCGTTTAAGAGAATCGGGAGTTTAAGATGGTGTCCATTACGAGTGTGTTCGCTGTATATAAGAGTAACGAACGTTTTAAAAACCGATTTCTAGAAAAATGTCCTTGCGTTGATCTTCGGAGATCTTCTGTAAAGGCAATCACGTTAATTTTAACCAGACGTAGTGGCTATTGAATGAACTTCAGTGCAGATACGTGGATTTCGAAAGAATTACATACTGAACCTTACTGATGAACTCACTGACATTCTTAAGGAATTTCCAAAATAGTGCCTCACCCAAAATAAACCGCAGTGGATTAAAAGAAATAGGTGTCCTTGCTAGAACAGCTGAAATATGTGTGGGTATGAAAAAAAAAACTCAAAGTCCTCTTGTTTTCTTCTCTACACTGACTAACAGCAGTTAAGCAATTTACAAGCTATTTTAGGAGGTGCACCAGCCAATCCCGATATCACATAATGGGCTCACGCGAAGGTTTCCCCTAAGGAGGCTGCTTTTTCGCTGGAAGATGACATAATGTTCCAATTATGGAAATCACGATATTACTAGATCATTACATCGAAACAATATGCAAACAGCGAGTGAGCATGCAGAGCATTTACGTGAAAACTCTACAATGGAAGTTATTAAAAGATTGATAAATTGAAGCGATACTTTTATTCTTCGTGAAAGGTCTTAACAGCTCAGCGAATGAAGAAGGAATTGTAATAAATTACAATGAAAATAACGTTGCTAAGTTGTCAATTGAAATTTAGAAATAATAGCATACTGTGGCAATTCTAGGAACAATGTATAAAATATCGCTTGTAGTAATTCTAGGAACAATGTACAAAATATCGCTTGTAGTAATTCTAGGAACAATGTACAAAATATCGCTTGTAGTAATTCTAAGAACAATGTACAGAAATCAAAAGAGAGAAGAAATGCTGCCAGTAAAAGAGTAGATAGATTCATTGTAAAGTAGGAAGTCAAACGGAGTGTATCTAATTTAGAAGGAAATAAATAATAATTTAAAATGAAGGAATTGGAAGTATTTGAGCATGCGGAAGATAACCCTAATTTGGAAAATCAGGACACAAACCTACCAAATGCAACGTGTGAAGAAAACCCTAGCATAAAATATCGTTTAAGAAGTCGCCAATGTAATGTTTCGAAAGAGGTAATTGAGAAAACATTCAACACAGAAGAAGAAGATCCATCCAACTTTCGCGAAGCAATGAATTCAGTGCATGCAGCATAAATGTAACTCTCTCATCAAAAACAACACATGGAATATCTGTGATCTGCCAGTTGGGCGAACAGCAATAGGAAATAAATGGGTTTATGAATCGAATTATTTGGCAAATGGAAGTTTGGAGAAGAGGAAGGCACGTCTAGTAGCTAAAGGGTACACACGAAAATTTGGTGTTGATTACATAGAAACCTACGCCCCAGTTATTATACAGAGTTCCTTACGATTAATATATGCTTTGTCCGTTGAACATGATTTGCAACTTAACCATTTACACAGCTTTTCTTAATGGAAAACTGGATGAAGAGATATTCATGAAACAACCGGAAGGATTTGTTGATGAAAATCACCCTCATAAAGTTTGTCATCTTCAAAAAGCATTATACGGCTTAAAACAAGCGGGAAGACAATAGTATAAGACATTGAAATTATTTTCCCCTTATTTTCAATAAATAGAACAAACATTAGAAAACAATAACTACAGTGACTAATTCATTTTGGTTGAAATATCGAAATGTTAACTTTAAACATTTCGAAGATGTCGGACTCTGGCAAGTTTCGTAAGAGCTTTTTACAGATGTAATAAAGCATGTCTTCAACATTTTCGAGCATTTAGTGGACGAAACAAAACCATGTACTGACTGTCTGTAGAGAGTGTGACGATAGAGCTGTGAGCAGCGTTGCCGGAAAATTATTTTTTAAAGTGCCATCACCGCTATCAAAAAGTGCTATTTTAAGGTCCAGGGTGTCACAAACGGATATGTACCAAAAACTATAATTTTATGAAGTCCCAATACCCTTGTAAACATGCATAACTATTCCACCGTGCGTATCTCAGACGTCAACACTAGATGCACGACTTCCCGCAAGTCATGTAAGTGCTTGCATATCCCGAGGACATTGACATCATTGGAAGAAGACTATGGGCGGAAGGAACAAGCTAATGCTTGTACCACAAAATTAATTTACTCATGAGGATCATAGACGGCGAACCAACGCCTTCAGTTACCAATTAGGTTAATGAATTAATGGACAATCCCTCTCATTCGATAAAGTGCTAACCAATAGTCGCCTCAAACGAGATGACGCATTAGCATTAATCTCAAATAATCCGCTTGACTTGGGTTTAATGAGCAAACTCAACGATGCTCCCACAAAGGGGACACCGCCTTGTCAGGCTAAAACCGGCTGTTAGTCTCAGGGGTGACATACTCAGGTTGTACATGCCTTTCTTATAAAAAAATGCCAGAATCCATCAGCAGACTGGCCTTTACTCAGTCAACATACTCCCTTCTATGGGCTCGTTATATTTCAAAATTGAGCCGTGTACCATCGGCTCAAGCTCGAGAGAACACTACTCTACAAAAGATAATTTCTTGGATTCGATAAGGTTAAGCAAATTAAAGGACGAAAATAAGTACATTCATAAAAAATTAACCAGGGTTCAACTCATTCGGAGGGTAGTTATCTCCGTCTGTAGCGACTATTGTCTGGAAATGTCTGGAAAACTTAAAGTGCCACGGTGCCTTTTCAGTGAAAAGTCCCATAATGGCACAATCGTTCCACATGGGCAACGTTGCCTGTGACATACAAATTGTAGGTCGAAACACTGGTGCCTCTTTTAATCTCTAGGTCAATTGATTTGGTTTGTGCATTTGAGTTCAGTCCAGAGAACTCTCAGTTTAGTTCATATCTGTTTGTTTAACTAGTTCGTTCTTCTAGGTCAGTTAGTACAACGTAGTTAACACAGCTCAGGAAATTTAGTCTCGTGCGATTTTCGTCGTTTGGTCGTCATATTTTCGTTGGAAGTAAAAGCGCTACTCCTACCGCTACCATACCAAATACAAATATCCATGAATTGAGTGAAATACAAAGAAAGACAAAAATCTCCTTAATAACTCATCCATTCATCGGGCCAGGAAACCGTTTTAAAAATCATGTAAACGTGAACATTTTTAAGAATTCCTTCACATACACCACTGGCAATGCAACAATGCTCGATTTGCCTGTGCTGCGGAAATAAACCTGGTGTGCAAATTAAAACATTTAAAATTAGCTTCTTACCGATTGCCTTCGCTGCTCACTTAGAACTAACTACAAAATCAATTTCGATTCCTAAGCCTAGGTGCATCTTCCATGTAACCGGACGACGAGTTTGCACATCCGCTGGTGGCTCGGTGCCTGCTCGTTGACGGCGTGTCGTATGTCCGGTGGGAAGACTTAGCGCCATCATGTGTAGAGCTTATGTTTTTGCTAGTGGGAACTGATATCATGCGTAGTTCGCATGATGGAATGTTTTTGTCGTTAACTTGGACAATGCCTTTACACACACACTAAACGAAGCTCTCAATTAAGTTCAGTTTAGTTATTCTTACTGAATCCCATGAAAGCAGGTTAAGGAGCTTATTGAACTACTGAACTAAATGAACTAGAACAAAATGACATGTGTTCACTTAGAGCTCCTTTTTGAACCAGATGGTTTGTGAGCTATGTAAGCCTGCAGTTGATGTATCCTTCTGCGATGTGAATTCCATCACCGCTCGAAACTGCCTCTGCTTGCAATTCAAGCCTTAGCTAGAGTTCCAGGAGTTCTCTTTTGACGATGTATTCTACAACGAAACAAACAAGAGACTGTTTTATTTTTAAATTGATTCGAAGGCATATTGTTCAGTCTATAATATTACACTCACTCACTTCGTCTTCATTCCGTTGGACTCTATCCAATGTGAACCTGGGCTTTAACTAACAAGCCCCACAAGCAATCAGGGTCTCTGGCTAGCTGCCTCCAGTTTCACAGACCAAGTCCGTTGGAGTCCTTCTTCAGTTGTCTGCGCCACCTTTGAAGCGGACGTAGTCTGCTCCATTGTCCTACTACCTTCAGGCTCGGAATCGAAGACTCTTCGTCCATAAGTTCTACATAGCCCAAACACTTTAGGCGTTACAGATCCTGGTCAAGTATTCACCTCCAGGTGCTTCTAAGGCAAACAGCAGCCAAGACTTCACGCAGAACATTTTCCTCGAAGAGAGCAACGATTTTCTTTAAAATCTTTCGAAATGTCCCTGGAACATAGAGCAAGATTGAGATTGTCAAAGTCTTGTAACGTGATCTTGACCCTTCGAGAAAAAGAAGGAAAAAGAAGGCCTGCAAGGAGCTTGGAGCCTTGCTGTACGCTTTTTTCAATGAACAGACAACTTGACTCCGAACATAGTGTCCCCAGCAGCGACGAGGACCTTCTTCACTTGTTAGCAAAAAGAAGTGACTTCTTTTAACAACGTGTCCAGCAGGTGCTTTTAATGAAATACAATCCGCCTCTTTTGAACAGTCCTAGACGCTAGACGATACCAGAAATAGATGTAACTCCCTCGCACAGCAAAGTTCATCTGTCAGATGACAATCCCAGTCGCTCTGCAAGTGAAATTGGGGGTCTATCTTAAAAATCACAAACGATATGGCACCAGATGGAAAGAATATCCCTTCTTTGGTCTCCAGTAGGTTCACGTAGGTGGCGGTAGATACTCCAGCCGTTGTCTCCAGCTCTGCGGCCAGACCATTGTCTATCCGCAGCCCGCTGCACCTGAACTTTGCGCCACATTACATAAACATGGAAATCCCCATATTGTTATCGAAGGTTTCCCTCCATTGTTACCACATTTCATCGACTCAGCACCGCAGGCTCCGGCCGTAGGTAGGAAGATTGTCATTTTGGCAATCGGTGTTCCAAGCCTCAGAACTACCACTGCTGCTGCTGCTGCGCCGCCTTCCCACCGCCATGAGCAGCGTTGGCGAACGCCGCGCCGCCGTCGATCCTCGTCGTCGCACAGATGGTGAGAAATTGTGAAATTATTATTCCTTGCGGTTGACACAAAGAACGAATTGCGCTGCATTTGTGATTTATGTGCCGAGTGGCAAGTGTAAATGGTTTATCCAATTAAAAAATTGTATTTCGATTTTGTTCATATTCTTGGCGGTAAATCGAGACGCTCGCGCCAGCTCTCCCGCTCGACGGCTGAGTCACATCGCCGTGGCAGGCAAATATTGTATCCATCTTGTTGGGGCGGAGGCGGCGCGGCGGGGACTGGAACACCGGCTTATGCTTATTCATGTGAATTCAATTAAAGCATTTGTAAGGCTCTCCCACTCGGATCGGGTAGCGATTATCAAGATTAATTTGATTTCGACAAGTGCATGTAGTTCGGCGCCAGACGCTATGGCTCATGGTCGCGCCATTTGGAGGGCGCACCGGCGCGCCGGCGCAGGCATCGAGGTTGACATTTCGCTGGAAGAATTGGATTGTCTCTGTTCTCCGTTGTGATTGATTCTGTGGATGTCGATTTCGTCAGATCTATTGATATTTACCTGATCTCACTGGTTGGCCGGGAGTGATGAGATGACTTCAACCTTTGCTTGCTAGTCGATAAGAATGAAGAGTGAAGGACAAGCACAATCGGCCGCAGCAGCTGTTTGAACACCGACTTTAGTCCGAATCAAGTCCCACTGACATTTCCTCCCAATCTGCCGCCAGTGGGGTGCTCTGGAGACATGTTTATGACGGGCTTCTGCAGTTAAATCCCATAAGTGGTTCCCCAACAGCACCACTCCCATCTTACAGTCGCAGCTTCCACTCCGCTCAAACCGAAAATACCTGCTGACCTTAATGCTTCAACTAGTCTCATTTCAAGCTAAAACCATATGCCCATTGAGTTTACTTTGTATTCAAAATTATTATACTCGCCTTGCCATGCTAAGCACCGGCACTTTCACAGAACGTTAGGACCACTAATGCCCCACCACAAGCCATCTGAGACTAATGGACGTTTCGAGCGTTTAAGACGAAGCTGGTAATTCAATTACCACGCTTAGCCGACACAAATAGCCTATCATGGCATGGATTTAGTGGTGAGAAAGTAATGGCTATCTCGCGCCGATATGGGCGCGATATCTGGAGCAATTCGAATGTGTTGTGTTAATTAATTGATTTGCTATCTGCTTGGTAAGCATTTACTCGTAATTAACTGAAAGCTGCACCTTACTGGGCGACGCTATAAAATCGATGAATAAATGTTTGGGATATTTTGCTAGGCAAACCGTTTTGCCGTTTTTGCATATGCTGGTGAAAGAATTTGCAGAACGAAAGTGTCCAGACAGGGAGGAGAACGTCGATTAGTTCCACCGTGGGGTATGCATGCGTAAAATCGGCCTGTCCCGCCCATGTCGAGGCAATTTGAGCGAAAAAAGGATTTGCATTAATCTTATAGTATGTCTACGCCGCCTTAGTGGTCAAGACATTCTGCTTAAGCCGTCTGGTCTGTTCAATGGTGATTGGATTCTAGACGTTAATTAAGCTGAGCACATGTGCCAGACAGATTTTTTAATTACATCACAAAACTGGCAGTGATAAATAGAAACACACCTTGATGTGGATAAGTGGACCGCCACACAGTGGCTCCAAAGTGGAAAAAAGCCCCAATTATGAAATATTTTCTAGAGACAGGACTTATACGATTTTTTGATTTTACAATTAAGAGAGAGAAAAAATATCAAGTCTTCATTGTTTTATTTTTTGTTTGACTTCCTTGCACTGTACGATTATCACAATTTTTATTGTATACAGTCAAGCCCGTATAATAACACATCAACTGTGGAATTAAATATTGTGCCATTAAGTCGGTTTTGTGCCTTTAACCGATCTTGCATACAAAGAGTGCGAAGTTTGAGTGTCAGAACTGGTTTCCCAAATTGCAGCAAGCTCGCATACAAGTTAAACTTTAATTTGTTCGATTTAAATAAATAAAATAATTTTTTATTTTGAGGAGGGCCTCTTACTTTATTCAACGTTCATTATCAACTGACTAACAATTTTTATAAGCTAACCCTAATGCCCTGCCGTCATTGGTCAGTTTTGCTGCATCAGCAAAATTATGATTCTTTTGTTTAGCTGCTGCCGGAAGTATTTCTGCGAAACGTTCTTGATCGATCTGGTGGTCCTTTGGTTGTCAAGTGAGATGATTGTTTATTGGAGGGAGAATGATTTTCTTGGAATCGTTGAGCATACGGCGTGTGTGTCGTTGCTATTCCAAATCGGTATATATGTCTTTAACTTATATGAACACAAAAAAAGGGTTAGACACTGCCAGGATAGGTAGGAAGTCAAATCGAGTGTAAAACATAAACCACACATTTTATGTTAATTTCAGAAAAAAAAAAACTTTTTCCTCGGAAGTCACATGAATTAAAGATCTGCGTAGGATCTAGCGGGCAAGATTGTACGTGAACTGTTTGTTTTGTCATATTTTTAATGCCATTAAGCGATGTGCTATTAAGGGGTTTCGCGCCAGTACAAATTGAACCAAAGAGACAACTGCTTTCAGTACAACTGCAGCCATTAAACGGTTTGTGCTATTATCCGGGCTCGACTGTATCAATTTTATTGAACAATAAAAATTTCTTTACATGTAAATAAATTGCATATTTTTCTATTACATCTGCGTGGTAAGTCTCAAGAAAGTGTTTTCTTTTTAATATTGTCAATACCAAAATAATGCATTTTTTAAAAAATAAAATTAAGGTTTTGGAATTCTTCTTAAATTTGTTGCCTTTTTTCGCCTCTGTCGAGTCACTGAGAATGCTCAAAGAGTATTGCTGTCTAGAAAAAGCTCCTCAACTTCGCCGTAAGGAGTCGGCATTAAATTGTAGGTCCCTTCCACGCGGGAGAAAAACAATAGCGCGCACAACACGAGCAGTTGCTGAGAAGCTAGGCCCAGGTCCGCCTCGGACTGTCGCGCCACCCATATTATTATATTATATTGCTTATGACTTTTTTAGACTTTATTTAGAACTAATAAGGATTTGTCCTTTTAACGCCAGACCCCAGTAAGATCTGTATAGTCGGCTTGGCTTGTCAGATTTTTTAAAAAATGTAGCACTGTGCACTGAAGCGTTAAGGTACTACGTCCTAAAAATAGACAGCAGCTCAGTACAGCAATGGGACTACAACACTAGCCCCGGAGATTACCTTCCACTTAAGGTGCCCAGATAGAGTAGCCGAAGGAGGAATCTCCATGTACACTGCCTGCTAAAAAATACGAGGCTAGGCATCTTCTGTGTCCACTTGGAAAAACTCCTGGGATAAAAAGGAGCTGAGAGAACACGACACAACCAAGAAATGGATCTCCATTATATCCAGACATTTTAACATCGAAACTTTTCAGGTTATGCAGACGAAACGTCATTGAGTTATCCTTGGAAAACATGGCACCATATGATGGGTACCGGGGCACACTGGCATCCGAAGGAACGAAAAAGCAGAAAGCTGGAAGAATCTCGGTCAACCGCATATGCTTTCACACCGCTTAGCTTCGTAATGAAAAAACCTGGAAGGCAAAGCCCTGGACAGAGTCAGAACTCGACACCGACTCCCTCGCTAGGAGAGGAGCATCGGAACCTTTTATAAGCCTGGGACCATTCTCCGCTGTGGGAGACTATATCCTCAGGGACGAATTCAGGGAACTAGAAAAAAGGAACCGGGCAGATATATGACACAACGCTCATGGCATGAAGCAGGTCTAGAAACTCTTGGGTCAATTTAACCGAAAGAGGTTTGAGGCATGTATCAAGATCAGCAATAACATCTCAGACTCACGGAACACCTAAGGAAACAAGGAGGGTCAGAAGATGGTCTCTGCAGATTCTGCGGAGAATCTAACATCTAATCTAATCCAGACCACGTACCGTTATAAGCCCACAAAAGGCAAAGCAATCTGGACAAGCAAGATCAGCAAGAACATCCTCCGTATCCTAACAGGCCACAGCAGACTCAGGGATCACTTGGGGAAACTAGGAGTATCAGATGAAGGTCTCTGCAGATTCTGCGGAGAATCTAACGAAATTTCGGAGCACGTACCGGGATTAGCCCACAAAGAAGAGCACCTAATATCAACGGAAGGCTTGAAGTCACTAATACCATCTCTCATTCTCAGATTACTAACAAAATTAGCTTAGAGAGAATACTCTAGAATAAACCTCTTCCACCTTCGCGCAACAACAGTCCATAACCTTCAATACAACTCTACAAAAAACTACATACAAGGGGAACTCTTAAGAAAGCAAAGCTAACAAGTACCGCTAATGAAGTATTTCTTCTTCTGGTGGCGCTAAAGTCCGGAATGGACCAGGGCCTCAACCAACAAGCCTTTCCAGCCGGCACGATCTTTAGCCAGCCATTTCCAATTGCACACGCCAAGTTGGTTGAGGGCCTTCTTCACCTAGGTCCGCCATCGGTTTCGTGGGCGTCCTCTATTACGTTGTCCCACTGGTTCGGAGTCGAAGACTCTTCGGACTGAAGCAGTTTGGTCCATGCGCTCAACATGGCCTAGCCATCCTAGACGTTGAATCAGTAGATGCCTGGTTGGGATCATGACATCAAGATAAACAGTACCAAAGATTGAACGCAGAGCTTTTCTCTCGAAAATAACAAGTGCCTCTTCATCCGCTTTTGAGATTGTCCATGCCTACATAAAGCAGGGCAGGGATGATAAAGGCGTTATATAATGTTAGCTTGGTCGAATGATTTTGATGAGAGACATTTATCGAGTTCTCTTGTGTTAGTAGTAAAAATTAGTTAGGAGTTAGAATTAATTCGCTACTAACTCATTCGAATGACTTTGATAATCGAGATGTTCTGGGCGCCCATCACGGACACGCAAGTTAAATGAGGATTGAAGCGGATCGAGTTTTTAAAAACGAACGTACTTTATTCAATGAATCGTGTCTTCAGACTAAAATCTTAATTCTACTTTTCTCGCCTCGATACTCATTGTGTTCCTTTTATTCTTTCGTCGACAGTAGCGTGATCGTCTGGGCTGTCTTCTTCCTAGGCCATTGTCTAGCGGTGAATGAGGGCAAAACGAAGTATATGCTGTCATCAAGAAAGGACACACAACATCGACGTCTTGGACAGAGCGTCACAATGGGCAGCTATAACTTCGAGGTAGTCAAGGACTTCGTCTACATCGGCTCCGCAGTAAGTAGTACAAACAACATCAGTACCGAGATCAAACGCAGAGTAACTCTTGCCAACCGCTGTTTCTATGGGCTCAAGAGGCAATTGAGTAGTAGAGCCATCTCTCGAAGGACCAAGCTGACTTTATACAAGACCTTGATCATCCCAGTCCTGCTGTACTGCGCGGAGGCATGGACGATCTGAAAAGCGGATGATGAAGTCCTTGGTATCTTCGAGAGAAAAGCTCTGCGTGCGATCTTTGGTCCTGTTTGCGTTGACGGTTTCTGGAGGAAAAGATTCAACCACGAACTGTACAGCGACATGAGTCTAGTCAGGCGTCTTCGGATCCAACGGGTGTTGTTGGCGCCATCTTAAGCGCGGGCGTCCTCTGTTGCGTTGTCCCACGGGTTCGGAGTCGAAGACTCTTCGGGCCGGAGCTGAGTACGCTCGACGTGGCCTACCCGTCGAGCGTACTCAGCTCCGGCCCGAAGAGTCTTCGACTCCGAACCCGTGGGACAACGCAACAGAGGACGCCCGCGCTTAAGATGGCGCACCTAGGCGGAGAATGACCTCAACCAACTTGGCCTGCGACACTGGAGACAGCTAGCTAGTTGGAGAGGCTCGTTGGTCCACCCGGGACTGTAGCGCCAAATAAAGAAAGAAAAAAAAGTATTCCTTCGATTAATATTTTAATAATAACAATAAAACAAGTTAACGCCAGACTAACTTGACAGCACAGATGCCTTGACATATTTGGAATACTTGAAGTGGGGCATTTATTCGCACCTCTTCGGGCTCAAGGCCAAGTTGAATGTGTGCTTGCTTGTTGAAAACTTTTTAAAACACTGTCTCCCGAAGCTGAGTGGTCAGAGTAGAGTCAGTCCCGTCCCGTGGGGGGATTTAAATTTTCAAAGTGTGTCAGGTCCAGCGAGTGATAGATTTGAAAAAACCATGCCAGATGCGCTTTACCTATACAATTTCTAATCTACGGGCCTCCTGTTGTGCTCCAAAAGTCATTCCTTTAGTCTCGGAGATGTCTTGATTGTCTTGAGCCTGAAGCGCTAAACTCACTAACGCTGTATGACATTGATGATCCTTACAGATTCAAATCGGTATGGTTTATATACGGAGGAACGACAACAGTATCCTACTAATGGTAGCACAAGACCATTAAGACCACTGTTCGAATTGTTCCTGCCAGAAGACATTAATTGCCACGATCAGCAATCCAGGCGATCTTTCCAATTGAACACACAAATCTGCGATGGTCTTCAACCAAACACGAAAAGGCGTATCTTCCGTGGATACCCAGAAGGTGTCATTGAACAATTTTTCACGCCAATGTTCTCACAACAGTCAAAATGCCGATCCCTTCGAATCCAATTCCGAAAAGTGGCCATGGAGAGTGGGGCTAAGCCACCGAACACGGAATTCGTCTCAATAACCTGAACTCCCTCCTCCTAATCCACGGCGAGACCCCCACGATCGTATGTGTAACCTTAATCGATCGATTGAATCCACCGAATATACGGCAAAAGGAAAGACCAACACGACCAAAATGAGTAACGCTTGTTTTTTTTTTGTTGATGTTGTTGTTGTTGTTGTTTTTGTGGAACTTACATGGCTAAGTCACGACTGTCATGTCATTGACAGACAGCACCTGCTTTCTGATCCGACAAACTTCAAGTAGCTGCCACCGTAGCGAGTACGAGTACACCTCAACGGGGCAAAACGTCAACATCGAGATATGATTTCGATCGGCTCAGCTTTTCCCCGCGGGGGAGACTGCGCTACAACGACTAGAGTTGTATGTACAAGATCGGGGGCTCTTCTCGTGTCACAATCATCAAAAGACAACGACAACAACGACAACGTTGACGACGATGGCGACGGCGACGCCACAGCCATACCCACCATCACCACAGGTTATTGACAGCAAAGTGTACACTCCGAGACAAACAAACAAACAAACAAACACGACCAAAACGGAGAGTACTTAATTGGCCAACTCTGTACATTACCATAAGTCAATCACGCCTAATTATAGCACTGACAGGCGTTTCGTCTTCATCAATCCCCCGGGACAGCAGCGTGCGCCGGTGAGAGAGAGAGAGAGAGAGAGAGGGAGAGTCGCTCTATGTATGTGTGTGTTTGTGAGTGAGTGTATGACAATGACTTGAGAGGTCGTGATACTAATTTGACACAGAGGCGTGATATCATGTGGAATCGAGTGCTGTCACTTGACCACAAAACTTTCAAAAGCAAAAACAACTGAAAAAGAAAAATGCTTGACACAACATCACGTTACCACAGCAACCAGCTCGAGCTGCCAAGCAACCAATTGATGGTAGCTTTCTGGTCCCGTTCCTCGTCGGTTGTGTGCTTCCTGCTCACGGTTTGGATGTGTTACAGTTCCAGAATAAATGAATGCAAATTACTGCATCTTCCCGACGAGACCTACTGTGGCTGGTCGCTCGGTTGCTGGGTTGCTCGATCGCTCGCTCTCTCGCCTGGACGCTGCGCTGCTGACTGCTCCAATCAATTTTCGGAGAAGACATTCAACGGACTTAATACACCCCGGCACCGTGTCGTGGCTGTTGGTGTGTATGAGCCATGGTGAAGGCATGAAGTTACCAACCCACCGAGAGAGGAGGATCTGCTGCCGACAAAATGTTTGCCGGATGCTTCCAAACAGAATACTCGTGCCGCTGGCATTAGATTTCCTTGGCTGTTAGCTGTTAGCTGTTTTGGTGGCTTGGATTCGACCTGGTTAAGAGATTTATCATTTCTTCTCCCCTTTTTTGATTTCTTCTTCCTTTTTCTTTTTGTCTTTATTTTGTTGTTGCTCCCGGCGGGAGGGAGAGCGAGAAGCGCGCTCTCGCCTCAGATGCAAGACATCCCGAGCAAATCCTGCTGATGGCCTGGTTCGGTGATGATGCTGCCGTTGGTGGTGCTGATGCCAATTCCGGAGCTCGTTTGGTCTTGAATGGATTGCCTAGCACGCTCTCTCTCTCTCTCTCTCTCACACTCACACACACAGACTAATTTCTGGCCTCACTCCTAGTCGTCATAATATTTAAATGAAATTCACACTTGTTAATAGTTTCGTGATTTGTTTTGGCCATTTATTATATTGACGCGAAATTTAACACGACGATTGTCTTCTGGTCTGCCGGAGCGGCAGCACCGTCGTCGGTCGTCACCGCCATCCGCGTCCTCATCAGTCTTGAATGGTGTTCGTGTGAGAATGAGTTAGTCTTTCTCGCGCGAAAGGACCAGTGTTGGTGGTGGCTGTGATGGCTGTGATGGCGCAGAAGGTGCTGAACTTTGTATCGCCTCCTGGCGGTAACTGTACACCTTTCCTTTGACTAAGAACTATTGAAGATACTTAGCGGTGGTGACTGCGAAACAAGTGTGGAATAGGTTCCTGCAACAATGTCGCTTGAACTGTGAATTGATGTTGTCGACACTGAAAGATATATCGTCGATTGTTTAAATTCCATCGCAGTCCATATGAGGAGGCGACCTTTAGATCATGACTGAAGATGGAGTGCTTTGTTGCGCGACCCCGTTTGGGGACAACTTTAATTAAGATGCACATTCTGTTTCGCAACGTTGGTGGCGACGTGGACAAATGTGTGACGTAAATGTTTGACAATGCAGCCTTTTTGGCAAGAAAGGGGAGATTGGATTGCTGGGAGACGTCACAATGTTCAAACGGGAGAAAGATGGTATGATCTGTGCGTCAGTGAATTCAAGTTTCTGTCTAACTGTCCTAACGACTCGTCGAGTTAAGCATAAAACTGTCTAGGTGCTCCTGAAGGACCCACATATGATGCGCGAGCTATGTTTTCTGACGTGTGGATGGGACCTTCATTGTTATGCCAACTTCGAACGTTTGGAAAGCCTTTTCTAGACAGAAAATACTTCTCTAGCATTGGCATTGAGAGTCAAAAGAGGTGGAGCTTTGAACTTATGAAAGTCGGCAGTATCTCAGATCTAACTCAGACAAAACACTACGTTATCTTAGTGTATTCCGTCAGTAGCGCTTTACACAACAAATTTTTTTAACGCGACTTAGGATCATCTACCGATTTGCATCTCACAGATTACTTCAATAAACAATAATATTATTAATCCAAATCCAAAGAAAAACACAATTTTTAAATTCCAATCGACATAAGCTTACATCAATTTCGTTGCAAAGTTCATTAAGTGTTTATGCACATAGCAACCATAAGTTGTTCCATGTCTTCTATCGAAAAGTATATTTCTAACCCCAAGATATATTTGGTGAGCATATATATTTAAGAGCAAAACCAATTCTGGTGAATTCATACGATAATCGATGATGTTGCGAATAAACATGACTGAAGAAGCCTTCCGCCTGAAACTTAAGGTTTGCTAGCCAATGATCTTGCAATATAGGAAATTCATCAAACATGTTTAATTTACGGATAGCATACATCGCAGAGTTTTTGTGAACTCTTTCGAGTGTTTGTTCTTGAACACTATATGGAGGGTCCCAAATAATGGGAGAATATTCTAAATGAGGCCTGACCAACGAGCAGTATATAGTCTTAAATCTATAAAGTTCTTGGTAGTCTTTACTATTCTACTTTAGATCCTAACAAAAATTTAGTTTTGAGTCAAATATGACCCCTAGATCTTTAACTTCTTCAAGACGATGAAGCAGAAGATCATCAGCAATATGGTACACTGTAAATATCTTACATTTAGAAATATTAAGCTGCAATCCATTATGCTTACACCATTCTAATAAATTACACATATCCTGTTGGAAACGAATACAATCATTAAGATGTTTGATGCTTGCAAATATTTTTAACCCATCTGCGAAT
Organism: Eristalis intricaria; assembly: GCA_964034865.1. NCBI lineage: Eukaryota > Metazoa > Arthropoda > Insecta > Diptera > Syrphidae > Eristalis > Eristalis intricaria. The sequence continues at coordinate 56,662,217 of OZ035874.1, forward strand.
GTTAAAACTCTTCACATAACATGGGTGGCGCTAGAGCCCGTAGAGGGCCAGGGCCTAGCACAACCACTCGTGTTGTGCGTGTTATTATTCTTTCACGAGTGGATGGGACCTACAGTTTAATGCCGACTCCGAACGGCGTTGTTGAGAAGCTTTTTCTAGACAGGAAATACTCTTTGAGCATTGTCAGTGACTTGAAAGAGGTGGAGCCGTGAAATATGAAAGATGGTAAGTTCGGGTATCGAACCTGGGACCCTCTGCGTAGGAGTCGACGCACTAACCCACTACGCCACGGCGACCCAAGTTAAAACTCTTCAAAAACTAAATATTTCATGAACATTATTCATAACTAAAATAAACAGCAGCGGGCTGACAATACTACCTTGAGGAACGCCAGAAATTACCTCTATTACGCGAGTTACAAAGAAAGAAACACTGATGTGTTTTGCGGTGGTTTTAAGACTGAATTTTTATTATGTGCAAAATCTTATTCTACTTACAAACTAATTTCCTAACTCTCAGCATTTGAGGTTCAATATGATCTTGCAATATGATCGCAATGATCCACATCGATCGAGCATTCACGAAATGAGTAAAAGTGCAAGGTAACGAAGACTGTATTGCGAAGGAATTGAAATTCAAATGTTGACACAGCAGAAGTACATCGTCGGTGTGAATGCCTGACGTAACTCGCGCGGTATAAAACTGTCGAACTTTATCAAAAATTCCTATTAACTTAAATAATTCCTAATCCACGTCAGCATAGACGAGTGGAAACCTAACGATTTAAAAGTAAAGTAAAGTATAATATACTCAATCGAAAGCTTTCGAAAAGTCAGTGTAGAGTATATCAACTTGTAACCGATTTTCAAAACAATCAAATATATTGTTTGTAAATAAAGTTAAGTTTGTAGAACATGACCTACCGCGAACAAGGCCATGCTGATAGATAGATAGATAGATAGATAGATAGATAGATAGATAGATTTATTTCGTATTCAATTTTACAATGATTTAGTTATGGCACAATGTAATTTACAGAGATTTGATATGTTGTATCTATATCTTTCTTCTGAGGAAATTTTACAATTTTATTCAACAAAAGCAAATTAGTAAGTAATATTTTGAAGGAAATACGATGATGAATAAAAAACAATGAATAAGCCACAAAAAAAAAAACACAGAATAATTACAAATACATAAATAAAAAAAATAAATAAGTAAATAAATTAATTAATATATAAATAGTAAATAAATAAATAAATAAATAAATAAATAATAAAACGAATAAATAAATAAAAAGGCGCAGGCATTCATAAACTTTCTAGTTATCTTCAAAATTCTTTCAGACACCCTCTTTCAACACCCACTTTTTTATGTAGTTGTAAGGTAGGATAATCTCGTGGTAGGTTTAGCATCAACTTAAGGACCTTGTTCTGGGCTACTTGTAATTTATTGAAGAAGAATAGCTTCAAATATTACTTTCAATATAATAATTTTGTTTGGTAGTGACAGTAATGATTTTCTGTTGATAAATGGGCAAACAATTTTCGTTGCAATTTTAACTTTATTAAAAGTCTGTGAGTTATGTTGATGAAAGTTAATTTGGAGTCAAGGCATATACCCAAGTACTTAACAGAATTCTGAAACTCTAGGTTTGTTCCATTCACCTGTAAGGTAGAAGAAGGCAGAAAGCAAACTTTTCTTTTCGAGAAAAAAAGATAGCTTGCAATTTGTCCTTGTTTACGTCTGAATCTTCCACTTTTTAAAATAAGCTTCTAATATTTCCAATGCATATTTAAGATTGGTCTCAATATTGAGAGCAAATTCATGCGATGAAAATATGGCAGTGTCGTCGGCAAAAATAGCTAAACCACACTCAGGTAGGTCTGGAAGGTCCGAGGTATATAGATTGCAGGTAGCCCTGCTGATTACTAGAAATAATTACATATACTTATAAATAATTTCTTTAAGCGAGAAAAAAGCTTATCTTTAACAATGGTTTCTAACAATCTTGGGATTGCAGAAAACCTTGATATGGGTGCTGTCGGTTTAGTTCAGGAACATTTATTGGTTGATTTCTTTTCGTTAACACTCAGAGACTGTTGCTGGTGCTCGATATCGCGATATGATAACATAGTTCTTTCTCCCGAAATTCAACAAGACGATGCCACATACCATACAGTCCATGAAACAAATTCATTTCTGCATGAGACATTTCTTGATCGTGTGCTATCCCGTTTCGGTGACGACCTAGATCGTGTGATTTAACGTGAAGATACATTTCTACGGGGTTATTTGAAATCAGAGGTCTGACAACAAGTCCACAACCATCCGTGCATTATAGGACAAAATTAAATAGTGCATCAATATATTCAATAAAATCATCCATATTTATGCAGAATGGTCACGCCAAATCTTGAAAGAGTACTTATAGTCCCCTTTCTGCCTTAAGCAAGAGCATATAGCCGTGGTTGCCATTTGCCTGGTGTGTTTCTCTATATCTATATCATCTGTGCCTTATTATTCAACAAAAATAAACTATCAACATAAAAATCTAAAGACAAAGAACTGTGTTTTCTGCTTAATTTAAATGTTGCGGTAATTTTGGGACACGTAGACTTGTCACTTAGTTTTTTACGATGATTGAAAGATGTTTGGATTACAAGCTTTTGCCAAAATGGAAAAATGTGAGTTGCATTTTTCACAAATCACTTTTTTAACGCGGTTAAACCACTTCATAGACTGAGAAAAGGCCTTGCCCCATCACATGAAATGTTGTATAAGTGCTCCACTAAAATTCATTGCGAGATTCGAAGAGCTGCTCATCGGCATTTCCTGAAAAATTGCTAAACTAAGCTTGATATATTTATAGAGGCAATAATATAACAATATGCGTAATTTATAAATATTCTCGTTCGATAGACTTCTATAGATGGCCGGGATGGCACTCTAATATCCTTGGCAGGTTTAAAGACATTTCCAACCCCGAAGACACCGAACTCAAGATATTAAAGTTTCTCTTTGAGAATTCCCCCGATCATACTTGAAATTTGAATAGGATAATGGCGGTACTAAGGAGAATTAGTATCAGCTTCGTTGAAGGTGCTACTTGGTTTACGGAGTAGAATCTGACCGGATCTGCGTGGTAATACAAGAGGCATATTCTGGCCTAAGCAGGAGTATTGTCTTTTGACTACGCGACTCATTTGTTAGTAAAAACATTTTGGTGGTCCCACAATATAATGTGCCAGTTATTTAAAAAGCTACGTACACTGAACACCTTCCAAACCCCACAAGATTTTATTCATTTGCCATGAAATTTTCTCAAGTGTTGCCATGGATTTCGTTGAGATTATTAGGAGCCAGATAAGCTTAACAATATAACACTTTATAACAATACAATTGAGCGGAGAATAAGTGGCATGGCCATTGACATTTGGAAACAATTAATCGAAAAAGAGTTCACATTTCGCCGTGAAACTGGATGGATGTCTGATGTTTCAGACTGTGTGGTGGTATATGCTAGTTTTGAACCAGAAACATTTTTAATTTGCAAAGCTCTTCCGGCCAATATAATACTACTTGCCAGTGTCTGTACATGTTCTTAGAAAGCTCTCGAGATTACGAAATTGATTGAACAAAATGATTTGCTACTTGTATAGTGCGAGAAAATGGACTCATTGCAAAATTAAAAATAGCAATCCCATTTCACGGATATATTGCTTTCTTCTTCGACAAGTTCTGGCATCTAAGGTGCTACCTATCCTAAAGCAAGGAGACCCTCTATACTGTGCCAATTACAGAGGGATACGTCTCCTGAATATATCGTATAAGATCTTTTAGAAACGCCTGAAACCCAACATCAACAGCATGATTGGTCAAAATCAGCGCATGTTCAGGTCAGCGAAATCCATTATTGACCAGATATACTGCAGATCTTGGAAAAGACTCAAAAGTTTCAGGGTGATACTCACCATCTATTTATTTTAGTTGTACAGCGGGTTGTCTAGTTTTGGCATCCCTGCAAATCTCGTTCGTCTTTGCAGAATGGAGGTGGAGATTGCCCGTTGCCGTCAAGGTCGGTGAAGATTTTACAGAGACCTTTGATGCCTAAAAAGGAATAAGACAAGGCGACACACTGTCATGGGAATTTTTTAACATTATTCTCAAGAAGTTCGTACTTAACTCAAACGTCAACACCAGAGGCACGATCTGTGCAACTGCTCGCATATTCCGATGACATTGACATCATCGGAATACCACAACAGGCTGTCAGTGCGGCGTTTGTGAGCATCGCGGCGAAGATGGGTCTTGCAGTGTACGTGCGTGGCTGGAAGCAACTATCACATGACCATGCTGGACGCATGTTGGCTGAGGCCCAGGTCCACCCCGGACAGAAGGTGCTACCTTGTGTTGTTGCTCTATTAAACGTAAGGCTTTGATGCTTAGGGTCATATGTGATGAAGTGGGTTCACTCCATCAAAGTCTTTTTTATCACGCAGGGGTCAGATGGTTGACAAAAGGAAAGGAATTAAGAGCTGAGTTTTTCATGTACTTACAAAATACAAAAGCGGGAAATTCGAAGCATATCTCTGATCCCATCTGGGTTTTAAAATTATAATTTCTCGGTGATATTTTTGACTACTTAAACAGCTTTAATCTGGAGGTCAGAATCTTTTGAAGCAAAAATGTTTCAAAATATATTCAAAGTATCGAAAAATTTCATCAGATGAATCGTAAGCTCTCATATTTATCCCATGGTACAGAGTTGGTATAATTTAGAGAAGAAACTATTAAGTAACTTCCGAGAACTGGATTCTGAAAGTGGAAATGGACAAATATGGAAATTAAGTGCTTTTTTGAATATGTCAGTCGAACCCGCCGATGTACCATGGGTAATGAATCTTATAGATTTTCAAAAACTATTGACAATTTCTGAATAAAGTGAAGAAGAGAGTATCCTGAGCTGGCAAACGAGGTTTTGAAGTTGTTACTGCCATTCGCCACTTCTTACCTGTGACTTCACACAAGTATTCTCTTCAATTTCAAATTATGACATTATAACTAAGAACAGAAACAGGCTAAGATTGGAAAATGATTTAACCATAAAGATGTCAAAGGTGTATCCAAGATTTCTATTTCGTTCATTTAAAAATTAACAGGCACATGTGTCGGCACTAAAAAATGTTGTGTTTTATTGAATTTTATTTTTTTAGCATAATATTACCGGCTTGCCAAGGACCTCCGCAGCAATTCATGGAGACCCCTTAAGGAGTCGCAACGCACAGTTTGAAAAACACAGTTTAAGCAAATCATATGTTAATACGCCGTCCACATTTTATTTTTCAGCGCCAGGGGTCATTGTTGTGTCTCATGTCTGTCAGTAAGGATATGAAATGAGAAAAGTGTAATGTTGTCAGTTAAACCGAGCAGAGCTTGCATTGCTGGTAACACACGGTTCCTGAATAGCGCCCGGTACATGCACTTGGTTAACGATTTCTTCTTCGATTTCTTCAACTGCCATACCTTCGCGATGAACAAGATGTTCCTAGAGTAACAAACACTTTCAACAGCAGAATGAAAATGCAGCAATCCTGGAAGTTAGTGCTTATGACCAGCCTTTTTATTTTTCTACCTGCTTTAAGTCTAACAGTTCTAACTAACAAGTGGCATTGTGAAGCTCCGAAAATGTCTGGGCTATCCAGTGTTCAGCATCTAATCTTTTAAGAATCGCGTTTGACATGAGCAGCCTTCAGAATAAAGAAGATTTAAAACAAAACGACGAATTGTGTTGTCGTGGAACAAGTTCTTCCTCCATCTTGATGCACATTCATCATCCTTCAGGCAAACTAGACTGGTTGACTGTGATAGTAACTAAAGCCACTATAGCGCATTCGTCACATACTAAAGTTCACCGAAAGCTGTTGCCCTTCGTTCAAGTAATGTGCATAATCCATTCTAGTGTCCACTTCGCCGACAATGCCCTTTTCTCAACAACCACTTCCATCACATATACCGCGAGTATTTCCCGTGCAACTCCATCCGATCAGTATGAGATGGCTCGATACCCACTGCGGGTCTAACAATCTCTATTCCCACCGCCCTAAGTGAGTCGTAAGTAATAAAAACACAATTTGTTCGGTGCTCGTCGTGATGTCGGAACTGTTTTAATCGATAATCTGGATCATTTGATCGTGAAAATTTTCCTCATCCACTTTAGCCAAGTGAAACGGCCACCATCCAACATAGCCGCAAAGAGAGTGAGAGAAGGAGACGAGAGACTACGCTTCAAGGAAGCACACACAGAGATCGCTTAACGCGTCGAGGATCTAAATTAGCTCATGGGGTTCAAAAGCGCGCGCTCACACTGCAGCGGATCTTGGCCGATCTCTCACCTCGCTTCCAAGTGGGCCAGAGTGCTGTGAGAGATGTTGGAAGTTAAAACAAGCCACAGATAGATAGATGCTCGGTGAAGGTAGGAAACAAAAAAAAAAAAAAAAATAAATAATGGGCAGGCACGTAAAGGCAATTCCAGGCGGGTCATGACCTACCCCACAACTCTGTCAGGCTATTGCCAAGTGGCAGTTTGCTCTGTTCACGGATAAGAAGCAGGCGCAATCCATTTGGCTTCTGGCGTTGCACAGCGCTGGAGACATGGACTGTGGGTTGCATAGGGTCGATGTCAATCGTTGCCGACGGTTGACATTTTCATTTTGTTTCACTGATTCATTGGTCAATGGAGCTCGCAATGGAAACACCTTAAAGGGATCAGAGAAGTGATGAGGCTAGATCCCAGTTCAGGGACATGGTTCATTATTTGGACGATGGCACCTCAACTTTCAGTGATAACTCATTATCAAGTGCCTTCACAGCATCCCTTCCCTGTACAAGGACAGGCAGCATCCTTAACCAGCTCGATGTCAGTCAATCCGGTCACAAGATCCAATTTAGTCCCTCAGCTACAGTTCGCGTGATGACGTTATTTGCATATCCCTAGTACGCGCTGCTGACACAACTCAGAACATTTCACACCATTCCCGACCAGGAATTGGATGGGAGAGGACTCTCCAGAGACAGCATCCACCTTCCGGCAGATCTATCGAAACCTGTACCCTGCTGTCCTGCACTCGTCATCAACTGCCAATTGGTGCGACGGCGTGGTCCGGATCACCATTCCCACCTGCTCGCACAGAAATAAGTGCCTCGGAGTGATCCTTTGTCCGTAAATAGGTGTAGAAATCCATTAAATACAAATCACACTTCAGTTGCAGTCGTCAGGGCACTACCAAAATAAGGAAAGACAGCCTCCGGCACCATCACCAGAGATCGCGAGCCTCGGCGACACTTAAGTGCCAGTGTCAGCTCAGTGGCGCTGGTCAGTAAACCTCCGATGACATCTCTAAATAGCCAGTAGTGGGGTACTCTCCGACTGTCAATGGCAACTACCAACGACAGCCAACTAATGTGTACCTAACACCGGTGCTGGTGCTGGTGCCGGAGCTGGTGTTGTCTGTCCGCCCTATTCGGGGGAGTTATCTGCGCCTGCCAGCAACGTCTGCGATGTATGTATTCATTTTCCAAAGGGAATAAGTAATGTCTGCGTTCCGCAATAAATTCTTTAAGAAAATGTCAATTAGTTGCGCACTCCTGGCTCAGCGCTTGGGTGCGCACCTCATTCTGCGGAGCCTGTGTCTGTGTCGGATGGAACGCATTTTCTGGTCCAAAGTGACCAAATTCTGAGCACAACGTTCCAACAGCGCAGCAACCGGGCAGCCGGGCAGCCGTCACTGGGCATTGTCTCCTTTGGCCAGCACACCATTGCTGGATAAAGCAGACATCGCCTTCGGGTAACTGGTTGCGACCGACTGGATGGATGTTGTTATCCTATCGACACTTCTTCTGGGGGAAAATTGATTTGTTTCGGGGTTTCGGTGGTTGGGTTGCTGTCGCTTGCCGGTTGACGGTGACTTATATACACGCATATCCCATATTCCCGTTGTGCAGATCGTCCTGCGGGACCACTTAGTTTTGAAATGATGACATAAAGGAAGACGCTGACGTATCAATGGGATGTGTTGTCCGTCGACTAATGGTGGTACTTTGTTTTGGCCAAGCTAAGGGTTATGCGCTGAGGTTCCATGTAACCTGTGTGTTGATGCGGGAGATTTATGTTTGTTCTTTTTTAAGACGAAGAGAGCGTCGTGTGATTGGGTGTTTCCGACTGTAGGGAATCGCGCTGAGAATTTGTGGAAAATAATGAAATGGGCCAGATCTGGTTTCGTCAGGTGGGATCGATCCGACTTATCAGGTCTCTGAGAACATCATTTAACAGAAGGACCACGAAGAACAGAGCTGGTAAAGAGGACATACAGGGCAAAGACGATGATTGCTTTCAAACGGGAGGGATGTCGATCGTTGTTAATGGTCTGGTCAGGGTGACATACTTGCTCTCTGGATATCGTCTCCAAAAATCGTTGTGAGGTGCATACAGCTAACGTCCTAGACATCACATAGCCGCCCTGTCTAGTCTGGCTAAAAGACTGCTCAAATATCCTGGATGTGTGAACATTCAGAGGAGCTAACGTAGACTCTGGAGTTCGACTGTCTAATTTTTGAGAAACAAAGAGGAGGTGGGAATGATGGTTTCTACGCGCTCCTTGACAAGACCTACGAGCAACGCCATAGCTTTGCCATCAAGATCACCGAGTGTCTCGTCTCAGATGGCTAGGTCATGTTGAGCGGAGCAAAAAAGGACATCAATCAGCTGAACATGCTTGACTGGAAGCAACTAGTACATTCACTGCATGTTGACTTAGGCCCAGGTGCACCACGGACTGCGGCGCCAGCCAAAGAGGAAGAAGAAAGAGGAGCTATGACAATTGGACGCCTGAGATGGAGCCTAACAAAGCCAGAGACTCTCCGGTATAACTACGTGCAGTGCAAACACCAACGAAATGTTGCCAGACATCTAAGCCAAGGTTACCTACCACCAGCGATAAGAAACACGCGGTTGACGACGAGTGTGTGCAGCATAAACAATCATACTACGAGGTATATCACAAGACGCTGCAAGGCAAGGATATGGAAGTTCAAGAGGAAAGACGCTGCAAGGCAAGACTATGGAAGTCCAAGAGGAGAAGAAGCTTCTGCGCCTAAAGAAAAGGTTTCTTGCAACCTCCCAGCTCGAGGACATGAACGAGTCTAGCGACACACAGAAAGTAGGAGCCGCAAGTCTGATTGGAGGCTTAAGTAAAGGCTGGGCGGTCTTTGAATTTGTGAGGATAATCTTTTCGACGCCCCTCAGGGAATATGGGGGATTTTTTAAGCGGCACTTTCAACAACTTGATCAGGATCAGGAGAGTGAAAGATAAGAAATCTCAAAAATCCTCGTTGTAGTCATCCGCGCACTTACCCACCCAGCCTTGAAAGAAGTCGGTACAGCCATCAGAAAGGAGATGAACAACAAAACCATGCTCTTCAAGCCCGACGGCTTTGCTCTGATATGAAGCATGAACCAGGTCATCAGCTGAATGTGGGACGACGAAACCTTGCTCAACGACTACAAATCAGTTCCATATGACCCACCCATAAAAACAGGTGGAAGCCAGTACTTAATTTGAATCTCAGCCTTAACAGACGATCCCACTGTCTTAGACGCTCTAACTCCGGGGAAATTCATGATGAACAGGCAACTAACGCTTCGGAACCGAATTTCTTTCTGCGGGCAGGTCAAGTGGTGGGAGTTACAAAAAATGCATCAGAATTTCCGGAAGTGTTAGAGCTGGGTGTATCTGCGAGACCTTCAGTTCAGATCTAAATGGTAACAAGGAACAGGTAATTTAAAGGCTGGAAACTTTGTAAGTGTTCGTAGCGAACGTGCATCATCCAATCAGTGGGTACCACGTCGAGTTGTGGCGGATTACAGCGGTGATGCAAATATTTTCCGCTTGCATCAGTCTACACTCAAACATCAATTCTTTGACGTCAGGCATAAAGGTCTTAAGGCATGAAATTGATTTTGTGTTTTTTATTGTTTTAAACACAATTTTCTCTCTCAAAAATCGTTTGTTTGTTATTGACGACTTAAAACAGTAATATTTTCACTTTAGGATAAGTTAGAAAAATGCGGTGCAAAAACAAGGTCCACTGAGGGACTTAGTTCCCATTAAGTGGGTACTAATTTGCACCGCAGTTTACTAGTGCACCGCAAAATGCATATGTGGTTTGGCATCAACGTCTTAAGTTTCTGTCTTTCAGTCTTCCAGTTTCTCACTTAAGACCTTCTTGTTTAACGTCAAAGGATTACAGAAGCAAGCTACATGCTATATACACAAGTCAGTAGTTTTTCCCATCGAGGATGGCTGCAGTGAGTCTGGAACAATAATTTCCTCGCATGCTATGGACGAGGTGAGTGGAAATGTTAAGAAGGTGGCAACACATCTGTCAATGCAGTTGGCATCTGCCAAATATTAACTGAAAAAGGAAATCAAAGAATAGTATAACGTGTTCGAACCAAGAGGCTTAAAGCCTTAAGAGTTGCTCTTGGAAGATCTACAGAGCTATTTTATGGGTTAACACCGCCTATAAAATCCTGACCAATGTATTGGGTGAACGTCTACAGCCGCACATTTCACTGCGACTACCCACCTATTAAATCGGAAATAGACCAAGTATTCACAATTAGTCAAATCCGATCCAGCACGCCGATTTGAGATCAATAGAAACCATCTTTAAGTAATTTTTAAAGCCATATTTGAATGCATTGCAAGCACCTATTTAATGCGGTAATGTTGGCATTCACGAAGCACCATTCAATTCGGTTCAAGGGCATTCGAGCCGTTCGAAACATGCACCCGATTTTGCCACGCGGATGAGCTGTCCTTTGATTTCTGTATAATAATAATAATAATATGGGTGGCGCCGAAGTGAAGGAGTCCGAAGTGGACCAGGGCCTAGTTTCTCAGCTCTCTCTCTCACGCGTGGAAAGGACCTACAGTTTAATGCCGACTCCGAACGGCGAAGTTGAGGAAGCTTTTTCTAGACAGGAATACTCTTTGAGCATTGTCAGTGACTCGAAAGAGGTGGAGCCGTGAATTATCAAAGGTGGTAAATTCGAGTATCGAACCTGGCACCCTCTGCGTAGGAGTCGACGCACTTACCCACTACGCCACGGCGACCCACTCTGATTTCTGTAATATGGTACTGGAAAAGACCGTGCAGCGGCCAGTTGTAAGCACGGAAGGCATCAGTCGTTCACAGACCTCCAAACAGTGCAGACGTGTCTCGACTTAGTGCGGAAACAATAAAAATATCAAGTGTGGACAATAGTGCCAAAATAATATAAGAATCGGTAGCTTCTCGGTAGAGTGCTCGCCGGTGACTTCGTGGTGCCGGGTTCGAATCCCGAAGTGAAATTGAAATTCTTTTTTTTCAAATTAAATAAATTACAGACACTGAGTGTGAAAAAAAAAGTGCGATGGAGCAAGTGGAGCGACCCGAGCTCGAAAAATCGGGTGATGTTGTACCGGTGGCTGGGACATCAGGCCACCAGGCAACACAAGATGAGCTGAGGAAGAAGAGGAGGAAGAAGCTCCAACCACAGCCCAACCTCGTGAAGCGACGTTCCAGCCTGGGATCAGCGGACACGAAAATTGCGACCAAAGCCGCAACATCATCTGCAGCAGCAACAACAACAACAACTGTAGCCATAACTACAGCAACAGCAGCCAAAAGGCAGCAACCAATGGTCGACGACGTCGAGTACGAGTCGACAGAAGGGGAAGGGAGATTCTCCTTCAGCGGGAGAGAGAATCCCTTCCACACGCTAACGTCCTCTGAATCGGAGGATGAAGAGGAAGAGGACCGGGAGCAGCTGGAAAAAAGCCAGCGAGAGAGGGAGGAGCTGGACGCCCACATTCAAGCCCTCCAAATCAAATTAAGGGCCAGAAGAGCAGCCAAAGAGGCTGCACAACAACAACAGCAGCTACAAAAACAGCAGCAGCAGCAACAACATCAACAGCAGCCGAAAAAGCAGCAACAACAACAGCAGCAGCCAAAGCAGCAGCAACAACAACAGCAGCAGCCGAAGCAGCAGCCAAAGCAGCAGCCAAAGCAGCAGCAGCAGCAACAACAACAGCAGCGGCCAAAGCAGCAGCAGCAACTACAACAACATCAAAAACAGAAGGCACAGCAGAAGCAGCCGCAACAGCAGCAGCCAGCCAAAAAGGAGAGATGTCCTCCAATCAACGTCTTCGGACTGGAGACAAAGGACGTTGACATACTGTGTAAGTTGGCCACAAAAGAGTCATATTTCATTAAGTATAAGGGTCCACTACGGGTATCTGTCCATTGCTTATCAATGGCAGACTATCACGTAGTCAAAGAAAGGTTAGCGGTGTCGGAGGCTGAGTTTTTCTCGTACACTCCGAAAGGGGAAAAGGTGCAGACCATGCTCCTTAAGGACGTGGATCCCGACACTGATCCCGATGAGATCCTCGCTATTCTGCGCCAAGCGCAGAGCGACGATGTCCAGGTCGTAGGGGTTAAGCCCTTCATCACTGCGGCATCGAGAAGGGAGAATAGGAAACTTCCTTTCTTCCTAGTTCAGGTCACCCCAGACAGCAAACTAGAGAGCCTAAAAAAAATTACCCATTTAGGCACTCTGTCTGTTACATGGGAAACAATAAAAAAGACAAATAACACGCTCCAGTGTGTTCGTTGTCAGAGGTTTGGGCATGCCGCGGCGAACTGCAATATGCAGTCTCGCTGTGTCAAATGCGCAGGAACCCACAATCGCGGGGAATGTCCTTTAGGGACCGATAAAGTCGAGGACAGGAGCAAACTGACGTGCGTGCTCTGTAAGACTAGCGGACACCCTGCAAACTATCGGGGATGTCCTAAGGTACAAGAGATCAGGAAAATAATAGAGGCCAAACGTAAAGGAAAAATGGTAGAAGCGAGGCCAGTGCCCCGTGCTCCAGCTACCACTGTTACACCGGCAGTCTCCTATGCCCAAGTGGCATCGGCTGGGCGACCGGTTCAACAGACAGTGCCGAAAGTTACCCAGGTCCCAGTGGCCAGGCAACCAGAAGCAAATTTGGATGTGCAGACGATCCTGCTCTCTATCCAGAGGCAGATCGCTCAACTCCAAACCCAGTTCCAGAACCAATTACAAGAACAAGCAGCGCGAATAGACCTCATCTATTCGACGCTGTTTGGAGAGCCAAACGCAACATCGGTATAATGGCTGCGCAGGCAGCCTGCAACCTGAAAATTCTAGCAGTGAATGTGAATTCACTGATCCGCCCTGAACGTCAATTAAATTTCGGTAACTTGTTGCAGACCCATAATCCTGATGTGTTGATGGTTTGCGAAACTAAGCTAAGCCAGACGCACTCACTCAGGTACAAAAATTACAATATTATTCGAAGAGATCGAAGCTACCTAGCTGGTGGAGTCGCGCTCTTAATAAAAAAAGGCCTTTGTCATAAGGTCGTGTATAGCGGTGAAGTGCGGAGATTCCAGGCCATAGAAACGTGTATCGCACGCATCCCCCTTCGGGGTGGTAAGCGGCTATATGTGATCGCTATCTATGCGACTGACAAGTCACGCATCAACCAATATTTCATTTCAGAGCTCGATACTCTTTTCACTAGCCTTCGACTGAGCTCGGAGGAGAACTACTATATCGTAGCCGGGGACTTGAACTCGAGGCATATAGAGTGGGGCAATGTGGTGCATAACACCAGGGGGACCTCATTGTATAACTGGTTGGTAGAACACAATGTTGAGTTCAAGCTAGATTTGCTAGCAACCGATAGGCCATCGTATCCCAGAAGCGGGTCTTATCTGGATCTGATGCTGATAGACAAACGACTGACTATACTAGACGTGGAAAGACGCACACGGAACTGTCTAACTGCTGTTGAGTACGAGAGTGATCACTGCGGGCTCTTCGCAGTTATTCAGCTCCCGAACGAGGTGGAAGGACTGGAGGAGTATGTCCAGAGGCACCCTTATAATTACAATAAGGCCCGCTGGCCACGCTTCTCCAGGACTTTATCCACAGAACTACGTTCGAGTGGGATCAATCCACCGACAAACAGAAACCTGACGAACGAAGAGGTTGACAGGTACCTCATACAAATGGACGACGTAGTCAAACGTACGATGGACAAAACAATTCCGAAGGTAGTTCAAATCGACAACAGCGATGTTTATCGAAATGCCACCATCGATGCACTTCACGTGCACAAAAGTAGGCTGCTGTCAAGACTCAAACTCTTGCACAGGCGTTTTACAGATCCGCAAAACGCGGAAGTCAGAGCATTGAAGTCGGAGATCAAGAACCTCCAACAGTTAATTCGAATAAACTATAGCTTGGCTATAAGCTTGCACTGGGGCAACAAAATCCGGGCTGTACGATCCAACAACCCGGGTATGTTCCCGCAAGTAAATAAAATATTTCGGAGGAAAGATCAAAACGACATTCAAATCGTAAGGCTTCCCAGGACGACAGACAACGAACACTTACTGACTTCAGTCGGCATTGATCCAGATGAGGCAGTGCTAGACAATAACTTCTTTGCGGTGGAAGATCCCCAGGAGAAGGTTACAGCTATTGGTGCAGTGTTCCAGAGAGTGTATACGGTCAACGAGGTTAGTAGGCCGAATCACGATCTGGAGAACAGAGCATTGCTAAACCACTTCTATCTCCGCAATGAGATAAGTCAATGGCGATCAGAGAATCCAGGTTTCACCAGGTTCAATGACGAGAACATGGCACATAGTGCCGTCGCCAATGATGGGAATCACATCTTGATTTCTCAAGACGATCTCCAGGGTATCTTCCACTCGCTGAAGAAGAAAAAGTCAGTGGGAATCGATGGAATACCGAACATTGTGCTTCGCCATCTTCCCCCCGAAGCGGTCCAAATTTACACAACCTTGTTCAACAATGCGCTGAGTAATGCACATTACCCCACGCACTGGAAAACAGCTGTAGTTCAACCGATCCCTAAACGGGACAAAGATAAGTCCATTCCGACAAATCTTCGGTCGATCAGTCTTCTTCCCTGCATAAGCAAGGTTTTTGAAAAGATAGTCATTCGAGTTCTGAAGCAATGGGCTGATGAAAAGAAAATCATACCGGACAACCAGTTCGGATTCCGAGCGGGGCATGATACCATTAATGCCGCGTCAAAACTGGTGTCCGACATACAATGGAATAAAAACAAAAATCAGTGCACGGGTGCCTGCCTGATTGACTTGGAGAAGGCGTTCGACACCGTTTGGTTAGAGGGCCTCTTCCTCAAGTTGGTCAGGCTTGGCATAAGTAAACCATTGCTATACATGGTCTATGACATGATAACAGGTAGAAAGTTCGTTGTGAAAAATGGTGACGTAACTTCCACTACGGTCTTTAACATTAAAAACGGTCTGCAACAGGGGGCCATCGGTTCCCCGATCTTGTTTTCCATATTCACTGCAGATCTTATAGGTTCCATGCCGCACTTAATTGCGTACGCCGACGACCTAGTTGCGTACAGATCAGGTCCGAAGGTAGAGGTTATAAACATCTTGTTGCAGCGTGACTTCGAGAAAATCCAGCGATTTTGCGACGACTGGAAGTTGCTTATCAACTTCCAGAAATGCGAAACTAGTCTTTTCCGGACCCCGTTGGACAGGGCATCGCGGGATACGCGCCAAAACTGGCGTAAGTTCGGCATAGTTGACCCGCATGGTCGGCCGTTAGCTGTAAAAAGTGTAGTTAGATATCTAGGCATTTGGCTGGATCAATATCTGTATTTTGACAAACATATAGATATTGCTCTGACGAAAGCCAGAAAAGCCTTTGCTGCGGCAAGAAGGTTGTTTTTCAGCAGCCAACTTGATACCAGAGTGAAGGTAATCTGCTACATGGCCCTAGTACGGCCCATTATGGTGTACGGTTGTCCATTGTGGTTCAACGTGAGTCCTTCCCAGATGGAAAAGATGAGGGTGTTCGAGAGGCAGTGTCTTAGGAGCTGTCTCCGTCTGTATCGCACACCCGAGTCTGAGTACAAGAAGTACTACCCTAACGAGGTCCTGTACAACGAGGCAAACGTGAATAGGGTAGATAATTTTATAATTAAACTAATCAGAAGGCACACTGCACGAGCTATGACCTCTTCCAACAGTCTGATCTTTGGGGCTTACTACCCCAATAGTATGTACCATGAAAGGGTGCGCCTTAACGGCTTTATTCCTCCCGAAGCATTCCTCTATCTAGACACAATTGGCCTAATACAGGATCCACAAGGATGTCCTATCATCTTCCATGTCGTACGCCGAACAGTGGATAGGCGACTTCAATACGAACCGGATGTCGTTCGCACCCACGAGGATCTCCTCCGGTTCAGTAGAGCGATCCCCGCTCGAGATAGGAAAGAGTCTGCCAAAGAACGGCAATTTTACTGGTGGTTACACCAAAACCAGCCTCCGCCACCGCTAGCTTTTCCACAGGATCAGGTAGTTGACCATAGTGGCCAGCTTACATAGTGTTTAAGGTAGATGTAAAAAAAAAAAAAAAAAAAAAAAAAAAAAAAAAAAAAAAAAATAATAATCCAAAAAAAATATATATATAGGAAATAAAAACAAAAAAAAGGTGCATCACGGCGTATAAATTATATATGTTATGCATATACACAACATATACGCCCTGGTGCACGTGTCCGTACTGTTACGGACATAGGTAAGATAGTATTAAGTTTTATGTTAGGTTAAGTTAGTAATAAATAGTAACTAAGTTAGAATAAGGTAGTTTAAGTAGTTAAGTTTAGCCAAGTTTTTACAAGTTTTCTTGGCAAATGAAAAATAAAAGATTGTCTTAATGACTAAAAAAAAAAAAAAAAAACGTAGATTAAGCCGAAAGGCACATTTATAACATAGATTAGATTAGCTTAGAGTACCCGCATGGGGTCAGTAGGTTAGTATTAAGAACAATTGTAATTCTTAAGATAGTTAAGCTAGTTTTAAGTAATTTTGTCTAGCAAGTAAGAAATATAAAATTGAATTAAATAAAATTGCGTTGAAAAAAAAAAAAAAAAAAAAAAAAAAAAAAAAAAGCACGGAAGGCACTGTCTTCTACAAGGCAGTCAAATTGTTGGGTTACGCAGATGGCATTAACATCGCCGTGCGTTCTCAATGTGCCGTGGTTAAGGCTTTCACAGTATTTTATGGTCAATGAGGACAAGAAGAAACATATTCTGTTCAGCAATAATCTTTTCCTCTCACACCACCTACGACAAAATATCAAGATCGATCTATCTGGGGGCAGCTATAAAGTCCGGGATATAACAACTCGGTGGATCAAAATTATGTTGTTCTCCTTCACAGACCTTGTCTGGCGCTACAGTACGGTAAGTTGTGGGCCTCAACCGACTAAGTTCTCCAGATACCGTGATCTCTAACTAGCTGCCTGCAGCTGGGCACAAGTTGCTTAATACCCTTCTCCATTTGGTGACGAGTAGTCACCAAAGACGCTCAGTCCACCCTCAAGTCTCTCTGGATGTGACTCAGGCTCTGGATGTGACCCAGGCTCAGGCAACCCAGGCTCAGGCTGAGGCTGAGGCTCAGGCTCAGGCTGAGGCGCAGACTCAGGCTCAGTCTCAGGCTCAGGCTCAGGCTCAGGCTCAGGCTCAGGCTCAGGCTCAGGCTCAGGCTCAGGCTCAGGCTCAGGCTCAGGCTCAGGCTCAGGCTCAGGCTCAGGCTCAGGCTCAGGCTCAGGCTCAGGCTCAGGCTCAGTCTCAGTCTCAGGCTCAGGCTCAGGCTCAGGCTCAGGCTCAGGCTCAGGCTCAGGCTCAGGCTCAGGCTCAGGCTCAGGCTCAGGCTCAGGCTCAGGCTCAGGCTCAGGCTCAGGCTCAGGCTCAGGCTCAGGCTCAGGCTCAGGCTCAGGCTCAGGCTCAGGCTCAGGCTCAGGCTCAGGCTCAGGCTCAGGCTCAGGCTCAGGCTCAGGCTCAGGCTCAGGCTCAGGCTGAGGCTGAGGCGCAGACTCAGGCTCAGGCTCAGACTCAGACTCAGGCTCAGGCTCAGGCTCAGGCTCAGGCTCAGGCTCAGGCTCAGGCTCAGGCTCAGGCTCAGGCTCAGGCTCAGACTCAGGCTCAGGCTCAGGCTCAGGCTCAGGCTCAGGCTCAGGCTCAGGCTCAGGCTCAGGCTCAGGCTCAGGCTCAGGCTCAGGCTCAGGCTCAGGCTCAGGCTCAGGCTCAGGCTCAGGCTCAGGCTCAGGCTCAGGCTCAGGCTCAGGCTCAGGCTCAGGCTCAGGCTCAGGCTCAGGCTCAGGCTCAGGCTCAGGCTCAGGCTCAGGCTCAGGCTCAGGCTCAGGCTCAGGCTCAGGCTCAGGCTCAGGCTCAGGCTCAGGCTCAGGCTCAGGCTCAGGCTCAGGCTCAGGCTCAGGCTCAGGCTCAGGCTCAGGCTCAGGCTCAGGCTCAGGCTCAGGCTCAGGCTCAGGCTCAGGCTCAGGCTCAGGCTCAGGCTCAGGCTCAGGCTCAGGCTCAGGCTCAGGCTCAGGCTCAGGCTCAGGCTCAGGCTCAGGCTCAGGCCTCTCCCGTTTGGGGACATTCTTCCTGAAATTTTCGCATAGTGTGTGGCTAGGCTCTGAGTATCTCATTATTGACTTTGTAAGTGAAGCCTCTCTTCAAATGAACGTGTTTTATACCTCATCTATGACCCATATTGCACAGATTACCATTTCCCATCTCTTTGTTGCCGATTTAATTTCACAGGTGAGGCCAGCACGTATCCCAGGTTCCATACTCGGCGATGGCTGCATCGCCGTTTTACCGCACAATAGCAACGAGTTTAAGCAAACATCTCATGTTGTTACTTGCACAATATCCTCGCACCATTTACGGCCACCGCAAGTTGCAACAAATTGCCGACAAAATCCACTTAAGCCGCAACATGAAAGTGCACAAAACACACATAAGGGACAAAGAGAACACAACAAACACGGCAACACCTTTTGTTTCTGGCCAACATCACTACTTTCGGGTGTATCACACCCTAAACGCAACAATTTCGCTGTCCATGTCCGCGTGCACGAGAAACTCGCCGATAGTGCGCATGCCAAGCCACGGGCAATTTTCTGCCCATTTTCCCGGGGCGACACTGAAACCCGATCACAACCTAACACCGCAATCCCATAAAGCACCCGCGTTTGTAGTCTGCCCGAACTGACCGCGCCGCCATCGCCACGACATTTTTCGAAGACAACGACTAGGCAGGCGACCGATGCGGCGGCGAGGCAGCGGTCGAGGATGATGACGCCCTAATCCGCGGCGGTAATCTCTCACTGGAAAATGCACTTACGTGAGGCTCCATTAGAGAGAGAGAGGGCACTTGCATCTAGCAAGGTGTACAATTGATGGAACGGAACTGCCCTCATCGGCTACGTACGGCTCCATCGTCACCCATTCATCGAAGACCGTGCGGTTGTCTTCGATTTTGTTTTGCAGAAGATACTCGGCTTCGGATGGTACATGAAGACGCGCCGCCAATATCATGTCGGCATCTTAGCGCGCAGTCTTCTGTGCCATCATCGCCATGCCTTTGCGGCCCCTGCCGACCGCATCCGCCACCACCGCTGAGTGAATTTGTGTGTTCGATGGTTTTGCACAAAAATGGTAGCCTCTCACATAACCCAACTTAACCCCGGAGGAACCCATCATCATCACCGATGTACCACGGCCATCAGCGCGGGAGCTAGGCAACGAGGCTGCTGCTGCTGCGCTGATAGCGCGCGAGAAAAAAAAAAAAAACAACCGAGGACGAAAAAACACGTAGAGCAGTACAGCGCGACGGAATCTAACCCGAACTGGCTGACTGGTTGGCTGGCTGGCTGGCTTTGGGATTCCGTCCGGTACCTCCGTTCGATCGAACATAAACGATTTAGTTCACCGGGTTCGGCAACTTCTATTTATCACCCACACTCCAGCACCAGCCATCAGCAGATACCCCCGGCCGGCCACCCCTCCCATCCGCCATCGCTCATCCCGCGCTGATCCCCCGCATATAGAGCCTATGTCTGCAGAGAGCCATGAGCGCGCGGGTAATGTGATATATTCGCCTATAATCTCCGCCGCGTTACATTCCATCGTAATTGAATTTGTGGACTTGCCAATAAATCGCGTATTATCTCCCCCTGTAGCCGGAGTCCAGCGGTGGAGGTATCCGCGGCTGAGTCATGACCATGAAAGTGCTGGTTGTGGCGGGACCGAGTCTCTGGTTGTTTACTTGCTTGTTGCGCGATGCCGCCCCCCAATAGAAATGATTGTGGTACCCAATGTTGTGGTGGTGGTGGTGGCAGCGGTGCTGCTTCCCGCTGTTGTCGTCGGGATGTGGTGAGAAATTTCCGAGAGCACTTGCAGATTTGTGTAACAATGGCTAACCTGGATGGCGAGAGCCTCAGAGGGAGATGTCTGTCGGGTGGCCGGCAGCAGCGGTACACTTTTTTTTTTTTTTTAAATTTGTGTGGCCGATTGGTTGGCATAGTGTTCCCAAGCAACGCGGCCGCCGCACCGCTGGAAGTCGGAAGGAGGAGGACCAGTGTGAGATTACTTTGCGCAGCCGAATTGGCGGGGGGACATAGGTCGACCGCGATAGTGGACGACATGGTTTCATCCGCTGTGCCATGCCCCACCGACTGATGCATTCGTTCGCTGCCGAGGTGCATGCATATTTTATCGGGAAAATACTACTAGAGTAGCGTTTCGCCGCGATGTTGTTTCAATAAAACTGACAAACTACGAGTAATATTGGGCGGGCGGTGGCGACTGGCGAGTGCCTTATGCTGTGCCTGTCTGTCTGTCTGTCGGCCTCGATGTTGCCCGGCTTGTTGTGGCAGGTCGGCAGACCAATTTTTCTATTGATACATTCGATACTCTTGCCGATGCTGTTCGTGTTCCGTTCTGGGATGGGATTCGTATGCTTCAGGTAACTGTGTGGAATTCTGCGTATTGCTGGCCGCCGTCGTATCTGGAGAATGTCGACTTGTCGGAGGGGGCATAAATTTCCGGTGAGTTGATATACAAGTTTCAGGTGTCAGTGGCGTGATCCTACGCAAAACGTGTCACCATATCGAGTAGAGTGGTATGTTGAATGAAATTATTGGAACGCGACTTGATTGTGGAATGGACGGATGCATCTGCGTAGTTTTACTTTGTTGGTGCGATCAGCGGAGGTAGGAAATGAAAATGGTTTATCGCTGCGTGCGTGAGTTGGGTTGTTTATTTGGGGGCGATGTCAATTTTTAAAGTGGTATTGTAGAATGTGTGAGCAACAGTGCTAGCGTAAGGCACAATATCTGCAAAGAGTTTTCAACATCAGAAGGAGAATGTTGTGTGATGGGTGGGTCGCCGTCGCGTAGTCGGTAAGTGCGTCGATTCCTACGCAGAGGGTGCCAGGTTCGATACCCGAATTTACCACCTTTGTTAGTTCAGTGAGCCACCTCTTTCGAGTCACTGACAATGCTCAAAGAGTATTCCTGTCTAGAAAAAGCTTCCTCAACTTCGCCGTTCGGAGTCGGCATTAAACTGTAAGTCCCTTCCACTCGTGAAAGAACAATGGCACGCACAACACGAGTGGTTGCTGAGAAGCTAGGTCCAGGTCCGCGAACTGTTGCGCCACCCATACTATTATAAGTGTGATAAATTAAAGTTTTGCTGGTCAAGGATACTGGCGCAGATTACACTTAACATCTAACATCGTGAGCATCTGTAATAACCTCTGTCTTAACACTTAATAAATAAAATGCGTACATTTGCGCTCGAAAAAATATAAAAAATGCGGTTACGGTTGCTTTGATGTCCCTTTGAGTCTTGCTGAAACCACATACACTGGCTAATGGGTCAGTTAAGGAACTAGGATGGCTTCCAACATGTTGCGATAGCCAATTATCAGCATCATGCATCTGTTATAAGGAAATATAGCAGAATTCGGGAACAGCTATCCCGGTTATAAAGACATATCGATTTCACCGAGAACAAAAATTCTCTCAATCATTTCTATTGGGGGTTGGCACCGCGCAACAAGCAAGTAAACAACCAGAGACTCGGTACCGCCACAACCAACACTTTCATGGTCATGACTCAGCCGAAGCATACGAGGGTTATATAAGGTGTAATTGGATTTCGTGGAGTTCATCTTCTACTCGATGATCCAATAAAAGTTTTTCACCGAATTAATGAATTGATGAAACTATTTATCTATTGATGAAGCAGGCCAAGAAATAAAATTCTTATTTTGTTTTTAATACCTACAATTATACAGTCAATCAAATTCATATTCGTACAGCAGGTGCGAAATTATAATCTTAACTTTGCAAAAGAGCACCAATCCAAGGATTTTGAATTTTGGAAAACTGTAATTTTTACAGATGAATGCAAATTTAATGTCTCGGGATCGGATGGACGGCAAATGGTGTGGCGAAAACCAAATACCGATTTTCTAACTGAAAATACCGTCGCAACAGTAAACCATGGTGGCGGATCGGTGATGGTTTGGGCTTGTTTCTCGGCAGCAGGAAAACTCAATATTATTGACGGAATAAAGGATCACAGGAAATATATTGATATTTCAAAGCTAAATTTGGCAGAAAGCGCAAGTTATATTTAAGAAGAGAAGGACACAATTGAAAATGAATGTGTTTAATCTTTAACACAATTTTTATTAGAATCTTAATAATTGACTGCTTTCGTGAAATGTCTACAATCGAATAATCTGTGCAAACTAGAATAATACAAGAATACAAAAAGACGCCTACTAGAAACAATTAAGTGATATATGTGTACAGCGAACAGTGACAAGTGTTTCTGATACGCTGTTGCTAAGGATACAGGTTGTAACTCGCACAAAAATTGGGTCTGCACAACAATTTCACTTTTTACCAAGACAATGACCCAAAGCATAAAGCTTGCAATACCCGGATGTGGCTCCTATACAATTGTCCTAAAGTGATGGAAACTCCACCCCAGTCACCGGATATTAAGCCCATCGAAATTGTATGGGACCATTTAGACCAGCAAATAAGAAAATTACCAATTAGAAATGCAACAGACCTAAAAGAGAAGAAGAAGTGCAAGAATGTGAACAAATTTCGGTTGAAACTACCAAAAAACTTGTCCAATCCATGCCAAATAGGCTTAAGCATGAAATTAAAAATAATGGATATGGCTATCCCACAAAATATTAAAATTTGTTAAATTTCTTGTTTCTTACCAAAAAAAAAATTAATTTGTATGAATATGAATTTGTTGTCTGCTAATTGGTTTTTTTTGGTTTTTGTTATTAAATGTTCTGTTTTTGTTTTGTGTTTGACAATGGCATTGGACATTTTAGTGGTTCTTGCATAAATCGAAAAAGTTATTTTTTTCAAACTGTACGAATTTGAGTTTGATTGACTGTATATTTGCAATATTTAACGAACTTTTTAGCGGTATTAAGTGCTGATCAGTCCTAGAAGAAGAGTGTTTGCTTGTCCTCCCTTGGTGTCATTAGTCATTGCAGACGTTTTATTATTTCTTTTTCAATGTCTATACCATTTCTATTAAAGATGAAGAATTTAATAAAACAATAAATAAATTATAAAGATATTTATGGTATAATGAATGTCCAGTATAACGAATCACTATATGAAATCGATTCATATCTCTTAGGTATAGGTTCCATGCTGCACTTAATTGTGTAGGCCGACGACCTAGTTGCGTACAGATCAGGTCCGAAGGTCGAGTTAATTAACATCTTCTTGCAAAGTGACTTCGAGAAAATTCAGCGATTTTGCGACGACTGGAAGCTGCTTATCAACTTCCAGAAGTGCGAAACTAGTCTTTTCCGGACCCCGTTGGACAGGGCAACGCGGGATACGCGCCAAAACTGTCGTAAATTTGGCATAGTTGACCCGCATGATCGGCCGTTTGTAAAAAGTGTAGTTAGATATCTAGGCATTTGGCTGGATCAATATCTGTATTTTGACAAACATATAGATATTGCTCTGACGAAAGCCAGAAAAGCCTTTGCTGCGGCAAGAAGGTTGTTTTTCAGCAGCCAACTTGATACCAGAGTGAAGGTAATCTGCTACATGGCCCTAGTACGGCCCATTATGGTGTACGGTTGTCCATTGTGGTTCAACGTGAGTCCTTCCCAGATGGAAAAGGTGAGGGTGTTCGGGAGGCAGTCTCCGTCTGTATCGTACCCCCGAGTCTGAGTACAAGAAGTATTATCCTAACGAGGTCCTCTACAATGAGGCAAACGTGAACAGTGTAGATAATTTTATTATTAAGCTGATAGAAGGCACACTTCACGCGCTATGACCTCTTCCAACAGTCTGATCTTTGGTTCTTACTACTCCAATATTATGTACCATGAAAGGCGCACCCTCCTTAACCTTTATTCCTCCATTCCTTTATCTAGACAAAATAGGCCTTATACAGGATCCACAAGGATGTCCTATCATCTTCCATTTCGTACGCCGAACAGTGGATAGGCGGCTCCAATATGAACCGGATGTCGTTCGCACCCACGAGGATCTCCTCCGGTTCAGTAGAGCGATCCCCGCTCGAGATAGGAAAGAGTCTGCCAAAGAACGGCAATTTTACTGGTGGTTACACCAAAACCAGCCTCCGCCACCGCTAGCTTTTCAAGAGGATCAGATAGTTGACCATAGCGGCTAGCTTACATAGTTTTTAAGGTAGTTTTTTAGGAGAAACAAAAAAGAAAAAAAATATAAGACAAAAATAAAATCCAAAAAAAAAATATAAAACAAAAAATCAAAAATAAAAACAAAAAAATCAAAAAAAAAAAGTATATATGAAACAAAAACAAAACAAGGTGCCCTGGTGCACGTGTCCGTACTGTTACGGATATAGTTAAGATAGTTTTAAGTCTTATGTTAGGATAAGTTAGTTTAAGGTGTTTTAAGTAGTTTAGTTTAGCCAAGTTTTTTACAAGTTTTCTTGGCAAAGGAATAAATAATTCAGAGATTGTCATTAAAGACTAAAAAACGCTGATTAAGCCGAAAGGCACATTTATAACATAGATTAGATTAGCTTATAGTACCCGCATAAGGTCAGTAAGTTAGTATTAAGAACGTTTGTAAATTCTTAAGACAGTTAAGCTAGTTTTAATTACTTTTGTCTAGCAAGTAAGTAAGATATATATAATTAAATAAAATTACTTTGAAAAATAAAAAAATACCATGAGTTTTTTTTTACACAGTCTTTAATTAACGGTCGTCTTACAAATTTGTTCAAAGAACTGGCTTGGCTATAACGAATTTTTCGGTATATCGAATTGGCTGAACATATAGCTGTTTTTTTTCAAATATCTATAAATAGTGAAAAAGGATTTTGCACGTAAGTAACAACAACCTACTGCCTATAATATCGGCAGTGAAAAGTGGCTGCCGATAAGAATTTGATTTCGATTTTTTTTTTCATTCCTTTAGCTAGACAAAATATTTGACATCATTTTCGAACAAATAAATTTCTTTTTCATATATTCTGGCAGCTAAAAATGAAAGCCACTGCGAATCGTTTTTCTGAATTTTACTTCACTTCACTTCACTATCGATGGCGATGAAAAAACACAGCTTATATCTTTCGTTTGTTAAATCGAAAAATTGCTAAAATTGACTATCGAACTTTTAACGCAGCAATTTACAGTTTTTTTCTTGTACACTTCCTAGGACAAATACCTTTACATTGCCATGCCTACATCTGCAGTCAAGGGAGTTGAGATCTTCTTTTCTAAGGTAAGAAAAACATTCGTTATATCGAGTGCCAATTCTTTTTTCGTACGTTATAAGATACACAAGACATTTGAAAAGTTGACGTACAGTATCGATCATTCGTTGTACTGGACCATATCATAAGATCTACAAGTATTTCATATAGACGAGTTCAAACAAATCCCTATCCACCATCTTCAGTGGATCGCATGATCAACAAAAATCTATCTATCTCCAGACCAAGCGATCCTACACCATTGACTCTAAGCCTAAGTGCAACCAGGTGAGTTTTTGAACTTGGTCCAACCACCTGGAATAACATTCAAGTCACGCCTCGGAAGTAGTGATGATGGCAACATTAGTGTCACGTGACCAATCCACCAAACCATAAACATTTCCGTTGGATGAATCATCTGCTCAACGTTGAGTTCCTCTCGTACTGACATGTTCGTCAGTCTATCACGGCGAATAACTCCCACAACAGCACGAAGAAGTCGCATCTCAACAGCTTGTATTCGCGATGTTATGCATGAAACACAATAGTGCGCTTGCGCTGGCGTTGGATTTCAACGCACGCAATTCAATGGCCAAGCAAAAAATACAGCGTCGACCTGCTTTAGTGAAAGTGAGAGAGATGAGAGGTTCGTAATAGTCTTTTTTTTTTAATTCATTTTTATTAGTGAATTTATGATATACTTAAATACTAGAAAAAAATGCTTAAAACTAGTTAGACGAACAATAATGCGTAATGTAACTTACTGGCCCTCGGCGGGCACTCTAAGCTAAACTTATACTTATGCTATGTCTTTCGACCTAAACTAACAAACTATCTATTTACGCTAAACATTAGACATTGACTGACAATTTGAAATTAAGAAAATTTATCAAGAAAACTTAATAACAGGGGGATGAACCCCTTCGTCGGCGATGGCATTATCTGCCATGTTTTAATCATTGAACACGACAAAGCCAGTGTTCTCAGATCTTCGAGATGTCTTCTCGAAGTTGAGAGTTGCTAGCCATTACGCGGTTATCCAAGTCGTGGTTTGGACGTCTCATTCACCTTATATACTTCTTGGAAGACCGCGCCTAGTACCTCCATTTTTTTTGTTACGGATCTTCGACAACAAAGAAGTTATCGTGGTGTACGGCGTTGTCTGGGTCAATACGTTATCAATACGCGTTAGTGCAAAATGAGAGAGATGAGAGGATTGTAATAAAACGTAAAGCGTAGTCCATTCCACGTCATTATTCAACATGTTGGATATTTTTTGACAGAGGGGTGCGCTGTGAGAGAGATTTTCTCCCAAATTGAGTGTGTCAACTGTCATTTGAGAAATAAAAACAGCTGATTGAAAATAATTTAGTGGCGAAAGTCATTTCAAATGAGTGTATGCAGAAAGGCGGCAATATTTTTCATCTAGTAGATGAGAGAGAGAGAGAGCAGCTGATACATTGAGTATTTATTTCAACGCAGTGCGTCATCGCACTCTCTCAGTAACATGAAGTCGGCTGGCGCAGAGCACTATTGTGTTTTAGGCATTATTCTATCATTCGTTGTCTAAATTTCATGACCATAGTTTAGATTTGGAATAAATATTTCGTTGAAAACCGCCAATCTTGAAAGCTCATCGCTCAATTGGAATCGAGTGTATTGAGAAGGCGTTCTCGAAATAGTAATAACCTCGGATTTATCCACGTTTGAATGAATGTTGATAGAGTCCTGCCCCTGGTTAGCGGTGTCCCCGGTTCGAATCCCAGAGAAAGCTAAGTTAATACGCCTTATCCGGTTTTCAAATCTGGTCCAGTCACCATTTGCCGATGGGATCAAATTAACGGCACTAGACTGCGGGTATCACAATGGACAAAAGTCAACATTCCGCTGGAAGCCAACACTTCGAAATGTTGAAAAAATGGCGGAATGAAGAACATTTGGGCTGGAATGTTGAAATGTTAGATTTAGGTGCTATGTAAACGTTCTATTAGAAAAGAACTGATAGATGTTATACAAGGTTTAGACTTGACATCACCATCATTTAGCAATTTTCTGAGACCCCATTTGCGCCTAAGCTTTGAACAGATGTGTCTGTTTACAATTTACTGCCTGCTACATTAATCAAATTTAAGGAGATCCGAACAAAAAGGTTCGCATTGACAAAATCGACGATCCCGTGTCACGCCCAGCCTCCATTAATCATCCACAAACCAATATGAGGAGTACAGCTGCGAGCAACACTGTTGCCACCTTTCGGACACGAGAAGCCTCTCACGACTCAATAATTGAGACACCTCACAGCCTTTCTCAGGAATTTCGCCTCAGCCTCCAGGCCATAAGACACCTCCAAGCCCATTAGCGGATTTAAGATAGCCCCATATGTTTGAACCCACCGCCACGCCACACTCGCCTCGCCCGCCGAGAGAGTCCACTATCCAACTGGTCACACGACTGTCCAAACAGATCTCCGCACGCATCTGTCACCAGCTGTCAATTGGTTGGAAGAAAAATTTCACTTGTCCCCGATGATTCCTCGAATCCAAATGGAATTTCATCATTGTCCCCCGACGCGACGGGCACCGGACGAGTCGCATGTGCGACAGGTTCCTGCTCGAGAAGAGTGACTACTCATCACGGCGACAGGATTAGAGCGGTCAAATGGGATTAGGCCGAGTGACGAAGACGGAGGGTGGGACAATCGATGGAATCCCATCGCCGACGCAGTGCGCTGACCACAGTTGACGCCTTACAATTAAAGTTTCTCACCGCCTGTCCCTGGGAGACAAAGACACCCGACCCGTGGAAGCTTAGGGAACTTGGTTCTGCGTTCGAATTGGATTTCTTTAATTTCATTCAGGCGGGAGAAAGTGGATTGAGTTCTAAGCTCTGCGCGACGAGAGTGCAGTGGAGACGAAAACTTTTGGCCAAATGAAGTATTCAGGCTAAGATCGCGCAACACCAGCACAACCGGCACCATCGGTTTCAATTAGAGAAGTGTTCGCCCGTTGACCTTAATCCACGAGTGTAACGTGGATATGGGCTGAACTCGGAGGTACTTTGTCGTGATGTTCGATTTGTATCGGAAGGAGACCCTTTCGACCGGCCACTCTTGTGCCACATTCGTTCTCTGCATTCATACACACTAGGTGTGTAAGGCGGACGGACGGCAGCATAGGCGAGCGACCGACGCGACGTAGCCAGAAGGTGGAATGTACTGGATCTGGGTGACACATGTCAATTTCTAAGTAGAAAGTTTGAATAATGAGAGATTTAATTTCGAGTGCCTAATTAGGCCGGTTTCCTCGAGTACATTCGGTGCCGGCCCTGTGTTGTCTTCTCGGCTCTAATGTCGGGTGTCTGATGTCTGATGTTTGGTGCCACTGCGGGGCACGACGCGACGGCTTTTGCGGCTGCGAGGGAGTATTCAATGTCGGGCACAAGTTCACATCTCACAAACCTTCACTGAGTGGCTGTGGTCAACAGCTCTTTGGAGGTGTGCCTTCTGGCGGAGATGGAAAATGATGAATGTTCTCGTTTACCGATTAAAAATTAATTGATTTGTTTTTAGTCTTGAGTGGGAAGGAGAGAGGTTGTGATCATTATTTGCGTCTGAGCGGAAGGTGACAGTGCATTTTTTGTGCGGTCCTCCTTAAGACGTGGAATATATCATTAACTCGGCTGACTTTCCTCTTGCGGTCTTATCAGTATCAGTGAGTCGAGGGGCTTAAATTTACAGAAAATTAGATGCGAAACCATTGAAAACCTTGAGCATTGAATGCATATGCCCGATTTCACAGTGTGAGCTTCGGCTTCGATCCATCGGTAAATAGAAAGTTCGTTTTCACAGTGGAAGTTAAGTGATAGATTCCACTTAAACATGGCTTGAGTCTCAATTCAGAGAGTACATAATTGCCATTAGTGTACTCGAATAATTTCAACCCCAAAATACAAAGAGAAAAGCCGCATAAGCAACCAATTATTTTGTCTGGCAATGTTCCTGAAGAGAACAGAAAGGACACACATGAATAGATGCACGCATTTTATAACAATATCCTTACATGCATGAACAATCGCTTGTTGAGTTGGTGTGTTCTCTTTTCCTGTTCTTGTTCGATCACAATTACTATTTCGTTCATGGTTCACATGGTTGGTGGGTTCAAAAGTTCACAATGCCAGTCAATCCATGGCTTATCTAAACCACCCTTAAATATTGACTGTGAGAATTAAGTCCTCTTGAGTGAAGCTTATCTTCGATCCTACACTAATCTAAACCAGCAGATAAGCTTGAACTGTGAAAACAGGCATTAAGGTTTCGCACATCAAGTTGGAGGACCTTCCTTGGGAACTCCCAGTCCCAGCAAATGAACTTCATAACTTACTTGTAAAATAATTGTAAAGTGGTCTGTAAACTTACTTACTTATCATACCCCGATGGGGGTCAGAGCCTGAACAATCACTGCCTTCCGTCGCTGACGGTACTGGGCACGATGCTTCCAGTCATCAAGACCAAGCTGTCTTGCATCCGCGAGTACTTGGTCTTTATACCGGAAATTTGGTCTTCTTCTCCTTCTCGAACCAGGAGGTTCAGAATCGAAGATTCTTATCTGGAGCGTTATTGTCCATGCACTCGATTTGGCCAGACCTCTGCAATCGACGGATTTTTGCCTTCCGGACTACATTCATATTTTGGTATTCGCGGTTGTGACTTCTCGTCCATTCACCTTCCTCGCAGAGGGGACCATGTATCCGAAGTAGAGTTCTTCTTTCGAAGGCACCAAGTATCAGCTCTGTTGTTTTGCTTATCATCCAGCATTCGGATCCCTATAGCATGACTGCCAAAATAAGTTTTAAATAAGTTTTGTAGAACATGGTTTTTGCCTTTCCAGTCATGAGTGTTGAGCCCAGTTGTTTCGACAATTCGAAGTAGCATCGACTGCCAAGGGTGGCTGTTCGTCGGAGCTCCACTGTGATGTCGTTTGTGCTGTTTACGGTGGACAAACTCCTTTACTGACACGAAATTGTTGCTTGTCGATGGTGGTATTTTGTCCTCCGTGGTGGGCAGCGGATCGTTTCTTGCTCGAAAGGATATATTTCGTCTTATGCTCATTGACCTTAAGACCAGCTTGTTTCGCCTGTTCTTCAACCGCTGTGAAAATTGTACACATCGGTACGTTGGGACAAGCGGCGATGTCGATGACATCTGCATAAACCCACAGTTGGACTGACTTGTAAAAGATGTGCCTTCTGCATTTCAGCCACCTGCCGAACTACCTTCTATACCAGATTGAAGGAATCACACGACAGCGCATGTTCTCGCCGATTTTCGGTGCGGGGTGGACGTAAAACTAGTTACTTTCTTGCAAATGGCTTTATGAATAACTGGCTTACTTAATCTAGAAAGAGGGTGGGACCCAGGATAGACCCCTGAGGTACCCTTAAAGAAATTCTCCTTAAACTATTTGTCCAATAAGCTAACTTAACGGCCTGAACAAATTTAGAAACAAAACCGAACAGTTATTGCGGATTCGTAGGTTTTTTTCCGAATTTCAATGAACTCATGCTGATAACGAAGGGTGAAACGAGAAGCAAGAAAAGCCGAACTGGTAAACAGAAGTGACAGAGTGACCTGATAAAAAACAAAAGGGAACGCAGTTTATATTAAACGAATTTCGTAGATGCACGCATTGCACTTCTGGATTGTACTCGCTAAAATAAACACAATTCTACACAGCCGCTGATTCGAAAATAGACCACGTCCGAGAAGATGACTTTTTGGCCAAAATTCTGATTTCAGCCAATTTTTAAAGATTCTTATCATCATTTTTGAAGTACCCGGTTTTAGTTCAGTTAAAACGAACTGACCCTCTGGCCATGCCCAAGTCAACTGATCTGCCTGGAATCACCATGGGTTTTCTGTGATAGTGGCCACTACGACGGTTTTGCTTTCTTTATTTCACACAAATCGCTGACTTCCTGAGGGCCTGAGGTCCAACAGAGTGTACTTAAGCTCAAACTTTTCTACAGTGTGATCAACCGCTTGCACACTGGAGCTTTTTGGCGGTGCTACTGTCCGAGTCGGACATGGGTACGGGTTCTATAGTATAAATAGACGGCATCTACAGGAAAACTCTCCTCCACCCATGAGGGAACAAGCATAGAGAATTTGCTATTCTGCTTTGCTAGAAGACGGGTGGTCTAGGCCCTGGTCCTCTACGGAATGTAGTTTTTATTTCCATGAAAACATAGGCAAAATAAGGATTAAGTTAAAAATAATATTTTGCCTGGAACCACATATAGGTAAATAATTGTGAAGACCGTCGCGATACGGTCTTGCCAGTTTATGGGTAAAAAAGTAAATTTTTCCGATATTTGGCTATTAATCGAGTTTTACTAACAAACCAATAGTTTCTAGTGGTCCCCTTTGATAGTAATCCCAAAAACAACATTTCTTAGAAGTGATGAGAATTTTTAAAAATTTAACATTTTTTATTATGTAATTTATATAATATATATCTTAATTTTCCACAAATGGGAGCAAACGAAGTACAGTGGATGTCATTAATATTCGGTTTTTTACTGGAATGTGTGAAAAATTGCAGTTACAAGTTGAAACCAAATGGTTTTTAACCCAATCTTTTCCTCCTCGGTAAGTTCCTTAATTTTCTTCGGGATTTGCAATTTTTTGAGTAAAAAAACTCTTGCCATTACCACAAGATATAGAATTTACACGAAAAACTATGAAAAAAGTAACCTAATTAATATACGGTTTTTAACTATTTTACTTAATTTGGATAATAAAAATAAAAATAATTACAAAAAAGAAAATGATAAATATTTTGTAGCGTATCCTTTATTCTCCTACAATATACTACAATATGCTACAATTTTTTTTTTATATAATCCGGACTTATTTTAGTCCGTTCTTCCTGCAACCTAACCTTGAAACAGCGTTCTCCCGTACTCGCCGATCCAATTCGGCCCACAAATTTTCGATGATGTTGAGGTCACGTTATTGAGCAGGTTTTGCTATAACTTTGGGACAGTTGTATAGCAGCGGCCAATATGGGCTTTATGTTTGGGATCATTATCCTGATCCAGACGACCTTAAGATCTACCTTTGTGTTAAAAATCGTCAAGATTGTATGCATTTTCAAAATGACTTAAATATGTTATGTAATTGGTGCGATCTCAATGGACTAAGCTTAAATGTTACTATATGTCATTCTTTTTCTGTTTACCATGTATTGTCACCCGTAATATATGACTATTCGATAGGTGGAACTTGCCTTACTAGGAAAACGGAAATAAAAGACCTTGGTGTAATTTTCGATACGAATCTTTCCTTTTCATTTCATATCGACTACATAGTTGCAAAAGCTAATTCAATGCTTGGATTTTTGAAAAGAACATGTGCTGAATTTTCGAGTTCATATGCCCTAAAATCTGTCTATATGTCCATTGTGCGTCCTCATCTCGAGTATTGCTCAGTAATATGGTGTCCTTTATATAAGAACTCTGTAGTGCGCCTAGAAAAAGTTCAAAAGTCATTTACTAGATTTGTTATGAAAAGAATGTGGTGGAATCTTGACATCATGCCACCATATCCTACAAGATGTACGTTAATAGGTTTAGATACTTTAGAACGAAGACGAGGTGATCATAGCACAATGTTAATTTATGATATTCTTTCGTATCGTGTAATTTGCCCTGAGCTCCTGCAAAATGAAAGGTTTTACGCACCGGAAAGAATTCTTCGACCCCGAAAATTCTTATTACAACCAAAACACCTATATAATCATGGCTTTAATGAACCGTTAAGTAAATGTATAAGTCAATTTCATTCCGTTTGTGTAAAAGTAGACCTATGTGATGAGAGACAGTCTATTCCAAAATCTTTGACAGTTTAATTAATCTAATTTAAAATCTATAATTATTTATTACAAAATATATTTATTCAATTATATATACTGTTTACATACATATTTATTACTAAATCTTTTTATTCAAATATTTATTTAATATTTGTTGTCCTATATTTATTTACTTATAATTATCAAAATGTTCCTATCATTTACTTAGATTATACGAATATTATCATAAGGTTCCGAAATCTGTAAGAGTTAAACTCGGTAGATGGAATGAATAAATAAATAAATAAAATTTAAAAGACCTGGAAATGCCCTTTTTCCATCGCATTCTTTCAAATTTCCTCTCAGAATCCTCAAATAATGCTCCTTCCAATAAGCCAAATATTAATGACACCCACTGTAAGTGGGTCTGACTTCCTACAATGTTTGCGATTTCTTTCCTCTTCCAAATTGAAGTAGGATTTTCATCATCGTGCCCTACATCAGTCACTCTGTCAACCCCTGATGGCCACGGCTCGGTTTCCTTGGAGCAAACAAGACCATTTCCTCACGGAATTGTGGAAGCTGAAGGAGCTCATCCTCTTCGGACAAATTAGTCGAGGTATTTGCCTGCTCAGAATGTCTACGTTGTGGCTATATCCTCAAAATGGTAGAACAGTCTGATGACAATATTTCGACTCTTAGTCCTAATGTGATATCGACCCATTAGGCTGTCCATCAGATCAACATGTGAGCACTGTATTCTTGGATTATTAGCGGGCCTTGGATTTCGAACTTTTTGTGCTTCCTATCATCGCGAGAGTTATGTATATGAGCAGTACAACAGGAAATGCTGACTCGAACCTAGTCAACGAACTTAGCACACCAAAGTACAAGCACAGCCAAACCGCTTGCTTGGTGATCACCTTGAGGTTCGTTCGATGACATCAGGTATCTAATTCCAATAAGTTGATGAGTCGATATCATGTTGGCGAGTCAACGTATTGTAGCATAGGTCATAAGTTAGATTAAGAAATTATTGAATCGGAAGTCAATAAAGAGACTCGACACCCAAGAGTTGTGTGTTTTTATTCGGGTTACGAATTTAACTCTAGCTGTTTTACCTCCTCTATGTTGACCAGGATTGTCCGTCCTGCGACGGTCTTGTTTTCGTTACAAAAGCGCAATCCAAATTATTTTTTCATTTCAACTATATTATACAACACAAATA
Organism: Eristalis intricaria; assembly: GCA_964034865.1. Classification (NCBI taxonomy): domain Eukaryota; kingdom Metazoa; phylum Arthropoda; class Insecta; order Diptera; family Syrphidae; genus Eristalis; species Eristalis intricaria. The sequence continues at coordinate 56,697,049 of OZ035874.1, forward strand.
TAATATATTAACTTCTTACGGTAAAATTATGAATTTAATAAATCTCCTTTATAAAAAAAATGTTTTCTGAAATACATTATTAAATATCTTTTTTTGTGGTTGTTCACTTTTGAAGGACGGCAGCACACAAATGACAAGACGAAGTGCCAACATTTAATTCTAACAATGCAAAGCAATCTTAAACAAAGGTCAAGCCTTGCCTTAGTCTTGGGACAGCTTTATAATTGTTACCGTGCTAATTGTTACCGTGAACAAGTCAACAAGGCGACTTAATTCGTCTACCTAATTTAGATTTATGCGAAAATCACAGCAAAAGTGAAACCTTCTATCATACTAGCCACTAATCAGAGCAGGTGGTACGGGCTTTTGGATGAAGATGTACTCGACCCACAGGCTATGTAATCCCATAAAATGCTCTTTCAAGCGAACAATTAAATTGAATGCACTTCGCAAACAAAACTCGCTTAAAGATCGATCATCGTTTTTGAAACACCGCATAAAACAGGAGTCCACTTTCAAGAAAACCGATTCCACTAGAAAGCGCTCATAAACTCACTTCGAACAAAGTGCACCACTTTCCCTAATGCTCTGCCTTGTACTAACATCAATTCGATGCCCGTTAAGTCCTCGCACCCACTTACAGCACTTAATTTGAATAGCCTCCAAAATTGCCAAACCCACTCACAAGTCACAAGTCACAAGTGTGATCATCTTGTGCGATCGCGTTGAAATGTAAATTCGCATGAAAGCCCACTCGGCGGAGATGCCCTAATAAACCTCAGTCGCGGCCATTTACGACTCTACGCATCCATGAGATAATTTCCCTCGTGTTACGTGTAAAATATTTTACTACCCGTGGTAACATGGTGCCCCACTCCATGCCAATAGCAGATAAACGGCCGCATCGAATGACCAAATGATCTGCTGACTGCAGCCCATGTGTCAACCTGCAAGTGCCTTGTTTCCTGCTAAGATTACTATTTCCGAGACCTTAATTTACCCCGACTCCACAGGCACGGCCGAAGGAGCGAGAGGGAATCGATACCGACACACGCTCTCTATGGAGCCGCACAAACACGACTTTAATGAGCATCACAGGACCGATTTTAACATCCTTTTAGCGGGTAATCATACACCTGACCGTAAATCGAGAGCCACGACGATGAGGCCTTCTGGCAGCCCCTCTGCAGCCGCATCGCCTGTCCGCCTGGCTGAGCTACGTGGCGATTCTTCCGCAATCTGTGCACGCTATGCGAGTGCACTGGAGTCCACTGGCTGACTGGCCGCAGTATCTGACAGTGCCAAGGAAAAATGAGAAATCTCGAGCAGACAGGTCACCAGCAGTCACAGTTTACGGTATCACACTCGCCATATATTCTCATTACAGGGACATGAATACCGTGTTTTATTCCTTCACGCAGGTATTGGATTAAAATAATTAAATTATTCATCTCGAGAGGTATCTGCTGCCGCAGTCCAACTGAAGTAAAGTTTATTTGGCACCTGGAGATGATTATCTTGTACAAATTAATTGCAGGCTTCTAGCCGGCATGCAGTGAGCGGCGGAGCCGAGCTGGGCCGCAGACTGCGTAATGGAAAATGGAATTCGAGTGTGCCCCTGTGCCGGGGAGGAGCACATAAATTTGCATCAGCCGCCGCGCCGCCGCCGTAAAGTATCTTGACGAAGACGCATTTCAAGGAGGAGGAGGTTTCTCCTTCGAGAGTGTCTAGGTCGCATGGAGAGTGTGTGTGCGAGTCGTGCTTAGTATGCGGGAATGTACGCTCGGGCAAGTGCGATTCGCACTTCATCAGCTGGATACCCGCAGATTTCGACAGAACAGATCGAACGAGGTCTGTGGGCTTTGTTCGCCCGGCGAGTCGCTGAGTGCACAGCAGGTTGCCAGCGCTCGGTGTTGGCAACAATCTCGCATGATGCAGGTGAATTCTGCGGCCGAGTGGGTTAAGGGCTCCGACGGGGGCCGCCTCACCGTGCCGCCAATAGGTTTGATAGACGATTGATGTTGTTCGTTTCAAGGCCTTCTGCTGGGTGCTTTACTTTGGTTGACCTTAGCTGAACCGTGTCGGATTCGTCGGGGGGCACTTGGACCGGTTTGGTGTAACCTTAAGTGGTTTCTGTTGCTTGCGGCCTGCAGCTCTTCGAAGGTCGGAGTGGCGCTGTAATGAAGTCATTCAAATGAACAGGGTTTTGGTTTTCGTTATGACAGATACATTCTCGTTTGATGTTGCTTAGTTATTCCTTTTCCTGCGAGACCTGGTCGAGCAAATGAGCAGTGGAGAGGGGTGCAGCTTGGACTGCGGCAGAAGTAATTCACGTCTTGATTGGTTTAAAGGAGCCTCAGGATATTGTTTGCAGTTCATGAAAATGCGTTTGCTGTTGCTTATTTATAGGTTGTGGTTCTTAGCTTGACACTGTTTTGAATTTATCAGAGATGAGACATGTTTTTGCCCTGTATCGAGAGTGTTTGTGGAGCTGTAGTTGACGAACAGAGCCAGTTTCATACTCTGGGAGATAAATCTATTGCGTGAGTGGCGCTGAGCAGTGATCATTGACGATTGACTATGATGACGGAGCAAACAAACAAACCCAAGAACATTTTTTTGAACACAATTTTATTGGAAACTGCTGGGTTTGTTGCAAAAACAACGTGATGCAAAACTCAAATGATCCAATTGTTGTTGATTTACTTTCTTTGGACCTTTGTAATTTTTTTTTCTTAAGTGGATAAGATTTTATCAGTCAAGTGACTGCCGCCTGTCTTGATACACATTTTTGTCCGTTTTATCGTATTTTCTATGACTTTCCGCAAAATTTCCGGGGACAACTATTCGCATTCAGGTGGCGGCCACGTCTTGCATGGTCTGCTGTGGTTCCAGTCTGTTTGAGTAGAGCAACTAAGCGCCGGAAAGTTGCCAGTTGGCGCGACCTGATTAGGAAATCGACGTCGAAATGCACTCTTCGTTAACAACTCCGACCGATTATTGGTTAAAAAATTGACACAATTATTCCATGCTCTTGCGGACTACTATATAGCGATCCAATGCTTGGCTGTTTGTATACTGCAGCTGTCTAGTTCACAAATGTCAAATACGATTGACGTACGATACCCTTTCTAAAATGTATAACATCTTCCGATAGGATAATTCATTTTGCGTCGTCTTGTACATGTTCGTGAAGGCCGCGAGTCCGGGAGAGCAATGTGAACAGGTCTCAGCTGTCAGAGGAAGTATGAGATGCTGATATGTTTGTAGATATAAAAGGTGTCCCCAAATTAAGGCAAGGCTCTAATTTTGCAGCGTTTGTGCAGACAATTTTTGGCAAAACTGAAAATAAAAAAGGAAATTTGCCAATTATTAGCCAAGGCGATATAACAACACGCTTCCATTAATGAACACTATCTCGAAAATAATTAATGTTTGACAGTTTGAAAATTTCTTATGAAATATGATCGGAATGGTGTCGCAACTTGGCCAATGTGTGGTCCAACTAAAGTGCCACTGTATGAGACATTTTGTGTACACTCTCTCTTCGTTGATCAGAACTGGCCCCCTAGATCGTGGGATATAGCATCAATAAAATTGCTTAAATAAATCAGAGGAGTACATGTCACCCGTGCATTACAGGCTTAAAAAATCCAGCTCTATCTCCGCAATGAGATAAGTCAATGGCGATCAGAGAATCCAGGTTTCACCAGGTTCAATGACGAGAACATGGCACATAGTGCCGTCGACAATGATGGGAATCACATCTTGGTTTCTCAAGAAGATCTCCAGGGTATCTTCCACTCGCTGAAGAAGAAAAAGTCAGGGGGAATCCACGGAATACCGAACATTGTGCTTCGCCAGCTTCCCCCCGAAGCGGTCCAAATTTACACAACCTTGTTCAACAATGCGCTGAGTAATGCACATTACCCCACGCACTGGAAAACACCTGTTGTTCAACCGATCCCTAAACGGGAAAAAAATAAGTCCATTCCGACAAATCTTCTGTCGATCAGTCTTCTTCCCTGCATAACCAAGGTTTTTGAAAAGATAGTCATTCGAGTTCTGAAGCAGTGGGCTGATGAAAAGCAAATCATACCGGACAACCAGTTCGGATTCCGAGCGGGGCATGATACCATTAATGCCGCATCAAAACTGGTGTCCGACATACAATGGAAAACGAAAATCAGTGCACGGCTGCCTGCCTGATTGACTTGGAGAAGGCGTTCGACACCGTTTGGTAAGAGGGCATCTTCCTCAAGCTGGTCAGGCTTGGCATAAGTAAACCATTGCTATACATGGTCTATGACATGATAACAAGTAGGAAGTTCGTTGTGATAAATGGTGACGAAACTTCCACTACGGTCTTTAACATTAAAAACGGTCTGCAACAGGGGGCCATCGGTTCCTCGATCTTGTTTTCTATATTCACTGCAGATATTATAGGTTTATTATAGGTAGTTGAGTACAGATCAGTTCCGAAGGTCGAGGTAATAAACATCTTGTTGCAGCGTGACTTCGAGAAAATCCAGCGATTTTGCGACGACTGGAAGCTGCTTATCAACTTCCAGAAGGGCGAAACTAGTCTTTTCCGGACCCCGTTGGACAGGGCAACGCGGGATACGCGCCAAAACTTGCGTAAGTTCGGCATAGTTGACCCGCATGGTCGGCCGTTAGCTGTAAAAAGTGTAGTTAGATATCTAGGCATTTGGCTGGATCAATATCTGTATTTTGACAAACATATAGATATTGCTCTGACGAAAGCCAGAAAAGCCTTTGCTGTGGCAAGAAGGTTGTTTTTCAGCAGCCAACTTGATACCAGAGTGAAGGTAATCTGCTACATGGCCCTAGTACGGCCCATTATGGTGTACGGTTGTCCATTGTGGTTCAACGTGAGTCCTTCCCAGATGGAAAAGATGAGGGTGTTCGAGAGGCAGCGTCTTAGGAGCTGTCTCCGTCTGTATCGCACACCCGAGTCTGAGTACAAGAAGTATTATCCTACAACGAGGCAAAGTGAATAGGGTAGATAATTTTATTATAAAACTAATCAGACAGCACACTACACGAGGTATGACCTCGTCCAACAGTCTGATCTTTGGGGCATTCTACCCCAATAGTATGTACCATGAGGGGTGCGCCTTAACGGCTTTATTCCTCCCGAAGCATTCCTCTATCTAGACACAATTGGCCTTATACAGGATCCACAAGGATGTCCTATCATCTTCCATGTCGTACGCCGAAAAGTGGATAGGCGACTTCAATACGAACCGGATGTCGTTCGCACACACGAGGATCTCCTCCGGTTCAGTAGAGCGATCCCCGCTCGAGATAGGAAAGAGTCTGCCAAAGAACGGCAATTTTACTGGTGGTTACACCAAAACCAGCCTCCGCCACCGCTAGCTTTTCCACAGGATCAGGTAGTTGACCATAGTGGCCAGCTTACATAGTTTCTAAGGTAGATATTAAGAGAAAAAAAAATCCGAAAAAATAACAACAAAACCAAAAAAAAAAAAGCAATATATGAATTAAAAACAAAAAAAAAAAAGGTGCATCGCATACAACATACATACAACGTGTAAGTAGTTAAGTTTAGCCAAGTTTTTTAAAAGTTTTCTTTGCAAAGAAAAATGTAATAACAGATTGTCATAAAGACTAAAAAAACGCAGATTAAGCCGAAAGGCACAGTTATAACATAGATTAGATTAGCTTAGAGTACCCGCATAGGGTCAGTAGGTTAGTATTAAGAACATTGTAAATTCTTAAGTTAGTTAAGCTAGATTTAAGTAATTTTGTCTAGCAAGTAAGTAACATATTTCAGAATAAATAAAATTACATGAAAAAAATAAACAAAAAAAGGCTTACAAAATCCATATTTATGCAGAATCTCTTCTGAGAAACAAGTAAGAACAGTTGCGAGCAAAAATGGTTTCTTATCAACAAGAATTTCCCTCGCAATGCAATTAGCCCTCTAATGCCTGCTAAATGCCCTAAATGCTGTATACGTTTGCAAGTGTTATGAGGTAACGGTTAACTTATTCTGCAACTTTAAAAGTTATACCTCTAGCTTAAAAACTCTTCGATACGATTTATTTTCAAGCTAATTTTGTCGAAAATAAATATTTCTGTGCAGACAAGATTTTTGACCAAAAAAAAAACAATAATTTGAAGTAAAAATATAATCGAAAAATGAAACGGCGCCATAGGAATACTTGGCTCTTTTAAAATTTCACACAGGTGTATGTCTGTCAAGCCCGCTTTAAAGAAGTTTTAGGACTTTGACATATTCTTACCGGTATAAGGTACCAAACTCAATTTTTTTTGAAGATTCTTTGTTATTGGGTGCATGCTATTTCATGAAAAAACAAATTAATCGAATCCAAAAATAAAGCATTGGGGGGTTAATTGACATTTTCAGAGCTGTGTTTTTTTAAATTTAATTTCTGAAGAGGACTCAGTGAAAGAAATCCTACAATTACAACGACTTAATGGTATAAAAACCACGCGGAATCATGTATCCAGTCTTGCATGTTTCAAATTTTTTGTATTTTGTTTTTATTTGTTTTATACTTAGACGAAAGGGTTAAATTTGATGTATTATATTTTGTGACTTATTTTGCATTCTTGGCAACATATTTATTTTTTAAATAAAAGTCTTAAAAAAATAGAAGAAAAATATAACATAAATTGAGAAAAACGTCGCTCTTCTGTCTCAAAGAGCTTTTATGATGGGACACAGCATAGAAATTCGGTATAATAAAAAATAAAGAGAGGGGGAAAATTGAATAGGTGCATAATAAAGATGGGCACCATAATTCTCACCTAATTGATGACAAACAAATACGCCAAGACACCAAAAGGAGGATGCAGGATTTTTAAAAAGAAAGTGGGCAGAATTGTGTTTTCTTCCGATATAAAAAAATAAATGATCTCTGTAAATAAAAAATATGAAAATATTGGAAAAAATATAGACTTGACAAAATATCTGGGTTGTAGAAGACAACCTAAAATCAACACGTTCCGACCGACAGAATCTGAAAATTCCAATCGAATTGCCTTGATCTAAAACCACAAAAACTGAAATGATGAATCTAGATTTGCTCGCCACTGTATGTGTTAGCAAGGCCGTCGAGACCATTTGATGGATGTGTTATTCCATAAATAATGAAAGTACTTCACTATTCAATAAGAATATAACAATTTTAAAACTAAAAACCGAGTTGTCATTAATTTAACCACTTCTGTGGTGCCGATAATAATCTTAACAGCACTGTGTGCCGTTTCTATGCCACTGTTCCGTTATCTATAAATAAGGAAGGTGGTCAATTAGGTGTGGTTTGAGATGATCTCTAAGTCCACCCTGAGGTATTAAGGAAGGACATTAGCACCTTAATATCCTTCGCAGAAGTTTCATCAAGTGAGTTAAAGAAAAGCCTACCAAGCGCTGGCTGTCTGGCTCTAGCAAGAGTGAGACAATGGGTGGTGTGAATAAAAACTGAGAAAAGACTCCGAGTCGAATATTTTCATTAAAGGAAATACTCAATTTGGTGTGAATAAAAAATTTCCTCAAAGTAGGTACCCTATCTTCAGTTGACGTTTGAAAGTGTTTTTCGCGTTTAAGGGTGAGTGCAAGGCGAAATATATGCAATAATATTTTTAAACATACAAACGCGAAAAACAATGAATTTTAACTCGTGTCCTTTCGGGGACACAGTTCATAGTTTCAAGAACCTGTATAGATTCGAGTTTGATAACATGGAATGGTTAAGTACTCATTTCATTTCCGATATTCCTGAAGAAACCAGTGGTGGTGACATGCCTTTGATTGTTTTTGGTCTTTTAATGTAATGGGAAGATTGCCCGTCATTTTCTTATAGCCTTTTGATTTGACGCGGGCTTTCATGTTATCAATTTTTTTCGTTATTTGTGAGATGTTCAAATTAAAGCCATGGATTTTTTTTATTTCTTCTTCCATAGCTTTCAACTCAGATTGCTTTTTATTTTTCATGTCTGCAGTTTGGCTTTTTTCCAGCAGGCACGGAAAATTGCAAACACATTCATTCTATCTTTATTCACACACAAATGGAGGAAAGACTCAGATATCAAAATATCTGAGCGCAGATGGAGTATTTACTCCAAAATGCTAAGGAAATGCTCACACTCAGTTTTTATTCACACTACCCAATGTGATTTGAGAGGATGCCCATTTTAACAACTAGCCCGTGTCGTGTAAAGACAGCCACTAGGCTACAAATAACATGACGAGTTCACCGAAGGAGATCGTTTGTTTTAGATTGATTGTATTCAGGCCATATTTTGCTTGATGTTGCACAGTTAGACAGTCTAGATGGGCCAGGGTTGCTTCTTCAAGGAAGTGTGAAGATATATTAACCTTAACTGCGTATAGTGAGATGAAACCATTCTCTGCAAGCGATCGAAGAAACAGATCATCGGTCCTTTAATTTCCGATCAATGTGACCTGGAACCCATGTATGGTAAATGAGCAGGCCCTCTAACAAGGCTATCTCAGCTACGCATTCTTGTATTAATTTTGAATGTGAAGCAAAGCAAGCAATAGCTTTGCTGGCTGTTTGTCTATCAAGCATATGGCGACCTTCTAATATAATATGGGTGGCGCTACAGTCCGAGGCGGACCTGGGCCTAGCTTCTCAACAACCACTCGTGTTGTGCGTGCTATTGTTCTTTCACGAGTGGAAGGGACCTACAGTTTAATGCCGACTCCGAACGGCAATGTTGAGAAGCTTTTTCTAGACAAAATTACTCTTTGAGCATTGTCAGTGACTCGAAAGAGGTGGAGCCGTGAAATATGAAAGTTACCACCCTTCGGGTATCGAACCTAGCACCCTCTGCGTAGGAGTCGACGCACTAACCCACTACGCCACGGCAACCTTCTGCCTTGGCAATATATTAGAGCGTATTTTGATTTGGCGACATGCTTTGCAAGTAGTCCGACTTGGGACATAGGACACGATGGAACTGCCGGACAGTCATAGACTCTCCGGATGTTCATAGGTTCTGGGAACACACCGTAGACAGCACACATCCACTATGTCATTATTTAATTCAAAACTTGCCTTAATTTTAGGAAAGCAATCGTAATGCGTTAAATTGTATCATCTTGGCGATCGAACACGTCACCGAGAGAGATAAGGATGCCACAAATCGGCTTTGTTGAATGTCCATCAGGGACCGTAAATGCAGAACTTCCGAAAATGACGCCATATTCTCAAAGAGACGAAGAACTGGCCACAGTAGCAATTTAAGGTGAAAAGTCTGCTGCTTGTTTTATATGAACAAACTGTGGTAAGTGAGGGAGGATGTGTAACATAAAGTGAATCAGTCCACTGTCGAAATAGCCAATATCCGATGGATGTGCACAATCACGAGACTCTACCCGCAACTACCAGCAACTTCCCTATTCATTAAGCATCTTGTAGTCTAGTGCACTCTGACCTGTTTGATGTGTGTCCCAACATCTCCACATACCCGTTCCTTCCTGAACTCACTTGCAACAGATCTTTCCAATCAACTTACGCTGACAACATGGCCACCGTCATCTTAGCGTCAATCTCCTTCCGTCAAAAGGATTACATTGCATCTAATTTATAAGCCACCCTCGCCGCTGCCGGTCTCAGCGTCAGCATCAGCGCCAGCGCCGCGCCGCCCGTAGGTTGCCAGAGATCGTTTCACTACAAACGCCATCATATTAATTTTCCCTTTTTTGTGCCGGGTGCACCGTTGAAATATTGCTCAAAACTGAAATTAATTGCTGACGAAAGGTTTGCACTGTTCCCCCTCGCCGCACAGGAGTGCGGACGCCGATGAAGGTAAAAATTAAACTTTTCCTTATACCGTTAACAGTGCGGCCAGAGGAGGGGGATTATCTGATACGAGGTACCTATTTGTTTGATCTCCCACACTTCGGTTGCATTTTGTGTCTCCCAAAGGCGCACAGATACCATTTTCCGTTTCGTCAAGGGGCAACAGAGAGGCAAGAGCTTCGTCATCTCCCGGTGAACATAGATTTTCATATTAAAATTTATTACCGTCAACCTCTATTATTTATAAATCACGTTTACCCCAATGCACTTGAATGTATCCCTCTCTGCGTCTGGCGGTGGCTGCATTTGTGTGCGAGAGTGTGCTTTTGTAAGGAGCTCGAATGGTTGAACTATCGCTGTGCCACGATTTTTAAATCGCGTGTTACAACCACCACCGGGTAGCACCGTCGAGCACAGGGTACCAGGCCAGAGTGCCTACACTCGATGGTGCTATCGGTGTACAGGCAATAGATACCAGCCACTCGAAGCACACAGCAGTGGCGGCGCGGCGGCAGCAGCTGACTCCAATGACTTCACTCAAATTTTCCAGCCAATAAACAGGTAGCGGATTATTACGGGCCATTATTATTGTTTATTGAAGATATTGGAGGGCAGTAGGGCTTTCAATTTTTCCGTATCTCATCATCGTTTGGCAACCGCAGCTTTGCGCACCGTAATGCTGGCGGTAAACGAGTTAATTACGTGATCTCTGGAGAGAGAGACGCCCGCTCGGTCGTCCCCCCATCCGATTCAGCCGTAAAGGTGGAGTTCCTGCCGACGGAAGAGCTGCCGTGGAGGAACAACAACCACCATCGAACCGATCGATCTTTTCCAGCTTCAGCTACAGCGCCAACTCGATTCCTGTTCCTGTTCGTCTGGTCGTGTGTGCATGTTACATGGAAATTATGTCCGACGGTATAATCACCATGTTTCCAAGATCAGTTAATTGATTTCATGCCAATGAAATTGCTCAATTTTCGCGCGTGTAGCGAGAGCGAAACCCCAGCCAATTCCAATCCGTTCAAGCCGTCCACATGCCGGCGGTGGTGCGCGGCGCGGCTGCTGCTGAGTCGGTGAGACTGGATGAAGTCGTAATTAAGGACGCTAACCCACGGATAAGTGTCCAATGTGTCCCTAAACAAAGGCGATCGCTTGATCACTTTCTTTTGGATTCCATCCTCGTTACTCTCAGATGTCAGTCACTGATGATGATGATGATGATGGCCTCGTCTTCGCTGTGTTCCTGGTGGCGATGGTGGTGAAGACAGTGCACAAGGGCAGATTCGTGGGTAAAAATGAATTTGGAACATCGCGGCATGATCTATTCAGCACTCGGTTCGGTGCTCGCTTGTCTTGTGTCTTCGGGGGCCATTAACGCCAAGTTGTACATGAAAATTAATGGAAGCCCTAGTGGTGTTGAGCTGTCTTCATGACGGAGGATGTGGCGAGCGAAAATGAGTTCGAGTTCATTTTTTCTTGTGCTTTTTTTGGTCGTGATTGCTATTTGGTGAGGTATTGAAATCGCTAACCGTAGGCAATTATCGCACTCTCCCGCCATTAAGCCTTACGAGAGATATTTTAACTACCTGAGAACAGGGCATAGCGCCTGTCTGGTTGATGCCTTGATATTGTGGGAAATTTATTAGCCACATAAGGAGACGGAGCCGTATAGAGAAGGGAATTTCTCTTGCCGTACGGCAGGTTTGACCCAACTACTCACGTCGTTAAATGCTAAATTGGTTCGTTAAAGTCTCAAGTTGTCGGACTGGACGGTATCAATTGTTAATTGAAGTTGGTAGTCGATCTGTGATGAGATATGTACGTTCAACTTGGTTTTGGGCCGTGATCGTTAAGTTGAATGTTGATGAAGTTGTGGAGGCGAATTGAGGATTACGACCGTTAAGTGGACTCTAAATAGAAGTGAACTCCTTCGGGTCCTCGGCGATGACTGCCCGTGGTCTGTTGAATGCATGTGCTGATTTAGTAATTTCAAATGTACCTGAGGAAAAAATTCTTGCAGGTGGCTTATTACATTCGCCCAAATAGTGAAAAACCTTCCGCTTGAAAATTGAGTCTCATAGTGATTGTAAAACTTGAATTTTGAGCCGTTTGTGCAGTGAAGGGCTGCCAATTTTACAATGAAAAAGGAAAGAGGACACCGTTTGGGTTGATAGGTAGGGTTTATTAAGAACTAGTCATGTAGCTGATAAAGTTACTCACAGTTACAACATTTCGAAAAATCGCTTGGTGTTCACATGCTGTAAAAACTAGCTACAGTATAGTGTTTCATGCTTCTTCATTCAACGCTTCGAGCTATTGTCAGAAATTAAGCCAGTGCCTCATTAAAAAGGGGGAGCATTTGCGAAAAACGTTCCAATGAAAGAATAGGCCTAGGTTTCGCTATTTCATTGCACAATATGGTTCCCATAGTGATCAATACACCAATTCAAAGTGACTGGGTCAATTAGTGATCTTAGACATTCTGACCAGTGCTGGGCATAATCGAATGATTTTAAAAATCGAGATTCAAGCCATCGAGATAATTTAATAATCGAGATGTAACTACGAGATATAACTACTACATAGTGGGGATGATCACATTGGAATGATTAGAGTGATAATCGATTCGGACAAAATCTCGTGAACATCTCGTTTCTCAAAATCATTCGAATGACTATCAAACTACTACCACGGTGTTGTGGTAATACGATTTTTGATATTTTTTAATTTTGAAGGTGGAGAGTAGATCCGAGATGTGGAGTAATATTTCAATTGTTTCCGTTTCGTTTTTCTTTCATTCTCCTCATGTTTCTGATTAGTAGTTCTCGACGAGTTTTTTTTTTTTGTTACTACCGAGTGTAAATGAGACATTTGTCTCATCAACGAGATGTTCTACGAATCGATTGTCATTCGAATCATCATTAGTTCTGACTGTCCTTCAAAAATTAGGACAACCCAACAATTCATAGGAATATTTCAGAGGGTCCTTGAATATTGGGCGAAAAGCTTTTTTTCGTGAAAGCCTTAAATCTTTTCACAACTAAAATACAACCGATGAATGCCAGTTGACCATGCACGACGAAGAGGATAAAAAAAAATAGAGAAGTTGTATTTCTAAACTTAATTATCTTTAGGGACGGCAGTTACTTTATACTTCTTGACTAAAATTGTGTAATTTTGGCTTTTGAAAATACACAAGGAACACATACGTGAGCATCGTGCAAGCATTTGTTACGGAAGTTGTGCTGAAGATGATATTTTGTACATTTGTTTTACTTAGGTAGTTATGATGTTAAATAAATTATTCACTAACTACCTCTTTGATTTATTCATTTGAGTGATCCAAATCAAATATTTATCTCGGGCAACTATCCATGGGGTTTTGAGCCTCAGCCATAGCTGTCTTCCATTGCTGACGGTCCTGGGATTGCAGAGGGTCTTCGAGTTCGAGCCTCCTGGTTCGAGAAGGAGAGGAAGACCAAACGTCAGAGGAAAATGCAGCAGTCATGATATCACTGGTGGTATTAATTCGTGATACCTAATTTTCGGGCATTGTGATCTCAGATATAAAAGATATTCTTCTGCCCGTATGGAAGCAATACTCAACTAGCTGCCAGTAGCTTTCGAAATACAATCAGTCGCAAGAGTGGATCTGCGTTCTGAAGAAAAAATTGTATTTAACCGGAACTGCAAGGAAAACATGTCTTAGTACAGAAATTAGTAATTTACTTAAAAGAAAAGAATATGGTGATATCTATTATAGCTATAACAAGTGGAGAGAGGTTGGGGGCAGGTATTTGGTCCCCCCTCATAACAAGTGATCTTTCTTAAAACGAGAGGAGAGGAAAATGAGAGGATTGTGCCAAGAAATCGCCACCCACATTTTTCCATTTTGCTAAGCTCACAAGCAGAATTAATTTTGATCAGTGCAAAAACTCACGCCTTTGAAATATCCATTCGATTTAGTTTTCCAGTAACCAGAAAAGAATAAAAATGAAAGAAGAAGCCCCCATCCCGACCGAGTTCTTGCATCTCCGCAGCCCTCGGAATGGACAAAAAGTTGTGAAGGCAATATGGGACCAATTCGCCCAAACTTGATTGAATACGTTGTCATGAATCGGAAAATAAAAAATAACGCCAACGAATTTAAACCCGATGGTTAAATCACAATTGCGTCTTACGTGGACTTTGGAACCACTTTTAGCCGCACCAAAATGAAATCACTGCTTCTTCAACTGCACTAGACTAGTCATGGATTAGAGTTGAGGCCGAATATCTAGGCCACACATTCTGTTGTGTACGGAAGCAATTAGCTGATGTCAGAAGGCATCGGTTCATTCTGAGACCGGGTCAGCATGCTTGATTAACGCTAATTGTACACATTCCTTTCCAAGTCCGGTGGCATGTAAAAAGAGGAAGTGGTGGACTACCCAAATATAACCGTGAATCATGTTCAGATGCAGCAGTGAATGTGATCGCTTTTTGAAAAATCCCAATAAATAATTTGAATAAATTCTTAACTGCACCTAGACCAGCTCGTCAACTTCCGCCTTTTCGCCTCATAACCATTCTATGAATCAGTTCATTTAGACGTGGCCAAGAGAGCATCGTTCTCGTCGTCCTGGTCTCCTAAACAAAACCCGGTTTTAAACAAATTTGTACCACGCCAAATGCTCGTCAGAGAAATGTGAGCCCCATTGTGCGGCTCAATGTGGCCTTCACACAACTGTGGCATTGAAATGCAGAACACATCGGCTCCTTTCATCTGCTCTCACATTCTTCTCCTAGGCCAGCGATGGAGAAATCCTTCCACCTTTGAACTGCGTGCCATACCGCCTTCGACTTTCCCAGTCCCAACCCATTGTGCCCCGATGCCGTTCAATGGGGGCAGAATTAGAAACTCCACACAATGCACTTTGGTTGGCTTTTATCCACCTTGCTGATGGACTTCATTTTTCCGCGAAAAAAAACACAACAACAACAACAGCAAAACAAAACGAAACAGATTTCCCCGTTGAACTGGGCCCTCGCACGGAATGCCCATGCAACTCGCTTCTGACAGCCACGATGCCGATAATTGATTATGCCCACCGATCAAACGGCTCAAATTGACGCGTTTATTCGGTCATTAATTCGGATTCATTAATCTGGCTGGATGACTGGTAACTGTTAAGCGGGGTTAATGAATGGGAGGCTCCGCTGGGTAGGCGTGAAACGTGGTTCCATCCAGCTGTGCTGAGAATTGGCCACCAATTGAGTTGATGATACAATGTGACCTAATGAATGATACGCTTGTTGGGGTGCCTGAGTGTCAGGTTGATGATTTGTTTTATATTGGTCACCGCCTGTTGTTCGAGGTTCGATGTGGAATCAATGAGCTTCTATTAACCGCTGCTGGTGGGTTAATGGGTCTGAAAATGACTTGGTGCTAGAAATGGTGTAAGGAAGGATGTGCGTGCATCGATCGTGGGTGCTGTTCAGATAGTTACGTAAGTTCGTAACGTAAAGTGGAACTGATCCTCGGACACACGAGCAGAGTCCTTGAGTGCAAATTTGAAGGCACTCAAGCTTTGAGCTGCCTCTAATTCAATTCAAAATTGATCTGTCAAGAGAATAAATCGGGCGTAGAAATTAAGGCTCGGCAACTTATTGTAGTTTCCATGAATTCTTTTTGCAGAAGCCATGCCCTGGCAGGTTCAGTCCTGATGTGAACCACTGGGGGTGAGAGATGGCCTGCTGCATTCTCCAATTTTAAGCTGCCCATCCTCTAAGTCGAACAGGACAGTCAGTCATTGAGGATGGTGGTGATGAATATGGTGGGGAAAACGATAACATCCGAATGGAGATCCGATGGTCTTGTCTACTTCGTTTTGTCGAAACAACTCTGAAGATCTTAAAGTGATCATGCTCCTCTTCTTCATCTTTCTGTGGAACTACAGATCGGGTGGAGCTGTAATTTAGACTTCTTGTTCTTCTGGTGGCATTACAGTCCGAGTTGGACCTGGGCCTCATCCAACAAGCGTTTCCAGGCAGCTGTCTCCAACCGCGCACACCAAGTCGATTGAGGTCCTTCTCCACTTGGGTGCGCCATAAGTTTAGTGGACGTCCTCTATTGCGTTGTCCCACTGGCTCGGAGGTGAGGACTCTTCGAGCTGGAGCAATGTTGTCTATGCGCTCCACATGGCCCAGCCATCTTAGACGTTGAATCCGTAGACGACTGACTAGTCTCATGCTGCTGTACAGCCCGTATAGTTCGTGGTTGAACCTTCTACTCCAATAACCATGAACACAGACAGGACCAAAGATTGAACGCAGAACTTTTCTCCCGACAATACCAAGTGCTTCTTCATCCGCTTTGGAGATTGTCCATGCCTCCGCGCCGTACAGCAGGACTGGGATGATCAAGGTCTTGTATAAAGTCAGCATGGTCCTTCGAGAATGGACTCTACTACTCAATTGCCTCTTGAGCCCATAGAAACAGCGGTTGGCAAGAGTTAATCTGCGTTTGATCTCGGTACTGATGTTGTTTGTACTGTTTACTGCGGAGCCGAGGTAGATGAAGTCAATGACTACCTCGAAGTTATAGCTGCCCATTGTGACGCTCTGTCCAAGACGTCGATGTTGTGTGTCCTTTCTTGATGACAGCATATACTTTGTTTTGCCCTCATTCACCGCTAGACCCATTTTGGCCGCCTCCGCTTCAATACCAGCAAACGCTTCACTGACAGCTCGCTGCGTTCTGCCAATCACGTCAATGTCATTCACGTGTGCTACCAGTTGTACGGACTTCTTTAAGGTCGTGCCTCTAGTGTTGGCATTGAGTCTTGCACGATCTTTTCAAGGATGAGGTTAAAGAAATCAAATGACAGCGCATCGCCTTGTCTAAAACCTTTTTCGACATTAAAGGTCTCGGTGAGTTCGTTACCGACCTTGATGGAGCAGCGAGAATTCTCCATCGTCATCCTGCACAACCTGACGAGTTTGGCAGGAATGTCAAAGCTAGACATGGCGTTGTATAGCTCGTCCCTATGCACGCTGTCATATGCGGCCTTGAAATCGAAGAATAGGTGGTGGGTGTCGATCTGCATTTCTTGGGTTTTTTCCTGGATCTGCCGCAATGTGAAGATTGATGAACGTGACGCTGTCTGCTATGTGTTTTTTAATTTATCGAATTTGTATTTCCAAATATCGTTGACCAACTGTAGAATTAACAAATCTAGACATTTTGCTCGGTGGAGTTGATATTCAAGCTCATCCAAGTGCCAAGTCGATCTAAGCACGTTGTTTAATTCGTTAAATGTCAAGGACACTGAATGTGTAATGTTGTGGGCATCGATGCGTACTGTTCGGTAGAATGCACGACCAATTGCTGTGGATTCCAAGCCCAGGTCGACCTGGGAACTAAGCGCCATCTATTTTTTTATTATTAATCTAACCTAAATGTGCAACCCTGTCTTCAGCTTTCTTTGTGTGCATTCCCTTTGCCAAGAGTCGAAGACGTACTTGAGTTTCCAAATTCCAATCCATAGCCATTTGGCTGGTTCATAAGACGAATCATCGTCCGGTGCTCGGACGGACACCTCTCAGAGTCCTCCTCCCATCTCAATTAGTCACATGAGATATTCCGCGAAAAGATACGCCATCAAGCGGCTTCAGCGGAACTCGAAACGTGCTAAACCATAAGTGCAATCCTCACGGTCACTCGGCCGTTGAAAAACTAAATCCGCGCAGCACGGGCATTTGTTGTGCTCAGGCTTGAACTTCAAGCTCAATTGCTTCTGTAAATCGCGGCCAGCCTGAAACTAATAATTCCACTGAAGCCGCAGTAAAAAGAGGACGAACGACAGTGCCACCGACACGGCTCCACCACCGCCGTGATGCTCATCAGCGCTGCAAATCAATTTCTGAAATGGAATTCCCCTGCTTGTCGTCCGTCCTTTCGCCCATGTTGCTTCGGTTCGTATCTCATTATCCGTTCGGTTTTTGTATTTTCATTTTCATTTAACCTGTCGAAGGTGTTGCTGGTGACCATGTTTCAAATGGGCGGCCGACAACAGCCATCCAACCGTGGTGGTGGTGGTGGTGGACCGCTTATGGTCATTTCATCAGAAGTACACTTGTTTCTGCGGGTCCATTTCCATTTCGATTGTCGGGGTCTCCCACCGTCGCCGCCATCGTCGTCGCCGCCGCCACCTCGATCTGGTTTGGTTTGTCCGAGAGCGTCTGGAGCTCGTAAATCGTAGGCACTAGCGTACATGATCCGGAATGATCTTCGCGCCCTCTCCTGGAGGCGGTGTGTGATGGTGTGATGGTGTGTTGGCCGTTCCCGAGGTATGCGCTCAATTTGCAGGATGCCCCCCTTCTGCCAACTCGCTATGGCGTGGAAGAGTGTGTAGTGTAAGGTGTGGGCTTGAGCGGAAAAGACACACAAAAGAAAAAAAAAAAAAAAACGAACACGACGCGAGCGCGCGATCTGTGCTGTGCTGCGCTGTGCCATAGTGGAGAGATGAACGACAAACGAATACGAAAATAAATAATAAGTTGCCCCCAGACACAATAACCCCATGGATACTTAACCAACTGGTTTGCAGGTTCCTCTCGTGGAGTGGCAGTGGCTATCGCGCTTGTCGTTCGATGTGGTCTTCCTTTTCTCGTGTTCTGTTGCTTTCTTTGTTTTCGTTTCGTGCTTATCGTTGAATTTTGTTTTGTGGCACTGTTGTCGCTCGCCTTTGGTTCCTTCGGATTCGGGGGACTGTTGTACCTGTGGTGGCGGTGGACATGCCGCGCGGTGTTGCATTATGCTGGTACAGGTGGTTTTGTCCTTGGCAAATTTGCGTTCAGGTTTGTGTTTTTATTTTATTTTTTTTTCGTGTGTGTGTTTTCAGAAAAGGAGTTCAGTTCTCGGATTCCTGTGAGTTTTTGTTGTTCCATATTTCTCGAGCGATCGTTTGGGATTTCGGTTGAAGTGCTCCTGGGGTTCTTATCGATCCAGTGCGGGGTGATTTGGACTCCGGCTCCGAGATGGTATCTTTGCGTATTTGGCTTGCTGTCGAGATAATGATGTGATGTTGAGGATGTATTATCTGCTGTCTGACAAAGTGTTGGTCATAAAACCATAGCGAGCATGTGCGCATGTTTTGGACACGATTGGTATCGCACATTAATTATACACCACAAGTGCGTTGGCATCGAGGTAAGTCCCGCTGTGTGGACAAATCGTATCTTGTGACAATGACAATCTTGTGTGTGTTACCACTTCCAGCTTCTACCTACTTCTCGGATGTTTTCAAATTAAACATGCCAAGGCTCGTGGCAGCTGATGAATGACCCAAAAGGAGATGTCGCACGAATGTTTCCCTAAGGAGGCCAGTTCTCTGGAATTCTCCAAAAATACTCAAACTTGGAATAAACGTTTTGAATGCTAGAATCATTACAAGCGAGTTCAAGATCAAACGTCATGGACACAAGGTCTTGAAAATCATCGCAAGCATTAATTAACCAACTGGTTTGCAGGCTACTCTGGTGGAGTGGCAGTGGCTATCGCGCTTGTCGTTCTATGTGGTCTTCCTTTTCGATGTGGCCATCCAAGGGGGTTCCGAAAGTCGCGCAAGACTTCCGCTATTTGTGCGGTTCAATGTTGCCGATGGAAAAAATACTACGTAGGTCCACGAAAAAGGAACGAGTTCATGTTGTCGCACATCTCTGCGTTATTTACAGGTTTTGGTGTATGCCCGGTTTCAATCT
Source organism: Eristalis intricaria (assembly GCA_964034865.1). Taxonomy (NCBI): domain Eukaryota; kingdom Metazoa; phylum Arthropoda; class Insecta; order Diptera; family Syrphidae; genus Eristalis; species Eristalis intricaria. The sequence continues at coordinate 56,716,632 of OZ035874.1, forward strand.
TGTTAATCAACGAATAAATGCATCAACAACTTATCCTTGTTTTGAATGGATTTTGACTATACTGGATCATTCCTCTTTGAAAATGCGGCTGACGAGAAAAAACTGGTGGCAATCGCCAGGGTGACATGGTTATCTTGTCGTCACGTGGTTCTAAAAAGACGTTACAACAAGCCACACAGTCTGAGCAGCAATTCAACATTCCCATAAATATGTTTCTGGTCTTGTAATTTCCTGCTTAGTGATCACAATTGGCAGTCTATGTTTGAAGCTTTCTGTATAAGTGTTATGTTTTCAAGCTTACAAGCAAGTGACATAGGTGGCCACTTGCTTGTGTCGGAATTTGTGCCATGTACCTTCGAGATTTATGACTTCATAGTCTACGCAGTTTGTTGCTGTTTGAATTTTTGCTAAGAAGAAGAGATTACCTCTTTTTAATTTGTGGGTCGCTGTGCAGTAGTGGGTTAATCCTATGCAAAGGTGCCAGGTTAGATACTCGAATTTACCGACTTTCATTCGCAGTTTGTTGTGAGCAATCACAACGAGCGATCATGTTTCATATGTGTGCATGACTCGTACTCCACAATGTGATGACAAGATGCGACCCGTTGCGACGCTGATGCACTCCTATCGGCTCATCTTACGCCATGTAAATTTTTGTAGAATAAGCACAAATGTATTATTAAAGCAAAATCATTTTTAAATAAAGTTCAATTCATGGCGAATCACCTAGTTATACTTTTGACTTCCCCCCACCAGCGATAAGGGGTCAAATTTAAATAACTTGAAGTAAACACTGCTCCACCTCTTTCGAGTCGGCTCAAAGAGTATTCCTGCCTAGAAAAGCTGCACAAATGAACACTCTCATTTCAAGCCAACATCATCGGCATTGGATAAGATTGTGTTAACTTATGAGAAGATCATTTGATTTCCTTCAGAAGAGCACAAGACAAGACACAAGACAAACGTCGTTATCATTCCCGAAGTTTATCTGGCGTCTTAACATCAACTGGAGGAGTTCGCCATTGAAGAAAGAAAGGATCTTCCAATAGGTATCGCTGAACTTCGACAGTTTATAGCGGTCAATATGGTCTACTAGCTATATTTGTCAAATTGGCTGTCATTTATTCATTCTCCTTTGACAAACCAACAAGTGCGGCATGGTCTACTCACGTGGATGAGAACTGGTCACCTATATCTTCATCGCTTAGATTGTCTCTTAGGAGTTTCTGCAGTCGAAAAAATCACCCTGTCGTATGCGAACTTATGGTGGCCGACATTTGACCGATGTTATATTCCATAAATATGCAAGGGCATCGGCAGACCTTTCAAACGAATAAAAAATGTCGATACTATCGCGCACACAGGAAAACCGGAACAAGTTTAAACGGGTCAGAAATGACTGCAATGCAACTATCAGACGTGTGAAATTCTCTTGTGAGCAAAAGTTGAGGCAAAAAGTGCTACAATGTCCCAAGGGTAGCAAAAACGTTTGGTCATTTGTAAAAAACATAAAGAATTCCGCTTCAATTCCCATGCTCATTTACAATGACATTCCAGCTGTCAGCTCCTTAGATAAAGCTAATCTGCTTGCGACTCATTTTGCAGCCAGCTCAACAATGCCAGATTCCAAAATGTCTCCACCTGTACTTGAGAGCGTTGGTTTCACCATGGGACAAATCCACTTCCGCACTCGAACAGTTGCAAGAGTACTGAAAGATCTTGACGTGCACAAATCTGCTGGCAAAACCACTGCGTAAGCTTGTTCATCTATCCTACTCTTTAGGTCTCTTTGCAGATGGAAAACAGCATTTGTCCATCCCGTCCCTAAAAAGGGCGAATCTTCGTCACCCACCTCGTACCGACCCATAGCACATACGTCCCATCTTTCTAAGGTCATGGAAACGTTGATAAATCGTCAGCTTATGAAATATCTTGAATCGTGGAAGCTTCTTAATGACCGACAATATGGTTTCCGCAGCGACAGGTCCACTGGTGATCTGATAGCTTATCTCACCGAAAAGTGGAACCAATCTTTGCACAATTCAGGCGAAAGCAAGATCGTTGCGCTTGATATTTCTAAAGCATTTGACAGAGTTTGGCATCAAGCTCTCTTGTCGAAAATGCGTGCCTAGATTACCGAAAATGGATTAACCTTTCGAACCGTTCAATTCAAGTTTATTTGGATGGGTTCAAGTCTGATATCCACCAAATAAATGCTGGTGTTCCCCAAGGCTCAGTTCTGTCTTCGACACTCTTTCTCATTTCTATAAATGATCTCTTGTCTGCTACTTCTAGTCCAATCCATTCCTTGGCTGATGACAGCATCCTCAGCTTTTCATATTCGTTCCAAGACTCACGACCCCGCCCGTCGGCCGTAGAATTGGAACGGCAGCATATGTTAAGCAAATTGAATCCCGGTCTTGACAGCATAATTAACTGGGGAAAAAATAGAGTGGAATTCAATGCTTCAAAAACTCAATGTAGTCTGCTATCGCTCAAGCGAACCCTTGATAATCAGCCATTATCCATGAATGGCGCTTGTGTCGATGAAACCGGAAAACTTTCCTGTATCAACAAAACACTTAGTTGCAACGATCACATATTTGAGCTCGTCAAAAATGCTGCAAAATGTTTGTTTCCTTAAACGATGCAAGAAATATTTCACCCCTCCTGATTTGGGGCGTACATCCGCCCCAAGATTGAGTACAACGCTCCTATCTGCTCTGGTGCCCCCAAGACCACCCTGCACCTACTTGATAGAATCCAAAAGCGAGCGATAAAACTTATAAGAGACGACAATATCGCAGAGTCATTAGACTCGCTCGAACATCGACGTACCGTCTCTTCTTTGTCCGTTTCTTATCGTTATTTCAACAAACGATGCTCAAGTGAGCTAGCCAACTGCATTCCTCCTCTCCATGAATTCACCCGCAATACTCGTCTCGCCAGGAATGCCCATCAGTATACCCTTAAGCCTACTTTCGAACGAAATTCAGAGACTCGTTGCGTACGCAATGCTCTTCCAAGCCTAATATTTCCCACAGACTACAACCCGCAGATATTTAAGACCAATGTGCAGAGGTACCTGAGGACAAAGCGAAGTATATGCTGTCATCAAGAAAGGACACACAACATCGACGTCTTGGACAGAGCGTCACAAAGGGCAGCTATAACTTCGAGGTAGTCAAGGACTTCGTCTACCTCGGCTCCGCAGTAAACAGTACAAACAACATCAGTACCGAGATCAAACGCAGAGTAACTCTTGCCAACCGCTGTTTCTATGGGCTCAAGAGGCAATTGAGTAGTAGAGCCATCTCTCGAAGGACCAAGCTGACTTTATACAGGACCCTGATCATCCCAGTTCCGCTGTACGGCACGGAGGCATAGACAATCTGAAAAACGGATGAGGAAGTCCTTGGTCTCTTCGAGAGAAAAGCTCTGCGTGCGATCTTTGGTCCTGTTTGCGTTGACGGTTTTTGGAGGAGAAGATTCAACCACGAACTGTACGGGCTGTACAGCGACATGAGTCTAGTCAGGCGTCTTCGGATCCAACGCCTAAGATGGCTAGGCCATGTAGAGCGTATGGACAACTCAGCTCCGGCCCGGAAAGTCTTCGACTCCGAACCCGTGGGACAACGCAACAGAGGACGCCCGCGTTTAAGGTGGCGCACCCAGGTGGAGAAGGACCTCAACCAACTTGGCGTGCGACACTGGAGACAGCTAGTCAGAGACCGTGCTAGCTGGAGAGGCTTGTTGGTTGAGGCCCAGGTCCACCCCGGACTGTAGCGCCAAATGAAGAAGAAGAAGTGCACAGGTACCTCCTCTCCCTTTCTCCCTCTATACCTTCGGCTCGTGCTGTGTCTTGACCCCGGACACATAAGGGTTTTAGCAATCCCTTGAGCATACGCAAATTATGAAAAAAAAAAACCGCAAATTTTGTTTTATAATTTAAAGACAAGTCGAACTTAAAAAATTGCCCTGTACACCAACACTAAACCGACGGTTGAACCAATTTTAAGCAGTTGGATCGAGTATGAATAAGCTGTTTAGTTTAAATCATTATAGCACAGTTTTGTTGCTTCTGATGCACCAATGAGGACTGTAGACTGATAGGTACAATGAATAGGAAGCATGCAGAAACCTGGTCGCGTTACTATGAATATAAACAAGACGCAACTATTAAAATTCTAAGTTAAATAGTGAACGATTCTTCAGACTGCTCGTGCAATACATCTGCGACATTGGATACATAAGTAATGTACTTCTCAAGACAGCCTGAGTTAGTACTTCATTCCATTGCTGCCGGTCCTCGGTATCGACGCTTTCAGCAATCAAGATTTCTTACTTCGGCGATCACTTGCTTCTTACGAGGTTCGAACTCGAAGATTCTCTAAGGAGGAGCAGTGGCGCGAATAAGTTCGATGTGGTGAAGCTAATCTAGTGGACGGATTACATCCCCATTCAGGTAGAGTCATAGTTTCGCGGGATCCAGAATTCAGTCATCACATCGAATAGTTCTATTTATTTACTTCGTCTTACATGTTATAAAATTGCTTTAGACTACTTCTACTATTATTTAAAATAATGATGTCAGATCAATTATGATCTGATTGATTTTTTTCCCGATCCACAAGAAAGGAGACCCCTTTGACTGCGCCAACCATACAGGGGTAAGTCTCCTGAACATCGCTTACAAGATCTCCTCTGCCGTTTTGTGTACTCGCCTGAAGCCGTTTATAAATAACCTGATAGGTCCATATCAGTGTGGCTTCAGGCCAGGGAAGTCCACCACCGACCAGATTTTCACACTACGGCAGATCCTGGAAAAGACCCAAGAAATGCAGATCGACACCCAACACCTTTTTGTCGATTTCAAGGCCGCGTATGACAGCGTGCATAGGGACGAGCTATACAACGTCGTGTCTAGTTTTGACATTCCTGCCAAACTCGTCAGGTTGTGCAGGATGACGATGGAGTATTCTCGCTACTCCATCAAGGTCGGTAACGAACTCACCGAGACCTTCAATGTCGAAAAAGGTTTTAGACAAGGCGACGCGCTGTCAGTTGATTTCTTTAACATCATCCTTGAAAAGATCGTGCAAGACTCAATGCCAACACTAGAGGCACGACCTTATAGAAGTCCGTACAACTGGTAGCATACGCGGATGACATTTACGTGATTGGCAGAACACAACGAGCCGTCAATGAAGCGTTTGCTGGCATTGAGGCGGAAGCGGCTAAAATGGGTCTAGCGGTGAATGAGGGCAAAACGAAGTATATGCTGTCATCAAGAAAGGACACACAACATCGACGTCCTGGACAGAGCGTCACAATGGGCAGCTATAACTTCGAGGTAGTCAAGGACTTTATCTACCTCGGCTCCGCAGTAAACAGTACAAACAACATCAGTACCGAGATCAAACGCAGGGTAAATCTTGCCAACCGCTGTTTCTATGGGCTCAAGAGGCAATGGATTAGTAGAGCCATCTCTCGAAGGACCAAGCTGACTTTATACAGGACCCTGATCATCCTAGTTCCGCTGTACGGCACGGAGGCATAGACAATCTGAAAAACGGATGAGGAAGTCCTTGGGTCTCTTCGAGAGAAAAGCTCTGCGTGCGATCTTTGGTCCTTTTTGCGTTGACGGTTTCTGGAGGAGAACCACGAACTGTACGTGCTGTACAGCGACATGAGTCCAGTCAGGCGTCTTCGGCTCCAACACCTAAGATGGCTAGGCCATGTAGAGCGCATGGACAACAGCTCCGGCCCGAAGAGTCATCCGAACTCGTGGGACAACGCAACAGAGCACGCCCGTGTTTAAGGTGGCGCACCCAGGTGGAGAAGGACCTCAACCAACTTGGCGTGCAAGAGACCGTGCTAGTTGGATAGGCTTGTTGGTTGTGAGACATTCACACAGGTTCAAAACCCTATCAGCATGTCTCCATCTGAATCAGGAAGAGTGTATTCTTATTCAGTCTCTAGTGAAATGCTCTCCAATAAGTCGCAGTGCGATGATGTCGATAAATAGTTTGCATCCAATCATGCTGCCCCACATTTTCTAAATTCTTTACAGAACTACCATCTCATCGACGTATCCTTTTAAGTGCCTAATGTGAACACCATCTCAGTCGCCGGGAAGAAATAACTCGCCTGAATATCGACATTTTAAAGTGTTCGAATCCGTTGATTGTCAAATCACACTGAGAGCATACATTATCGCCTTGTTAAAGGTAGACGAAGTGCAATAGATTAAGATGAATCGAAATTACTTTCGTTCATTTAAACACTAGACTGGTGTAAGCCATCCATTCATTGTTACAAACTATCTATCCTATTCCACTCATTTAAGCCCGCATCATGTACCCAACTCCCTCCGCCCTCCATGTTGGCTTTGGTGTACCACAGGGTATCGTTCTTTGTCCATCACTATTTTCAATATTCTTACTAATTCTTGTAAAAAATCTAAAAATAAAGTCTTACACTTTCACGTAATCCTGTGAATGTATTCCAGTACTGTCTCCTCGCCATCAGCTCTACCTAACAAGTGTCCATTGCCTTGTTACCCAACACTGCCACACAAATACTTCATATTCCTTCGCCTCCAACCTGTTGTGCAATTCCCAAAGGCCCACCACACAATTACATATTTTCATCAAATAGCAGCCCACATTCAGCGCTTGTGTAATACGAGTACAATCGCCGCTTACACGCCCTAAAATCAACAAATCCGCTCAATAAATATCTCCACTCCAAGGAATTCAATTAAGTCATCACCTATCCAGTTGCCACACGGTCCACTTGACCACACACACCAGTTGCATGTGGACCTCTCGCTCTCTCCTTTATGGCCAGAGTACAATCTCCTCTCCTAATGCCCATCAATTACTACCGCCCAACGAGACAATTAGACCCATAAACCATTCATTCGTCCCATGGATTTGCACATTGGGCTTTGGCGAAATTTCGCCATAGGAGTCGAGACTTCCTCCGGCACGCACACCGAGCACACCGAGCACACACTCGACTCACTCGCCACTCGTCCACTTGTCATGCTCACTACGTACACTTGTCGAATCTCGGCAACGCCGCTCCGCCGCCGACCAGGAAATTACACAGCATTAGGCCAGCACCGGCCATCGTCGTTGTCGTCGCAAGGATCTTGTTTTCCCACATCAGGCACCTCTTAGCCGCTCAGCCGCTCAGCTCTGGGCAAACACAATAAACCATCATCCACAGCCATTCATTATCGTCCTGCTGTGTGTAGTATTTTATTGCCTCGACTGCGGTCGGCTCTGCTCGGACGGAGCGAGCGGGCGTTTCGTGTGCCTGCCTGTGTGCGCTGCGTTCTCTGAACACACCAGGATTAGGAGGACCACCCTAGTTATGAATTCTCGTTAAGAAAAAAGAATAGAAAGAAGACGAATAAGAAATCAATTAATGACCCGAAGTCGCACTCTGGGGCGCAACAATGGACCGTCGCTGCACCTTACCGTCCCTGGCTCACGGCAGCTCGGCCGGCATCCAAATGAAATCGGAATTTATTTCGCCTAATCAGAGACAAATTAAGTTCTCACAAAGGGACCCCCAATCCGTGGCTCTGACGTAACCGCTGTCACCTCGCAGAGAACGGATCGGCGGCCGCCGCCTTCGGGACACCTGATTCCGTGGACTGGTTGAGGATGTTATGACTTTTTCACTTTATTGTTATTGTTGGCCGGCAAGCAGCTCTGTTGGCTTTCGGGCGTACCCTCCGATCGGTTCTAGGCGACGTAAATTATGTTGTTTATCCAGTTGAAGCTGTGCGCCGTCAGTGCTCCGGGTGTGATATCATCTCCCGTCTTGAAGGGGTGACGGAGTGACAATGATTGCTGTGATGATGATGACCATGAAATGAATGCCCGAGAGGGCAATGTCAGGTGGCCGATATTGAGAGATCGGAGGACATTTGTTTTATGCGATCGTTTATCGTGTGTTAAGCTGGTTCAAGGCAGTGCATACGCCGCACCTCAAATCAAGTTGGGCGACTGGTCTGGATGCTGTCAGGGAAGCATAAAGGCTGAGTCACAAGTTTTGATGAATGTCGTTGTGTGACTCTTGTGTTGTTTAATTGGTCAGATTCAGTTGTGGTTGTGGAAGTGTGGGTTGTACTAAATCTTAAGGAAGGAATGTAGAAACGAGAGATCTCCTGAGCTTCGGAAATCAGTCTCAAATGAGTTCCACGATGCTAAATCGGTCGAATGCGGTGTTGTGTGACGAAATGGGTTAAGTACTTGGCGAAATGATTTCGAAGAACCAATACAGTGTGAACATTAGTGCATTATCCTGATCCAAAACTAAGATTTTTTCTTTCTGCACTATCAGTGACTTCTCAAATTGTTACTTGACAACTTTTGAACACTAAATCATTGACTTCCTTGAAGTGATGTTCATCCGTTAAGCTTGATGTCCGTCCAGAGAGATGTTGGTCCTCAACGCTTTCTGCCTTCTTTGACTTATTTGACTATTTTTTACTCATAAGCATTTTTCTGTTGTTGAAATTTGAAAAACTTGGCAGTTGGAGTATCCTCAAGGAATTGCCAAAAAAAGCGATTATTAAGCTCCAGTATTTAATAAACGCTTCATTCAGACTTTTATACGAACCAGATTCGTGGAAAGTTGCAGAAGTGATAATGGTCCCGGAACCGGGTATACCGCCAAACGACAAAAAATCATATAGACCGATATAACTTTTACCTATAACATCAATGCTATTCGAGGAACTTCTACTGAAACGAATACAACCACTAATAGAAGAAAGACGCATTATCCCCGATCAACAATTTGAATTCAGGAAGAGTCATTCCAGAGTTGACCAAGTATTTTGAATAACCAACGAAATCGAAAAAGCACTGGAGGAAATAAGGTTCGCTCCAGCGTTTTCCTCGACGTCTCCCAGGCCCTTTTTGAATTATGAAGATAAAGGGTTTTCCAATAAGGACTTGATAACTTTTTTATTAATAAACCCCAAACCATTTGCGATATTTAAAAAACTACATATATTATTGACTTGAAAATACAATCAAGACATTTATGAATGGAACTCGTTCACACATATAAGCCCAAACAGCCTCTATTTCGCATTCTATATTGGCTCTGAGTTCTTTCATAGTCGTCAGCTTGTTTGATGCGATTGTAACGTGTGCTGGGTAGCTTGTAACGCCATCCTGTTGAAACCACATGTCGTCTAAGTCCATATCTTCCAATTCGCAACACGCTGACAATTCACAGTAACATGAGGCTGTCTAGAGCTGTGGTCGACGAAAAAAGCGCATGTAGATTTTCACCCGACCAATATGACATATTGTACTTATTGACGAACCGTTGAGTCAAAAATGAGCTTCCCCGAAAATTGGAGTTAACGCTCTAAGAGTTGCGGTCACCGACGGTTACTGCGACACTGCGGTTAGCTTAAGTTAGTTTGTAAGTTTTATTTTAAGGTAGATTGTAAGTTAGCTTGTAAGTTTTAATATAAACCGTTCAGTCATTAAGTTTTTCTTAATAGTAAGTTGTTCTTTTTAAATTCTCATTTATATTTCACTCCGTAAGATTAGGTCGAAAGACATAGAATAAGGTTAAGTTTAGCTTAGAGTGCCCGCCTAGGGCCAGTAAGTTAGAAGTAGTTACAATGTACGTACAACTAGTTTTAAGCATTTTTGTCTAGTATATAAGTTGTTATGAATTCCACAAAAAAAAAATGAATTAAAATGAAAAATGTCACCGACTCCAAGTTTCAGAACAAAATTTTGTATAATTTGCAGACGTTGCTCGTTCGTGCACTTTACCGTGATAAAAATGACACTGACAGTTTGATGATTAGTGAAAGAGTGCGTTCAGTCCCTATTGGAAGACCACGTTTTTACAAAATCAAAAAAAAAAACAAGAAAAAATCGATTCTGAATGATGAACAATTTTTTCTGTAAAGTGGAAAAGATGATATATCCGTCAAGTGCCTGCCGCCAGTGTTGGTACACATTCGTGCACGTTTTATCGCGTATTTCCGTAAGATTTTCAGTGCCAGACCATTCCGTTGGCGGCCACGCCTTTCATTGTCTCCTGTGGTTCCAGTATGTTCGAGTCGAGTAGCGACGGAATGTTTGCCCAGTTGACGCGACACGATTAAAAAGTCGACGTTGAAATCCACGTTGAGCTAACACCAACGACCGATATTATTGGTTAAAAAAAATGAACACAATTATTCCATGCTCTTGTTGATTACAGCGTCCCATTAAATGTCTATTTGTACACTCCAGCTGTTTAGTTCCCACATGTCAAGTATGATTGACGTACGACGCATTTTGCAAAAATGATAACATTTTGGATAGAATGATAAATTTTGCCCCACCTTGTAAACACTTGTAACTGAAGAAAATCCTCGGAATTCAAAAATATACCGAAATCAAAAAAAAAAGAGATTTAAAGTAAAGTGTAAGAAGAGCCTTAAAATTTCTTTTCTTGTGTTTGGCAATGCACGCAGCAACATTGTGAACACAACTTTTTTAGTATTTAACTTGTCTATAATTTGTTTCATTTTGGGCTGCATTGCAACCATTATCATTTCGATAGTCTCTGACGGTATTTCCGAGTGTTTTCTGTAAAGATTAAATTGAATCGAAAAAGTTCGGCATGACAGCTTGCTAAGGCGTACCACATGGGTGTACCACGTAAGCCGATCGATTCAAAATTTCAACTGTGCCCCCATTTTTATTCGCAGTTCTTTTGCCTTACTCACTTTTCACTTGCACATGTACGAAGTATGTATCTATTGAAGTCTCCACAAAGTCTAATTATCCTTATTATTTTACTTTTGAAATTATCTATCCACTACTATAATATTATTATAACTATTTCTATTACTGAATAATATAAACTACTACTGATTGATCTACTACTTTGTGAATTTTAACTTATGTACTAATCTATTACTTTAACCTATATTGAAATATATGTATGTCATTCTGACATGGAAGGTGAATCAATGTGGCCTTTAAGTAAGGTTAAGATACATTACCAATGCATCGAATAATCGCTTTGATTTCGGTTCGTGTTCTCTTCGACCAATTTACCATTTTGACAATATAAGCTAATGTTTCAAAGGTCTTGTCGTGGGACGAAAACAATCTTGTTACTGACTATCGATGGTTATATTGCTTTCATTTCATGAAACACAAGTAAATCAAATTTTGTCAGTTATTCGAATTGAGTTGTGTGTTCTAAAAAAAGCACTGAACAATATGTTCAGACAAACAGCGGTAAAATCATTTCCGCGCAAAATTAACTCCATTTCTGCAGTTAGTGAATGTCTTCAGTGTTTCCCTGACGCGTGGAGAAAAATGAAAACAGGAACCCTTATAAATTGGCCACCTCCTTAAGTTGGCCAGCTGCGGTGCAAGCATTTTTGGCGAACTTAAGGAGGTGGCCAATTTATAAGAGGCCTGTTTCACTGTAATACTTATAAAAGGCAATTAGAAGGGAGAAAAATAGGAAACCATTTCGTTAATAAAAAGAAGAGGGCCAAGGTGACTACTTTGAGGCATCCCATAGAAATTGAAAATAACCCGTGACAGACCATTTCCTATTTTTACAAACTTTTTACCATCAATGGAGATGACGGTAACGTATTTTCTTTAGCCAGTTGCGTGAACAAGATCTTATTCATACGTGGTTTCAACAAGACAGGTCCTGTTTGTGTTTTTGGCACTGGGAGGAGAAATTCAAGTACGAACTGGACGGGCTGTACACTAACATGAACCCAGTTAATTTGATTTTGATACTTTTTGTCCAGGATGCTGCATGCTCCCTTTCTCGACAGTAGCATATACTTCGCTTTCTTTTGACTTAGCGCTAGACCTATTTCAGTTCATACCGTCTCAATGTGATCAAACGCACCAAACAATTGCTCTTCCCAATGTTAACTGAGTCACGAACTTAAGGCATGGCGTCGGTCAAATAAACGACCAACTAAAATGTATCCAATACGATTTGTATCGTATCATCGTTTCATTGTTGACCCCTTATGAAAGCACTGACCACAATGATTGATTTAACCCACGGCACGAGAGAAACACAAGGAATATGGATCAAATGATTAATGCCACCGAAACAAGTAATACTCCCATTAGGCCGTTGAAACATTACCCACCTTCGCTGGGTAATGCGAGTGCTTCACTTCACAAAATTCAATTAAGGACACATGCACGCATGGAATGCACCTCCAGTTGGGCCATCCTTTCGAATACAACTTCAAACCCCTATTAGTTTAATTCATTCCAATATTAATAAATTTACGATGCCGCTCACTCTTCCCCGTAGTCACGTGTTAACAGCGATACCCTAGCAGGCACTGGCAGCACTTAACCACCCTTGCCGGCATGGACAACCCCCACTTGTAAACGGGTCAAATGCAGGTCGAGCCATCCGTTCAATGACTCATTTATTTCACGGTAATTAAATCGTGCGCCCCCTAGATGCACAACACACGCGCAGCTACATCGAACACAAACAGGTAACCATTTGTGGGATCAAGTGATGTACTCAGGATGGAACATCATATGGTCACCGAGCGGTGTACTGGCCGTGATGAATCAACACGCCATCCATGTTGGCGCGGTGGATGGCGGTGGTTTCGATTGTAACCCCAAGGATATAATACGCTTCCAAAATGAATTATGAGTGCAGTCCTGGAGGTGTCATATGGTGTTTTGTCGGTTTTGTTTCACCATTGTGCGGCATTCGCTACACGTAATCGCGGGACAAGGCGTCCGAATGTGGTTCGTTTTTTTACGAACGGATAAAAAAACACCGAAAACTAGTTCGGGCTCGATTGTTTTGACCGATAGTGTAACAGATGGGTTATTCAAGGTGGTGCATGGTGGTCATTGATGGTGCATAGAGGAGTTTCGAAGATGCGTCATGAAATTCAGTGCTTTAAAGTCGCTCGTACTAAGAATTACTGACAATTGGAATATTGGAATTTCTTCCACGCTTAAGTTTTCGAAAATTGTTTGTATTCAACACGAAAAAGTTCATCACATACCACTGTGAATGGTGTACTCCTCGTGTTAGGTTAGGTAGAGGGGCAGCTAGTGAATCCACCATCACATTTAGACCATGTTGGTCCATTGTGATACCCACCGTCTGACTGCTACCATTGATTGACCACTCCAGTGACATGCTGTTAATTTGATCCCAACGGCAAATGATGACTGGAAGTGGTTTGAAAACCTGCGTTTTAATTTTGTTTTCACTGGGATTCGAACCGGGGTCCGCGCTAACCAAGTGCAGGCACTCACCCAACTGCGCCATTCAGTCGTTACATTCCTCGTTTTAAATACTGCCTTTGAATTTAATTAAAATAAACCATTTTCACGCAGTTGTGCTCTCTGTTGGGCGCCATTTTTTAAAAGTACTTGTGGAAGAAGCCTAATAATCGCACGAAATAGTCCATTGGTGCGCATTTTCTTTTCTTCTAATCAACATGTAGTACATGATGGCGCTTGACAAATCGGCGACATGAATCTTTGTCCAGCCTTAGGGACTATCTTAACACTGCACATGGTAGTGATACAGTTTAATCGCAGATAATGATAAACAGGCTCGACGAATACTGTAAAACTTCAGATCTGATAGTCAACCTATCAAATTCTAAGATGATAATATTCAGGGATGGTGGAGGTACATACTCCCGCAATGAAAAGTGGAAGTTTCAGGGTAAGCTTATAGAAATTGTGCGGGAATACAAGCCTCTTGGTGTCTTGATTATGCCTAATTTAAACATGAATAAGCACCTGGAAACCAAATTAACTTAAGCGAAAAGAGCTATTTGTTCCATTTGGGGCAGTTGTATCAACAGTAAAAACGTCAGCCACTTCTCGAAACAGAAAATATTTCCTGCCACTGCAGTGTCCATCCTCTTTTACGCTGCGCAAGTATGGGGATATCGTTCATTTGAAGCAGTTGAAAAATGTCTACGCCATTTCAAGTGGCTCACCCAACTATATGCTTCACCTGGAAACTGGAGTAGCGCCCCTATTTTTGAAAACCCTCAAACACCACTTCGACTGTGTGGTAAGAGTCATGGGAATGAATCACTGAAAGGATTCCGAATATAGTGCTTACTCAAATGCTGTTTAACAGTGGAAAATTTGTCCGAGAATGGGAAAACTTAGCATCGCATTGTGATTTTAATCTCCGAGTTACGCCAGACGAGCAGCAAATCCATTTAAGGCACAAGTTCTACACACTCTTGGAGAACACAAGACAGAATCTTCAACCAATTTGTAGATGAAGCCAAGTCGTCGCAATACAGGACATATTACAGCAAATTTAACCACAATTTACAAGACAGAACAATTTCATGGCAAGTTTCTCAACCGATATGATAAGCAACATCTTTAAAATAAGGTTCCATCCACGAAGTCAGAATGCGAGTGAAGTGGATGGGTCCAGCTGTCCTCTGCATCGGCTGTACCTTGGAGAATTGCGGGCCTCCAGAACATCATGCCATCTGCAGACCCGCTAATTCCCAATTTACCACTTCAGCCACTTCAAGGTCATGGAACCATAATTGGAGGAATTTGGAACAACCGAAAAAAAAGAGAAGCACTACCTGACAGGCTAGCGCTAGAACCACAGACCTACGAACACCACTAGTATCGGACGAACTAAAACTAGTGACGTAATGTTACGTCACACACTACAACCTAAACTCAATTGTTATTCTGAAACCGGGCGAAAATCTTTAAAGCCTTTAAAGTCGGTGTAACAAGTTTAAACTGTATACTGCATCGCCCAGAACTTCTTCCTTTGTGCAACCTTTGCAACCTTCAGAAACGAGAAGACGCAAACCACTTCATCGCTATATGTCCCATTCTTAAAGAATTCCGCTGCCACTTCCTTTGAGCACAGGTACTCTCGCTTGAAGAAGCGATAAACAACTTAAGCGGTGACCGAGGCTGGGATCTATTGTACAAGTACGCAATAAACGCACTGCGCTATAGAAAATGCATTACGGCGGAGAACTTTTAGAAACACGTACTTTAAATGTTAATCTGGTAGACGGCCCTAAGCCAAACCATATAGACTATTCCATTCTATATATCCATTCTCTTTTTTGTCATTATCTTAAATAGTGGACTAAACTATAATAATAATAATAATATGGGTTACGCGACAGTCCGAGGCGGACCTGGGCCTAGCTTCTCAGCGTCCACTCGTGTTGTGCGTGCTATTGTTCTTTCACGAGTGGAAGGTACCTACAGTTTAATGCCGACTCCGAACGGCGAAGTTGAGAAGCCTTTTCTAGACAGGAATACTCTTTGAGCATTGTCAATGACTCGAAAGAGGCGGAGCCGTGAACTATCAATGATGGTCAAATTCGGGTATCGAACCTGCCACCCTCTGCGTAGGAGTCGACGCACTCACCCACTACGCCACGGCAACCCACAGTCAACTAAACTAACTACAGCTTAATCGTTATGCGAAAGTTCTGCAACGGACCAAATCTCGACAGTATTGCAGAGACTGTAAAAATTCACGAAAATCAATTCTTTGCCCGTCACCTATTTGGCAAGGTATATAAGGCAAGGATAATCCATGTTTACATTGACACAATTTCCTCGCTTATCAGGTTGTGCAGATAGGTAAAAGAGGGCAAAACGCAGAATAACTCTCGCCAACTGAGTAAAAGCGTTATCTCTTGAAGGACTAAGCTGACTTTATGCATGACACTGATCATCCCAGTTATGCTGTATGGGGGGAGGAGGCACGGACGTTCTGATGAAGAAGTCTTTGATCTCTTCGAGAGAAAAGTTCTGCGTGCGATCTTCAGTCCTGTTTTTATTGATGGAACCTGGAGGAGAAGATTCAACCACTTATTGTAGAGCTGTACAGGAACAGTCTAGTCTAGCAACGGATCCAATGCTTAAGGTGGCTGTGCCATGTAGAGCGGATGGACAAGTCAACTCCGACCATGTAGAGCGGATGAACAAGTCAACTCCGACAACGCAACAGACGACGTCCGTGTCTAAATTGGCGCACCCAGGTGGAGAAGGAGCACAACCAACTCGGCGTATACAACAGAAGGAAGCTAAGCAAACATGACCCTTGTCAATAGCTTCTGTTTGGGCTAAAAAAGCAATTGATAAACAAAGCCCTCCCTCGAGCAACCAAAGTAACCCTTTATAAGAATTTCATCCTTCTAGTCATGGTATAGGGCGCAGAGGCATGGCATGCTTTGAGACGAACATTTTTTGGGTGATTTTTGGTCCAGTTTGCATGGATGGTGAGTGTAGAAGGAAATACAACAACGAACTGTACATGCTGTACGAGATGTACAGTGCCATCGACTAATGCTTCGAATACAAACCGATGGACGGCGGCGAAGAAAAAGATCGCAGCGTCAGGGGAGCTCGCAAATGCAAAAGAACCCCAACTAACTATGCGTGCTGAAGCTGGCAGCTAGTTAAAGATAGAGCTGGCTGGGGAGACTTTTTTATTGAGGCCCAGGTCCACCTCCAATTGTAGCGCCACCTTAAGTAAGTCAGTGAGCAAGACAGGATCTTAGCTCTTGTTTGGCAATGCCACGACATGTGTATAGCTTCAGCATGAGCTAATCAAAATCAATTGAAATGGTGAAAAACTTGCTACGACGTGGTCCTCCAAATGCCAGTTTCGATATCAAAGGCATCTCCCCCAAAAAACACGATGAGAAGCTAATCACTGATCAGATTCATCTCCACTTCGGCGTCTATCGCATTTGCGTCTGCGGTCAGTTAAATGCTTCCTGAATCAACCAAATACAAAATAGCCTTCAATAAATGCTACTCTAAAGATCGTCCGTCTGCCATTAAACTCCCACCCACCGGTGACCCAACTCATAACCAATCTTCAAACTTCAATCAAATCAGCTCCACCAGCCAAGCCCCGATCGGAGAATAAAAGAACCTCACCGATCATCCACATCGACTCCCCATTCAGCTCCCTAATTCGAATAAACAGCCATTTACCGCCCCTAATTTGCATAACCTTCGCCACAAATCAGCGAATGTTTCTCGAATTTCCTGATGTCTTCGTTCCGATAACGAAACGACGTGGAACAACTAACAAAACAGCTAACAAAACAACAAACAAAAAAATAACAACTTCTATCTATTTCAATCGCTAATCGCCCTCACATGCAACCCGATTAATATTCAAAATAATTCTTTTGATTACACGCTTGCCGGCTGTGGCCATTGATGCCGGTGCTGATGCTGATGCTGGTGCTGATGCTTTGTGTCTCCGAGTCTGTGTATAGTGCCAAGCTGGCGTCTATTTTTGGCCGCTTCCCCGAAGACGTGTGAGCAAATCAAACCTCTAATCTAAATCTCCCCCGAACCGAGTGCTCGGAACGGCTCTTGTATGCCTTCCTACCTGTCGAAGCAGATTTTAACTGACATCGCCCGGTCTCCACACACCGCAAAAGCCTTGAAATTTATTAATTTTATTATTAGTGTGTTGATTTCCTTTGTCCGAGACCGCTTCAGTCGTTTTGGAGCGCGTTTCGGGTCTTTTGTGTCGCGCCACCTAATAACAGATACATTTTGATGGTCGATAAATCTCCTTGAAACAAAGGCTTCTTATACGCTGTCGGGCGATGCTTATTGATTCGGACGCGTCGCCGCGTGTGTGCGCGTATATTTGTGCGCGACACTTGAGCTTGGCCATTTGCCCCGCGATCACCGATAGATGGGATTTATCAAATATGACGGCCACCTCGAAGATACCTTTCGTTGGGCGATGGGATCGCCATTAATTTATGACATCTTATCCATCAAATCCGGATCGACTCCGATCGATGTGGGATTCCAGAAGCCGGTGGAGATTTATTTAAGCTGTGGACTATCGCAGGCCGCCCTATCTTGGGGGAATTCAAACACAAAACGTGACTTAGTATCCGATTTGATTTAGTGACGGCTCGCTGCTGCGCCAGATGGGAAAGGGTCCAGCTTCTGGATTCGATCTGTTTCCAGAAGTTCTCTGCCTTTCCACAATCACACTGCTGCCAAGGCCATTGTCCCTAAGGCCAGTCTTTTGACGCAGTCCATGCAAGGGCTAATCTCGGGCGGTAAATCAAGGGGAATTGATACATTTTCTGGAATTCGAAGTATTTATCAGCGGCTTGGGTGTTCCCACAGTCAGATGGTATCGTGACAATTGGTTATTGGCTTTTCGGAGTCAAGTTGAGTCATATCGGAGCGACGAGATGGGTGGCATCGATCGGCGACTAATTAATGAGCTTTGACGCTAACCCCGCCGAATGGGGGCCGTGGCTGGGATAGTTGCTTGGAATAAATTAAGTCGGAGGCTGCGATGGGACAAATTATAATCGATTCAGAAATATGGCTGATAAATAAATCAAATTGTGGTCACGACTCTCATCACAACAGTGACTCACACACAGTTCCGCGTAGAAATAGAAAAAAATTATTTTCAAATTTTGAATGCTAATTAGATGGCGGCGGCGGTGGATAAAGGCGATTTTGTCGCAATCGATCGGCGGAAGTGGAGTGCTGAGGAATGGCGTCTTGTATCGCGGAGGACTGATGAATGAGACTTGGGGCCGATTTCGAAGAAGTGGAGACGAGTCTTTGGTAAGTCTCTTTGTGTTGGCACATGTGTCAATTCATTCAGTGGAAAGCGGTGATGATGGTGGTCAGCTCTAGGGCTCTTCGTTGAATTCAGAAAGATACACGTATGGAGTGAAGATATAGCTCCATCATGTGAAAGACAGTGGAAAAGATTTGTTTCAACACAATCGAGGTCCCATTATATCACGTTTTACGAAGTTGATAGGGAATAGTGTTCAATTTCATATCGAATGAATCGAATTCTGGATAGGTTTAAACGTTCAGCTTAAGCTTTAAGTTATGTTGCATTATCCCGAAGAAGCCACTGGTATGGAAGTTCCATCCGGACAATGATCCAAAAGACACAAGCAAGAAGTCGACACCTGAATTGATGCAATAAGAATCAAAGTTCGGGATTCGCCTACGCACTTCCCTGAACATATCGGAAATAGTGGACAAGCTTGTATAGTCCAAATTGTTGCCCTTATTGATAGTAAGGGAAATCTTGAAAGGCGTGAGACTATGGATACCGTAGAGAACCTTATCAGCTCTCTATCTGTGAGCAAGGCGAAATGGTTTTGCAACGAAATAATGATAAGCTTGTAAATGTTTCCCACATAGTCTATTCTGAAGGTCCATTGTTGTCATCCGATCGATCCTAGATCGAGGCTGGTTCATCAGGCTGGATGGGGCATATTCAAGAGCGGATGGTAAAGGCAGTAACGGGCATAGAAGGTCGATGTTTCATAAGAATATTTTGCTCAAAGTGCAGGAAAAAGAATAATTTGGAGACGTTGTTGAGGTGATAGATACCACGACTTTTTGTCAAACAATATTGAATAAGAATAACAAAACGCCAAGATCCAGCCAAAAAGTTTAAACAAAGCCAGTTCTGCACGTTTTAATTTTTCTTTCTATTTTTGTGAATTTACTTTTAGGTCTAAGCTTGGAGGATCATACTTCATAATATTTCGCCCTCAAATTGGGCATCAAACTGAGCGGCCTCAATCAAGTTTTTATTTTTAAATTTTTAAAAAATAAAATTTAAAACATTAAAAAAATCGTTTTGCTCTCTCCAAATGGTCTAAAAATCATGGGACATGGCACAAAAATCTGTTTTATGCCATCGCACGATACATATGGTACAAAAAGGGAAGTAATGGAGACCGTGTATAATAGAGGTCTGTGCCCAAAACTTCAGATCGTATGTCAAAGCACCAAAAGTATCTGCGTGGTTTTAATAACTGTGTGAGATTACGCGAGAGGACTTTTAAAAAGACACTACATATACACAAAATTAAAAAGCAAAAAAAATTAAAAAATCCAAAATTAATAAGCGATGTCCGAAAAATATATTTAATTTTTATAACAAAACTATATGTCTGACGAAATGTCTAAAAAGAAGATAAAAGCTGAATTGCAGAAGACTATACTCGGGTCATAATGAATAGGATCCTGTCCGACGGAAACTGCATATTCCAATCATATCCTTCGAGAGGTTGCCAGGTTTGCTCGCCACTTTATATTTTTTACCGGGTCCGGTCCAACCCTGTCTAAGTCTTAAATTATCAACCATACATCTTATTCCATCCTAGAGGTGGAGAACTATCGATAGACCGTCCCAGACTATCGATAATAATCGATGGTTTCCCTTTTTTTTGGTTTTATTCTTGAGCGTATTTCGCTTAGTATTTGACCACTTCCTCTGGAAGTCCTTAGAAGCTCCACCGAAGATGCTGGAACCATTAAAAACTTTTTGGATCATTCGTGTGTGCATTAATTGGTATAAGGTATTTTAGGTCGTGCAGTTGAACGAAACGCTTAAATGGATTTCATCATTAAGGCCACGACAGTATCCAATTCATTCTTTCTTTAAGAATTGGGTTCGTACTGCGCTGCCCTTAAATTTAAAAATGCGACCCACCACTGACTAAACACACATTGGTGTGTGTATTTTCAGAAGCAAAATTGGGATCAATTGTAATACAATGATGTCCCAGTTAAACAGTGCCTTTTTTGGAATACATTAGTGTCTCTGAATAAGACGTGTTGAAACTAGACATAAAGAATGTTGTTGATACCTTAGAGTAGAAGGACACTAGGCTACTCCATTGACGTGGATATGGCATGGCAATGTTAAGATATTTGTCCTAAGAAGTCTCCAGGAAAAAGCTTTCAATACAGACGCTTATTGGCGATTTGTTTTTTTTTTTTTTTTGAAAAATTAATCCAAAGATCTATTGGTCGTGGCTTATATTATATATTTTTGTTTTATTTTTTACTTCGAGTAGTTTTCTGTTAACGTTATTAATAAATGAAATAAATGGGTGAAACGTTTTAATGTTATGAGTAGAAAACAATTGCAAACACACATCACGGATTTTATTCCTGAAACGAGCCCAGCAGTCAGTCGTTGAATGGAGTTTATCGGAAGTAGAAGTAAGAAAGAGTTTTAACTGTCTGAAATATCGGAGAAATGGTTTATTTACGTCGGGTGAAACAATATTCGCACACTTATTTAACGTTTCTTACAAGTGAAATTTGCTCGATGTTACGAATTTATCTCTTTAACAAACACACCTGGGGCGAATCAACGCATCCGTGAACGGATCGTCCATTATACGAACAGAAATTACGTTACTCGTCATACGAACAAACGTATCGCGATCATGTCATACGAATGCTGAAGAAACGTAATTATTCTGTGTAGGAAATATTATAACAGAGTGGAGCGTGGTAAATGTACTAGTTTAACATCAAATATGTGTCATTTGGGACATTATTTATGTAAATGCAATGGTTGAAACAAACGATGAATTCTATTTTGCAATTTTCCTTGAGTTCCTCTGATTCAGAAGATATTATTTTATAGTATGATTGGTCAGAAGGCCGTTAAGAGATAAAAGTAACTCTATGGAATGATTTGAAACACCATAATACGAGTATATCACACTTCGAGTTTCAAATTCAATAAACGTTTTCGCTTGAATAAGGCGACATTAAACCATGTTCTCTCTAAGCTTGAACAATACTCACATTTTTACTGCCCTACCTCCTGTGCTGAAATTAGTATCGACACTTTCGCTGTCGACATAATCTATTTTGATGGGTGTATGTATTGATCGATGTCTCTTTTTGCAAGGGATTTATTTTGATCCAGTTTGTGCCAAAAAATAGTCGTTGTATTTTATGTATGCATATATTTTAACTGTTCTTCATATTTGTTATACATTCAAATTACTACGTTCACTGTCTCCTGATCGAATGACGTTTCGATTAGTTATTCTGTGATTCCAAATTACATTCATGTTTCTACGTTCACGTATCCTGTAATCCCAAATACACGTTTCTCGTTAGTTACTCACTCGTTCACGGATGCCGTGATTCGAGCCCTGGACATCGCATCATTCGTTATACTGGCCCACCACTGTATTCGAATTCACATAATACTTTGGATGATATCGTTTTGAATGATTAGAAAGATTGTTTGTATTACCACTAGTTGTATACTCTCTACTGCCCAAAGACCATTTGGGCAATTTGCGATCTTCTCTTTTTTTAAATTCCATTCGGAATTGTCCTCTCTTTTATTGCAGTTCTTGCTCTCTTCTTTCTTGCATTTTTAAAAACATTTTTATCGAATCTAGAAAATATTACAATTGCAATACAATACTTGCAATGTACTTCTTCTTCTTTGGGTGGCGCTTCAGTCCGGGGTGGACAAGGGCCTCAGCCAAAATGCTTCTTCATCTAGCTCGGTCTTGTGCTAGTTGCTCCCGGCCACGCACGTTCAGTTGATTGAGGTCCTTTTCCAGTTGCGTGCGCCACCGGAAGCGTGTTGTCCCTCGGGGTTGGAGTCGACGACTTTCCGGGCCGGAGCATTGGTGTCCATTCGCTCTAGATGGCTGAAACGAGAGAATCGAATTCATTTGACAGATCGATGTCGCTGTACAACCCATACAGTTCGTCGTTCAGTCTACTCCTCCAAATATAATAATACGAAGGCTTTTCCTCCCGAAGCGACCAAGAGTCTCTGCGTCCGCGTTGGTTAGTGTTCATGGTTCTACGCCATACAGCAGGACTGGGACTATCAAGGTCTTATCTTGGGCATATCTTGGTTTTTCAAGAGAGGGCTTTAATCTCTCGATGCTCACAAACGCCCCACTGACAGCCCGATGTACTCTTCCGATGATGGCAATGTCATCGGCATATGACAGCAGTTTCACAGATTTGTCGACTATCGTGCCTCTGGTGTTGACGTTTGAGTTACGTACGATCTTCTCTAGAATAATGTGTATAAAAAAACGCATGACAGTGCGTCGCCTTGTCTAAATCCTTTTTTGACATCAAGGGTCTCGGTAAAATCTTTACCGACCTTAACGGAGCAACGGACACTCTTCATCGTCATTCTGCAAAAACGGACGAGATTTGGAGGAATGCCAAAACTAGACAATGCGCTGTACAACTCTGTTAATGCTGTCCTTAAAGTCGACAAATAGATGGTGAGTATCTTGAGTATATTGAAGCTCCTGGGTCTTTTCCTAGATCTGCCGTAATGTAAATATTTGGTCAGAAGTGGATTTCGCGGGCCTGAATCCCCACGGATGTTGACCAATCAGGCTATTGACGCAGGGTTTCAGGCGTTTACTCAAACGGCAGAAAAGATCTTTTACGATTTATTTAGAACACTTTTTTTTATGGTTTGTGTCAATGGATGTGGAATCTTCTTCAAGATACGATTCACGGGATATTGTTCCCCTTTTCTCCTCACGCCTATGTCCTAAACCACACCTCTGCACACTTGTACCACCTTCCCACGGAACTGCCTTTAGGTACTACTTCGCGGGATTGGTTAGAATATCACGCTATGTGATCTATATTTGCCACTTTGGCTTTCCTTTCTCTTTCGAGGCTTCTTAGCTCGATCCGCACGATCGTTATAAAGGAAC
The DNA here is from genome assembly GCA_964034865.1 of Eristalis intricaria. Classification (NCBI taxonomy): domain Eukaryota; kingdom Metazoa; phylum Arthropoda; class Insecta; order Diptera; family Syrphidae; genus Eristalis; species Eristalis intricaria. Next base: position 56,740,225 of record OZ035874.1, read on the forward strand.
AGGTCACCAGCCATTTGTCAATTGACTCCGTCATATGGCTAACTAGGAGCTCGGGAGTTTTTCGACATCCTCTCGCCACGACAAAGCGTCTGCGGAGATGGAGATATTTCCGGTAACTCCCATGGCCCGACAAGAACTGCGTGTGATGGTAGTTGCAGTTCCCTTGAGCTCTCGATATCTAGGCTTCTATTGTGGGTATCAATTTATGGGTCCATCTGCCTTTGGTTGTGGTGTCCCACCTGGCTTACCACAGTGCCATTGATGTTGCCCTTTCTTCATTTTTCAGACCTCTTGCGCTAGTCTCCGCGTGATTTGCATTTCGGCGGCGAGAATGTCGATCGGGACCATACCCGCAATGACGCAGGCTGCTTCGTACGAAATTGTTCGGAAACCGCTGGTTGCTCTTATTACGCAGAGCCTGTGTGCTGTCGAGAGCTTCCTTGCTGCTTCCGTGTTTGCCAGGGGCCCGCCCTTACTGGTGCGGCGTAAAGAAGAATTGAACTTACCACTGCGGAAAGTAGGACCCTTCTCACATATCCGGGTCCTCCAATGTTGGGCAGCAATCCGAAGAGCGCCTTTTACCTTTTAGAACACTTATCGCTCTGTAATTGGCCAATTACTTACAATATACATATGTACATAATAACTTATTTACCTTCTACTTCGTGAAATAGAAATGTATCTATTATTTTATTTAAAACAATATTTTTATTCTGTAGTATTTAAAATTTAAATATTACTAGTATTCTAAAGAGAGTGCTATCGATAGTTCTCCACCTGTATTCCATTTCTTCGTTTCGACTTAGTAACGTGCCACTTTATCGTGTGACAAAAGGAAGTCTGATTTGTCGTCCTTTAGTGTAAAAAAAATGCATTCAGAACCTTGTCACTACTGCCTCTCCTTCCGTTCTTTCACCACGAAGTTCACCGCAAAGGCAAAGACCCTGATGCTTGTCATTATCTCTCCACTCACCACCAGCCTCAACTTAACACCGTGTCCTAAGCCGCCACCACCATTCGTATCTGTTCAACTAATCTCCATCGCAAATGTCATCAGTTCGAGCAGCATAAACTCTTCGTACCGACACATACACGCCACCTCCTCAACAACTTGTTGTTCAAACTAAATGTCCGACTGCGATAGAAGAGCAGTAAGAGAAGCAGCAGCAGCAACAGCGCGTCGTCGCCGTCGTCGTTCACGCCACACCGGGCCGGCTCAATTAGCGAAAGAAAACCTCTCCTAAGTACCTAAATTTGGTCCGATGATCCCTTCGATGATCAGCATCACGACATGTGCCGCCGACTGCCACTCAGCGAGTCAGCGAGCCAGCTAACAGCGGCAGCAGCTTCGCAGCGGTGCACTAATCACACTACTTTTGGATCAATTCCGATCCGAACTGTGATCCTCGGCCTATTCCCGAGTATCTATCCCATCTAGTCAGGCTCTTCGCCTTCCAGTGTGCACTTACGATCCGCCGGGCACTGACAGCTTCCCATATGCAGATCAGCGACATGCACTGTGCAAAGAAATCCCTTAAGGAGCTGCCACGTTTGCGCGCAAAAATAAGTCGTGAGTGCGTGAATATAGACCAGACACTGGCACAGCGGCGACCGCGACGGCGGCTGGTGCGGCAGGCACTCCATTTATGCAACACCACCAGGAAGGCACATTTCTAGATCGATCCGATCGGAGGAGTTTCTCGCGCTGTGCCTGCCCGAGGAGACCGGGGGGCAACATGAAAGCATGAAGAATATTTAACGGGGGTCAAGTAGACAGGTCAGACTTTAGAGAGCGCTTCTTTGCCCTTTCGTCCGCTTCCACTCAGATGGCCTGTCCATTTACGGTGCTCGGCTGTCCGACAATTGGCGACGGAATAAATCCAGCAATTTGGCAGTTAATCCACTACACGCACAAACACCGTCACTTTCGCTCCCCGCCTCCCCGTCTCACCGATTGCGACGCGTCGGCCGGCGACTGCGACCGCGTCCGTAGCCCGAGATTGACGTCGGGCCTCAATGGCAGTAGGGATACCGTGCGTTTCGTCTCGTCGCAAAAACCTGCAATGGGCTGTTATATTAATTGCGTCTGGATGACTGACTGACTGCACCTTATTTTTCGTCGTCTCCGTCATCGTCGTCTGCTGCTCGCATCTGGACCGGAGTGTTGCAGCCGTGATGGCAACTATCACCCCGCCGTCGACGGAGTGCTGATGCTGGTGGCAGCGTCACAAACATCAATCGCCCAAAGGGGCCCAGATCGAGGTTTCTTGTATCTGCAGCATATTCTCGTTCAATATGTATCTAAATCTATCCATTTTCCGTTGCAGTGACTTGTGCATATTTCAAATCGCAGCGCACAGCGTCGGTAATAGCTGCGGCTATGAGCTGCTGGCCTAATCGACGTCTGGGCTATGAGTCATGGGCTTGGAGCTGAGTGCAGCACCTACACAAGTTTTGATTGCATTTTATTAATTTTTTTTTCTTTCTCTCTCTCTCTATCTCTCTCCCCTCCTCACGGTTAAATGTGTATCTTTCAGGTTTTTGAACTTCCAACGAGAAGCTAGACGAGGAACTTATTAGTCGTTGTCTGTTGTGAGCGGCGGGTGCCGATTCAGTGTTGTGTTGTGTCGGATAGCCGTCAGAAATTTATCTTTGAAACATATTCCCAGAATGGAAAGTCAGGTCTTAGATCTGGCGGGCTATCGGGCAAATGGCAGTAGGTCCTTTATTCGCCGGGAGGGCTTCTCGTGTGACGTGATGTGTGCGGACACACAGAAATCAATCGCCGGTCGAGAGCACATGAGTCATGAGGTTGCTGGTCAGCGCATAAATCTTGAGCCTTCAAGCAGTACAACCTCGACATGCACTCGAGTTGCCCCAAACAGTGCCACAGGCTTACAAGATCTGTTCACACCAGAACGAAGTTGAAGCTCTGTTCCTAAAAGGTGGCCAGACGCGACGGTTTGTGACACGAGATGGAGGAACACGAGGTACGAGATCTAAGTCTATTTTGTGAGATATTGGGTGGGCCACTCGGGAGACATGTCGCAGCTTGAAGCAAGTGGCAAATTCAACATCAGGTTATAATGCACTAGCACAGAAAATGTATGGTGGAGTGGGCAAAATAATCATGTTGGGGCATGGAACTATCGCGTAGACATCTAATGTGATGTTACACATGATTGGCCGATGAAATGATAGGGAAAGTAGGCGCGAGTACAACAAATGTAGGTGCTTGTTTTAGAGCTTAAGTTGAAAATCATTGACAACCGAAAAGTCTAGCTCTTATCGAAGATGAGATTTGTTACGATTACGCAAAGTGAGGCGATCGCATAAATGGGAAAGGCCTCACCCGAAAATGGATTAAAAACAAACTTTCTCTCGCTTCCAAATTGGGGTCTAGAGCAATGTCCTTGTGAATACTGTAGATTCAAAAATGTACACCTAGCCTCTGTCTTCGTCATATACTCTCATTTCGTCTTGACGACGGCAGAGTACCAATCAAAGATAATATCCAGCCCTTGTTGGGTCATCGTTGACGAGAGAGGTCGGAGAATTGAAGATTAAGCTTGTACCACCGGTCTAATGTAAGGATGGCGGAAGAACTGATCAGCAGATTGAACAACAACAAAGTTTGATATCTCAATTATCCCTCATTTCGGATAAAACCTATGCTTATTTGCCAAGCCATTCCATGCAACCGACAACCGCTGACTCATATCTCATATTACAGAAACTTCGTCACCAACATCGTCACCAGCGACAATGTTGAAACTTGCCTAATTCAAAATTTTGATCGCAGGTTTAAGGCAGTTCTCTCGATCACTCGATCGATGTACATATTTTTAGATAGAATTTAGTCAGTCTTAAAAGGGACTCCAACAAATAAATACGGAATAAACATTACAAAATAATACCATGTTGTCGATGTGGATGAAGTCATGTCATTTGTCAATGTTGGGCGTCCATTTTCGAAGGAAAAATGCTGGATTCCGCAAGAATGAGTCCTTTATGTTAATCACAGCTGAGAAGAGAATGTAGAATTGTATATACATAATCTTCAGGATATAGTAAAAATGCTCCTTACTCCGTGTATTTTGTTAAGTTTACATTTATAGACAGATAGATAGATTGCATTTTTATTATTTCGAATAACGTTCCTGTTACAAAAATTTAACAAAATCAAAATCAGCATGGCTTTGCCGTCTGCCGGATTGACTATAGTTTATTATATACGAGTAATAATTATTAGCTCCCCATGTGGAATTATGCAAATTTCAAAAGTTCCCTGCTACGATATAATCTCTGTATTTTAGTGATATTCTGCAGTATTTAAACAACTTGCTTATGTCCATTTCGTTTAGGAGTGATAGCATGAAGGATCTCCTAGTTTCCCTTACGATCAGACACTTGCCTGAGAAATGTATGATATCTTCTCTCTCTTACAAATTACACATACTGCACAGTATAGGGATATCTTCTCTGTGCGGTACAAAATTCAGTTTTAGAAGTTTGACTCGAATTGTTTGTTTGGCCACGATTGTCGTTAAAACATGTAAGTTGACTTATTACAGGTTTGGGTGCATTGTGCTCAAAAATCGGACCGGTAATGTATCACACGATTTGTCGGGCAACCGATTATACCTTTTTTATTTTGATTTTTTGCAAAGAGACTGCTACAATACTGTCCCGAAAAGAAAATATCCGTGCCATGATCTAATGACTGTTGAAGAACAAATTAACTTGCCATAAGAATTGTGAATATACCCGCTGATTAGTATTCATGAATTTATGTATTAATGGATTGATGGTTGGTTTTGCTTACTTCCTCATGAAGATCAACTTTCGGTCTACAGTTCGTTTATCGTAAAGTACCACGTATTTTAAGATTTATCAATTTTGAGATTAATTTTATCAGGATCACTGAATAACATTTGAACATTAACGGTGCAACGAAATAGTACAGCAAAATTTTATATTTCCTCAGTGGTCATCATCAGGGTTAGGAATTTGTTGGAAAAAAAAATGAAAAAAGCTTAAACATAACACTTAAACAGGCATTTATTAAAAAAATAAAAGGCACGTAAGTACACATTAAGTTATTGCAGCATGGGTAGGTTAGGTTAGGTTAGGTAGGGGACTGCTAGTGCATTCACCAGCACACTTAGACCATATTGGTCCATTGTGATACCCGCAGTCTAGTGCCGTTAATTTGATCCCAACGGCAAATGGTGATTGGACCAGATTTGAAAACCAGATAAAAGCGTATTAACTTTGCTTTCACTGGGATTGGAACCAGGGATCCCGCTAACCAAAGGCAGGCACTCTGCCAAATGCACCATCCAGTCGATTTGTAGCATGGGACTGCCATGCATTTTTTATCTGTTTTTTGACATTATTCGAATCTGAGTCGACTCAAAAACCCAAATTGTGAGTCGCCGTGACGTAGTGGATTGTTGTCCGAAAGCCGTACATCTTAGGAAAATAATAATACATCAACTCCTGCGGCGAGATAATCAGGTTCAGTCTCCGAATTTACCAGTCCTAATTTTTTTGCCTTGTCTAGGAAATTTAGCATCTGTATGCGAGTAAGAAGCATGCTTGTACTCAAACGCGGATTTATCTACAATAAGCGACCAAACATTGATAAAAATCGAAATAGGTAAAAAAAGACAACAAAGGCACAAAAGACAAGGTAAGCAAAATCCTAACCTTGGTCATCACAATGCCCCCGGTCCAGTGGACCTAAGTGAAAGGCAACAAACGTCTGTCCACAAACGTACCTAACCTGACCTAACATAGTACTCTGCCTACCCTGCACTCAATTCAATTTTTATTGAACAAGAAACTATACAATTATTTTTACATGCTAAAAGCCTAAACTATAGGAGAGTGCGTTGGCTCAACGATAGGGGCCCAACAGATGTACAATGTTTACAGAGCTTACACTGTTATTATGATAATTAATGATTTATTTTATTTAATAGTGAGCCATGATCTGTTTTGACATCGGGGTCAGTCCAGTTCCGTGTATCCTTGTTGGTGCTGTGACAGCCTATTTAGTCGCGATCAGTAAATTGGTAGAAGAGTCGAAGTCCGTTAATTGATGCTCTTGAATATTTCTGCCCGTGTGTCAGATTCAGCTCATTGAGGAATTGCCGATTTAGAGCAATTTTATCTGGAACTGTGTTGCCATGCAGTGCTGTAGAGGAATGATTGGGGTTTCTTCGTAAAGTCTCCTTTTGCCGGGGTTCGGGGTACCCTCTGGCGATTAAAAGGTGAGACCGATCTTCCTTTCGAAGATCGAATATTTCTCCATATTGGTCTTGGAAATGGTATGCCATATATGGACGTACGCTACAATTGCCCGAATGAGTTGATTATGGACTTCGTCTTCTGGCTTTATACGTTTTGTTTTCGTGTGAGCGATGAAATCAAAAATGAGGCGTTTTCAGAACCTGGTACGAGTGGTTGTTGAATTTTAGTAACTCAAAGAAGTTGACGAAAAGACACTTCATTTGCTTTGCTGTTATTGCCGCACCATTTGGAAGCTCTATCATGATGCTCCCGCATTTGGCTGCTAGATCTGTATCTCCGCCGAGATGGTCTTCTGAAGCATGTGAGTTCTGATTTCAAGTAGTACCACAAACTGAGGGCATAATAGTAGCTACGTTCGGCTATTCTGGCTACGGAAAGCACAATAGAGTCCGCTACCGTAAAACTGCAGGACGCTGTAAGTAAAACTTGCGATTGATCAAAACTCTGGCGCAATGCCCTAAATGAAACCAAATCCACGCATATTAATTTTACCTAAAACAACATAGACAATATACCCGTCTTCATTAAAACGGTACAAATACCGTACGCAAACGAAGCCAAATATCTCGGGATGACGTTGGATACTGAGCTTAAGTGGAAGGCGCACATAAAGAAAAGACGTGACGAATTTGAGAATCGATATAGAGAAATGTACTGACTACTCGGACGACATTCCAAGTTAAGCGCGTACAACAAACTGCTTATATATAAGCAAGTGCTAAAGCCTGTGTGGACTTACGGTATACAACTTGGGGTTGCACTAATGCAAGCAATAGAGAATTCATACAGTCATTCCAAAACAAAGTTATAAGGGCTGTCGTGAGTCCTACTTGGTATCTACGAAATAATGATATGCAAATAGATCTAGGGATCGCAACCGTGGACGAAGAAATGAAAAACTTCGCGAGAAAGTCAAGAATTCGACTTCATGGTCTTTGTAACCATGCAATACTCCAAACACTGGACATGAGAAACCTCGTCCGCCGTCTCCAATGAATGAAACCGTTCGACGCAATGAGTACAGACCGCTGTAAACGGTTCGAGCAGGTGACTTTATCGAAAATCTACCTGCCTCACGCGCAAAAATAATGAAGTGGATAGGGAAACCTAGTTGTAGTAAACAACAAAAAAGAATGGGAAGGGTATGTTTAGTCAGTAAAAATCTGACACTACTATGAATACACGGGTATCATAATGTGTGGACAAACAAAACGAAAGTGAGTATTATTAAGTCAGTAATTAAAAGTGTGGATAGCCCGTGGAAGAATCTCAATCACAGGTGGCGCCAAATACTGTTCAGAAAACGATTTTTTTTCTAAAGGTCGGTAACCATCGATCATTAGACACTATTAATGTAAGTTCTATTCACTTGCTTGGTGCAGGGGATCTATTTACGGTAAGAAATAATTTTCAGTTTTGGCAGCGATTTAACTAAACAAAAAAATAAAGTGAGTATAGAGTGAGTAAAGAGTGTTTTTTTGGGATTCAAAAATTGAGTTAGATATAATTCTCAAAAAAACGCGCAATGAAATTGAACCGGGGCATGCGATTGAACAACGTGTAATCATATCGGTTAGAGGTTGTTGGTCCCCGTGCTAATATTGTGACACTTTGAATGACCGTCATGAAACTAATAATGTCCCTAACCTCAAATCCATGGCTCAACAACCACTTATCAGAGCTGTGGTATGATAATGTGACGTGATGAAATATCCACCTTATGCGCAAAGTATATAGTATATAGTTAAAAATGTCAACTATTAAAAGATCAGCTTCAGATCAGTAAAATGTTCGACTAACAACGCGTCTGATCGACAGCTGTTGATGACATTAAGCGGAGCTACCGAAGCCATGGAATTGTTTAAGCTACAGCTTAAAGCGCCTTTGAAAGAAGGAAGGCACGCAAGTAGTTGCATTTCAAAATTATAATATAGCGGATATTATAACACAGCCATTCATACCAACCCCCTCAAAAAGAGCACTTTAATAATTAAACATCCCATGGCTGGATATCTACTCAATTGCAGATCGCATCAAATAGATGTAACAGACCTCTTCAATGAAGCGATTAACTGAAGTTCGCAAAATCAGGTTCAATTCAAAATCACGAACAGGTAAACAATCCCAAGATTGCGCAAATCGATGGCAGTGCGAGGGCGAGCATTTGCAACCTGTTCAATGATTTATTGTTAGCAGAAACGTGTTTCCGTGGGAACTGCATTAAAAACATCAAAACCATTAACCGAGCTAACTCGGAAGCACTTAAACTCAGCCACGTCCCAAATATACCCCGTCGGAGGTTTACGACAAAAAAAACCCGGTAGCAGTGGCTTTTGGCGACTAAAAGCAGTAAATTCGAAGATAGCAGCATCGATCAAGCAGGTGCAGTGTTTTTGCGCCAAGATCAGCCGAAAGTAAGCAAACTTGTTGTTTCGCAACCAGTGCACACATTCGTTGTTCACTTTCACTTCCCCAGAACTGCCCATTAAAGTCCAAAAGTATCACAATTTGCATGTCACCATCCCCCTACACTCGCAGGCTGCCTCTCCCACCCACGTGTCCCAGTGTGACTCATGCATCTGAGGCAGAGAAACAAAATAAGAAGAAAAATAATAAACTTAAGAAAGTCCACTTGATATGGACTTGAATTCCAACCGACACAAGCCACTTGCCAAGCCATGCGTCATGCAAGTTATCTTGCCACAAGTGGCAAGCCCCAAACGCACAACGTTTCATTCTCGGGCGTGGTGCACATTTCAGTGGACACTTCAGACGCCGTCAGTCCATTCCAACGCACGGCCGACACCGACTGACTGTCAGGAATTTCTCACTCGTGTATCGCTAATGATTTCATTAAATTCACAACTGATATTGGAATCACCAGCGAATTAAGATAGCCTCGGTGCGTTGCGTTGCGACTTTGAAAGTCCTCGTCGCGCGCTGTCCCAGTCCGCGCTTGCCGTCGTCGCGGTCGTCGCCAGAGTGCTGGGTGTGAAGTAATGATGGTAAGCCATAAATCGTTTGACGCCTAATACCAAGTTCCAGTACGCACTGTCGCAGCATAAATCTCATTCCGTTCGCCGGAATGAGCCTTACCCCCGCCGAAGGCGTCCGCCCCATTTGCCGGCCGGCCAGCCGATAGATGCCCAGATACTGTGTGAAATTGGACATGCGCGCGTACACACAACACTAGACGAGCAAGCGAGTACCGGTTTGTGTCAGTGCGCCGCCGCGCCGCCAAGTGCGCGAGGCCCATCCGGCGAGCATTAAAATCCAATAAATTTATAAATTATCACATTAAAATAAATTGCATCTAAATGTTCTTAGATTCACATTAATTAACCAGAGATTGAATGATTTATAGGCAGATCGGGTGTCGCCTCGGTCGGTCGAGACGGCTGAGACGGCAGCGGCGGCGGCGTGGCGTTCACTACGTCTGGACGACAGCAGCATCCAAACAGCATCCATCCGAGAACATGTGCAGAAACAAGTGCCTCTGTGGAGCACGCACAACCGGCAGCAGAGGATGTGCATCGTTCAGGCGATGCCACCTCATCATCGCATCATCATCATCGTCGTCGTCGTCGTCATCTTCATCAGCGTCACCGTCATCACCATCGCCATCGCCATCTCATTGATTGCCAATTATACGGTGTTGGAGTAGTTGGCATGTCTTAATCGGTGACAGGGCGGATCGTTCAAGATTGACGCACCAAACGGGTAACTTGCGGGATCACAACCACACGCACTCACTGCCTAACGAATGCGGTTGCGGCGATTCAATCTGCAGGCCGAGACGAGATACATTTTGATGGTTTGATAGCTCGCGATGCTCGAGAGATGCTCAAGATGCAGTGCATCAAACCAGTTTGCTCCTGCCGGTGGTCATCATCGGGGCGGATTGCGGCGGCAAATTATTCAAATTTAATGGCCAGTTAAAAGCGATCTGTACTGATAACACCGCGAAGGCTCCTCACAGATTAAGACGGTTCGGAGAGATGGATCGATCGTTCGATCCGGTCAGTCCGCCTCCTCTCGCCGCCCGGTCTGCCCACTGCACGGCTACGTGTGTGGACCGGCCCATGGGAATATCATTCTTTTGGTTTGGCTCTTTGTTTTGCGCGCCACTTTATCTAGATTACGACCCCGGGAAGTATGTTTTTAACACTCGCAACTGAAAGAGGCCGACCACCGGCGGCGCGGCGCAACGACTTAAGTGGAGGGAGGCCATCAGCTTCTCACCAAATCCGGTGGGCCCCAGTTTTTTCCCATGAATTATGGCGTAACCTGTTCGGTGAAATAATCTGCTAATCGGTTAAGTTTATTGGGATTTCTAATTAATTGGAAACATAGTTTGTTCTAATTTATTATTCCTATGGTCGAGCCAATGGAACGGCGGCGTGGCGGCCGCAGTTTGAATTTTTGATTTCTTCTGATGCTGCCGCTACACGCTTGTCATCGCCCCGCCGCGCCGTGTCCGTCGGCGTGGGGAGTCGGCTTTGTGTTAGCTTGGTGGCTTTGTTCTCGGATGGTGGTGACATTTATATCCAAATGTGTTGTTAATTAGATTTGAATTTAAATTCGAATTTGCTTTGTGGCTGATGGCCGAGTTCGAGTTCGAGTTAGTGATATTTATGAGGAATTTAACTGACACCGGTGGTGATAAAAGCTTCCTAAGCAGGTTGTTACTAACGGTTGGTTAATTTAGATGCGATACGCTCTGTCAGTGGTGATGTGTTCACGCTCAGATATAGATGCATCTTGTCACTGAACGATTGATTGGGACTTGTGATTGGGCAACTTCAGTCTTTATGGCTTGTGATGAAGCGGAAGCGAGCATATTTTACGGTCACATTAAGATTAAGCGATTTCAATGCCGATTGAAATGTAATACAGGCGCCTAATGCTTGTTGTTAAAATGTTCACTAATCTTTTGTGTATGCCAAAGTCGCTCTTATATTTTGTTTGCGACTAATTACACCGCAATTACAAGTGATTCTAGCTTTGCCCGTTGAATAGTTCACTTCCGTATTCAAACCGTTTCAGTTTTGTTAACAAATATTGGCAAGTGGGCATTGACTTAAAACATCTGAGCCCAATGAGCGTAACTGGTGTCCACAATTTCGAGGATAAAATAGTGCTAGAACTGGCGGACTTGACGATCGGCCTAAGGGGTTGGCAAATGGTTGTGGTGCATGCAGTTACAAATTTTCTGACTGCAGCTTTACTGCAATAACATGGACATTTCAAAGCTGACCATTAGAAAATCAAAAGGCATAAGTTGGTAGAGAGATAAGGCAAGGCAATACAATTGAATATAACCCCACACTACTTAGAAAATTTCGTCTATTGAGCTCTCAGTTTCCGGCTTCGCAACCCAGTTTCTTCGTTGACTTTCTATGTGTCC